>CANTUZ010000004.1:9065808-10315808 GCA_947846985.1 Fratercula arctica
AATGAGATCAGAGTTGGATCAGATGCATTGTATATGCACCTGAGTATATTAAGTTTATGTCAAAATAAAGTTAAGTGAAAAACACCAGCATTTTCATGACTGCGAAGAGTGAGAACTTCAAATGAAAGTAATATTGCTGGCACTCAAATCTCAGATGAGGAAAGGCAAGAGAATGAGATAAGTAATTTTACTGAAAAGTTTGATAGTGTTTCTATTCTGCCTTTTTCAGTATAAAAATACCTCCGTATTTTTAGTTACGGGTGTTCCATGAAGAACGAGTTACTATAGTTTGGTTGTTTTTGTTTTTGTTTTTGTTTTTTTTTCTTGAAGATTAAAAAAAGCGTTACTTGAATTCACAGTATTCCCTAAACATGCTGGGAAAATGCGTGTGTCTGTGGTTGGACAGGGAAAGCCTGCACCTTCAATCTGCACCTAAACATCACTATCCATAATCTGTGTTTATTTTTAATACAGTTCTTGTGTGACTTTGAGGTCATCATCACCTGATAGAAACCCATAGTCTTTGAGGCAGAGGCACAGTGATTCCCTTAAGAGCAGCAGCATTTCAGTCTGTGGGGTTGTAATTCTTACTAGTTGTTCTAGTGTTATCTCTAGAACATGTGTTCTGAACTGTGGATATGTGGATGTGGAACATCTGGTGGGAACAGTTTAAAATAATTTTAGAAGTTGAAAAAAGCTGTTTTATTACTTCTAATGACAAAAATTCTAGGAGGTTAATCTTAGGAGGTTTGAGACTTGCTCTTGAAGCCAAATGCTGCTTTTCCATCTGTGATTTAGCTCCCTGTAAGCTCAGGTTAGGTTCAAAGATGGGAAAATGAGACCGCTGGATTTTAACTCTTTTTTTTTTTTTTCTGTATTTTTTCCCCACATGCATCTGTAAAGGAATCTCACAGAAGCTTCATCAAATGGGTTATTTATTGTAAAGTTACTTTTGAGAACACAGGCTTTTCAATGTGGCCAACTTCAGAAGCCCGACCAGAGTAGACAAGGAAATGAGTTGCCTTACGTAATGCTCTGTACTCCAGGAAAGTGGCTTCTGTTCCAGCTTCCCTTATTTTCTGAAGAAATGTGGAGAGTGCTTGAATTGGGAGGTGTGAATATTGCTCTCTGCTTCAAACTACAACAACAAAAAAGATGTTTAGTTTGTTTTTTAAAGACATGTGGTAGGAAGGAGAAGCTTCCTGGCCTTTCCTTATGATGAGCTCAAAATACACTTATCCAAAAAGATGCGGAGGAGCAGAATTTTGAATTTTCTTGTTTTTTGCAAGCTCATGAGTGGGTCTCAGTATATATATGCAATGTTTTTTTGCTTTGCGATGCATAGTCCTTTTCAGACCATGTGGGAATGAACCAAGAATTGAGGATTTTGACCAGAAATATATAAGTTAGGTTTCTGAGATAACTTAATTTTTCTTTATTTTCTTCCATATTCTCTTTACTTTGTTTATGGGAAGTATTTCCGTTCTAAGTAAGTATGTTCTTTTACATTGATATTGTTAATATTTCTTTCAATTGCAGGAAGAGTATGTAAATTACTAGAAAAAATACCTTACAGAGTAGATATGTATCCCCTTGGCTTTGTCCTTGTAGCAGCTAATTGTTTTTTCAGTTGTCTTAGCCCATTTTGGATCTGAATGTTGGCTCTCTGTCTTTATAAGCGACTGTATCAGAACTTGGCTCTGGATCTACCACATTTCTACCAGCTCTGTATTCAGATGATTCTGATGGTCCAGGCTGGTCTGTGTATTTATTCGTTGTCAGCATTTCCGTCCGCCGTACACACAAAGTTGTGCTCTGCTTCAAAGAGAATTCTTCTAGCACTGTAAGAGGTTGTTATTTATGATTCTTTATTCTCTGGCATCAGACATTATATGTGAACTTTTATGCTATGAAGTGGTGACAAAAGGTCTTGGTGAAGTGAACCATTCAGTTTCTCTTTAGTGAGCAAAGTTTGCATCTCTGAACTGTTACATGTTTCTAAGACAGCCATATTAAATCCCAGTGTGTAAAGTCACTCCGTGGGAGGGAGGCTTCCCCCCACCTCTGTTTGCACGTATAATACGAAAAAGGAGGCAATCTTGCAATGCTCAGGCTCTTAAAACTATGTTAAGTTCCCTGAAAGCGTAAAATAGTCTCAGGTTGAGTTGGTTGTGATTTGCTAGTGATGATAAAATGAATTCCCCCCAAAAATGCTCATTTCTTTTTATATGAATCACTTTTGGAAGGGAAGATACTTTTGTGTTTTTTTTGGAAATAGTGCCAGGCTTTGGTTAGGCTCTTTGGGTTTCCTTATTTGGGGAATTAGTCTTATAAAAGTTGAAAGCATTATTGAGTTTACTACAATGAGATGTTCTCAGTGAACGAAGTTGAAGTTGTTAACTGTATACTGAAGGGTCAATGAAAAGAGTTTTGCTGAAAGGTATCTAGGAAATCCTAACTCACATGAAAATGAGGAGATTGGATTTTCTGCGCTGACCTAGAAGCAAAAAAGTATTTTGGCATCTGATTTCGAAATCCACACCCTAGAGGTATGTAAGAGGGCTTTGCTGCCAGCAGAACACCCAGACCTTGTTGATATCACGATTGATATGTGGTAAGCAAAGACTCAGGGGATTTGATGTGCATCTAGAGGCCTTGTCAGTTTAACTTATGGTGGATATGCCTTTCTGCACTGGTCTTGTCGTGTTTTTTCTGCTCTTCAACTTATACTTTTTAATAGCTTTTTACATGTAGGTGCTGACTAGCTATTTACAGCTTCCTTAATTTTTCTGAATTTGGTTTCATTCCACAGAGAATACACGTGAAAATCCCCGTGCCCTGTGAATAGCAGTTAAAAAGATACAGAACCTTTTGCCTTTACATCACCGGTTCATGTGCAGTTGAACTCAATATTGCTAGAAGTCTGGCCATTTGGAGGAGCTTCTGTGTAATCAATTAGCGGTCTGATTCCTGAAGAACAGTTAGTGTTAGGCATGGCGTGAGAAATGTGCCTGCAGGAGGATGTAACTCTCACCTTCGAGGGTGGTGCCTTGCAGGGTGTAGATGGTGCATCTTTAGTTAATCTGAGAACACTTGGCTTGCTACTGCTGATGTTTCTTTTCTTATATATATTAGTGGATGACTTTAGTCTTTTATTTTGTAAATCTGGCACTTTAAACAGGAATAAAATGGTTCCAAAAACATATTAGCCAAAGCAAATATTTACACAAGCAGGAAAAATGTTATCGTATTGCAAATCTAGTGTCAGAATGGGCAGGGGAAATTAAGCACATTGACTGCAGATATTTAGTGGTTTTTAAGACCTCTCAGAACAAACTATGTTTTTGTTTCGGGGTGAAAGCGTTTGTGGGGTTGTCATTGATGCTCTCCGGTTTTGTTCACCTGCTCCTATGGTGACTGCCTACTTAAACGTCCTTGAGATATTCACTGTTCATATTTCAGATGCTGTTTAAAGTTGTTTGTTTTCCTTTGTGTGCTGTAAATCCTCGAATGCCATCAGAAACACAACTTGATGACTGTGTATTATTATCTTGGGTTAAGTGCTGTCTCATTGCTTTGCAGGCTGCCTGCTGTTTCCCGTGGAGATCATGAAACGACGTCGGCTTCCTAGCAGCAGTGAGGATTCTGACGACAATGGCAGTAAGTGCTCCTTTGTTGTAAAGTGCAGTAGGTTATGAGTTTGAAAATACATTTTAATGCAGTGTTTTATGTGACAAGAGGCATTTTGCATATTGGATGGGCTGGTAGAAATGTGTATTATAAGGATCTAGTTTTGAACTCAGTCATTCTGAGCACAGGTAGATTCAGGATCCCCACACGGTATTGGCTATACAGTGTTAGTTAATAAGATAAAAGAAGAGAAAAAGTTGGTCGTCGTCTTTAAAATCTTTGCAAGCTGCATAACTTATCATTACAAGGACAGAACTTGGATGGAGACATCTGCTAGCATTGTCCACAGCTCAGTATTTAACCAAAGTTTGCATTAGGATTTTAAATTTGCTTTACTGTTCTCATACTCTCTTATGCAATGGAAACATATATTGCCTCAAACTTAAGTAGAGAAGATTGATGGAGCATAAAAGTTGTTCCTTACTTAGTTTGAAGATGATCTTATTTGAGGGATAACTTTCAAGAATTCGAATTCAGTAAATCAGTAATTTGGATACAGAATGTATTTTTGTTGTAACTGTTTCTGTACTGACATAACTAACACTGAGCTCTGTATGGTGTCTATATATCTCTTGTGTTTGGATTCCAGGGATTGATAATCTTTCATTTAAGCAGAAAAAAAAAGAAGGGGGGCGTGGTGGGGGTAAAATGGCAGTTTAGGAAATGTGCCAAGGTGTTGTGTTTGCCCAAGCAAGCAAGTTGAGCGTACTTGACAATAGTGCAGTTCAGCCAGTTGTCAGAGAGATTTTCTTGCTTTTAATTTGATCTATGTGGGTGCACATCTTCAAATTGGAAGTCTTTTCTGAGACTTCAGTCTGAAATGTAACAGAAAATGATCAGGGAGGTTTCCTATGTGCTTTTGAAAGCTTTACTCCGAGAACGTAGCCCTGTGCTATGCTGTGGGCCCTGCACAGGCGACTGCTTCACCTGCATGCGTTTCTTAGGTGTGTTCGTGCTTCACCTGAGTCTGCTCAGGTACGGCCAAATCTGCACCTTAAAACAACCTTCAGCAAACTATTGCTGAAATGAAGGAGTGGTAAAAGAATTGGAGGGGGTGAGAACTAGCAAGCTGATTAGGAGTGTGTCCAAATAAGGATTGAGTAAAATCTATTAAAGAGGTGTGGTGTTTGGCTTGGTTTTGGAGAACTACCTGCAGTTGGGGGATTTTGGAACAAAAAAAATCCAGAATCGGACCTGTTTTTTCTTGATTAGAGGTTTACTTGGAGTTACTAAAATTGAAGCTGGTGTATTTCCTCAAAGGTGACATGTACTTCCCCAAAACAAAGATATGTTTTTACTTGTAAAATAGACAAGTAGCAGCAAATATGATGTCTTTCATTGGAATTTTGCTTTACCCTCTTTTCATTCCCTAGCAGCTTTATGTAATAGTGTTTCAATTTGATAATAGTGCTTATTTTCACTCTTATCTGGTTTTTTTTTTTTTTTTTTTTTTTTTTTTTTTTTTTTTTTACTCTTTGATCCCTTCATGTGCCTTGTAATGTCGTTTGATATATAACTATCTGGAATAGAGCTGTTGACTTACTGAATTATGTTCAGTATCATTATGAATATATGAAATATATATTCCAAAAAACTGTATTTTCATCTGTTCCATAGATCAAGATCTAAGAAAATAAGTTAAGAAAAGAAAAACAAACCCTTGTCCTTTCATGATCTCTCTATTTTAAAGCCTAATTAATATGAATAACTACTTGTTAAAAAGATTACATGGTAAAAGGCAGTGACATTTTAAAAGTGTTTTCAAGTATTGTTTGAAATATACACCACTTTCCTGTTCTTTACGCTTTTTTTTTTCTTAACTTGATTAGGTTTTTTTCCCCTTGTGAAGTTCCTGGGCAAATTCAGATACAGGTTCTTGAATATTCATCCTGTTACATACACATGTTCAAACAGATGAAGGGTTAATAATCAGAAGCTGAGATAACATTTGATGTAGGGTCAGCATCTCCAAGGCTTTTTGTCATTCATGCTTCCCTGAGAACTATGTCTGACGCTTGGGCCCTTTCTCTTCACTTTTCCTGTTACAGGAGATACCAGCAGTTCCTTGCAACTATGTTTGAATGTCAAGGGTCTCCCCTTACAGGTTTCACCTTCATTTAATCTCTCTTGTCTTCAGTAGAACTACTGATTACTCTCACTGTGTTAATTTCTGTATTATTACTTTGTCAATAGTATCTCTGATTCACTGTACTAATATTAGTGTTAGAAGGGTAAGCAAATTTTGTTACCTAAAAAAATAAAAGGTAAAGATTGCTGTGAATTTCTGGGCTCTTGTGTTGAAGGCTTTAAGTTTTTCCGCTAGTTATTTTCCCTTCTCAGAGTTTCCAGAGGCAGAAAACAATTAAGTAGACCATTCTAAGCACTTCAAACCACCGTCTTGTAATTGAAAAGTTGAAATTTTAATCAACACTTAGTTGGAATCCTATTGTCAAACATCTGCTCCCCTTCAGTCAGTGGCACCACTTGACCCTCCAGTGCTCTTCTTGCATTCCCATCATGCTGAAGTCGATAGTCCTTCGGCTTGGAGCTCAGTACTGCTCTCCCTCATCCCCCAAGGTGGGGATTTGGCCTCCAACTGTTGGGTTTCTCCAATTCTGAAGTTGAGTTTTCATACTGTGCCTTAGTAGCGTGTGTGATCAGGCATCTCAGATTCATCAGGAGTGTCACTGGTTAAGTGTTGTTGGAGTAATTTGAATGATGATGCTTGTCTGGGGTAGACTCCAGCATGTAGACTAGTGCCACCTGGAACATATTTTGGCATGAAGAAATACAGAGTTTATTTTATTGAACTCAGGAACCTGAATATTTGTAAGGTAATAATAATGATGCTACTAATAATGGAACTTACCTGAAAAAATAAATGAACATACAAAGATTGTTTTCCATTAGATCACTGAACTGAATCAGTTTCCTTGGTAGTCACAAGGTGATAGAAGAACAAACCTCATACCCCAAGCACTAAAAATGTATTATACTGAAGGTAGAAGCATCTGTAGTCCTTCAGAGAAAGAAAAAGGTTCTCTGCTTTTGTGAGATGAAAGGAGAATCATTTTCATTTAGGAGTGAAATACAGAAGGGAAGAACGCTTAAGAACATGGCTGCAGTCCTAGAGTATGTACATGTATTTACTGACTTAAGTAAGATATTTTAGTGTGGGTGGTTATGTATTATTTGCAGTATTTTAAAGCCTTGCAGCTTAAAGACAGAACCTTTGCTTTTCTCATCGCTTCTTTTTTGCCCTCTGACTTGATTCTTTCCCAAAAGCTAAATGCAGACTTCAAGCCCTCCAAAGTGTTTATGTCCTTCAGCCTAACTACTGAAAATCCTTGAGCTGTGTCCCCTTAGAATCAGAGTTCTAAATCCTCATTTAGACAGAGGCCAAAATAGCATACTTGAAGCACTCAGCAAGAGGTGTCGGGGAAAGTTTTGCACAGTGGTTCTGCAATTTGTCCCTGAATATTTTGAGTGTGTTCTCAGAGATTCAGTTTTCTGAAGTTATAGGTCACTTTTGAACATTTTATCCATGAAATATAATTGAATGAAAAATGGCTGCAGGCATAGTTCTGGATTTTGAACTTTTGTCTAAATAGAGAGGAATGGTATTGGGAGAGGCTTGGGGAAGGGTTTAAGATTATTGACACCTCAAAGTAATCCTTTTTTTTTGTCAGCTGGCAGCTTGTTACTCTCCCTTTCCAGATAATGTGTTACAGCAGCTATAATAGACACTAATATTAGCCAGGCCAGTCATAAAAGCCTTGTGATGTACATGCCATCTTCTTCAAAACCTGTATTGAGTAAATTAGTGATGTCTACCTCAAACTCAGTTACGTCCTTGTTATCTGCATGGCTGGCTAGGGCTTTGGTAGTTTTTAAGCAATTTTTGTTACGTTGTATTTCAGCTTGCTCCTGCATTACGTAAAGTTCCTCCTCTTTATGATTCCAGGTCTTACTCTAATTAAATGGTAGATACTGAAGCCGTTTTATCTTTCATGGTCTTAGTCTAATTAAATGTTAGATACTGAAGGCATTTTCTCTTTCCTTCTCAGTGTTTGACCTGACTTCTTAGCCTCATTGGTCTGTAAATCTGCAAAGGTGTTTTGTGCTGAATATTCCACGTGCTTTGTTTCCTGGTGAGATGAAGTTGTGCAGTGGAGTAGTTCCCATTTATAGCTTTAGGGCATTCCTTTTGCACAAATTGCTTGGACGCGTGGACAGATTGTGTTTGAGACAAGAGCTGAAGCTCAGACAGTTGTATCGTGGGGAGCTTGGGTGAAATCCACGCCCTCCTTGATGTCGAAGAGAAGTCTGGTCACTGTTTTCCATGAGCAAGGAATTCAAAGCATGATTTTCTTCCCACTTTACTTGCTCTCCCACGATGCCTCTTCATTTATTCTTGGAGGGGTTATCAATTCATTATACTCCTACATGCAAAGTGTGTGAGAGAAGAACTGAAGACACTTGCAGATGAAAAATACTTCCAAGATTTACAAGGTTTCACATCCGTTCTGAGAAATGAAAGATTTAATACTTACGGATTATGGAATATAGTTCTGTAATTTAGATGCCCCCTTCATTCTATCATTGCTAAACAAATGTTATTGTAAAGTTAAATGTATTTTGCTAATATCCATTGCTCTGACTGAATGATGTGGTTTAGAAAGGGCTTTTCATCCCAGTGGGTTCCCATTGTGTTTGAGATGGATCCCAGAGTTGCCTTCGCAAAGGTTGCCGAGTACATAACCTGTGGTCTGTACGTCATTTACTGCAGAATTGCAGCCGCTGCTGGCCTGAAATGTGGCAATTCCTTAGCAGTGTGCCTAGTGCTCTGCGGTGTTTTAGGAAAAGGAAATGAAGAACGTTTTTCTGTTTTCAGTTGAACTGGCTGGTAGGTGAGGGTGGTGATGAAACAACAGAGTGTAATGTAGTTACAGTGCTGGGATTTGGGCAAAGCAGCAAGTTTAGTGATCACTGGTGTGCTTTTGAAGAAGGGTTGTGGCATTTGGAGTGATGACAAGTGGTCAGAGCTAGCATCTTATGTGAAGGGTGGACTCACTGGGGCAGGGGGACTTTTGGTGAAATTGGTACGCTTTCGAGGACTCTGGAAGAGTGATTTGAAAGACTTCGCTGGGCTGCCGGGGTATTGCATGTGAAGAAGGGACATCACATAATCATCACTGTTGTTTTTGGAGAGGGACACTTTTCTTTACAAGACTGCTAACACGGAGTATGCCTAACTCCGCTGGAGTTATAAGGCCTGACAACATCATGTTGTCAACCTATGAATGCTGGCTGGGGAGCTGCTCTAGTTGGCTTCCATAACCTGTATTAAACTTGTGCTAAAACTTTGTATGCTGTTATGGTAGAACATTGCTGCAGTGGGAAGCCTTGGGCTAGGGACCTAGAGTGGCATTTGGGTCCTGTGATAAAAAACAGGATGGGGTCTAGGAATTCCTCACCACTAGAAGTGTGACATGTGCCTGCCTGTCTGTGTGTTCTTTGAGGTTCTAAAACTCAAGGTTGTGCTACTGAGAAAAGGGATCGTAGGACTGAAGGGCTGTGGCAGGGAGCTGCAGGGGCTGTTCATTCTGCGTGTCAGATACTGAGCAGTCGTGCAGTTGTGGTATAAAGCGCTGCAGAGACCGCGTGGATCCATGCATTGCTCAGCAACTGCAACTGGGTACTTGTCCAGTGACACTTAAATTTTGTGTAGGATCGGTGTTGACAAGAGATAAAAGGCTGTTGCTTTTTCTGTTTTGATCTTGAATGAGATTATTGTATAATAATATGCTATTCTATAAATATAAGGGAGATAGATGGGCAAATCCTCCAGCAACAGAAACAGGAGAAGGGGAATTTGGCCGCGTGAAATGATGCCATAGGTTGTGTTTGCATACATGCTGCTTTCTCTGTGATAAGGCCTGAAGACTTCTGCACAGACGGCACTTTCTGTACCTAACATAATGGAAAACTGCCCTTAGAATATTCTGCTTCTGTTTTATTTGTGCTGGAATTTGGGTCTAGACATGTGGAGTTATGTCGAAGTGACATAAAGCCTTACTGTGGAGAGCTGTGGGCCAGGCAGCAAATGGGGAGCCTCTGAGCATCTATGTTTTCTCTTCAGGCTGCAGATCTTTCTGACAGAGTGTTGGCAGCAGCACCTCGTTGGTCTCAGAACGAGTTGAGGAACAGTAGAGGCAGCTGGAAATGCCAGCGTTAAGCAGAAGTGACAGCCAGACATACATCCACGTCGGGGATGTTTTGCTCTGTTGTGCTGCCTGGTGTAATGGTGTATTTACGGTGGGAGAAGTGCTTTCAGCCGCACGGTGATCTGAGGCTTTGAAGTGTTCAGAGGCTGTAGCAGCAGGTCGTTCTCCGGGGACACAGCTGGGTGCCTTGCAGGTGGCTTTACAACAGCCTTGTGCACCATACATAATAGCTGAGCCTTTTCTGCTCATGCTGGGGAGTATATTAGTTGTGGGGTAGAATTCCCCCAGGGCTTGAATTGCTTTATCGGTCCCGAGGAATTTCCTGTTTTGATGGGCTTTTTTGGAATCAAAACATATTCTTGACACATCATTTAATAAATTGATACAGTTAAAATTGATTATGTTTTGCCTTTCGGGAAGTGTGTGTCCTTCACAAATATGTAAAAAGAATTCACACTCCTTGATTGCTTTCTTTTATTATCAGGAGGTGTATATGTTATATACACCCTGTAGCAGTATTACAAAAACACTGCATTTACAGTGTAAGGTGTATATAATAGCCATGGGGAACAGAAAGTTCTCCTACTCGAGTCTTAGAAGTCGCCTTTCTGGCACCAGTAGTGTGTTAGAGCTTTGCCTCTCTTGCTGTGAATTACACCTCGTTAGTGGTTTGGGATTTCTTTTTGCTTTTTTGTCTATAAGTGGATAAATGCAAAGGGAAAATGGAGACGTAGTAGGAGTATAATCCTCCTCCCTTTTTTCTCAGTGATGAAAATCTTTTTAAAACATCGGAACACCTAGGCCATCTGAAAGCATCCTAACTATAAAAGAATCAGAGTGATGATACTCTGTGCATCCTTAACTTGCACAATCCTGTAACAGGGTGGGCACTTAATAAGACACGTCTTGTCTCTAATAGCTAACAATGATAGTGATGCATGTTTTGGATGTGTGTGTTTAGCTTTGTGCTTTGGAGTTGTGTATTTTTCATATCCGCTGTTACTCACGTGGCTTTTGGTAGCATGGGCTCTCTTAACATCTCGTTAATTTTCCATCTGCTGTAGAACTCATTTCTCCCATGAGGTATATAATGTTATCTTACAAAAGTTTTACATCTTCCAAATCCCAGTGATTCAGACTTCCCTGGTGTTTTTTTGTTATTTTACCAAAACTGGATTTAACTCTGCTTTGATCTTTAATTGCTTTTCTAGTCTTGGTGATCCTAATCCAGTTTGGGACGAAGGCTAGTATTCTGAAAACTGTTGACGAATATAGTAATTTTGGATACTTAATGCAAGAGGATAATTTCGGTTAAAAGTGTCTGGAATATTTCTAAAATAACTCAGTCAGGTTTGTGTACTTTTATAATACAGAAGAGCTGTTTCAAATCCTACGTTTTGACCACAGTGGATTGTTCCTTCCCTATAATCCAGGAATGGTTGTTACTTCATGTATTTAGACATAAAAATCAGGTCATGAATCACTGAAGTTGCTGTAATAGCCTGTGAACTTTTTCTTTCAGTGATGTCCCTTTTCTGGATTAGGTATGAAAATATGGAAAGGATGCTTAAAAGACCAATAATAGCCTTCATTTTCCTCCTGCACTTTTATTGGTATACTCGGAGTGGGTGGATTGCTTATTAATGAAAGCAGTTTTGGGTAATTCAGTGACCTGGTCTTGGCACTGTTGAAGGCAGTGATATTTTGCCATTAAGTTAAATGGGAGCAGAGTTGATACTCTGTATTTGAGATTTCATAAGCAGTTAAATATAATACTGACATGGGCTGGCTGTTTTACTATCATTTGACTGGCTCCTTCAATTTCTTGCACTTCTGTGTCTAAGTGGTGGTGGTTGATTGAATCTGTGAATGCGTGCCTTGTTAGTTGGGTTTTGTTTATTCAGGGAGTAAATGTTGTCCTTATTGAAGTGAAGGCCTTGCCAAAGGTCATCTGTTAGCTATAGTTACACATCTTAGTGGGTAGTAAAATCTCAGTCCCACGAGAAATTCTTCCACCTTTTTCTCCTAGTATTATGTAAAGTCAGTTTACACTGCTCAGAAAAATATAACAGTCTCTTCAGTTGCTTACTAAAAACATGGTGTGTTCTCACTGTGCGTTCACCAATTTTATGTGCAAGGAAACGGCTATTACAGAACTGTGTAAGGAACTATTTATTCACTTACTTGTTGTAGGAAGTTAGTTAGCATGGAAAAAATAGTCATTATAATATATCCCGAGGAAGACTGGCTGCGTTTCAGTTGTCCCTTATGCATGGAAATTTCATGTTATGTGCTTCGTATAGCGCTTTAAAAAATAATTTAAAATGAAGGTTCTGTAGTTCTGGGGCTTAGAGCTGATATTTCATGTTGCATGGAATAGTTAATTAATCCAGGGGCCTAACCGTTGTGTACCTGGACTGTATCTGAAAGAGAAGTACACATTTAAGACACTGTTTTGATGTGTAGCACCTGCAGGTGACACAGTAAAGAAATAGAGATGGAAGATATGGTAGGGATTATTTTACTCCTCACCTTTGTAGCTTCCCTGTGGCATGAGAGACCCGGAAATCCATCTTTCCATATTAACATTTAAAAGCCCATATGTTTGCTTATTTGTCTTCAGTTTATGGTAAGTTGTCATCAGAGCGGAATTAAAACACGTGGGTGAAGATCCAGAAATACATCATAGTGCTACTGCTCTAATTTTGCCAGGTGCAGTCATTGCTTGGGAACAGCTGTATTAAAGCCTCCAGACTCACCAGCTCTTCTCCCACAGAAACTTCAGAATCAAACCACTTTGCCAAAACAACTTGTTCTTACTTCCATATCTGGTATGCAGGCTCCCTCCCCCAGGTCCAGCAGTACCCAAACCAGTCAGATCTACAAACGAATTAGAAATTTCAAAGTGTGTGACTTGCTGGAGCAGTGGTGTAACCAGATGAATACCTCAGTGGCAGAGAGCTGGTCAGATATTAACGTCTTGCCGATGGAAAATATCAGAACCCACCAGAACTGAATGCTAATCTGTGTGGGTATCTATGTGGTCTATGTCTTCTAGTGAGGCTGTTGATTAAAGAAATCACATCTGTCTGAATGTTAAAATGTTAATACTGTTATATTGCAGGAAAAAATCTGTGCTTCTGTTGTGAATTTTAGCTGTATATCTGAAACTTTGAGTGATTTCACTTATTGCCCACTGACTTCTTTAGATTAAGTGTGGGTACGGGCTGATAGGATCCTCAGAAGGAGTTTAGACTGTGGCTTGTGGTTTTTCTTCAGTTTTCAGGAGAACATTTAAATGGAAGAGTAGTCAAGAGATCTGGGGAGTCTGGCTTTCCACACATATTAGTAAATGGAGGTCGGTCACTTTCTTCCTTTTTTTTTTTTCTTTTTTTCCCCTTCATAGAAATAGAAAATTATAATTGTAAAATAGATAGGGGCTTAGGAAAAGTGCCTGTGACTTTTTAAAAGCCTTTTAAATCACCAGATTTAATATTAAAACACTAACATTTGCCTAAAATAATATTTTCTGTACTCTTACCTCAGAAGAGCAGATTTTTAGCTGTTTGCTGCGTACCTTACTTCAATTTTGGCCATTATGCATGTTCTGTGTAACATCTGTTACTCACTGCTGTATTCCAGCGTGGTTTTTGTTGAGGCTGACTACTTAATGTATTACTAACTGAAAAGAGACGACAAAAGCATAACTACGACATAACGTGTTCTTCTGCTGACCTGTTACTCAGTCATATCTTTCCAAAGAAAGTCTTGGCCAGTCATTTCACTTCGAAAAGGATTTTTGTGTTTAACAGAGAACTTAACCCCATCCTATGCAAGCTGGTTTTGAGCAGTGCTTTCTGAGCTCCAGGGGGTTTCTGCTGGGTGATCTGAGGCCATGTTGCTCTTATGGACTGTAGCCTTATTTTACTCCTAGCATCTCCGTGCACAGGCAGTGAAGAAATGAGTAGTATGGGAAGGCCTTTGCATTGGTTGTAGTTTGTTTGTCTTCAATTAATGCCCAGAGTTGCAAAATCTGTGTTCATCCTGCAGAATTCAACATGTAGGTCCTGGCTTCCCTGTCATACAGACCTTATTACTTCATCTCTCCAGCCTGTAAGGATTTATTGGCTTTTTTTTTTCGTTACTACTGTGTAGTTGGCAGTGGAAAATACCTGCTGTACCTGTAAATCTTTCTGGATTAAAATTAGTTGATTTGCACAGGTATAATATACCCTGGTGTCAAAGCACTACCTTGTCAATGGAGTGTAGATTCTTTCTCTTTTTCCTTTCCTCCTGTTACAATATTTCTGGAAGCTGACAGAGACTCTGTCAAAAGGTTTCAAGGCAAAAAGGTATAATTTCTTTGGAACATAATGAATAATTATGCAGGAAAAAAAACGCACAACTGCACTGAGAGAATTGCTCAGGAGAAGGCACAAGAGCTTGTTTTTTGGGCTCTGCTCTGTGTGCATGGCAGTGTGGTTCATTTTGAAAAGGTTTGCTCTGGTAAAAATTGGGTAACCGATTGAGATATTTAGGACATCAATACATCAGCTTCAAAGAGCACATCTCAGGCTATCAGTAGACCTCCTGGTTGGTTATTAATCTGCAGAAAGTGGTTTATTGATGCTCAGGGGGAGGCATGTTATGAGGTAGCTTTTTTCAAATGCTGGGTAGAAGGCCAGTAAGTGCAGTGCAGCCAATACATGCGCGTATCAGTAGAAAATTATAAACAAAACCAAACCGTACTGTCACCACAGAAGTTAACGACTGAGTAACTTTTACTTTCTGGTTCAATTTGAAAGAGTCTTTTGGAGATTTGTCAGAGAAGCCTGACTCTGGCTTGCCTTACTTGTACAGTCCCACTGAAGACAACTGGCCACCTTGGGTGTGCAGAGGGAGCAAAGGTTTGTGTTGATCGATGGCAGCAGTGTGTGCAAATGATGGTTTCTGTATCCTAGGTCTGTCCACCTGGTCCCAGCATTCCAGATCTCGACATCGGAGGCCTTCGTGTTCCAGACATGAAGATCGAAAACCTTCTGAGGTATTTCTGGAATTTGATTGGCATTTTTTTACATCTGTCAAATACAAAGCCATATACCTGTTCTGGTAATAGATCCATTTCTTCTGATTTATATTTTCTTTTCTTTTTGCGCCCCGCCCCCCCCCCCCTTTTTTTTTTTTGTTTGCCAGGAGATGAGGGAGTTCAGGTGTTGGCACAGCCATAGCCAGCACTAGTTTCTATCTGTGAATTTTGTTACAGTCTGACACCCGTTGAACATAGCTGCACAGTCTTTCTGCTAGTATTTCAGGCATCAGGGTTTATTTCTAGCTTGATTTGTGAGTGGTGAAGATTTACATTAGGTGCATTTATTTTGTATTTAGTATTGGGTCTTGGTATGTGATCTTTGTTAAAGTGCTTGTCAAACTAGAAATCTGCTTCCTGACAGTTCTGTCTTGCGTAGTGCTTGGAGGAAATCCTATCAAGGGAGATATCAATCTTTGAACTTTCCAGGATGGATCAACCCTTAGGAACACATAAATGCGATCCAATTCTTTGGAAAGATTCGTGCTGAATCTTCCTATCTTCAGGCAAATACTACACTGCGAACTTTGTAGAGGCTGCAGAGAAAGCATTAGCTTTGGGAGATGGAATTTCTTCATTTAACGTACTTGCCCAATGCACCTATTTCTGATGCGTTGGTGAGTGATTGATGTTGAGAAAAAACATGCTTCATTAATCTCCCTGATGACAGTGTACCTAAGCCCCAGAGAAGAGTTTTCACAAGAAGAATCCCATTCATTGTTCAGTGTGAACTACACCTAGCGCTGGTGTTTTCCAATCTTCTGTTTTGATTGTTGGCAGTTAAAGAACCCTTTTATTTTTTTATTTTTTTTTTTAGTGAATGTGGAGGCCCCTGGTGAAATCTTTCTTGCTGGTGATAGGCTTGCTTTCCTTAGTTATCTTTTGTACATCCCTTAGAAATAGCTGCTTAGACCTAGGTTTGAGAACTACCTGGTGAAAGGCTATCAAGAAATAATCTGAGATAATTACTAATCTTGCTGTTGTTTTTGTCTGTTTCTGTTTTCTCCCCTCCCTTTCCCTGCAATTGTTGTCAGAATCTTTGCAGTTTTGTGCTATTCTCTCTTGTTTTCTCCACCTGGATGGACTTCTCATACACTTCCCTTTAGCTCTGTTCCACAGCCTTTTCCCCTTCTCCCTCCCTCCCTCCCTCCCTCCGTTTTCATTGTCTCTGCTCACCACGGCACACTCTGCTGATGATAAGTTTGCTGGCAGAAAAGTGACACTTGCTAAACTCCCCGGGTGAAATCCTGGTCTCATTGAAGTCAGTGGCAAAATTCCCGTTGACTCGAGCGTGGCCAGGGTTTCACCCTTCAGCTTTGAAGTGTTCACTGCTTCTGAGAGCCAGCACTTCTGTAAGCTCCGCTTTGCTCCGGGCAGTCTGATTGCATCAGAAATTAGAGCAGAAAGAATGGTGTCACAGGGCCAGTGGCCTGGGAGGGAGTTTCTTGGCTGTCAGGTGCTGCGTTAGCTTTGCTTTTGAGGGAGTTCTGTGACAAATTTATCTGAGAGCCTGAGTTACTTTGGCTCTCAGATTGAGCAAGTTTTGCATCCCATTTTATATTTTTAGTCTTCTTTTCATTTGACATTTGATCACTTTAATTCAAATCGCTTCAAAGCGCAGAATCCCCTGGCCAGCTGTGCTTGTTTGGTTTGTGAGCCAGTTTACTTTGTGGCTTATTTTTCATTTCTTGATTGGAGCCTCACAGGACTTGTAATTTGATTATTTAAAACATTTAATTATATTTCATTACCTGCATTCACCCTTTCCTTCATATGGTAATATTATTCTTTATTTTTTAACGTTGGCAGTTTTTCTGAACATGTCAAGACAAGTGTTAGGAAAAACGTCATGATTTTATTCTATTTTTATGACAAAACCAGAGTGGAAACGGAAACATACTGAGACAGAAGTGGGATAGTGTGTGTGTGTTGGGAGGGAGGAGAGGTTTCAAGATGTGCAGTGTGGTAAGGCAAATCACACTTTGAAATATTCTCACTAGTATAATTAACCATCGGGTTCACCATTTCCCTAAAATATTTCCCAAAAAATTGTAGAGAATCTATTGAGAATTTCAGGTGTGTGAATAGTGTGTGACAGAAATGGCTATCCTGGGGAGGCCGGCCTAATTAGTACTCTCTATAGATCTGGTGCTTGCTCAGCCACCTGCAACAGTTGGCTGGAGCTAACATAAACCAGGCAGTGTCACCACTGGTTTGGGACTGGGTAGAAGACTGGGAGGTCGTGTCACTTTGTCCTGTAGCAGTATGTAGCAGCGCTGCCCAGATAATCTGTCTTTTCCTTTGTAACTCTGCAGCGTGGGGCGGGTGGATGTTGACTGTGTCTACCACAAACCGAGAAGTCTGCAGGGGAACTTTTCTTAAGATGTTACCTACCTTTTCCTCGTCCTGGTGGTGCTTATTTTCTGTCACCTGGTTGCTTTTTAACCCTTTCCTTTGAACCTGGCATTGAGTAGTTAAATATTGGTGGTTGTGGAGGTGAGGAGTGCTGAGTGCAGTTGCTATAGTCTGCAGCCTTGCAGGGAGAGCAGGGTGGGGAGAGCTAGAAGACGTGAAAACAAGTGCAGGCTTGTAGTTCCGATGCCTGGGAGAGCACCCTTTGCTTTCCACAGCCCTGACAGGCAGCGGGAAACCAGGCTGAAGCTGACACAGCCGTACTGCAGCGTGCCTGCTACAAGAGTGAATCCCTTTTTATTTCATTCTATAGCTTGTTGAAGATGGCATCGCTGCTGGTTTGTGGCTGCTAACCCAAAAGTTGCCAAACATCCTGCTTATTTTAGAGGTGGATGCCTTTGCAAAGACAGAGTGAAATCACGGCTGTGATGCAGAGGTGTCTGTAGCTGATGGAATAACAATCACCTGTGTTGAACATGGAGCTGCCACCAGAATTTCAGTTTGGGTCTTATTTTATTTGATCTTTTGGGTTATTATTTTAAATACTTGCACAAAGAGTCATCTCCTTAGAATTTCCTCTTGCGGCTGGTCATGGTAGAGTCACGCCTTTATTTCTACCACAGGGAATTTCTAGAATGTCTTTGGATTAGTCAGAGCTCCAATAATTTAAAAAAACCAAAAAGCCTTGGAGCAAAAATGAGTCTTCCTTATGCTGCTGTTTTAAGACCAATGCTCCTGCAGCTTTTATTGCAGCCAGAACAGAGGTAAAAGTGGGTAGCACCTTTTCGCATCATGTCTGCAGTGCAGGGGGAGCACCAGGACTTGCAGTGGAGTTAGCTGGAAGTCATTCTACCAGTATTTGCACCTTCAGCTACCGCTTTCCCCACCATGAAGCTCAGCTTCTGTCCTGCAGTGGGCTGGGTTAGTTTGCTGTTGATACAGTGACCTTGTTACACACTGTGCTCCATGGTTACCCTGAAGCTGTGAATCATAGAGTGTAAATATCAAATGTCAGTGTCTCTATTTTTCTCTCTCGGTCACTCTCTTTGCAGGTGTTCAGAACGGACCTGATCACTGCCATGAAGTTACATGACTCCTTCCAGCTGAACCCTGATGAATACTATGTGCTGGCAGACCCCTGGAGGCAGGAGTGGGAAAAGGGAGTTCAGGTGCCAGTTAGCCCAGGGACCATCCCAGAACCAGTAGCCAGGTATAGTTTGGAGGAATGTAACCAAAATACACTTACGTTTATGCTAGCAGCTTATGTCTACGTTGCCTTGGCTTCTTCAGCTTTATTCCACAGTGTCTAGCTAGAAAGGTCTTGGTTCTCAGAGATGAAGAGCAACCTGCCTCTCAGCTTTTTGAATGGTTGGAGAGGTCAAGAGTCAGGCCTGTTTTGCCTGTGTGTTGGAATGTGAATGTCAGAGAATCATTTTTGGCATTACATTAGGATGGAGTGTGATGACAGAACCTTAAAAATAGCGCCTGTTTTTAAGCCCAGACTTGACCTCACTCAGCATTGCTGGGAGAGCCCTTGTCTGATGCTTCATGTGCTTAGTTCCAAGCCATAGGTTCCTTTCAAGGAACAGTTAGACAAGCCAGATTTAAGGGCTAGAGAAAATACAGCATTTATTTTGCTTTCATGTTATTTTTTTGGTTGTTTCATTTACTAACTTAGGAACTAGTTTGTTGTACAACATTTCAGCTGTTTTAAGAACCATCCAGATGTGCATGTAACTAAATACATTAATGTGAGATTTGCTAGCTCTGACCCAAGAAACCCTTACTTTCCTTACCTTGCTTGTTACACTTAGATGATGTATTCTGTTTCAAATTAAACAGTACAGCTGTAAGGGCAGGAGCTTGCTGCTTAGTTGGGATTGGAGTTGGAGAATGTGAGAAGAACAAGGATTATTGCCATTTAATCATACTAGATCTCTTGGAGTAAGTCCAGGCTGGCCCATAAGGCGTTACCAAATGACCCACCAGTGGTGGTGGGGCCAGAACAGCCCAGTCTCTGACACACAGCAAACAATTCTGGGTAACGCTATGCTGCTTCTATTAGGTCTGCATCTATCAGCTTTAACCTTGAAGTAGCGGGACTACAGAAATGTTTGTTAGCGCTTTTTGTGTTCTGTGCAGCAACCTGCAGACAACTGCACAGCCCCACTAGGTCTGTACAATGAGGAACTTACCCACATATCATATAAACCCCTTCCTTCCTTCTGCTTCTGAAGGACTGGACCTGGAGCTCCAAGGAGCTGTGCAGTTTAGAACCTGGGAGCATGCTGTTTCCGTGTCCTGCTCATAGCCTGCTCCACACTGACCTCACCCAGTCCCTGCATAAATGCATACACTTTTTACGTGTGTGCTCACATTGTCTTCTCCTTACTGTTTTCTCTTTCAAGCATCTCCCAAGGCTGCAGGAGGGCTCGGAGACCTGTGGACTTTAGCAGAGGGAGACCTTCCAGGGGTTCCCCACCTGGTATCTTTCAGGGAGGTGGTTTGGTGGCTGTATCAGATCCCAGGTACTCACTTAGGAGAGAGCTTTTCTCTGCCAGTGGCTGACAGAGATGTTGCTCCAAATTTAAGATATTAAAGGAGATGGGGAAAGAAGGCACCCACAGTGGTAGGTATCAGCACGGGAGGCACCACTTACTTTCAGTTGCTGAGCTATCTTCTGTGGTCCTCCTGGTGAGCACCTACTGGTCAGAGTGGCCCTCTGATGTCTGATTATTATCCTGTTTGCTCCCTCACAGAACAGTTGGAGAGCTCTGCCCTGGTGGTGCTGGAGTGCTGGAATTGTTCCGTGCCTAACTTTGGGAGGGGAGGGAGATGTTCTGTAAATTACATCAGCAATAGTCAAATAGTAGAAGGAAAATACAGTCCAGATAGCTGATGCTAGTGAGGTACATAATAGAGAATAAATGGTTTTGGCCTTCTAGTGACCAGTCAGGGCAGCAAGAGCAGTTTCAGAGGGGTGGGGAAAGGAGCGAGTCTGTGTGGTGATTCAGTGTAAGCATGAGGTCAGATGGATAATTCAGTTGAACATGTTTTTTGGTATGTAGTAAGTGTTGCTTTTTTTTTTTTACTTCTTTCTATCATGGAAATAAAGAGATGAAGGTGGTTGGTTTTGAAGCCAAACTACCTGTGCTTATTTCTACTGTGCTACTACAGTGGTATTTAGCCAGATGTGCAGGGTGCTGCCCAGAGGTTATGATTTCCGCATGGTGAGGTATTCGTGGAAGATTTTACGTTACAGAACATTCAGAGAGCAGTGCCCAGTTTACATTCTCTGTGAGATGTACTAGTCTGGAATATTTTAATACTGTGCTGTATGACGGGGAACAGTTTGGGCAGCGTGGTTGGGCTGGCAAGGGCATTCAGATTGGTATTCTTCCACAGTTCCCTTCTCCCCTTCTGCACCTTAGAAGCCCCAAAGTCAGCATTTAACTCTTGCCCACCATTTCTTAGATTGTTGCCTGAAATAAGGTAGATGAGGGGAAGATTCAGGGCTGTGCAGGTGACTGAAATAGGTAGAGGATTGCAGATGTGCAGATACAGTAGCAGCAGATCAGGGTTTCCTGATAGGAGGAGTTAACGTGTTGGACCTCAGATGGGGGCGAAATGGGATGGGGGATGTCCTGCTTGTTGTGGAGCTTAGGCTGTTCCCAGCAGAAAGTTCCCAGCAGAAAGTTGTGTCTACACCGAGTGGTGTTATCTCCTCCTGTGCAGCACTAGAGCACCAAAAAACTCATCAACCCTGGTGCCGCAGGAAGCAGTCATTGGGCAGGGGGCCTGTTGCTCCTGGAGGTACCAGCGTTACGTCGTGAGGTGATTTTCATCCAAATGGAATTTCAGTGTGTGCAGTTAACCAAAAGAAGGTGCAATGTCCTCTACTGAGAGAACTGTGCTGCAGGTGGTCTGACAGAGTTATCTTGCTGTTTGGAGGCAAGTCGGCAGCTTGCTGGTAGAATGACTCCTGTCCCTTGTGAACAGGGTGGTTTTGTCCTCAGCTCCCTGCTTTGCAAAGTTGCGGCATTGCAGGGATCTGACCTAGAATAAGTTATGTGCTGTAGGTACTTTCCTGTTTCCTGAACCAATGCCTGTGGTCGAACAAAATTTCAGTCAGCTTGCAGTTAAAATACACTTTCATGGTTGGTTGTTGGCCAACTGGAGCCTGCAAAACCTGAGAGAAGGTAGTTTCAGCAGCAGCTGACTAATATTTGTGCTTGGCCCAGCATGACATTAGGGACTGTGAAAGAGGAAATGCAGACCCAGGGTGCCAGAGCTTGGATCTGCTCGGGTAAGTGAAGGTGAAGCTAGTGCAAATTCCTGATTCTCTGGGGAAAGGTCTTCTGAATTTAAACAAGGATGGCAATTCCGTACATATACACACACATATAAAAAAAAATTCAGAAGAAGCATACTGTAAGAAATAAAACTTCAAAGGTAGCAGGATATACTACTTTTTTTCCTTGAATTTTCTTGATCTTGGTATTGTAGTTAGATTGATTTTAAAAATCAATCTTAAAACAGAGTTTAATATCTGCGTATATGGAAGCCATCACTACATAAATACAGTGTTCCTACTCTAGCTTTAAGCAAGTGTGAAATTTCAGACTAGAGTAAGCACTGCTCTGTCCTCTGATCTTTTCATTTTATTTAGATTGGGTTTCTAGATAATTCCAATTAATTTCTTATAATACCGCCAATCCTTTATGAAAGTGCACTGTACTGCTTTCCTTTCCCGTCTCAGTGGTGCAAGATGATTGCTTGGATGGTTAGCTGATTGCTGATGATTGTTAAGTCATTTAGAATGAGGCATTTTGAATTTTCTAGAAATAAGTCTCTCGGCAACCCAGTGTACCTGACATCTGCCTGTCTCTTTGTTTTAGGATTGTGTCTGAGACGAAAGCTGTCACCTTTACACGTCCCAGGAAGTATATTGTTTCGTCAGGTTCGGAGCCTCCGGAGCTGGGCTATGTTGACATTCGAACCTTAGCGGACAGCGTGTGTCGCTATGATCTCAATGATGTGGACGTAGCATGGCTGCAGCTTGCCAATGAAGAATTCAAAGAAATGGGTGAGCAATGAGTGCTTCTGGTTTTGTTGCCTTTTTTTTTAAAAAAAAAAAAAAAAGCTGGCAATCTTAAGAATAATTTAGGGAGGGCAGCAGTGGGAAGAGATCATAGAGGTATGAAGAGACAGCAGTCATATGAGTTGGGGTAGCCATGGGAAACCCGACCTGATGTGATTAAGCCCTGAGATACATGCTTTTGTAACGGCTGAGTTGTATCTGCCTAGTCCAGGTCAGAATCTGGCTGTGTGGTTTTTTTTTTCCTCTGCTGCTTTCCATTTCACAAGGGAATTCCCACAAAGTTCCCATTTTGCCATCATGACCCTTGAAGAGAACATCACATAGACCATTCAAGTAGTTTTTCCTGTTAGTCCTTCTATTTATTTCTTTATTTATTTTTCTCTGCGTCATGTATCCACATCTCATTTTTAGCTAGTGGTGTTTGGTGCAAAGAAGGTAGACGAGGAGTCTTGGGAGGTTTAGCAAACTTAAGCCAGCTGAATTGCGCAGGGAATGAGACACTAAGGAATTCTCGCGGTGATTTACTGGAGGAACCTCCCAAACCTTACTGTGACCATGTGTGCTCCAGCTCTGAAGCAGGAAGAGGAGCTGTCACAAGGGGAGCAACTGTTGCCTTTCCTACAGGATGGCTTGTGCATGGGAAGGGGCAGGGGAGAAGGGCAAGAACAGGAACGTTTCTTTGGTAAGGTGTTGTGCTTCAGGAGAGGATTTCCATGGAATTGAAGAGGATGTAAGTCAGCACAGAACTTTTACCACATTGTTTAGATAAGGGGAAAGATGCTGTGCCAGATGGAACAGGTTTTGACATGTTGGTGAACACTTGATTTTTGTTTTAGCATTGTGGCAGTTCCCTCCCTGCCTTGGGTTACAATTTAGTCACATGGGTTTTACCTGGCTGTAGCCCATATGTGGCATGGCTCGACTTGGTAAACCACACATTGACCATTTATAACTCTTTAAAAGTTTCTCCTTTTTAAACCCACATATGGAAGAAACAGATGACCCAGCCTTGACCTGATCTCATACCCAAGCCTTTCTTCCAGATCTCAAGTCAGGCCTGCTCACGTTTAGTGTTGGGCTTAGACGATTTCAAAGCAGCTCATGATTCAAGATTTTAGGTTACCTTTCCAGTTATCTTGAGGAAAACAGCAGCAGCAAGTCCCCTCAGCTTCTGTCAAGGAGGAATTAAACATACATTAGATGTAGATTATCCCCTCTGTCTCTTGCCAAAACCAGAGGAGGGTGACCACAGTGTTACACTGGGGTGTGAAGAGCATCAATAATGAAGCGCACAAGGGGGGGGCTCTTCATTGTGCAGATTTCTACCTGTGCACGAAGCCCTGTGGTTGCTGTTCTGCTACACCAGCATAACCTTCAAAAGTACACGGTGCGCATGAAACACTGAATGGCTAGAATTTGACAGACCTGATCTTCAGCGTTGTGTTTTGATGTAGTTTCTTGTAGTTTGTTGCTCTAAATCTTTATCTACTCAGTTTTGCTGTATGCAGAGGGAAGGAAATGCTCCTGTCGGTACCAGGCAGTACATTGCGTGTCTTGAAATATGTACCTGGGTGCTCTGTCAGACATTGCATGCTACAGATAGTGCTAATGGCCATTTGAAAAGTGAAATATTTCCTGATCTGCAGTTGTAGCACTTCCTTTACGGTGTCCCTGCAGCTATGAATTCCCCATGTTTTCTTTGATACCTGTTGGGGTGCTTCAGATAATGAAAATGTATATTCTGTCTTTGAAAGAATGAATGTAAACATTTGAACTGAAGCCACAGCCTCTTGATTCTCTTTTTTTAACCCTTGTAAGTGCAGGATTTTGGATTTTCCTTTTTGCTCCCTTTCAGCTGCCCAGTTTGGGTAGCATGGGATGCATTAAGCTCTGCTGCAAGGGTTTACTCTCAGTAAGGGAAACTGCAAGGACTTTTGTAGAGTGTTGGTCTTCTGATCTGGTGGAGCTAGAAAGGGTTTTTCTTCTTCATTTTGTGGAATTTGTGGCTCAGTTATTTCCAGGGAGAGCCAAAGGGAGGATTTTCTTGTTCAAACTCACATCACGAGGTTGCCATCTTCTGTATGTCACAGTAAACGTTAGGTATTGGGGATTAGACCAAAAGCAGGATATATTAAGCCTACGCTTCATTGGATTGATTTATGTGTATGGAAATCCTTGTGCTAAACTGACTTTCCAAGAGGAAAGCGATTATTTGCAGTAGCGTAGCTTTCTTGGTTTCATGGGTGTTTGTGTGGCATGATTTTGCGGTAGAGGTTGGTGTGGTACCAACTTGGAAGTATTGCAGCCAGGTCATTGTTGTGGCAAGCGAGGGATGGAAGCTGGAGCGGGAAGCACCGTGCTCTCTTTTGAGATTTTTCTTACTGCTTCTATGATAGATATTTTTTTTCAGATCTATAATAGTAATTTAATACAGTTAACAAATTTGAATTATAGAATACTGTAATGTAATCAGCCTGTAGCTGTGCTGTTTGAAAAAAACAAATCCCAGATTAGATGTTGTGTTTGTTTATTGTCCCAGACTTCTAATGTTGCATTTATTACAACTGTATGTTTCGCTTTTTAAAACAAACAAATTTACTGGTGTAGCAGGGTCTGATGGAGCCCTCAGTTGGGGTTGCACCCTATTGGGTTGGAACTTGTAAAAAACCAACAAGTGTTGTTAGAAACTGCTGGTTTGCTACAAGTATCATAGCAGATTTTGTCATTGATTTTTCTCCCCACCATCGCTTTTGGTTCAAAACACTCTCAAATCTTTCACCAAAGAGTCAACATCTGGGTTGCAAAATTGGAGCAAAAGCCACAGACAGTGCTGTCCCCAAAGGAAAAATGAGAACAAGACCAGGAAGACAAAATAATTTTATGAGAGTTTTTCTTAGGATTTTGAAAGGTTGGTTTGGATACGCCGCTTCTATTAGTTTAATACAGCTGTAAGACTTCTTTGACTTTTTTAGTTTCCCTGGTTTATGCTGGAATAGGCATGATTGTCTAGGAATGATGTGTACGTGTGGGGGTCGGCTGTTAAAAGTAGCTGGAGTTGTGTGTGGCAGGGGGTTATCGCTCTTTCCTTTAAATAGTAACAACTCCTGTTTCCCAGGGATGCCCGAGCTGGACGAGTACACGATGGAAAGGGTCATAGAGGAATTTGAACAACGATGCTATGATAACATGAACCATGCTATTGAGACGGAAGAAGGACTCGGAATTGAATATGATGAAGATGTTGTCTGTGATGTCTGTCAGTCTCCAGATGGAGAAGATGGCAACGAAATGGTGTTTTGTGACAAATGCAATATTTGCGTGCACCAGGTATGGCAGCTGGGGCACAGTGCGGGCGTGTAGAGGTGGTGACAGAAACTTTTCCAAACCATTAAAGAGAACAAGTTGGATTTTTTTCCAGTGACAGACATTGATCTGTTAAGTTCTTGCAGAATTCACCATTGAGCAGTGGGATGAATTACAAAATTACGTAGTTGAGAAGGAGAATTGTTACATGTAGTTCTAGAAATATCGTGCTAAGAGGGTTAAAAGTGATGCTGTGTCTGTGTGGAGGAAGTTACAAGGTGAGGAATAGCCTCCCCAAACACACACCTGTGTATTGTTGTACATTCTCACCTGGTCACTTCTCTTGCTATGTTTTTTTCCTCTCTGCACACTTCTGGGGCTGACACACCTTTGGTATCAGCAACTTAGGCTCAGAAGGGAGAGGAAAAAAGAACTTTTAGGCAATCAGTGGGATTTATTATAGCCATTTTAATTTAACTGAGAACATACTGACCTGAGCCGACAAATGAAGCACTATTATGTGCCACCTTTTTGTGGCAGTTAAGAAGTCTTCTTAGCGTGGAAGGACAGATACAATTTTAGCATGTCTGTTTCTGTGGATGCTTCTTACTGTGGCAGATGCCTTCCTGTCGGCCTGTCCTTCCTTCCTTCCTTCCTTCACAGCTTTAGGAAGTTGGCTTTGTCATTCAGTGTTCAGAAAGATGTGTTGTCTAATGAGCAAGAATGGCATTTTCTTGCACGGGTTACTTAAATACATTTGTATGAATGGTAAAGAAATACGCCCATGAGAGCTGTAAGGTACAAATGGCTATCTTGGAAAACACTCAGAGTAAAGTGGGCATTTTTAGACTTGTAAAACTGACAGTAATTTGGACGGAGATTTCCATAAAGACGCAATCTTCTGAAAAAAGTGTCTTAATTAGTTGCTGTTCTGAGCTTTTCCCTCTGAATAAGAAGTAAACCCCAATGCTTTGGAATAACATTGAGTATTGCACAGCAGAGCTCTTGAATTTGTGGTTCTTGCCTTTTGAATTGGATACAGTCCAGTTCCTTATAGTCTTGGTGATGCTGAACTTCATCCTGCTGGCAGGGTTGTCTGTGGAGAGTGCCCCTGCTCTTCGGGCTGGTAAACACATTCTTCATTTTCCCAGTTGAAGTGGGCAGTGGTTTTTTGCATAACAGCTGGTCATGACTTCTGCTCCTTGCACTGAAAAGATCTTTTTGGGGAATGAATAGGTAATGTGGTTGGCCAAGTTTATGAGATCCTCCACAAGCTGATGTTCCTATAGTGTTAGAAATTGCATAAAGAACATTTTGAGAGTTGCGAGAGGCTATGTGTAAACAGCTAAAAAGTAACAGAAATACACATTGATTCCTTTGTTTTCTTTGCCTTTTCTGTATGTGGGAATCCAGGCGTGTTACGGGATCCTGAAGGTGCCGGAAGGCAGCTGGCTGTGCAGGACCTGCGCGCTTGGCGTTCAGCCCAAGTGTTTGCTGTGTCCCAAGAAGGGTGGCGCCATGAAGCCGACTCGGAGTGGCACCAAATGGGTCCATGTTAGCTGTGCCCTGTGGATTCCAGAGGTAGGTGCCCATCCTCTGGGAGTTCAGGGCTGCAGCAATTTTGTGAGAGAAGAAATCTGTTAAAAGCATTCTTCAACCCAGTCTGTGTTGCTACACTGCGCATAGCACATATATGGTACTTCCTAGGACGACAGTGTAAAAGACTTGCAATTAGATGTAAAGTCTGGCAGGATGAAGCATCATCTGTAAAGAAAGTAATTACATTACCTTTGTCAACCAAAATTAGGGCTCAAAAAATGAGGCCTTTGCTGCTGGCAAAGGTCATTTAACAAGCAGACAAAGTACTGTTTTATTTTGTAAACGGAATATTAAAGGTGAATCGAGAAGGTTTGGATGTGACAGTGAGAATTCCTGTGGGTTCTCATAATCAAAATATTCATGCTGTACGATCATTTTAACTTGGAGGGCTTCACCTTGAAACTGTGCTGCTCATGCAGCGAGGAACTGATTTTTTAAAAAAACTAATGTTAATTTTTTTAGTTCCTTATAAACCAAGGAAGTTGGAACATGCGAATTTTGCATATGCACACAAGAAATTTGATTTCTGTGATAAAATTGCTTCCCATTTCAGTTAACAGTGTCATACTCACTCTGTGATTTTTTTAATGTTTTTTCTCTAGGTGAGCATTGGAAGCCCAGAAAAAATGGAGCCCATTACAAAGGTTTCTCACATTCCCAGCAGTAGATGGGCACTGGTGTGCAGCCTTTGTAATGAAAAAGTTGGAGCATCTATACAGGTAATTTAATTGCACAAATTTCTGTGTGTTTTGTTCTGTCACCTTTTAGTAGATACACAAAGTGTCTATCTTCAGTGAACTTTCTTTGATTTCCTGTTTGTTACTATGGACTTAATTGCACACGAAGTGTTTTTGAATGTTAGTGTGCTCGTAACTTTCTAGTAAAATTTTAATAATATCCAGGTCATCCCATAAGACTTCCTAATTTGTTATGCTGATATATTTATTAGTACACTGAAATAAAACTTCAGTGTTGTTGAGGAAAAAACCTGTATTTCTGTGATATACCACATAAAAACCTGAAGCTTGAATGCTCAGAGCTTCTGTGTGGAAACCTGTCTGTCAGTCCCTGTTTAGAGACCTCTAAGACAAGTCGGATACCTCAGTGGGAGTTGAGTATTTTCTGTAACAACCTGAATTTTTAAGTGCTGAGTGTGGCCAGCTCTCGGTGAAGTCAGTGGAAGTGAACACTTCCACTTTGATGGTAAAGCTAGTTGTAGCTTGCAATTAGTAATTTTAGGTACTACTTAACATTGGAGCGTTTTGGCTGTAACTGTGTTTTTTCTGTAACTGTTTTATTGTTGGTCCAGATTTTAAGTTGCTGAAGAGAATATCTGATCATTTACTATTAGGCTTTTTGAGCAGTAGGAAAGAAACGGATTGTTTGCCTGTTCTGTGCTGAGATTGAAGCAAGCCACAAGCTGCGGAAATGAGCCCCGTTTCCTCCATTGATTGTGGGCAGGTTCTGGAGGTCTTGGTGTTTCTAAGGGGAAAAAACCCTCCTGGGCGTGGGTTTCCCAGTCCACATCGCTGTAGCAGCAGTGCCACATTACCCTTCTGACTTCTGGTATTCACTTGAGCTCAGGGATGATGACCGCCCCAAACAGCAAGACAGGGCAGAATCACAACAGAAGTCTAGTCTTCGTAGTTCAAAAAAGAATAATTTCCCTATGTAATAAATAATTAAAGTATAAAGCCCGCACTGTAAAGACATTTGTTTCATACCAACAACTCACATTCTTGGGCCAGCGCCAGTTTGTCTCATTGCATACTTCTGAGATTGTCCCTGCAGTTTCAGTTGGATTTGGATTCGGCCTTTCTTACCCGTACCTTGGGAATTGTCGGTGTTAAATAACTGAATTGGTCTGCACCAGAGCATTGCAGACTGGGCAGTGTGGTTTCACCTGCATATTTATATTGGGTTGTTGGCTGGAAGGCAGTTGCAGATCCTTTACAGTGGGAAGTCACTCAGAAATGTTAAATAATCATTTTAAGAACAATTTTAGAAAGATTGAGAAAACATATTACTGAGCCCCAGATTTTTGAAAGAGGAGATATTTGGTTTCCTGTGACAAGAGGCAAGACTTTGATCTACCTTACTCGAGAACAAATGGATCAGCACCCACGCAGGCAGTGTTGGGATTGTGTAGAAAAAGACAATAAAGTGTAGCTAAGTATTGTGGTAACGTTCTTCATATACTTCAGCAAAATGATCCTCAGAAAGCTCCCTGAGACAGATAGGAAGGTATTAACTGTCTCATAAGAAGTCTGAAGAAGTCGAGCTCTTTCTGTTTTGTGGCTAGCCTACTGTTACAGGAGCCATGATGGTAAGACCAGCATTAAGACACAGAAATTTCTAAAGCCCTATGCTTTTTTAAAATTAGGTTTTATCCATTTCCTTTTTTTCCCTGTGCTCTGAGCCATTTGATGAGATTGCCAGAAAAAGTTGTAAACCAGCAGTGCAGCAGCAGTTCCAGTGAAACCTATCGGTCCGTTTCCATTTGAGGAATGCATAAATAGTAAATGTTCAGTAGAGAAAATAAATCTGTCCACAGCATATAAATTTGCAATTGTAATGCCTCCTTGCAGAGCTGTCCCCTTCCTCTTGGCCGCTGTTACGTAGTTGAAGCTGTTTTGTCCATTCTCCAGAGCTGTTCTGAGGGGTAACTTAGAGTAGTTTAAGTTGAACACTTGGGTATGTATGTATGTATGTATGTTAGTGTGCAGGGAAAGGGGGGGGTCCTTCCCTATTTCTTCTAATGCCACCTCTCCCCTTCTAGTGACGACACAGTGTGACACGCAGGCACCATGGCTGCCACTTCAGAGAGTTCTGCATTTGAAATGATGGGGGAGTTTTGGCGTTGTGTAAATCTTGGTATCATTAAAGCTAGCGGTGAGAAATATTTAGATTGGTGGTGTGAAATTTTATACAGCAGGGAAGAACATTATACAAAGCCACTGCAATAGAGAGGAACTGGGGGAGAGAGAGATCCTCCAGAGATGATGCGAGATGTGCACAACAGTTAGAAAAGCTGGCAGCTGGAAGTATGCGTCCGGCTGGGCAGAGAGCAGCTGCAGTGGGCTGGGAAAAAAGAGACTGCATAATCTCCCAGGTTCAGCAGATTTCCTTCCGATGAGACAGGCTTTCCCCTCTTCTCCCAATAAAACATTAGCCACACTAAGAGCTAATTATTCTAAACGATAGCAGCTTGGAAACCATGGCTAAAGTACTCTTCTGTACTGCTTGGTGTTCCCGTTGGGCTGCTTTTGCACTGTTTGTTAGTAAGAGAGGAAAGGGCAAAAGATGCTTTGGTATTTTTTAATTCCTTTTATATGTTGATTTTATTAAAGAATGTTCATTTGAAACTTCTGCAGTTTAAACTCTGCTGTACCCTCATACGCCATCTGGCTGCTGAGTCAACCTGAGCAGGAAAACCCAGAGGAGAAAGATACTTGGCTTCTTTACAAAGTGCTCTATAAACATCCTCGTGCAGTGCATTTCTCTTTCAAGCGTGGTTTTGTTTCCTCCTAGTTCATACCACTAATGTTCATTTCCACTTTAAATTCTTTTCACTGGAGGCAGAGGTGTGAGTTGATACAAATGCATACGTATGCGTGTGGGTATATACATATATATGTATATTTTTAAACTTTTCAGTTTGTGGCTGGCAATAGCTATGATGGTATTTTGCAAGAGGAAGTGCTAAATCAGCTGAACTAGTGCCCATCACTCCATGATGGCTGGGTTCACTGAGAGGCAAGGAAAATGACAAAAAATTGAACTTCCCCCTCACCCCATCTCCCAGGTGAAGGGAAGGCTGTAGTCAGTGAAGTAGTGATTGACAGTGATTTAATATTTGGCATTATAGAATTGGGATAACAGGAAAAAAAATTCCCCTCGGTTGAGGCCTTTTGGGTAGCACGAGTCCAGGTGCTGGGAAAGACTTGTAATTAAAAGTCCCAGACTGGCCTGGAGCCACCGCGATGTTTTTCGCGCTCTCTCTCTCTCTCTCTCTCACGCTGGCACAGTCGAAGGGGGAACATTTTCCTTTGTGTCACACTGCCTTATGCGAGTGGCTCCGGTGAGGGGAAGAACGCTCCTCTGGTGGATTTGCTGGTTATTGACCAGCGTGATTGGGCTGGGGGGGGTTAACCACTCCTGTCCCACTGGGCCACTTCATCCTTGCCTGGCCTGAAAGCACTAAATCGTAAACCTAATTAAAAAGAGCAGGAAAGTGCATGCAGCTTAGAAGCAGAGCGTGGTAACAGGGTTGTTCTTCCAAAGCAGCCCTGGCTGCTTGGATAGTTTTAGGCAGTGTGGCTTCTTAAATTTATATTTGATTAATTTTAATTTAATTTCTGTAGTGTTCAGTGAAGAACTGCAGAACAGCCTTTCATGTCACCTGTGCATTTGACCGTGGCTTGGAGATGAAGACCATACTGGCAGAGAATGATGAGGTGAAATTTAAGTCCTACTGTCCCAAGCACAGCTCCACCAAGAAAGCAGATGATGAGGCTTTCAGTGAAAGCCCAGGCCAGGAGAACGGGAACGGGATTGAGGAGAGCTCTCTTCCTGCCCACATCGACCCTTTCCATGGCATGGATCAAAACCAGGAGGAGGCCCACAGAGTCAGCCTCCGCAAGCAGAAGCTTCAGCAGCTGGAGGATGAGTTCTATACGTTTGTTGAGTCTTTGGAAGTGGCTAAAGCGCTGCGGCTGCCCGAAGAGCCAGTGGGATTCCTGTACCAGTACTGGAAGCTGAAGAGAAAAGCCAACTTCAATAAGCCTTTGATTACCCCAAAGAAGGATGAAGAGGACAATCTGGCTAAACGGGAACAGGATGTTCTGTTCAGAAGGTTGCAGCTCTTCACACACCTCCGGCAGGATCTAGAGCGGGTGAGCAATGGCACTGCCTGTGCTTGGGCGAGGTGTGCTGGCCTTCAGTAGCCTAAACTACGCTCTTGGTTGTTGCCTTTGCATGCAGGCACTCCATGCTGTATCTTAACTGAAAGTTGTATTGTCAGAACAGATCATTAACACGAAATTTCTGCAAAGCACACCAATTAGCCTTTTCAAATACAGGGTTAGTTCACAGGGCTGGCAGGTCTTAGCTTGTAGCATCCAATCTCCTTATAACTGGATTGTCGTATTTCCACTTCTGCTTTTTACTGATTAACGCTGATGGCCGTGAACTGTACTGCAACCCCCAGTGGTTTTTTTAGCCTTTAAGGGCTTTTTCTGCTCCTTCTATCTGGTGCACAAGAAGGAAAAGATTATGAAACTTGCCTTGATTTGCAGCAGATCTGTTTTCCATTGACAGCAGACTAGGATCACCTTTCACTGGGCTATTTGTGTAGTAGGTTTGGGAGGTACGTGATGTTCCACTCAATTAGGTTTTCAATGTTTAAAGAACGGTTCAGTAGGATGAGTTTGGTGTTTTATCTTGAGTACATCTGATCCTGTAACAACCTGAATTCCTTCCGTATTGGGTTATTTTTTGGGGTTAACTAGTAGAGTTTAAGATATGTTAGAGCCAGAAAGAATACTGAACCTGGCTCAGGGGGCCCTGCCTCAGCCTCAGTAACCGGTGGGCGAAGTAGAGCCTTTCTTCCAGAACACCATCTAGTCTTCAAATCAGGACAGCAGGTGCTTGTACATCTACTGCATCCTTTGTAAAGGATCCCAATGGCTAATAATCAGCTTCCAGCCTGTGACCCTTCTCTAGCGCAGTGACACAGCTGTTACCTAGTATCTTTTGTTTCTATTCTGTGTACTCAAGATTTTTTTAGTCGTCTTTAAATATGTTGTTTGTCACTGTGTTCTCTGGATCTTAAATTATTCTGTATGTATCCTTTCTATTTTTAAGTGTGATGTCAAAACAGGAAACAGCATTCTAGTAGTATTTTTAATATTTTACTACTCTGTTGTTCCCACTGATCATACATGCAAGTTATCTTGGATTAAAAAAACCCCATAAAATTGGACCTAAGTTTTTTCCTCCTCTTCAAGAGAAAGTGGGGTAGACTTGATTATGAAGGGCATTGGTGACAGCGTCATCCACTAGAAACAGATTTGGAAATTGTGTCATCCAGTTCACCCAGTGGAACAGGTACTCCTGTGGACATGGTGTGTCTGTTGTGCAGTTTGGATCAGACAAGGCCAAGACCAGGTGGCCATGGATTATGAGAAAGGGCAGCAGGCTAGAAGAATCCCTTCAATTCACATCCACAGAGTAATGACAGGTACTTAAAGTACTGGCTGTCCCGGGACTAGAAGCCTTGAATAGAGCAGGACCTTAGTGAAAACAGTCACGCTTGCTAAATGTCTCCTCCTTATCGGCTGTGAGATCAGCCTAAGGTAGTAATCCACAGGGCTCCACGGAACTGAGAGAGGAGGAACCTCAGGAACACCCACAGATACTTCTCAGTGATTCCCTAATCTGTCAAAGAAATGACCTCAAAGCTGTAGGAGAGCTGTGGTTGTGAAATTTACACAGCTGTCCAGATTAGACAGTCACATTTTAAGGGCAGAAATGTAGTTTTCTTCTAAAAAACCCTGAGACAGTCAAAATAAATATTAATTTTTGTTACTGTTTCTGGTCCCTGCTACCACCATGTGCTATGGCAGGGATAGACTGGCCTGCCTTTGTTTTGCTCAATCGTACTGCAATAGCAGGGTCATCAGAAAGACTGGTACTGCTCTCCACATTTTCATACTATTAATTAAATATAATTTTCTGTTGTGTATCAAACAATAAGAAGCAAAAGGTGTGAGGCTATTCAATATTGAGTATATTTAAGCATCTCCAGCAGTTCTCTAGATTTCCTGTATATGTATGTGTGATTTGGGTGTTCATAGAAGTTATTTCTGTGCTGTGGCCCTCCCAAACCTGATGGAATAATCTGTTAATTAAATGGTATTTAAGACTTTTCTAAGCGTGTTGAAGAAGGTTAAACTTAAATACATTAATAACTTGTTTAAATGGTGTCTAGTACTTAAGCTAAAAATTTGAATTAATTCAAAGCACAGATGATTGACAACATTATAGAAACACGATTCCTGTAAAACTCATCCACTTCATGTCTTCTAGGTGCGTAATCTCACTTACATGGTGACCCGAAGGGAAAAAATCAAGAGATCTGTTTGCAAAGTTCAAGAACAGATATTTAATATCTACGCAAAGCAGCTGGAACGAGTTTCAGGTATGCTTCAGTGTTACTTTTTTCACATAAGACCACAGGTACAAGCATTGAAAGGTTTGGTTACAGGCTAATGACTAATTTTGAAGGACAAACAGGACCTCATTTATTCTCATTAAGATCTTGTGTAGCCCACCATGCATCAGCAGATTGGAAGAAAAAATGAGACTGTGTAGCTCTGGTGGTGGGCATATTGCTATAGAAACTGGTAAGTCTGTTCTTGTCCATGGGGCACTGAAGGGCTTCCTGCTTCAGATCCTTTCTGGTGAGATTCTTTAATGACTCCTTATGACAGAGAGACCATGACTTACATTCAAGTGCCATATGGTACCTAGGAAGGCTGTGCTTTATTAGTGCTGCTGCATTAGTGTTTAGTGCGTATCTTTGCATTGTAGATGGCAGTTTAAAGAAACGGATTTTGAAAAGGTAGCAGTCAGGTTTTAAAACACGTTTTTTTTCCTGCCTGATCTCATTGGGAGTAGTCAAAGTTACTGCATTAACTAGGCTGTCCTTAAAGTATTCAGTAACTAATAAACTGTATTTTAGATGGAATCAATCAGATCCACTTGCTGGTTGCTTTTTTCCCCCCTCTCTGAGGAGTCTCTCTGATTTAGTGGATATAGTAGTGCTAAGATTTATATTTGCTACAAACATAATTAGGTGCAGCACAGCTACAGGAGAGTGAACGACACCAGCTGTATGTTGTGAAACCACAACATAACCACGTAATCGTGATGTAAAGGTGCTGGCTAGGCAACCAGCTACCCATTTATGCTGAAGAACGCATCAGGCATGAGGAACAGAGTTAAAATACGTACATTCAAAAATGGTATTTACCCAGACATGGAATTGCTTGACTTCAACTTAATTTGTTTACATTTAGGTGTGCCTTCCTCATTCCCCTCAATGGAAAACACAGTGTTGTTTAATAGTGCGTCTTTGGGTCCCAATGCCCCTAAGATTGAGGATTTGAAATGGCATTCGGCGTTCTTCAGGAAACAAATGGGCACATCCCTAACCCACTCTTTGAAAAAGCCACACAAGAGAGACAGAGTAAGAAACAGCTCTGGGAATGACAGCAAATCCATGCTGAGGCAGCCCAGCCAAAGGGAAGGCGGTGCAGCTCCAGGGAGCTTTTTAAATTTTGACAAGAGCTTTGCAGAGACACGGATTGTATCAGCACAGCAGAAAAATGGCATAGTTATACCAGACCACAGAAAAAGAAGAGACAATCGTCCACAGTGTGAGGTGGTCAAGGCAGGACTAAAGGAAAAGACTTCTAAGCAGAACCACAAACCACTGAGACCCACAGAACTCTCTCAGAGGCAACCGGAAAATAAAAGGGCTGTGAACCACTCCGGTGGTAGGTCAGCACCTGGCACGCGGAGGGATATAGTGCCTAAATGCAATGGGGGTCTAGTCAAAGTAAACTCTAATCAGACAGTAGTTAAAGTGCCTACGACACCCACGAGCCCAGTGAAAAACTGGGGCGGATTCCGAATTCCAAAGAAGGGGGAGAGGCAACAGCAGGGTGAGAGCCCAGAGGAGACCTGCCGCCAGAACTCCAGCTACCCCTACCTGGGCGTGGGCAGAGTTTCACCGAAGGACAGGGCAAAAAGCAAGCTAAAGCCCGACAGCGAGAATGATGGGTACATCCCCGATGCCGAAATGAGCGACTCGGAGACTGAAGTGGCTGAGAAAAAGTGCAGGCAGCAGAGGCTCAGTCCAAACAGCACTATCAGCAGAAGGACGGACATTATTAGGAGAAGCATCCTGGCATCCTGACTGGACACAGGGACACGGTCTCATCACCGTGGTCAGTAGAGTCACTGCCTACAAGCCAACTCCACATTATTTATTGGTGTGAGAGAAGAGAGTTCTTAGACATGGCTACAGACTGACAAATTGAAAACCCATTATTCCTGAGCTGTGTAAACATGTTTACATGCACTTAAAGCTGTTTTCTTTTGCCCCCCTCTGATTCTGTGAGAAGTCTGAATCTCCTTTATTTGCAGCTTTCCTGAGTAAGCAGAGAAATTACATCATTAAAACAGGATTTGTGATGAACACTAAAATAACTCACAAAAACCTTTTAAAAGGGGCTAGGGTGGGTAGGGGGGAAGTAGGCTGCATTCATCCCTTTTAGCTAAAAAGCACTGATAAAATTTTACTCCCTTCCCCCCGCCCTCGGGAAAAGCACAAGCTCTTAATTTAACTAGCGCGTATTGAATTGAAGATGGTTGTTTAACTGTACTGCACTGCTACACCCCATTATGGTCACTTTCCTTGGATGGTGGTGGTAGGTCTTTCTCTGCAGAATGTTTTCTGTTGCATTCAGTTTGAGCGTAGACGGCAGCTCAAACCCCTCCACGCGCTCCAGAGTTTACATGTAAGTAAATACACCTACGAGCTGACCAGACCTAACCAGGACGTTATGCTGGAGAAGGAGGAAGGGACAGGTCAGGGCTGCAGCTGCCTTACAGTGCAACAGCTTGAAAAGCCTCAGCCCGAGCCCGGAGGACATGCTCAAATGGCTGAGTTCTGAGAAATGGGGCAGGCTGGAGGGTTACAGCACCCCACAGAATAACCTGTCACCATTTAGTCAGTTGCCTGCCTCCGGGAGTACGATGACAATTCAAGAAATTTCTAAGGCACTAGTCAGTAGGATTTCCCAAAGCCCACCAGATATGCACTAAGGGTATGTATTGGGAAAGCCAGGCTTATGACACTAAAGGGTTGCTTTAAAATGGACATGAATATATATTTTTAAATAGAATAAAATGGAAAGGCAATAAATTGTGATTAGCTCTTCACAGTCAAATGAAGAAAAAATATTTCATTCTATTCTGGATTAGATTTGATGGAAGAGGGAACTCATATTCTGATTGTGTACTTTTTTTAATAATTGCAAATGGCAATAACTAGTAAGCTATGAGCAATAATAATATTAACAGATCATTAGGATACTGTTTTGTACCGAGTAGAGGGCACATATGACAGTGGAGTGTTAGGAGCCTGTAAATTTTGGAATTCTGCATAGATGGAAGTCAGGTAGATACTGGTGAAAAAGCTAAAGCAGCAATGTGTTACAGAAAGAGGCGTAAAGAACCCCCTTCCAACCCCCTCCCCGACCTGCCATTAGCACATCCACTCACTTTTTAATGTCAGACCCTTGCCTCTTGAGCAGGGAACATTTAAAACAGAGTAGAACTCTGCCATAACTGAGTCTTCCAGAGGATTCAATCAAAAAAAAAAAAAAAAAAAAGGTTTCTTAACACCCTATCTTGCTATGCAAGTTATCACTTAATTAAATATTTCAACAAATCACATCCCTATCATTTGTTTTAAAACTCAGAAGTCTTAACCTTTTGATACCTTTTGGGATGATGGTGAGGAAGGGGAATTTTATGAAAGATAGTGTACTTTTAAAATACCATTGCTGGTCCCAAGAAGTTAGATTAACTTCATGACTTAGAGAGGTAAAAGTCAAACAGGGCACTGGTGAATCTGAAATTAAATAGCCACTCTTGGGATGTGTTAAAAGAAAAGTACTTATTTCATCAAACAACAACTCCCAGACAAAATGTAAATGCAGGTAAGTTCTACTCAACACACAGCAATGTTTTCCAGACAGGCACTGCTATTTTCTCTACGAAAGAAGCTCATGACTATATAGGGAATTGTTTGTTAAGCCATAGAAGGAATAATCTAAATTTTGATTCTAAGTAAAGATTTAACCTCACACCGGTTTGGAAGAGGTACCTTGTTAATTTGCACTATTACGAATGCTAACGTTGTGCAGAATTAATGCCTTATCTGTTTTGCTCCCCGACGTTTAGGTTAATAAGCTTTCTAATGTTTCAAGTTAAGCTGAACCAAAACCAAAAAAGCTGTAAGAAGACTGCAGTACGACCAGCTCTGTAGGTTAGTTTTGTCTCCCACGCTTAGCACTCAGCAGAAGAGGTGTCGTAAGTACGGCAGTGACAATACAAACCCACCCCTGTATTTTATTGGGATAGACCCATTAGCTGAATTTCTGGTTTTAAGCATTACCTTTCCTTGTGCAGACTGACCAAGAGATCTTTGACTATGATTGATGTATTCTATCAAACTGTAGGCTAGTTGAACTTCTGTAAAGTTGCCTGGAATGCCATTCGTTAGGTTATAAACTCACACAAATCTAAACGAAGGGTTATACGTGTTGTGTATAAATCTTAATTTCAGAAATTTGAGGATATTGTCATTACATTTGTAAAACCTTGTACAGAAGATTTTTCACTATGTGCCTAGCTTTGGTGTCCATTCAGCTGAAATTAATTAAAAAAGGTGCATGAAGAGAAACAGATAGAAATAAAAAGTATATGTAGAGATGACTATTTTATATTACATGGCCCAATCCTGTATTTATTTTCTCCCTTTTTTGAAGTATTTATAAAGACCTAGTTGAAGACAGCTGTATTTTTTGTTAAAATATTCAGTAGAATTGTGCCTTTTTGTCTGTATGTGAATAAATGCTGTACATTTTTGCAGTATCCTTGCCAGCAGTGTTTTAGAATTTGCAGCAGTTACTTTGGGTTTTTACAGAAACACTTGACTGCAATGATCTGAACAACTTCTATGGTTAAAATAAGCATTTAATTTGGATTATTACAGGTATCAAAATGCACACTGCAGTTGGAAGAGATTTTTTTTTTTTTCTGAGGAACAGTATGGGGTCTTCTTACTGACAGCTGTGCCTACCCCATCAACAGAATATTGTATGCTTTTTTCCTTGAGATCTTCAGAAAGATGTTGCTTACCTTGAATAGCTTACATTTGTTGATGTATGCCGTCCTTCCAAAGTCCATAATCTTCATGCTTGAAGATTATGAGGTTTCTTACCTGTAGAGCCTCAAGATAAGTAGGCTGAATTTACACTCGCGCTATGAACTGCCTATAGGCAAGCGATGCTGACAGAGAACATTTGCTGCTATATAGCAGGAGCTCTAGGAGATGAGGTGTGAAGGGCACAGTAGCTCCTTTCCTCTTCCTTCCTCTAAAGTCAAGATGCGGAAACATGGAATGGACTTGGGGCAGAGCAAGGAAAGGACAAGGTTGTGAAGGTATGTGTCTAGCAACATGTCTTGAAAACCAGCTGTGGGTAAATAATTTGTACTGCTATCACATGCATTCAGTTGTGGGCAGTTGTGAGTGGCACCCCTTAAAAAAACATATTTCAAAGACTGAAGATTAAAGGATGGCCCTCGTCCTAACAATTACTGGTACAAGCTCTTCAAGGTATGAATAAAAGCCTGAAAGAGGTTCTTGCAGCTACTTCATAGATGTTGCTGAAAGGCACTGCAGTGCAGGGGTTACCTGAGTGAGACTGGGTCAGAGCCGAGGGCAGCTCGCGGTGATAGATCTTTCAAGATCTGGCCTTTGCCAGAAGGTACAGGGCTCTTGGGAAGACCCAAAATGAAACTTGTACTACCTGAATAAGCAGTTTCTGTCACCTGTTACATGAAAGTAACTGTCACCTAGAAACTTTTCCTAAATAAACATAGTCAAGAAGAAAGTTTTACTCAATGGGAAGCATTAATATCGCACTAGGGAATCTTTTAAAACACTCAAAAACTGGTCTTGGGGTGGGAAAGAAAGGTAGGGGAAACAAAAAACTTTTCAATGGAAGAGTGACTAGAAATAGATAGATACAAATGTAAAACAACCAAGACGGATGAAAAGCCTGCTGCTCAGTTCCATGAAACAATCTAGTATCACGGGGGAAAGAGCAAAACTTCCTTATCAACCAGCAAGCCACAAATTTTAATTGCCTCAGCAAGTGCCTTTCCTCTAAAGTCCACCTGTGAGCAACGTGCCAGCAGCCTCCTCTAGAAGCCAAACAGAAATGAAAGGAGGTGGTGTCAGGATGACGAGCTTAACTTGACCACGTTTCCTTTTGTCCTTCAGACAGATATATTTGGTCAACTTTTAGCAGCTCAAAGGATTAGGCAGACAGATGAAAGCAAATCTTTTTCTTTCCCATGTCATTTGCCATAATTGCTCTGCTTTCCCTTAACTTCATTATTAGGTGCTTGTGTCATCACTGCAATTTATGTTCTGGCAAATAACCATTACACAACAACTACAGCACAAGTTGAAACGAATATACCCATAATTAAAAAGGGAACCAAGCAGGTGCCCTTCTGTGCCTCAAGCAACAAACAAATACCTTTGCTCAGAAAACTTACAATTACTTGCCATTTGCAGCCAGGATTTCACTTCACAGCTAGAGCCTCTCTTGAAAGGAGTGAATGGGATTAATAGCTCACACAAAATCTTCCAGGTGGTCTGTCATCATCTCAGATGTGCATTATGCAAATGAAAATAAGGTGCTTGGTACTTACCTCCCTCTGTATCATATACATGGTTGATTGATGAAAATCTCACCACAACAGACATTTGGAGCTTCTGGACAATGTATCCATGTTGCTTTGAAAAAAATCTTTGAAGGCTTTTAGCAAAATTAGAGATTGCAATGGATACAGGCATAGAGCAAACTGAGAAAGCACTAGTAAAGAAGTGTGTACAACTGTAGGAAAGAGTGAGCAGACATTTTTCTTGAGGTTGCATCCATCTTGCAGGCTCTGCTTGAACAGCCAGCTTTTCAGGAGGTGGCACAAACTCCTGTCACTTCCATGTGGTGATCAACCCAGGTCTGTCCTCTAAAATGCAAATATGGTGAAGATCTGCTGCGACAGACGTATGGGTTTGTTACTCTAAACCAACAGTTTTCATCAAGCATTGGGAAGCATTATCCATGAACTGAGTTAGAAGTTATAAACCAGAATTGTTCTCTTCACATTTAAGAGGAAGGACAAGAAATTACGTCACTTAAATCCAAGATGGGGGAGCACTTCAAAATCTGTTAACACCTATCAAATGTTTATAATACATGCTGAAAGAGAAAATAGAGTTCAGCTCTAATTTTAGAATAATATAGGTGAAGTTTCTTAACTATCAAAGAAAAACATGTATGCAAGAGGATTCCCACATACTGGCATGTGTAGAATTCAAAGACACTATTTCAAAACACGTAAAAGCTGGATGACTTCACCAGCTTTGTGCAAACTGAATCAACAGAGAACTGAAGTTCCCAGACACATAGAAACCAAGAGAGCAGATCAACAGAAAAGCAAGGAACAATTGTAAAATAGTAACTGGGAAGAAAAAGCACAACTGAAGAAAGATGACAGTCCTTAGAAAGGAGCTGTATGAATAGAAATAGCAGCATTTTATTGATTAGCTGTTTCCCAGGGGCATCAGAACAAACTGAACAGAATTCTTGAAACTAGAAGGCAAGGGGAGTGTTTCGCAGCTATAACGCCTACTACAAAAACAGCAACTATTTGATGCTCGTGATGTAATTAGTGTCTTACTACAATTCATAGAAGATCTTCAAAATGTTCCCAAGTTACTGCACTACAAAGAAAAATTAAAGGTATTGACTGTACGTGAGCAAAGCTGTTCATGAATTTCAGTATAATGTTGTCTACTCCTTGTACGCAATCTTTTCATAGTTGGAGCTGGTGTTTTTTAGACCAAAAAAAGACCAGTAAGCCACAGCACTGTATCAGATTGTTTCATCTGCTACATTAAAGGACTTTAATGACAACATTTTGCAGTCTTCCTCCAATCTTTACTATACATACAGATACAGTATCTTCATGCACCCCCTTTCTTACCTGAATAAACCAGAAAATATTTATCTAAGTTTTACAAGCCTTGCTATGCATTTGGCTTCAATATGAAGTTTCTCCAGCAATCTTAACTCCAACGTGGTGGGAATGAAAAATACATGTGTTTAAATATTTTCCAGATCCTTCAGGGAAGCAGCTTTTTTCTTCTGTGTTGTTATCAGGCTGAGCTGTGATTAAAAACAAGCAGATAGTTTATTACATCATTTTTTGTAAGATCAAAGTATCAGGAGAACTTCAATATTGAAAATGTCATGGAGGAGAGGGAACAAGTACAGGTAAGTGGGAATTTGGGGTAAACAATTTACAGAATTTCTCTATAGATGACTATTGCTTTTGTCTTATTTCAGATCGCAAAGAATTCAATATGGTGAAAGATTAAGTAGCAGGAGTAAACTTTTTAAAAGACGTTGACATAGAATACATACATTTTAAACCTGTGCAGACATTATCCTGTGTTTTTTACGTTTCTTACTGAATCACTATTATTTAATAAGCTAGGATTTATAGTCAATTGAACTAACTGCAATAAAAATGTAATTTCTAGACTCCCTAATAGTCCAGCTCTAGCCTATGCTGAGTTCAATTTTACAAGTAAGCTGGAGAAGTAAGCTGGAGAACGTAATGAGAATACACAATTTAGTCAAGTCGGAAAGTGGCCCTCAACCTACAGATTCAGTTACGATTCTGAATTGGAGGAAGCACACACATGATCATCCAGTCTTCTGAGAGCTAGGAGAGAATAAAGACCTTGTTTCTTCAGATTCAGAAGAGTGGACGTTCTTGTGGCAGTACAACTGGAGATTGCTTTTTTCCACCTTTATTGGGAACAGCACTGGTATGTCCTTTTTTGGGGGGGGGTGTGGAGAGGAAGGGCCTTGGAACAGAAGTTCTTGAGTCACTACAAGAAGCCATGCCTGACAGCTGGCAGCAGTAACCTCTGCCAAGCCTGAAGAGGGCAAGGCAGTTCTGAAGACTGGCAGTAAGATCTGGACAACAATTTAGCAGCTAAACATCTTATCAAATCTCTTTTACCTTTCAGAGGGAGACTGGTGAGGAACAGTTAGTTATTGATGTTTTGGGAACAGCAAGACCTCCTCCTATATGGGCACTGAGGCCAGGAATTTACTCCCTTGAAAGGTGTTTCTTAAGGGAAGATAGCACCTCAGAAGTATTAGAGCTGAACAGATCCATATAACAAATAGGAGGTTAAAAAACCATAAATCACTCTTTCAGAGCAAATCTTCACCAGCTGGGCAGACCTTGTCATGACAGAAAGCATTTACAGCCAGGAAACACAGCTTCTGTTATGATAGCTTGGCAGCTACACCCATTTATTCACTGCTGTTGGGGAAAAAAAATGCCCTTTGTCCTAATTGGACAATACAGATCAACAAAACATTTCCTCTCTGCAACTCACATGGGCTCACCCACAGTAAAAAGCTGTAATTTGGAAATGGGTTTCCTAAATCACTGTAAAAAATCAGGAGCCAGAAAGACCACCTTTACTTAATAGGAGACCAACTTGAGTAACAAATTTGCTTGGCAAGTAAGTGAACCTAGTGTGTAATCCCCCCATGGGATTTCCTTCAAGATGTATAGCTTGAATAGTATGTAAAAAAGAATGCTGGATAGGAAAAAACCCACCTACTGTCCAGCAGAGAAAATAGAGAATTATAGGTAGCATGGGGTTTAGACAACTAAAGCCCAAAGTTTCTCTCTCTGAAGAGAAGAAAACCTTTCCTCCCAATATCCCTCATGTCTAGAAATACTGAATAATACTACTCTAAGTTGGAACCGAGTTGTAAAAGAACTGGAAAAAGATAACGTTTTTTTGTTAGGTTCATACCTTTTGAGATGCTGTAGCTGCTCTCTCTTCTGCCTGGCTCAATCGCCTTTGAAGCCTATTGATGTATTCTCGATACTCCATCATTAATTTTTCATCCTGTGTAAATGAAATATCTCATTACAAATGCAAAGGTTTTTTTACTGGATCCATACATACTGTAGTGAAAACGCTTAAAACACGAGGAGGTTTAAGAAGCGGAACTATTTACCACTTGCAATAAGACTGAAGACATACCGCTGACACATTATACAGAATTTCCGGCTCAAAATATGACATCATATGACTTTTCCAATCAGTACTCTGCAGAGGAAGTTTTACTCATTTCACCATCTTGAAGTAATATGCATAAAAGCTGACATTTTAATCCAGGTAATTTAATTTACAAATCTTACAATGTAAATGTTTCAGCTATACTCAAAGGGAAAAAGAATATTCTAGCTAATACAAATGAGATGATAACCTTGCTACAGAGCTCTTCTGTTCTCTTCATCAAAGGGTATGTATAAAGTCTTTCTTAACCATCCTTTACTGACAGAATCTATTCTCGTATCATCCGCATTTTTCTCCTCTAAATAATACAGCGCTACAAAAAACAACACAGAAGGACTTATCCTAGACAGAACTGGATATTATCCCAGATTTATGAGGCTGACAGGATAGCTGTTTTCTAAAGTGGCCATTCATTATTGAACAATGCACATTCCAAAACAACCCTGCCCTTAATCTTTAATGGATAATGCTTTTATCCATATGCATATACGCACATACAGTGGCAATTCTACTACACACGTAGTATGCTGGGAATTTGGTATCTCTGCATATGCCACATTATCCATAACACAATACCTGCTCTTTTAGAGATATGTGTGTATACATAGGCATAAGTGACTTTAGAAATACTTCCTGAGTTGTCTAAATTAGCTAAATTAGTAACCTTGAAAGATGATCTCTCCTTTACCTTTTCCTGTAATTTGAGAGTAAAGTTAATTTGTCTTCCTGCCATTTGAACAGTCAGCAGAAACAGTGGGGTTTTCCAGTTGTGACTACTCCTATCAAAAATCCTTGATTTTTCTAAACCAGCAACATACCTCATCTAAATAGGTTTCTGTTAAGATCTTGGCATGCGTGCATCAGGTTATAACTGAAAGTAGTTGTTGTGTCAGTCATTATCTTACCTCAGTTACCTTTTCATTTGCCATTTCCAGCTGAGAAATGAGCTCCTGGCTACGAAGTTTTTGTTGACTCAGCTCACTTCTATTAATCGGAAGAAAAGATGCTGATTAACATACAGTAGTGCATCGGTTATTGGAATAAAATTTCATAGGTACTTGCACTGTAGGGGCTTACGGTGTATTTTTTAATTACAGCGTTGCTCTTAAAACACTGATTTCAAAAGCATTACACAGCTAGCACTTCTTCCCGATGTGTATTCAAAACTATAACGGCAGGGGAATGAGATGTATTTGTTTGAATCAACACAGTTTTGTCAAGAGCATTTAACATTTTACAGGGTTGTTTTTTTCTGTTTATTGAATCTTATTTTGCAGACCCATTATCAAATATGCTATAAATATAACCTACATTTGCACAGTGCATTCAAATTTTAGATTAACATTCTAATTAGTGTCCCATAAGCAGACTTTAACGTGGACATTTTTGAAGGTGCCCAGAAGTACCTAAAACCAAATCACTCTATACTTGTGAGACAGACAACAATGCAACACTTGAGGAGGAAAAGGAAAATGCCCCCTTCTTCAAAGTGGTCTTTTTACTTTTATACTGAATGAGTTTTAGTGATTCTGAATTTGTATAGTATTGAAGACAAGTAATATCTGGGTTATAGTAGACATCTTGAGTTTGTGCTCAAAGGAAACAGTTCTTGCCTTCTGTCATCACAAGTCCCTGAAGAAGAGGGATGATCAAAGATGGAAAAATCTCTGAACTCTGGCAATTTTAGCCAGAGAAAGGTGCAGAACTAAACGGGCTGCTCTAACCTCTGACCAGTCTCTACTCCACTAGCAACAGCCATCGCAAAAAATGGTGTGATCAAGATTCTGGCCACCAGTTTGACCCTCTACATTGAGGTTCAAACATATTTATGAAGAAGAATTTTCAAATCTGTTCTCACTTCACCTTCCTTGCCCAAGTAGTAATACACTATGCTGAAATGCAATAACCTTCATGAGTATGTAGCAGACTGACAACGCTCAGAAATCTCATACTTGACCTTTAGGTGCTCTGGCTATTACGGAAACGACATGTACTCTAAGGGAAGCTAAAGCCTTTATTCCTTCTGGGGGGAAAGGATGTAAGGCAGGAGATGCTTGAACCTCAGATCTTCACCTTAAGAAGCCTCCGCTATATTTTAATGATGGCATTTAGTTCTCAACAGTAATTTACTCTTTAATTTTTTTCAACGTATTTCATAACATTTGACTGAAAACTGCTAAATGGCACTCTAAATACAAAGTTGCAATCTATCTGTTAAAATAAGGCTGGTGGTTTCCACTCCCTTGTTCTCAACCAACCCCTTTAACCAATCCCAGGTAGACATCATAAAAACAGATCAACATCTTTTGACTAGCTGCTAGAAAAATAAGAGTACGCGGGCAGATATTTAAGTGATATTAAACAGTTAAAATTATATATAGATTATACCTTTGTTACCACATGTGAACAATTTTATATAAAATAAGAACTAAAGATGGATTAAAATTGCAGGATCAAGATAGTATGTTAATACTGAACAGAATTAACTGAACAGTCCTCTGTAATCAATAACAAGCTTCAAGATGAAGCACTTTCAATATAGGAGCCCTAATGAACAGCTGTTTTTTGATGGTTCGGTTTTTATAAACTGTTTTATTAGCAAAACAGAAACTTTATACTGTCGTATCTTTTCATACGTACCTTTTCAAAATTAACTCCCTAGAAAACTATTCAAACACTACTCCTTACCCACTTATGTTCAAGTTTAACTACGCCAGTAAAAAAGGCTTTGAAAATAAGGAAATTCTTAAGCTCTGACAAGGCATCTTTATTGTCACGCCATCTTAGAAGACTATCCAAATAGATTAATTTTCTAAATTAAAAATTCTTAGTTACTGAAAACAATCTGTCTCCTATACTTGTACTGAGGTGTGGAATGAGCATTCTCAGCAGCCCAGGCCGTAAACAGAGCTGTCATGCTCATATACAGTTGTATATCAAGAAATTATTTTCATAATTAGATCACACTGAACACGTATTTAAAGAAAACAGTTTAACCTTGTAAGCATAAGGAAACACGATGGCTACTGACCTAGAGAGCTGATTCATTCTGATTGTTAACCCTCCCTCAAACACACACTGTGAGATTTTAATATTAAAATTGAGCAGTAACCCCGACTGCTGAATAATCAAATCAGTCCCTGCTCCATATTGTCTTTGTTAAGTGAGTGGGAAACAAAAGGTGAGCTTTTAGCATTTTGGCAGACGGGTGATAAATCCGCCAGCTGTAGCAAGTACATTCTGCAGAGCTCTCATATGACAAATATAGCATGTGCCAGCTGTTTTTTCAGTTGAATTGTACTATAATATGCTTCAGTTACTCTTAGTAATTATGAATTTTGTATACTGCCAGTACCTGCAGCTGTCTCTCATCCTGTTAATTTTTTTCTTTAATGAACATCTTAAAATAAGCAGCTATGGCTGCCAAACATTACAGAAGTGCAGCCAAGAATAATGTTTTAGAAACAGAGGAAACTTCTTCATCTCAAGATGCTGCACAATTCACTCAACGTACTGTACAGGATGTAGGGAGAAGGAGAAGACAGTTCTGGCCAGCACTTCAGACACAGGCACCAAAAAAGGTCGCTCTTCAGAAGGGGATTCTTTTCAATTGTAGAAAAGATAAAACTGCGAACTCCAAAACCCACACATGGCTGCTGATGAGTCAGGGACTCTTAACTACGACACAGAAATGTTTCAGAAGCAGAAACTGGAACAAAGACACCCAAAATAACTGCAATCAGATGACTTAAGCTAAGTATTTAAATTTAAAGACAATACGGCAAGGATTCCCTTTTTGTAAGCGCTGACAATTATAATTCAAGTGAATATTAAAAAAATGAAGCCATTCAGTATAGTTGTTCAAATAAAATGGGTTTATGTTACAACAAATATTTCTGATTTTTTTCCCTAGAAGATATATCTTACTACTAGCCAATACTGGCAGACGGTTAAGATTATTAATTTACCAATTTGTTTCATACTATGTATTAGTATTAAATTTTACTACTTTTTTATTAGTTAAAGAGTTAAGATTTTTAAAGCTCCTCAAATGCATTGTGACATGGAAGTAACTTCTAAAGTACTTACCCTCTTTATCATTTAAGCCAGCGTTTATAAATTGTCTCATGTACTGCTTTGTAGGTTCAGTTTATATTTCTAAAAAGAGAATAGGCTTGTATAGACCTGTTACTACCCCTACTAAGCCATACCTTAAGGGAGCAATCATCCCCATGTCTGACAGGCCAAAGTAATATTCACAGTAAAGTTGAGAGAACGGTCAGTTTTCTCTGAAGTTTTCAAGTTACAAGATTGACCTTTCTCCCATCTGCAGTTTTCCAGATCTCCGCTGAAGGGCATTCTGTGGATAATTCAGTCATTTGATTGAATACGACATTTCGCTTATCAGCGTGCATCTTGTTCTGATCCCTGATCCAACCAGAATCATGTTCAATAAAAATGTGCTCTTGGTGTTGGCCACTGTGAGGAGTCTGGTAAGGGTTTATGTATAACCACTGGTTAACTGACAAGTTCTTTCTCAATTTACCCCAATTCTTTTCTTCATTCTCGGGATTAGAACATAAAAATGTATGAAAAATACTGATATGCCAATTAGGAGGGATTAACCACCTATTACTACTTCTATTACGACCTCTTTTTTTTTTTAATTTATTTTTTTAACCTAGTTAACATAAATACAGACCAGTCAAGGTGGACTTTACAGAATGAATGAATAATCTGTCACTATTTTTTAAACTTGCACACAGTCTTTATTTTCTTTTAGTAAACACTGGTAGATCTGATTACCCTGTTTTTGCTTAAATTCTGTTGTCAGAACTTTCTGTCTCGCCCCTTCTCAATCTATGCTGTATTCTGTTATTACTGAAGTTTGTTTCTTTCTCATTTACAAATTTCCTAAATATTCCTTTGGTATTGCTGATTTCACTTTCTCCTGTTATTTATTCTTCTCAGCTTAAGTCTGAAGGACTATAGAGCTTTATACACAATGCCGTAAGGTAATAAGAACAGTCCTTCCCCCAATTTATGGCCATAGGAACTGTTTTTCTAGATTACAGTACTCCAGTGAAAGCAAGAGCATTTAAAAAATACATGTACGTATTCCTCATCTCTTTCACAAGTAAATTCCTTCAACTGAAGACAAGAAATGTAAAAGAAGCTGGAAGCACTTGACATTATTATTTTAGCACAGCTGGCAAAGGCAGATCACCAAAGTCCCTTGCCGTTTTGGGACATTCAAACTGACAGGGATCTTGGATCACTGTAAAGTTGGAAGCCCTGTCGATCAGCAACAACAACATGGATTGATTCTGTTTCTTACCAAATTCCACACAAATTTGTGGGGAAGGGACACTGAACACCAAAATAACTTTTTAAACGTTACACCTAATTCCAATTTGGTTATTTAGATCACTTAAAACAATGTTCCAGATATCGGGGGAGAAAAAAGTCAAAACAAACTCAAGTAAGTGTCAGTTACTAAATTAATGAACATGTAACAGTTAAATAATTCACCAAGACTTAAAAGCTTTCTTTGTGTTATGAAAAAAATTACCTTTAGCAATAAGTTTGCTAGTTTTATAGAATTTCGATACTTGTCTTCTTACTGTTTTCCATTTAAAAACCTATAAAGACAGTGAAAGATGACTTTTTGCCTCTCAGAAGTCACTTCATTCTACTGATTACTCCTGGTCAGAACTGAATCGGTGCTTCAGTCGCAGACCCTAGCAGAGATGCAACTGTCAAAACGCAAGCTTGTTGAAACACAGCAAGTAACCAAACCAATTCAACTAAAATTAAGTGTTAATATGCATTTCCGTGTCAAAAGCCAGATCTGTCCTTTGGTCTTGAGGTGGACTGACCCAGCTGGCAGGTAAGCCCCCCCCCCCACCCCAGAGGAATGGGGGAAAGAACTGGATGGGTATAGGGGTGAAAAAACCTCGTGGGTCAAGAGAAAGGCAGTTTAATAAGTGAAGGGAAAAAAAAAATTGCAAAAGCAATCACTCATGACCAGTAGACCGGTGCCCAGCCAGTATCCAAACAACAGCGACTTTGTAAGAACCTCCACCTAGTTTTATTGGTGAACATGACATTACATGATACAGGAGATCCCTTGGGTCAGCTGAGGTCACCTGTCCTGGCTGTGTCCCCTCCCAGCTTCTTGCCAACTGCCAGCCTGCTCATTGGGGCGGCAGAGGCAGGAACAGAGAAGCCCTGACGCTGTATTAGCACCGTTCAGCAGCAGCAGCTAAAGCATTGCTGTGTTATCAACACTATTTTGGTCATAAATCTAAACCACAGCACCATACAGGCTGCTATAAAGAAAATTAACTCCATCCCAGCCAAACCCAGTACAGGTCTTTAAGAAGCATTAGATTCACCTTAACTTAAAATATAAAATTCCCCCAAACTTAATCTGAGAATGATAGTTTTTGTAAACAGATATAGATTAAATCAACTTTTTACATACATACACATTCTTAGAGAAAGAAACAACCTAAATTCAATAGAAAAGCCTTGGGACAATTCATCTTTAAATAAATATGAGCGCTACATCACTTCTTTTACAACTTTTAACAGTAATTTATTTGCATAGCTATTTTATAATTGTAAGTATTTGCTGTCTAAGTTCACTTCAGTAAATGTCATTAGATCTCAAAGTACATCTAAAATGGATGCAACCAAAAGTCAGCACAGCTTCGTTTCATAGTCTGACAGATTAGGCGTTTTGCAGGAATAAAGAGAATAAGCATTAGTCATGAGTCGTTAGCCATGCTGCCAAGAGCAATGTTTTTATTTGGAGCGATGACCTGTGTTGCAAGAGGCACTGACTTTCTTAGTTACCTTCAAGATTGACTTTTGGCACGAGTATATTGAAGCAAAACTGATTCCTTGCCCTCTTGCAAGGTGAAGGTGAGGTCTATTACCAGTAAATCCTTCTAAAAGTGTACAGCATCTTAAGATGCTTAGAGGGCAGAAAACTCTTCTCATAAATGAAGACTGTAAAGTATTTTTATGAAGAAAATGGTGGAATTTAGTCTGCAAGTATTCAATGCATTGCCTACTGTTTCAGCGCTGTTTTTTAATTCCAAGTTCAGTTTTATAGGCTGTTTAACTGGGACCCACGTGTCCGAGACAGCACAGAATAATTTTCAGTGAAGCCTGAAAGTATAAATTTATCAACATTTCTACCCGATCTACTAGATTCTCATATTAAAAAAAAATCAAACACAAAACCACTCTGCTCTACTGTTCCAGGTTGCAAAATTTACTTTTCCTTCTTAATTTTTTTTAAAGTTAAAAATCCCCTAATGTTCGCTGATATTCCTTCACTTCTTAAAAGTATTTATTTAATGTTTCCTTTATGTATGTATGTATTACATCTCACAAACAAAACACTACAGACTTAAAAGATGACAAATGAGCAGCACAGAATATGGAAAAATTAGCAGCTGCTGCTGGGAAGTTAGTAAAGAAGCCAAAATGTTTCAGATACCTTCATATGGAAAATGAAAGTAACGAGGAGAGAACTGAAAAACAGCAACAGATCGTGAATTTAAGGCAAAGGAATGGGAAACACCTACACTAACAAAAGGGACACTGACTCAATGCTTACGAGAGCTGCACCAACAGCACACTTCTGGTGAAATGCAATATAAACTGCTTTTATGTAAAATACCTCCCTAGTATACATGGCTATGACTTTGTTAGGAAGTTTATAACTTCCTGAAAAACATTCACTTATAAAGCACATTACTATGCTGTAAGAGTAGTAACTTTATTAAAAACTGAAATTCTGCTACATGTCACCAACACAATCTATTTGCTCATATATTTACATGAATCTGATACATCAAACAGTGACTTCATAAAGTGCCAAGGAATGTCGCAGACTGTCCTCAAAATATACTAAATAACCACCATACACTGCTGAACTTGGAGAGCTCTCTATTAAATCCCAAAAGAGTATGTTGGTATCTTCATAGCCTTGCTACCTAGTCAAGACAAGACGGAGTTTCTAAGGAAGATATTTAACTTTCCTTACAAGCTCACAGCTTAACTAAACCTCTTAAAACGACATAAAACTTAAAAATGTATGTACACAGGAAATCTGGGTGAACATCAGCCTTTCACTTGGACCCCGCTATAAGGCTTGCTGAAACCATTTCCTGGTTTAGCCGCAAGAGGACTTTCAAATAGAGCCTTTCATTCAATAGATCCTGCTTACCCACCATCAGTCTATTATGGAGTGGTCTTGCTCATATTTCCGTGATAAATGCATTTGCTCCAAAATTTTTTTGCTTTTTAAATAATCAGCAACTTTATTTTAGTTCACAACGAAGCAAGAAGTGACTTGCTAGTCTGTACTTGCACTCAAAATATTTACTCAAAGTGTTATTGTGATAAGATTAAAATAAATATAATTATTCATTTATAACATAAACAAGGCATTTGCATTGAATTAACTACTACTGTGTAACGCAGGAGCTAATTTTCACACCAGCTGCATTCTGCACTACACAGCTAGGTACCTGGTAATGCATGTAACGTGAAAAATAAGCAGGCTTTCAATTTTCTAGATAATATTTATAGGTTTTGTTATAGCCACTTGTCACTAATATCAGAGCATCACTGCACAGATTTAATTATGAAATTCCTTATGTTAGTTTAAATTACAACTTTCTAGCAGAGAACAAATTTGTTTCTATTGCCAGTTTCCTTGTCAAGGAGAGCAAGTGTCTGATAAAAACTTCTGCTTCTAGCTTATACAGGATGTAAAAGTGTCACCTATGAAATCATCTTAAAAAGTAACTGACTTTGCTCTTAGACCTGCACCAAAATATCTACTGAAGTCACAGCAAATCATGTGGACTTAGTGTTGACTTACAATTTTTAAGGAGATGAAGGGTTTTTTTTAGTATTCTGCTCATCAGGCAGTATTCTCTCATACGGGATGTTAAATGATTGCAGGAGTGTTCCAGATGATGCCACATAGGCAGTCTCTCACATAAAAAGGGACATTTTCATTGACTACCTATTTTTCATGCAGATGCACAAAGCAGACTTCCTCTCATGTCTGTTATATTTTCTGTGTCAGCATTTTGCTGTGGATTAGTAAGGTCTAAAGCTTTTGGTCCACTATAATACTTAACATTAAAGCTTTAAGAAGGAAAGCAGCTGTTTCACAGACAACTTTAAATGTTTTGTAAGTCTGCAATTTTTCCCTTTTAATTGGAAGTTGCTGAACTACATTCAGGATCTGGTTATAAATCTAGATGCTCAATTGTGACACATTGTGTGGTTTCATTTGCAGAAAATAAACTACAAGTTTAACAGCTTATATTTACCTTAGCATGAAACACTACAAAATGTTTTTCTCTAGTTACTGCATTTACAAAAGATGTCAAAAAAGCCTTAGTAAGACCCAGGTAATTACCTACAGTGCAGCTATACCACTAAAACTGTCAGTGACTAAGCACAGCGCCCTGTGTCTCGCAGACGTGCTCAACACTGGGATGACTTCTGAAACAAGACCTTTTGCCTTTTTAAAGAACTGTTCAGTAATTTTTGCAAAATGCAATGTATTTTAAGGCAAAACAAAGCCAGCCTATATCTGGACAGATAAGGTAAAAAACCTGAAATGGTTTACTTAGGAGAGGTAAAACTGACTACGTAGGACTTTTTTTTCCTAGAAAAAAAATGGGCAAAAATGTTATCTCCAATTGGATTTAGTATGACTTTGAACTGCCTGATAAATTTAAACTGAACTAGTTATCATAGGTAACAATCCATTACTACTACAATGTGTTCTAAACACACAGAAAAGGAGCACTTGAAGAAATGAAAAGCAGATGAGTGAAACTGCTAGTAAAACAGAAAGGTCACCAATAAACCTTTATCAATCGTTCTTGTATTTCAAGCAGGATGGAACTCATAGCCTTTCTCTATTTGGGCAGACAATAGGTACAACTACTCATGACAGACACTGCGTCACTTTAAAGAGGAATGAAACAAGTTTCAAAGGGAAGCCCTACTACATAGGAGACTGCTATTTATGAAGTTCAGTGGAGGTCAAATTCGCATAATTTTCTAAAAAAGATGGAAAACCAAGTTAGAGCAGTGACAGCGTAGATTTTTTGTAGGCAAGACTTCCAGGCAGTTATTTTCCTTGCTCATGTTTAGAAACGTGGGTTCTAATTCCACTCACACCATTGGCATTCTGACAACTAAGAAGTGTCAAGCTATGCTTACAAAAACTGTGACTCAAAAAATTGCATAGGATACTGGAAGTATGGTGCGAGCTGAGAATATGTAAAGCCATTGTAACAATAAACCATGAAAAATCCAAAGATTACTCCAAAGGAAATAAAATCTAGAATTCACAGGTTTCCAATTTTAAGAGGGCAAAGACTTGGCTTCCTTGTTAAGATGATAGTAAGCAACTTCTAAAATCAGTCTGAACAAAGAATGAGTGCATCCCATGCTTTAAATGACTAAAGTTAAAGGATCATTTCAAATTTCTCAAATTAACAGAATTGCATACCCTGAATTTTTCTTCCAAAAACCAACGAAAGCACCTCCTAAAAGATAATGATACATGCAACGTTTTATTCTTCTCTAACCGTTTTAATTTTAAAGAAATGAGAGTTACAAAATCAAGCTTCCTAGTCTAGAAGTTACTGTGTACCAGTCTGTCAATCTCCTCCAATTTTAAACCAATTTTGAAGAGATCTTGAGGACAAACTTGTAAGAAGTTCTATACAAATACCAGGCTAATTTAATCTCTAATTTATAGTCTGCTTGATCTAACAGAGTTTCCTGAACTTAAAAAAAAAAATAATCAAATAAAGGATAAGGCAAACATATCTCTTTGCCTCTGTTGAAAGAAAGCCCATTTACATCTTGGCCTCCACGCAGCAGCTAGCTGGCTAACCAGGGTGAGTAAGCGAGTGTGTGTTACTTGCCAGCCAAACACAAGACATGCGAGGAAGCTGAGGTGGAGGAAGGCAATACCAGAAAAGGAAAGACACTACAAATCCACTGTGCACAGATCAATTCATTTGCATTTTAAAGACTGTGCAATGCGTCTACACACCGAAAAGGAAACCCAAGATGAACGTAGATGCCGTATCTGCTTATTTCTCAAATGTGGATTTCTCAGTGTGGATTCTGAACATTTTTTAATGGATATTAACATCCAAGTAGGAGCAAACACTATCTATGGCAGTACGCATTTAGAACAAAGATGAGTTTGTATAATTTATTTCAGACACAACATGCAAATGGCTAATTTCTCACTGGGACGCTTCCTTCGCTACTCACTGATTTCCAGTAACTTCACTGTCTTCTCAAAACCAGTTGGTGTCTGTCTGTCTATAGGCTCACAGGCACCAGAAGTGCTTGTATTCCCCAACATCTAGGAATGATAAGTAATCTCTATCTGTGTCTCTTGCATGAGATGCCCGTGTTATCGTGCCCTTTCAGAACTGAAAATATTCTTATATTCTGTGCTGGGAATACAAGTGTCAGCTAGTTACCTGGCAACCTGTATGAATTAAGAGAAAAGTAAAGTTTATACCTCATTTTTGCTTAGGGCAATCACAAAAGTCATTTGTGTCCTCATTTATGACAGCAGCTGCTCAGAAGAGAACATTAGATGTGCATCCCAGGTTTTTTCCAGCTTATTTTAGAAGTCTGGAGACTCACTCCACAAGTGATTTTATGGTGACTGTTCTGAATAGCTATAAATATAGGGGTTTTCATAATCCAAAGCTGAAATTCTCTAAATTGAGTGTGCTATATCTTGAAAGAGAAAATTAAAAAGAATATATTCCATTTACTTTTTGTCGTTACAAAATTCAAACACATCAACAAGATGCGAAATTTTTATTTCAGTGCTTAGCTGCTAGCTTCAGAAAGAGCATTAAAAGTTCCCTTTAGAACACTCTTGTTTTGCTGGAAGCACATCAGCTAGTCTGGAGGGTTTGCTCTCCATGGTTTAACCACAGGCCTATTGCCATACACCAAACAGTAACTAAAACTGTAACAGCTTCCAGAGGAGGAACAAAATTGCACTTACTTTAGCTTACTGATCCTGGCTTCTGTAGTTTCAGTAAGATTTTTTGTTTCTTCTTTCCACCGATTTGTTGCTTTTTGCTGAGCTACTAACAGCCGTCTAAGTTCAGCAGTAGACTTTTGACTGGTGTCTTCCATTTCCTTAAGTCGGGCTTCATACCCATGTTCTTTCACAGCATGCTCATGCTCCATTGTGCTTATCTAGAAAAAATACAAATCGGGTACAATCAAGTCTCTCAGTTTTTTTACTTTTTTTGGTAACACTTGAGTTAAATTTACAAACATTTGTTGACAGCATGTAACATACAATAATTACACTTGTAATTATATGCTCAAATAGATACATGTTCCCAAAGCCAATTTAAACAAATAGTACAACTGACAATAAAGGATAATGAGCTGCGTATGCTTATTTTTGTAAATAATCTTTATCCTTCTCCCTCGTGTTTCTCCACAGAAACACGTTTGTTCTTTTTCATCTAGCTACAATGTATTAGGAGTTTCTTAACTGCATCTAAAATCCTTTGTACATCAGAGGAAAATGAAAGCAAGCAATAAGTCTTATCTGTGACTATAGCCTGTCTGATTAAAAATGAGACAGACAAAGATCTGGTATATGCTTTATAACCACTACCTATCTGTTGCAAGATTCTCATCCTTTGTTTTTAAACTATGTTTGACCAAAGGGTTCTGGAGTTGGAGCAAGATTTCCTGTTTAATTTGACTGCTTCCTTTATCTTGTGCAAAGTGGAAACTGGATTTGAGATGGCCCCCATTCCTAACTTGCAAAACTCCTTACTGAAGTCTTCTTCGTTGCTGCAGGTTCCTAGATCCCTTTTCAGTACCTTTACACTCCTGGAGTTAAGAGCAGAGGGGAAAGTACCGGCTTTACACGTTTAGAAAGCACATCAAGGATCAAAGCTGTTACTCCCCGCAGAAGGCAAAGGTACCGTGAATCTGCCGAGGTTACTGTCAGTTCATTATCCCACCTGCAGTCTGTTCAGGTGCATTTAATGGAACATGTTCAAAAAGAATATCCATCTTTCAGCTTATTATCTTGTTTGCAACCGTTCATATAGAAAAATGATCTCTGTCCAGAAAATACAGAACCAAGGTTTGACAACCACAGTATTAAATTACTTATTAGTTACACACTGCTCTGACAACGTGGTGGACATCCAAGTAGAGGAACTCTGGACTGAAAGTCATACAGATATTCCTGACACATTACAGACAATAGATAAATGAAGGTCTGGAATGGGAATAAGTGAAATCCCTTGAAGGAAAACATGTTACTACTTAATCTATTAATCTTATAAAAAGCAAAGAGTATTTGGGATCTTCTTATCCAGCAGAATTTAGTACATGTTAAAATACAATTTTATTAGCAGAGATTAAGTTTACCAATAGATTCTGAGGACACACAGTGCTGCAACAAAATTACTTTTAAGCAGAAACCAGGAAGTGTCATTGAAACTTTCATCCTTAATTTAAGCTCTCAATGATTTTCTCTTAGAGCTGCTGCCTTATTAAGCAAATATCGGTCTTACGTTAAAATAAAAATAATATATAAACCATACCTTTATTTTAGCTTTTTGTTGAGCTTCTATGGCCAGTTTTCTCAAGCCCTCCATTTCTTTTTGCAATTGTTCATTCTCTTGCTGAAGTTTCAGCCTTTGTTCACTGACAAAGGCACTCTTTTCTCTTTCTGAATCCAGAATGCTTTGTAATTTAGAGATAGCTTCCTGGCAACGAGATTTCTCTTCTTCAGAGCTGAAAGAGAAGAAAAGTCTTGTTGGAACTCGAAGAGTTGAACAACTACTGTACTACAGACAAAAAATATACTGGGACAGATCTTTGGTCTGACCTAGTAGAGCTGTTCCCCTGTTTGTCCCTGAAAGTTTGCATTAGCTCAGCATGTTTAATGGGCTTGACAGCTAGAACTACCCACAACTCCGCAAAGAATTTTATCAAGATGACACAATACATAAAACCAATCTAATATTGTAGCAGTCTCAGTAAAACGACAGCGTGAAACAGAAGATTTTCATTTTTATAACATTTCCAGATCCACAACTGAGGATTGCTCTGGCAAAGTGACAGGATTTATGATCATCGGAGTACAAAAATGACTGAAGCTTCTAGAGAATGCTACACTTTTCATGTTGAAAATGACAACCTGGTCTAAAAATGTGTACCAGAATGTGCTTTTTGCCACTGTATTACTGGAACTGCAATAACGTCTATTAGCTCTGAACACAGACCTGAAATTCAGTATGCTATGTAAACTGTGTTCTGCACGTACTAGGAGATACCACACTGTAGATGAATTTATAAGTAATATTATTATTATTATTAATAATAATATTATTATAAGTAATATAATAAGTAATAAGTAATATAAGTAAAATAAGTAATATATAGAGTAACTTTTCTTACAAACAGTATTTAAAAATGCAGTAAGATTCCAAATCATATACTCCTATTTTCATGTTTTTGTCAAACAACGCTTGCAGTTTGTAAAGAAAAGCTTTCATTCTATAGTGCGTTATCCCCTTTAATTCTTTTATAGTGATTCATAATTGCCCTGGCTTCAGAATTACGGTATCTTGATACTATTCCTGCTACTGATTAAAAAGATGTGACAAAAACCTAACACATAATCAACAATTTAATTAGTTTTCCATTGTTTTCCATTCCGATTTCTGCAACATCCATTACTTACTTCATTTCCAGTTGTTTCAGCTTATTTTGTGTTGTCTGTAGACTTAGCTGAAGGTCACCTTTCGTAGTTTCTGCAAGTAAATATTTCTGATGCAGTTGCTCTAGTTTTCTACTGTCGGATTCATGTCCTCTGTCTTCCCTGTACATCTGAAGAATAAACTTACATGTAAGATGATCTTACCTCACACTGGTGATTGGCAGTTAGTGCTGACAAGGAGGCTACTCCTCATTTCCAGCGATTTAAGACAAAACTGAATTTCTAGCATTGTTGCTGCTACTTGGAAAAAAGTTCTCAAAGATCTGGCATTCATTTAGTTTTCTGTCTATTGAGCCTAAGTGTAACTGGAATATGTACCAACATTCTTTCGGATTATGTCAAACGTCTCACCTTCTACTTTCTACACTTTTCAAAGAACCCTCTTTTTCAGTTTAGTATTACAGATTTAAACTGCTTTCCAGATTAAAAAAAACACGCTAAAGTAATTACATGAAAATTTACAATTATGAAAATCTACTCAAAAAATAAAATAAGAAAATTAAGGGAACAAAAAAACCCATGAAAAATGGGAAAAATCAATATAGCTTTTCCTTCTGAAAAGAGATCTTAAACGTCATGTAAAAATGCATAAATGCACGCAACTGCCTTACCTTTTCCAGTTCTTCTTCCACTGCTCTCTTTTCTCTAATGGCTCGCTCAATTTGACTCTGTTTTTCTCCACATTCCTATTTTAAAAAGTAATTTTAAAATAAATTTAACAAAAAATTACTCAAAATAAAAATTCAAGTGCCAAAGCCAATAACCAGCCATTGTAAATGTAATTCTTGCTGCTGGTATGAATGCACTTGATTAGATTTACCTGCTCATTATTTTCTCTATAGGACCAGTCTCATTCACTATACAGACTAAGACACATAAAATGAAACCTTTTAAAAATAAATTTAATCCGTAAATAGGTGCATATGCACCAACCTCTTCTGGTCTCCCACATAATTTGTTACAAATTCCTGGTTCACTCAAGAATATGATGATTGTGATGCACAGACTTTCTCTTAGCATACTTGTATCAATTTTCATATATTTCATGTCTATATACCCAACTATAGATAAGCAATACTCAGCTTTCCATCCTTTACTTATTATCTTTCAGAAACAGGGATACTGAAGAAAATACATGGGAAGTATTTTCTAGAGCAAACAATCTCCCTGTCAAGATGCTTGTGAACTATGATAAACTTACACAAAGAAATGGGGGGATTTGCAGAACTGTATTATTTCATGCAGCCAGGCAAGTTCTCAGTAAGATATGATTTTATATACATAAGGCAAATTTGTACATTAAAAATGAATTTTCAAAGCAAATATCCTTTACACCTAAATATCAATCTCTGCACCGCCTGTTAAGACACAGCACACAGTCACTTTCATCAAGTAGCATGAAAGACACTGTATGTTGCGTTAATGTCTGGAGACATGCAGGATATAAAGTGCTATGCATAATAAAGCGTAGTCCTAGACAATTACCCATTAATCATACTTTACTTGACTTACTTTTATCTGAATTCAGTATTTTACTTGATCAACAAAACCTAAGAGTCTCAAATGTTTTGCTATCAAAAATACTTTCATCAGTCACACCATACCATCTGAAGAGCTGAAAGTTCTTCTGTTAGTCGAGAAATCTGCACGTTGTATTGCTTCTTTGCAGAGTCTACCTGTGATCAAAAACAAAGTCAAACTAAAAAATGAATCCCATGAACTATTTTTCCATCCTGTTTATATAGATATATATATATAGTCTATATGTGGTGGATGTATATAAATATGAAAATATCTGGGACTGCGATAAGTGACAAATCTTACTACATAAAAGTTAGAAGAATGTTTATTATCAATCTGTACTACTTTAAGTGAGGGCGTTTTGAAAAAAAAGCAGAAAGGAAGACATCACAACAAGGCCTTACAAAAAGAACAATAAGATTATCAGGAAAGTTGCTGTCCATTAGGTGCAAGTTATTTGCAGTTTGTGTAACAGATATTTTTAGATTGCATAACAAAAGAAGTATTTTTTAATACCTAGAGAAACACGACAACTCATAGTTTAAAATCTTACTTTTTATGCTTTTGATAGATTCGCTTTTACTCTAAATTGTAGTAAGTGAATCATTGTCATAACTGGAGTGCTTATCCTAGTTGCTCTTTAGCTCTTGCACCTTCTTCAAATCTTGCATGACATTATATATTGCAGTTTTACATAATCCACACAATTTTTGTGGTTCTTTCAGCCAACCACCAAACAGAAGGCACAAACCATCTTTATCCTCATTTTAAAGGCTCTGAAAATTTAGGCAGCATTTTCCTGAAACCTCTCGAAACGAAAGGATTGGAAACAAAAATAACCCATTTATCCCTATACAGCACCTATGCACATTGTGTCACAGTGAAGAAAGTGAAAGAAGGCAAAATCAATTAACAATACTGAAAACTTAGAAACGAGGTAATTGCTTTACACTGTTGTCCACTTGCAACAAAAGACATTGCCAACACACGCCTGTAACAAGTCTTTATTTCCTCTGGAGTTTGCCTTAAAATAAAGTAAGTCTCTTTGACATGCAGCTAATTACTGAGAACCTCCAGGTAGATTAGCCTGCATTTTAACTGCAGATGGGACACAACACGGAGAAAATTAATTTTGAGACTAGTCTTTTATCAGAAGAGCTTCAAGTTTTCACCTGCTCATAACAACACTAACAAAAATCATAAAGAGGCTACAATTTTTTTTTTAGTCATTGCTCTACCGAATTCTGATTTCTAAGTGTGCTGTGATATTGAGCCTTTTGATTGTTGGCTGTACTTGGTAAAGAGTCTTACTTGCCTAAATGGGGGAATATTTTTATGTACCGAGATGCCAAAAAACTGATAGTATAACTTTCAACAGGTCCTATCATCTGAATGTACATGATAAGCTGCCATCAGCAACTTCCAAGATGAGGCCGCGTATCATAAATTAAATACCTTGATACCAATACAACGCTCAGCCTGTTGACATGCTACTGACCAGAATCTCTCAAATTGAAGTGCCATTCTTTTCATCTTCACAGTGCAGCCTTCTCTATAGAAGTGTCTGCACAGACATCAACACTTTCGGTTCTTGAGAGATTTAGAATATCATTTAGTTCGGAAGAATTTATATCTAGATAACAAAGCTAAAGAGTACGGCACTGTCAGCATGATGCCCTGCTACCTATATTATCAAAACACTTCTAAGAAAATTGCTCGTGATGACTATATACCATCAACAGCTGTTCACAGTGAGGAAAACCAAAAAATCTTCCCATTCTTTCTAAACATCGGAACTTACTGCCTTTCTAATTCTTGCAGCAGTATCTTCTGCAAGTTGAGACATTTCATTTTTCATTTGTTTGATTTCCTCTTCCTTTTGTTTCTCCCCGAAGAGCGCCTAGAAAGAAATAACAACTTGAAATACTACTGATAATATTTCAGTGGTGACACAGTATCTAGCACTGAGAGAAGAAACCACACACAGTCACTGTTCAAAAAACCTTTTTTCCTTTTTACTTTGGAGTAGCTGACAATAAAACCCAACAAAAAAAACCAAGAACAGCAGCAACATTTTGCACTAGATGCACATTCCTGTAAATCAGAACCACACAAAGAGTTAGTGTCAGTAGATGAGCTTTTCTATTGAGACTTATTACTGGGACTCTCAGATTTTGGCTGGGCATGGAATTATACAGAAGAAAGCATAGGAACTCAGACCAGAAGGGAGAGCTACTCTACAATGTTCTCATCTGGGGCCAGGATCTGTAATAAAAAAATGCCAACAATGATGCCTGAAAGTTTTCTGTTAGGAAACTGAATACCTGTACACACCCCCCCACACACCCACACCACACACATGCCCCTACATATAGCTGAGCATTTTTTATGGTTGATATACTAAATTACTCATCTCCCAGAAAATGAAAAGTAAAGGAATAAATATTTACAAGCAATTAAGGAATGTGTATGCAGTCCCTTTCATGGTGGGTAACAATGAACCGAACAGCTCTTTAGCATAATGAAATGGTGAGAATTACAGAAAAAGGTGTAGCACAGAACTCTTCCTCCGGAGGATGCAAGAAAGCTACTGATGTTAAAGTATAATAGGAGATACTGGTCTGAAAAGATTACAGAATATAGAATTCTTGATGGGCAAGATAAAAAATCCTAGGTGGCACATGGAGAATAGGTAGATACATAAAGGGAGAAAGACATAAAAACGTCCCTATTGGATGATATAGATTCAGTCTATAGAAGGTTACTCACTTCAGGCAGTAACATGCCACTTCATCAGTCACACTCTCTTTTACTGCTCCCATTCAATTCAGCTTTGTCTTTGTATTTTATTTCTCAAACTAGTCTTTTAAGATTCATCTGATGTCTTTTTGTAAGCTTAGCTTTGTGCGCTTTATAATGTTAACATAACAGAAGCAGCATTATTGTGACAGCCTGTTACTCCCTCAAATCTCTTACAGAGCAGGGAAAAACCTCTGTGCATACAGCTTAAGACAAAAAGAGTTAACTGGTATGTATATTATACTGCATTTTTTTTATCCTGTTCATTAATAAAACTTCCCAGTTAAAAAAATTCAGGATGTTTTAGACAGAGCAGGAAATTAACAAGTGTCTGCAAATTACAGTTTATTCTTACTACAGTATTAATCTAAACTGTTACCTCTAACAAGCCACTTATTTATCTGTTACTGTTCACTTACTGTCTTAAAGATGCAATTTACATCACAGTAATTTTTACTGGGCCACTTCTTTCTGTCAACTTCATGTGAGTTCATAGCAAGTGGCATCAAATGATCTGCTGAACTACTTTTGGATAAAAAATAGTGTTCTGACACTGCTCTGATGTACTAATACTCAGCAGACTGGAAATGTGATTTATACTCCCTACCAGTAATTTTCAAATGAAAGAGCGTTTTCTGGTTTTTCAACACTGAAAAAATGACTCTATTTTTACCTTTCATTCTTCATATTCTTCCCACTATCAGGCTGTAGGAGAATGCTGTTAAGGATCAAAATTTCTTACTAAGAAAAAGGAACTGACAAGTCCAAAGGTGGCCATCAAGAGCTGGAGGATGTAAAACTTCATTTTTCACCCCTTTCTGAACCAGAGCCTAATAGGTAAAGTGAATTGTAGAAGATCAGTTCATAAAGCAAATGAGATGCAGAAAGTTATGAGGAAATTACAAAAAGGAAAAGATGCCACCAAAGGGTTTCTAAATGCCTACAAATATATGGGAAGAAAGACTACAACAAGATGATAATCCTCTTCTGTATAACACGAAGAATCACAGAAGTTTACTTGCAGTAATGACCAGAACCCTAAGCTTTGTCAATTATTTTAATCTATTCTGGTAGCAGACCAGAAGGTAGCAGGATCTCTTTAAAGAAGTTAGTTCCCTTTTCTGTCAGTAAAGACGAGGCAGGTCTGCCTCCTTTGGCACAGAACTGAAATCAGCAAGAGCAACGCTAACTTTAATATTCCAAAAGTTAAAAGTAAAAAACTAGATTAGATATTCAGGAGGCTCCTCAAGTTTGAAAAGCAACTTTAAACTAGAAGGGAGCACTTATCTCCTTTACTGCACAACAGTTCAACGTGTTAGCCCAAATAGAAGCAATTCTAAGATTCTCCACTTATTCCCACAAACATCAACTCGAACCGAGGCTTAGCATTAAAAAACAAAGAGCTCGTGTTAGACAAAAGTTTACCAAGGCCTGTATCCCACCTCCTAAAGGGGCAAACAGCAGATACTTCAGGAAAGTTAAAAACTGGGAAAACAGGGTGACTATTTTTTTTGATCAATAGACACATCAAGACTTGCTGGATTAGACCCTGTTCTTTAGGAAGTTAGTGGATTGTCCTGTCATGAATTTGACTGTTTTCATATCTACACTTTTGGCATACACATCATCCCATGACAGTTTAATCACATAAAATTTATTTTAAGGCCTCTTCACATGTCTAGTTTTCTTTGTTGACTCCTCCTGCACTTTCCTTATTCTCCTATGTCTTGCCTGAAATGGGCTCATGAAAACTGCACATGAAGGTGTTTAAAGGCATCTTTATTTTTAACTCTCATTCTGAACATTCTATTCACTGTACTGAGTACCACTGAGGACTGCATGAACGCATTCTTAAGAGACATTCACACCATGTCCTAAACTGTTTTTTGACTGGTAAGACTAAATTCAGCACCCCGTATGGCACATTTGAGTTTCTTCTTCCATTTTATAATACACTAATAAACACCTTTGCACTTTTTTCCTGGCTGTAGATTTCACCCACTCATTACTGAGTCACTTTTCCATATTTCTTCTGAATAATTAAGATCTGAACACAGAACTCACTCTCTTGGTGACCATACAACAAAAAACTCCCTTTAGTCTGAGCTCTTCTTTCCTAACCATTAATAAGTTATGCATTCATAACAGCACCTTTATTCTGACAGCCCGATTTGTTCGTAAGCATTCAATATGAAACCCTGTCAGAAATTTTTGAAAATTCACATTCGGGTACAGTATTATCACTTAGATAACCTTTATCCAGGCACTCAGCATATTCTTTGAAATGCAGACTGTATGACAAGTCAAAGTAATGTATACTCATATCACAGTTTACTGTCTTACACATTACTAATTTTAGTACAACAGACATAAAAGAAGCTTGGTTGTGTATGCATGTATGCCTCTAAGAATACATAATCAGGCACTTCACAACTGTAAGCGATGAAAAGTATTCTAATATCTAAGGAATATCTTCATCCATTGCCTTACCTGACTTTTTTGTAGATTAGCTTCTTCTAAGAGCTGTATGCAATCTTGGACTTTTGCAACAGCATCATACTTCTCCCTTTCTAGATTAGCATACTTTGTCTGAAGCTCTCTGATTTGTTTCTCCAGGGCTGTTCTTTCTGTTCTCAACTGTTCAGCTTCTTGGACAGTAACACGTAATCTACAAGACAATAATAATTTTACTCATTTAACAGTAAGATGCTAAATTAAGACACTAATTATTTGAAACTATACTAACAGGAAGTATTTATTCATAAGTTGCCAAAACTGCATTCCTGGTTTTCTGCTTGTTTTTGAACAGTGTCTTTGAGTTTAATATTCATTGAGTCCTAGAAAGAAACAGAATTAAAGGAGTTAACTCAGATGTCTAATCTCAAAAGATCCTTAGAAGAACGTTGCTATCCTGGGATGCATCACTGAAAATGTTCTATATTAAAACAGAATAGAACAGCCCCAGAAGGAATAAAGTTTTCCTCTGTGGAGGAAATGGAATAATTGGATGTGGGCAATGAAGTTGCAGCCATATCATTAGAATAAGAAAACCACTGATAATTTTATAACAGCTCAGGAGTTCTTATTGTTTAATTATGATTGCCAGTATTGGCAGGCAGGAGAAAGGGCAAGAGAGTCTCAGAGGTATCCTCAAAAAACATCTCAGAAAGTTCCACAAGTGCCTCTGGTTCAATAAAGTGCACGGTTCTAAATATCCATAGTGAGTACTCTGGCAACACTTGGGCTGCCTTTTCACATAGCCATGCTTTTTTTATTTTAACTTTCTAACATGCTTGTGATAAAACATACAAAGGCAACCAGTCTATTTTTATAGAACCAAAGCACAAGTATTGTAGAACCAAAAGCTTACAGAAAATAATAAGACTAGCTAATTCCTTAGGACATTCTAAATTAAACTGAAGAGCCTCCACAATGCTGAGACCAGGGAAAATCACCCAGTAGAGGCAGCCACACAAGCCTGGGCAACTCCTCAAGGCAGTACTTGACCACGTATAGTCACAGGGTTGGTTATTTGGTTTCTAGAGTTATTGAAGAGTTTGCTAATCACGCTCACAAGGCTGCGACCAAAAGGGAAGATGAACAGTCACAAAATTATTTCAATAAAAAATACACAAATTCTTCTTAGCTATCAAGTCGTTTGACTAATGTTAATAATTCAACAACTGTTCGTGACACTTGAATCAAAATCACTGTGCCCAGCTAAGTGTGATACCCTTGGAAAGTGAAGGGAGAAAAAAATTTCCACAGAAGAACCTGATTATATCATAGATCTTCCAGTAGATCGTGCTGGAATTAAAGTTCCAGTCCTTAGCAGGTATTCAAACTACTTTTGTAACTAGCATTTATTAAGTGTGCTTTAACGGTTTTATTACAGAATCCTTTTAGTATAAAGATTGCTGAACTAAAACCCAAAACCAAATCTTATTTAACATGGAAAGAAATGTCTGTCTTCACCTCAAAGTCAGCTACTTTACATAAACATTTTCAAATTTCAGTGTGAATGTTTTTCTTTAGAACTCTGCCTAAAGCTAATGAGAACTGAGTAACTAGAATTTATGCGCTAGAATGAAAAATACATGCCTCATTTTTTCTCCATTACAGTCAATAAAAATCAGGTGGTCTGTTTTATCCTTTTAAAGACACTGAAATCAAAACCTGTTCTGAAAGGCTGCAGAAAAGAACAAATAAGGTACGAGAGCACCCAAGCATAAGATATCTGTATTTTGAGAAAACAGACTGCTCAGAAACACATAACCAAGAAGCTGAAAGGTAGGTAATATTTTATCTCACTTGCATGTATCCTGTTATTTACACCCAATGAGCTACCTTTACCTTGTTTCTAATTGTTTTATACTAGACTGCATTTCCTGCAAGCGTTTGTCAGATGCTGTTTCTCTTTGCTGGGCAGATACCACGTCTTCTTCCTAGAAAGAATATACGTATTATCCAGTCATCATCTGAGCTTCCCTGAACAAAATAAAGATATACTAACATAAAACAAGTTAGAGAACAAATTGCGATTAATTTAACGCATTCAGATGTCTGCATTCAGATATCTGACAATCAGAATTCAGATAACTGACAAGTCATTCAATTACAACAGAAAATTATTCCTTTCTCTAGAATACCTTTCTCTCCAATTGGCCTTGAAGCTTCTCTGTCAATCTGGTCATTTCATCAACCTTGGCATTTGCTGTCCGCCCATCTATTTTGGCTTGCCTGTACAAAGAAAACAGTCTATGAATTACATTTCAATTATCATAGGGGAAAACCCCAACTCCATTACAACTTTGTTGAAATAGCTGTGAAGGGCAGTCAGATTTCGTAATACTGTTCTACAGGGCAGAAAAGCTTCTTACTATGTGGCACAGAGAGAGAGGAATGCCAAATTGATTAAACAATTGTCCTGTGGAAATTACATCTTACAGATAGCTTAACAAGAAGGTGTATGTGCTGATTACATTTTTGGGATAAATAATTGTCCACAGATATTTAATAGAGATTTTTTTTTCTGAGTTAGATTTCACTTTTTAAAGCAATTTGTTTAGGAATTAAAAAAAAAAATCATTAACCACTTCTGAAGAATTTAACTGATGTGATTTGTGATCCGAAGAGGTTTGACAAGCTGAAACACCAAAGGAAAAAAATAAAAAAAAAGGACTAGTTAATGAATTGGACTTTCTCCTCAGTAGAAAAGCTTATTGAAACGAGCAATCCTCCTACTTCTCTGACTTGGGAACAGGAAGACAGAGAGAGTCCTTCACCTGGGGTGTAACCTAATTATTCAGGCTGCACGTTAGGCTAAATTTAAAGACCAATGATTGAATGTATGAGAGCAAAACGTATTTGGTAAGTTAATGCAAACTGGACCACTAATAGCCATGAAAGAAGCTAGAAAAAGTTTAATACTGTTAAATATCAACGTCAAGCAAAAATTCCTTATAGAAATAATTTTGATTAATGGCATAAAAACCAAGAACATATTATATGAAAATTTAAAGCAAAATATACATGATCCCAGCAATTTTACAACAAATACTTAATTTCAGCTTTATTAAAAAGGAAAGCTAATTTTGTTATAATTTCTTTAAAAAGCAAAAGCAAAGATAACAACATTATTCCCAGACACATGGTTCTCATCACAGGTCCAAAACTTTGACCTTACTCCCTATGAATCGCGCACCTTTCTCCTACAAAACGTACCGTTAAGTTTACGAGGACAGTAAGTTGCTTGCCCAAAAATATTTAAAATGTGCTGTAAAACAAAACAAAAACTAAAAACCCAGCATAAGAAGGCAAAAATAAGAAAAATACAAAGAGGTCATAAAACTCAGAACAGCTTAAGTATTAAAAATGCATTTTAATGATCAAATTCAGAGGTGTGTGTTTAAGAGGCGAAAAACTGATTCTGAAGAGCAGCTTTTATTCTTCACTTCACTTAACATAATCTTGGCAAGTTATCACTGTTTAAAAGCTTTAAGATTCTGAAATGCAGATACCTGCCCTAGCAATCCCAAATTTCCATCTCAGCAATGCCAACAGAGCTTTGAAACACTATAGCACAAATAAATGTTTTAATAAAAATTCTAGTGTGTAAGTAAGTGAAATCTGTTCACACCTCAATTCTCTACGGAAATGCATCAAATATTACACTGTTTCCACGCATGGCAGGTTATGACCCTTTAATAGCTAGAGTAATAGTATATAAATAGTACAGTGTAACTGTACATTTTATATTGAGTTTATGTTAACAAGCAATGACTCAGTTCTCAAGCACTTCTTAGGCAGTTTTTGCCCAAATTTCAATTTTTTCCTTTTGGGTAAGGTCAGCTTCTAATCCAAAGAATAAAAGCTACTATCATCCTGAAAATAACTTCTGGTAGAACTCTTAATTTTGTCTTCTTTTTCCCAGATTATTTGCCAAAAGTTAATCTCGCAGTCTTCCTTTAGGCGTACATACTGGAGCAATGACAATACGTCAGGAGCACGTTTAAAGTGTTTTACGGATACATGTGTCAGATTGTATACTTGGCTATATATTAATCTTAAAATACCTAAAATTTATCAACACACATATATAAGCTTAGCAGTATCAAAAGCTCCAAGACTGCACTCAATCTAGGCCATACAAACCTAAATCAGAAATCTAGTATTCTGAAATGAGAAGGTGACTACTCCAGCCCTGTGGATACTTAGATGGAAGTCTACATTCACTCACAATTTCATTATTTATAAAAAAGCAACTAATCAAAAATGTGCATATATATTTGGGCAGGTGTGAGTAGAAGTTCAGCGCAAGGTGATCCACTGGCTTTCCATCAGTCCCAGGGACTTCCACCTTTTAATATACCTTTTTCCTCAAGCAGTTTAAGCAGAAAACATGCACTTCCCTTCTACCATCCGTGCTCACTTATACAGACAGTTATACAGATCCTTTTGTGTGTGCGGGGCTGTGAATCAAAGCATTTAGCCATTTCAGTTGTCACGCCATATTCTGAATTATTTGATCAAAGTGGAATAATTAAAGAATTTCCTATAACTCCAAAGATGAAGCCTAAAAAGGTGTTTCCTTTGAAAAAAACGAAATAAAGATGAGATCAAAGGAAATCATCACGTTTGTAATTTTGACAAAAACATAAGGAAACTATAACATCTGTAATTTTGACAAAAACACTCAACTGGCTGCTCAACTGCAACCTGAATAATTTTAAGTTGTGGGCAGCTTTTTTTATTGTTTGTTTTTAATCAAAACCACTGAGAGTGTTAGAAATGCAATTATGAACTGAATGTTGACAGCATTTATTGAATGTCTAAAATAGGTTCAGTTAGTGCTAATTGCTTTCATACCCACTTATTACATGAGTCAATGTAAGCATGTCAATGCAAGACCAAAGATTTACAGATGAATGAGACACCAAACCAGTAATTCAATACTAATGCCCTCTGAAAGGAAAGAAATTCCAAAAAAGTAGGGATATGAAAATGTTCTTCTTACCCTTTTAAGAATTAGATAGTAGCATGCACAAGCAAATTGCATGTGATGACCAAGTTTGGAAATCCTTTATTTTAGCAAATACCCTGAATATCACCTTAATTTTGATTGCTCGTCACATTTGCCTTCTCCAAAACACATGATTTTTGGAAATAGTTTTTCCATGGAAAAATTTTGGCTAATAAAAGTGAGAGGTGCTAACAAGTACCTCTCAAAAACACATCTTCAGCAACTGAGGTAACTTGGCATTTGTAAGCAAGTTATGGTCCTAAGTTTATTGTACAAAGGAAACTGTGACACAGTAACTTTAAGATCTACGAATAGTACAACCAGACTCATTAAACAGATGATAAAAATCTATATAACGCCCATCTTTACAGTGCTAAGCACATAGCATTACAACAGACGCCAGTTGCTCTTTATGTAGCATGTTATATGGGTTTGGAAGAGAGAGGGAACGCCTGATGCAGCTGGTTTTTCTTGGAGGGATAAAATCAGTATCGGCATGTCTTCAGCCAGTCTAAGTTTCTAAATACCAGGATTACCTGCAAAGGCTGCATACAAATGCGAGTGCATGAACACACGTGCGTGTACACACAGGGCCATCTTTAACTGTTTACATAAAAATGGAAATTATTTTTACCATTTTGGGGGTGATGTTCTTTAAAATCAAAAGATAAAACTAAAACATCATAGCAGTCCAACCATATTAAATATTTCAATCACAGTATCAAAGGAAATTGCAATCATTAAAATCAAAGGAAAATGTAATAATTAAACCGAAATATAAGTACACCATAAACTTTAAGCTTAAAAGTTTACTTTAAAAAGCTTATTTAAAGCTTTAGGTAATACTATACAAAAAAATATCACCGGTTGATAACAAACCCATTTCCTTTTTATTGTCAGTCCACAAATCCACTGTTTACTGAAATTAAATTTAGTTTGACCTCAACCATCACTAATTAGAAGAGTTAACAGATACAGTAAACTGGCATTGAACAGACTTTGGCTGTAAATACAAATAATAATGAAATTGTGTTGCAGGCATTTTTATCATTTTCCTTGATATATTTCAGGAATATAATTAACACTTCTCTTACCTCTAACTTCCAAAGAGCCTATGGTTTAGAGCCCTTTATTGAGAAACAGTGAATGGAAATTTTACTAAAAACACTGAAACTTGAAACTACTTTGAATATTCACATTTCAGAACTGTAATAAGTAATTATGTAACGGGATTTTGAGCAAATTGTATTCTAATGAAAACCTACCTTCAAAGACAATTTTGTTGTGATACTGACACTTTGTTGCTTTTAAAATCATAGGTCAAACATTGAATACTTCAGGAAACAGCTGAAACAAACACCACTAACTGGAAATATACTACCCTAACACTAATGATGCACATGTTTCTAATAAACTTAAGAGGCGTTAGCTGAAAGCATTATAACTATCGCTATCAAGTCAGTTTGCAGTACAAACAAGGCCCATGATACAGCAGCAAGTTAGAAAAAGCTATAGAAAAGATATTTAGTAATTTTTTTAATTGCCTGGTTTATACCTCAGTTGTTTTCGTAGCTGCTCTAGTTCCACATTCTGTTCTGTTACAGTTTTCAGAAACTGTTGATTGCTCTGCAAAATAAGGATATATTTGTAACATGTTGCTTATTGTATTGAAACATGTTATGTATTCAGAATTCTTGTAGGGCATTTCTACAGAATATAATACCATAAAAATAGCTAATAAGGTCTATCTAACATTGTGGCTGGTCTCCAAGTGCCAAGGTTTAGGTAGAGTATTTTAGAAAGGCAAATGCAGAGTGATGTTACCTAATCCTCCCCTTCTTTCCCCATATTTTGGTAGCGTAAGAACTTCCCGAGATGAGAACTGCAATACCTCAGGCCTACCGTCTGCATTCCCGTCTAGTTTAGGTGTCTAGAACACCTTGTGACAATGAGTACCAGAGTAGACCACATCTTGCTGGAAAGAATTCCTTTGTTTTAGAGACATGAAACAATGACCAATTGCTCCTCCTTCATTTTTTCTATGCCAGCCATAGTGCTGGAGGTGTCATTCTTCTTCAAGTGCCTTCTCAGTTGAGAATTATTTCATATTTTTGTTACCCTAGCAGCCTTTCTAGATCTTACATGTATCTTATATTGAAATACTAGAGATGACCAGAACTGCAGGCAGCATTTAAGATGCTACTGTACTGTGGACTTAAGCACAATATATTCCTTTCCCCCGCTCTCCTAATAATTGCTAATACTCTTCTTGGTTTTTTGGCTGTTGTTAAGAATTGTTTTCAGACACTTCCTGCTTCTAAAACACCTATTCTGAGTGGTAACAGATAATTTCAAAACAATCACACAGTGCCCAAAGGGAAAGCTCCCTTTTGCCCACATGCACTATTTTGCTTATATTAATACCAACAAAATGTCTGATAAAATTGACTCAAACACTCAATATCACGAGCTCTTTCTGCAAATTTCTGCAGTTTACTTCAATTTTCACTATCCTAAGTAGTTTAACATCAGTAGTGAATACTGTTGCCTCAATACTGAATCTCATTTCCAGAACATTTATAAATACGCTGAACACCTCTAACCTGTGCACATCTAGGAAACACAGCTGTTTTACTACAATGAAAAACCTGAGTAAGTACTCTGTCTCTTCACTTCCAAGTTTTCAGTCTGTTAGCTCAAGAAAGGGCATGCTTCTTTATCCCATGACATCTTTATGCCTTTGGTAACAGACTTTGCCAAATGTTTTTTGGATAATGCAAACAAATGGATTACCTTTGTCTCAACATCGTCTGTTTCATCTCTTTCAAGAAGCTCACCTATTTCACTCCCTCCTCTCCACATCATCTCTATACAGTTTTATGATTTTAAGCATTCAGTGATTCTGGCTTTTTGAGGTACCTACTACTGATTTCCTTGTAACAGCAGATCAGTCTGTAACTTCCAAATCCTCTAAAAGCTCATAATTGTATTTGCTTGAGATTGTTTTCAGACAGCAACCCCCCAGTAACTCTAAAGTATCTATCTTTAGAAAATAATTAATTTTGAGAGCGTCACTGACTACATAAGGCAAAAATTCCTCTCCGAGTGCATTATTTTGCTTTTATTAATACTACTGAAATAACTCGTAAACAGGACAACTGCTTGCAAGATACAGTTCTGTAGTAATCTGCAATACACTACTTAACATTGGTAAGAGGTCAACTGGAGTATTGTACTGTTGCCAGCACCTCCGTTCAAGAATGATGACACAACTGGAAAGAATTTAAAGGTGAGCAAGGAGAATGAGCAGACATCTCCAAAACACTGTCAAAGAACATTTAAAAACTTAACTTGCTTCAACAGAATAGAAAAAACGGGGAAAGGGAAAAGATGGCAATATAAAAGTTTTCAATAACAGAGTCACCGTGACAAAGGATGTAGTAATCTTTCCTTCATACCCACAATAGTTCACACCAAAGAAACAGGCTTATATTTTAATAAGAGGTCAGATGTGAGGAAAAAAGGTGTGATAAAGACAGAATAGAATAGACTGGCTAGAGTAGGTTAGGAGTCTTTTTGCGCTGCCAGTATCCAAGACAAACATTTATCAAAAGTCACACAGGAATCACACCTTTCAGAGAAGAAGCCACTCAGCCAGATACTTCCCCAAGCCTTTCACCTCGATTTTTTTGATATTAAAATCCCAGGCTAAAGCTTAGAGACTAAGAAGTCTCACAATTTAAGGATATGAATGAAGCACTAGGCATTGATTAGAGCTCAGAAAAATCCCTGAAAAGGTCAAGGACAGACACTGACACCAGCAGTGCCAAACTAGGAATCGATACATATGTGGCAGAGCTAGCCTATATAAGGGACCATCATTTAAATAAATTTTTCCTTTGTGAAGATGGTTTTGAATGTGTGACTGAAGTACACTCACCACATACTAAAATTTTGAGTGTAAGCTTACCACTGACTTCTTGAAGAAAGAGCTCACATAATATTAAGAGCTAACCTCTCAGCCACTCTGACCTGCTGTTTGGAGCTCAGGGCAAAAGCCATTACTAATTGATTTTTGACTGGTTCCTAGAGAAGCCTGCAAACGTGAGTGGCACAATTCCTCTTTCAACCAGGTATGTATGAAGGACTTTTTGATTTTCCTTTATACTTTGAGGATCTAGTAGGAAAAAAAAAAAAATAGGTCACTGTTCAGAAGGTTCTACTTACCAACTCTATTTTCTCATTGGCTATATGCAGTTGCCGAGTCAACTGTTGAAAGCCAGTCAGTTGATCCTAAAAACAGAATTCAGAGCTTCCTATAATCATTATCATCATAAAGAGTATATAATTAGTTTTATAGTCAACTGAAAACATTTTCAAAAAAATTTATATGTTGCAGGAAATTCAATATGCCTTTGTAGATTTTAATTAGATTGCTTTTAGCAGTTGACCTAGGAATCTGGAAAATCAGATTTGGTACTGAAAAATGCATCTGAATTACATTCAGTTACAAATTGCCTCCTTCCAAAATTCTTACTATCACACTTACTATCAAAATATGAAAGCATGCACGAGTAGTGCCTTTAAAGAGCCACACAGACCATGATACTACTATAAGCAGTATCTACTACTAATATAAGCTTACACAGACGTGTACCTCTTAATTAAAAAATGTCTGTATGGACACATTTAATTTGCTCTTTGCCATACAGGATGTCTTGTGTCCATACAAAAAATGGTTCAATTAAAATCCTGAGTCCCTGAACATGAACTCTTGTCGTCCTAGGAAAACTAGCATAAGAGAGAAAAATCACCTGCAGCATGCCAAGTGTCTTCAGAGCATAGAGAGGACTCAAGTCCCCAAGCTGGAACATCTACTAATTGTGCTGTATTTATCTAACAGTCTCAAGGTCAAGTACATGCCAAAAACCTCACACCTCCCTTATTTACTACGTCCAACCCTTACAACAATATTCTCTCCCATCTTTGCTTTCTGTCAATTCTAATTCTAATTGGTCTCACCCATTTCTATTTACTTCTGATAGCTATTTTCCACCCCTCCATTAAAAGCAAACCCTAAAATAAAAAGTTTATTTAACCGAAAAGCCACCTTTTGTGGGAAACTAGTAGCATTTAAGAATAAAAGACACCTCAACCTCATTCTTTTTACAATGGCATTAAAATCCACCAAAAATTTAGTTACCAATGAAACGTGGAATCTGACAGCCCTAAACCCTCCAACAGCTACCAATGACTCTGTATGCTCTATTATGTGGATGTTATCAGTAACTGACAATGCAATACAAGAAATAATCTAACAGAAGGAACAGGAGCAAAAGGTTGGAACTACACGCAGATAAGAGAGCCCTCATAACTATTCCTTGAAATGATTATGAAACTTGACAGAGCACAATAGCTGTACAGATACTTTTCCTGTTTCTCAGAAAAGAGCATATTGCTGAGGAGGACTTAATACCACAAAAGAACAAAAATCAGTAAAAAAGATTTCTGTTATACAGGTGAGCTGTAACTGTGTGCACAAGTCTAGTGTACTTGAAAATGGAAAGGAAATGTCAAAAATTTCTAGCTTCTCTTTACAGACTTAGAAATTTCTGTAGTGAGGTACATAAAAGCATGAAGTTTTCTATTAGTTCTTCATACACCAAGCATCTTTATATAGCTCGTCAGAGCAAACCAGCTTTTCTGAGCTAAGATTTCCTGAAAGGCCTTTCCCAGGAACAGCAGAAGAGAAACAGGCTGCTAAACACAAGCTAGCATTAGAAGAATACCGGTGAACTTGAACAGGAAATGAAGACTACTTTTCCCACTATGCCACTGTGATCTTACAGACAAAATTCAGGATTCAAACATAGGAGAAAACATGAAAAAACTTCCACCTTCGAATTCAGAAATCTTTAGCAGCTTTTTCAGTTGTTGAACTCCACTGAAGATTTCCAACCACACAATTCAAACACGATTACTTATATGTACATACATACATATGCACTTAGACTCAAACTCAATGCATTCCCCAAGTTCATGCCCTTATCTTCGAAATAAGGAACTTTTCCAATTGTAACAGTGCATTTAGCTGATGAATCAGTGATAACATCTGACCAGTCAATTTCAGATGACTATTATGGTAAATAATTAACATCACTTGTAGAACCCCCCCACTTCAGTTTGACTACACACAGACCCAGAATCTCTACAGTATAGAAAGACATTCCAAAATTAACAAAAATATAAGTGAAAATTACTTTCTGCTTTTGCCTTTCAGCCACGTGAATCTGTGTTTCAGTCATACGTTCCTGGTACTGCTGCTGGAGTCGATCATGCTCCTGTAGTACAGTCTGCCAGAGCTCTATTGCTTGTTCTTTTTCCTGTTACAGAACAATGGTTTGTATAAAATAGTCTATTATAGCACATTTACCTTCATCTATCGTTCTCTAAAACTAAGAGGTCTTAACTTCTATTTTGAAGAAATGTCATTTTCTGTACTTTTCTCTGCACACATTACAACTACACAGACAAAACACCAAATTCAGATGCAGAAAAACAGAAACTTCCAACTACAAGCGAACTGCAAGTTTCCCAGATATTTTTTTTTTCAGCTCAAACTTTTACAGGTATTTACTGTAGGCCTACAGTATATATAATATTATAATACCAAAATTCAACTGTCCATTTGACTACACCTTAATCAAACGCAACAGGATTGATACCTTACTTTAATAAGGTCAAAAAAATTTGCTTATCTTTTCTGATTTAAATATTATTTTCTATAACCCACATATACTTGCGTCCTCATATTGCATTACAATGTTTTTTATTAAAATGACAAGCTACTACAAAAACTTGAACTGAACAAAGTATTTAATTAATTTCCTGGTCAGGAATTCAGTATAAAGGTCAAGTCAACTACGTAAAATTACAGGCGCAAATTAATATTAAAAACTTCTTATATGGATCTAGGGAAGAAGTTCCTTCACATCTTTAAGTTGAAAGTCTAAGTACTTGTTTCTTTAGCTACAGAAAGTCAAGAGGGCTCAGGAACTCTGAAAAAATGAATTCTGAACCAAGAAATAAAACAGCTTCCCTTAATCTGCGAAAGCACAAGAAGAGAAATAAACCAGTACAAATGTTTCATCTCACACACTTGATTCGTCAGTTGTAGTTGTTCTTGAAGGTTTCTCACTATGTCTTCGTCTGCAGGAATATCAGTTCCCAAAGGCATGAAAGGAAGAGCCTCCAGTTGCTTCTCAAGAGCCTCTTTCAACTCTGCATGCAGCCTGAAATTAAAAGAGCTAAGTTCAGCAGAGTATTTAACAGGGATTTTTTTTTTAACAACTGAAGTATACTGTACCTTCAATCTGTACATACTATTTACTTCTGAGTCATATTTAAATCTATTAAGTTGTTTTCTATAAACCCAACAGACAGTTTGAAATAGTTTAGTATCTAGTTCTTTTAAAAATATGGTTAAATCTCCTAAACCAGGTGCTGTAATCTATGTTAAGGACTTAAAGACTGCAAGGTCATGAGAATTAAATCTTCAACTACTAAGTAGATCCAAGAGATTTCAAGGTCCTAGAAAAAAATCACAACTTTTTAAGGTTTAGAAACCACAAAAAGCAGCAGTAGTAACAGGGCAGTGCAATTATTTACCTTTCATTTTCCTTGGTGACTTCTTCAAATTTTTGTTTCATCTTGCTCATTTGTGCCTAACACAAAAACATGAAAGAGTAAGCACTCATTTAAGTGACACAAACTTTGGTTTCACCTTTTAATTCTGAGTGATAAGATGGACAATTTAATTCAGCATAATACAGTAAATGAAGGTCACTTTCTTTTCTAAGGAAAATCACAGGATGCCACTTAAATTTAATAGCTGTGAAGTCTTGTTATACCAAAGCGTTCAGAAGTTATTATGAGCATTAAACTTACCTTTTGGAATTCTTATAGCTCTTACAGATTAATTCTTCATTAACTCAAGTTCTTTTACGGATACAGTGGATAACTCTCATCATTTATGCAGTAAGCATTTGAGAAAAGAGTTTAGGAATTAACTGAGAAGAAACTTGAGTTACAGGAGTCAAATGGACTGTTTTATTAACTAAATACTGCAAGAAACCCATAGTGCTTCTATTGCCTTCTGAAATCGACCAAGCTTGAAGGCTGTATTTGCAGAATCTTTATGATGGACAGATCAAAGAAATTAAATGCATTAAAGCAAAACCAGAGTATAACATCTGCATGTAGATCACAAGCAAAAATTGCTTTCTATATGCCACAGGTTTTAACTCTTAAACATATCACTTTGCTTTTTGGTGATCATGTGAAGCATTAAAAAGCTTCATTTTTCTGTGGTTAAAAGAAGGACAGCCCCTCTCCATCTCAGCCTCCATGATAATAAACACTTAAAGAATTATTTGAATCTGAAGAATTTGAATCTGAATGAAGAAGGCTGGGTATATCTACACTTGCAGGACTGAGCTGGACTGCATGGCCAAGATCAGACCTGTAAGGAAAGAGGGAAACAGCTGCCTCATCTGAATGTCACTTAGGAAAATACCCGCAATCCTATCAAACATGTAGACAAACAAAACATGCATGTTTCATTTCACAACATTACTTCTCCAAGCACACAGTAATCTGTGCAATTCAGACAATCTCCCAACCTTCTCACAGAAAGCTCTCCATTCCTCCATTTGAGGCAGACTGCAGCCCAGCAAGTCTGTGAAGCATACAGCAGGCATACTTTCCTTCGTTGACAAAAACTCATGGCCTAGATACTAATACTATAAAATACTAAGAATATAGTCTGAAACGTTAGGAACCACCATACCTGATAAAGCTGCTGCTGTTCTCTCATTTCTTCCAAGTGTTTATCATACTGTGCGATTAGAGTTGACAACCTAAAAAGTTGAAAAACATGCTTAGAATAAATTTGTAAATGCCAAAACATTGTTCTGATAATTAACTAGTTTTAAAGAATTCTTAATCTAGAGAACAGAACAGTCACTTCTTCTTCATCTCCAAGCTCGACATTCACCAGAATCAAATGAACAAATTTAATTATTACTTTTAAAGTATGATCGTTAACAGCAGTTTTCCTGTATAACAAAAATAGAACCTGGGACATTATAACTGAGCATTAATACAACATTAATATTGCATACATAGGATCCCAAATGATTAAAAACTAAACTTTGTTACTGCTTTCACATGAAACAGTAAAGTGGCCTATAAGACAATGTAAAATAATGTAGTTCTACTTATATACCTTTTCCTACCTAATATTTTTGTAATTGATAGTAATTCTCTGAAAATTCTGTATTAGTCTAGAGCTTTAAAAGCTAACAAGAAATGACAGTTTATTTTTGTAACAGGAAATGACAATGATTATTAAACAATTTACTAATAGGCAACTGTTAGTTGAAGACAGTGAAACAAGGAAGATCAGTACAATCTTACCTGCACTTTTGTTTCTTATCTTAAAATTTAGACTAGAGAATTCCGTCATTCATCTGTCATCCTTTATTTTACAGATTATGGAAGAAAAGTCATATATTTAATTTACTGAATAAACAGAATAATATCTAAAAACGACCGCTACAGGAACACTTTTACAGACTCCACTCACAAGTTCTCAGCGCTGCAAACACATGTGACTAAGCCCAGGTTCACTTGGATATTTACACTTTTAAAAGCGCATGACAATTTCGTTTGAATACTTTGTAGTATTCCCACTTATCACTTGGAATCAGTTACCTTTGGTCCGTCATCCTGGATCCTGATATGCCATCACCACCAGGGGCATTTTTCTGTAATGGTATACTTTACACATTAGAACTTGCACATGACTGCATGCAGTTTTAAATCTTTGTATGAAACCCAAAGCTGTTGTTCTGCTTGTACTGTAACCATACACAATATCCCACATGATCATTTGCAAGTTTATGTTCAAAAATCCTCAAGCGCTGGCCCAATTTAAAAAAAGTATCTTTCTTTTTTTTCTTTTTCTGGAGATGCTCTGACAGAAAGCATAATTGCATCTGAGGGGAAATCATCTCACTCTTAAAAGAACAATCATAAGTTTCTGTAAGTGCTAAGTTCACTTCCGTGCGTCTCAGCATCAGGAAAGTGCTGATGCCCTAGTTTCTGCATGCTTTCAAGACAGCCTCATAGTACCCAGCACAAAAAGTTATCTCAACATGAGACCAATCTCTTAGAAAAGAGAAAGAGAAGTCTATAAAAGTGAAAAAGTCCACTAAAGTAGAAATCAAGCATTCTTTCAGGCATATGTTCTCCTGCAGATGACAAACGTTTGAAAATGCATCAAAAATACCAGAATTCACTGTTATGACAGTTTTATTCTGCTGTTGCTTGGAAAAATAACAAGCAACTCTAGAGCTGTGTGATGGACCCAAAGCAAGGCCAGGCCACACTGAAGTAGGTTGTGCTCTATGTATGCAAAGATGTTTGTCACAAAAACTCATCACAAAAATTCTTACTACTTCCATCCCTGACTTCACATACCTGCTCATCAGTAGCTCTTAAAATCTCGTCTGTTTCATACTGTCCAAGTGCCACATTTAGCCTCTGATCTGAAAAATACAAAGTTTGTGAATCAGTTACATGTGCCGTTATCTACATAAACTTGACTGGCAGTCAGAAATATGTTTAACAGTGTAGTGCTATGAGGGCACACAATGTGTTTCATAAAATTCTTCTATTTAGCATAATTATTTTAATGAAAATAGAACTTGGAAAAGCCTACAAAGACCATGTAATAATAGTGAATTGCTTTTCTTTCATATTTGTTCTGTTTTCTTTCAGAAATTTTAAAAAATTAAGTTTCTGCCTAGAAAACCCACAAACACATAAACATCGTAATGATTCACGAGGTCTAAATGGAACAAATCACATTATGTGTCCAATTCAATTAGCTGGATGTTTGACAATTAACCTGTTATTGGGAACTCAACCCTGCAGTTGTCAACAAACTTTCAACAAACTTAGGTCAAGAGAGCTTCACTGAGAAATGGATCTGAGCACTCAAGTATATCCAGAGGAAACCCAAACAAGAATTACGAAATGCAGTCTGTCAGTATCCACTTTTTCTGAAAGAAGCAAAGCATAGTGAGTAATGAGATTTCACACTGCTGAGCTGAGAACATCAACTAAGGCATCGCTTTTCCTTACTCATCTAACTTTGGCTACTGGGATTTCAGAGACTACTTGTACTACAAATGAAAGAACCAGCAGAAGGTTGGAAGAGAGAAATAACAGCTCTTTCCACTTGTTCAGGGAACGTTCTTTGATCTAACAAAAATGTAGCATAACCAGCTAGTCAAAAGAAGTGATTATCCTGCTGTATTCAGCATTGGTGCGACCTCACCTCCAGTACTGGTTGCAGTTCTGGGCCCCACTGTTTAAGAAGGATGTGGAGGTCCTTTTATGTGTCCAGAGGGCGGCAACAGAGCTGGTGAAAGGGCTGGAAGGAACACCCTATGAGGAGCAGCTAAGGACTTGGTTTGTCTAGTTTGGAGAAAAGGAGGCTGAGGGGCAACCTCATTGCTCTCTACAGCTTCCTGAGAAGGGGAAGTGGAGAGGGAGATGCTGAGCTCTTCTCCCTGGTATTCAGTGACAGGACACGTGGGAATGGTTCAAAGCTGTGGCAGGGGAGGTTTAGATTGGACATGAGGAAGCATTTCTTTACTGCACATGGTCAAACACTGGAGCAGGCTTCCTAGAGAGGCAATCAATGCCCCAAGCCTGTCAGTGTTAACAGGTATTTCGACAATGCCTTTAATAACATGCTTTAACTTTTGGTCGGCCGTGAACTGGTCAGGCAGTTGGACTTGATGATCATTGTAGGTCCCTTCCAACTGAAAAATTCTGTGCTATTTTATAAGAATCCGAGTGACACCTTTGTGACTGGAATGGGTAAGGCGGAAGAAAAAGAAAGTCGGGAAGGTAATGCATACATTTCGATTTAATACAACTTCATGCCTATTTTTCTTGATACACATGCCACGGTTCTTTTTCTGCTTCTAATCTTCTACAGGAGAACACAGGGAAAAAGACAGAGGGGATAGAAAGGAGGTAATAGTAAAAAGAGGCCAAGGAACAGGAAGGGCAAAGTAGCTGCCCTCACCAGCCAAAGCAATGTGCAAACATAAGAGGCCATAGAAGCAAAAGGGGACAAATCTTAAAATACCCCTTACAGAGGTACCCACCTTCAACAGTGAATCATTAAATACATTCTGATAAAAGTTCTATGTATTTAGTAGCTTATCACAAAAATATGGAATGGATGAATTATTATTTGTAGGGTTGGCTGCCGATGCTGCAAAAAGCATTCAGGTAAAACTCAATTTGTAACTGATCAGTGCCAGAGACTAGCATTTCATTCTGAGAAGCTTCTTTACAGCCACATCTTTAACACACTAAATATTTATTCTGCAAAGCTAAATATAGTAGTGCTTAGAGAATCTCTTTTTATGTGTATTACACACATTCAGCATTTTACAACTTTGATTTCATATTCATAAAACAAGAGAAACATCAATCCATATATCAGACTTACAGTAGGCCTTGAGTAACTTATGTCTAAGCTGGCATGCAAGCCAACTTCAAATTTGTCATTTGGCACCTTTCAAAATATATCACGGTTTTTTAAAGAGAGAATTAAACTCCTTGATAGAAAAGGGAACTCTTACCACTTCACAGTGAATGTAGTCTGAGCTCTATTTAGAGCATAAAGATCTATAAAATAAGAAGCTACACCCAGGCAAATTAAACACGGATGAAAAAATTAAATACCAATAGTATAACAAATTTTCATGCACAGCTCGATAAAGATACGGGCTTTTAAGCCAGGATGATCCCACTGGCTCAGACAGAAGCTTTTCTGCTCTTAAGGTCCTCAGAATGAAGAGCTGGTCTTTCACCTTTGGCCACCCACAGCTGTCATGCAAAGTTTAGTATCAACTGAGATTTTGATTTTTGAGTGAGGCACAGCCACAGCACTTCATGCACTGTGATCTTGTCACACTACCTGCCGTGGTGTCAGGCTTTCCCACAACACTAATTAGCGACAGGGACAGTAACCTTCTTGGGACAACACACCAACCCATTCCCTATTCATAGGGATATAAACTCTGCAGAAGCAAATTTTGCTGGTAAGCAATTAAAGTGTACTCTGATTGAGTCATATTAAGCTTACATTAAAATTATCACAATTGGAACAAAGAACACTTAATTAAAAACACCAATTTTAGTCTGCAAAGCAAATTTTATGAGTAACTGACAAGAGAGCTTTTTTGCCTTTCAGGTGTAAGCCAAGCATAGGAAATGCAGTTGTTTCTTAACTAAAGAGGCATTATGACAAAAATGCACGTGTTTCTGGCTATTACCCTCCTTAGTAGCTTTTAATTATTAGTCTCCAAGGTAACCAAAAAACAGTTTTGATGCTGTTACTGCAGCAGTTGTCAATAGAAACGCTAGAAAAGCTACAGAATACAAATCTTCGTTGCTACAACCACAGGCAAGTGGGTTTCTACCCTCTGTGGGACCTGACCCCAGCTCCCCAGAGGCAGCGTCCAGGCCTCGGCTCCGCCGCTCCCTCCATCACACAGCCCCGGGGCAGCACTCCGGCCATACGTGGCGGGCAGACGGACAGCCCACCCCTCGCGGAAACCTCACCTGGCTCTCCCCCGCTGCCGAGCTCAGTGGCCATATTTCCAGCGGGAAGCTTCACCGCCCCGCGCAGAGCTACGCCTCGGGAAAGCCCGCAAACAGCCCGGGGAGCGGCCGGTAACTTCAGCCGCCCGCCGCCTCCCCGCCTCTCAGCGACCGGCGCGGGGCCCAACGGCGCCCCGGTCACGCGGCAGCGCAGCGGCGGGAGGGAGGGGAGGGAGGGGGCGCGTGCGCATGCGCGGCGGGGCTCCGTGAGGCGGCGGCGGGGAGGGAGCGGGAGGTGGCGGTTCTGGGCGTGTTGGGGAGGCGAGTTTCCTTTCAGAGTCGCGGCGGAGGTGTAAGAAATCCCTCGTTAAACTTCTGTGAGGAAGTTCTGGGTTAACGATAGGTGCTTACACGTTAAATTTCTCTTCAGGAAGTGCTGCCGCCGCTGCTGATAGTGGCTGGAGTAGCTGGGGGGTAAGCGAAACCGGGAACAGTTTCGAGCCCTCTGAGATGAAATCTTTACAAGTAAAAGCTGCCGTCTCTTACGCGGTTTCCAGCTTTCCCCGCGTCCTTTTGGAGCAATTAAGAAAAACAGCAGTCTAATTACTTCTTCCTTGTTTTTTGTCCTTGTTAGCAGCGTTAGCTCGTAAACCCCTTCGCGTGGGAGAGACGTGAGGTGATCGGGGGGTGGCTTTCTCCTTGCTGGTGGGGTCTGAGGGTATCAGCCGGCTGCTGCCAGCTCTGTGTAGCTTGAGACCATGCAGTCCGAGTGCTTTTAAACGGCTGAGAAAGTACTTGCTGTAAAACTTTTAATTTAGCATTTGCTTCTCTTTACAGTGTATTAACAGCTGGCTGAGGTGTGGTGTTAAAAGGTAATGAAAGGTCTCCTCTTGCTGTTTTAATTTACTTTTACACCATTGCTATGTGTTGCTGGTTTTATTATAATTGAAATGCATGCTAACCACCTTACCTAAGTCTGTGCAATGTAATAAAGTTTGTATCAGGGGCCATTAATTTGGAAAACCTTGCATCTGCTGTCCTGTAAATTGAGCAACCTTAGCAGTAGGCAGACCTCTAATGAAAGCTAGTGGATGTTTTGCAGTTTTCCTTATTACTTTATTTCCTTTTAAAATTTCATGTTTTTCTGTTCAAGAGTAATAGTGGTATGTGTAGTCAAAAGAGCAAGGCAATGGCATATAGGGAGGTGTGATGCATGTGGTTACGTTCTGTTTCATGTGCTACACCTGTTGATTAACACCTGCATAATGTGGTAAGTTGTGCTTACCTTTCTGTGAGCCCCAAGAAAATGGGAAAAGAGATGAAATAACCCAATTTAGTGTTCCCCACTGATGGAAACGCAGTTACAACAGCTACTGAGCTAGCACCTCTCTGGTCACAGGACTTAACAGCATGTGAGTAATTCTCAGTCAGGCTATGTACTGCCAGTTCCCTCCTTGTATGGACAGGAGATGTGTAAGGTAACAAATCAAGGATCGTTCTTGTGGAGATGGGAAAGAACTCATAATACTGAGGAGGGGAGGGGTCAGGGGCCGTAAACTTGTTGGAAACTGGGCTCCACTGGTTCTTTTGCTTATCAAATAGGTTAAGGCTATTCTTAAGGTTTGTACAGTTATTTCTAAGTAACAACAGCTGTTGGAGTGCAGGATTCTCTGTTCCTGCTGCTCTGCAAACATTCAGTGTGTTTAACAAGATGGGCTTGCAGTTTTCCTTGAAATCCTGTAGTTTGTCTTATTTACAATGACTGCGAAGGAAAGCTGTAGTTCATTATTTCATTTTTTTGCATCTTGGATTCATGAAAGGTTTTTATCAATCTGTTTTTCTCATGGTACCAAATCATGTAAGATCATGTAGTGGAGACTTTGTTTTGTTCATCTCTTCTCTTGATAAATATTTCTGGTGGTTTTGGAAGGTGTTTATTTAGGTACATAGTTGAAATGCCTTAACCTTGGTAAGACTTCAGAGTGATTTGTAACCATGCAGGTATAAAAATCTATGAAAAGCATTCATGTAACTGTTTATTTAGTTGCTTTATAAAGCTAGACTATTTCAGTTCTTCTGTTGTGTTAAAACATAATTTGATGATTGACTTTGTATGACAGTATGCTTTTTTCCTGGCCAAGCAAACAGTGTCGTCGTGCTGAAATAGAATCTGAGATGTTCTCTGACAGACCCTTCTTTCCAATTTAGGTATTATATGAAGATGGAATTTACAATTAAACGCACATGGGATGGCTTACCTGTGAGCCATGAGCCAGTAACAATTGTGCTGAAGTCAGACAACGTAGGACTGATAATGGAAGTTAATGCTCCCTTCTTTAATGATCCGCCAGCACCACTTGGAGAGCCAGGGAAACCTTTTAGTAGACTGTGGGACTATGAGGGTAAGTGTAACTGTTCTGCTGTGAATATATCTGATTTGTGTAGTCACTGATATTCCTCTGTAGTTAATATGCCTGGTCTTTATTTAAGAGTCTATGATGGTTATTTTTTCAAACTGATCTAACGGTTGTGAGTGTATGACATCTAATCTAATTTGGTTTCTTTGGTCACACTACTGCTCTTAAAGATCAGATCTGAAATGTAAAGTAAAAATTTTCCTTTCTGTTACATCCTGAGCAGTCTGAAGGAATAGTGGGAAAGAATTTAGTTGTAATCACTGCCTTACCCTTAAACAGCTCCTTAAGTAACTATAAGCCTCATGCTATATTCAGCTGAAAACTACCCCAAACTGTATGAAGAGTGATGCTCTTTTTCTAAGTGGTGAATTGATTTACATCACTAGCACTGCTGACCATAAGGTGAGTGGTTGTTTTGTAGTAGTGCAACAATACAAATGACTGGGAAAAGAGGCAAATATGTTATGTCACTCAGTGTCCACAAAGAAATGGAGTCCAATGAGCTGGATTGATTTCAAGAATGATTGATGCTTCCTGATCCTGTCAATAGTATCGGCCCTCAAACTTAGTTTCTGGGTTACTGATATAACTTGTGGAATAACAGAGGCTTGACATACTTGAATGTCAAAATAATTTTGTGGCATAAATATAAATGCATTTGCAATAGGTAAATAGAAGTGAAATCCTAAAGGTAGGTTCTACTCTTGCTTTAAGAAGTAGAGAGCAATAGCTAAAATATATGTCTATCTTAAAATAATCACTTTTCCAAAGCCTATTTGAGGAATCAGAATGCTTTTTCTTACTCCATGGACAGCTAACATGAGGTAGCAGACTTGCCATATTGTTTTGCTCCATCAAGAGGAGTGTTTCCAAAGCTGTAGTTGGTAAAGTAAATAAAATTAGTACAGTGCTTTATAAAGCTCTTTATGATGATAGGCGTTAAAAATAAAAACTCTTGAAGTTACAATTACGGCACAACATTTCAACTAGTTAGGAAGCTGTCAGTAGAATGTATGCAGCTAGTCAAGCTCTGGCATGGCACAGGCCAAAAATCATGAGAACATAATTGTTTTAGTGGAATATGAAGGTCTCAGGATATTACAAAATAGTTAATATAAAACACCGACAGCATGGTTGTTTTTTCTTTTAGTTGTGGAAGCATTTTTCCTGAGTGACAGAACTGAACACTATTTAGAAGTTGAACTTTGTCCGTAAGTACAGCACTCTGAAAAAGTCACAAATGTTAATTTGCATTTCCAGTTCTAATGCTTGTAAGATATATGTATGAGGAAGACTGGGTACAGAAATTCTTCCAATATGGGGAATGTACATATTTATGGCAAAACAGTATACTAATAACTTGGCATTGTTTTAAGAAAATTGTGCTCTGATTTTTTGACAGCCATGGACAACACTTGGTGCTGCTGCTTTCTGGCAAAAGAAGAGTATGGAAAGTAAGCGGTCAAGTAGATTCAAATGTACAGAAAAACTATTTGTTTTTAGGTACCTGTTGCCTGATTGGAAGATGACATTATCTCTTTTTTTCTTCCTTTAACAGGAAGAACTTCCTTTAGAGTTTGAGGTGACCAGAATGAAAACTAAATGGGAGGGTAAAGCCCATCTTCCTTGGAGTTATTTTCCACCATCCACTAACAAGTTCAATGCATTTGCAATTCATGGCTCAGGAGAAAACAGAAAATATGAAGCTCTTTATCCTGTGCCTCGGCATGAACTACAGGAAGGACAGAAACCAGATTTGTAAGCATAAAATTAGCTCTTTTGTAATATAGTTGCACTATTCTTGGAATACTTGAAAAAGTTGATCTGGTTTTCAGACTGAATGCCACTAGTATTTTAATTATACTGCTTAGCCCCAGATCCATTGGCACTGTACTTTGTATAAAGCACTGTGGCAGATAGTTGTAATTAGCGCTTGATTTCTATGTTGTCCCCTAGCTGCATAGAAAATGATGCATTCAACACCATTGGCATCCGTTTTATCACCTTCCTCAGCTAAATCATAGCTAGGTTGTTCTACTTTTTCCTTGCCTCCACCACCTCCTGAAGTGCCGTTTAGTGTTAATTTCACCAGATATGTTTCCAGTAAATCTCTTTTGTGTCTTCCCTACTGTTCTAAACAACCTCACCTCTACAGATGGTTCCACATTATGGAAAAATTTGAAAAGGCAAATTAAACTGAAAAGTATAATAAAAGGATACCCAGTATCAAGAGAAAAACTAGAGTATCTTGATTTTTAAATTGTGTGTTGCACCTGTTTATTTTCTTTGACTGTGAGGCTGAGATGATTTGAAAACCTGCTACATCTGGGCATTTTGTATAAATGACCTAGCTCTAGAGGGTACACTGTAGCTCTTATGCAAACTTGTTACTCAACATACAATGACAGCCAGATAAGGTAAATTTTAGATGTTACCCTTTATTTGCCTTTATTTAAGAAAAACTTAGCTTCTATAACTGTTCATCTAAAAAAATTTCTAAGCTGTTGCTAATAAAATACATTCTCTTTACCAGTGTTCTGTAAGAAATAGATACTTTTAATTTTCTGTAGTAAACTGGAGAATGCCTGTAATATTTTTCAGGAAGGGATTCTTTCTATAGTACCACTTCCAAAAAAAACCTTGGCTTTTTCAGACATTGGTAGCAGATGCAATTATGTGAAGAGGTTGCTCCTTGCTACTTTCATTGCTCTTAGTTTGTCTTTGCTCTTACAAATTACTTCCTAATAAGAGAATTCCATTTATCTTGTTAAATGATTAGTGTAGTGTCAGATGTTCTATCTACTGTTTGGCAGTTGTTTAATGTAAGTATTAATTAGCAGTTGGCTTCAGTGTCTTCCTTCTATGGTTTCTGTATGGTAGCCTAAAGGAGAAATTCTTAGCAAGAACTGATTCATAATGTTTAAAAGAAAACAAGACTTCTAGTATTATAGAAAAAACATGTTTACTAGCTTCATTATGCTATCCAGCCTTCCGCTTTTCTGTAAGGAAAGGATATTCCTGTGACACAATTTTTCAATTGATTGAGAGTCGGAATGCAGATAAGTCCTAAAGCAGGATATCTCTGTGCTCTTGCTCAGAGTATGGTTCCAGGCAACATAAGTTGAGGGAGTTTAAAAGGTGAGCACTTTGTTAGCTTCACTTTATGCTGCGTGATACTTGTTCGTTGCTGAGGATTTTGCTTTGCTCTGTGTTTTCCAGTACAAGGTTTTCAGGAACACAGTAGTGTTTTGTATTTATAAACTCAAGTTTTGAAAAAGAACCACGTGGAATGCTGGTGATGGTCTTGTCCAAGAAAACCTGAAAGTAAAAATTAATTAAACCTATTGGGATACTGCCTTTGATTAAGACATGTACTACAAGACTTACAACTTTTTTGTTTATTTCTCTTCTCTTTGCAGTCATCGCCTGGAATTTTTCAAAGATTTGAACCTGGAAGAACTAATGGGAGAAGACTGGAAGCAACCTGAATCAGATATATGGAAGTTTCTTACTAATTAAATGGATTGAGGCCTACATTTTTATAGCATTAAGGTCAGATGAAGCTGTATGGAAACAACGTCTTCATTCTGAGCAAAGTTTATAAATACCAGATTATTAAGGCTTTCATTGACACCAAAATCATTGATCAATCATAAAATCAACTGTAAAGTATGTGGGCCAGTTGATTCTGAATGTATGGAGTTTGCAACGGCATGTGTTTCAGTTCATTTGGCTATGGAGTTTTTCATCTGTGCAAGAGATGAATCTGCTCCTACCAATGAAGGGGAAAAAATGTGCTAAAATTACAGCTGTGTTTTCATGAGAGCTCTAAGCCTGACAAGGCCAGTATCTGGCTTGGAATCTTTCAGTTTCCTGTAGTTGCTGCATTTCTGCTGTATTTTCACTGCTACTTGTTTGTTTCTTGGCTGTTGAATGAGATTCTTATGTGCCTGAACTGAATATAGCTATCATGGCATTTTTTGGCCCACATCTTGCATCACAAGATGCTGTGGAGGTATAACACTACCCTTTGCTATACCTTCCTATACTTGAGGTTTTCCCGTGCACAGTGCTGAAGGGTGAACTTAATCTGTGTTACTTTATTAGCAGACCTCTCTGCTTCAAATTCGGTGGGGAATTTCTAATGATATTTAGGTACAGAGAATAGATTTACAAGCGGTCTCATACATTCCAGGAAAAGTTTCTGGGACAAATGTTTACTAAAACCTTTTGATATAGTTGTGTGCCTACAAAAGCTTATTTGTTCCAAGACCTTGTCACATCACCTTAAGGATTCAGCTCAGACGTACGAGAATTTTGTTTGCATGCCAGCTAATGTTGGAAGTACTCTAATTGAGTGTGCCTACCCTTTCTACATATGGATATGAATATTTTTAACAGTACTGAGTACTGTTAGATGGTAACATCTAATCTGTAAACTCTCACAGGATTTACAAATGAGATGTTTCTTTTTTGTCTAGCACAGTAAGTGCTGCTTGATTGTGGCTGCTGACTTGATCCTATATAAATTAACTTAGAAAATAGGAAGCTTACCCACTAACAAGATCCTACATCTGAAATGTATGTGACTTTATAATCAAACTACTTCGGTTTAGTTCAGAATGAGGATTCAGAGCAAGACATGGTCCTTAGTCCTTTACTAGAAAGAGGACATCTTGCATCCTGTTGAGACGTCGTCACCACAGGGTACGACGCAGTCAGTCATGTTCTCTAGTTCTGTGAGAAGGATTGTTTTGGGAGTGTGAGAGACAATGTCTCAATCATAATTGAGGGAGTATCTTTCAGAAGTTATGCCCTGAGGATGTGGTGTTGGATCTCATCCTTTTGTGTAGCACTTTCTACTGAACAATTTAGAATCCTTCAAGTTCTTGGAAAGGACTGGTTTTCTTGCAGTCTAATGTCCTGCTCAAAGCAGGGCTATTGTTGAAGCTAGATGAGTTTGCTTGGTGCCTTGTCTAGTTTTGAATAACTGCAAAGATGGAGCTTCGGAGGCTCTGGGTATACTCAACTAGTTCTGTTTTGAAAACTTATCTAATTGGCATTTCCCGTGCTGCAACTTGTGTGCATTGCCTTTTGTCCTTTCTCTGTGCATCTCCAAGAAGAGTGACTTTTTCCTCTGTAATTACTGATTAGGTAACTGAAGGTAACTTTTAACCCCCCATGGATTTCTTTAAATGTTGTCATTCTCAGTTTGCCTTTTGTGACTCTCATTAGTAAGCACCTTCCACTTGGATAACTCTGACAGACAACTTAAAGGTGTAATTTGGGTTGTAACTCAGAGACAGCAATGCTTCCAGGCCTTTCTTGTTTATTTAGCACATAAATGGTTCTAAAAATCTTCCATGTAGCTTTAGACATCAAAATGCCTGTAAAGTTTTGCGCAAGACTGCAGTCTCTAAGTCATATTACTAAAAGAATTCTCTGTTGTCTTCTGAGCTGGTGTGCAGTAATAAGCATAGTCTGATGGTTGTGTTTTCTTTGCTGTCTTTAAATTTAACTCTGCCTGTAAATTCTGAGAAGAAAAGAAGATGGGAATATCCTGCCTTTGTGAAGAACATCTTAGCGTGATTAATATCTGAGATACAATGTTACTTCAGAGGTTTTATTTGGCTTTAGAGTCACTCTTTGTACTTTCAGTTTTATAGAACTATACTTTCAAATTTAAGTATATTAGGCTTCTTCAGATGCAGACTTTGGCATCTCAATGCACTCGGCGATCCAATTGTTTTTGCTCTCTTTTAATTAGACACTATAGATTCCTTGCTATAAAGTGCAATCTGTTGAAAATTACAAGTATTGTACATTCAATTGTTTGGCTTCTTTTCTACCTTCAATCCATGCACAGCTTTCTAAAGAATTACATCAGTTTGAAATATTGAATAATCCAATAAATGTTGATTAAAAACATCTGCTGGATAGTGACATCTCAAAGCTGCTTCTGAAATTTCAGTCAAAAGAAAAAAAATTTCACTAAACTTTTAGACTTCACTTTAAACAGTTTGTCAAAAAAGTACGTGCAAAGGTTCAAAATGAGTTTACTGCTTTTCTCACAAAGGTTGTTTTCATGTGATGAATGATGTTCTGTATGTAAAAGACAGTAAATCAAATTATTTATTCAGAGGCTTCATCTCATATTCATTCCCACTTCAAACTTCAGATTTTACTTTGGATGTAAATTATAAAGTTTGAGCGAAATAGATTACTTTCACTAAATAAGTAATTTAAAGTAAAATAATTGTCTCTACAGTACAAAATGTAATGCTTGATGCTTCTGAAAATGGGATTTATCAGATAGACTTTATTCAGGGCACATGCTACTCCACACTGCTGTCAGGTAGTTCACTTGTATGTTTCTAAGCTTTAGGAGTCTGTTTGAACTGCAAGTGATGGCTTTCGTCAGAAAGGTTCCATGTGGGTTCATGGAGTGCAGAGTTAGAACCTGTGCACCGACTTGTTTCTAAAGGTTTAAAGTTAAATTAATCCCTTGGTAGAAACTTGTAGTAGGGAGTAGGGAGTCTCTACATCAGGCGTATGTTAGATGAAGTGTCTAGAAGGCACAGTGTCTTGGCACATAGTAGTGAATTCATGGCTCGTCAATGGCCAATACAATGCTTGCCAGCATCACTTAAAGCTCCCAGGGGTTTGCAGGGATGAGTTCATTGAGATGACTAGCTAGTTTGTAGCTTTCTTGCTCTGATCTGCCTTTTAACCAGGCCTTTTTTTTATGCTGTGGAGTCCAGTTGTAGCCTGAATTGCCTCTCTGTTTCAGTGACATGCAAACATGAGGAAAAGACAAAGCAAACTGTTCTGCATGAGTTCCATTTTAGTACATGCTTGTTAAGTGTTAATCCTGGTTTAGAAGGAATGCAATTCAATCCAGTCTAGCTCAGTATATGTGTGTATATACATGCGTACATATATATGGGCATTCAGCATTGTGCTGGTTTTGTATGTCAAACTTGTATCAAGAATAATACAGATATACTTTATGTCGGATATCAATTTGATAAAATGCAAAGCTGCATGATAGAAAGCATAGACCACACAAGCACTCCATCCGCAAATCCATTTCACTTTCACGTGGTTTTAACTACTTCAAACCTGTAATCACTTCTTATCCATTGCTCTCTTAAAAAAAAAATAAAAATCAACCTGTCTCATAAATGTTTCCTATGGATAATATTTGTCCTTGTGACAGTTATATCATGTGAGATTCTGAGTCTAAGATGCAGGAATTTTATTACTTTGGAAATGGGGGAATACCCACTGGGTGCTGCACAGTATTTGATTTTTTTTTTTAATTTATTTTTTTATGTTTTTGAGCTCTGCAGAGGCTTTAGACAACTTTAAATGTGACATTTAAAGTCTGCCACAACAGTGTTGTGGCAATTTTAAATTATTTTACCATATTTAGCGAGAATTTCTGAGGAAATTAGGCTGTTGGGTTATCACTACCTTCTTGCCTTTCTGGCAATGTTGTCACCACTTTTTCCCCCACTACCACAACAATTTTTAAATCCAGTAGACAACTTCAGCAGAATCAGACAGAGGAACAGACAGTCAAAAGATGCTGTATTCTTGCAAAATGTGTGGGCATGAACAGCTGGAGGCAGTTCCTCGCTATAGCACCCCCAAATTGAGGAAGAGGAGACCTCATCTCTTAGCCCTTATCTTGTAGTTGTAATGCCCAGTACTCGAAGCAGTTGGTGCATGCGTTAACTTCAGCTGTAGTACAAATAGCCTCTCACATCTAGGTTTTGATTAGAAAACTAGGAAATGTGTGGGACTTAAGGGATATGAGGTGCTGTCACAGAGGTAAGCTTAGATTTCATAGACCTGTGCCCTAGTGTTATCTTGAGGTAAGAGGCTTAGGAGACAGGGTGTATGTATAAAATAAAATGTATGAGCAGCCATATTTTGTTAGTCCTGCTGCTAACAGATAGCGGATGTGATAAATATCCAAGCATATTTTCAGTGCTTAATTTTTATTTATTTATTTATTGAAACTAAGGGAAATAATTTCCCTGTTTCTGTCCCTTTTCAGGAGAAGATCCTGCACAAAGGATAAGGGATGGAGTTTCCCCGGCTTTAACGCCAGGGTTAGTTGAAAACATGAGGATGTGGTATCAACTTCTTTTAACCTCTGAAAACATGTTTATGGTTTAATCCATTTTCTAATTCGGTATGTTCTGTTGTGAGAAAGTTGATCCTAAAGAGAAGCAGAATGTGAGCTTGAAAACACTGCTCTTATTTAAAATTCCAGGTGAGATAATGGATATTCTGTTGCTTACTTAGTGCTCAGTACTGATAGGTGTGTTTTTTCCACTGTAACCAGAGAAGTCAGCAGAAACTTTTAATTCTTATATTCTGCTACAACCACCCCCTTGTATCTAGGGCAATATAATTATCTGTTTTAGTTTATACTATTGTGGTATTTGTTTTAATGTTTCTAATTTAAGTTTAATGAAATGCTGAGCAGTTTTGCTGTAATGTTTTGTAATTTTATTTTCAAATCTTAGTGAATACTTGAGCGGTTGAGGCAGAATGCAGATTTGGATAGCTGTAACCTCTTACTTATGCGATGATCAGACTGAATAACCTGGAAAACAAAAATACTGACCTTGATGAATGAAAGATATAACTGTAAAGAGAACTTAGGCTTGTTTCAAGAATTTTCTTGTAAGTGCATTTCTAAACTCCTTGTGATAGTATGTTTATTAATTGTTAACTTAAACGTGAAAACCAGAATTCTAAATGACTCTGACCTGTCAGTGAATCTTGAGTTGGTTTCAAAATGTCTTATGACTGCACTCCCAAAGACCTTGTTTTTTATGCTTCTTGCCACTAGGTGGAAGAAGAAGGTTATCAAAACTATGCTTTGGTGCTACCAGCCTAGTTATCCTTCACCAGATTCACTCCTTATCTTACGATATCCTTGATTTTAGAAAAAAGATGTTACAGTCAAGCTGATGATGGCTTGTTTTGACTTTTTTGAGACATCTTTATCAAAAGAAACACTATGCCATGCAGTTTAGTTAACGTTCTAATATTTCTTTTCCTACAGTAGTATTTCTATAAATAATTTTGAGACAAAATTAACATAAGATAAATTCCATGAGGTGTCAGTCTGTAATATAAAAGACAGTGTTGTGATACACAACTGATTTGAATATTCTTTTGGGGTTGTTTGTTTTTTATAGATATGCTGCATAGTCTCTTGCAAACTTTGCAAAAAGGCTATATTTAATTCTGAAGGAATAATTTTTTAAAATATAGCCTGGTTTGTAAGAGAGGGTATGCCCCTGCAAGGGTGAGGCTAGAGTGATGCAAACGCTCTGGAGTGAAGCCTGGAAGAGAGGAATGTGAAACAATGTGAAAAACTGTAGCCCAAGAGGGGCAGAAAATTGTGGTTCTTCAATACAAATATGCAAAAAGAAAGTTTTCTTTAAAGCCAACTTGAGTGGTAATGTGTCCTACTGGCAGAAGTGATTTGTGTCTCAAATGCAAAGTTGGAGCAACTTAGGCTGTCAGGGATAGTGGGTGATAAAATCTAACACAGTGACACTGCAGGGTTTGTTGTGTTTTGAGTTGTTTTTTTTTTTAATGCAAATGTTCTGAGCAGGAATAACGTTTTGCTGATGTTTTTGTATACTTTTTAATAGCTTTCTCTAATATTCAAGGTCACATGTTGATCTAGTAAACTCTAAAGTCATGCTGGAATATATATCTCTTGTTTGCCATGGCTGGCATAGCTACTGTATTATCTGTTCTAGTTAACTGACTTGCATTTCTAATAAGTTAATATTTGTACTGCCCAGCACTATGGTGATACAATACTGATGAGTGTGATCTTAAGCACTGCATTGCTTGCTGTTCCTTGTTTCCAGACTGAGGTGTTTTGTGCCTCTGAAAGGCACTGCACAGAATGTTTGTTGTATTTTAAATTCTGACCATGTAAAATGCTTTCAAAATATGAACAGTGCAGTGCATAATTCTTTGCACATAAAATTTAAAACTATTCTTTTACACTGCCAAAGCTATCTCTAAAGCAGACTTCATTGCATTTAATTATAGTGCATTTATAAGAATGCTGTTGAAGTTCGATAGTTAACCTCCATTTCTTCTATTGATGATTTCTTACTTTTGCTTTTTGTGAGTGCTTTAGTTTACTATAGTGTCTCTGAACAGTGCTTCAGTAAAAGTACTGGAAAGTGCTTTAAGCCTGATTATAGAACCCTTATTTACACTGGCTGTATAAACAGCTATACACATGCTCTTACAAATAGTCCCAGTGAGATCAATGCAACAGTTAACATAGTGTATCGCAATTATGCCTTTTCCCATCTACTTGTCTACCTATTGAAATTAGTATCAGTATTATCAGGAGAATTCAGTTCTAGAAGCTAGTTCTATCAAGCATCCTGCTTGGCACTGCTTGTTTTCTTTCCTCTGGTTTAAAACAAACAAAAGCCTTAGCTGCAGGGTCTGTGGGAGGGTTTTAAGTGATGGTTCAGGAGGTGCTGTTTCTGCACTAGCTATGAAGGGACCAAAATATGTTTGTGATTCGTTTTCAGAAATAATGCTATATGTGTGTAAATACCCTCTGCCAGTTGTGTAGTTTGTCTGCAAATACAAATGTATTCTTACACATGTGGTAAACCGGAACTAACTAATTTGTATGAAAATAGCACTGAAATAAAATCTAAATTACTGTGCCTTCACTGCTGTTTTAAAACCAACCTAGCGAGACTAGTTTAGTGGCTTTCTTGGAATATGCAACAGATTCTTGAGGGGGGGGGGGGAAAGGAATTTTTAGATGTCATCTTTTTAAAATACAGAACTCCCCTCTGTAGAACGCGTTTTTAGCCAGTTTAATCTTGTCTTTTATTTCATGAGTTCGCTCTCTTGAACTCAGTCACTGCAGGCAATGAAGTTTATATCTTGGTGCCAGTAGTAGCTGTCATAAAATTATTCATCTCTTTAAGTCTAGGCAATGTAATTGGTTCACTTCCTTTGTACTGCTGAGTTTGCTTCCATCAGAAAATTAAGCATTTTGGAAACTGGTACTTTCTCTTTCTCAATGCTTTATAGCTTATACAAGCCCTGGTATTTATATTTAATTGTGCCTAGCACTTTAAATAATTGCTTCTTTTTTTAAAGTTCTATATTACCTTCCTAAATGTTAACAGGGAGGCCTGTAACCTCCTATGCCAGGTATCTACTTCAAAACTTTTTTAGTTTCAGCAAAATACTTAGCTGTTTCAGAGGAAGGTAGTTCATTATGTCAGCAGACAAAAATGTCGTCTTGTACCTCCTTAAATTCTTATGACTTCTAGAATTAAATCTTGAGATTTGGTGAGAGGTCCATATTATTGTCAGGAGAAGTCTTCTGTGTAATCACTGTGAAACAGCTTTTTCAGAAACTATTCTGTACGTCTTCAAAAGAGCTTTTTGCATCTTGACAGGTGAATTCTCTGAAGGTTCTGCAGGGAGTGGGAATAGACCACTGGCAGGTGGAATTTCTGCACAATATGCTGTTAATTTCAGAGAGTTAGAAGAGGCCTAGCTAAGAAGTAAAATTACTGAACAGAAAGTTGGTTCTGTTTACCTCAAACCAGGACACAGGCTTTAACTTGTGCAATGGTCAGTGGCCTTTCTACCTCCCAGTGACAGGTTATGTGATGGGGACTCTTCTTTTTTTATGAGCATCTACTGGTTAGGCTAGAGCTGTCTTCAGCCTGAGAAAGAGGTAGTTTGAGGATGTGGTAGAGGGCTACAAATTACCGTATAGAGTCTGGATGCAAGTAACAGCAAAGAGAAGCTGGATGGGTGTTGACTTTTTCTAATATGAGAAGGATGGACCATCATATGAAGCTAGTGAGTGCCACGCTCAGAGCAGAGAAAGGTGATACTTTTCATAACGTTGTATTGCCACTGTGTGTTTGAGAAATTTCTGTGGGCTCAGCAGGAGACTGGGAAGGGTACTTGGAAGAAAGATAAAGTGATTGTTTTTAAGTATATAAAATCAGGTTCAAGAAATCCCCTCAGCTGAAAATAATTGGAGATTGGGAGTGTAGTAAGATAAGCATATGCTTTCTTTACTTCCCATTCTTACTCTTCCTTGGGCATCAACTTGTGGATAGAGGCCACTGTGCTAGATGGATTCATGGCCTGAAACACTATCTACTGTTACATCTTCAAACCCAACTGAAGGAATTATTTTGTAATTCCCTGCAGTTGCTTCTCATTACTTGTAAGTTACACTAGAACTGCATGTTACAACCAAGGGGCAAAGCAGCTCTTCTTGCTAATGTTCTCAAAACCTCATGCTGAACCAAGGTACTGAGAAGTGGAAGAAGAAAGCTGCTAGAATTCAGGAAACTGGGAAGCTCAGTCTTAGCTATTGTGGACTGAGTGTGAACCATGAAATGAAGAGAGGATGGGAAACACAGGGTAGGACATGGAGCTATGAAGGAAGACTAATTCTGGGAAAAGGATATAAAATGTAAAAGCAGCTGGACAAGAAAACAGAAGGGGACGGCTGGGGATACGTGGTTGAAGAACTAAGGAAAGGTAGGAGAGGGTAGACTTGTCCTGGCAAAAAGCCCAGGAGAGTCAAAGGAAAGAGTTTTGAGGGAAAGGAGGAAATGGAGATAGGGCCAGGAAAAAAAATTAATGGAAAAAAGTTCAGTGACTTTTACAGGATATTCTCTAGATCCAGGAGTACTTGCACCTTATATTGCTGCTGGCAGATGACCATGAAAGCCAAGTGCTAAATTTGTCTTTTGTAGTCTGGTGGACCATGAAGAACATAACTAGCCTCTCATTGCTATTGCTTTTAACCTGTACTGGAGGTTTTAACCTGATGAATAAAGTTGTAGAGGTGGAATGTGGGGCAGGATGGGATTACATTTAGTGGTCAGTTGTGAAAAGTTGGGTTTCCATGACTTGTCAAATATCACATAAAATTGTGTGTCAGAGGAATACAATTCCATTTACCAGGATATCATTCAAGTTACTGAACTGTGATTCTATCCTTTTGGTTTGCTTTTTTTCTGATTTTTTTTTTTCCTGTTTGTTCTGATATTCTTCCCAGCTTCTGCAATAAATGCAGAAATTTTGCTGGTAACAGATTGATTCCCTGCATGCTCTCCTTCATGTGAAATGAGAGTACAGAATAAATGTGGTAGTTCATGTGGTATATGTAGTTCAATGTGGTTTTCTATAGTCATAGAAAAGAAACTAAATATGAAATATATAAGGCTGCAGAGTACTTGGTCAGTTCTGGCTGGTCTTGTAGTTTATGTCACAGTGGCTTTTTATGCTCCTTTATTATTCTTTATTAGATCCCTTCAATCACTTCTACAGGCTCTTTTGCCTTGAGGACAACAGGTAAAGTGATACCAGTCTGTATATCACAAATCACTGCCCGAACTAGTGTTTATTGTGCTTTTCTTCTATTGTTAAATAAATCTGTCTATCTTATTTGAATATTTAAATTGTTGATATAATCTGTGTAGAGAGGAAGAGAGTCAAATCTTCCTTTAAGGAACCTCATGCTTCAAACTCTGCCAGGTCATGTAGTAATATTGTTCTTTGGGTAGGAAATGGTGACCATATTATATCTATTCAGATACTACTGATGAGATGGTCATTAGTGAAGTCTTTGGGATGAAAGATGGTTTTGAAAGTTGAATGCAGGCTGCTGCTTAAAAAGGCTCAGCTTTGTCTTGACAGTGCATCTGGCTTGATATCCCTTTTGTGCTTGCAGTGGAATCCACCCATGAGATAGAATCATAGAACAGTTTAGGTTGGAAAAGACCTTTAAGATCATCAAGTCCAACCATTAACCTAACCCTGCCAAGTTACCACTAAACCATGCCCCTCAGCACTACATCTGCATGTCTTTTAAATACCTCCCTGGGCAACCTGTTCCAATGCTTGATAACCCTTTCAGTGAAGAAATTGTTCCTAACATCTGATCTAAAACTCCCCTGGCGCAACTTGTGGCCATTTCCTCTTGCTCTATCACTTCGGAGAAGAGACTGACCCAAGAGTGTTGACATAAAGAAAGGAAAATAGACATAGACATCGGGTCAGGGAAAAGGGATAACTACTACAGTTTAAGGTATTGGCAAATGTAAGGCAGTTGCTTCCTTTGAAGTTCCTTCAGACATGAGTCCATTTCCATGCGTTGCATCTCTGTGGTGTCAAGACTTATTGAGATCTAACATTCAGGATTGGAAAAAAATATCTGAGCTAATGAGAAGTGGAAATTTATTTTTTTATTTCTGCACCTGTTTAGTTAGTTTCAATAGAGAAGTAAATTGACTGCTTTCCATCTCAGTTAATCTGTGGATTTGATGCTTGGGTAATGCTCTCCAGATTAATTAGTGGGTTTAGTAAATGATATAGGGAAAAGTAATCACATTCTGCATGTGTTAGTAGAACAGTGCCAAGTCTTTATTTTCATCCTCCTGAGTCTACAATGCCTGAATCATTATAGCATTGCTTATCAGATGTGTAATTTGTCTGTTAAAATGGGGACTGTTGCTCAGATTACATCACAAGTATTGACTGTATTCACTCAGTTCTGTGTTCACGATAATGTAAGATGCTGAATTCCCCTCTTTGCTTATTTACACCTTCCCCCTCCCTGATTCTGAAATGTATTCTGAAAGCCCTCTATAGTTTTCAATGATGTCTGGGGTTTTTTTCTGCTGAAATCCATTTTTTTCCTGATGAGCAAGACCAGAATAACCTCCTTAAAGTAGAACTTTGTCCAAAGATCTGTGCAACATCTCTCCTTTCTCTCTTTAGCTTATGTATCAACGTCTGCAGCTCAAAACATGGGTCCTAGCCATTACAATCCTTAAAAATTGGATTTTAGTCAGAAGAATTGTCTGCTCTGTTTAAACTTCATGAAACATCTCTTGTATTTTTTTTTTCTCCACTCATGGAAAGATGATTTAATTGAAAAAAGATTGACAAATGTAATGATTCTTTTAAACTATTAAACATACTGCTCTTAAACTCAGGCATTTGTAGGTACAAGTTAATGGCTAGCTTATTAGAACTACTAATTGTCTGGTTTTCTCAGCAGATGTAATGTAACTAATTGTCATAAGGACTGGATTGTTTAAAATAAATTCTGGGTATTATACAAGATGAGTTTTTTGCTTTTCAGTAGGCCACATAATGGGAGGCCACCTAGCATTGCTTTCATATTTTTTGGCACTTGTGGTCTTTTCTAACTTAGTTGTGATGTTCCCTAAGCCATATTATGAATAGAATAAATTGTGGATGGTTGTGTGTCTTTCAGCATCTAATTAGAACATACTAATTACAAGCTGTTTTGTGAAGCCTGGTTTCCATTGGATTTGTGTTACATGTTCCCTGAGCCCTTCTAAGATTCTTAAGTGATTTCTAATGCAGATAGGTCTTGTTAGAAGAGTGACAGTTAAGGAGCTTGTAATTGCTGTCAGACTCTGATTGAGCTGAGTATCAGTCATCTGTTTCTCACAAATGGAGACAACAGGAATATGTTGAGAATTTTTTTTTGTGAAAAGGTTAACTGTTTCTTTGCACGCATATTGTCAGCTTTCAGTAAGGTCTGTGAGCTTGCATTTGACATCTTAGGAGGTTTTTTGAAGCAGAAGATAGTCTGAAGCTTTTCACATTTGTTTGAGCTCCATTAGCACTGGTATTGAAGGTTGTTTTTATATCTAATGGTTAAAAGTTGGCAGAAACTGAATTGATGTGTTGGTCTGAAAGACTGGGTGTTAGGAGGCATTGCACACTGGAAGAGCTCTGTTTTTAAGAAATCAACTGATGCCACCTGTTATCCACTCTGGAATATTAATATTTATGATTAGATATGTCAGCCCATAAGTTGCAACGAGTATTATCATACAGCACAGAAATGCCCATTTGGAATCAAGCAGCCTTGAGTGCAAGTAGTTATGTGGAGAAAACAATGAGCAAGGAAGCCTTAGAGAGTTCTGGGTGTGTTCAGTGCTTAGAAACAGTTGAGATCCATGTGAAAAGAGTTCTGTTCAGGACAACAGACTGTAAATTTCCCAAAATACTGTCAAAATCCCCCATTAATAGGGGACAATAATTGGATTGCAAACAAGTTGGATACAGCTAATTGGGTACAATGTCACTGGCTTCTTAGTTGTTTCTTTAGGTACAGCATTTCTCTGTAAATCTTGCGTGAGAACTGGGATTAGATTGTGCCTTGCTGTAAATTCACAGGAGGAAACGGAGCCTTTGTTCTTTCTCCTTGCTAGCCACAGTGATGAGAGCGCTTCCTAGTCATTTGCTGTTCTAGCTTCTTGCCCAGTAAGTAGAAAGTTTATGGTTATAGGTTTTCATCCAGACACTAAAATATCACAATGATGAGTTGTGAATAAACAGGTAAGCATATGGGTTGAAAAGATACTCTAGTATTCTAACGTTAATGGCGGAGTGCATGATTTCATATTTGTATGTTAACCATTCTGGCCACACATGTACTTTTTCACATTAAAAAAATTTTCTAGAATAAGAAAATTAGGTAGGTCATTTTTAAAACCAATTTGGTTAGCCAGTTTAGGTGCCTAATAAAACTTCAGGCCTTTTTTAAAGCTAAAATTTAGACATATTTTTCTGAATTACTTATATATAACAGCACTAGACAAAAGAAGATTCTTAAATGAAGAGATGCTTACTTATACACAGCGCTCTGTTTTAAGTGGAAAAGGAGTTATTCAAGCTATTTTTAAGAGTAACTTTGTTCAAGAACAAAATAGCATAAGATTCAGGAATATGTAAAATATTTCTGATTTTTAATAATAAATTCACACCTTGTCGACTATTTCACTTAGTAGGTTTCCGTAGGAAGTATACTATCTTCAAGGTTAAATGCAAGTATTTTTTTAATGATGTAAAAATAGATGAGAACCATCATGGTAAAGTCAATTTCTCTAATATCTTTTAGTGTTTTTCCCAGTTTTTCTTTTACAAAGAGGCTTGCAAATTGACAGACCTTGTTCTTTTTGTCTTCCCCTTTATGATTTTTTTTTTCTTCTGGTTACTAAAACCTGTATATTTCACTTCATTTGTTTTAGTCTCTTAAAATCATTGAAATAATGCACTTTAAGTAACGACGGGACACCTCTGTGTCCTTTGTAAGTTGTCAGGTTATCTAGTTAATCAGAAAACTGTTCTTTGGATATCTCTTTATATGCAAGTTTATACTTAAAATTTATGGACACTGTATGATGGCCAAAGGTGTTTTTTCCCCTATTAATTATCAAAAGGTCCAGCCTCACTTCAACACAATGTGCGGAACACAAATACATTTTTTCGATTGCTCACGCTTTCAGTTAACAGCACACTTAATGTTTTTAGAGTAATAGGATTTCTGTAATGTGTGAAAACTTTGGCAGGTAGCTCTTAGAATGTTTGTGTACTTTAATGAAGAGAATTTAAGACAGAAGTTGTGAAAAGGATTAGAGTGCAGAAACTTTCGTTGATCATGGGCTTTCATTATACTACTTGTATAAGGTTGTAATCTGTCTCCTGTTGAATTAAATGCCAAAACTCATGGGATTTCACCCTGTGTGATCAAAATGTTTCTTGTACGTAAGCAGCAATCGCTCTTTTCCTAACTTTGGTTGTTTGGGTTTGTTGGTTTTTTTTTGTGTGTTGGGTTTTTTTTGTGTGTTGGTTTTTTTTGTGTGTTGGTTTTTTTTGTGTGTTGGTTTTTTTTTGTGTGTTGGGTTTTGTTTTTTTTTTTTAAATTACCACTGATGTTAATACAAATACACTGCTTCTGCTGTTGAGGTAAGGATTTGGCATGGTGGCTATCCCAAGGTGAGTTACTAAGTTGATGCAATATAACAAAAGGTCTTTTCTTCAGTTCGGCAGGTGAATTAGTTATAATTTTGTCATCTCAGGCTCATCTGCAGCTTGCTTAGCTGTTTTTCTCTGATTTGGAAGATAAGCAAGTTTCCTCCATGACAGACTAAATTAACAGTAGGGATTGGAATTTGCACTGTAGTATATCCAGTCATCTGGTCAGGACCAAACCAGAATTTTTCTGAAAATGCCAGTTTGGCTGACTTGAGTATGTTGGTTTTCTCGCAAATAGAGGGGAGCTTTTTTTTTTTTTTCTTTAAATTGTCACAGCTTAGGAATACAAGATAGGCAACCATGATTGACAGGGCAGAGTGCAGTATTTGTGGCAGAAGAACACTCTTCAGAAGTAAAATTTCTGGCAATAAACTAGGTAAACTTGTTTCGTCCAAGAACCTACTCTCTGCAGAATGCATAGTGAAGCAAGTGGGGACACAAAATCTGTGAGAGGGGAGAAATATACTTCTAGACTTCTGCAGGTGGTTTTTTCCTTTTCCAACTCAGTGTTTGACTACATCTATAGCTTTTTTTGATATCCCTCAACCATAGATTATGCAGAGGTACTCTTATGCATATCTACAGCATCTTTTGTGTATGCAAGCGCATGATGTAAATAAAATTGGAGCCTAGTGTTCTGAAATGCACCTAAATATTCTTTGACATCCATAACTTTCTGTCCTAATGGGTAACACTTACGTTATTGCAGGTATCTTAACATCTAATCATGCAGTAACCAAGGCTAAAGGAAAGAGTAATATTTCTGATTTATCTTAATTTTTTATATTTTTCTGTAGTTAGACAACATGGTTGGACAACTTCATGATTGTCCTTTAGTTTTTAATGAGTCTTTGAAAAAGCTGTAGAGGAAAAAGCTAGTACCTTTATTGTACTGTCTACAGTAAGAGTGAATTTAATACTGAAAAGCAGTTCTCTCTTACCATGGTGGTGGTTTAGACGTTGCTGTCTTAATCCAAAATGTCCGTACACACTGTTTTATAAGATTAATACATAGGAACTAATTTACAACCTTACATCAATGCTGAATTGAAAAATCGATGGTTTTCAAATTGAAAATTTCAAATTGAAATAAAAAATGGAAAAACTGGTGGTACCGCTTAGCACTTTGATAGAAGGCCTGCACTCTTCAGTGTATTTATAGACTTTATGAAGTACTTGTTACTGGTGCATACAAGTAACAGAACTGTTTAGAAGTTAATTTCACTGTAACTTGTAAGATAATATGGTGCTTCATTTAATAGCACCTGTAAATCTATTTTTGTCAAAAGCTGATCTTTATTGTGTTCACAAACGTTTTTCTATGAAACACAACAGTCTATGATGATTCATCTACATGTGTAGCCCTAACTGCTGTTTAATTTTCCATTGGCCACTTGTATTAAAACAGCTAAAAATCACTTTAATGATAATTTTCTCAGTTAAGGTATTATTGAAGTTACCACAATTATTTTCATGGCAAACACGGGAGAAGTTCTTGTGTTATCAGTCACCATGTGCAATCTCAAATGGGAGAAGAGGAGGTATATAGGAATGGCACCAGTTTGGAAGATGTTCCAAGCAATCTGTTGCATCCAGCAGGAATTACTACTCAGTTAATTTAGTGGAGTTTGATCATACATACAATACAAAACATTATGTATCTCTAAGTATACTATTAGTATGGCAGTTTGAAGAAAGAATACTATTAGAAATTACAAAATAATCAAAATCAGTGTCTTTATTCCAACACGTACACTTTAATGCTTGCAATGATAACATTCAATAATTATTTTTCATAGGTAATCCTCTATATTTACAAAATTTATATATTCAAACTTTTGTTGGGGAAACAGTTGAATAATCCCCAAATAATAAATAATTGTGAAATTGTAGAGAAACTTGGAGATCCTTGTCTGAACAGTGCAGATAATGAATATATTTTGGAGTATTTGAAGATACTTTAGTTCAAAGGACTTTGCCAATATCACATTACAAATGAGGTTGAAATTTTAATGACTTTCTTTTAAATGCCCTGCAAAGGGATTGATCTGCTATAAAAAGTGGATATAAACTGGAGCAGTTAGAATGGTGCGTCGTTTATTCATTAAAAGTATTTGCCACCTGAGAATAACAAATTCCATGTTATCCATGGATATATGATTGGAAGAATATGTAAGAATTTTACCCAATCCTTAAAGTAGAGATTGAACTGGGTCAGGAACCTGATTTGTGAGTATGAACCGTTTCTTTTTGCCAATAAAGCAAGATTGGGCTCAGGCCACCAAAGTCTGTAAATAAGTTTTTTCCTTTTGACTTTAATGGGTTTTGGATGAAATCCAGAATGAAATGTCATCTGGACTGTCATATACAATGAGACTTTTCAGCTAATGAGAATACCGAGCGTCCTATGTAAGTTGATAATTTGCACACAGTTACAAGGAATGAATGTTCTAGTGGAAATGTAACAGCCGTATGCAAACAAGTTGCAGAGGATATATCCAGCTGTATATGTGTTCCATGCAAAAACACATTGATTTCAAAGCTCCACGGCTGATTTATAGTGCCCAGTGGCCCTGATTCAGAATTTAAGCAGGATGTTGTTAGAGAAAAAACTACTGTAGCAGCTTTTCCTTCATTTCAGGCTTGGTGGTTCTGTAGTATCTCACAATTTTCTGGCTGCCAGAAGGACCCTAGGTGGTCTCTGTTTAACTCTGTTAGAGCATGTTTTCTTATTCACTATTGCTGCAAAGGAATTGAAATAGCTCTGTCCCTGCCAAAAAAAGCATATTTATTTGCTGCTTTAAAAAATTTAGATATCAAACTACCTGGTTGGTGGGAATCTAATGCCATTCATATTCTTAATAGTGTACAATATTACTATGCAATTGTTATTATACAATAGTAGTTAATGCCACTAAACTCTTGATAATTACTTGCAGAACCAACTCAAAACCGCATTACATTTAAAGCAAAATTGCATTTTGCTGCCCTGAGCTGATATGTTGTATCTGATGAGATACATATGTGGCCTTGAGTAATGTGTTAGACTTGCAGATGGCTCCATATGAAAGCCAGAGCCTATGAATTGTGGTTTCATCACATCTAAGAAAATTTAATTTTTAAGTGTAAATTATTACTGGAACTCATAACACTTAGTTGCATACTGTTTTTCTGTTCCTTATTTTCTCCATTAGTTACCATTTGGTGTATTTCAAAATGTTAATTCAAAAACAGAATCTAGGAGAGATGTGGGAACCAGCTGCCTTACTCTTGTGGATATAGATAAATCAGTCTCTACTGTCAAGTAATGACTAAAACTACTTGAAAAGAAACATCTGGTCCGGATCACTAAAACTGTGCTGTCTTATGTTGAAAGTCACATTGAGGCAAATAAGCAAGTTCAGTCATCTAAGGGGCTACACTTCCAAGTACTTCTTAGGTTTTGCATTGATTGTTATAAATTATGACTGTGGAGGGATAATTGGGGCTTTAAACTTCTCTTCCTGGGCACAACATGCTTTCCTAAAACATCCCCTTAACAGAAAATATTTGAAATTATTTTGACCAATCTAAGTAGTGATGGTATTCTTAATATAAAGCTATAGCTTAATCTCTCAAATTCAGAGAGACTTAGTTGTTCACATTCTGTTAACACCAACTGTAAACCCATGTTTTTTGTGACTAGTTGGAACATTTATTTATATAAAAAAACACCTGCTACCAGCTTTCATCTTCTTCACCTGTAGGGTAAAATCGTTTTCCAGAACATCAAAACGCTTTGCAAAACATGATTTTTGTTTTTCAGTTATTCATAATTGGTATTCACAAAAGCTGTTATAACTAATCCTCTTGTAGGGAAGGAATAAGCCCTTTGTAACAGCTACAGTTTAATTATAGCCACTGTGTACCTGTTCCTTTTGAATCCAGATTCTGACTTTGCAGATTTTCATGTAATGTATTTCAGAGTGACTCTTGGGAATGATCTTGTGGAGCTGCTAAAATTGGATTCCTTCCAGTGGCAGAAATGGAATTCTCTCTAATGAGATTTTCAGAATAATGGAGAGACTGCGTAGGTTCCTCACTATTTGTAGTATGCATATGGGAATATAATGGTAAATAAGATGACAGTGTTTATGAACTGTTTATTCTAGACAGTCCATAACTTATGGTTCATGGTAATGGGTTAACTTTTCATCGATCCATGTGGATTTTACAGCATTTATGTATTCTGGAGTGTTTCGCCTTTCTTTGCTCTAAATAGAACCTTTAAGATGAAACTCAGTAAAGAATAAATTGATTGATAAAATGTTACCCAAAAAATAAAAGCATGATTGACATGGAAAGATAGACAATCTTTCCATAATATTTTTAGTAACTCCTTTTTAGAGCAGGAATTTTATAGGTGTCTGAAAAGAATGGTTAGTAAATGGGGCTTCTTTCAATTAAAACCAAAACCAGCTGTTGACTGTTACTGAGGATTGCTGGATCTTATTGTTCTATCAAATAATCAGACATTGGTATCATTACAAATAATGAAACAGCTGGTGATCATCTTTTGCTGTAGTTAGGAGCACCTTTTCACAGTGACCTTTTATCTCTCTGGGCAGTTGAGAACATTCCCATTGGTGATGGAGTTCCTGCAATGCATGGGTCAGCTTCCCGAGAGTAACAAAAACTGGAAACATATTTAGACATGTTGCTGCATTATCTTGTGTACTATGGTTTGAGTCAAACCTTGTCTTGGATTCATTACACCTATCTTCAAGCCACACCTATTGAGTGTGGCTTGAAGTCTTTAAAAACATTCTCTGAAATTCCTTATAGTGCCACTTTAAATGTAAGTTTGGGAACTTTAAATGACAGTGTGTTAAGTTTTCTTTGCAGAGTGTTATTAACTAGAGGGATTCTGGATTAATTTAGCAGCCAGGTCTGTTCTTTCAGCCATAAGCCATGCTGTCAGGGAAACTTAATTACACTTTAAGTGGGATGCAAATGAGTTGTGACACTACATCATTTCACATGAAAGGTTCATTACTTACATTAACTGCACAATGCTCTCTCCTAAGCATAGGACTCATTACAATTTTTCTGTTTTTTAACGTGGCTACATTCGAGTATGGCTTTTACTTTTAATATGTCTTTTCTTACTACATGTCCTTTCTTTAATTGTTTAAGCTTTAAGCTGTTGAGTTTATGAAATGAGTTGAACCTGAGTAGCATAGAAGATACTAAAATAAAGTCAGATTTTATAGGCTTCCAAAACCCCCACTTTGAATTCATTTGTCTTCTGAGTTTTCATGTGTGCAGAGCTGTTCCGTGTACTTTGATATGTCTCCCTTAGTAGGGATGTACCTTTCTTGCTTCTTTCCCAGAAAAATTAGAAGAAAATAGAAGCCATTATTCTTAGTGATTTAACATATTTATTGGGTCATGATAAATAATGATGGTTCTTTTACCATGGAATGAAATGTGTTTGTAATGCCTTAAAATTAAGGAATTTTGATTCATTGTTGGTCATTCTCAAATGAGAAAATAACTTACAATGTTATGTCTTAAACTCCTATGCCAACACCATAGTTGCTTGGTAGGTTTGTGCCATCAACAAGTTCTGCCTGTACTGGTGAAAAAGGTCAAAAGGATATTTGTTGGAAGGAGTTTAGATGTCTTTAATTCTTACTTCACCAATAGACTTAATTTTTATCTTAGTGCTCCTCTATATAATGTCCTGTTCCTTGCTTTAAAAAGGGGAGGGGGTATGTGGGAGAGAATCTTGATCTTCTGGCATAACAGGGACTGGCCATTTAAGTCCATTAATCATTCTTTCTTGCAAGAATATCACATCAGTATCAACAATTACTATAGGATATCCCTCAGGTTCTATTTTTAATTTACATAATGCAACCAATTAATAGCACTTTGAAATAACATCGAAGTTGTCCATTTTCAGGAAGTCCTGCAAATATATTTGATAAGAAAATCAATCTTTGGGCTTATTTTCTTATTGGTAAACTTATTTTATTTGGAAGTTCACACTAAACTAGATTGTAGTTAAACCCTTTATTGCTGCTTAGGTAGGGTCTTGAAGGCAAGACTCTCAGGTACTATCATCACTTCACTGCTAATTAATAATTACCAATTAATCTAATAGACCCCATTCCATTTCACTGAATTTAGTGCTCATGAAAAATGCCAACGTGATATCCTTGAACATATCTGGCAATCCAAGGTCAGTGTTTTACTGCACCTGTCTTTTGTATAAAGAGCAACTTTATGGCCAATTCCCTTGCGTTCTTCGGGAACAGGCTGTAACCCTGGCTGCAGACGGAGAAACAATGATGCTGTCTCAATGTCTGCTCAGGCTCTTGTCAAGTGCAGAGTTTGAATTCATGCTTTAGCATCAATTATCCTGCTGAAGTTAGTGGGGTACCTATGGAATGGAATGGGATTATTCCTTGAAATCAATTGGCCTTCCCTAGGTTGTAGTTTCTTTATGACTTTGGTAAAAATGATACCCGAAGAAGTTCTAATGAAGAGTTTATTAGGTCAGCAGTCTACCTCAGTCCTAATTTTATGCATCTCTGAAGTATGTATATCAATGGCTCATTAACTGCAAAATTGCAAGTTTAATAAGGGTATCCAAGTTCATAAACACTGTTTGGCATGTTGCTGTGGACCTAAGCAACAAAATCACTTGCTTTTCCTTAGGGGGACCTTGGGCATCATCAAGCTGTCTCTTAATTTCATATCTTTGTCTTCTATTAGATTAGAAGACAAAAATGTTGAGATCTCATGAGCTTCCCACTAAGTTTGAAACAATGTGTGAGGTAATTTTGTGAATCTTGTGAGAATGATTACCCAAAATTCATGTGCTGCGTTGCTTTTACATATCTTATACCTTGAATTTTCTGAAGGCTGTGTGAAAAAGCTGTCTGTAATTAGATTCTAGAAACAGTTCAAAAGAAGCAAAGGCTACATACTTTATTTAATAAAAAATTCACAAGAACTCAGGTACTTCACTGGTTCTTCTCTAAGGCAGAACAGATTCAGTATAACAGAAAGGAGAAGCTTGTGGCATGGTATCTTTCTGTAGCCTATGTATTTGTGTGTATTTCCAGACCTAGCAAGAAGGAGACAGATTTGGCAAACTCTTCAGTTTAACTGAGTGAATGGAGAATATGACTTAAGAATTTAGTAACCCGTTCACATAGAAGAGTCTTCACAGAAGTCACATGTGATGCGCTCACGTGAATTATCCAGGCCAAGGCAAAAGCTGGTTCAGAAGCTCTGTTGGAATGTTCCGCAGGTTTTATTCTGTCTCTATAAGAAGAAATAGAGAGCTCTAGGTGCAGTCAGCTAAAGCTCAGGACTTGTAACACTAGCTAACTCCTGTGGTACAGAAGAACAGAGTTCCTGTGGAATCATTGTGCCAAGCCAAGCAAGAAATGGGATTTTTAATTCATGGAGAGCTTGTTTCTCTCAATTGCATGATTTTTTGATATTTTTGGTGGACTGGAGATTTGAAAGGTTCACTTTTTACTAGCATTCGTTAAGAACTGAAATATTCTAAAATGCCAAAATTTGCCTTTAAGAACTCTTCAGACATTACCTTTTTTTTTAAGGTATATAATGCAGTGAAAAGGGAATTGTGCTTGATGATTATTTTAACACTTTTTGTTGTTATCTAGTGTTTTCCTCTATTTAAAAAAAAAAAAAAATCAATGTTTACTACCCCCCACTCCCCCGACACTCTCCAGCTTTAATACTTTTTTGAATGAGATATGTTCAAGACGTAGTAGGCAGATACTCTGCTCTAGAGCTGAAGAGGGAGTTGTGACTCTGAAAGCAGGATATTATTTACTGTGCGTTCCCATTTCTGGGAGTAGCCTGACTTTAATGGCTGGTACATAGGAGGCTGGACTGAAAAAGGGTGTGGTCAAAGGTCTATTACTTTCCCCTGAAGTAAGAGAGAAGGGAACAGAAAAGACTTAGAAGGCAGAGGCATAAGGAGTAATAATGATGATAATGGGGCTTTCAGGGATGTTCTTACTTTTGTCTTTTTTTTTTTTTTTTTTTACCAGACACTGCACCATTTATCTACGCTAGAGTTTTTTTCCAGACTCAGAATAGCCTGAGCTCAGAGTAGACGAAAGAAGAGAGACCATGCTGTGTATTAAGGAAGTTGAAGTCCCTACAAATGATCTTACAGAATGAGAAGTAATGCGATTAAACAGGTACAGGCAAATCTAAACATAAGCTAGGAGATATAAATTAAATGTAGTGAAAGAGACACTGTGTTAATCTAGCACTTATATTTAGGAGTACCCTTTTTAATAGCTGGCACTGAGCAGCATTATGTAAACATGTCTTTTCTGAAGAGGCAACTGTGCTAGCAGTAGTCATGCAAGTAGTATGAAACAAAGGAGGTTCTTAACACTACAGAAGTGACTGGTAACTCTGCACTCCAGGTTGCTACTGGAAGCTTGAGGATATTGTCTCTAACTACTGTCAAAACAGCCAATTGTGAATTTCAATATTTCCACTTCAGTTTAGGAGTAGCTGATTTACTGAGAGGCTGGGGCTCAGGCAACATATATTCCATTCGTGACTACTTAGATGTGAATATGAAGCACAAATGCATAGGTCTTCTGTATGTATTATAAATAATTTTTTGGGGAAAACAGATTATGTTACTTTGTACTTTGGAATTGTTTCTCTTGTTAAATGTTTGAAACTTCACATGAAAGCAGTTCAGTTCTTGAATTCTGTTTTGTAATGGATTTTTTTTTTTATTACATAAGTATCAGATTATTATTTAAGTGCAGTTAAGGTAGAAAAAACACCTTTGCAATATCTGTGAGAAGAGAATGATTCTAGGCAGTGCAGCTTGTCCAGTGCATTAACAGTACTTGGATTTAAAATATTTGCCCCTTCACTAATTATTTCTATGCAAATCATTAGACTTTCTGGAATACAATGGGAGGAGAATTGCGAAGAACTTTTGAAAAATGCAGCCTCGTTGATCCTTTCAAAAATGACTGGGAAATAGTTTAGAATGATCTTGAATCTCTAAAGAAGGTTACTTGTATTCAGTTAGTTAGCAACCTAGAGGGCATCTGAAATGCTTTGGTGTAAAATATGCGGAGTTGCATGATAGTGAAACAAAATATTGATAGAGAAGTATTGCTGTCTCATTTAATTGTGTGTAATCTTGGAGCGGGGACAAGAGGATGAGACATGAGTAAAACATCTATGAAAAACACATTTCAGGACTTAGATATCAGCCTTCAAATATTGTAGTAAGGTAGCTGTAAAAATATTCCTAAGGAAGCATGTATTGGGGGAAAAAATGGACTACGCTAATATATCACTAACAATTAAGGATCTCTAGCATTACTGTTCAGTCATAGAATTGCACATAGAGTTAGAAATTCAGTACAGTTGTGGAGAAGTGTAATACCTAGAACAGTTTTGAGGAATAAAAAGTATAGCAATAAATCACTTGTCAGTGTGGATAATAGAATACTGCATCATTTTCTATCAGCTAAAGTAAAGGTTATACACAATGTTTACTCTGACAGTATGGTCTTACTGGAATATTCAGCATCGACTTCCATTGTTGCTGAGGGCCAGGATGCCTGGGAGTAAGTGGGTAAGTGATCTTTAGTGCATTCTTCTGCGTGATTGTTTTTCTCTGCTGCCCCTTTCCTGCTGTCTGTTGTGTCTATTGCTTGTGCTGCAAGAGGTGAGTTGAGAGAAATGGGGAATGGCCAGCACCTACATTTTAGCCTTTGCTGTACCAGCCTTTCTAACTCATACTGGGGAGGGTGGACATGGGGAGGGGGTGGGAATTGGGAAGAACTAACCTATTGCTGATAAAGGTCTTGAGACAAAAGGTAGCATGGAAATAATTATCATTATTTTAAAGGTTTTGCCTTCAGCTACCCCTGAGGCACAGCAATTATGAACTGCCCAATTTATTATTTACAACCTGCTTTTCTAATTGAAATATTTTACCTTTTCCTGTAGTTGTTATAATTTCTGAAAAAGATGCCGCGGTATTTAGTAGCAGTAGTGATAGCAACATTTGAAAGACAATGATTATTGAACTAAGGGAAAAATTACTTTCCTTGAAAAAATAAAATGTTGACTGTAAATATTATTCAAAGTGTTCTGAATAAAGAAAGTGTGGTAAATGAATAGCTTGTTTTGCTTTGAATAGTAAGATGTTAAAAGTCACAAATATTTACATTTGAAGAGAAGCATTAAGGTACTTCAATATCTTCACAACTAATGGGCTGTAACCAGAAACACTATTTTAAAGTAGCCTTTATAAGTATTATTTTTCTGCCATGAAATTGCACAGAAGGTGGGAACGTTATAGATTAAAAGTAAATTGCAGGAGACAGTTGAGACTAGACATTGCCACCATTATATTGAGTGGTATTTTATGCTAAATTAGTTTAAATGGGACTGTCTTGGGACTCTCATCTCAATAAGATTCAGCCTGAAATAGGAGTCACACTATGCCCACAGTAGTCACTAATTAAATCTTTTCCTTTGTGGCCTGTCTTGATCAGGATTTTTTCTTGTGTTCTTTGATGTCATGAATTTTCTGCCTATGTTCAGAGAATATAGGGAATCTGACCCCTTTGCTGTTGTCGGGAGAAATTATAAATTAGAGCTTCTTGATTTTTTTGTAGTTGTGGTAATCTCATGAAGACTATTAATACAGCAAGGCTAAGGAAGTATTAAATCCTCCTTTTAGCATGATGCAATAAACTTTCCACTCAACCTCATGTGATGAGGAAGAGGCTTAATTCTGTCTGGTTTAAATGTGTCAGATATTGTGATTCATTCTTCACACTGGAGACTTGAACTCTTTCTCCCATCTATATTAACTGTCACAACAGCAGTGTAAACTATTAAAAAAAAAAAGTTTGCATTTTTGTATTTTAAAAAATGAGACAAGGCTTAGCTGAAAAGAAGACATTGATGATACGGCGTGGTGAGTGGAGTGTATAAACACTTGTTACCCTTTAATCAAGATGGCAAAAGCAGCTTGATATACTTACAGTATTTAATTTTCTCTTGCTCTTTGAGACATGGACACTCATCTCATGGTGTGTTCGCTTTGAGTAGTTCATTGCATCTGCGTTGTGGGGCCTCTGCTAATATTATCTCCCTCCTGGATATGCAAGTGAAAGCATAAGAAAGCATTTAAATCAATGAAGCTAACAAATAAACAGCATGTGGCTGATGCATGACCTGTCAGTTAGAAAATACAGTGTGTAGGTCACATTGATGGCTTCTGGTGAAGAACCATACTGAATATTGACAGCGGAAGTCTGTATGTGATGAACATCTGATTGGGATTATGTTTTCATGGAACAAGTTAACAATAGTGAGAAAAATATGATCCAGCTTTCTACTATGAAAAAAACTATATTATAAAAGTAATGTAGTTAATAATGTGTTCTAGAAACATGTTTTAAAACTTAATTTCAGATATACAGGCTATATGAGTCTTTTATTTCTGTTCTATATAAGAAAGAAGTTGGTGCGAGTAACAGAAAATTATCTCTTCTTGGGAATTCTCAGTTTATTTACAATTTTCATTTTAATTTCTAGCTTTCCTTGGATTACAGACATTTTAAAATGTAAATTCTAGGATTTACAGAGCATGTAAAAAGCAAACAAAGAAGCTGGAGGAAAATGATCCAAAAAATCCTTATTACTACTTGAATGATTGAGTTTCTTTTAGCAGACACTTACATCCTTGTCCAAATAATAACCACAATTATGCCATATTTATGAAGTGGTGATGTGCTGTGAATTACCACAGGTGTCCCTTTTGAACAAAATAAATTAATGTTAAATTTTAGTTCTTCAGGATGGCTAGTATCAAAAGAAGAGAGTGCGTGTTACAATGTCTTTTCAAAGGGATTTTCAGGAAATGATCATGTTAGTCCAAGGTCCCAGACTAGTTGACGATTTCAATTCAGGCTACTGTGGATGAATTTTCCAGGCAGCTGAGTCTTTACTCTGAGTTCAATGCTTTTATTTTGGTATAATTTATTTATTAGTTCTGAAGTATTCCGAAATATTGACATATAATGCACTGTTTTCTGGATTGTGGGTCAAATTTTAACAAGTTACATGCAAACATTATACATTCTTGTCTTCCTCTTAAACTACTCAAACTATAAAGAAATATTACATTTCCTCTGTACAAATTAGTAAATACTTCAAATTCTGATCAGATGGAAAAGCAAGTGAATTCTGTCTAAAATAGAGGCAAAGTAATCGAGCCTTTTGAATTCCAAAAGGTAAGCATAGTTCAGTATTGTTGTAAACAGAGTGAGCACCTATTCTATGCATTTTTATGGCTCTGATACGTTTGTAATGATCTCAGTGCAGGCAATCAATGAAAGTCATATTACTATTCTTTCCACTTTTTCTGGCAAGATCATTGCCAAGTGATTTTTAGAGGAACCTGGTGAACACAGACTTCATCTTTAGCAACCTAAGTCTTTATTTAAAGAACTGCAAGAATAAAAACAAAAATGGAGCCAAATAACTTACCCTGTATACATAATTTTGAATGTTTTTTGGCAAAGCACTTCATCTACAACATGGAAGGATGTTTGTATGTGTTTGTGTTGCAGCTTGCCATCTATGTGATTTGTACAGAAACACTTGCCAGCAGGATAAACTTTGCAAACATCTAATAAATTAAAGACCTTGCTCAAATGTCACTAAACTTCTTTTGTGGCTTCTATGATATGTAGTACCTATGCTGATCTTCTGTAAAGAGAAAGAGTGTGGCAACACCTAATCCAGTGGTATAGGCTTATTTCTGCCATGGTGTGTGATACGTTCATTTGCCCGTTGTTACAGTTAATCAGGGACTGAAAAATCTGGAGCATAGCTTCTAGACAATGGAATTAGGCTGCATCTTACGCTTTTGAGATAGGAAGATTCATAATAAAAATGGAAGTCCTAGTAGGATACAAACTAGTTTTCGCAAAGTCTTACTTTTTAATAAAAACTAATTCTAGTAGCATCTCTTTGATAAGCTTTCCTTCACTGTTGTAAATTATGAGTTCAAGGTCTTACATTTTTGGAGATAGCAAAAAAAGTATATGGTATGTATACAACTGGAACATACTGTTAGTCTTAGCAATTTCTGAATCCTTTTGAAAGGATGATAATGAGGTATGAGGATTTAATAAGTATTATGTCATAGCCAGTTAGGACACTGGCTTGGCACAGGTCAAATTCATTTAGCTAATGAAGGCTGCAGTATTGTGTGAATGGACCAAAAGGTGGTTAGGTGAACAAGGGACCGTTGAAAGTGAAGGTAGAAAAGGCAAGTGATACATTTTGGAAATGGCTTGATGTTCAGCTAGGGAGGTAAAGATCTCTTACCAGTGTATTCTCAATGTGGGTGTAGCTTTGGGATTGTGACCAAGTGAATGTGCATGCTATGCAGTCAAGAGAGTAAAGTACAGTACAGAATTAATATATTGATATAGTGTCAGGAAATATCCAAAGGAAGGTAACAGAAAAGATGAGAGGGACGAAAAGATTTATATATGAGGAAAAAAATTACTGTTGTATTTGATTTATATTAAGTAGATATTACTAATGGTATAGCACCTTAAAAAATTTCACTCTAGTTTAATGTTAGTCTTAATTTTAGGACAAATTTTCTATGGTCCCTTCTGTACAACTGTGCACTGTGAGACTTAACACCTCATTACAGTTTTTGGAAAAACGAATTCCTTAATGATACCTGGTGTTTCATCCACTTGAACTTGATCCTCTAATTAATAAAGGAGGAACAAAGATACTACTACTACTACGTTCTCATTCTAGAGAATTTTGAACCTTTTTCTCACTGCAGTTATTGTCTACTTCTAAGGGGCTAGCTGTGTGCCTTAAATGACTTAATGCAATTTAAAAAAAAAAAAGGGGGGCAAAAAAAAAAAGCCAACACTGTAAAAGATTTCCATTTAAGAACTGTCTGTTTACTCCTCCTGGAATTAGGTGGAACAGCAATCACAAAAGACTCCTTCGTAATGAATCTATGCCATAAATATCTTTTTATAGGGTTTCCTCTGTAATTTAGCATTATGCTAAATAGGTGATTATTTTAAAGCACCATTTTACTTTTGTAACAAGCAGCCTGCAGCTTTTGCATCTGTAAGCCATCGTGACACCCATGCTTGTGAATGGTGTCTGCAAACAGATTTTTGGTAGTTTATTTTTTTTTTAAGTGAAACTAAAGCTGTACTTACAATTTGAAATATTGCACCTCAGAGCAAACTTTCAGTTGATTACACGTCTTTTAAACTTCCAGTCTTATAACCGCAGTAACCTGGAGGTGGCAGCAAAGTACATGCAAGGAAAATAAAATGAACCCTAACGCATAAACAAGCAGGAGATTAATGATGCTATGCAGTACTGATGATGACTCTGACTAAATGCATCAGCCTCTTTTAGCTTAAAACGACACTGCAGGTAAATAGAGGGTTGATGTATTTATCTATTGTTTTTTAATTATATTGGGTTTCATCCAAATGCAAATAAATTCCTCCTTTTACATCTCCATTTTTAGCTGAAGATGGAAGTTTGCATGTTCTTTCCCTTTCTTTTTCAGTATTATTACAAGCAACTAAGGCCAAAAAGCCCTTTTGATTAAATTTTTTCAGTTTTGTGCACCAGTCCAACACAGTTCAAAACCTATCTTCACTAGTCTGCCTGTATTTTTCAAATAGCTTTTCTTAATCTGGAAATATACGCATTTCAATCCCTCTTGGTTTTCGTGTCTTCAGCATTCACAATGGTATGATTAACTGGCAAGGTGATTCATACTCTAATAACAGATTGCAAAGGACATCGTATTAGACATCCTAAGAGCCCTCCTTACTCCAAAGTATACATACAATAATGCCTCAGAGACGTGAGTTATGGCTGCTGTACCTTGAATAACAAGAACAGTGAGTGCTGGCAGAGACATTATTAAAATGAAAGAGAGAAAACTCCTGGCTGCCAAATTGCAACTGTTGGTTTCAATGTTAAACTTGTTTGTCAAAATACTATTGGGTGGAATCGATAAAAACTGCAGCCAGAATGTTCTACAGGTTAGCACTCTAATGCAGGAAAGTTCATTTTAGATCGATCTAAATGGGATTTTTTTTTTTTTTTAAAGAATGTAGTGTAACCTTTTGCAAATGTGTAGCTGGCTTTGTTGGTTAAAAGAGAAGGCTTGGAGCACAGAGCCATTTATTCACAGACACAATGTAGGCAGTAATGGAACAATTTCTCTGCTCCCACTTTGCCTGTGCACCTAAATCCCAGCTTGCATGAAAGGCTTGAGGGGATCAAAAGATGTCATGCTCAAGAGAAATTTGGTGTTTGGCCTTTCTGAAAAAATATGTTTACTAAAGCTTTGCATGAAGTGTTTACTGGGAGAGGAAAAGAGGGGATGCATCTGACTAGCATGAGAAAACAAGATTTATGGTCTTGCTTCTCTCCTTTGACTTCAGTGGTGAGAGCGATGGGCAGCTGTAGCTGTCAACTGTGTGGAAGTAGTGCTAGTGGGGCCAGCACAGGTGTGAGTAAGAGAGAAGGGGTCTGTACCCTACAGCTGTGACACCTCTTGCTGGAGCTTCAGTTAAAACCTGTAAGGAAGCCTGAAGCAGAGTCCGTTCTTGGCAATGTAGGGATACAATGTCCTTTTCCTCCCAATAACAGGAATGTACCTGTCTCTATGATCTTTGAATTCATGACAAAGATGTATACTTCTTTTTTTTGACTTCTTTCTGAATTGAGCTGCTCATACTCCTAATTATGAGCTGCAAATAGCAATTGCGTATTTATTTAATTATTTGCGCTCCCTACTCTATTTCTTCTGTACCTGGTTTCCTTGTCGGGAGTGATGAATCAGACACTTTGTAAAAAGAATGATTGTTAGAGGTTAACAGGACTGTTAGAGCTAATACAATGAGCTAAGACAATGTTAAGCTATATGAGTTACGGTCTTCCTAGCAGTCTGTGTTTTGTATGGGTATTTATTTTGCTTGTGAATGACAATTTAGTGAAGCTAGAATTTAGCAGAAAGTTAGGAAGCAAGTAGAATGGCCTATCAATGACACAAGTAGAATGGCACATTGCTAATACATGCTGAAATGAGGATTGAAAATTCTTTGCAATTTATTTGCAGTTTTCAGAGACTTTGAAGCACTGATCTTCTGAACCTCAGGCCTGTCACATATGGAGCCATCTTAAAGGAAAATATAAAACTTACTGAAAATATTTTTAGTAATAGAGACCAAAATGAGAGTGGACAATCTTTATACCATTTTTACAATTTGTTCTCATTACAGTCTTAAGGCTATAATGCTGTCATGATATTCCTTGGATAATGACCTCCTATTGGTGTACTCCAGCTGATGAAACCCATTTGTGTGCTTTTTATAAGACGTGCATTCAAATTTTCTCCACTTGTATTAAATCTCTTCTGATTGGGGCGATCATAATTTTCTGTGAGTGGGAAGAATCTGATCAAATCTCTGTTGTTGAGAGATATACTTTAAGAAGACGTGCTTATATTAAGGCTGTAATATGTTACTGCTCCCAATGCTCAGAGTCCACAGCTGGGAAAGGTGAAGGATGGAACTGTAGCTTCTGGCCAGAATAGTGGCTGATGGCAGAGCCCTGTTCTGGTCTGATGCTTAGCCTGGGTAACTCCCCTGTCTCCTGGCTTTCTAGTCTGTTTCAGGATCTAGGTTGTGACTACTTAGGTGAATCGGTTAAATGTGAAGAACTTACATGCCTTCAATATACAGGTATTATGCATTTCTAGTTATTCTTTATCTCATGCAAAAATGCTACTGCTGTGAGGATTGCCAGTGGTTAGATGAAGCATATTCATGGATGTAAACCAACGGAAGATGAAACTAAGAATCAAGTAATACTGATGGACACAGTAAAGTATTTTGGGACATTTGCAGATTTGGTGTGACGTCCTTGGTAGAAGATGATAGCTATAGTTAATAAATTTGGGCTATAGCTTGCTGTCATGTAGCTGGATCCTTCAACCATGTTCTTGATGGACCACAGCTTGACTTTACTGCTCATTTTTCTTGTACTCCTTACCTGGTCTAGGCCAGTGCTATATGGGTATATCTTCAGTACTTAGGAGGTTCTACCCGGTTAAAAAACATTGCAACAGATCTCAGCAATACAAGCACTGAACTCAGATCTCTGATACCTTCCTGCAGAGTTTTTGATTGAGTTAAGTCTTGTTTCTTATCTTTAGTGGGTTCCATGGCATGAATGCAGGATAACTGAGTGATTGCTTAAGCCTTTGGGATAAGAGCACTGCTGGTATTTATGTAAAGGTAAAGGCTGCCTTTAAGGGAGACAGTTTCTGCAGTATTGGCTGAAGGTGGTGGAACGACTTGGATGTGACTTCTGCCTTCCCCCGTGGATAGTCACATTTCTTTGAACTTGCCTTCTTTTTTCAAGAAAGAGTTCTTGCATCTCTCTTCCGCTGCACGATCTCTTATGGCAGAAGTTTACAATGTGTTTCTTGTCTAGCCTTCAAAAGAGGGAAGGGGAAAATGACCAAATTTGTCTTAGATGTAAAGTCATGCCGTGGCAGGTATTAATAAACACAACTCAGAAGTAAGTGTTCAGCACACCAGGAATTTGATGCAGCATTTCTCTTTGTTACTAGTGGCTATTCATGTATTCTCTGCATTAATTCAGTTTTTTTTTTTTATTTGTTTAAAGGTAGAATTAATGGTAGATTTCAACTTCAAATACTTTTAAATCCACTGAATTAACTCACATCTCTTAATATTTGAAGCAGACTTCTTTTGTGTTTTCTCCCCTTTGAAACGTTTTTAAACCTGCATAAAATCACTTAATTTGTTCGCAACAGTACATCTCAGAATTATCTTAAACATTTCCAGGCTGGAATTTGAGATGCAACCCATGAAGTAACTTTGTTTCACATTTATCTGCGTACTATCAAGACCCTGGGACACTATTAACCTGCTGGTATAAACAGAGGTCTAGTCACGTCCGTGGAATTTCTCTCCTTGATGCTGACACATAATCTAATATTTCTATTCAACTCTAAGTAAATTTCATCAACGTGAAAAAAAATGTTTGGTGCAATTTAACTTAAGAAAAAGAAACCCCAAAGACTTTCAGGACCAAGTCAAATACTTTTAAAGGTTTTCCTGTCACTTCACTCTCAGGTAAATAAACAATCTGTCTGTCCTCAAATACAAGTGCCTAGGTTCTTCTATAACATCACTCTCTAGCCATTACTTTTCCTTTTAAATTAGTAGATCTTCCAGATTGTTGTCAAAGACATGCTGGCACTACTTCACAAATCAGAAATAATGCATCTCTGTTAGCGCAAGAAGCAAAAGTGATATTAACTTGATCCTAAAAACAGTAATCAGGGCAAAAGGATAAATAGTACTATGAAGTGTTTATGTAGGCTTTAATAGTATTGAAAATGAAATGAACCTAATCAGTGTGCTGAAATGGGATTTGCAGGATTCTCACAGGCATGCGGTATGGTCACCAGTTGCTTCTCCAGGTAATTTACAAGGCTGCCTGCTGTTTGATGAAGCACAGGTGCTAAGGCTGTCATGCAAGGCAATGACTTATTAGCTTTTTGTGGTACTATAGACCTCCTGTAACCAGCACTAAATCAAGTATACGTATACAGAAATAATGTTTTGCAATGATGACCCATGGAGACCCTTTAGCTGTTCTTGCCCTTTTACTATTGCTGGGTTTTTTTGTCATCTCTCATCATTATTTTGAAATCCATGAGATTCACTTTCTGTCTTAATTTCTCAACAATGAAGGTTGATTCACTATAGTTTTATTGCTATTGATTTTCTGTTGATATGTCACACCATTAAGGAGTCTAAAGTAATATTGAGAAGGTGAGATACCCCAGGGCAAATGAGATCACTGAGAAATTCAGATGGCTGCAGCAAATCTTTTTCATTGTGCCAATCTCTGGTAGTCTGTACCATCTTTCTAAGCAATGCTGGCATGTGGTAAAAATATGTCTCAGCTCTAGTTTGGAACATATTCTCTACAGAGCTTTTCTTCAAGGAAATTCACTCAAAGGTTTCATCCCCCAGTTTTCATGACAATGACTATCAATCAAAGTCACTGCTTCTTGATTATCCGCGTACCCTTTGAATAGACTAGAGAAATCTTTAATTACTATTAAATGCTTGCCAAGCATAGACATAAGGTGGAAAAAAATCAGTCAGTCGAAGTGCAGGTCTAGTGTAGACACTGAATTATAATGAAAGGACACTTGAAAAAAGTAAATGAAATAAAATGAATTAGTTGGAAAAGCAGAGGGGGAAAAGAAGATTTGACAGGAGAGCAGAGACTTTATTTTTATGGCCCTGTGTGCAAGCTCCTTTCCATGTTGTGATCTAATATCCCTGCCTGTAATTATGTTGATAACATCTTGGGAAGGGAGCGTATTAAAAGGATGTTTTTTATATTTCTTTATTTTGGGACTTTTTGGTTACCAACAAATGAACAAGGTTCTCAGCCTCTGCTCTTTGTTAGTGTTCTTTCCTCCTTTGTCTTCTCAGGTTGAAGTATCTTGGATTGGTTGTTTTGATAATGAGCTTGTGTAAGTGGGGCCAGACTGAGGCAAAAACTGGATTTAAACAAAAGTTTTCTCTAGCTTTGAAGAGCCCCCTAAGCTGATGTGCAGGTTTTGTGTGTTGGGTTTTTATTTATTTATTTGTTCGTTTTTAAAAGAAACTACAGAGTTACTCAGAAATAAAGGAAAACAGGTCAAGTCTAGTATTTAAGGTTCTTATTTACGTTGCCATATCTTCTCCAAGGCATGTACCGGGTCAGTGAGCCACCGGCATGATTGCAGATAAGATATGACCCAAAGATCAAACGAATAGATTCTGCTGATCTATTGCAGCCCAAGTTGTGGGGTCAGATTGGGTGACTTTGCCCTGTACTCACAGCTGGGAGCTCTTGGAGCCATGCTGTGGAGATGCAGGGAGTTGTTCGAGAGAGGGTCAGGTGAGATAATGGCCCCTATCAGCTAAGTGCATATTAATGTCATCTTGCTTTACAAGTAAAATAGATTTGCTACAGCTTTTATCCAATAAATTCATTGCTACAACACATCCCTACTCTGTAACAGAGCTGGACTTTAGTGTCCTGCTTGAGAAAAGTTGATTTCCATCCTTTACCTCTTTCACTGCCCTGAGGAAGGCGTATGGGATAGATAGGGATTTTGGGTGTGCGCAACATTTCAGCCACAGTTGCATTTCATGTGCTGGTATTAGGATTCTTTACACCTGTTTTCTTTGTATTTTATGTGTCTTTAAACATGACTTTTAACTTAGACTGGATGGATAGATGCTCAAAAGACATGAAAAAACAAACACTAAATGAAGTTATAGAAAAAAAGGTGAACATGCACAATGATGTTTATTAAAAACAGAAATATATCATCTCCCCATTCATGGAGTGCTGCTGAGGTATGAACACTTACGAGTTACAAATAGGAGGTTGCTACTGAATACCACAAGGAACTAAGTTATACTTCTTGGTCGGAAAGAGACATCAAATGTAATGAGAGGCAACTGAAAGGTATTTGAGACTGCTCTTTTGCAGTTTGGAGTGAAACCAGATTTTGAATTGTAAGAGAACTCCATAAGCATAATTCACTGAAGTGAGAGGGTGATAAAAGACCTTTTGCTTTCTTTTTTCTAGGATAAATTATACTCAAATGTACAGGAATGTTCTTTTCTAGTTGGAGAGTAAGTGGGCTTGTATAATAAACATTTCTGTAACGTTCAGCTACTTTAGCCCAGACAGCTCAATTAGGGCTATGCAGTAAAATACAACTTCTGTGCACCTTGTGAGTACTTAATGTGACTGAAAGCCTGTTAGCAAGAAATCTCATAGAAAATAGGTCCTGTCAAGTGTTTAAGGAAATTGAATTGGCATATATTTAACTCATAGGTCTGAAAAGCAAGAGATTTCTGGATGCTGAGTAATTTAATTATATTGTCATATTTGACTTCTCCTGCTAGAATCTCCTTTATTCATTATTTTTAATACATTAAGAGCTGTGCAAAAGGGGATGGAGGTTACTCTTGCAAGTGGACAAAAGTAGAAAATATAAAATTAAACTTGACAACATTTTCCTCATTTCATAGTTATCCATAAAATCCAGTCTCCTCAGGTGAGTGATGGGCTAATGTTTTTCAGCCATGTGTTCTTTGAAAAAGAACACCTTTTCCTTCCTAAGGCTTTTTAAGGAGTGTTCCAATAATAGAGAAAAAATATTGTGTTACATTTGTATAGCATTTTATCTATACCAGAACTTAATTATCTGTAGCATAGTTTTAATTAGTCATAACATATTCTTTGTTCTTCTGTAATGCACTGTTACCATTGTCCTACAATTAGGCCAAGAATTACTGGTTGGCTGTAGCCCCTACTCCGTGAATCTTGGTTCTTGTTTGCTTTCACTGAGTCGTGTACTACTTTGGACAAAGACAGTCTCCAAGAGAACTTTCTTGTCTTTAGTTATCTAAAAAAGCAGGTGTCTCACTTATTCAGTGGTGAACAGCTATGATACAGCAACTCTGTATCATAACATTTGTTTTGGGATGAGATGAACTGCCCTCTGGAGATGCCTGTTTCTCACTATTGACCCTAATAGAGCCCAGAGGGCTTGCTTAGCCTATTGGTATAACTTCAGGTAGTCAAAGTAAGAAAAATTCGACCTTTGTGTTTACTTTCCATCATCAAAAACTCGAGGTTTGGTGTGGATAAATACGGTTAATGCTGAAGAGCTGCTTTCAGGAATAACCAAGGATTTGGCCCTTTATTTACAAAGTGGTTCAAAATAAGTGTCAAGTTGAATCTTTAAAAGAAAATAAATTACATCATACTACCCATCCTAGGAACAGCACACTGCCTAATTCAGTTATTTTGCCTGGTGAAGATGGAGACAAGATTCACAAATTGGTACCAAATGCATGCCTACTAGGTGGCAGCCAGCAAAAGAAGTGACTTTCTATCTTGTGAATTATACCTAGTTGTGTTAAATATAGATTTAATTCTGAAGAAAGGCATGGGTAGGCAGGCTATTGTTACTACTTTAGACGAGATTTATTCCAAATGCTTTGAATGATCAAAATTGAAGTGACATTTTGGGCATCCTTATCACCACATATAACTGATTTACTCTCAAGAGACTACATAGTTAAAGAGATAAGAGATCTGTTATCTGTCTTCTACTTAGACAGGATGTATTTTACACTAGTGATAATAAACAATAAGAAGACTCATTTTTGTTATGGATCAAATAACCATCTGCAGGCAGCCAATGTTACTTTTATAATTGCTATTGTAGCATAAACGTGTTAGGAACTGTATATAACGTGAGATAGATGCTCAGCAAGTGCTCATGATAGTTCATGCTGATATAGCTTGAGGATGCCAGATCCATCTTGTCATAGTGAGAAATTGCTATTCGCTTTAGGGCAGAAAACAGATAGGAAAATCAAAGTTCGAGATGCTATTTTAAAACAGTAGCACTTCCAAATGTATTTGCAAGTTTACTTTTTCTAATTCACAAAGAATAGGAATACAGAGAATATTTTGGCAAATATTATTTTTTAAAAGGCAGATCAAGTGATTATGAAGGCACTTTTAATTTCCGTCTTTTATTGCTCAGCAGGGAAATCATCAACACTTCTGAGTGAAAGTAAATATTGAAATGCTGCAATTTTCTTTTGAAGAACCAGTCAAATATTTACTGTTGCATATAGTGCCCTGTTTTTCATTACTTGCCAGAATACCTCGTTTATTGAATGCTTCAATTATACATCGAGGAAGGTGATTTTGTGTTATGGTAAGCAGTTTAAACATTGTACTCTTGAAAACAGTAGTTGAAGGCTAATAGAAATGGATTTAAAAATGGATCAAATAGGATAGCCTGCTGTCTGCTAGTGCTGCTCTGACTCACAAATGCTGCTGTTTTGCTAATGAAGCTTGGCTGACTTATAATAATGATTCTGTTTCCTTACAAGGCGGTAGACACACCGCCACTTTTTCTTCGTAGTGAGTTCACTTTACTATGAACATCATGTGGCATTATAACCTGTAATGTTTTTATTACAATTAACTACATTTGATCTTGTTCAGCATGCTCCTGAAGAAACACTTGGTGAAGTCATTATTTTTAAATGTGCAAGTCCTACATGCAAAGGTTTTAAAGCAAGAATAAGGGGCCATTTTATTGTTGGGCATTTAAATCCAGAGGTAGGTGTTGAAATGAAGTTAGGAATGATTGTATAACATGGATACTGTTATGAAGAGCTCTAGGAAGGATATGGGAGCTCTAAGTGAGGTTAGGATGGGCACTTGTTGGCTGCTGTACAGTTTGTAGCTCTGTTATGTGCAAATGAGTAAGGTCCTTATGTTTGGTCCCTTAATTCTGTTCGGTGTTTGACTCAGAGAGAAACGTGTGAACCCATGTTGTTTTTATCTAGTATGACAGTATTTGATAGTCAGAAACAGACTGGACCTTCCAGCCACTTAACTTTGAGCACTATGCTGACATGCCTAAACTGAGGACATTGTTGTCTCAGACTCCTTCTGTAGTCACTTAAGGGAGGTAAGCACACTCCACAGGCCATTCATTCCATTGAAAATCTGAATTGCTTTCTGAAAGTGTCTGTGTCTAATGTTTATAGAGGGAGCTTATGGTTATTGCACACCTACCTTTGGTATCTCAGTTAAGTGTGATGAATCTGAGCCTCAGCACTGTAGGATTCACACTGAATGATAGTACCTTCTCTAAATGTAATCTGAAGATCAATGGAAATCCGTAGTATTTACTGGAGCTTGTTGGAGATGCTAGGAGATTTTGCAGAGCAGCTTTGAGGTGTGGTTTAATTTTGCAGTAAATCTAGTAAAGATTGTATGCCAATCTAGTAAGATTCGATACCCAGAAGGTGTTTGCAGGAAGCCATTATGGATCTTGTAGTTGAAACTGTGTATGTACCTACCACTGAGAGTAAAATACTGATGTAGGTAGGTATGACATTTATTTTGTGCAGAGGCAAATAATAGTATAAGATGTAATGTCTAGCTCTTGACACTAGCTGAGACCATGGATCCCCTGATGCATCCAAGTTATCATGACATAGCTATAACCACAATGACTAAAAAGATGTTATGTGTTGCTGAAGAAGATATTAAAGAAATTGTCTTCAAAGATTCTCAGAGTGTGATGAAGGCAGCACTTCTTTTATTTATATATTTGAAAATTGAAATTAATGTACAGTTCACTGGAAGGGGAAGAATCTCCTAATTTGTCTAATAAGCTCAGAGCATGGAGGGCTGGTACCAGGCTACTAGATGAAAGAAATGATGAAATAAGGTTTCACAAGAATAGAAGCAAATAATAATCTGGAACTAGTAAGATGGGGCATTCTTTGAGAAGAAAAATAAAGGACCAAGGCACGGATAACTGCACCTCTTAGCAAGTGCATGGACATGCCTCTTAAAGGTATGGTTGGGTCCATTATTAGTGGAGTGAGAGGAATATTCTGTACGGTGCAGATGTCCCTTATCAGTGCTTACAGTGTATTTCTTAAGGTATTATAAATGTTTAACAAAGCTCAAGCTTCAATAAAGCTTAAAGCCCAAGCAACAAGAATTGTGACTCCCTAACAACGTTCCCTGTTGACCCTGCAGATTTCTTGGCAGGAAGCTGATGGAGAATTAAAGCTGCTTTAGAAATAGCACTGGCTGCCCTCTCTTGCTCTCCTCCACAGGAGAACCGTGCCAGTGGTGGCTGAGGGATAAGGGAGAGCAGTAGGAGACTGACATGCTTCTGTGCCAACTCCTTTGTGCCACTAGGGCAGAGGTTCCTGTTCCTGATTTAAGCCCCTGCTAAGAGGGCTGGTAGAGCATAAACACTTCTGTGGTTTTCCAAAGCCTAGTTAAAATGCATTTGTGTATAACTGATTCCTCTGACACTTTTGCAAAGGCAGTGTTCGAGTAAAGATACTCATTTTGTGAAAATAGATAAAACAGCCATGGAGAGAGAGTTTTCTGTAAATATGTGTGAAGATTATTATAAACAATAATACTAGATAATTGATGATTTTATACATAATCAGTGCTGTCACTGAGCTAAACAAATCCCTGCAGAAATTGGACAAGAGCAACTACTTCATCATAGCAGGAAATTGAATTGGAAGGGTACAGCCCCTAAGGGTAACCTTAGTTGAGTTGCTGAAGTATGAGTGGTAGACCAGGATGTTATTTTAAAGAGTTCCGTCTATTAGACCACATATGTAGATGCGTTCCAAACCTAACCATTCAGATGGAGAAGTCCCCCTCAGAACTGAAGGGTGGGAACGTGCAAAAAACTTGGTTTTGAAAGCAAACTGCTGTGTTTAAATTAACATTCTTTCCTTTAATATAATATACATATTTTACAAACGTCTGGAATTCCTGGTATTTTAAAGGTCTTACAATATCCTTATGAAGTGATGTTAATGAGAAATCTTAGTAAGATACAAAAACATCTTCTAGAATTGAAATGTAAAAATGTCTCTCATGCCAGTGACCCCACGGATTTGTCTCATTTGTCTTTAGGAAGACTACTGGTGTGTCTAAGTGGATCTGTTTCCAGGGCTTTACAATCACAGAACCCAGGTTGGAAGGGACCTCAAAGCAGGTCCGGCTAAAGCAGGTTGCTCCACTCAAACTTGAAAATATATGTGTGTGTGTGTATATATATATATATATATGTATATTTGAGACAGACAAAACCATTTAAAAATATTGGAAAAAACCCTCACCCTTCCTTAGTGGGACCTAAATTCAAGGTACTGTTTTTCTAACTTCAGTTGTCATCAGAACCTCTGATCTTTAGAAAACCTGATTCTTTGCCCTTCTTAAAGGATATAATTACAGTATCATTACAGCAGAGAAAATCAAAACCTGCTCCTCAGCAGGTGAAAAAAAAATCACTTTGTTATATTTTGATTCTCTTTCTGGTGGTAGAAAAAAAAAAAATCTCTCATTACCAAATTCCTGAGGTAGAAAGTTAATGACTTAATCTGAATGTGAGTTAACCTCACAGTCTCCAGATAGAATCTGCAGATAAAGTCTGTTTCCAAGGATATGCTGAAAAATACTCTAATGTGGAATAACTAAAGCTAAGGGTAATCTGGTTAGTCTAATGATTGTCATGGAGATTCTCACTCTATGCTACTGCTAACTTTTCTTCAGCAAATCCTGAAAAAGCCATGATCAAAGCCTATTGCTGATCTTAAAAACTGTAGTTAACCTCTGGGATTAAAGTTTGTCTTCTGTAAAAGGGAAATATTAGAAAACTTTCTTTCTGTCTGTAATTAAGCTAGCTGGAGTTCTTCTGGTGGAAAACACTACACAATCCTGAGCCAAAGCCTACTAGAGCTGTTGGGAAAACTAACTAAATGCAATATGCTTTGGATAGTTCCTCTAAGTGCAAAATACAGCTATTAGTTGCTAATAAAAGACAGCAAAACTTGCAATGGGGAGCTGAAATCATCAGCTAATTCAAAGGTCAGTTGAAGTCCGATTTTAAGAATAAATAGTTTTCACAAGCTCAGAGAAGTCTTCAGAATGGTGAAAAATTCAATCTGAGCGCTGACTTTCAGGTTTTTCCTTGGGAGGGAAGGACACAGCACACAGGTTATTTATGGCAATATGTAATTTATATTTCCTGTGTTATATGAAACATGAACTTCTTTGGTTTTTTGAGTTGCTGAAGAGCACCTAAATTCATATGGAAGCAAAGATTCTTTTTTTTTTTTTTTTTTCCTAAAGCATTTATTTCTTTTCTGAACTGGATGAGACATTTCTCTTGACACCTACCAAGCTGACTTGAAGAAGAATATTGAAAACAAAACCTCCAAGATTGCATATACCAGGATTAGAGGCAGAAGAAATAACGCAGAGTAATACAATCAAAATTAGAAGGAATTGTTGCACTTGAGACTAGACCAGTAGATGACAAATAGAGTTCAATGTAGAGAAATGTAAGATAATTAAAGTTGAAGGAACTAAATAATCTGGGGAATACCTGCTAAGTGGAACAATCATCTAGCACAGTGATGAAGAAAAAGACTTGGGAATTATTTTAGAAAAAAATTGTTGAAACCATGGTCCCATCGAAGAGTTTCAGTAAAATAGGCAAATTGCATATTAGGTTGTAGCAGAAAAGAGAGAAGGCATAAGATCAAGAAAGGGTATATAGTAAGTACTTACTAAAAACTACCGAAGTTGCTGAACAATTCCTTTATAAAACCTTCTTTTGACAGTGCAATACATTTACTAAAGTGGCAGTTGAACCCTCCTTTGGTTATTCTGTCAGTTAAATTTGTTTTATCATGCAAACTTGGGTATGTTCTTTCATTGTACATTGGGCTTCCTGCCATGTTCCACCCATAGCTCTACAAATAAGGATTTCAATGACGTGGCTTGATGTTTAGTTTTGGTTGGTTGCGGTTTTTTTTTTTTTTTTAATTATTCTGGATTTGAGGCTGGATCCAAAGTTAAATCTCTTCTGAAAGAATATTTTCACTGACTTAATTGGGTTAATTGGGCCTACCTGGTCACTCGTGCCAGTTGCAGGGGAGGAATTTGTAAGTAACTGTAAAACTATTTTGTGCATGTCCTAGGGCATCTCTGAGAGTTTGTTATGAAATTCTATTTGTGATTTCTTTGCATGTAATTTTCATATTGGCAAAAGGACTGCTGCTCTTGAGTTTTTGTTGAGACAACCAGCTTGCAGGAGATTGCAATGTCTTCACGAAATACCTGTAACAAAACCCTGTAGAACATCAGGGACGGGAGGAATTTACAGTTTGATAATTTGAGACCCTCTCAGCAAAAGATTCCATAATTTCCTAGAAGTGTTAAATTTTAATTTACCTGATTTCTCAGAGGGACATGTGTGTTTCCAAGACATTGCCATAGATGTGTTTATGAAGGCTTTAGAGCTTACCAGAAAATAGGAAGGGTTGCTGGCAGGGTTTGTTTGAGAACTTCTTCTATCCTTGGTCTGAAATAGCTTTTATGCCTTAAAAGGTTCTCTTGCAAGCGATGGTTGGGACCAGGTTATTGTGTGGTGCTATATTAAGCAACTCTGACCTGCTTCCTCCAGTGCCTTGACTAATAGGTCTCTGCCTGATTCTCAATTGGCTCTGATTACAGAACAGCACACTATATCAGAAGCAAACTCAACTGCACAAATACTCTGCGAGGAAGGATAGAGCAGTTAAAAGTTCTTCCAGAGAGGAAACGTTCCAGAAACTGCAAGGACAATCAGAAGTTTTAAATGGCACTTGATTATTCAATATATGTATAAGCAAGAGGAACAATGAAGAAGGAAGATGGTCAGAAAATAGTCTTATTTAAGATGAACAGCTAGCTTGACTCGCAGCATTTAGCCAGTTTTGAGTTAACTCATGCAGAGGAAGCCAAGTATAAAACTGCCCTCCATTTAAAAATGAACACATGACTGGTTAACTCTTAACCAGTGTCTGAAAGAAAGAGGAAACTTCTCCTGAGTTTGTCTTGCATAAATCAAAATGCCCATCTTTATTAATACTGTGTTTATGGTGAGGGGCAGGTGCATTCTTTAGTGTGTCCTAGGGTCCTGATCCTGAAATGCCCAGTGAAGGACCTGGAGGGCTCATCTTGTGTCCTGCAACACATGTTCCTGGGTTTCTGTCCTGCAAAGATCAAGGTGCAAGTTTCACTGCAGTATGGGAGTGGTTGCTGCCAGGATATCTGTCTAGACTGGAGAACTTGGTGCTTCTACATCTACCAGTTTAGATAGCATCAGTAGAGTCCTTCCTAAGAGCTGGTATCTGACCTGGGAGTCAAGGTGTTACACTTGGAGTGTTTTTACACAATAAGCATATTTATACTGACAGCTAGCTTGGGTTGTAGCAGAAATGTTGTGGTGTTTATCTAATCCTCTGTCCAGACTGATTAGCCCCACCGGGTACCCATTTTAGCAGAGAAATTAGACCACATAGCTTTAAAGTTTCAGACCAATGATTTGGACGCTGGCAGACAGCCAACCTGGATCATGGAACACTTGTGTCACAGCTGTCTGTTAAAATACACAGCTTATTGCAGAAAGGGCTTTTCACATTTTATGTTAGTGCAGCTTTGCATTTTGACTTGAGCTCTGCATGCAGCATGAATTTATTGAGGCGACCATGATAGCCCTAGGCTTCTGCTTAATAAGTGCAGTTTGCTACAGGTATTGCTAGTGTTACAAAGAATGCATAGTGCCAGCTATAAAAATGCAGGGTTTGGCCATTATGCTGTTGGAAATACTTAATCCATGTGTTATGCTATGTTATTTGTTACATTTTTTTTTTTCACTAGCCATGCACAGCACAAAAAATCTAGAGGCATAGTGAACTCTTTCCAGGTTTAAATTACTCAAATGTGAAAGTACTAACTTCAACAGGGCTGTTGAAGGGCAGTGCAGGGCATATGCTTGAATTTGAGATGTGTTCGTAGATTCAGTTTCATAAATGCTAAGAGTTGTGCTTTTTGTGCTGAAAACAAGTGAGTACCATACCTGAGGATTAGGGTTACTGAGTTAGCAATTTGCAGTGGTGAATAAAGTTGTCATTTTTGAGGTCTTGCAGAGAGTACTCTTATATGTAGGACTTCTTTGGTATCCATTCAGCTGCTTTAAAGAAAGCAAAAGCACTTGATCCATGAGCACATCAGTCTCAGAAGTGCTTTACAAGGAAGCCAAATTTCCCAGGGGTCTTTTGAATCTCACAAGGACTATATTCCTCCATTCTTAGTTCAATAATTAGCGTCTTTTCTTCCCACTCCTTATACGATTGCATACTTCAGAGATGGCAGAGCCTCCAAAGAAAACTTGGTTTTGTTAATAAGACCCTATTATATATATAAATTTCTATGCGTAACAGACCATGATATTTTTAATGCTGAAAGTTGTTATTGCTATTATTGAATCTTGAGAGCTAACAGAAAAAAAGCCAAAGCCCCTCTCCCCTAATGTACAGAGAAGTATAGTGCTTCATTCTTGCCTATAGGTTGCCTTACTATCCTTGCCAAACCTTAGAAAGGCTGAATGGCATAGAAATAAAGTACTGTTTTGCAGGAGAGTTTAAGTAAATTTCTACCTAAACAGGTCTCTACAGTCCTATTTTCAGGGCTCATGGTATGGCTTGTGAATAGGACAGCATGTGAATAGGTTTTGGTTTTGTCCTGGAGCAATCCTGGGATGGATGCAAATACATATTTTTTGCAGATTTTTGCCATAAACTTAATTTTTTGTAGATTTCAGTTGTACCCACTCTGCATAGCTAGTACTGCTGTGTCACATAATTTTACAGATGCTTGACTAGAGTTTCTAAAGTCCAATAAAGTGGATGGAGACAGACAAAAGAGTTGTCACAGCTAGAGGATGCTTTAACTCCTCTGTTGAAGTTACATGCAGCTAAGAGTAACAGACTCTTAGGTTAGGTTGCTCAGCAAGTCTTGCTCTCGGTGCCCAAATGGGAAAGCAGGGAATCCCAGGCATCACAAGAATACGTATAATGCATAGGTATACAATAGCGCAAGAAAACTAGTACCTACCAGAGGTAATGAAGCTAGTAAAATAAATCCAAGCCCTTCTAAACTTCTTCTTCCAGTGGAAACACACATTCAACAAATCTAAACTGCAATGAACCCAGGATACACGTGGAAAACAATGTCTGAAAGGAAGAATCCTCTTAAGAAAAAAGTGGTATAGCCCCATGCTTCATGTCTGGCCAAGTTTCTGGGGAAGGCTTTCCACTGAGTTCCAGTGAGATTGTTTGGACCTCCCTGAAGTCCCATCAGCTTCAAAGGAAGCTGACATGCAAGACAGAAACTTGCTTTGAGAGTCAAAACCTTTGAGAGGGTTTTATAGCTTACATTTCTCTTTTGCGTACCTGGCTAGAGGGAGAGGCACTATGGTGACTTTTGTATAGTCATAGTGCTAGAGCTGGGATAAGAAAGCATTCAAATGACAAAATAATGCAAGTATTACTAGAAGATAGCTAAAAACAATATAAGTGGTAAGACGACATGTCTCTTGCTGCCTAAACCCTTTTCTATTACAGCTTCCTCTCTCTCCCCAGAACTCACTAATGTTGCTACTGTCTTGTGAGTTTGTGATTTGGTGAACAGAGAAGGATTTTCTCCACAACTTATTTGAGATCTGGGGGTCAGAGGAAATCTGGGTGAACTTAGATTTAAATTCATGGTTTTGTTAAGAATGACTCCCTCCTATGAGATCATGACTCCCTAGACAGGACAGACAGGACTGTTCAAGACTGTGCCAGTAATATTTATAAGCATTTTTTCTGACTGCTCATCTAACTGCGAACCTTGAAAAGTGTGATATGTCTTCTGTGAGATGTGCAACAGCTTCAGCTGCTGTTGAATGCAATGGGAATATCCTGGTGTTGAGTCTTAGTTCCACTTCTGATGAATCTCTGCAGGTTAATAGTTGCAGAAAAAATGAATGCTCCAAACTGCATTTCTCCTTCTCTGTAAATGTATAGTAGATAAGAAGAGATACAGAACAACAGTGAGATCTATTGGCTAGGCTAATTCGACTTCTCTGCTATGCAGGTACATAGAGATTTAATAAATATATGCATGGTACGTGTTGTATGTTCATTTCTTCTCTTATTTCAGGCTGGCAGCTCTAACTAAATTAGATGTCAAGCACCTGCTGTTTTCTCCTCATCTCTATTACAACATTATTTGACATTCTGGGACATCTCTCTAAAAGTATTCAGAAATGAATATATCATAATTAGCTTGTCATAGATAGTGACAGTCTTAAGGAAAGGGGAAGTAAGTCAAACAGAACAAATCACAAATTGGCAAGGAAAACAAGGAAAAAAACCCACAAAAGCTCCCTAAAGTTCCCAAGTACAGTGGCTTCGCTGCTCCCCAGCAGGGGAAGCTCAGCAGGACCTTCCATTCCAGCTTCATTTAATCACTGCTGCTGCTGTCACTCCACAGAGAAAAAACTGCTTTCGAACCAATTGCAAAACATCACAAATAGATTGCTAACACATGGAGGTCTGTACAAATGTCACCAGAGAATATTCTGCGAAGGAAATGAATTACACATGTTTTAATTTGAAGTCTTCCCCCTCTTGTGGACAGCTTTCCATTATTGCCATAGTCATATGGCTAACAGTGCTTTCCCATGACTTTACAGCAGCACCTGTTTCTCTATCAGTCATTAGCAAATGTAAGATTCAGCAGACAGAAGCAGTAAGATGTTTCAGCTTTGTAGCATATGTTTTGCATCTGTGATGGAGATGACAACGAGCTGCTCACTGGAATCTTTGAAAAAGCAGTTCTGTGCCTGTCTTTTATTGACATTGCAATGGTGGGCTTACAGTGAAGTGCATACTATAATATGTTGTGAAACCTAAGCCCGCCAGTCAGTCTGAAAACTGTCACTTTACACCAAGCACAAGGCCATGTAGTCCTGAGCCTAGTAACTCCCTCGCTCTGCTAGTTATCTGAGTAGAGCATGGAAAGTAGAGCTCAATGTCTTTTGCTTCAAAAACTGGTATTTGCATTAAAAGAGTTGTTTACTGGGCATTTTGAAGCTACTACTATTGAACTGAGTGTAGTAAGCAGGTTTCATGTGCTCTACCCAAAAGGTTTATCAGCATGAGCAAACACTGGAGTTACTACCCTCCCCAGTGTTGCAATACTTCTGAATATTATTTTATTTTGGAAGATTTTTTTCTTCTTGTCTGGTTTTGATGGTGTGGTGGGTAGACCCTGGCTGGATGTCAGGTGCCCACCAAAGCCACTCTATCACTCCCCTCCTCAGCTGGACAGGGGAGAGAAAATATAATGAAAGGCTTGTGGGTTGAGATAAGGACAGGGAGAGATCATTCACCAATTAGTGTCACAGGCAAAACAGACTTGACTTCGGGAAAATGTATTTAGTTTATTACAAATCAAATCAGAGGAGGATAATGAGAAATAAAAACTAAATCTTAAAAACACCTTCCTCCAACCCCTCCCTTCTTCCTGGGCTCAACTTCACTGCCGATTTTCTCTACCTCTTCCCCCCAGGTGGCACAGGGAGAATGGGGGTTGTGGTCAGTTCATCACACATTGTTTCTGCTCTGATGCTCTTTCCTCCTCAAGGGGAGGCCTCCTGACACTCTTCCCCTGCTCCAGTGTGGGGTCCCTCCCCCAGGAGACAGTCCTCCACAAACTTCTCCAACATGAGTCCTTCCTAGAAGCTGCAGTTCCTCCCAAACTGCTCCAGTGTGGGTTCTTTCCAAGGGGCGCAGTCCTTCAGGAACAGACTGCTCCAGCATGGGTCCTTCATGGGATCGCAAGTCCTGCCAGAAAGCCTGCTCTAGTGTGGGCTCCTCTCCCGGATCCACCGGTCTGGCCAGGAGCCTGCTCCAGCGAGAGCTCTCCCCAGGGTCACAGCCTCCTTAGGGCATCCACCTGCTCTGGCGTGGGGTCCTCCAGTAGAGTTCCATCATTGCACAGCTGGAGTAAACAGATCTGTCTATTGCAGACAGGTAAGCTGTCACTATCCTGTACACCTCTCTTGTCCTGGATTTTTTACTGGAACTCAGGGAAAATGAGCCACCAGTCAATGATCCATGCATTTAAAGAAGCGTTTACTGGAAGCAACAGCGTACAAGGCTGTGTGACTTTCTTGAAAGGAATATTTAATATAACTTCTATAAATTAATCTTTCTGAGAGAACTGGTGGATTCCTCTAACATATTGAAGCAATGCAGAAGAAGACCTTGATATCTTACATGCAATCAACACCATGTGCAAGCAATTGCTTCCATTTGGAAATGTTGCTTAGGGTGATTACTATGCTGCAAACATGTGAAGCTTCTAGGAAACAAGACTTATCTTTACTAAAATAATGAAGTATTATTTTTAGTATTCTATACTGCGTTATTAAACTGAGTTCTCAGAAAGTTGGGTAAACCATTACGTGACCAGAATTTCTTACTCAAATTTATACAATGGAAAACTTACTACTTTCCAAAACTGGAAAACAGTGGTTGGTGTGAAGCATGAAGGACAACTTGGTTTAAAATAATTTTTGCCTTTCATAAGGAAAAAGGGAAGAATAGACACTGAAGGAGCAGTGATTGCTGTACCATTTATGCATGGAAGAAACCTTATATTTGTAAATCTGAAACTCGAGAAAATCTGAATGATGAAAGAGAAACTTCAACTGTGGGAGCATAGCCTCAGCCCAAATTGAGTCCAGAGCTTTTCTGAAATGATGTTACGAGGCATACAGGCCAATATCAAATATGGTTAAAACTCAGTCTATTCTTTCCATCCTCAAAAAATAACATTTTTCTGAGGGGCTTATTCTACTCTAGGCAAAGAGTGGCAAACTAATGCAATCAGGACATTACTGTTGTTTTTGTAATGCCAGGAATTGTGTTGTCCTTTATAGACAAAGGAGGAAAAATGGTAACGTCCCTGCCTCAAGGGCTTGATTATTGAGAAATGGGAAGCTGTAGAAGAGTAAGTTGCTGAAAGGGGGATAAGATGCTGAGGATTGATCTGTCTGTGTGATATCTATTTTGTTAAAACTAATTGCTAAGATGGGACTCCATTTTTATATAACTTCCTGCTTGTCAGCATAAAGCTTCTGGGTGTAAAGCTCATAGGATCAGGCTGAAGCAGGAAATTTAATAGTGTGGATTTATGCTGGAGTACTGGCACCAGCATCTGTGGTCAAGTTGTCATTAAAGCAAATAATGGTATTAGTTTTGTGTTGTGGAGGGCATATATCTAGTGCTGCCATTTCCTTGTTTGAAATAAGGCAGCAGCAGAGCTAAGTATGCTTAGGGTTTTGGTCAGGGAAAGAAATCTTCCTTTAAATCACTTTAATTATTGTTCACTAACAAACAAATTATAAATAAGTTTCTTGTTTAAGATGATGCTGGTTTTGAAAATCGTATGAAATTTGATGGAAGACATCGTAGATCAGTTGCTTGTCCCTCTCATTTTACTGAGACTATCCCTCAAGGCTAGGTCTCAACAACAGGCCAAATAAATTAATTCAGAATCAGCTGGAATGGCTGTTTTTCCCATGTGTACTTCAAAAATTGGTATTTAGTATTTTTTTATTTGTACTGTAGTAATTCTTGGAGGCGAAGACCACAGTAAAACTTTCTTAAAAAACAAAACAAAACAAAACAACCAAAAAAGGTAGTCTCTGAAAACTTTTGCAAGGTGGGAAGGAATACATGGGTATAAGAGACAGAGCACAAGGGAAAAAGGCCAACGGTTGTGGGTCAATAGTTGTCAGTCCAGTGGCTACCAAAATAGCATCTGACAGCTTTGGCGTTTCTAGGACTACCTACTTAACTGATTGTAAACTACTATGAAATGTCAGGTATTTTGCTGGTAATTATTTCACGTATTCCATCCTGTAAATAATTTTCATGAGACAAAGCACCACTTCTGTTTCAGGTTCTAAGTGATGTTGACTTGGTATGGTTTTGCTCCACAGATGACTGCTGAAATCAACAAGAGTTGTCCTGCTGACTGATGAAATTCAGATCAGACCCTGAATGGATAAAGCTATGTTTTGGAGGGAAAAAAAAGAAAAAAAGAACCCCAAAATTGGTGTGTAAGAACTGCTTAAGTGTTTGAAAACCCATCAACTTCTAATTTAAGTAGTCTGGAGTTGCATTAACAGTAGAGGAATAGAGCTTAGTAGGGAAAAATATGAATTTTTTGGTACAGTGCAAATCAAACCTTGGAGCTATTACAGACCATCTCTTTCAATTTAAATTTTTATCTGATGTCACATGTAGGATTTTCAGTGGTATGGTTTTAGAATTGTTGAATTATCATTTGGCAAATATTTCTCCGGAAATACTGGAAGGTATAAGGTGTAGGGCAAAATAAACCAGCTGTTACAACTTGAAATGTGTAAGTAAACAGAGATCTGTGTGGATTTTGGGACGTGTGCAGGCAGGAGAAACATCCCTGGGGGAAGATGAGTGTGACCACGCAGCTGTTTGTGTGGTACTTTTCCCACTGAAGCCTGGTTGGATGAAGGGGTAGTATTGCAACTATTGTTATTGCCAGTAATGGCCAGGTAGACTGTTCAGCTGGAAGTCTTTTTTTGCCCTGAGGTGAGCACTCAATAACTGTTTCCTGCTTTGAGTCCCTTTTACTGCTCCAAACTGTGTGCTAACTATTATATCAGAAGATGGAAGGAGAATGGAAAGGAGGGAGTACTCTTTTCCTCCATCCTGTCCATATTTTGCCCTCAAATTGCTGTAATTTGTTACCTTTCTCCTGAAATGGATCTTACTGAACACTTGAAGCTTTGGAAAGGGAGGGGGGCGGATTTCTTTAGAGGAACTGTGTTGGGAAAACATTCCCGTTTTTTTAAGCGTTGTATTGTTATTCAGTGATCTTATTTTTGAAGTACAAGATGTCTAGTATACATATAATTCTGCCTTGAAAGGTTATTTTCTCAGTTTTTACTGCAATCTATTTTAAAGCTGTACATACAAGTTCTTTCTTTGCTAACAGATTTTTCCTCCCTGCACTATGTTTGGATGTATTTCTCAGGGAAATAATTGACATCTCAGGACAGAGTCATAAGGACATAACTGTGCGTGATCCTGCATGAAGACTGCCATTGAAATTGATGGGATATCTACATATTGGGAACAAAGACCAAAATTTATATATTTGTAGGAAATAGCAAAATGTGCTTTGCAAGCACAAGAACACATAGATAGCAGTTTCACAACAGTGTTTCTCATCATAGCTCGCTTATTCGAAACCTTTCCCTAGAAGTGAAAACACGGATTCACCTTGCGTTTTATCCTTTACACTTATAGTGTAATGAATGCATGGCACAGCTGCCAAAAATATAAAAATTAGTATATTTGAAATTACTGAGTACTGCACAAAAGTCTTAAATGTGCAATTACTGCCTGCTGTATTTAGAACAAAGAAGATGACTGCCTGCCCTTTTTTGGTATTGTCTAGGAATATAAACAGTAGAGAAACCTCTTGCTTTGGTATCTTCAAACTGATACAGGCTTCATGATATCCCCAAATGTTTGTACATGCTATACATGCAGAAAACTACACCTTTGCCCTACAGTCCCGGCTTCCTTTGCAAAATAATTTATCATTGGTCTAGTAATGAATAGTTCAAGATAAAACCTATTTTTCCCCCTGTCTTTTGCTTAGAAAATGCTGTGATTTTGCATTCAGCTCTATGTACTTCCATATTAGAAAGCTTACGGTTAATTTATTTCATTATGCCGTGTTAACATGAAGAGGCATTAAAAGAAATCCCTGTGGGTGATTGCTTGCTTCCCATGGAATAACCATTCCTATACATATGCTCTTTGCCTCCACAGGGGCTTAGCATACAGCTGCCAAGAAACTGCTTTTAAAAAGTCCTGCCTTTATGTGATCAAATTTCAGCCTGGCAATCTGTAAAGGGCTAATTATAGCCAGCTGCAATTAGCCAGCCAGCCCCACAAAGGGCTAACTGTAGCCACCGGCAGCCACGGTACTTACTGCAGAGGCCAGCAGGCAGTCTGGGATGAAGGCAGGGGAAGAAAGGTGTTTTTTCCTTGGGACTTGAAGGGACAACTGGAAAGTACATAGTCACCCAGGGAGCTCCTGCCCTTGCTGGCCTGACCGTGGGGCCGAGGCCAGAGCTGGGGATGGGATGGGAAAAGGGTCTGCCCGGCAGCCCTGTGTCTAGCTGTCCTAAATGCAGAGGTGGCCTTTTGCCATTTGAAAGCTTGCTGTTGCAATTTTTGTTCCAATAAAACTTGTCTTCCACTTTCAGAGCTCTTGACACTTCTAGTCTCAGAGACAGGCTGGTCCGTGCCTGCCCCTGACTCCCGGACCCTGACCAGAGCTGCCTCCTGCCACTGCGCAGCCCCGTGCTTGTCATCCCACGGCAAAGTCCTCAGGGGTCCCTTTCTCAGAACCTGGCAACCCTTAACAGTACAATGCCACAACACGCGATGGGTAAAAGCAGGAATGCTAAGAAATAATGTCTACAGTATAAATGAGTAATGATGACAACGGGGGTGACAGGAGGGAATGCTCAGGGGTAAAAGAGTGCTGTTCCAGGTGGTTTTCATTAGCAGCAGAGGTGCTGGCACTGCTGGTGGTGGGTGAGAAGCTGGATCTCCATGGTGCCTTGTGCGCCTGTGTCCTTGGTGTTCAGGCATGCTTTGGTTAGCTCCTGTTAGGGGTATATGGAGTGGGGAACGGAAAAAGGATGGTGCACAGACAGGTTTTGTTCTGGGGTATGGCTGGGATGGAGCTTAAGTATATACTCTTTGTAGACACAGCCTCTGACTGCACCCCTGTTTATTTTCAATGTTTTTTTCCAAACCATGTTTTCAGGACCTGGCCTGTTTAATTGCAGTGACCACACTTGGTCTTCTGTGTGCATTAGGGAAATACTCTCTTTTCAGACACTCATTTATAAGACCTGAAGAACTGCAGAAGGTGGGGGAACACGGAAATAAATGAGTTGGGCTTTGTCCTTTTAAAGTGTGTACAACTCCAGTCTTTTGCAATACCAAGTCTCATAGGAAAGCTGGGCAACTCAATAGAGATAAATGTAGCTCCCACTGCTACTAGAATCCATTTTTCACTGAGTTATATGAGAACAGGGTCATGCCATACTGCATTTAACAAACTAGGATGTTATTTTGAGAAAATTCTTCCTGAGTCCCTCCTAGGATTCTTTTTACGTGGTGATACATGGCATTGATATGTCCCTCTAAATGCTTTGTCTGACTGAGTTACAAATTGCCTAGTTCTTAAAATTCCTTTTCCTTTGGCTCTGCATTCTACTGATTATTTCTTAAACTTCACAATCTTAGTTCCAATGTCTTGATTCACTTAAGTTTATATGGACTTTCCCCCCACCCCTCCCAGATGACTTCCATTCATATATCTTAATCATAATTCCTGATGTCTGCAGTGAATGACAAGTATGTGCTTCTTGGAGTAGAATTAGAGGTTATCCTTTAACATAAAATATCTATTAGTCAAAGGCAATTGCGTTTAATGCTTTTTTGGTACTAAGTTACAGCAGGCCCTTGACACTTATCAGTTGTTACTGTGTTTCAGAAGACTAGTAGCATACATTTGCAAAATGCTTCCTTATTTTTTATTTTTACTAGGAGTAATTCAGTTTCTGAAAAATCCTTGAATGTCTGATGGCACATGTTTTGGGCTCTGTTCTGTAAGTGGAAAGTATTTTGGTTGCTTTAGCAGGAAATATGAATGAATAAAAGGGTGGTGACTTCCTATCTATTGTTATATTATATGCAGAGGCTTAGAAACGATCTTCAACGTTATTTAAAACCATACAATAGTAGCAGTGTAATATTTGGTGCTTACAAAATCTCAGTAAGGAGGAAGATTTCCCCTGGTTTTTAGCATTTATGGGAAAAAATTGAGAGAGAAAGAAGGGGAGAGAGGGACTTCAGTAAACATGAGTCATAGAAACAAGATTTGGGGCTTAAGGTTCTGATTCGTCTTCTAGGCCAACCTGAAAACTATGTCAGGCAGCCAACCTTGCATTTGATTTTATGATACCATTCGCTGTTGTCATATTCCCCTGATTTTTCGGTTGAAATAACATAAGAGTTGTTCACAAGTTTTATGATAGAAGCCAAGAAATGTGCCCTTTTTTAGTTCAAAAAGAAATGGCAAGTACAGTCTGGGGCTGATTTCAACATAATATCATTTTTTTTTTCTGCTTCTGATTGGGTGTTTACATGATGGGTATCCTCTAGCATATATTTTTCCACCATGTGTACTCTCAGCTTATACTAGAAATGATGTCCCTTACTGTAGTATCTGGGCATGCGGTCTGTTTCTGCAGGCGTTCTGCAACACACGTGTTGTGTTGGTAGTGCAACCGATTACACAGGAACATGACAAATTATAGTAATTACAGTCTTGTCCATGAAGTTTCTACTTCACAGGGAACTGGAGCTGGTGATACTCATTTGTAATTATCTTTGTAACCTGTTGTAATTATACATTTGGAAAATGATGGCATTTTACTTTTCCTCATTGTTCAAAGGAACATATGACTGTAGACAAGAAGTACGTTGTAATGTCTCTGAATTACATTTAAGTGTTTGCTGTTTAATACTGCTTAATCTGATCTTATTACTTTTATTATTTTTGAGTGTTTGCTTTGGTTCAATTTGATGGATTTTATAACGTTGGCAAGTCTGATTGTTCTGGCTTCAAACTCCAGTTAATATATAAACTGCTAAATTGTCTGTCAGTGCTCTCGTGTACATATACATGCCATATAAGCCCATCTCTGTTTACATACCACGTATGTGGAGCTGAAATGGATTTGATATCTTTATCTCGTGCCCCTGACTGCTTCACTTGCTCTATGCCTTTTAATCTCTCTCTCCAGGATTTACAGTGGCATTTCAGTTTCATGAAGCATTGCGAATAACTGCCATTAAAAAAAAAAATACCTCAGAGGAAAACACTTTCTCTTACAGTCCTCCTCCTCCCCCATGTGGAGCTCCACTCCAGCACTAACAGAGAACTGCATGTTTTGCCAGACATACTCTATAGCTGGAGAAGTCCGTGCTGCTGTGAGCTGAATACACACATTTGCTTAGTGTATGTGTAATGGCTGAGTTCCGCTAGTGTCCGATGGAGAAGCCTCTCTGTAATTTTCAGTTCATGAAGTACACAAGTATAGAATGCAGGTTAATAGACATAACATATGTTATTAAAACATACTTCTCTGAAGTTTTGAAAAGTTATTTGTTCTGTCTTTCAAGTTTTCTCTGTAAAGCCAGCTTTCATAGTACCATGGCTATAAAACTCTTCTCTCAAAACAGATGATTTACAGGAAGAGCTGCAAAAATGTGGGTGTTCAGATAATAATGTCCTGGGAAGTCATGTCATTCAGACAACAATTTCAGCTCAGCTCACCACCCTAGTCTGGGGGGCTTTTATTTAGAAAAACCCCACATTTTTAATGTGATATTTGTAAATAAATTCCTTAGACTTTTTTTTTTGTCAAAATGAGGTTTTGGAAATAAGTTCACTTGTGTCAACCTGAATCCCTTTTCCACCATTATTCAAAGTGAAATATTACTTACTCATAAACCTAAAGATGGCACCAATATAACAGCTTTTTGCATATTATAATACCATATGTCTAAGTCTGATAGTATGTAGTCTTTGTGGCATAGGCTATAGTTCCTATATACCTTTTCTTAGCCCCTTATTCCTACTTTAATTTAATTTGCAGCCCTGTGACTTGTACTGGAACAGCTCTATGTGGAGCCATGCTATAAACTGGATCACCATCTCAGTGTCCTCCTCTCGCAGAAGGATGATGTCGGCTGCAACTTTGTACATGCTTAGAGAGTGAATGCAGGTAGTGTCCAGGGGATTGATACAGATCTGTCTTATACTTTGCTCAGAATGATGAGCCTGAAGACATAAATTCTGATGTTTTTAAAGATCATCATAGGCCTTTATTACATATGCATCATGATACCTCAGATATAATATCCACAAATTAGGAACTGCTTGAAGTCTAGTATGAAGTCTAAATCTGAATTTATGAGCAAATTACTCAAATTTTAAAAGTGAAGATTGAAGTCCAGAATCTGAAGACCATTTCAGCTGCAGAGTAGATGTGACTAAGATTAAAATAATTGCATTTCTGTTTTGGATGCAGCACAAGACATTAACAGCGTACTGTTTCCAATAACATAATGGGTCATGAGAATTTTGGAGGGTGGAAATTCTTACAATGAAAACTAGAATAAATCTATGTGTTTAAAATACTGAGAACATTTTCCTCTTTGCTTTTCTGTAACTTTTATTTATGAACTTCAATTATGGTTCTGGGCTTCATTTTCCTCCTTGCACTAGAAAAAATTTGGGTTTATTAAATCCCAGGTCTTTTCAGCGTCTATCACAAATGTAAATGAACAGTCTGTAGTGTTGCATGCTCTCTGGATTGCTCTGATGATCCTGTTGCCATGGTGATAACAGAGCATACAGGTTCATGAGACTGTATTAGTAATGCAGCAGTTTGAAACTTAATCAATGTACTGCTACTTCTCTGTATTTCAATATCACTTCAGCAAAATTGAATTCTAGTCAGTTGTCAGTCCAGTTTATTTCCTATGGATTTCTTCTACAAAATTTCCCTCTTTATTCTAGGCACTGATCATGATATAGGAATTGAAATCTGTAGTGGTCTGTCATACTAATTATACGACTGTCTTGTAGCAGGCAATCTTTGGCTATTGTATTCAGCAGCAAACACGTGAGAAATATTTTGGGCTGAGTACATAAATTGTAACTTTTATGCAGAAAAGATTCTTTTTTCAGAAGATTCGTCTGGATAGTTTTGTTAATTTTGAAAAATTTTAAGCATAGTGTAGAACTGGAAAATGACTGTGCCTATTAGAAGTTAAAGCTGTCAAAAACAACCAAATGAATGTTGTATCCTAGATCTTAAAAAATACATTGAGGAAAAGGTATTTTACCCTTATGAAACATTAGTCAAAAATATGTTCACAGTAGTACTTCAGATTCTCTTGCTTCTGAGAGAATTTTAACTTCTAAAATAATGTCACCGAATGATTATTGATAATTATTCATCTATTGATAGTATCATTAAAGGCAAACAGTGAGATAGGGCTCTATACACTTTTAGAGATGAATGTTAGTATGTAGTTAAAAAAATGCAAATTCTTCCCATGTAAACAGCTTTTGATCCTATTTGTTCAAGAGTAGGATAAAAACCTCAAGTTTTCTGTACTGCATCTCAATACTAAAAATTATTTGGTTTTTTTAGAGTGCCACGTTAATGATATTTAACATGCAAGGACATACAATACTGGATTTACACCTAGGAGTCATAAACCACAAAAGCTTTTCTCTGAAGGTTTGTAACATCAGAAAATAGTGCACATGTGTAATTCAGCTGTCTCTAGACTAAATATAGGCCTGTAATTAATTTCAGGGCCTCTTCTTATATCACAAACATTCAGAAACAGCTTTTATTGGTTTATGAGGAATAGCAGACTGCAGAGGGTAAATTCAGTTTCATAGGGTCCCCAGGGTCACTTCTAGAAATGGCATGTCAGAGGACATTGAAGCTGAAATGAAACTATACCACAATATGCCAATCCAGAAAGTTTTCCACTCCTTTTGAAGTTAAGCAATACCATTTCTATGCAACTGGTTCCAATCTTATGGTAGTGATAGTTTAAACGTCTATAGTTCTTTTCATTTTACATAAATGGATTTAATCATCAGTTTGTAAAAAAATGAGCCATCTTTCTGAATAGACTAAAGGGTAAAAGCTGCTTTTACCAGGTTACAGACTAGAAAGCAGGGTACTGAAAGGCATCTGTCTTCTGCTGGGTTGTTCGGGGAGTTGTCATCTTAGCAGGAAACAGGCCTCTGAAGCCCTTGCTCATGATCTCTTCTAGCATCTGGAATATGTTTGCTCTTCAGGCCTGCAGAGTTTACGGTGCTGCGGCACACAGATTACAGAGGACAGAATTTTTAGTTTTCCATATACTTACGTGTGTTGTTTTAAACTACTAAACTACAACCAGTTTACATTTATTTATTTAAATTTGGAAAGCACAGGTTATGGAAAGGCAGAGATGAAGATGTTTAAAAGTCCATGTGATTGACTGCAAGATTAACTAGTTTATGAAATTTTGTGGACAAAATCAACCCTATTGACTCAAAACTAATATGTTGGAAGTCTATCTGTTTTTTACCAGGTATTTAATGTATAAGCTTTTGGAAGTTATTTAGCCTCAATATTTTAGTTTCCACACCCAATAAAACGTCTTTCTCACGTTATGTTGTAGGGCTACGTTAATTCATGGATGAAATTATCTGTAGTGCACAGTGGCCTCCAAACCCCTTACACACAGATGACTTATATCTTAAATGCTGTACCGAATAAGTACTTTCCTTTTAACCTCCTGCTGAACAGGTGGGATGCCTGTAAGAAACCTTTACCACAAAAGCAAAGATTTAGAGGGCAGAACATGACCTGATGGGAATAAAGGGAGGAAAATCACTCCGAGGCAGACCTGGAGGTACAATGACTCCTTAAGTCTCATTTCAGTCCTCCGAAATAGCTCTTATGAAGGTTGCTAGTACACAGACTGCTTTGGGGCCAGATCTTCACAGCTGAAAAAGTGAAGGTAAAGAGCTGTTACCTTTTCTTTACTGTTTTCATGCACAGCTGTTGCCAAAAATCTGTAGGGCAGGAATGAATCATGCCTCTGAAGAGTACACGTGCACAAGCTACGTGTACAGTCAGACCCCACTGAGTTGCAGTAAGTGTTCTGTTTGACTCCTTCAACGCTCTGAATCCCAAGCAACCGTATAGTTTCTCCCCTCCACCCTCTCCCTTCAGATAAGCCTACAGTAGTTTAAAAAGTTTCTCAGGGAAATGCAATTAGTAACATGATTTAATAAAAGCAAAACAACTGAATATGAGGAGAGGAGTCACTATTCTTTTGTTCTTCCTATGTAATGTAAGATAATAGTGAGAAAGCGATTGCATTACAACTAAATGAATTAAACAAAGCTCCAAAACATAAATTAGAATTTAACTGTGCCATTAAAAACTAATTTAATTTGCAAGCCATCATTACTAGATAATAAAGACCTACTGCAAAATGCACAACAATCTCTTGTGAACACAGGAAAAAAAGCAAGCAATAAATCTCGTTGAGCAGATGAGTTTCTGTTACATTAGTAGAGGAAAAAAAATGCTGAATGGATGTTTTAGTACATAATGAGAATGAGGAAGTAATGGAACAATTGGGCAGCTTAATTTTATCCATAAATGGTTTTATAGTTAAGGGAAGACCCTAGGGAGTATTAGAATTAAATGTATGCAGTATTGATTTTTTTGGTATGAAACTTTTTTGAATCAAAATAGCTTATGAATTTACAGTAACATTAAGTTAACATACACTTGATGTTATCCTTAGTTTCAGGAAAAACAGGAAGTTGAATACTCCAGTCAACTTCTTATTTGAAGATGTATGGCATGATAATACATAGCATGAGTGTACATCAAAAGATGTTTGTTTTCCTCAGACAAAAATAGCCTTCAGTCTGATTAATCCTTTTCTGTTTTGCTGGAGTTTCATCTGGAGTTGAAATTGTGGACTAGCTGGGGTAGAACCTGCTTCCAGGTTTGCAGATGTGAGCAGACATTTGCTCTGTTTCTGCAGTTTCCCTTTGCTTTTGGTTTTCTGTGTAAACTTATGTTGGTCCCTGTTACATCTTGCAGTATGTGTCAGAAAACATCATAATCTGTGTATTTCTCGGTGCATTTACTATAGTTGCTGTAGGCGGCACGTGCCTTTGGCGCTGCAAGGTTGGCACGGTCCCACTAGCACATATGCCAAGAGCCAAGTCCTGCAGGAATTTCCAAAAAATAATTTTCTTGCCATGCTTTCATTATACGGTAGTGCCAGCAGATGGCAGTCCGGTACTTTGCTTCTAGTCTACAGGTGGTCAGATTACAAAATTATAGTTTTAATTTTAATGCAATTAATCCTGTTGCTAAAAGAAATGCTTTTAGCTTGATTATTACAATGGTTTTGTTTCCTTATCTGCCTTCTTTACCAAGGGTCTGGCAGGAAGTCTGCCCCTCTGCCTTCTCTTCTGCGCGATACTGGAGGTCAGACTTTACCCCCAAACTGTGGTCTTGTGAAACTGAGAGTAAGTGTATGGAAGTTGCTCTGTAGTCTGTCCCCTTGGCATTGACAAGACTATATAATTTATAAGCTTCGTATTTTAAGACTCATTCCATCTGAGTAATTTTAATCAGCTTACCTGCAGTTCTCCCTGTAGTATCGTGAGGTCAGATACTCTTTCGCCTCAGTGGCTGTGTCGTGTTGATGTAGGAAGCTAAAACAGCTGCCATGCTCGATCACAGAGGCATAAGGAATGTAATTTGTAATTTAGGCCCAACTCTTGCAAATACTTAAGCACATGCACAACTTCAGGCATGTGAGTTTTTTTTCTTAACAGGTGGAGCTACTCACGGATTTAGTTATCTATAGACTTACTGGGGCACTGGGCAGGATTGGGGCATTGCTTGCGAATCAACATATAGAAGTGGTCAGGGTATTTTAATCCCTTTGGGTACAAAGAGCTGTATTAATGACAGGTGACATTATTCTACTGAAAAATATCCTTTCTGACTCATTGTAGCCACCAGGTTAGGAGTCCTCAAAGTGAAAGACAATTCTCATTGCTAAGCTTGCTCTGTTCATTTTATTTTTGCTTTTGTTTATTATTTATGTGTTCCCATAAATGCTTCTCATGCTGCTTCTTTTGGTGCATACATAATATTCACCGTAAGAACATCTTCCAATACAAGAGCATAGACCTTGTCTTTTTAGGGGTGTGACTTTGCCTGACAAGAGAGAGCATTTGGGAACTCAGGGGATTCTGGAAGCTATGGCTGAGCAGAATAATTACCCAGTATCTCCTGGGCTGTCGTTTTCACCAGCTTTTCCCAGTGCAGACTTGTGCAGAGCAGCGGAAGGGAATGTGCTAGAGCATTGGCAGAGGTTTCCAGAAGGACCTTGAAATCTATCAACACACATGATTGCATTTGGGAAAAAAATTAATAGTATCTTAAAGCTTTTTCTAATATCACTTCCCATTCTGTCTAGACATGACTTTACACTGGAGGCAAAGTTGGTGATGTGCATTAATGATATACTCTGGGTGTAACTTTATTTACACAGACGTGCTACTCCTGAAATGAGATGGTCAACACCAGTGACCAGCAAATAGATTTACCTGGTGAACTCACATAATCTGATCCCAAGGCCAAAGTTTTACTGCTTGTGTGTCTTTCCTTCTCTCCAAGCTGCTTTGGCATTGGATCCTTAAATAGCATTAAGCTGCCACCACTGTGTTTTCTAAAAGTGAAATAAAGCTAAACTTAGGTTAAGAAAAAGAGATTGATAGGGTATAATATCTCCACAGGATGATGCTTAGAGAGTAGGCTTAATAATACTAGTAAAGTACTGTTATAAGAAGTTGGAGTGGGTGAGAATATGCATAAATGTACTATGCTGTACTGTTCCTTCAGTCTTGCTGTGACACCAGACTTACCTGAAAAAGTAGTAAGATCAGCTGCCCCTGAATTAAGTATTATCTAACCCTGTAATTATTGGCATGGAAACCAGTTGGACTTCAGAGTGCATAAAATGTTGGCACAATTTGTTTCAGAATTAAGGTGTGGTGCAATACATTCTCAGAGGGAATTTGCCTTTACTGGTATGATTCCACTGAAGAAAACAGGACTGGCTTGTGTGGCTGCAAGTAGTACTGCAGAACTAGTCATTAGATTGTTCTAGCGTGTATCGGGACTGGGTAGTTTATATAATGCACAACTATAACACAAAGAGTGATTAAAAAACAGGTAATAACCCATAATGCTAATGGGCTTGTTGCCACAGAAAAGAAATGTCAATTAAAATTCTTATGAATTATTTACACAATTTCCCCCCCCCTATAATTTGATTCTAAATTGAATGTTAGCTTTAGGTCAGAGTTTTATGTGGAGATCCATAACCCTTCTGAGCTGCACATGCACTCATTAGCTACAGGCACATTTGCAAATGTGCTGAGTTCTCTCTTGTACCTGCCAGTCTGTTAAATAAAGATCAGGTTCCCTCCTTGAAGCCCTGCTGCTATGTTGCCTCCTACAGGAATGTGCCTTTACACAGTTCTAAAAGCTGTCTCGGCCCAACGATTCTTTATCAGATTTGAGGAAATGACCACCTGTCAAATTAACAGCTATGAGGGTTGCTTTTTATTTTACTTTGATTTCAGGCAATTAGTATTCAGCCTCTAGCAGTAGTATAATTAGCCACAAAATATTAAAAAATTTGCGATACTCTGTGTGTGTGTAATGCCTACCTTTACCCCTTGCGGTTGTGTGAAACAAATGAGAGGTGTAATCATCTGAGTAATTCTTAAGTCGAGATATTTCACAAATGTGTGAAACTTCTACATGCCACCTGAAGCATATGCCTTGCGATATTTGTCACACTTGGCCTCTTTAACATAGGAGTGTAATACATGTTACCATTTCTGACACTGTCATGATAGATTAAATGAGAGGACTGGGATGTCCTATACATGTTTCAAATGTGTAAAAGGAGCATAAAGGATAGTAATTTATTTAACTGTCACAGTGAAAATCGTGGAATTAGATTGGCTGGTGTTTTTTCTTCTCTCTTGTTGGTTATCTATTGCTGTGATTTGTTTTTGCACCTCAAAACAAATATCTATAATCTGAAGGTGGCTCAACACCACTTTTCTTGTTTGGCCCTAGTAGACAGTGGGGTGGCTCCTGTGAGGACAAGTGGACCACCATTGAAATTGAGCCTATGTCTTGCCTGCAAGAAAATATCGCCTTTCCTGTCATGTGAACCTTCCTCTCTGTGTTGTCATGTCTGCTGATTGTTTTTATTATTATTATTTCTTTAGGAGCAGCAATTCAGAGTTGAGAAACTCGGTTGCGAGTGTAGTGTTTAGCAATGAGCAGGATTTTGTTCTTCCTGCTCGATCAGTAGCATTGCTGGCCACGTTTCACTGGTTGGATCAGTCGGGTTCCTGGCCAGTCAGGTGATACTGAAGACCTTACAAGAGCACCATGGACTGTAGGATCAGTTTGACTGTGATGGCTTGTGAAAATAAAACAATAAACCATTACTGCTAATATTTAGATATTAAATGGAAAGACCTCGTACATTTTCTTTGGTCTAGATAAACTTGGCATTATTGGAAGTTAAAACAGAACCTGTCTTTGCATGCAAAGTGTGTGTATTTGACCTAGGAGTCATTGACGGACAAAATGCTATTCTTATCCCCAAAATAACTGCAGAGCAGACTCTCAGTCTTGTGAAGTGCCTGCTGCAATATAGTGGCATGGAAGTGACTGTTTTCTCCTGAGGTGTGTCATGGTACAGACAAAATACTTGAAGTCTTGTCTCTGCCCCAAAGAATATTCAGGTATTACATGCAAAGTGGAAATGTTCCCACAGAGAAGGCCAACAGAAATTCATTGGAGAATGCAGGGCAATAGGGCATTTAGGATAGCCTCCTGGAGAGTGGGAAAGGGGGACTCGAAACTTCCCTCCCTGTCAAGCCTGGAGTGGGATGCGGATTTAACTTGCGTAGCACAAGTGAGTATCCTGCCTGAGGGAATATTGTGAAGGAAAGGGATGTTCAAACTCTCACTACTTTTTCCATGGCTTTGTGACATTTTCCTATCTCCATTTCTTAATCCTCCCTACCATCTCCTCAGAACAGTTTTTCAACAAAACCACAAAGGAAATTTTAGCAGAAATCAGTCTCATGGCAGCTAAAATTGTGCTACTGATGAGTAAAATATCAAAAAATAATGGCTTCTTACTATTACTGGCATGGCACAGAGGTTTTGGGGTCAAAGTGGTACTACCAATGCCTGGGAGCTCTCAATAGCACAAAAGTTACTTGGATAATCCTGACAGGTCTGGGATTTTGTATTCCGTAGTAAATCCTGTCTCAGATGTCAGGGTTTGGTTTTCATTTTTCCTTTTTCCTCTTAACAGTACGTTTACAGGTTTCACAATAATATCCTGGGATTTGTGCTTCCGTGTAAGAGTGATGTGGTTAATCTTCCTCATCACTTTACAGATGTATAACCTGTTTCTCAGACTTCCTAAATAAGTATTTTGTATTAGCATATATATATATTTATCCTTGTCCTCTTCTTCATATCCTACTTTCCCAATTCTGTTTCATTTTATTAATCAAAGTGATATATATATGTTGTAAATGCCACTTTCATAATACCTAATCTAGCCCAGTATTAGAATAATCTCCTTTAGTTTCTATGTGTTTAGACATTGTTTCTTGTCCTTTTTTTATATAAAAAGGAGTCAGTTGGCCAAAAGTTGAGGAATTTCACATATTCTTTTCAATTCTCTCTTCTGGCTATGCCTTTTACCATACAGCAGCAACTACAGAAAAAAAAAAAAAAAAAAAAGGGCTGGCAGAAAGGGAGCTTTTTTAGAGAAACCTGAGTTTACAGCATACCATTTCCTGCATTGGAATGTTAAAATGCAAACCTTTACAGCAGTCGCCTCTCTGTCCATTGAAGATAGAGTTCCCTTTTCTTGTTATTTTGTCTGTAGATTCATTATCTTACCTTTTTCCAAATTGAATTGCATAAGCCACTTATCTGCCCGTGATTCTAGTCTAGCCAAGTCCCTGTGAATTTTATTGCTTTCCTATTGTGTATTTGTTGATTCACCCATTTTGTATCATCAGCACTTTTCATCACTTTACTGCATTTTCCTCCTTTCAGGTTTATAAAGTAAACAAAATCAATACTAATGTTACGGTATTCCACGAGTCAACTCCCTCTGTTTGGAACTGCTTCTAGTCACAAGTACCTTCTGGCTCTAGTATGCTAGCTAGGTTTTATCCACTCAAGCAACTTGTCTCCTGTATCTCAGGTACTAAAGCGAATATGCAACAATTTGCAAAGCATCTTGCAGCATTCTGCATTAGAAGTCGAACACCGCTTCCAGGCTGACCAAAAAGTTCTTAAAGCTCTTTAAAAAGCAATTGACCTCAGAGATATTATCCCTAGAGGTTACTTATAAAGAATGGAAGAGCTCTAAAGCGCTCATATCTGCTGCCTCTTTGCTCATTCTTGTCTTTGTGTTATGAGGCTCTTCTGTATATCATTATATGACAGGACAGTTTTTTAGCTGGTGAATATTGGTGAAGCTTGACTAGTCTCAATAGTGTTATGGTGATTTATGCTTCATTAGGACCTGGCTTAGGCTGCTTAAGTGATGAATGACATTAGTGCCCTGCTGTGATGATATTTGGTATCCCTGAATATGATTTTGTGACTTTGATAACAAGTATTACGGTTACCTGCCTGCATGATGATCTTCCATCATGATCAAACTCAAGATGCTCTATATCAAGAAGGCAAACTACTGCTTTTGCTTTCTCCAGAGCAGCCTCAGCCTATTTGCCAAAATATTTACAATCAATATAAAGATAAACATATCTTACAAAGTCATAAAATATTACTTTGCAGCAATACCAGCTATGTCATGTTTTACCTGGTATTTAATGAGGAGCCTACACATGAACCTCCATCTGGAATGAGATTTGTTATTCAATGAACCTCTCCGGAAAAAGTTTGTGAAAGGAGAAGGGAGATCTATCTGTGCTTTTCTTTTTGCTAAATTTCAGAAAAACAGCTAGTGTGAATGAATATGTTCTAGGGGATTTCATTTTGATCAAGGACTGAACCCTGACATGGTAGTTACTTTTAGAGTGGGCACTTGGTCTCATTGTACCAGTCATTTCACAATAAAAATAACAGTGAGGGACAGTCTACTCTTAGAAGTGTAGAGTTTCAATAAACAAGACAAAGTCTGGAAGTGAGGGGAGGGAAGCATCAAGATGTGAAGTAAATTGATTACAGTCACACTGTAAGTAAGTGGCTTTAAAGGAGTTTTATTTATATCCCTTGAAAAATAATACATCTTAAGCGAGCCTTCAAAAAAAGCTGAGAGATTCATATCTTCATGAAGCCCATCCTATTATATCCAGTGGCATGTACAAATCAAACAGAATTTCTTCAGTGCCCTTTGACTCCACAATAAATTCCAGACACAAAAGAGATGCTATCCTTTCATTTCCACAACATGAATGTTATCTTCCCTTCTATTTCTAGTTCATGTACTTGTGTCTGACATTAACACGACTGTCTGTTGGAAATAATGCCTAAAACAACTTCTAGGGTAAAATATAGTGGACGAAGGGCTGGTCTGCATGTCGCAAGCATTAGGGGCTGAATTTATTTGCCTTTAAAAATGATTAATAATAATAATAATAATAATAATAATAATAATAATAATAATAATAATAAAGTCTATACTTCTGCTTCCCCAGAAGCAGTACTATGTCTACAGCTGTCTGGCTTTTGACATTTACCTGATTCAGTTTCAATGCTTAGTTGTTGTAAGGTGAGCTCTTCTTCTTTGTCATTATTTCAGGGCTGCCTTCAAGGTCTCTGGACAAGGTAAGAAGCAGGTTAACAGCAAAAAGCCCAGTCTAGCCATGTTTAAGTCTTTGTCCTTTCACAATAACTATTGTTATGCCTACTGTTCTCTCCCTGAATTGTGCAGCTTAATTGTGTTTGTCAGCAAAAAGAACAAATTGGGTTTTAAAGGTGGATTGAGGTTTATCCTCCTGACAAGCGTAATGAATGGAAGCAATGCCTCCTGCATTTTGTGACACATTTGGCCTGGAAGATCTACCTAGTCAGTCATCCACTTCGTTCTTCTGTATTCTGTTTCCTAATCCTCCATCAAAGTGGTGGATTCTCTGTCCTCATAAACCCTTCACTCAAAATTACTATGTTCTTCCATCCAGGAATTGTCAGCGCTACCATTAATAGAAATGGGAAGACAGCCATTCACTTCACTGAGACCAGTTCTTGGCTAAGTGAACCTTATGGTTTGCATAATAGGTTCTGTAGGGCTGATTCTCCATTGCTTTCACCTTGAGTAGCCACCCATGCCCATATAAAATGAGTGTTCAGAATGGTCTGATTTAGCATCCAGTCAGGATAAATGTCAAGGAGTGCATGGCAGTGTGGAATGAAATGTTTCTGATTTCTGTGTATTTCAGTGAAAATGAAGAATGTTTTTCCTGGATATAATTTCTTTGATTATCCTGTTTTGAGGTGCCATTCTTAGTCAGGAATGAAGAGTATAAATAATTCAGATACTGCCCTTCATAATTGTATAGTGCAGCATGTTTTACATATTCTTAGCTAGAGTATAACTACCATAATCTTTTTCTGTCTAGTACTAATTCACCCCTGCAGCCATAGCGGGCAAATACCTTGCATTATGACAGAGCATCTCACTGTCTAGCCAAAGGAGACAGCCACAAACTCATTTACTAATTTTGTTGGTCTCAAGATATTTCATCCAATAGGATTTCACATAGGAAGCAAACCCAAATTGCACTGTAATGTGGAAAACATACAGGCAGTATTTAATGGTTACGGCTAGCTTCATACTAGCAGTCCTTAGTCCTCAAACAGGTTTTGGTTTTGAAATTTTCAGGGAATCAGTAGACAGAGGAACCTGTGAGTCCCTATTAGCTGTTGCAAGTCCCACATTGCTCTTTAATTAGCAAGTAAATAACAGTGATGGAGACCAAGAGGACCACAATTCACAATGAATGTTTTTGTGAGACAGCAGTAATGAACTCTCCCTTTTGAGGTGCATTAGCGATGCAGTTTCATTACTTGCTGACTGTACCCTAAGCTACAAATTAATTTCTTTTGTTCCAAACACAGGTAGCCAAGTACCCGTGTGTCGGCTGTCTTAAGAATGTAACTGGATTAGGTGCTGGTGGTGAGGAATGCCTCTCCAGTTTTCATAGCAGCTGACCCATCACGTACACTAAATGGAGTTCAGTTGCTCTTTGGACAGAGGCAGAGTAAATTAAATTGGTCAGATTAAAGTAGACTGCTACTAGTAATGCATTTCATGGGTGCCTCCTGCTTTCTGTCTGACTTGGTCTCTGTGAGGCTGCTGCATATAAAACACTCAGAAAAGACAATTTTATATATTTGAAAGAGAGAAAAATCATAGCCTGAAATAGCACATTCTTTCTTTCTAACTGACAAGCAATATCATAAAGGCAGCTGCTGGGAGCATAGCATGTCTGTCAAAATGTAAATTGTTTGTGACTGAAGCACCCTTCTGCAAAGATACAGCACCTACCCCTTCAAAGGAGTTTCTTTGAAACGAAACTGCACAGATATCATACCTCATTGTAGGAAAACCTATAAGTGAGCCTTTAAAGCTATCTCCCATGATTTCCTTAGGATTTATGGTAGATTATATTCCAGAATATGTTATTTTTAGTGTAAATTACTACAAAGTTGGTTTAAAAAATGTATAGATGCAGTGAACCTGAATGGAGTCCCTGCCTTCCCCCAAAACAGCATCAAAATGGAAATATTTTGACTAACAACCAGATCCTCCCTTTCAGAAAATTGGCTGGTGCAGATTCTCTCTAGATGGCAGTGGAGCTCTTTCAATGAGGGATCTGCTTCCTTCCCCCACCCTCTTTCCACTTCTTCTGGAGACTCATTTCCAGCTGTACTGCGCTATGATTTAGCAGGGCTTTGATGCTGTAAGATGTTGGCGGGCACAAATCAGGCTCTTTTTTTTTTTCTAAAAGGATAATATACTGCTTTTTCAAAGTCAATTAACACTTAGGGCAAATGAAATGGGGAGAGCTAAAGGTCAATTACTAAAGGACGGCCACAAAAACCTTTCTGGTTTACACAGCGTTCATCCAGGGATTGCAGATCACTGGGAAAAGAAAGGAAATAATAATTAGCTCATTTCATTTCTTGATGGTTACCAATAAGATGGTTTAATACAGCTTATCTGTTTTACTTTCAATCAACTGTGACTGGTGCTAATAATCATTCTGACCATCCTGAGACTGTGTTGTTTCAAGGCATTGTACCGTCATCACACAGTAGCTGGGAGATTGTTGTGGCAATTTATGCACCAGACAAATATTAGCAGAGAGAATAGCATTAAAACTTCAGGTTTGGAGTGCATTTAATAAGCTTTATGTGTAAAAGAAATATTGTAGCTGGGCAGTCCAGCCATTAAACAAATAAGGGCATGAGAGAGATGAAGAGCGAGTGCCATTTTTGCCCTCATTCATCATCCTATTTAAAACAAGGAGGTAAGTTAAAACTTGGCCTTTGGAGGTATGTGGTGTTGATTCATTGGCTTACCAGCTCCTGACTTTTCATGTCATAACCATGTTGCTGTTTTACAGGTGAACTGCTATGGATATAGAGATTTAATCAGACAGGTCTCCAGTGCTGTTTAGATGTGTCGGCCTTCATGTTACTCATGTGAGTCACTCTGACATCAGTGAGGCAACTCACCACGTAAAGTAGAAGCAATGCCTAAGTCTTTTTGAGATGTGTGCCTTGTTTGGAAAAGGGAGATTCATGTCAAGAGAGCATACAGCTTAAAGGAAACTTAAATAAAAATAATAATATCCCCAAATTAAAGGACCATTCATAACAAAATGAGGTACCAGATTACTGTCCTGTCGGTTTGATGATGACTATACATGAAAATTGCCAGACTTGACTTGAATCTGTACTTTCCGCTTGCCTTTTGTGTGTTGAACAGCTTTCCAGGTAAGACTTACACTTAAGATTGCAGTCACAGTTCATTTCTATCTTTTTTAAAATAACTCTGCTGAGTTTAATAACCTTTTCCTTTTTGAATAAGGAGTTTCTGTTTGCAGTCACATGAAAAGAAAAAAAGGGCAGTGCTACAGGCAGCGGGAGATTATTTCATGCCTACCTACTCAAAGAGGGTTTTACAAGAGCACAAGGGCCAGGCAAAGCACATAATGAGCAAACTCTTGTGAGGTAAATTATTATTTGGGATTCTGAATGGGCCCTTAATGTGTGTGGGAAACTATGCTGCCAACTAGTTGTGTGTGGCACTTGACTTGCAGGTAAGTAGCAACTTATCCGATCGCTGTCATCCCTGCCTCATTTCACTGCCTCAGACAGCAGGGAAAGGAAGGAAAAAGTGCTGGACCTAGAAGTCGTGCTCCCTTGTTTGCTGCTGTGTCAGAGAGACAGACCTCTTCCTAGCCATGAGAGTGTGTGTGTGGTGCACTAATCGTCTGCCCCCGCCTACGTGCAGGCAGCGCTGTTTGTCCTTTTTGTTTGAAGAGCACAGCAGCCCGGCTCTTGAGCAACAGGCACCAAGGGGCAGTGCCTAATTTGTTTCCTTGAGTTTACAAAGGGAGCAAGGATCAAATGTGGAGCTTCTGTTCCTCGGCGGCAGACTATATCCCACTTTAAGGATATATGTAAACTGTTGTTATGGCAGTATCTGTAGTGTGGTGACACTTGAGCTAACTAGAGAGTACAGGGGCTGCAGGTACATTTGCATTGCACAGTCCAATCCAAAGTGAGACATTTCTCTTGAAAATACGGCACCCGCAGTGTTTTCCCTTGAGTGGTTTATGCTGGAAAGCTGAGAGGTAGCTACTGTGTCTTTCCAGGGAACTGGAGCACGTAAGGCTATTTTGGTGGTGCGTCTGCAGTAGCAAAACACTTGACAAAATTTCTGGGCTGGTTTTATAGTACATGCTAAGCTACGTATTTGTGTGGGGTCATGCCTAGCTTACATCTTACTCTGATGTTCACGTTTCTCTGGCCATATCCACTTATTTTGCAAAAGATTTTGTTGAGGCAGAAAACAAGGGTTCAGGATATTTGTTTGGAGTACTGAATGTCCAGAAAACCAGAACATGTCCACTGAGCATGTTCACATCAGTTGTACTGTACCTACAACTGATCTGCATGTGTACTATAACGTGCAAGGGTCACATGTGGTGAAAAACACATCATGTACCTTTTTAGCCAGGAAAAATGCCAGCTCTGCTGAGGTTGTCTCAGGTTTGTCACCTGACAATGTCACCTGTAATGACCTTAGCGCAGTTTTGGGGAACATTCCTCAAGGTGTGAACCATTTCACCACTTTATCTGTTCTGTTGGCCACATATTGGGGAGCAAGAAATTCCTGCAGAGTGTGTCTGTAGATACACATGCCAGGAGATACATTTTCCCACAACTAGCAGAACTGTGAGACTGACTCCCCTCCCTCCCTTTTTTGGACTTATTTTGTTCTCTATTGAATGAGATAAGATCTATACTATGCTATTAAAGAAAAAGGAAATTTGGATGCAACTTTTGTCTTCACAGCTTTGAATTGGTAAGCTTGTGAGAACAGCTGTTCTTTATTTCAGCAAAATCAGGAAATGCAGAGATGAGCAACAATAAAAAAAACCCCTGGGTGATCAAAACCAGTCCCTAAAGCTTTGTTTGTGTGTACTGTCTTTGCATCTGAGCCAGCATCCCTTGAAATCAATGATACCTCCTTTTCTTTGTTGTCGATGGAAACAGCTTCAGGCAAAATTGGCAAGGTATATTAGACCACGGTTTCCCAGTGTGTTATGTTTTAGGGAACCCACTCTCCCACCAGCATATACAGCGTGCAATCCATTGTTTTACATGGACTAAGCAAGTGAGAAATATATATACTGCAAGCTTTTAAATGATTTGGGTTTAGTGTATGGATTTAGCAAATATTTTTGAAATATATTTTCAATACATCTTCATCTAAACCTTGCAAGCTAGAAAAAAAAAAATTAGTTATAGTTCTCTGTAATAGTAAGTTTCTTTAAAAAAATGTAACTTTTCCTCATGAGCTGATGTCATGGTTCATCTCAGGCAATCTACCTGAATAGATGCATAAAAAACAGGACAGCGTGTGGCCATTGCCATTTAAGACTCCTCGTGGTCTACTTGTGAGCCACTCAGATCAGTCAGAACCTTTCACAAAACACGCATTTTATTCTGAAATCCAAATGATCAGGTAGCTGGAGAGAAGTGATTTATGAGAAAAGATTAAAGTCTCCCAAGAGTCAGTCAGTAATGCATTCGCACTCTTCACTGCTTTGATCGCTGTTGATAGCAGGGCCAGAGCTATGACCATATGTTTACTGGGTATTTCTAGTATTTCAGTATTTCCCGTTCTAGTATTTCAGTATTTCCAGTGGATTGTAAAGAGAGGAAAAAAAAAATTAAAATAACAGAATTAATATTTCATGACTCTTAATTTGATAGATAGGTTTTTGTGAGATTGACAAAGCTCACTAATTCATCTGCTCTTCTGGTTGGAAGATATGTCTTTCATTTTCATTCAGGCTATGAAAGAAACAACATTTTTGTTTCTGGACTTCCTTGGAATCTGCTCTCTTGTGCCTCTTATAAATAAGTTTTGGATTATTGGAAATTATTTTCTGGATCTTTTGTTAGACACTGGGCTAATGTGACAAGATCAATAGGAATCAAAAAAAAGCAGAGAATTAGTATCTGTTTCACTCATCCTTTGTAAGCTAAAAAGATAATTCATAATAATAAGGTCTGTGAAGGTGTTTCTTTCTGCAATGAAAAAAAACATGGCGTGAGGGTAAGGAAGTCTAATCACCTGTCTCAATGCCATTTCGCTGTCATCTTGGAGCTAGAAGGAAGTCTTGGGGTATCAGAAACCACATGGAACCATATGTTCTGGGCTGCACAGGCTTTGTCAGGACTGGAAATGTTCATATGCATTCCCAGTCTTTCCTTTTGATGTAGGAAGATCTAGTAGAGTGGTTCTTCGGGAAGCTGTAGCTACAGGAGTCTGAGGCAGTACAGCTTTGAGGGAGGAGGTAGAGAACATCAAGAACTGTAAGTGGCAGGAGTGTTTGTGGAGGAGGCTCCCTGACAGAAAGCTTACAGTAGTCTCCTTTCTCTGGACAGATCTACAAGAAAGAAATGAGAGAACTTTTTTCTTAGTATTTTCTTTTTAAGCTGTTTTGCAGACCAACCTGAAAAGGAGAATGGAAGAGGCTGTGATAGAGATCTTCACCAATGGGGAATTTAACTGAAACAGTTTGTCAGCCTCATCTGATGCAACAGCCAACAGACTGTGGTTATCAGTACAGGATTTGAATACTAAAGGAGCACTAAAGATTCTTATCCACCATGGAATAGGATTTGAATAAATATAAGCTGCTTCTGTGGTTCAAGCCTGTCCCAGAAATGGTTGCTTACCCATGTCGAAACAACTCTTGATGCGTGTATTTGCCACGTAACCAAGAGATCCCTAAAATACTGTTGGAATTGGGAGCAATTAATTAATTAATTAAGCACAAAATTGACTTCACTGTGATCCAACTTTTTAACATAGCCTGAGTTTCACGTGTTTCAAAAATGAAGTAAAACCCCACTTTGTTCTGTTCCCTGTGTCAGACTCAGAACAGTCACTGTCATTCTTTTTGCCTCTGGAAAGATAATTTAAAAAAAAAGTCTTATTTTTCAGTTCCTGAGGGAAGGACTAATACTCAGGTTTTCCTTTTTTATTTTATTTTCAGCAATGCTTTAATTCAAGCATTGCTTGATTAAGCAGCACATATTGAATGATGCAGAATCTCTCTGATGTAATTCACGTGGTATTTATATCACATTTCCTGTGGAATGAGTTTTAGGCAGGGGATTTAACCATACCTTCCTTGTCAAGCAGATACAGGTTGATTTTCTGAGGGTGTAATATTATGTTCTAACACTGCTGAAGAAGTGATCAATGACCTTCTTTCTTGACACACTTAAGAAAACCTGTCAGATAGTCCATTTGTGTTACTCTGGGTTGAGTGTTACATGTTTCATCATGTGATTCTAAACCTTTTTTTTTTAAAGGAGGAGCTCATTTTTTTTTTTTTAATATACCATAAAGGAATGATGTGCAAGAGAATATAGAGCGTGTCAGAATCCTTTCAGATTCATCATTTCAATATTTCCTTCTGCTACAATGGTTTAATTAGAGTGGTCTTCTTTTGGTAAGGGCTTTTGTATATCTTTAATGAAACTGAAGAGCATGAAATGTGGTTTCCCTGCTTTTAAATGAAGCCACTTTTAGAGAAATAAAATGAGAAACGAAGAAATTGTTGAAGTCACAGTGCATGAAATTAAGAGAGCCCCGACTCTATTGGCAACAATTTTTTTCTTTAGTATTTTGATGACCATGTAGCTAAGTGGTTGTGGGCTAATTGTGAAGAGATCTTCTTGTTTTGGTTCATATGCCTTTGACAGTTATATTGACTTCAGGTTCATTTGAGCAACTCATGGTCCTGATCCTGCAGTTGTCTTGAGGCAGGTGGAACTTTGTGCTCTGGTGGAGCCTCACTGGCTCCAACTGGGTCTTCTGTGTATAGAAGATGTGCTTGCAGGCAGGTACATTAAAATCAACAGGGCTCTGCAGAAACCTATGTCTTTTCCTGGATACAAAGAGTTGTGGAATCAGAGCCATTGCTAGGATTTTTGAAGTTGTTCAAGTTCCCAGTCCTCTGTGAAAAATCTGGTCTACAGCAGCGTGGTGAGTTAGCCTTGGCTAAGGGCCAAACACCCACCCAGCCGCTCTCTCCTGCCTCCTCTTCAGCAGGACAGGGGGAGAAAACAAATAGGATGAGAAGGCTTATGGGATGAGGCAGAGACAGGGAGATGACTTAGCAGTTACTGCTGCGGGCAAAACAGACTCAACTTGAGGAAAAATAATTTGTTGCTGATTAAAATAGATTAGTGTATTAAAACAATGCCTGTCTTCCAACCCTCTCCCAAGCTCAACTTTACTCCTTCACTTTCTCTGTCCACACCGAGCAGTGCGGGGTGATGAGGGGGTATGTCATGCTCTGAAAATGTGCTTTTCAGAAGTATCTGCCATGAAGAAACCTGCTTGTTCTGAAGTAAGCTGACATTTCTGTCTAAAAGAAAGATTGTTTTTAAATGTTAAAGAATTCTCTCTCTCTTTTTTTTTTTCCCCTCCAAAGCAGACGCTCAAAAATGCTCACTGTGGCAGTTTTCTTCTGCAAATTGCTCTTTCATCCGAATCAAAATGTTTCATAGAAATTTGCCATTTTGAATTAAAAAAAAATTCTAAAAGTAAACATGCAAATTGAAATTGCATGTTGCTTACATATTTTGTATTAGAAATCGACTTAACATCTATAAGCATGTGCTTCATACCCCATAAGTAGGGGCATACAGGACTGTTTGTGGCCAGCTGGTGTGCTAAGTGCAGTAGTACTGGCATAGGAGATGGTTCCTTATGTACTTTCTCCACTGCCAGTCAGTCACGGCACACACCCCAAACCACAGAACACCTTCAATATCTTCTAGCAAACTTTAGACCCTTCCAGGGCTTCTGGAGACCCCAAAAATGACAAAATCCTGCAGAAAAAGGGAAGGAGAGGGAAAATACACAAATTTTAAAAAGCTGAGGCCTTAAAAAAAGGTGGGAGAGTAAATTTAATCAAAATTCAATAGGTTGAACAGTGAGAAAGAGAAATTAAGCATTCTGAGAGTCTAAACCAAAGACTGGTAAATTTCAAAACACTACCTTTTTGGACTGTTTTAGAAGGATTATTTTTTAAAATGGAAGACAAGTTCTGATTTTCCGCTACAAAAAAGAGCACCAAGACATATTTTAATGAATAGGTCCCTAATTTTGAATGAGTACTCATCAGAACAGAGCAGTGTTCTACCATTTTTGCTAAATAGAACATTTCTTTTTAAAAGCGCATTGACAGGTGTCAGCTTCTTTTGAATAGTGACGTTTCCCCATTCATTTTCAGTTTTGCCCGTGTCTTTGAGCGCAGTTTCAATAATCTAAAAGACAAGGTTCGTATTCTTGGTCACAGTAAAGTTGTGATTCAGCAGCCCATCACTATTAGCGATGTCCTTATACTGCTGTTGAACTTGACATTTAGACCAACTGACTTCAGTGGAACCACAGTGCTGTGCCGATTTGGTATCTAAATCAGCATTTAACCAACCTAAGGTCTGGCCTCATGTGAACACAACGGTGTATATTTAAATGAAAATTCAGTGCCTCTCCTGGTATTCTAATGGTTTTAAATATGTATCACCGGTAGTGGCTGCATGGTACCATATTTGATCTGTGGCCAGCATAAGAAGGCTTACAAGCTTCAAATGCTCGTAGGCCAGTTCTGTATTGTTTTAGTGGGAAAGATGAGAAAAGACCAACAGTTCTTGATGAGAGTGGAGTGGAAATCCATGAGGTACATTAAGAATTTAGCAAGGAAGAATATTATTTGGTCGTGCGGTTTAAACTGTTAGCAATGTAAGCTTGACTGTGTGTGATAACTAAATGGCAAATCACTAACCCCTGTCAAAAGTGCTGAGTCTTTTTCCCTGTCTTGGAAATTAAGGATCAATTCATGTAACTGAAAAACAATGATGAATCGGGAGTACTGATGCATGAGAATTTCTGGTTTTCATGAGAAGATTTCCAGTTTACAGGATTTAAATAGCATGCAAACTGGTTTTTTACATCTCTGATTGAAGATGTGTTGTCTTTAGGGAGGGTTGACTTTGACAAACTTCAACAGAATACAAAGACATTAAAATGGGCTTGTGTTTGCTTTGAAAGCGATTCACTGGCTCATAACTGTGATGTTCCTTTTATACCCAGGAATTCTGTAGGATGCTAAATTTACTACTGCATGAGACCAAAGGTGCTTGTTACACAACAGTGGTAAGAGGTGTTGAAGCAGAAACAGGCCATGCAGAAAGATGTTGATTTCCAAAAGAAAAATCTTCTATTTTTGAGATGAAAACAAGTACAAAGGATGATTTTGAGGTTTTTATGTTCATTAAGGTTTCTTATTCATGAGTAAAATTCATTCTAGATCAGACACAAGATGTTCTACAGAGTTTATTATTTAAAACTTGATACTCATTAGAGTAGGAGGTCTGTATGAATTTAGGAGAGCTTCATCCTGTATAGACATAATTTGGAAAATTTATCTCATTTTTTGAGGTGATACTGAAATGTGTATTACTCGTATTTATTAAAATACAATATGTAATGCTAATTAACAGACTTCTTCTGCAGTTTTTTTCCAAGGTGCCTGTATCTTCTTCTTTCTAAAAATTGTACATCATGCGGTTTGGTTTGGTTTTGGTTTTGTTTTTTTTTGGTTTTTTTTTTTTTTTTTTTTTAAATATCTAAGGAACAGGATTGGATTTCTTCTATACCTGTTAGGATCACTTGGGTTTTTTCAGAGGAGTCATTGCTAGGTGACAGAAGATGGTGTATTTTCTAGGAGCTGAACATTTTGTCAATAAAAGTCGAGGCATGATATAAGAAGAAAAGGAAGATCGTGTGAATTCTAAAAATGGGTGCTGTTAGCTCAAGGACATTGTCCTTTTGATACTGCTAAAGCAAGGCTTTTCTGAAGTTGGCTTGGAACAAAGGCAAATTTTGCTTGCATTTGTCTTCAGCTGCCTGTGAGGTTATGCTTATTTTTATTGCAACTGTATGACTTGGTACATACTATGTTGGTGATAAATGATTGTTAGACTAATTTTCTTGCTTTAGATATTTAATAAAAATAATGCAAAATTACATTTTGCAATGTACAAATGATGCTAGAAGCACAACTGGAATATGATAACTAGTAATGTGTAGCACATTTAATTTTTGAGGCTACAGATTTACAGCAGAGCTGCATTCTGCAGTATGCTGAACATATAGAGCAAATAAATTTGCAAGCACTGATACAATGTTCTTATGAGAACAGAGTAAAGCATATTATTTCATTGCAAAACTACTTTATACAGATAAGCAAATTATAGAAACTAGTTCAACAAAGGGTTTAGTGAATGTTCATCATGAGAGAAGTGTACCATTGATAGTCTGTCCTAGCCTGGAGGCTGGAGATTCAAGAACGACTTTCTGTTCTATTTCACCCACTCAGTTCTCTTCTATTTATATGAGAAAGACAGGAGATCAGCTAAAAATTACAACCTAGCCCGTATTTTTGAGTGGCAGTTTTTCAGAAGTGAACATCAATAGCATGTTGTTAGAGACCATGAAATGCTAGGGGTTTGCAGGGGCTTCTAGAGAACTTTTTGTAATGAAGATGACCATAATCTTAAGATTTACATTGCCTGTTTAATTATCTTGTCTGTCCTTCTTCTGAAAAGGAATTGAAATGAATGTCGATATAGCAGATCCATAACAAATAATAACATATGGCTGGTTGCTCAACACATGCATTTTCATCTGATTGTACTTGAGGATGAATGAGTGGCTTATTCATGCCTTGTCTAAAATAAATTTGCATTTATGAATTGGCAGAAACAGACGTATTCTCTGGATGGCTGTTAAAGTGCCTGGTACGCCACCAAGGACTTCAATGACTATGCTGTCAATGGATTTTATTATTAAATCCTAGGGACTAAAAAGCCTCAAAGAACCTTGTTACAGTTTTATGAAGATTAGATTTTTATCATCTTTACCTGAACTGGGTTTCACCTTACTCTGTGTGCAATCCTCTGATTTCTTAGTTTGCTCACAAAGGGAGAGTCTCTGAAGCATGAGTAGCCCTTAGGTTAAACATATCTTATTACTATAGTCTGAGCTTGGCCCTTGACTCTCACCCCTTCCCCCTGCCCAAGAAACTGCAGTTTTTCATCTAGACTTAGATCACGAAGAAAAAGAAGGGCAAATTTCTAGAGTTGAACACCTTGCTTTGTCAGAGCAGCATGTTGTGAACGCATCTATTGTGGTCATTAAGCCAAAGAAAAAAAGCGAATTCATTGCAATAATACTGTGTATTTCAAAACATTTTTTAAAATGTTTCATATGCATGTAAAGAATGTGTGAGTGTATTGTATTATTTCATGTTATAATATCTTATAGTGTAAATAGGAGTGCTCCTCTGAAGTGAAAAATTATTAGAAAAGGCACTTGCTGACTGCATAAAGAATTTTATTTTTCAAAATAAGAATACAGCTGCAAATAGACTGTCTGCCAGCCTCTCACAGAGGAACTGTGCATGTGACAGGGTTCCATACTGTAAAACAAACCAAACAACTGCACACTGCATTCCATCATTTGAAAAATTTGCATTTATGTGTAATTTCAAAGTACAGTTAAAGAAAAGGATGTCTTGATTTGGCCACAGGTGATAACCCAAAGAGTAACATTTTTCTTCGTTCCTAAAGCTCCTGCACAGCAAGCAAAGGAAAAGAGATTTGTGGTAAGTATATGAAATTTTGCATCAGGAAAAACTTAAGCTTTTCATTATATTTATCTAAATGATCTTTACTCAAATTGGGAATAATTTATACTTAAAATAATAGGTAACAAAATCTTGTTTCTTCAGGTAATATCCATAATTTCAGAGAACTGGAGTAGTTTTAGAAAAAAAAAAACCAACCAACAGCCAACAAACGAAGCAAGCACTGGAGCTGCAGTTTTGGTGCACAGACAATCTGAACATGTCAGTGTTTGCAAGAGGGAATGCCAGATTGGCTCTTAAAGAACAAGAACATTGTGTTAACTTTTCATTCTTTCTAGCCACACATGCAGCCTTGAATTAAAGCTCCCGTGTATCTGCATGCAGCCTGGGTAGGATATTTAAAAGCACTTCTCATTGGCCTTTGTGTGTTCCGCTGGTTTCAGGCGAACCTTTACGGTGGATTTAGTGGAAGCAGAATCTGCTCAGAACAGTTAGTAAGTCTGACGACTTTTTACACTTGCTCTTTTATTTTACGTTTCAGCAAAAAAAGCTGGAATCTGGCAAATAAAATAAATCTGCTTCTTGGAAGTCAATTTTCATAAAATAATCCCTTTAGTAAAATAACTACCGGAATACTTTGCATATATCAGAATGGTGAAATAAAAGCGATGGAGCTTTATATCAATGTTAACTTTTCATTGACATGGTCTCCTTACACCTACAGATTTACTAGGTAGCATACTGATCACATATAACAGTTTTATATCATCTAAATCGTATTGTAACATTGTTCTAGACTCCAAGGTGTTGATTTTGTTGAGGGCCTCACTTTGTGTAAAACTGTTTGTTTTTCTAAAGTATCCTGTTTATGAGACTGTTCCCAAGAAGGGAGAGCTCCAGAAATCCATGGAACACCTCTGGATGAAATGGATACTGAAAAAAAGTAAAGAGAAAAGATGAAGCCCATCAGTCCCCAGTTTGTGTTCCCTTCACTTACATCTGAAAGAAAATATTGTCTTTCTGTAGGTAAGAATTAACTGTGTGCTACTTCTTTTACATTCCATTTGAAATAGTAATACAGCCCTTTGATTTTTTACTTCGGCATATCTTCAGTTAGGTACATGCTTTTTTAGCTTCTTTGAAAAATAACTTCTGTAATTCAGAGGTTTTTCTGGACATTATTTTTCAAAAATGACACTAGGTTCTTAGAAGCTTTTTTGGGACTTGTTGAGGTTCATAAAAAAAATGAGGCTGAAAATATCAGACAGTCACTTGTTTACTCTTCTTAGGCTGTTTGGGAGAAGCATGTGACTTACTTTCTGTTGGAGACTCTTTATATGTATGCCATGTTATACATTAGCTGATGCCTAATATAGCATGTTAAAAAGGGTATCTGTATTACTTTACCTCAGCTTCTAGATTCAACAAATTAATTTTAATGCATGTCACGTAGACTATGAACCTTTAAGTGAAAGTATATTTCAGATACAGAAAAAAAATCAGGCTAGTAATTAGAACCCAACTTTCCTTGCATTGACAGCAGCCAAGTCATTTATTAAGTCAATGTAGCAGAGTAACACGGCAACATCACACTTGATTGAAATCTTGGCCAAGTCTGACAGATGTTTTCAACTCATTGTCAATCTCAAGTATGTTTTAATGAGTTTCAAGTGGCTGGAGCTCCCCTCTGCAGATGCCACTGTTACTGAAACCGTGAAAAGAATCTTTAGGGCAATGACAGCATGGAAAATTCTTTTGAGTAAGTGGTGTGTCAGAAGAAATCCTAACTAGCAGCATAAATGCTGTTCCTGAGGATGGTCCTCACCTTTTGAGTATGTTGAGCTGGTGCAAAATCAGCTGGGTTTATGTGAATACCCAAATTCTCAAAGCATTTGATTCTCGAAAATAAAGTAGAAATTTTGGAAGTGAGAATTACGCAAGGGTTACTAGTAATTCCTGTTTCCACATAACTCAGAAAAAAAAAAAGTTGGAACAATCGATTTGTCTGCTTACACTTATGGGTCTCACTAGCAGTCAGAAGAACAAAAGCATATTAGAATAGAAACAACAACAAATATTTTATATTGGACTGAGCAGAAATGACAGTGACTCTTCAACTGCAATAGTATGACAGATTCAAAGTGGATCAAGTGCAAAGCTGCTGATCATAGCACTTATCTAGTTGGACACTGGTTATGCACTGCGGAGCAGATAAGTGGGATGACAGAAAGAGAGACTGTGATATAAGGGATGCCTAAGGTGGCAGTCCATTTAATTCTTCGGTTTGATAAGGTTTATTAAGTTCTTTGCTGGGCAACAGACCAAACATGTAAAATGAATTTTGAGCAAACCAAGTTTTGGTAAGTTGCCATAGGAGTAAAGTAGACCTACCTAAAAATTGGTGAAGCATAAAGTGACTGATTGAACCTTGTCATGACAACATTCTCTTCATTTTCCATCTGCCCAAATGAATCTATTTGTTTGTTCTTCATAGCTCCTTTTTCTTTTTATGCATAACATTTGCAACGTTAGAAGTCTAGTATGCAGTAGGATATATTTTAATATTTAGAATAAAGTTACAAGAAACCAGTTAATATGGAGAATGGATAAGTTCTTTTCATCCTGCTTAAAAAATTAGACAAGAGCAGGTTTATTCCTGAGTGGATGATAAATTTTGTTCAGTTGGATGTGAGCAGCATTATGTCATTTACCGTATTTGTTAGCAGCCAGACTGAAGCACTGTTAAATTTCCCAGTGAAAGGAAGTCTCGATATTTCAAGCTTAATCATACTAAAAATCATCCTGAACCAAAAACAAGTCCTGGAAATTTGTCCTTTAGAGCTCTGTTAGTTTATCTGTCCATCACTGTAATAATTAAATTAATATATGTAGTTTTGAACCCAAAACTTTGTGGTTCAAGCAGAAAATTTTTGGTTTTTTTTTTTTTTTGAGGGTAGTGTTTTGTTTTCCCTTGTTTCTTTGTCACCTTAGCAACCTGTGTGGAGAGTGACAAACTTTTACTGATAGACAGAAGAAAATGCTTTGGAAGTATGAAGTGGTAGAGTCTATGTTAACATATTCTTTGTTGAGATCTTTGTCAACGTATTCTTTTTTGAAGCAGCATGTCAAATGGAGTTCAGTATAGCCCAATGTATAAAATTCAATTTCATACAATGCTTGCTTGGAATTGAGTATGTTCCAAACATCCTTTTAAAATGTAAGTAAGTAACCTACTAAGTGTACTAACTGAAAGCTTTGCCCGCTTTAATGGCTGTATAATGTCAGGGCAGGGAAGAAGGAATTAGCTGTGAAGAGAAACTGGTCAAAGCTATTTCTGGTTTTAGGGTGCTGGGCTTCTTTTTGCTTTAAATATCATGCTATCTTTTATCTTTGGTTTACAATAGTTCCTGAATGAAATATTCCAAAATCTTTTTGCTGATAGTAACCCCACACTAAAGCACTTTTTGAGACAATTTGAGTAAATGCCTGGGATGTATATAAAGTGGTAGTGTATAAAAATTCAGAAGGAAACAACTCATACAGAAAAGACTTGGAATTGTGTTCTAGGTCTCAACATATATCAAGGAGGACTGAAATTTATCACAGGACTTATTTTAGATCTTTAAATAACTAAAGTGTGTAAGTATAGAAGGATATAATTTCTGAAATTATTGTGTTTTGTATTAGGTGATTTAACATACAGGTGCTTTGGAGACACCTATGAAAGTAAAGATTTCCTTCTATTGAAAGGGTTTATTTGGCATATGTAAGAAACAAAAGATTCACACTTTAATTAGGTTTTGCAGTGGTATCTGAATTTCATGTCTTGAAGAAATATGTTAAAAGTAGTGTTTCTGAGTGACAAATCCAGAATCCCCTCTACAGCAGTGTCTAATGGCCTCACCTACCCAGAAAAGTATATTTGCCTTGATCTCTGAAAACTGCATGAAAAAAAGATTTAAAATTGATTTTGTGCTAACAAGTGCTCATCTCTGTTCTTTTAGAAAGTTTTGAGTTAGGTCCTCCAATCCATTGTCATTGGAAGTTGTACTTCTGTCTCACTCAGGTACACGTGAAAATATGAGCCTTAAAGAGCTCTTATAAAAATTCTTTGATATGCACAGAAACAAATGAGATATCATAATTTTATTGAGAAAACTGTTGCTCAAACTGACATCTTCAGGGATTTGGCCATATGGCTGTTTCTTATGTTAAGCTTGTTGAAAGTTTGTAACTCCTTTTTGGGCCTCTCTTCTCATTCCAGCTTTACTGTTACCTGATGCACACCCTATGCATGGCTGGGGAACATGGGAACAAGCAGTATGTGACCAGAGGTACTACATAAATCTATGAGACTTCCTTGCAGCCAATTTCAATGGAGAAAATAAACAAGCCATGAAGCGGTTGCAGCAGATTTGGAGGTGAGAGGACAAACAAGGAAGAACTGTATTGTTTGGAGCAATTTGCTGGGTGCAATTTTGTGTAACACAAAGTATGAAGCGAGGCAAGAATGGATGTGTCTGTTCCACTTCCAAGGCTCTGGCTACCAGGCTGGATTGTAGTATTGGAAATTTTTCTGTCAGTATGCCAAACCAAAACTATGCTGATATTCTACTGTATCGTAATTAGTATTACCATTGTTAGGTGATCACAACCTGCCACAATCAAGTACACAACTTATTATTTACTTCAGCCCGAAGAAGAAAGGACAAATTTCCAATATTTTAGATCTGTTCCACTGATTTGTTCACATTCTGTTCTGGTTACAGGAAAGTTTGCATAAAAAATAAGCAAAGTTAACTTGCATTTTCACCACCTGAATTCAACAACAGGATATTCTGATTCAGTTAATGTGAAAGTACATCTCTGAGAAATCTAGCATTAGAAATCTGGGTGCCTGTTTTCATTGGAATAAACCATGCTTTGTGTTTCAACTTAAAGAAGGAAAATCAGGCATTTGCTTGAGAAGGCTCTGGTGCCTCTGAAACACATGTGCTGATTAGTACTGGTGTGTCACCAGCTGGAACTACTTAAGCTAGAGAGCACTTTGTATTCTTCCCCTCTCTATCAGTAATTGGCAAGTATATTTTTTGCCTACAATCAATTGCTTTTATATTCTGAGTAATATTTCTAAGTAAGAAGAAATATTACAGCAGCTAGAGAAGCTATTGATTTTAGGCAGAAAATGCCCTTTCCAAATGCTACTCCAGATGACTAAAATACAAAGAAAATCTGTGACATCACTAACATGGCCAATAAACCTGTCACTTGGCAAACCAAGGAATGAACACAAGTAAATGTGGTTCTTAATTTAGGTTCCGTATGAACCATGGCGTATACACAAGGGAAGGATCAAATGGGGGCATCGCATGCAAAGGCCAATCTGCTGAGCTAGTAAGTGAATAAAGCCCAGATCTATGTTGTGTAAGAGAGCATTAGATGCCCCATTTTGTTTTAGGAAAGAGATTGGAATAGCAAATATAACTTTCACTATCCTGGAGACCAACAAGAGATTAACAACAAGAGATTAACAGTGATTTTGCAGCCCACTGACAAGTATGTGTGTTGTGGTTCAGCTCTACATTCACAGATGATGTGGTTACAGTCCTTGGTGTATTCACCTCGATGGCAGTCATCATGCAGAAATATCAAGATAATAGTCTTTGGATAGATGTTTTTGTTCAATAAGTCTTTAAGTTATGGGGTTGCATTTGCATGAGTCTTTCTGAGTACCATAATCCGTATCTCCAATGAACCTTGTAAAGAATTTATTATTTTAGCTACTATTGGAAATGCCGACTGGAGAATAATGGAACCAAGTATCTTGGAGGTAATGTATCCAGTTGAGACCCTGCTCAATTTAGTCAAGAGGTCAAGAGAAGAGCCAATACAGTCTTCTGGTTACCTTTTTTATTGTAAGTAAGTGCTTCAACCATCTATCTGGTTATAATGTGTTATCATCCAGAAGAACTACAAAGAATTTTTTTGTTTAGAAATTGTGCTCTCTGAAAGTTCTGGCAAAATAAGGAGCGGGAGGAATGATTTCCATTTTTTAGTCTTCTGAAATGTGAAAGGTTTTTGATCATCTTCTTGTGCTTGAGGAAAAATGTTACTTCCTAAACTGAGGGACCAGGAGGTTCCGGATTAGTGAGTTTAACTCGACCATTGACAGCCCCATTGTTCTTACAAATTACAAGAATCTCAGGGGAAACTGTTCATTATAGGAGAGAAGGCTGAAAATTGTCAGAGATACACATTTAGAATTACTGTCACAAAGAGCATGGTTCTTCATGGTACATTTTCCACACCTCTCTTCCAAGTTAATGTTAAAAAAAACAGCCAACGTGTATATGGCATAGTATTATGCATACGTTTTAACCAGACGGAAGCATGCTCACGCAATTTCATGTTTAAGTGCCTTTGAAGGTCACTGGAGCTTCCAGGTTTCATGTCACTGGACATCTGCGTTGTTGTTGTCAGAGAGCATTAGTCTTTTTGTGTCTTAACCAACTACCTCCAGAAGTCAAGGGGATTTAAGTTAACTGTTCTGTCCAAAATTACCTTGAAGTGTTGCCTGTCCAAAGTTGTATTGGGCAGAACAGTGACTTTTACCTCCTTTACCTCTGGAGGCTAAAGGTCCTGCCTGTCCCTCCCCAGAGATCATGTATTATTATTGTGCATTAGTGGAGTAGGCCTGTTGATACATTCCTTCTGATATCTGTTATTGTAGTTGTACACTGTGTCCCTTCTTTGCACTGAAGTCACCACATTTTTTTTTTAATATGGCTGTATCTTTGTCTTCATAGATTTTCAAATTCTCTGTTTCTTTGGTATCAGCTTCCAGCACAACAAGTGTTCTTGTTCTCAACGTTCTGTTAAATTTAATGTCAACAGGTGATGACTCATGCTTCACTGGTGCAACCTTTCACTTTATCATGCAAGATGTGCATTTTTTACTCCAAAATTTAGTATTTAGTGACACTATTTAAGATTGTTATGACTATATGCCCAAACCTTCTGTACTTCTCTGAATAAAACATAAACTCTAGACTGCAGCCTATTGCCAGGTGGTACTGTAAATTTTATCCTCTGATGTAAACCCAAATTTCATGGAGAATCTTTCGCAATGTCAGTGCTAATATCTCCTTCGTGAGCAGCAAAGGTGAAATTTCTAGTTAGCATTGTATGCACAGGTGGCACTAGATGATTGGCATGGGAAGATGGAGCATCCATGAGCAATGATGTTGTTTTGTGATCCGTAAATGCTAGCAGGACTCTCGTAAGACTGAGCAACCAGGTAATTAGGAAATCTGGGTGGCTGCTCTGCTTCTGAGCAGCTTCAGTGTGCCTGCTTCTGTGCTAGGCAAAAATCTTGCCCTCTAATCAGACGAGCGTTTCAGGTTTAGTTTTATTTTAGTCCTTAATCTGAGGCTGTTTTTTAAAAAGCCATGAGCTGCTGCAGATGAGGATGGCTTTAGACATCTCATTAGAACCCCTTTTCATCTTCCCACAGGTGGCTCCATGCTCTACGAAAACAGTACAGGTACCACTTACCATGGAACATATTTAACCTTAACTTGAAGGCTTTGCCAGTCTAAAATTTGAATAGTATGTCAACAGAGGAAGCCAGGCCCCCAGATATTAAACAGACTCAAAATATGTAGTGTTAAGGAAGTGAAATACCCTGCCTTTCTACTTTGGCTCTAAGTAATAGACTCTTTGGAATCAAGTTAAAGTAGCTCACTCAACACGGTAAGAACCTGCTCATGACATTTCTTGCACCACAACTTCTGTTTGAAGCAGGAGGCTGATGAGCATTTGAATATGTGACCATCTTGCATGTGTAGGTTTTGGAGCTAAGAATTAATGATTTTTTATAACCTCAGTGGAGAGAAGCTTCAGTGGGCTGTGCTGAAAAGCCCTCGTTTGATATTTGAAAATGGAACAGCCAAAGAAAGATTAAAAAAAAAAATTGCTACAGGCTTCATCTTGCAGGCTTTCATAAAAAGGTGAGATGAAAGACAGCAGATGGATTTATCTTCTTACTTAGCAGCAAAACTACGTATCAGCTTCATACAAATAGATCTCTCAGCCAAATATAGCTTGACAGTAATTCTATAAGATTCATCAAGTCAAGGGAAGTGATTAGGTCTGACGCCATGAAATAATGTGAAAGTAGGATATCTCATATGATTTCAATATTTCAGACTTGAGTCCATTAAATACAATTTTCTGATGAAAATGCTGCCCTGTGTTGCAACAATTTTCATCTTCATGTATTCTTTAGAATGCTGCACAATTCTCATACCTTTCAAATTCTCATTTCCAGTGATCTTAAGCATTACTGAAACAATTTCCAGAGAGCAGATAATACTGTGGCTTTCAACCCGTAAAATGGCGAAGGTGAGTTTTTAAGCTTTTAGAACAGTTTTCTTCGATATTAGTCTAACATTTTACACATTCAGGCTGTCAATATCATAGTGCCTTGAGCTGCAAAAGCTCCAGACAAAACACATAGTGTAAGATACTTAATGAGATGCATCATAGTCTTGCTTTCTTCTTTTTCTAACACCCAAAGATGTTGGGTGAGTCTGCACTGCATGAAACAAATTGAGGCATTTCCTGTTGCATCAAGGCTCTCAGATATAATTTATTCTAATGAACTCTGTCTAAGCTTCTAAAATGGCAAATATCTATTTAATAACTTCTGAAGAAACGTGTATTTAAAATGTGCTTAAGTTCTCATGCACTAAATCATTATAGGCTCCTAACTCTCAATGACTCAGTAGGAATTTGATGCCTAAAATGCCTTTGTAGGTTTGACTTGACTTAACTTCTCTTACAGGCTTTCACTACATATAGAATCCAGTAATAATAACGTCCTGTTTCTGTAAGTGACTCAAAGCCAATTTGAAAAAAAAAATCTAGATGCTTTCTCAAAATCACATATGTACCTAAATCCTGATGATTTTACTGGAAATTAGGTAGCTAAATGCCTTCTGGATATGGTTACTTTTAGATTTTTCACATTAGATAACAGCATATATTAAATAAGAGATGTGTGGAAGTGTTTTATTGCTTTGCTTACTTGTATCTTGGACTATTTAAAGCACAGTGTATTTTTTGGAAACCTTTAAAAGGTTTGTGTACTGTTTGATTCAGCTGTCATATGTCTTTGAAATGATTAATTGATAACCCAAAACACAGCACCAGGAGAGGATGTCCTTGTTGATGAGTCTAGAAGATCAGGTCTGAACATGCAGCATTGGGGAGTTGTGCTGCAAAATCCCATTTACACAAACAGACGGCAGGCAGAGATGGCTTGTGCACAAGAAGAGTATTGGACAAGCCAAGGAAAGAACTGGCACTATAGCCTACAGACATTTAGCTAGTTGTTAGAGTGCACAAACTCAGCAATCTGATAAGTGCCCAGTTATAGGAGCTCGACCAGACCTGGGTAAAGGTGGGTTTTGCTGATATTACACTGCCAAATCATGATTGTGCAACCGAAGGCTAATGACTGTAATTTAACTGAAAAGGATGCCAAACCTGCCAGGTTCTCTATAATTACACTGATCTCAAGCATAGTAATCTCTTTCCTAGCTGTACTAAAGAATAAAAGTCTAAAAGTTCTCTAATGAATATGAAATTTGTGAGCAAATTAATAGCATTAGTGATGTTGGCAGTGTCTCATGGAAGAGAATGATTAATAACAATCCTTCTTAGTGACCTCTTTCTCATTGCAAAAGAGGCTATGTCTTTTTTTTAAGGGTAGATTTAAAGCACATTTCTCTGAGCAGGTTTCCAAACCAAGCTCTTAGGGGGATGGTATTTTTTGAAGCAGGTATCTCAGGTTAGATATCTAACTGTGTTGTTAGGCCCTTAATTAGAGTTCTCTTCTATAAGGGCTCCTGGGTGACTGCAGGAGTCACTCTGCAGGGAGCTCTTTGTAAAGCTAGGTCTAAGTGCCTCAATTTTCAGGCTTCACCTCTGCAAAAGAAGTCCTGAGCAATATGTAATGCATTAAATCCACTGAGCTCTGTTAATAGGGTTCTAGGGACCTTCTTTAAGATCTTATAAAATGCTGGTTAAGAGTGAGAGAAAGCAAAATGCAAGAGAGAATGTAGCTTTCTTTGAACTCTTCCATATCAATTCACTGTTTTCAGAGTGGATTGTTTTAATGGCTTTATTTGGAGCTGTTCCTAAGGGTAACAGCGAAAAGGGCTGCACAATGTCTGCTTACACTAGCAGAAGGATCCGTACTAACCTTTTCACTGTTGTGTGCAATTAAATAGTCTGTTCAGAGTTTATCAGTTCTCTGGGCCTTGTGTGCTTATATATCACACAAGAGAGCTGCCCTCATACTCGTGAGATGGTATTTCCTTAGAAGAGTGAGGGCTCAGACATCTTGGGTTCCCCTGTCTGTTGTTTGGGCTGTAGGAACCCTTAAGGAAGTTTTTTAAAATGGCTGTCCCTTGATATTTCTATTCAAAAGGTTCGTTCAACTTACTGTGGGGCCTTGACTCTGAAATGTGCAGCGTTGCTTGCTCTATACATGCGATAATATGCACTTTTCATTTAAGTCTAATGAATAATGCTAAAAGGAGAATGAGGCACTGAGCTTGTGTACTTTGCATGGAATAAAAAAGGTTGTTATTGAAAGAAATGCTACTAGCTACAGCAGGTGACATATCCCAGCTCAGCAACATTAAATACCATCTAGCGGTCATATGCTTGGCTGATACAGAGAGAAATAAGTAGGGGAAAGAGCTTCTGGAGAACTTGCACTATATAGTTTACCATATTTTTATTTTATTAATCAGAAAGCCACCCTTTTCCATTCTTTGAACATTATCTTATTAGCCTAACTCAAAATTTAAGTGCCTGCCTTTGATAGCACATATTCTATACACTAAGCTTAGCAAGAAAGGTGTAGACTACTTCATAGTTTCAAACAAATAACTTGTTTCACCCAGCAATTAGTAGCTTAGTGCTCTGATGGGACAGAAATGGCCTTCAGGTGAAACTAATGAGTGCTCCTGACAAAAGGGAGGCTGCCAGGTGCTATTAGTGATTGTATATGAGGAAGAAAGGCTCAGGAGTTTCTTTCATTTTCTTTTTTTCTCCTCTGTGCCTGCAGGTTTTGCTTCTGTCTCTGGGGGAAGGAGGCATGTTTGTTCTTGTAGAGGCAGAAGGGCATTCTGTGCAACGAAGCTGTTTTAGTAGTTTTCATAGTGAAAAATGCTATAGGACTTGTTGAACCCCAGGCTATCTGATCGTGAAGGTAGGTTTCCTCTGGGCATGGAGTTGGGAATCTGCCTATGGTACAACAAATATTTGTGCTGATTCCTCTTATTCTGGTTGATTTAGAGATATAGTAATTTCCCAGTCTTGGTTAAGAAGTGATGTAGTGAACAATTTGATCTTTCCAGTCTTTGGCAATCTTGTACTACCCAAAATAATGCAGTGATGACCAGTTGAGTACTGCTAGTGGAGACAGCCTCATAGTACTGTAAATATTTTTTTTTTCCTTAAAGCCAAGCAGTCTTCTAACAAAGCTTGTTACTGGAAAGTGTTACCCTCTTCTGGTTGGGTTGTTTAGTGTGATGCTTACTTCAGAATTACCTGAGCTTTTGGTATTTACTTATGTATGACTGGATTCAGTAAGAAAAAATACTAAAACTTTTTTTTAAGTGTTTAGAGTCTTTTAGTCACTGTAATGCAACAGACAACTGCCTTAAAATTTGCAAAGCGTAAGTATTCCAGTTAAGCAGTTATTCCAGTAAAACTCTAATGGTTAGTGGTGCTTCACAGACCAATTTTAGTCCTTTTTTGCTTCTCTTTTCTCCAAGGATACTTTACTGGTGATGGCTATAAGGTTTCCCATAATGGAACAACATCGGTATCGTAGAAATTGCTTGCTGAATGAGCATCTAGTGTCTTTGATAGTATATGTAAAGTAGACTTTGGTAAAACTCGCTTAAGAAGTTGGTCTTGGAACTTACTGGGACTTCAGGTTTCTAGTATTTCTCTCTGTATTCTCTCACAGTGTTGTGTGCCATTAAGCTTCTAATGTGGTAAATGTGTGCAGGTTCTTTGACTCTCCTGGGTTCCAGAAAAGCCCGGTTACCTGTGAAGACTTAAGAGTCATGTCTACCTCCTGATTTCACTTTATTGTGGCTGTTGTATGGATAAGTCAAGTAAACAAAGAGAGACTTTTGGACAAGGACTTTATTTTATGACTCAAAATAGCTCACAGAAAGCCTTAGTGCTTTTTCTATTTTGTGCTGAGGAGTGAGCTGATCCAGTGAACTCAGATAGAGGTGTGTAACTGCTTGAAGATACCTGTTCTTTGTTGGTTTATGATGTTATGGAAGACTAGATTCAAACCGTGATGTTAATAGTTAATAGTGCCTTGAGTGAAGATGAGGTCTTTTGGCCAAGACAGGGAAACACTCGAAACATGAACTCAAATTTAACAAGTTAGTCAGGGAAGTAATTTTCTTGCTTTCTGGTGTATAACACAGCTTAAACAACTGTTGCTACCTTTTTTTTTTTTTTAAACACCTTCAGTAGTACTTAGAAATGTAGGAGAAAAGATTTGTTACTTTCAGAAGGCTTGAGACCTAAATGAGTGACAAATGATCTCAATAGAGATTATAAAAGAATAATTAATGGTGCAATATGCTGAAATGAATATGTACAGCAGGCTGCAAGTGCATTCATGGAACTTTCTTTTTATCTTCAGGAAAAAGTCTTTCATGATGTTCTGAATGTGGATGATTATTACTTGGATTGATCTATTTTGTTAAAATTTTAACTGTGCTTTGGTTTTGTTTCTTTCTTTTTTTAATATGCAATATAATCACTAAATTAATTTCTCTGCCAAGAGGGTAAGGCTTCTTGTGAATCTCATTTCTACACATGCCATAGTAATTTTCTGGAGATCAAAGATGATGATAGTTAGTTAAAAGAGTCTTTAAGACTTTGTGAATTCCAGATCATGCAAACAGTAAATGAGGAAGTGTCGGTAGTTGTCAGTGATTTCTTGGCACTCCAATCTATTGTCCTGGACTTATATTGCCATAGATGTCTGCTGAATTGTAAATTACGTATTTGATTCAATACTACCTGTAGCTGTCTTTGTGACTGAAAAGATAAACAGTTGTGCTCATAGTAAATTGTACTCTACATATTGATCTCTTAATAACCCAAAACTGTAAAACTAATAATTAATTTTCTGTTTTACAGCACGATTACTTTTTCAATACCAGGAAGTGGATTTACCTACCTTTACTTATTTTTATTCTCATGCTTTTCTCCCCAGTTTTCGTACAAGAATGCACACATCCCCTGCAGTAATCGGTTAATAACAAAACCAAAAGGTATGCTTGCCATTGGTTTACTGTGTTGTGTGAAACTATTGGTGACAGCATGCACAGCTGCTGCCTAAAATTATATTTTCTTGGTAATCTGACAACCCTTGAATACTTCACTCCTTAAGTATTATTGAGGCCCTTAGTGACCTGCTGTATTCCTATAAGAAATGCTAGAAATCAGCCAACTCCTGAATACCGAGAATATGGTTGTTATACATGTGCCCATGTTGTCTTCTATTGTCTCTTTCTTTCATTTGGGGATTTTTAATACTGCTTAACAGTGTTTTCAAAACTCATACTAGTCAAATCGTAATCCAGAGATGGGTTAACATGTCTTGCTGTGGAAGGTGCTGTCAAAAATTAAATATGATCTTTCATGCGTTTCTGGTGATAGGGTCACAAACTAATTCATGTGAGTGAGAAAATGTGCTGGTCTAGCAATGTCACAGTCTGTCAAGACTTTTTTGCTGTCAGATTTTACTCAGAATATATATAAAAATACAGTTCCTTTTCTATTTCTTGAACTCAAAGCATTTATTAACAGACACTGAAAGGAAGCTAAAAACAAATAGGTCTCCTTTAAAGCAACTGACTTCTCCTTATAGATCTGCTGACTATTCATTTATATGAGCTCATGAAACTTCAGAACTTTGGCATTTGCGTGAGAGAAATGGACTAATATATTGATCTATTGTATTTTTATAAAGTTATGTTTTTTTATGAGACTGTTTTTTTCACTTCAAAAACTGTATGTTGAAGTCTAATTCTGGGTGTGCTAAGAGGACATAAACTGAGCAGGATGGAATGAGAAACATGTCCCTTGAGTATATGGCAATTATCGTCTTGATATTGTCTAACTGATTGTGTGGAGGTAAATAAAGAGGAAAGAAAATTATGGGAAATATATGACATTATTCACAGCCAGTAATTAATATTAGGAAAAATCAGCTAGTCTACTGCAAGTCTGGTTTGCAGGTCTGTTTCTCTAAGGTCATTCTTTGGTTTCTATTGACTTACTATAACACATTCAGATGAAAGGTCTAGTCTAATGCATTAAGACTCTTTTGGAAAAAAGAGAAGCCTATTTAGTTAGCATAAAGGAAATGGAACTGTGCAGAGTTTTACATAAGATAGTAGTTTGAAAATGTCTAGTTTTGCTGCTGCTTTAGCATCTCTGTTGAAGTGTAAGGTAGCTTAAAAAAAATAAAATCAATTGACATGTCTCTTGGGAAATCAATATGTCGAAAGTAGATGACAATGAAATCTGCAGACTGACAGCTATTTTTACTCTGCAGAGGGCTTTAAAGTGAGGAGGTGCAAGAACTTAAAAAAAAAAAAAAAAAAAAAGCCAGCATGTCTCCCTCCCCACATGGTGTTATGAAAGAAAGTAGGATAATTTTGAAGTGACCTACAGTGGTAACTGTATGATATATCTCAACAGATTGAGATGTCACACAGTGGCTCTGCTGAATATAAATTGTCAATATTGCATGTAATTCTTTGCCTTTTCTTGGAGCATGTAGTGTGAAAATGAGATGGCTAGGTGTCTAAATCACATAAATGACTATTTTGTCTGTCACTGTTACAGATAAAAGCCAATAACAACAAATAAAATAAATGATCTGAAATAGAATTTTAAATCAAATAACTTGCCGCTTCTGTATCTCTACTGATGACATTTATTAAGAGGGCTCTAATAACAACATGCAGCAACTTATTGAAGCATATTTTCACAGCAGTACAGTAGGGAATACCTTGCCTCAGCCCCGTTACTGCTACCAGACTTTAAGGTCCTATTCTGTACCTGTTATGGGGTAAAATTGCCAAAATAGAGCCTCAAGCATTTGAGGAACAGAAGGATGTCTGGCAGCTGTAGCATGAGAAATGAAAGCTGAGAAAGTAATGTGTCCAGCTGCAAGATGGAACTTTCTCTTAAAAAAAAAAAATGGATATTTTGTGTTGCTGCTCAAAGACAGGATTCTTTATCCCTTGACTAGGATTGCTTTCAGCAGATATTTTTCTTTTCAGGTGTGTGCTACTCAGAGAAATTAAGTTGTGATCATATTTCAGAGACCTTGTATCTGCTGGTTAACAGGGGAAAGTTAAGTGAGAAGCCTTCACTTCTCGTAAAGTTTTTAGAAATTGTAGAAGTGAATGAAAATATTTGGTTTTCTGTGCTTAACATATCCATTCTAACTGGTGTCACTTATATGATACAAGCAAATGAAATTTAAAAGACCTTTGGAATGTGCTTACCAACACCTAGAATCACAAAGCAGCTCAGTAGATGCTTAGCTTTAAGTACTTGTGCAATCCTTTGATCTCTACTAAGCTAGTGATATAATTAAGCAAATGCTTTTCAGTATCCTTTAGTGATACAGGCCCAAAGTATCTGTTCTTTTTCATCCCTTTTTAGTATCTATTTTACTTAAAATAGTAAAGTGGGATCACTGTTTTGATCTCTGCTGATCTCCTGATCCCCCCTACTGTTGCTTTTAACAGTGCCTTAAGACTTAACAGCTTGCTAAGAGAATTAGTTGAGAATTCTTGACTCAATGTTCTCCATCACAATAAAATTTATGGAACTTAGTTATAACAATGCATTCTGTTAAATTCAAATTAGTGACTTCTATGGTGGGAAGAAAACACCTATTCTAGAAAAGCTATGTCACTTTCTGTCTCATTTCTGCACGTGGTGGCATGCCTTCACTCAAGGAAAAGGTGCGTTATGAGGCCATATTTTTTAATTCAAATTAGTCTACTTAATTTGGTGATGGCTCGCTCTGAGTAGCTGTACCTTGAATTTGTGAGGCTAGTGTCTGTCAGTTTATTGTTTGTCGTCAGCATGTTTTGCTGAAGAACATAATTTACCTGAAACTGTGATTAAAGACCACTTCAGTTTTTGCCAAGTTGGTTGCTTGGCAAAGTGTCAGCGTAAAATCAGCAGTTATTGCACATAAACTAGCCTGTTTTAAGTCAGTGGTGTACAGTGGGTCATATTTAGTATTGACTTAGCTCTAATTGATTCCCTGGAAGTGCACCCAGATTTAAGTTGGCTCATTAATTTAAGGCAAACCTGCATTATTTGCATTGAGGGCATTGTTAGGGTTTTGGGGCATGTAACCACTGTAACACAGTTAACTGAACCTGGTGCTATGTCATTCATTGCCAAGACTTCTTAATTTTTGGTTTTTTTTATTTTTCCCCTAGAGAAAATTTGCTGAATGTGTTGGATGTTTAAAGCCCAACTGTTTTATTAGAGGAAATTCTGGGCATCCTAACAGTGTTCAGACCAGGTTTTATCAATATCTGTTTAGTTTCAGGAGGCATCTCAGCCTTTGATACCATCCCTAAAATTAAACTGTGTTCTTTGTGGGAAAAGATACGGAGGGATATATTTGGAAAGCAACAGCCCATGGCCTATGTTTTATGGTTTCTTGTGAAGTTGCAAGGTGATTAAGAGCTTTGGTTACCGTGTGACTGTTATCAGTTTCATGTAAATAGATTTAAGTTAAAAGTAAGTAGTATCATTATCTAAAATGAGACGGATTAGGTTTTTATACAGCTACTGTATTATATCTTTGTTGCTAATTCCCAGTATAATTAAGTAACTATCGATTATTTTGTATTAAATGACAATATAACTGTCTTGGTAGCTTTAAATAACATGTTCCTTGAACAACTGTAATTTAAACCATTGCCATTATTTTCATCAGGGCCACCAAAACCATGCTGCAGATAGACATGGTTTGAGAGATATTGGGGCTTTGTTTTGTTTTTTAAACTGTTTTGAAATTGGTTAGAATTTCATCAAGAAATGAGTAATGATAACTTAAAAATTTTAGTATACTGCTGTGGTAATGGGTGAGGAAAAATAACTGCTTGTCACTCTGCAAGTATTCTGCTGACTTGTGCTGAGACGTTTCCTATGTTGCTGCCTCTCTTGAAATAAATTCTGTCTGTGGCTAATGGTCCTTGTCTTATGAGAACAGAACTGAAAAATAAAGGAACAATAATGATGTTTAATGATACTGCAATGGTCTAAGAAGCCATTGCAAGTGTGCACCCTAACTAAGCATTTATAGGAAGATAAGGCTGCCTACACATAGTGCGCTGAAGTCTTGGGAGTAATAAAAGTACATGTTTTATAGACTCATAATCAACTTTCCCTTATTTACGGCTATTTGTGACTTCATTATTTATGTGACTTGATAACATGAAGCCATAATTTGTAAAAAGATGACATTTTTCTAGTATTGTTCGTAATACATTAATAGAAGGAACTTGCAAGGGGCTAGCTCTATTTCATTGACGTTTTCTGAGTTAAGAGAGAAAAATGACCATATGCATGTTTACACAATTTATTCTGTAAAGGGAGGTGTTTCCATACAGTGTTTTGGATGGCAGTGCTAGTTGTAATAATAATGCTCTTTCATAAGTGACATAAGAAGTAAGACTGATGTAAGCCCAAGACTATACTAGCAATAGTTTCCAAAATTACTTAAACTGCTCCCCCCGCCTTCAACCCAACAAACCCAAACAAAAAAACCCCACACAACTCCAAAACCCATCCAATCCCCACAACACCCCCCCCCCCCCCAAACTTAAAAAAACCCCCAAACAACCCACCTTTAGAGGAATCCTTTGAACACTCCAGACTCTGTTCTATTAGTCAGGCTTTCACCATGACAACAACAAAAATACAGACATCTTCTAATTTTCTACAGGCTTATTCAGGTTCAATTTTGTGAGGTGGCAACCACAGAACAGCAGGCACATCTGGGTTCAAAACCCTCCCCTTCAAAACCAGAAAGTGCAGGCAGAAGGTTAGCTGCAAACAAAGTTTTGCTTTTCTGTGCAGCACCCCAGAGTTTACAAAAATATATATGTTAAAACCAAGTCTCATTGATGCTAATATGGGGGAGGGAGGGGAAGCTTTATTTCACGCTGAAAAACAATAGTTCTTTCTGTGAAGCATTTTTTTTTTTTTCCTGTCATTACAATGTGTGTAGGTAGAAGAATAAAACTTTCACTCGTGTTTCTGGTTTGGGTTTTTTTTTTTTTTGTTATCCTGAAATTGTGCAATCTGACAGCAGGTGTTAACAGTGGAGATATTACAAAAGGATAAGATGTTTCATATTTGCTGATACCCGCTGAAAAGCAAAGAGAAGGTCTGGAAAGCAGGGATGGTGAGTCTGTACAGGGGCTTACCTGTATGTGGAGTTGTTGTATTAAAATTTGAATCTTGGTAATTTATGTTTAAAGGAACCTCTGGAAATTACCCGCTCCAGCACATGTGTGTGCCCCCTACCCCGAAGGTCACCTGAGAATGAGGTTTCTCAGGGCCTTGTCCTGTTGGGCCTTGAATATCTGCAAGGCTCTCCACAGCCTCTCTGGGCAACCTGCTCCAGTTTTTCATTACTCTTCAACTAGATGTTCTTTTTGTAACATCTTATCAGAATTTTTCTTGTTGCAGCTTTTCTCATTGCCTTTCTTCATTTCATGGCATACCTCTGAGAAAAGTCTGCCTCCATCTTCTTCATACGCTTCCAATAGATTCCCGCTTCAGTAAATTCAGTTTCCTTTCCTGAAGTTTTGATCTGTAAAGAAGATACAGATCTGTATCTCTTGTTATGAGATCTTTTTTTCGTTCTGAATTTCTATCGATACTCATACAGAGCTGACAGAAGTAGCTGAAGACATTAATGGCTACAAATAACCCAATAATTTTTAATTATGTGTGTGTAAAACCCACAAAATGGTCGACAGTGATTCTGAAAGGTGAATGAATATAGACTAGTACTGGGACATGGGAAGATTAAAAAAAAATGCAGTGCATGTCAGTTTCTTTAGGGACATAACTATATCTCACTCTGAAAGAAATATGTTGCAAATACATTTTTATTCTGAAGTACTAGCTATTTGTATTTACTTGCATCTTTAGGCGTATGTTGATAAGGTAGCCTGTGCTTGTTTATTTGCATGTGGCCCCACTGGGCTGTTTCACAGGTGCACTAGATCCTTTCAGGATCAGTGCCTTATGGAGCACTTAGGTCAGCTTGCACAGGTGCTAAGCATCAAAGAGCTGTGCAGGAGCACAGGTATAAAGTGGCCAGTCTGCTAGATATTTAACCTGTCATTCAGTTCATTTTTCAAGCTGTAGGAAGGACAGATTGTTAGAACTTTTTTTTTTCTTTTTTAAAAAAGAAGCACTGGGAATACATAAGAGTAGCGTCTTTTCCTCCTATAAGGAAAACTGTCTGAACACCACCCTCCATAAAGCAGAATGATAAAGTAATATATTAGAACTCGTAAACTTCTTAAGCAAAGGAACATACTGTGCCTTTCATCTGTCTTTGGATGCATTGATAAATATTCAGCAGTGAATGTTCATTATAATTTTTGTACTTGTAAAAGGATTTTGGCAATTCATTTCTAAATTGCTGCTCATCTTACCCTGCAAGACGAGATATTTTTTTTTTTCCTGTATTGAAAACTAAGAAACATCATCAGAGGAGGAGTGTGTGGTACATTTTTCAGTGCGAAACACGTCAGCAGTAAGTGTTTTTCCACAGAAAGGTCTAGGTTGGTGATATCAAATACTTACTGTTGAAGTGTGGAGAGGATAAGGAAAAAACAAATAAATAAAACCTAGGCAGGACACAAAATAGTTGGCACAAAATTCCAGGAAATAAAAGTTTTTAAGATAGTTTACCCTGGAAAACATATGCTTCTGTACTGTTTGTCTAAATTAATAGTGAAAACTTGGAAAAAATTCCCTATTAATGAATTATTTTATAACTAGTCATTATGGAGGTTTAACATGGCTAGGCTGTTTTGTGCTAGGATTTCACTGACCTCAGGATGTAGAATAACTTCTGTAGGGGTACAACGAAAATAATGGCAATGTTTGCTATAACAACGTTCCTGTTTGAAAAGCACAGGTGGCACAAAGCTAGCTCTAGAGTGTCTATAGGCACGCTGAAATGGCTCAATAAATAGGTAGTACAGATATTAAAGAGATCTGAAAAGCTTTGCATTGTTTTACGTGTCTTTGTACAACATATGGATAAAATACTTGCAATATCTGCAGCTGATGAACACATGTAAAATACAGGCTGTGCGAACTTGTAGTACTATTTTTCTCCCACTAGGAAGCATTGTTAGGAGGTCCTGAAAATATGGTTTTTTTTCTTCCTCTTGCCAATGTGACTGTCAACTGAAAATTCAGCTTTGGCAAAATATTCTGGATTTTCATGAGCAATTAGCAGGATGCACATGTTTGCTGGCAATATCTGGGTAAGTGGCGTGTGGTAACAGCAGAGTTTCCAGGTATTTATGCACACGCATCTGTTTCGGATACCTTTCCTTTCATTGCTCTCCTATATGTGAAAACAGTACTGTGCTGGATTTTGCTGATGACGTGCTAGGATCTCGTTCTTTCAGTGTCACTTTGGAACACTTCAGGAAGTGTGGTTTATAGTGGGGCTGTGCTGTAGACTTGTCTGCTACTGATGAAAACAGTGGTAGCAAAGAAGTAATGTGTCTTCAGGCTTTTGCGCGCTCTCTCTGTAAAAGTTAACCATGATATCAGCTACAGGTATCTTATTAGGCAGTGTCTTCTGGTAGTTGTGTCGCTGTGGAGACCTTTCTGCCACAGGCTGAAAGTGGTGCTTGGTTTGCTAGTTGTTCCTTTCACAATAGTTTGCATGTGCCCGAAATCATACCAGCTCAGAACACAGGCCAGTCCTGTTAGATTAGAATATTTGCTATTCAGTGTGTCTAGTGGTACTTCCCTCTGTGGCCTCTATAATTTGATGCTCTAGCTCTCTTAATTATACTGCTAGGACTCATGAAGACACTAAATTATTGTAGAAACTAGTGTGTAGATGTCAGCAATACTAGGTGTGTTTACGAAGTTTTCTTAGTCTGACTTACTAACAAAACAAGCCTTATAAATTTGTTTATACGTAGATATTGTGGAGAATGTCATTGCATGCACTGATCCCCTGCTGTAGCCTGATACGCAGCCAGCTGAAACTGTCAATAAAGCAAGCTGTTAGAATCCTGGGGGAAATGAGGGGGGGGAGGAAAATAAATTGGTTAAAATAATGCTATCATTTTATTAGAATAATTGCTAGTATTTATTTCTGAATATTCTGACTTGGAAAAATACTAATTAGGGAACACATAGTAATGGGGGGAGGTCATGAAACAACGATGGTAGTTCTGAAAATGCAAGTCTTTGCTTTTAATTTTAGAGGGACATTAGGAGGAAAAGAAAAGCAGTAGAAATACGCAAGTCTTAAGTATATGTAGAAGTGAAGAAAGTGTGAATGGGAAGAGAGAAGCTGCCAGTCATTTTCTGTACTGATTTTTGCATGTTACTTGAATCTGTATGTCATTTATGATAATATATAAATTATTATATAATTTATGTCATTTATATAATATCAGTGGAATGCTGGAATGAATTGGACGTGCTCAGCAAAAACTAGAGCTTTTTTTCTAGTCTACCTAGAAATACAGCACCATTTGAGTGGTTATCTTAAAAAAAACCCAAAAAACTGCTAATAGTTGAAACAGTAGCTCCAGGGATTCATTAAAGCATACTGCTGTTGTACAAACTGCTACTCTTTAGTTTTGATGCTTTGGTCTTTACCTAATATGTAATTACAGAGCTTAATCAAGGCTTGAATTCATGGCCTTACCAGTACATTTTAGTTTTTTATTATTATTAAACAGTCTTTTATTTCTTTTTTTTAATCTTTTATACCTTCATTAAGATTCAAGCAATTTCTGCTTTTATGTGATTGCTAGAAGTGCAAAAACTGTTTTTCTCAAACTAACGGAGTATCTGTGCTAAATCTTTAGTCCAGTTAGATTTCATTAGGTACAGTTTAGACCAAAGAAATAGGAATCTGAGTAGACCAAGTACTTGCCTTAATATTAGTTTCCCCCGTCCTCAGTGTGAACTGAAATATATAATGAAAAAGAAGATTCTATTATTCCTTGGTGCTATGGCTCAAAGTGTATAGTTTTTCAAGCAAGACTGGCATGTTTGGGGGTTGGAGGAGACCTTCCCATGCCAGAGCAGGTGATTAATACTTTCAGCCTATTTTCATTTGGCAGTCATCACTGCATTTTTAAAGATGGGTAATCTTGCCTGACATAATCTGACACAAGCTGCAAAAGCTGTTTGTGGATTGGATCAGGTGACATATTGAAGAATTATGTGATTACTCTTATATTACCACTTAAGCAATGAATTTTGCTCTAACTTATGCTTCTACCCTTGCTCTGCTTTTGTAAATTTAAAGTTTGACTCCTTAGCCAGTTACCATCACTTGCTTACCTATCAAGGACTAGAAAAACAAATGGGTTATTTTTCTCTGCAATTGTTCCTGTTTTCCTTGGAATAATTGCTTAAGTGCATAGTTAATAATCATTGACAAAAACGTGGAGTGAGAGAAGCCCTGTCCGCTGGGGAATTAATGGCCAAACTCCAGTGGACTTGCTGGGACAGAATGTTACCTCAGATGTACAAGGATGTCTTTCAAAATTCTCTCTGTTACAGATCTAGAATAGAAGTGCAAAGCTTTCAATTACAGCATTAGTTTCTCTCTTTGTGCAAGATACAAGTGTGTCTGTGCTCTGCCATATGGAGTCTCCAGTGTCCATGGACCAGGGACAGGGATGTTTGTGGTTCTCTGTGTAGTCAAATAGGTTTGTGCGCACTTCTAAGCTGCTACCTCAGGACTGATCTCTGATTCTGAACTTAAGTGGTGCAGGGTGGTTGACGTTCATGCTGTTCACTACTAACTCTTTCTATGGTGGACTGGATCCATCCATATTGTACAGCGCTTGCTCAGGTCTGTTCTGGGTCATGTATGGTCACCAAGATAGAAAAAAATTTTTTTTTTTTTAAGTTCAAAAGTATATGAACCAACAGTCTGCAGTCTGCCAGAACGGTGTTGTGTGACATGAGTGTTTGGGGGAAATCTGAGAGCACAGTGCCAGCTGGGATGTGTTGGGGGCCTGGCTGGGTACAGAGAGACAATCTTAATGTGATCTCACCTGTGCTGACTTACAAGAGCCATTCCTGGAGTGAACGATCCCTAGAACCATGATCAAGTTTTGCTTTTGCTTGGGTTTTTGGAGGAGTGGTTCACAGCAAAATGGGAACCCAAGTCTGAAGTAATATACATATGACACAGAGGACCAGGGGATCTGAACTTGTGCATTAACTACATGGTTAACTTAGCTGACTGTGTAGATATACCCAAAGTCATCTAAACATGCAGTTAAGTTTCGAAGAAGGTCCATCAACCCTGATGACCCATTTGTGGTAACAGCATAGATCATTAAAGCCCTTTAAGTACTTTGAGACTCCTGAGATGTTCTCTGTGTTGTTTCTGCTTATCTGAATTATATTAAGCTCTTCAGTTAAAACGATACTGTATGACTGAAAAAGATAATTACACAAAAGTGAATGTAGGTGAATACCTGTGACAAGTGCTAGTATAGACAATAGACATCTGATCAAGAAAGGTGTGAGGCATACCTCATCCATTTTTGTTTATCCTATGTCCTTTTAAATGCCACAGTCTGAATAGTCTATGAAAGACTGAATTTAACCTACTTGTAGAAGAGTTTTGAATGAGAAGATTAATTTAATTTGAACTGTAATGAAATGTAGTTTTCAATAGACCCTAGTTTGCTTTGTGCCTTCTAAGCCCCCAGATGCCTGCCTTTGTTTTCCATAACACCATCTCCCTCGGTTTAGCTAAACCACCTCTCCCTTCAGTGTCCCTGACCAACGTGGCTGAGGTGAGTGCCATTGCCTAAGTTTGCTGGTTTGCAGCTGTGTATGTGTTGAGTTGACCAGATGGAAATTTTACTGGCTGGTTGGCTGCTGGCTATGGAAAGACACTTAGTGGAGTTAATCACTGGGGTGTCTATTGTCTGTTCAGCATCTGATTTTCATGTAACATGGAATATTGTGTGTCTGAGACTATTATCCTGTTTTCATATTTCAGCTAGATTTTACTAATGGGTTCTGAACTTGTTGGCAATCGGGATGGCATGCTACTTTTGCTTCCCTTAAAAGACTAGGCTAAAAATCTGCTTTAATAAAACTGTTTACAAGAGAAAAGGATCTCTTTCAGCAAATGATTGCCCGCCACTGATTTTTTAAAAATTTTCTTTTTTTTTAAGAATCAACTTCCACCTTCCTTTGCTAAAGTAAATCGTATTTCATTTACTCCGAAGGCTGAACTTCGCTATTCACATTAGAGGAATAAAAATGCAACATATGTCCCCGAGAGTTTTACACAGTAGCTTCATTAGGGAGACTCAATTACTAGAACTAGAGACTTCCATTCTCCCTGTTTGACTTCACGTTTCATGGCGTTTAATATTTTCAATAGCTGAGAATTCAGACCCCTTGACAGAGAAGTTGAAAAGCTGTGTGTTTGTGGGCAAAAATCTTGTGTATCTGCAATTGCTTATTGCTTCAGCTTCTTAGTATAAATAGCGCCTTGACCAGGCACTACACACAGGCAAGATTCCAGGAATGGGATGCAAGTAAAACACAATTTTATTAGCTCATCTGCTGTATGTTGTCGTAGTCTTAATGTGTATATGTGTAGACTGGCTCTGGGAAGCTATTTAAATCATCTGATGTGTATTGTGCTGAGATCCTATTGCCATTCTTTTCTAAAATGAGTAAGTTTACAGAGAAAGGCAAGAGGGATATTTAACATCTTTCTTAAGAAGATGTTTCCTGTTGAGCCAGGAACCTGATTCTCTGCTGAATAGTCAGTTTGTCTGGGAATCTGCCACAATACCATTTCTGCAGTCTTGTGTGTGGAGTTGTCCCTGAACTATGGGAAGATGGTCCTCCCCTGCCCTCCAGCTAAACCTGTATCTAATCTGACAGAAAAATTCCTTCATTGCTCTCTTGTTCTCATCCAGCCTCTTCCCCTCCACCCCTCCTTCCCTCTCTCCCCAATAACTGATGCGTATATCAGGATATCCACACTCTTTCCTGTGTAAGTGAAGGAGAAGGAGCAATTGTGCAAAACAGGCTCTGAGCCAGTAGGTTTCTGCTGCATTTTTTTTTTTTCTTATGATGCAAAAGGGGGAAGTGACTAAATATCTTCTTTAGGAATAATGCTTAAAGGCACCAGGTATCATCTTAGATGAATGGCCTGATAGATCTGATAAAGCCACCTTCCTTTGAGACTAGGTATATTACTAGGTGAAACTAGAAAGGCTTGTCGTGCGTTTGTTGTTTTATTCTTCCTTTTTCTTTCTCCTGAAACAGCTTCTGGACTTGTAATTCCATTTTTTGGGGGCTGGTTTATGGTCTTGTCCTGTTACAGCATGTAAAAAATTTCTCTCTTTTCCAAATTGTGCAGACTATTTTTCATGGGCATTTCCCATGCACAGAAGGGCCCATTTGTAAATGACTCTGGAACTATAATATGTCCCTTCTAAGTGCTGTTCTAAAATTTCACTGCCACTGTGCTATTTTCACATGTATAGTTTCCATTACTACTTATAAAGTTTGCTAATTTTACTTCTTGGGATTTTTGAATTATACAACATTTCCACCATCCTCCTTTTATTCTGTGTCTCTTGGGAGTGAGTTCACTAGCCAAATGCAGATAATGTGACCTATGAGTGCTGTTTCAGAGAAAGTGGCTGCCTCAAAATCCCCAACCTTATTCTATTTTTGCTCTTCCCTTCTGAAGATAAAGGAGTTAAAGCAGCTTTAGATTTCTGCTTTATGCAGGAGACTGGTGCGTAACACTGTACACTACACAAACTTGCAAATCCCAAACTGTCTTGTATCAGATTCTTACTCGGATGCTTTACGTGCTTTTCAGTGCAACTACCTCAGATAGAGGTCCTTATAACTAAGAATCATGGCCTTAGTTTTTATTTTTCTGTTTGAAAGTTATTAGATATATAGTGCATTATTTTGTTTGTTTGCAGTGAGCTTAGAATAACAATGTTTTCTAGGCTAGGAGAGCTACAGTTTGGAAAGGAAGCCAGTGTATAAGCTGCCAACTTCAGGTCTAAGTTGTGCAGATCCATTTTTTCCAGTTACATATTTGTTATTTGTCAGCGGTGTTGTGGTAATTGTGTAGTATCCTCCAAAACAAACAATCATGAAAAATAAAATGTTGGCGTCACTAGTGTAATGAACCATGAGACTGGAACTTTGAAAAACTCAGCAAATAACACTCTTCCCACAAGCAAACAGTTCCAAGTCTTTGCGCAAGGCAGTCAAATCATACTGGAGTTCAGCATCAGGGAAGAAAAGAATGAATTCTGGTGCTACTATCACCAGTTGATAGTAAAACTCCACTGGACCAGGGCATTGGCAGACTTCCCGTTGCTCAGCATATGCAGATCTATTAAGAATCTTCAGTTTCTTGGTGATTCCCTACAAAACAACTGAAAAATTTCATAATGAAACATTCAAAGCTCAGACACATTAAATTAACTAAAGATCTGAAGCCCCATGCCTATGGCTAGTTTTTGGCTCTATTAGGTTGATGTACATTGTTCAAAATGTTGCCAATGGCAAGCAGTGTTGGCTTTCTGAAACTTTTATTGGGAAACATTGATTGAGGGAAGGAGAAGAGAAAAAGTTTATCAGGTGTTCTGTGGATTCTGTTTATCAGGTTCAATGCAATTGTCTATCTCCTTCTCCTATCTCTTGTCATCTGAGTTCTTACTCATCCATTGGCTCTAGACTTAAGCTATGTGCTTTTGAACTATACTGTCTCTTTGCTGCAGCTGTACCCTGCCTAGCAGAGTGGGAATCAGGCCTATAGGTGTTACTGGAACAAAACCAGATAACGAGGATATTGGAGGAAAAAAAATTCCAGTGTTTCGTGAAGTAGTGCTTTGCAGTTGATACGTGAAAGTGAACTGCTCCCGTGTGTTGTGATTGAATGACTGGCAAATTATGTTTAAAAAAATAATTTGGAGGGCTGGAGGGAACCTACACATCCTTGTAATCAGAGAAGTGGTACGAAAACCCCTTGAGTGTCCTGTATGCTGTATAGCTTAGTGTCTACGCAATGAAAGGTCAAATAAAGAAGACAAACAACATGAAGTAACAGAATTTGTTTCGATCATGTTTAACCTTCATAGTTCTTTAAGTCCTTTATCCTACCCAAAATATATAATCTTTTGACTTTTAGCTTAGGTAACACATAAAATCATGAAAGCTTATTGTAACTTCTAATAATTAGCAGCTCATTTATCTGTAGTATAATTAAAAATGGAGTTTGAACTCTGTTTCTTATGCTCTTGGTAAGGACACGAATTCGGAGCAAAATTTGCATAATAACATTTGCTTTTCTCGATGTTCAGAGCAGGAATATAATTAAAAAGGTGAAAGGCTTAAGAGATGATGGTTCATAATGTACTTATTAAAACTCTGATTAAAATAAAATGTCTAAGGAAAAAGGATTAAGCTGCTTTAGTGTTTCATTTTTGATTTTTCTCATTATATGTACGGTGAGCAGATGACTCAACAGTGCTATAAGAGAAAAAGCATCCTAAGCTACTGCTGCTTGGGCAAACCTATTCAACTGGAGTTTTTAACAGCTGTTCCCAAGCTTCATTAAGGCTCATTATGAGTTGTCATGTAGTAGAGAACTTATATTTTCAGATGATCTGTGCACAGCAGTAAAGATAAAAGTCTATCTTAAGGCTGCACTAAAAAGAACAGAAGATGGTACATATTAAAAATAGATTACTGAAATTCCCTAATTAGCTAGCATAGACCTTAAAAGCAAAGCACAATCAGTAAGTTTTAAAGAGAGATGGGGAAAAATGACTCATCTAGCTGGACTCTTTGGCTCAAGACTGACATACTCATTAATAAGGATTATTTACCAATTATCCTTTAATAATACATGCATACTTAAACACATGTTCGTGTGTCTCTATTTCCCCAAAAACTAATTCCCAGCTAGCCTGTTGAAGAATTAACTTTGCATATGGTTTATGTGACAACAGGAAAGAGAACAGTAAGTCCAGTCTAATTTTTGATTGCAACTGTTCAAAATATTTGATTCTAAATTAACATGTTCCTTGAGTTTAAGTTTTGAGGCTAAGTAGAGCTTCAAACATGAATACCTCGTGACTTTTGGTGAGGGCGGAATGGGGAAGCACAAGAGTAGTAACTCGGATCTCAGTTTTGCAGCAGTAAAATTGGTTTTCATGTCTCATTTAGCCTCCTATAAATGACTAATATTTGTCCCTCCTCTATTTTGAAGGGTGGGAATGGTAGACATTTTGAAGATGGTAAATATATCTTCCACAACAAAGCTAGGAGGGGAGAAGTGACAGGATCAACAAAGTTATTCCTCTTAAAGAGAAATGATCAAGGTGAGAGGATACTCAGCAACTTGGTCACTATTATTTTTATTCCACCACTCTTCCTTGAGGATATTCTGCAATATGGGCGTAAAGCCGCTCATTTGCTTGAAGTGATGATTCAGTGTGAAAACCTGAGCCTTTTCTGAGTATGCGATCAGCAAGGGAAAGGGCAGGGCGCAAATGAGGCAGGAAGTCACGGGACAGACATCTCCTGATTGATGCTGGGTGGGTTTCCCTCATTCTCCTAGGATTGAGCAGGATCAGATACCTGAAACTAGCGTTTCTGCAAGTCTCGCTGGCAATCTTCTAGTACCTCATTGCTTTGATCTTTATGATGATGTGCACTCATACTTTCGGTCTGTTCTGTTGGTGTTAGAAAAAGATCTAGGCAATAAGTTGCTTTGTGTGAAGAAAATCTATACTTTTTTTATGAACTTGTGATGACAAAAGAAAAAGAAAAATTCCAGATAAAATTGATCTGCTGCTGCTGGTCTGCGTCACAGGCACCATTTAGCATCAGCCTAAAAATAAGCATTTCCAGTCCTGCTGCTATTATTCTGCCTGTAATGCTCAAATGCAGCAATACTTACATTTGGAGTTGGATTCTGATGGGAACAAAAGTCTGATGTTGTTCACTTTCATAAAACAACACTTCCTCTTGTTGCAGGTGGTTTTATTTGGATTTTGCACGTATTTTCTAATCTCAGTACTGTCAGTGCCCTTAACTTGTAACAAATATTATGCAATAAGTAACTTCATTTGCTCTATTGTATGTTCATTTCATAAAACTGGTACATTATCTAGCATAATAAATAGGTGGCTCTCACTAAGGAGAGACCATCTAATGGGCATAATGACGTCTTTCGGGCCAAGAGTGAGATGTGTTGGCAGAGCAACGTACTGTGCTTGCATAGTGCCTGCTTACAAGAAAGGCTAGTAATAGCTAGAGCTATCGGTGTCGGCTTCCTCTGCACAAAAGTCCTGTCCCCCCCCACCCCCCAAATTGTAACATTCTGTGAGTCAAGTGGAGGGGGGGAAAAGCCCAAAGTACTGTTTTCCTTCTGTGCAACTAGAATTAGATACAAACAGAATCTCTTATTTTGGAAACGGTGTGTGGTGGAAGGTCTGTAAATGAGAAAAATACCTGAAGCAGGTGGATGTTGTGAACCAGCCATCTCACAGCTGGGGAAAGCTTGTAGATATGAAAACATGAAACTCCCCCAGGACACAAGGGGAGATGTGAAAGTGTTCTGTGTAGTGTGCCTGAAAAAGATACCTTTTAACAAAAAGGTCTGGAGGAGAGGAGCAGAAGTGTTCAGCAGGAAGCTGCAAAGGGCACAGAAAACAAGAAACCACCAAATCACAGGAAGAGCAATATATAAATACCATCGAGAAACCTTTTATCAAAGATTAGATGGGATGGAGAAGGCTAGAAGGGAGAGAATGAGGGAGAAGAGAGAAAGACAAAATGAACATTTTGTTCTTCCTGGAAATATGTTCAGACAGAAGTTGCTTCATTTATAAAGAATCTTCTCCAGGCAGTTAATTAGCTTTGTCAGTCAGCTGTCGTAAACCAGATTATTGAACTGTTTCATATTTGAAATTCTTTAAACTAACATCTTGACATTGCCAGTAGGTGTGTTAATAATCTGAAGACATGAGAAGAATTTATTAGCTTTGGTGTGCCTGTCTGTGAAATGTAGTAGAGAGTTAACTTCATATTATCCAAACACAGCTTGAGTTTTCTCCTGAAAGGTTCTAATTGCATTTTGAAAATGCTATTAGCTTACTTTGAGGTGGCAAATAGCAATATCGTTGTGTGGGAGGCTCTGTGTACATAATAATGAATCCTAATGGAGCAAATGGCAGCTTCATGAGTGCCACACTGCTAAAGAGGAGAGCGAGAGGGGGAAAGAATTTATATTATTATTTTCAGCTAGCAGCTTCCAGCATTCTCCGCAATGATTTGAGTGCAAACTTAAGATGTTTTGATTGCTGTCTGAATGCTGAGTTGGGCTAAAAGTGTGTTGTAAATGGTCATATGGGTTTATCTGTTTGGCATGTTTTCTTTCTTCTAGTAAAATAGAGCTATTGATTTCAGCAATACATATTTCACAAGAAAGATCTAAGTGTGCATGTGCAGCATTATTTACTGTTTAAATTTAAAGGCTTTCTTCTTCCACCAAGACTAATCAGTCATACACTCATTTTTTTTCTTTTGACCATATTCATCACTGTATAAATTTCTAGTAATAAAAAATATTATCATATGTCTCATATGAAGTATCTACGCCCGCCAAATTAGAGTATGTTAGGTTTTTCATCATTTAGATGCTAGTGTCCTATCCCATCTCCCTTTTTGACTACTGACTTAGTCTTCTGGACAGGATGGTCCTTGTTTCCTGCAGCTACTGCCAACTGCTTTGAGCTTCAGTCTCTTTGCTAAGTTGATCCTTGCTTTATTAATTTGTTAACTTCCATTTGCTGCATTTTATTCTTTTATTCCATTCTATTCATGCACTCATGTGGCTAATGTTTACGTCTTGTCTCATCTGTCACTTAAATCCAACTGATTCCTCTGTTCTACTGATTTCTTCATGAGAAGAGCCATCTCAAAGAGACCTTGTGGCCCATAGCAGCCCAGAGGATGCAAAATGCAGGGTAATCCTGCTCAGATCCTGCTGCTGCTAAAGCATGCTTAGAATGGCTGCGTTCTTCAGGGAATTTAGCTCAAATCATGAGATTTAACTCGGATCATGCTCTACCGTGTACAAAGTAATATTTTTCTGAAGTCTTATAACTTGTGCAAATTCACATCTGTTGACCTGCTGGCTACGTTTCTTTTTATGTAGTCCAGGATATGATTTGCTTTCTGGGCTGCAAGCGCACGTTACTGGCTCATGTCCAATTTTTTTCATCCAGGAGGGTTAAGAATGGAGGAGTGCGATAACGACTTTCGTCACTGTTGCTGTAAAATCATCCAGCCTTCTCCTCAGGGCTGCTCTCAATCTCTTCATCCCCCAGCCTGTATTGATAAGGGGTGGTTGCCCTGGTCTAGGTGTAGGACCCTGCACTTGGCGTTGTTAATCCTCATGAGGTTCGTATGGGCCCTCTTCTTGAGCTTGTCCAGGTCCCACGGAATGGCCTCCCTTCCCTCTAACTATCAAGTGCACCACTCAGCTTGGTGTCATCTGCAAAACTCACTGAGGGTGCACTGGGTCCCACTACGTCATTAATAAAGATACTAAACAGAACCAATCCTGATATAGACCCCTGAGGGACACCGCTTGTTACTGATCTCCGTTTGGACATTGAGCTGTTAGAAAGCTTTAACTCTAGAGTCTGCAAATATTGTTTTGTAAAATAAATTGGTGAACTGTGTTTTGCGAAGTGGTTTCATAGTTGACTGACAGTCTTTCTTTGCGTGGGGTTTGACTGTCTGGGATTTGCCTCACTGGCAGTGCAGCCATATGGGCCAATGCATGGATGAATTCAGAATGCTGTCACCTGAATGATGATGAGAGATGCCTACCAGAGTTTTGGGGGAAAGACCTATATTCTCAGAGTGTGGACCAGCTACTCTTTTTCATAGTTCTGTAACAATACCATCATTGTGGGATCCTAAAGAAATAGGAAAAAAAAAAAATCAGTATTATGTACATGTCTTTTCTATGACTGAAATTTTTCTCAATTCCCATCTAACAGAATCTTTGCTTGCACTTCCAGTGAAATATTTTGTCATACTCTAACCGGTTTTATGGTGTATGATTCATGAAGAATAACAACAGTGTAAAAATATTATGAAATTTTCCTCTTATGTTCTCCAACTTTGTCTGGCAGATGGGAGTACTGCTTGTAGATCATTCTTTACAAAGCAAGCAGTGCACAGCTCTGCCAACTCTATCCTGCTGTATGTCATACTCGTCTCTGTCCAGCTTGGTACATCCACTTATAACTAATAGTCTCTGAGGCTCAGCTGTGCATCAGACATTCCAGACTTGAATCTTTCTTATCATCCATCTTACCTCTATTTATCTTGCATGAGTACTCTATTCCTATGAGGCGATAATTAAGCTCTCATTTTGTCTTTTAATCCTCTTTTGACAAGCCACTTATCTTCTATCTCTTTTTTTTGATAATTTTTGTAAAAATTCATGGTCCTTCTCCCAAGTTGTTCCCTATGCGTATCGGTCTTGTGGCTTGCTGCACTAGCAGGGCACTCCTCATTTGCTTTTGGAATTTGATCGAAGATCTGCTCAGTTCATCATTTCTCTTGTAGTTTATCATTGCATCTTCTACTCTTGCCCCTCACCTGCCCTTTTCCTTCATTCAGTGTAATGCCTGTACGTTGGTAAGCTTGTGTGCCCTTTTACAGTGCTAACTTTCTCCTACTTCTATTCAACTTCGTACATAAGTCTTTGGGATTGTAGTAGAATACTCTATGTTTAATAATCAAATCACATTCAAAGCATTCACCAATTGCGCAGGTAGTCAAGCTAGAAGATAAACAGTGAAGTTACCTCTAATGGTGAAATAAAATTCAGATCATGTTCTGCTCCTTTAAAACTATAATTCCAATAGCATTTGATATATGCACAGTAGGTGTAAGCAGGTGGGTTGGAGCAATACATGAGTTAATCACTATTATAATATTTTACAGTATTATATACCATTGATTTTATTTTCACCAGACCAAACTTTATAACTACCAAGTATGTTGCTCTTTAACGTTGGAAGTTGTGTGTGTTGCTGAAAAACAGAAATCTTGAATACTTCATTTGGAGGGGAAATTAAAAAAAAAAAATAAAAAAAAAATCCATGCTCTAGAAAATGAGTCTTAGAGAGAATAGATGTAACAATAGCTGCAAGAATTACACATTCCTATTTTAGGAGACTTCTTTGTAAACTGAGCAGTTGTAATCACAGGGTTTGAAAATAAGGACCACTGATGCAACTTTGTCCAATGAATCTTCATGCAAATTTTATTAGAAACTTCAAGGAGTCCAGGATTTTGTCCCATATCTTTTAAAAAGATTTTCCATATCCTATGTCACTTTGCATATCAGCCTGGATAATAAACGATGACATTATTCCACAGAAAAGGTACCCTTGAATTTCTTCCTCTGGCTAGAATTTTAAAGAAAGATTAAGATAAAAAGAATTTTTAGGCTTCACTTTGCAAAGCTGCCCGGAGGGTTGATTGCCTAAGCTTAATGTAAATCATTTTGAAAAGCTTGGTCTCTCTCTCTTTCTCTCTTTGTCCTTGGGACTATAGAAATACTGGTTACTGTTATTAGTGATTTATTTGTAGTAGCACCAGACCTCCCACTCATTCTGTTTGCAGACTGGGATGTTAATGGCACTTCCTGTGTAAAAGAAAAATTTTGCTCCTTGTAGACTGGGTATATTTGAATAATCGGAGAATTACATAGTATTGGAAAGCAAATCAAGGGGTCATGTAATTTGCTCATTTCTTGCAAAGTTTGCTTGCTCCTACAGTTTGAAGAAAGCAAGCTGCACTGCCTCTCACTTGCAGGATCTCGTAACGGAATCTGAAGGAAGAATGGGCACCATCAGTTAAGATTAAATAAAAAAATACTAAAAAAAAAAAACCCACAAAAATAATAAACAAGCCCTGAAAAGCAAAGAAACCCCCACCAAACCCAAAAGAACCTCCCAAAAAAGAGGGCTACTTTTTAATGAACTATGAAGTTGGGTATTTTTCTCCTGATTTTTAACCTCGTAACAGAGATAGTGTTAATTATTTTTTAAATGAATAATTAATTATCACCAATAAGCACTAATCCAGCAATGCATTAATTAATTACGCTTTGTTGCCTAAGGTCAATTCTTTATGTGAATTATTATGACTTGTATGAATTCTTGGACTTCAATGGATAACTTGGTTTTCTGCCAGGGAGAAACGCTTCAAAATGACTTGTTTTTTATTAACTACTTTGATAGTGTGATCCCAAGTATAGTATATATTATGGTAATATCTAGTACATATGAAATTTGTAGTCAAAATTGGTAAGCTTCACCAATGTATCTCAAAAGCCCTTCTTTTTAAGAGGTAAATCCCAATAGCTTATTAATTTTAAACTTGAATTTCTCATGTGAGAACTTCATGCTGTGAGTAGGATCCAAAGAATCTTAACATGAATCGGGGTGGAGGGGGTGAGATTTGAAACAATGGTGAGTAAGGATCTTAAGAACTCCCAGGACCCACTATGCTTTAACAATTTGATTTGTCATTAGCAAAATAGTCTCTCAGCCTGTCCTCATAGCAGAGGTGCTCCAGCCCTCTGATCATCTTTGTGGCTTCCCCCTGGGCTCCAACAGGTCCATGTCCTCCTTATGTTGGGGGCCCCAGAGCTAGTTGGGGAAAAGGATGCTTTGCTTCAGGACAAGTTTCTATCTATATTGTATTTTTTGATAACTGCCTTGATAGAGTACCTGTGCTACAAAAATGCCACTGAAGCATTCTTATTTTGAAATACGGTGACATCTTTCTTATGGATATTCTTGCTAAAGGTTTAAGCATACAAAATCCTTGAAGGCCTGCAGACAGCTCAGAGGTTTGTTCTTTATCTTGAAGGAGAAAAAGGAGTAGGAAAGACTCCTTATTCTAAAGGCTGTTAAATTGTTTGTGCCGTTTGCTTCAAAATAATCACATGGGCTTACAAAAATGATTGGTATCTTTAATCAGAAAAGAGGAGGTGCTACAGTTGATTAGCTTTTCTGGAAATACTTTAAAATCCTCTTCATACCTTATATCTTTATTTTCATTTAAATAGGGTTTTCATGTTGGTGTGAAACGCTTGTGTACCTGCACTTCTGTAGGTATTTTGTGTGTATTGATTCTTCTTTCCCCTTGGTGCATTAGGTGAAGGACCCAATTTTGGTTTTATGCCTTCAGTTTGCAACTGGCTCTTAGACTGCTTGTAAGAGTTAGTTGTCTAAGTCTAATGTATGCTGTAATCAAAGTAATGTACTGGGTCTGTTAAACTCGGTCTTAGAAACATTAGTTTTGTTTCACGGTTTGTGTGTGGAGAGACGGGTGAGGGATGGATTTGAAAGCAAATGTGTTTTTCAGGTGTCTTGTGTGCTATAACATTAATCAGTCTGAGAAATTAGAGATGGTTTTGTTCGTTTCAGGTTGTTTCTGTTGGGAGGAGAATTTGGTGATGAAGGCTGGTGCTTTTTACACTCATTATCCAAAGAATGTAAACATCTATGATTTAATTGACCTGAAAGCCATCAACTCTTGCTTAAAAACTTACCGGTCCCCTGGCAGAAGTCTCTCCTGGCTTTCTCATAGCTCTGTGTTCCTAGTGCCCCTCTGGGGGTGTTCACGTTGTGGAGCCTCTTCGGCTCCTTTTAACCGCTCTGGAAGCGCAGATAAGTGTAACTCCGCTTTGTGCTTGCGTTCTGGTTTGGTACTTCCAGTTCTTTGTTGCATTTTATTGTTAGTGCAGGTAGACTTATTTCGGGTACTGCTAACAAATGAGTATTTAGCTGTTTTTGCATTTGGCCTAAGTGAAGGGTAGCTGCTACGGCCGTCAGTGTTTGGTGCGACCGTGCCTGTGTGTGAACCAAGAGCATGCTTTCTGGGAGCCACTGCTCTGCAACAGCATACTACACCCCAATTGAATCTACTGAAGCATCATGGAGGAGGATGTTACTAATTTGCAGTTTCTCATACATCTTAAACACAAACATAACTACAAGCATGAGAGTAGCGCTGAAGAAGCTCAGTGTATAAGGACAGAAAAAGAGAATACTGCAGTGGATCAAAATGTATTCTCTGACTCAGCATGGAATTTGAAGATTGTAATTTATCATTTTGGAGACAAAAGCAGCTGATACAGGCAAATATTTTTTTTTAAGGATGCTTTAATACATATATTTTTTGGTAGCTTGGAAAACCTACATGTTTTAAGTTGCATATATTCCTTAGAGTGAGGTATTGAAAGAAATACAAATGCGTTTTGGGGGATGGTGACAGCTACAGAACCACGAAATTTCACAGCACCAAATACTGAGCAGCAGTTGTAATACCTTGAAGTATAAAGTAGGTTCTAGAGGTATGAACGGGCTATACTATAATATATAAAAAAAGTATAATATTTTAATATTAATATAATAGCATGCATGAATATTAGCTATTACATATATAATTTCAAATCCACATTTAAAAGTCTATCCATCCATATATACATACATATGTTATATGTATAAAAAATAAAATTTCAGATTTTTATATATAGGGAGGGAGCAATTGGCATACTGAGGGAGAAAATGGGAGATAAATTATCTGTACTGTATAGACACTGTCTTTTACATGTATGGGGAAGAAAAAGTACTGAAGGGTCGCAAAGCAGGAGGAACAGAGAGCCTACAAAGTCTGGAAAAGTGTTTGAACTAAATCACTATTCATTTTGACATTTGATGTGAGCAAAACTGTTGGAACGGCTCAACTGCTTTAAGGATGGAAAGCAAAAGGATAAAAGTTATTGATTCACAGTGGGCATAGATGACAGGTCACTTATGAGCCGTGCAGGTCAATAGTAAGCGTGAAGTTTTTTTATTAATTCTGGGCCTAAATGACTAAAAGTGGCAAATTTCAGAAGGGGCTAATTCTTCAGTGGGACTGAACAGGAGGTCTGGCTGATCTCCACATTTGAATGTTTAGTCTACTTTAAACGTTTTTAGAGATCCGAGTTTGAGCAACTCTTTCAAAGCAGAGGATGCTAAAGGGAAGGCAAGGCTTTCCAGCAGCATTCGGTTGCAGAAAGGTCTGACTTTGGGTTGAGACATTATAGCAAGCGCAGTCTGCAGGGGTGCAAAACATCTGTCGGAGCCCTCCCTGAGCCAATTTGTCAGAGCCCTACCAGATTGCTCCTGTATGTGGTCTGTGCTGGGGGCTCTGACCCTTACAAACTGAAATGAAGGGGCTGCGTGTCTGTCTCACTTCAGCACTCTCCTTTCAGTAAATGTTTTCCTTCTATGGATTTTGTGACTAGCTTTATTGATTAAGTAGAAAAGCTGGCCTGGCAAGCTGGGAACTGAAGTCTGGAGAGATCTGGCGCAGTCACCTGGCTCAGATGGGGATCTTTTTTTTTTTTTTTTTTTTTTTTTTCCTCCTTTCAAGACATTGGCAAATCACTTGATCTGTGCCAGCTCCCCAGGTGCAATCTGCAGAGAAAAGGCTGCTAACCTTGAAATCAGCCTAATTTTGGAACAGATTTTCTACTTGGAGTAAAATCAAGAACCTCCCTAACCCCAGCCTGCTTTGAAGGTGGAGGGAGAAAGTGTATGGAAGTACTATGATTTCCTTTCTTGGTCTGAGCTCCTATTGTAGGCAATAATGGAATATTTATCTCCCTGTCGTGTCAGAGACTCAACTGTATCTAATCGAATTTTTTGTACATAAAAATAACTGCAGTTTTTTTGAGTTTCAGAAACAGCCAGTTAGCAACTGCTTCAGTGACAATTCATGCTAGCACCAATGCACCCTTCTTGCAAGCGGCGGTTTTAAGTCGTCCACTGGGCATTTGTTGCCCAGATTAAATAACACACGTCTAAAGCAGTTTTTGTGGAGACCAGTCCATAGGTAAAATATATTCCTGTTACTCTTTTGCTGACTGATTCAAAGACCAAAATGTTGAAAATAATATATCTATTGGCAGTTTTTATTAATAGTAAAAATGTATGGCTATGGCAAACTTAGTGATTTGTATTTCCCTGGTCCTACTGGTGTGGATGTTGACTGAAAGCTCTTGATCAGCCCAATGTAATTGTGTGATTTTTGGCACCAGGACCTAATGGGCTAGGCAGGGATTTTCAATGCCAGTTTCATTCTAACTTGGTATAAGAGGAGTCCTTTTTCTTCTGCTCCAAAAAGGAGGAAAAATAAGAGGCATAATAGGGAAGGTGGAAAAAATATGTAATTATGTACTTCATTTCTCCACCCATTCCTCTTTTATTTCTCCTTGCAATTATTTTAGTACAAAGAAAATAATCAGTAAATGTCACCCAAAGATTGAAACTCAATGTATTGTCCTTCTGTGCTGCTAAACCTGACAGTAACTGAGCATGTAATGATGCCAAAGGCAGTCACTTCACTCTTGCATATACATAGAATGACCTTATTTTCAGTACACTGCAAAAAAACCAACTGTTACTGAAATGTGCTACTGAATCTAATAGTCAAGGCCAGGGATATCCATGTCTTTGTACTCAGACTATTGTAGCATAAGAAATGCTTCTGCAACAAACACTTTAGCTGCTGTAAACTGACCTTTAATCCTTATGTCATGGCTCCAAACTGAATTCTGCTTCTCTTGGTACTTTTAAAATATTGTTGCGTATATATTTTTCACCCAATATGGTTGAGTTTTCTTTCACATGATTGTTGTATCTGTGAATTAAACTCCAGATGTGTTGTGGTTTTTTTTTTTTTAAACTCATTTCAATTTTGATTTGGCAAGTGCAGCAGGCTACTAGACTTGGAATAAATGGTCTCAAAATGACATGGGATTGAATGCCTCCAGTTGTCATTGCTGCTTACAGAAATAAAGGCTGCAGGTTGCTGTGAACTGGCAAGCAAGACTGTGCAGATCTGGGATTTGTTCCCCAGCTTTTGTCAATTGGCAGCGCTCTCTTCACCGTAGAGCTACACTCGTATAAATTGGTGCGTTAACAGGCTTTGAGGAGTAGTCATGCCCTTCGTATCTGCATATGCAGATCACTCACGGTGCCACTGATTGTGCACAGCAGTTTTCAAGTCATTGCTTATCTCTGTGCATGTAAGAAAATGCACCGGCTCTAGTGTAACAGTGTCAAGATATGTGCTTCTGGAAGAACTTTCTCACAGTTGTGATGATGGAAGTACTGTCATCCTGTCAGGGTGGTCAGATTATCAAATGTTTTATGTTGTGTTTGCACATTGTCCCCATGCTTACTACAAAAATCAAGGCTTTCCACACAATAGCTTTAGGCGAGGTTTCAAAACGGGCTCAAGTAAACGTAGCACTTGATTAAAAAATGGCTTTATAGCATTGTGATTCTCAGTAAGGTTTTTTTTCAAGTGCATTTTCAATGGATGTCTTCAGTTTCCTTTTCTTTGTGCAGATTCAGATTTTGGCAAAAAAATGAGGTACCTTCACCCTAGTGGAAGCTTTAAAATCTACTCCGGAATGCTTTGTGGCAATCTCACTTAACCTAGAAGTGATATTGGTATCTTTTGTGGCGATCTCACTTAACCTAGAAGTGATATTGGTATCTTTCTTCTTAATTACATATTTATTTACTAATGAGGCTGCCCACCACTATTCAAGCAACAAATTATGCACGTTTGATCGTGCTGTTTTACTTCTGTCCCCATATGCTTCTTTTTAAGGTGGAATGCTTGCTGTGCTGAGATGGATGTTAAGACACTTAACCTTCTTCCTTTCCTTCAAAATTCTGTTTAGGAGAACTGTATTTTTTTTGAAGCTATACTTAATTTTTTTTGCAAATGTATGCTGAGGGATTTGCCTGTATACCCAAGCAGGTAATGCAAGAAAATCAAACACGGGTTTTTTTATTTTTCCTTCATGGCTTTACACTCCCCTCTCTTTTCCAGTCTCTTATATATTATGAATATTAGGCAAAAAAAAAAAGGACATTGTAGTTTTATGGCTTTATAATTGCTACTAGACCTAAATGAGGACCAGGAAGAGTTCACCTCATGGAGTGTTCTTGATATGAAGTCCCTGGGCTACCCTGGAAAATGTTTTTGACCATTAAGCTCCTGGCAAATCTGATATTACTGGTGCTGAACAAAACCCTGAGGCACTTTGGCATTAATGAAATTGAAGAAGCACCTTGTGACTCCAGCTTTAATCACTGGAATGTGTAACAAAATTAATTGCAACGAATCTGAGATCAACCACAAGGAAAAAAAAAAGGCAATTTTTGCATAGGAAGAACTCTATAAAATTATACATTGTAAAATGGAGTCATAGTTCACATTAGCCGAGACATAGAATGTGAATACACATAAGTTTTTCTTGCATCTGGTTATTTTATTATAGTATTATTCCTGAAAGAAGGAGAAAATACTTGTTTTTGCTTGCTCTTTATTCTGAAAAGACCATAAACATGGGGGGTGTGTGTGGGTGTGTGAAATAATTTTTAGCTTTCGCAGTGCTAAGTAAGATATCCATGTCACGTGTAGCTGTGTAATAGCTTCTAGTCCACAGCACGTGTGATTGGAGAACGTCCAGTTTCCAGCATGCAAAACGATAACGTTTAAGTTGAGTGTTTACAAGTGTCTCAGCTGTCAGTTCCTCTTAAACATTGAGTCACTGTGTGTGTAACTAACTCTCCTTGGCTAGACAAAACCCAACTTTGGGGCTGGTTGCTGTGTTTAAGGAGACCAAATCTATGTTGTTCTTCCTTTTAAGGTTTTCCTGGTTATGAATATCGCCCTAGTGTTTTTTCCAGGTGATTTAACAGATCATTTGAAAGTCTTTATATGTATATACATGAGTGTTTGGGAACATCTGAATAGAGTTTTGAAAACTTTTTTGTTTATCATGGAACTGTAAATATGTATATGGAAAAAAAAAGGCACACACAAATCAGTTTGAACTTACGTAATCACATGAGGTTCGGTTAGGGTTTTCTTGTGTCGCAGGGAGTACTTGGATTAGTTACTATTGTGGGAACTTCACAGAAATAAGCAAAATGCATGCTTAATTCTTGCCATAGTTAAGCAACATACTATGGGCTTTTTAGCATATGTTAGTAGAGAAGCGACAGAAGTTTTTCATTCAAATGCTAAGTTAAAATCCAGGAAGAAGGGAGTTCAGGCTACTGAAGGAAAATGTAACGGTTAATATTAGCTTTGATTCATGTTGCAGAACAAAAGCTTCTCATGTTGTCCAGATGAGTTGAGGGTGGAAAAAAAAAACCAAAAAAACTGAGAGTAAAGGCTGATCTCATTTCAGTTAAAAGTAGCAGTAAAATAGAAAGTGAACACTTTTTTTTGTTGGTGATGCTAGCTGAACAGCAGTGAAAAACACTTTGCCAGGGGAAGAAATCCAGAAGTGACTTAAAAACAGTAGCACCAAAGAGCTGGTCCTCGACCTGTATGATAAGAGTGGTGCTCCTCTCAGGCTGTAGCTCCTGGTCCTCCAAATATGACACGAAAAGGAAATGCACCAGCCGAGACCTGCACCTGAGCTGGGAGGTCCCAAGGATGCAGGTTCCTGTTGATTGCTTGGGTATGTCCATGTGTGACTAATCTTATTGACAGGATTAGCCCATGTGCTGAAATTAAAATGTGTTTTGCTAGATGTCTGGGCAATGCTGTGTGTGTGTGGCAGGGTGTGCTGCTTTGAAGTCTGTATGTGTTACAAAGATGCTGCAATACAACTGTTCTGAGATGAGGCCGGTGTTGAGCGCTTGCTTAAGTGCTTCCCTGAACCAAGACCTAGAGGCAACTCTAAGTTCCAGCTGGTGTGTAGTTCATATTAAAATTTTCCTATCTGGTTAAACGCTTGGATGTAGTCTCCGATTGACCAATCTTTGTGTACGGCAGTCGTCTTTTTCTCTGTGTTCTCTCACGCGGTCAGGAGGCAAAGGCGTATCTGCGTTTTTCATGGGACTTAGGTAAAAGTAAGTAAGAAAGCGAGAGAAGATGAAATGTGACCCTCCAATTGCAAATGCCAATTATCCTATGTGATGTTTACCTAAAAGATTTTCTCCTTGCCAAAAGACACTTATGCTTACAAGACTAGATGTCCCAGCAGCATATGATTAGAATTTGTGATGGCATTTGGATGTCCCTTCTAGACCTAAAAATTTTAATGCTGCTGCTGGCTTTTGTGTCATAAAATTTAAATGAGAACCGCTAATTCTTTCAGAGTGCCAAAAATATTTTGTAAACAGTGTTTTGCAGTGGAGAGCCTGGGCTTCTGGGATATTGAGAAGAGTTTTGTTAGACAATAGTCTGTCTCTAAGCAAACCTATAAAAAGAATATAGCAAAAATGGAAGAAATGCGAAGGGCCTCCTAAACAAGTGAACTCGGTTCACATTAAATAGAGAGTAGTGAAAGTGAGACAAAATGCTGTAAAACAGAAATCCAGGGCTTATGCCGTGATGCGTGGAACTGTCTATGCTAGGGAAATGGGAAACTGTGAGTTCAAATATACTAGCCTTTGGTTTCAAGGTCATTAGTTTGATGCATTTGACAGTAAAGTTAACTTTTTAATTTGGAAAAATTCCAAAAGTTTTGTTCTGCTTTGTTCTTTTCTCACAGAGCAAATTCTCTTTGTTATTTGTAACTTTGATTGCAAAGGCAGAATGATCTCTTTTAGTAAATGCTTGCCGATGTACTTAGGTTGCTATCCTGATAAGCTCAGTTAGGAATCAGTCTAAATTAAACTAGACCAAAATAATAGTTTATAACTGTAGCTAGTTTAAAAACCAGTAGGATAATGCCTGAGTATTTCTTAAACATTTTTTCTCTTTTTCTGCTCTAAGAATGGGGTATGATTATTTGTTAACACTTACATTTGAAGCAATTAAGATACATGTTCACAGTTTCTTATCAAAATTTCAACAAAAATTTAAAACAGTTCTTGATCTAATCTGGCTAATGAAAGGCTTTTATCTCTTGTTGAAAAGGAATGCAAAAAAAGTTTCTGTGAGAATTTGAAAGGAAATGTTTCTCTTTTTTTTTTTTTTCTTGTATAGTTTTGTACAGATAGCAGGGGAAACTTAAGTAACTTAAGATTGTGACTTCTTGCTGTATCAAAGCCCAATTAGATGTGCTTATTATCAAGGAAGCAAGTTAACAACTGCAGAACTGATATTTTTTTGTCACCTTTAAATATACTTACAGTTCTTGAAAAGAAAATTAATGAGCTTAATTTCTTGCGTCGTGTGATTGAAACAGTGCATAAGCTCAAGTGTTCTGCTAATTTAGGGCAAAAACATGTAAAGGCAGTAGCTTGTGGTGTTTACTGGAAAGAAGTGACCAAAGTAGTTCTACATTTATGTGACAATAATGCAAATAATAAAGAGAAAATGAAACTACCAACTATTAAAATGGGGTGGAGGAGGGAGGGAGGAGTGTCTCACTACAAGAAATAAGTAAGGTGTATGTGGGGTTTTATCTATATCCACCTATAAAGAAAATGACTTGCAATTGGAATTGTAAATACTTACTGGACAATTAAATATACAGTAGGAAGAAATTAGTAGAATTTTGATTTTTTCAAAAGGTCTCAGAATATTAGATAAGTTCCAGAGGATTGTAAATAAGATAATACCGTGCTGTATTTAATATGGGTAAATTCAATGACCAGGATAATTATAGGCTTGTCAGACCAATATTAATCCAGGCAAGATAATGAAGAGCCTGATACAAGACTCAATTAATACAAAATTAAAAGAAGTTATAAGATAATTAATGCCAATTGGCATGCATTTATAGACAATAGATTTTCTTAAACTAACTGTATCTCTTCTGATGAGATAACACGTTTAGTTTGCAACTGTAGTGTTAATAATGCAATGGAAGTATTTAGAGCATTTGACTTGCTACCATCTGGCATTTCAGCCAAGAAAATAAGCAAATGTACAGTCAGCTACTGCATATTAAATGGATGGAAAATAGTAATTGATGGGGCTCAAAATGTACTTATAAATCAGAAATCATACCAATGAAGTGGAATAAAAATGAATTCATTATGGGAAAAAGTCTGTAAACATGAGTCACTTGCATAATGGTAAATCTTTGGGAGAGGGCGAGAAAACAGAACTATTTGATCACGTTGATCATATTCAGAGTTACATATTTGGAAATAACGAATGACTGTCATATGTCCTTGGTTGGGCTTGATAGGGACCCTAAAAAGTTGTGACTTGATGGTACACGTGGGCTGCGTCTGCCTACCGATCTGCTATAACATCATTAGGTTGTCTTCAGGAAGAAGCCCAAGTCTGTAGCCTAGCGGGCAGCAAAGCTGAGAAAATACATCGGGGTTCTAGGCTGGTCTCTCTTGTTGTTTATTCAGTGGTAATCACTGTAGCCCTTCTGGTGTGCGTCAGTGTGGTCCTGGCTTTTCCTGTACCTGAGCACAGCATCCTTTTGTATCCAAAGGGCAGATACTGAACTCCCTCTGCCTTGTCCTTAGGTTTTAACATGTCTTCCACACAAGCTGGTTAGATCTTGCTGGTTTTAAAGGGTTATCAAATATTGGAGCAGGCTGTCCGGGGAAGTGGTGGAATCCCCATCCCTGGAGGTATTTAAAAGACAGGTAGACATGGTGCTTAGGGTCATGGTTTAGTGGTGGTTTAGGCAGTGTTAGGTTGATGGTTGGACTTGATGATTTTAAAGGCCTCTTCCAACCTAAACGATTCTATGATTCTAAGTGTGCCCAAAGACGTAACTTTAGGTACGCAAGTATCCCTATTTTAATTTGACTATTTAAAAGTCAAATAGGGAGACGAGGTGTCCAGGTACCTTCTTGGTTTTATACAGCCAATGTATGGTGTACAATTCTGCCAGGACATGCTTCATCTCTAGCAATTCTGCTTTTAGGCTAGGAAGGTTACTATTAGGGCCAACTTCTAGGTTATAACACTTTAAAGTGTGCAGGAAAACACTGCTCTGAGAGTGGCTTTATGACTTTTTGTTTTGTTCTGCTCATTGCTGGGCAACAGAGTAGTCTCATCGAAAACCAGGCTGGCAGGAGCCCCAATTTAATAGCCCACCCACACGCCTAAATTCCAGAAGGTCCTTCACTGTGATCAGCATAATCTGAGCCTGTTTGTGTGTCAGATTGACTGCTTTCTTGGCAGAAGATTATTCAGTTTCCTCTCACAGTTGTTAATACTTAAAATACCTTTGTTACTTTTGACCTTAAATAACGTATACAGGTATGTTAATGTTTTAAAGCCAGCTGCTTCATTTTGTATGGTCTTATTTTATGTAGTTCGTACAAAGTTCACTACAGGCTGAGCACTCCGTCCTCTCTGGGATGCAGAGATAATTCCCAGTTTAAAAGGAAGACTGATTTCATATGCGAACTAGAGGAATAATGAGCCAAAAAAAAAAAAAAAAAGAAAATAAAAATGAAGGGAAATGTAGGTAATCAGTTTCAATTGAAAAACAGTCGAACTGAAATAAGATGGGTAATCTGATAATACATTGTAGTGAGATGTTGGAGTAGAGCGTGTTCCTCTGAAGAGAGAGCAAGATGTGTTCAAGATTAAACAACTGAATAGGTGAAAATGAAATCTTTTCTTTAGTGGAAGTGCAATCTAGTTGTTTTTAAAATTCAGCTTCATTGCTCTATTTTCTAGATTCCATCTTGTAACAGAATGACTTCTATCAAGGGATGGATCTCTGCTTTAAAGAGATGCTTAAAGAAGTTGTTATCCCTGGGGGAAAAGGGATATGTACAAAAAGAGTGTGTTTATGGTAAGCATGTTTCATCGCAAAATAAAATCTTCTCGTTTACATGCAGTGGCCACTCTAAAATTATAATTGTGTAGTAAATGAAATACTCTCTGCTTTAAAAAAAAAAAAAGCTATCCTGCCTCCCCCCCATAAACTTAATATTGGTGGAAATTGGTGCTAAGTCTATAATCACTAAATCCAGTGTGTGTATATATGTGTTAAAGAAACAGTTTGGGAAGACAGAGACTTAGCAATATCCTGTATCAATTTTCGGCTTCTGAACTGAAACTTGAGTGTTTGAATTTGTCCTGTCCACGTGCTGACTGAAAAAGGAGATGAGAGGAAGAAAAGCAAAAACAAAACAGGAAAGAGTGTTCAAAAGCATTCCTTGAAAAGGGAGAAGAAACTTACTTCCTTAAACTCATGAACTGACAAGGCTGACCTCAATAGTTGCTGGTTGATGTGTTTGTCCTTACTCCTGACTGATTACAAAAATTTACTTTGACCACTTATTTTTTTCTGCAGTTGTCATTAACCTTGTAGCAACATATTTCACAGACTAATTGTCCTATGTAGGGAAGAAGGGATGATAAATAAGAGTTTTGAAATTTCCTTTTTTTTACTTGTCTGAGTGGTCATCTTTTGCAAGAAAAGATGAATAGAAATTAATAAATTGTATTTTCTGTCAGCATATTATATTTCTTTGAGAATCTTTTCCCTGCCCTATCACTTGGGTATAGAGACTGAGCAATTGTAATCACATCTATCACCTGTCTGAATTAGTCAGCTATCATCTGTTCCTTTTGAAATGAAGAATCAAGTGAACAAAATATACCACTTGAGTATAAATTTGATTTCTATGATGACTTTATACTATCTTTCACCTTATCCTATTCCCTTTCTTATATACAATAGCAGTGTATTACTCTTTTGACTGTTACAGTACATTGAACAGTATTACAGTAGTTTCAAAAGTGTTTAATTTGAGGTTCAGGCATTTCCAGAGCTCAATATCTTCAATGTTTTAATGATTCATGTGTGAATGTTAGTTTAGAAGATCTCCTTCACTACAACTGGTTTTCCTTTATTTCTTCAGCAAAGTTGTTCTCAATACCCTTTTCAGTATCTGGAGGATGCATGAAGTCTCTCATACTAACTTCATTTCATGCAGTAAACATAATTTTATGGATGGGATTTTCTCCTAGTCGTGTCAAAGTCCTCTGAGAAATCCTACAGGGCAAAATTTTTGGACCCATGCTGTTCTGTTTGTCTATTACTTTAAAGTTGCCATTGTGCAGAAGTGTAACTCTAGCTAGCTATTTGGGTTGATGACGTGCCGTTTCTTTTTTTTTCCATCTGAGCTGACAACAGGGAAGCAATTTCTGTCTTGATTAGGTGCCTACCATGACTTTCAGGCTGGTTGCTTGAGGATGACCTGTACTTAAATTGTGAGGAAACGGAGCTGATTTTCAGCTGGCCCCCACTGCCTTCTGAAGGATGCTCTGGACTCTGCACTGCTCACGGGTGGCAGCCCATGGCAGCCCGCTGTCATGGTGCAGGGCCTCTTCCTTGTTTGTGCTTCTGAATTCGCTTCCAGTTATTTTCCTATTTCGGGCAGGTGAACCTGGACCTGTCTTTTGTAGGTCTCCAATGGGGTTAATAGGAGGGGCAAGCGTGGTCAGTTGTGCCTCGATAAGCCTGAGAGAGATGTGAGACATGAGAGAGAGAGATGTTGAAAAGGGAAAAGCAAAATGGGAGCAGATCTGTAGCTCCTGCTGATGGAGATGTTCTCTAGATCAGCTGCTGCCTTCCTGAAGCAAAGTGCTGGTACTGAGTCAGCAAGTGGAGCCTTTTTCCTCAGAGATTTGCCTGAAGAAAGAGGGTTCACTCCTGACCTGATGCTTTGATTTCCCATGCCCTGTGGATAGTCCTGAATGGGTGGGCTTGCTTGGGTTCAGCAGGAGGGTGAGACTGACAAACGAATCGGTACGACTGGCTAGCTGGAGGCTGCACACCGGAATGTCAATTAACGCTACACCCTGTTAAGTCTGTGGTTGAAGCCTGGGAAGAAAAGCCCTTTAAAACCACAAAGAAGTTCAGGAAGGTCAGTGATAGAAGTAATCTAATCAAGATTTATGCTTTCATCTTGTTCAAAATGTCATTTTGGGAATCTGCTGAAAAACCAGCTACGTTGTTTTCTGTGCAGTTCAAGTACCAAACGTTTTTTCTCTAGTATTGGAATTTTTAACTTCTAAACTGTGGTTGAGGATATTTAGGGTTTGGGGTTTTTTTAGGGGTATTAAACAGTTGTTACCATAATGTTACATAAAAATGTGACACAAGATACAGCATGATTTCTTCTGAGGCGTATGCAATGTTTATAAAGCCTTTGAAGGAAAGAAGTCTACTGATTTGCATTCCATAAATTTGTCTTGCATAAAATACCATAAACACTAAAACTTCTGCTTCCACTAAAAGATGATAGTATAAGTGGTTGCCTCTAGTGAGGGACACAGCTATGCCAATGGCACAAATGCTATTTAGTAAGTCTTAAAAGCATGCTCTGACAAGTGTGGTAGCTGAGTAGCATTATGTTACTTTACCAGTACTTGCTTGATGTAGGAAAATATTTACAGCAAGTAAGAGTGAAACTTGAGAGGAGATCGAGGTGAGATTTCACTGCCTTGATAGTCAATAAAGAGACACTGAATTCTTGCTGCTTTAAGTTGAAATGGGAATTTGATTGGCGTGATTGTGTTAGGGGAACCTGCCTTCACCCTTCCTCTTTGCTCATGACCTACAAGGAAACTATTTAGAGCTCAGATGATTCCTACATGTTTGCTGTTGTGTTTTTCTGGGCTGGGGAAAGTTCCATATTTTTTTATGCAATTCCCCCTCTTTTTGTGTGGTGTGTGTGTTGGTGTGGTTTTTTTTGTTTTGTGTGTTTTTGGTTTTTGTTTTTTTTTTTTTTTTTTTTTTTTTTTTTACTTCCCTCCTCTGAGCACTATAGGGAAACTTGGAAAGGCTTGGAAAAGATAGTCATCTTTAACCAAGGTATACCAGCAGCTGCTACTTAATCCCCTCTCATAAAAGGGACTAATGGCAGAATTATGCCTGAAGGATGTTTCTGAGCATGGGAGTTCCTACAGCAGTTTGTCTTATGTAGCTCCTTGTTCAAGGCTGCCTGGTATGTTCACACTATGTCTCCTTACCCAGAGAATTTACCTAGATCTGTTATAACTAAACTTTCATATAGCAATTCTCACCATGGAGAAATCTAGTGTCTGTGAGCTGCTTACCCTTCTCAGGATTACCACACTCAGTCAAATATTTTTCTCTAATCTCTATGTAGGGTGTTACTGTGATATAATATACAATGCACCCGTAACTTACCAATGTGAACAAAACTGGTTTTTCTATTTTGTGCACATGGAGTTTGAATGTAATGCTTCAAAATCATTATTAACTAAAAAAAATTAGCAACTTGGTGTGTTATATTCTTTTAGCGTAACCTACTATTTTACTGAGTTAAGTAAATGGTGATAGTGGGGATTATTACTATCTAGGTTTGCTTTGGTGTATCAATTAAAACGTGATGCTTATGTAGTGTGGTAAGATTTTTAGTGGTGAAATATATTCTCAGAGCAGAATTGACTGTTAGAAGCAAAGAATGCCCTCAACCTAGGAGAAAACACGGCTAGTTGTGAGGATGCTCATTTGCAGGAGGAAAGGCCTGGGCTCCTGTCCCTGCTTAGGAGATTTTTCTGAGCTTTTTCCTGATTTTTCTGTGTGTTCACTGCAAAATATGTAAGTTGCGTTTCAGACCTGCGTGTGCTCGTCCTTTTGCAATAGAGGCCTAATGGTGGTAGGTTTTTTTTTTTTTATTCAGTATATCATGTAGTTCAGACATTGACTTCTTTTTAAAGAATATGGCTTGTAATAGTAATTACTGGGCTTGGTTGTCCATCCTATTTTTTAAGAAGATATGATTTTTGTAGCCCTTTATCAATATAAGGTGATCAGGCCAAGAAGAGGGCTGTTCTTGTGTTTTCTGGCTCAGAGGCCCACAACATCAGCAAATCAGGCTGTTGGCTGCAGAAACACCTTTTGTTACTTTCTAGTTTAACTACAAGTGAAACTAAATGGCAATAAGAAGAGAATTTATTTTTCTCTCCTGGCATTTGGTCTGCCATATGGACTACCATATTTTTGAAAGGCTGCCTGAAGCTGCCCCAGATGTTTCTTACAGCAAAATACAGATGCATTAATATGAAGGCAAATTCAAGGTGAAAACACACGTGCTCTTTAGGTGTTCTGGACCTGTTGAATTCAAGGAAGGTAAAAGAAAAGTTCGTTCCATGTGAGAAGAATATTTAAAATAAAAAAAAAAAGTGCCTGACAACTGCAGTGAAATAATCTGTTAAACATGAGGGACTGAAATTACCATCATACTGATTAAAAAGGGAAAAGAAAAAGAAGCACTGATCTCCTGAGACTTCAGCCAGCTTTGGCTAACTTTGAAGTACATCTGGAAAATAGGTCTTATCCTTCTTTGACTTTGAACTGCACCAAAAGTGTTGCAAGAATAGCTTTGGATCAAAGAGTTCAGGAGCAAACTTTAAATTTTAGGAGATTAACGGTTGGATTTAAGATTCTGACTGTGTTCCATTTCTGCTAGTGATCAGTATCTTGATTATTCTTTTGCTTATGATATGATAGTATAACTTCACAGGTGTGTGAGTGGTGTCATGTTAAAAAAACCCGATGCATAAAGAGTAGAGTGGGAAGTGTTTCTCATCTGAGCTTTTTTGCGTCCTTGGAGCAGATCAGTTGCTCATAGAAGCTTGTTGTTGATGTAGTAGACCTCTGAAATATTAATAGTTGTACAAATAAACACCTTGTCAATTCGCTTATTACAAGTACTTTAGTTACTGCCCTTACGCTTTGCATTCAGTTAACCATTTGATCATTTCATATTGTAATTATAGTTAGTCTATGTTAATTAGGTATTAAAAGGTACTGAATATATAAAACAAAAATCATTGATAACTTAATGACACACTCCATTTTATAGTGTGAGAGTATTTAGACCAAAAAATACATATGTCGTCATCTGTAAACAGAGAGCCATATTGTAGAATATAGAATTGGCGTTTCCTCTTTTTAGTGTGTATCCCTGTGTCTACCCATTATTCCGATCTCGGTTAGTTTTAAATTAAAGCTTGAATTTTATTGGAAAACCTTTTCACTGGAGTTCATCAGTGTATGGTTTATTTCAGCAGATTATTCATTGGTTTATAATGGAATGTTTTCTTTCAGTGGGAGCACCAAGAACTATGTAATTAAGGAAGAGCATGCAGGTGAATGGCCTAGGTATTTCATATTACTCAGCTGGGAATAAGCTTAAATATTTTTCATGTTCCAGTGTATTAGCGAACAAAGGAAATAAGCTTGTATGAGAATCTTTCACCTAAATCAGGCAAGTGGATATGTATCAATATTTGCTGGAATTAGATGTAGTGGTTTACACCAGGCATAGTAGAACAACACTATGTAGTCTAGAAAATGTCTGTCTTTGCAATGTCAGGGTATTTTGTTTTACTAGACTGTATGTCTGTCCTTTGAGCTCACTGTATTGCATCAGGAACTGGGGGCCCAGAAATACAAAAGCAGATTGTAAGAAATTACCTGCACCTGGGAATAGAATTGTCTTGTCTAATAAGAGCGATAATAAAGTAGATTATAAAGTCATCCTCAAAAATGAAAAGCTAGAATGAAAAAAAAGAAGCTAAAAGATAAAGCAAGTCTTTCGCTGGATTTAGATAAGTCTGATGGCACAAAATTTATGTGAATTAAATATGTGGGATAACAAAAAAATTGATTTTCAGCTCCCCTTACCCTGGGATTTCCATGAAGACCTGCAGTATATTTGAAATCATGTTTTCATGTGCAAGAAGTGGCTGTGATTTGTGCTAAAGAAGATTTTTCTTTTTTTCACAAGAAATAAGTGTTAAACTTCAGTGGAAAGCCATCTACCCCAGGCTAACTTAGCTTTTAAGAATAAGTTTGTAGTTGATGAAGTTTATCAGTTGTGCATGTTTACAATGTTTGTAGCGCATGTGTTAAGAAAACCTGACGCATTTTATTTGTGTGGAGACTGGAAAATTGAGTGGAATCCTGCAACTCGCCTGAACAGGCTGCATGCAAGTGAATCAGGTCTAGGATGGTGGGCAAATAAATCACTGCCAGCGCGTTAGCTCTCCTTATAGGAAAGCACACACTCTTCCTTGACTATAAAGAGGAGGGATTAACTTCCTAAATTAGTACACTTAATATCATAATATTGAAAAAGGTGCCAGGTTTGTTTAAAGGAGTTGCTGTCCTTCATGGAAGGCGGGGGGGTGGGTGGGGGTGGGAATGGAGGTGTTTGTTTGTTTGGGTGTTTGTTGTTTCTTTTCTATGGTGGGATTTTTTTTTTTCTTCTTTTTCTTTTTCCCCCAGAAGAACTCATGCAGCATAGGGACTGAATGCAAAGGTTGCTGTGGTTCAGGTCTCAGATGTGACACAGAAAACAGAAAAGTAGTTTGAGGAATTCACATGGCAACCTGAGGAGAGTTGGGTTTTCCAGTAAAAGGGCCTATAGATCAGTATTTATCAATTTTGTGAGATCCCACTTCAACAACTTGTTAATGGCTTTCTGTGGGGTGTTTAAGTCCATGCTGAACTTATTTGGTTTCTGCAGGTGCTCAGCTCCTTGTTAGTTTTGCCCTTGCAGGAAGTAAAGAGCAGAGTCGTCATCGTCATTTATGTGACACTTTGAAAACAATCCTTGTCACTATTTCCTTTAGCAGTTTTATATTTGCTTTGTTAAAGTGTGTATGTTTTAAAGTCAAATGTTCTCCTGGCTGCATCAGAGGTGCTGAGTAACTGCATTAACCTTGGTGTGCTTTGGCAACAGAAGGGAAAATAAAAGTCAATAAATGCTTTCTACAACACTGATAAACTCCGAGGGCACAAAGTGAGGTAGTTATGAGCCGTGGGGGATAATTTGAACACGTATATCTTTCTCTTCAAATTACCTATTGCTGCTTTAATATTAGATAAGTGTGTTTTAAATCACTTCTCTTTGAATGGTTCGTATGGTTTGGATTGGTTTGGGGGGGCTCTGTTGTTGACACATTCACCAATGTCTGTTTTCCTCTGTTATCTCCAAATCCTACATAGAGAACTTAAAATCACTCTCCATTTTGCTATATTTGCCGTAACTATTGACTGTCCAAACACTGTCTGCTTTTAGGAAGCCAGGCTTTGTTTGAGCATCTGGACCATCTGTTTTCCTGCAACCCCGGATTACTTTTTACTTTGTTGGTTGACATAGGTAAGCCTTTAAGGCCACACAGCATGGGTCTGGTAGAGATAAGCAGTTAGGTGTTTTAACGTTTGCTTGAACTATACAATGGTGTGGTTGAGACTCTGGGATGGGGGGAAACAAATATGTGTCCCTTTTCTTAGGTGTGATGCCTAGTGCCTGACACTTGGTATCTGCTTCATTTGCCCCTGCAAGCTGCTTGCGCTCTTCAGAGAGCGTGGAGGGGACCCTCACCAGGGTTAGAGGGGCCTGAGCTTGCTCTGTGCTGGCCAGGAGCTGTGTAACCATTCGCTCAGCACTAAGCCAGAGCATTGGTCCTGCTGAAAATTGTGGTGTGAAGCTCAGGCCGAGCCATGTTCAGGTCACTTGGAAGTGACCTGATAACCAGGATTGCCTCTCATTTGCAGAATGACTTGGTGTGTATTAAAGTCCCTGGGCAGTACACTAGGAGGATGAAAGCGCAGTTGTACGGGTGATGAAGGAAGCCTAAATGATGTCGTTACGATCTGGTCCCACTGTTTATAGTGTTTTCCTCTCCCTTTCCACTTTTATAGCTATGTGTGTAGTGCTCCTTGAAGAAAGGTTAGCAGGTTCATCAGGTGGTTATGTATAAGCAACATTAGAATCTCTGCTGAATGAGTTAACTTGATGTTGAAGCTAAATATTTAATTCAGCTGCTTGCAGCTGTGTGAATATTTTACTGAATATTCTGAATACTTAAACTAGCCACAGCTTTCTGCAGTGTTTTCGAGAACGTTGTTTATTTTTCCAGGTTTCAATCCATTGGCAAGAACAAACCTCTAACCTGAAGCCTAAATTTAGCAAAATTCCCTTTGACTTCAGTGGAGCAGAGTTCTTACCCACCCTATGAGCCTTTGATTTCCTAGTCTTGAATTTTAATTTTTTAATGTTTTTTTGTTCTGCACGTTGGAGCTATTTGAATGGGTCTGTTAAGGGGCTGTGCTTGATTTCCATCTTTGACGTCAGTGGAGATTTTGCTTCCCAAATACTATATATAGTGTGTGTCTAACAGGAAAGGAGAAAAGAAATTTAATCTGTTTGAGGTTCGGTGTTATTAGCCATCAATCTTAATAATATCTTAACTCCATTTTTTGCACAAATTTAATAATATGAATACTTTCAGTCTCTTGGAAGACTTGCAAAACCAATTATAGAAATGTCAGAATTTCCATAGGAAGGTAACCTTCCTCTTAGCAGTAGCAGGGGAACAAAACAAACTGATAGTGATTAAAGTGTCAGGATATAATTGCATTCTCTTCCAAATAAACCATCAACTCCCAATAAATAATTAAAACAAGGCATGTTCCTCAGGATGCAACAGTTCAGTAGCTGTGATTAAAAAGTGCTAGGAGCCATTATTAGATTTTTTTTATGATAAATCTTCTCTTATTGTCAGACTGTCAGATTTTATTACCTTGCTGTTCTTTGGGGTATATTTTCTTTTCCCCAGGTTTACTGGGAAAGCATGACTCGTGTCACAGACTGTAATGAGATATATGCTCCACGATGATTTCACAAGTGACCTTTGAATGATCTCGGTTCTAGAAAGAAACATGTGAATCTAGACTTATGAATGATAATTAAATTTTTCAAAGCAACGCCCCAAGAGCCATAATACGTCTACCTAAAGCTTTGACATATATATTAAAGAGTCTGTTTCTCCGTTTTTCTTCATATTGTCTCTGGCTAATTGCTTGCTATTTGGTGGCTTAATAAGACATTCAGTTTAATAAATAACATAAAACCCTAGGGACCTGGGGAGCGTAATATGGTCACGAGAGTGGACTTTGTCCTGCTCGTTGGTGATGATGAAGCACGAACTAGGTCAAAGATATTTCGACTTCCGAAATCCAGAGGCATTTTGTGGGACTGTCAGGTTGCACTGTTCTTAAAACCAAAGCTACTTTGTTAGACACAATAAACAATGTATCTCACAGTGTTGTTCTTTTATTCATTTTCAGAATAGAAACACAGCTTTTAAAAAATCTGATCATATTTTTTCCTAAATCTTTTTTCACTGAAACTTCCTTTCTTGTGGGATAGCATTTCTTCTTTTTTCTGTTCTGGGCTGGTTGCACAGTCTTCTCTCTGAACAATAGAAACTATTGAAAACATACTTATTTTTTCTCTAGACATTGCAGTTTAAACATGAGTCTTAAATTTTCATTTTGCCTAATTGAATCTCTTCAGCTGATTAAATCTCCTGAGCAGGTACAAATTAAATGAAAAGTGAGTAAAATGTGCTGTAAAAACAAATGGTTAGCCAAATTGGTTGGTCTCTATCAAATCTTTTTTTAATACTAGACTTAATACAAATCTCTCTGTAGACATTTTGTCCAGCAAATAGGGGCTTCTTTTTAAACCTGGTAGTCAGGAACTTACTGTCTGTGCTCTGTTATGTTAAAAGGTCTAAATCACTTAAGAGCAACATCAAAATAGATACTAGGCTGTATAGCACTGCCTGGTCTTTGATGACTCTGGGCTTTTGAAGGAATAGAGTTTTAGCCACCTGGAGAAGTTAAGATAAAATTTGAGGAATATGGGCACCTTTGCAATTGGGCAGCAGTTGAGGAGGACTGCTCAGGATCGTAGTTCTGGACATCAGCAACATAATTCAGCTAATTCTGGAAGTACTGCACTGAAACAGAAGATTATTTCAGTAGAAGAGAATGGGTTGCAGGTTTGTAGCAAGCAGTAGAGTTACAATGAAAGTTTTCCCAATGCATTTTAAGCCTAGGTCTAGCAGGGAAAAAATTCTATAAAGTCCAGGGCAAATATTTGTACTGTTACAAATAACAAAATCTATTTCCCTGTGAAAGATTTTCATTAGTTTGCTGGATGTAATTCTCTACATAATACAAGTATTAAATGGGAGTTGCTCTGAGAAACTAATACTTAGATATCCTGATTTGTAAAGGTATGTAAAGAAGGAAGAACCAAAACTCCTTTGAGCCTCTTGCTATCGCTGTTGAAGGCATAAACATGTAATTGATAGACTCTTAACCCTGGGGTGTAGTGATCCTGTATAAATAAGCCAAGCATTTTTAAAATTAACAAATGTGCCTAATGTGTTCAAAAACCTCTCTGTAGGTGAGGCCTGTTGCCTTCCACTTCCAAGCTGAAGTCTGAGCGCGTGTGAACACTCATGCTAGTGCTTTATCATCGAATGCCCCTCTCTTTTCATGCTGGTGGGATAAATTGGATGTTCTCCTTGGAAACTCTTCTAGTTTCATTTAATTTTATGAAAGTGAAGTGCACACAAGCGATCAATGTGCAGCAAATGATACAATGACTCTTCTGCTTTTAAATCCCACTTTGAGTGTAATAGCATAGTAACATCTGCTGTTCTGAGCACCACAGATCGGTTCCTTTTGAGTGTAAAGTTTTGCTTGAGATTGATAGTTTACTAAATATAGAAAACTTGTCGTGCTAATAGCTGATGAACAACTATTCAATAGCTAATGTTATCCTGATAGATCACACTAAAGACTTGTCTCATAGAGCTGAGCTGTTATCGTCTTGTTCTCTGGGACTTGATCTCATTGGTAAAACAAATTGATAATTTCATGGACTCTATATTTTCAGTTTTTAATTTGTCTGTAGTTCTGTGCTTTCATATAAAGCCTGATGGCTTGTACATTCCAGTAATTTTTTGGAACTTACGTAAAATGTCCTGTTCAGGTCTACACTTACTCAAAACTGTTTTCCAGATCTTCATTATCGCTGAAACAAACTACAGGGACAGACAGAACTCAACCATTCAGCAACATTAACCTGTTTTCCCTTATGCTGATCTCACCTTGATCAAATCCCCACTCTGCGTAGCAGGCTGTAAAACTGGAAGTGCCCTGCAGCGTGCCCTCCAGATCTGCTAATGAAGTCGAATTCCCACTGGGGAACAGATGACAGCATGCTTCAGAACTGAAATATTCTTCAGAAGATTTAATTTATCCCAGATTTGGATTTTAGGGAACATAAAAAGAAGAAGCCAAAAGAAGCTCTTAAATAATAAAAGCATGTTGCTGCTGTTTTTAATTCACTTTTAGTAAAGCCAAACAAACCTGATTAGCAGTAGCGTGGGATGTTATTGGAGTTGCCCCGTAACAGCGTGTATGTTGCAGACATCTTAACAAATGCGTATCCTTCTTAACTTCCCTCCTCTAATAATGCACCCTGCTGGCAGCTTTTCTTATTTTTCTCTCACTTGTGTTCTGCTTACCTTTTCATACTTTTTTTTTCTCCTACTACTGGATCTCACTTGTGTCTGCCTTTTGTCTTTCTTGTTTTTCCAGATCACCAGACCTTGTTGCACCTTTTACAACTGTCATTCTCCAACAATGATTAGGAAATTCATCAGCACTATTATGATCTTTCTTTTTTGTTTTATAAAAACCAGCTTCCTTTTTGGATTTTTAAGATACATCTACGCATCAAGGTACTTGTGTTTTTAAACTAAATGAAGTGTCTTTACCAAGAAATGAGCTATTTCATTTAATCAAGGGTTCGGAGGAAGGAAGTATCTGCATAGTGGCACTGGGTAAAATACATTGCTATACCCTCTTTTATTTTTTCCCCAGGCCGCTTAGTGTTAGCAGCAGTTGTTATAGAGGATGATTTGGCTGATCATGACATACAAGAGCAGCTGTGAATACATGAAATAGTGATTTATATTTTGTGCAGTTACGGTTGGTAGGTATGAACTGCAACAGAAATAATAGAAACTTAAAATATTTGTATCAAAAAGGACAAACCCCAAAATGTGAATTTATTCTTACAGATAGGGTTTTAATTATTTTGAAAATCTATTTTTGATAGTAGCTAGTCTGCATAGAAGGTCAAAGATGTGTTAAAGTAAAAATACAATTAATTAGAATTTCTGTTGCTTTTCAGTGATTATAAAACATGTAGTTGATGTAAAAACTGAACAGAGCAATTGCACAGCAGATAACTTACGGTTCTACGTGACCTCATATTTCACCATTTGGGTTCAATTTATGTAGTTGCTTCTTGTGGTTATTAGTGATTTGTTATAATAGAGAACTTCTGCTATATTTTTTTCATGACTGGGCCTGATTATTTGTTAAACTATTTGGAGATTACTGTGAAGTTTCTTTCAGAAGCCGTTTCAGATCAAGGTGTTGAAAAGGATACTTGATATACTTGTTCATCCCATGCCATTTTGCATTTAAATTACACCAGGATCCATCTAAAGTTGCCCTGTTTTAGAAGGTGGGTTTTATGCCTATTTTCTATGTGTGTGAATGATAATACAGTGTGAAATACAGAGCATAATTCAGGTCTGTGTGGGCTTAAAAAGAGAGAAAATTTAACAAATATAAATACATTCAAAATCTGATCAAAAGTCTTTTTCCTCATCTTCCTTATTTCATGATGGAAACTTGTCCATCTATTCTGGAGTTTCTAATCAAGTTGTGTCTTTGGTAGTGTAGGAAAAGTGCTTACACACTCCTATGAATATCGTTAGTTCTGTCTACGAGATTGGGTGTTAGTTGTCCTTAAGAATTTTTCTTCCCTGGAATTCAAAAGTATTCCAGTTGGGATGTCCTGAGAACATTTAATCCCTTCCCAGCTTTAGAGTGTCAATATGATTATTCCAGGAGTCCTTCATGAAATCTTTGTGTTTTAATGTTTCTGTTTACAGTTTCCTTGAGTTTTGAGAACATGGCATGTACTTGAATGTTCTGAGCTGATTAAGTGGAAATTAGAGCAATAAACAGTTTCGGGTCCAAAAGGTTCACAGAATTTTTAGATGTGTTTAACAAGCTGAAGGGAGATACCCTCAGCATTAAGGAATATTTAAAGGGAACAAATAATTGACTTCCATCACTTTTTTAATTTTCCCCCCTATCTAGTAATAACCAGGCAGTAATACTGTGTCAGACTTTGGTTTTGGGTAGGCTTTGAGAAGAACAGAAATGCCTTGCCATTTAAACCTGTAGGTAACGGAGAACTGCGTTTGCTGGGATTTTCTGTTGATTGAACAAGTTCTCCTGATGGCATGTCTGATACCAGCTTGTGAATGAAGTGGAAGAGAGGTTTGAACTCTTTCTGCCTCCTGTCCCGAAGCGCGTAAAAGAGTTGCCTACCGGCAGCTTCGTCTTTCAGCTGAGAATAAGAGCTGGAGCTATTTTAGTGAACTCGTTTGTCCTTGTAGCAGGAGCGCGCAGGGACCGATGACCTCAGACCATAGCGAGGCATCTGATGGTTTGGCTGCGGTTCCGGTTTCTTGGGTATGGGCAGACTGCAGCCACCTGCCAGGGCAGAAGCTTCAATAAGAGGTTGAAGCACAAACAGTGGGAATATTTATTTTATTTTTTTTAACTTTTATGATCTCAAAAAGCAAAAAAAGATCAGGTATCAAACACATGAAGTAAAACATTGATGTCTCTCTTTTTACTGGCAGGCCTATAGTTTTGTGATATACTAGCACTTGCCTGTTAGTAGAAATCTTTGGGGTCTACTTAATTTCTTGTTTCATAAAGTAATATGCCAACCCTTACGTGACTGGGCTAAATTTCTGGAGGGTGTCTTGGTTTTGGGGGTGTTTCCAGGAGCAGAACATGAATGCTTCATTGGGTGCAAGTGTGTGGTAATCCAAAAGCTCTGTGCTGAATTAGAAGCTGCCTAAATGTGAGGTGTAGAGTGGGGTCTTAAACCCTGTGCCCTCTGCGAGCTTTGGGTACTTGAGTTTTCTTCCTGAGTAGGGTTTGAGCCTATTAACTTTTTTAAAAAAAAAAAAAAAAAAAAAAGAATATAAAACTCTTTATATCTCTAAATGTCCTTTCGTAAAGAAACCAGCAGTTAGACTACTTGGAAAGTTTACACTTTTGAACATGATGTTTCAACTGTTCCCTGCATCCAGGGTTAGCTCAGAGTGTTTCCCTGCACAGCAACAAATGCAGGAATCGCAGGATCAGTGAGCAAGCAGAATGGAGCAAGACATTTGCCTCTGCATTTGGGAAAAAAAAATTCAAAAAGCCAAATCCAAAAAAACCTCATCACCAACAGTTGTTGTTTTGGGGCTTTTTTGGGTGTTGTGTTTTTTTTTTTTTTTAAAGGTGGGCATTTGATTTGTTCTTGTTTTCACAGGTTAAGTGATACAGGTGTAGAAGCTGAATTTTCAGTTTGCAGCAACTACATTTATCCGAACAGGCCACGTGTGTAAATCGATTAACTGAAGTGATAAATGTAGGAGAAAACAAGAAAGGCAACTCTTGGATTGGGCAGTCATACGTTTCACTGTTTTCTGAACTGGCTTGGAATTCATGAATATGGTAAACACTAGAAATAAAGTGGATTATCTTGTGGATTATCTTTTTATTTTCTATGCCTGCTTTTCACCTTGGAAATCCTCTTTTCCTCTAACTTGTTTTTATCATCTTTATGTAATTTCACACACATACAAAAGCTTCTCCAAGGCTTTCTGTTATGCTCCAGTGTTCAGAGGTTTGAGGCTGTTTCTGAAGATGTGGGTGTATAAGACTTCTGAAAGCTTGCTCAGAATAAAAGGAGTTGCAACACCATTCCCAATGCTGATTTTTTTTTTTTTTCTTTCAGCGATGCATTTTCTGATCCAAACAGGCTGTTCTTGCAGTCTGTGAATCTGATACGTGAATTTATACCTCTAAATGTTTATCCCTTTCTAAACCTGTGTGACAGCATCATAAAAGGTCTTTCAAATGGCTTGCTTTCAAACATTGCAGCCTGTGTCTACGTACTTTACATTGTGTATTGCCAGCTGGAGGAGGATGCTTTCTAAATCACTATGTGCTGTGGCATTACATGTATGATCTGCCCAGATGACCATGACCTGTTTGTCTGACTGTATGTATTTATTCAAAGAATTTTACACTGGAAGGATGAAGTATGATATTTGGAGCACTTTCCATGTAAATGTGTAATAATATCGTGAGTTACAAACCGCTGAAACAATATTATTTCTTAATAAGAATTTTTAAAAAACTGAAATAAAAAAAAAACAATTGCTCGAAGACAATTTATCCAATCTTGAAAATTAGCTGCCAAGTCTTCAAGTCATACTGGGGAATTACATTCTTCATACATTTCTCTTCACCTAGGTCATCTTTGGAGCTCATTTCTCAGTTCCATCCCACATGTTTTTATCATTCTGGCAGAACACCCAAGATGTAGGTTTTATATATGCTCTCTCTTTTCTTTTTCTCCCCTCTATCTGACAATTATCACACCTACTGACATGTTAATTTTACTGGCTTAATGGTTGTGTTTAAATTCACGATTTCAGTAGACTCCCACTGAAATCTCCTTAATCTTGACGTCTTAAATGCTGCTACTGTGGCCAGGTTCTTGCTGCTAATCAGGCTGTTGTGTGACTTGGAGTGGTGGCAAGTGGCTGCAGTTGTCTAGGGACAGAGAATTCAGCAGGGGAGCAGGCCGGGTGCTGGGGATGTGTGCGGCTGAGCTCAGATGGCTCTTGTGGTTGGGTATAATTTAAGGCAAACCTCACAATTCCGCTTTCTCTTTAAACCGTGTTTATGCTGCATTTCCCAGCCCGGCTTGAGGTACCTGCCCTAGCTCAGGGCTCCCAGAGATGCCGCGGTTATGGTGTCCTGCATGGCTGTACAACTGTCTCGTACCCACACTGGTCTGCACTGGAATCCAAGCTGGTGTGAATTCAGAGGTTTTTGGTGTCTGAGGGAACTATATCAAATGCAGCACTTCATCTGTGGCAATCACACCTTTGTACCACAGCATACTCTGTCACATAAAACCAGACTCCTGGGAGGCAAAGATAGTTTAAAATTATTCATACCTTATATTCTGCCCCAGCAGTTCTAAGAACCTGAATCTCAAGAAAGCACTTTTTTTCCTGATTTAGTCCTTCTCATTTCGTAACCATCTGTCTCTTTCTCTCCACTCCAAGCTATAGTTATGTGAGCAGGTTCATACAGATGTGTATTTCCTCAAAAAAAAAAAAAAAAAAAAAGTTTTGTTCCTGAAATTATTCTGCGTTACCCTGGCAGATAGCTCTGCTGAGAATTTGCACCCACCTGGGTGGACACATAGGTCAGTGCAGAAGTACAAGTACAGGTTTCCCATGCACCAGTCACCAGCCAGGCAAGGGATCTTTAGTCGCCAAAGGGCAAAAAAAACTTAGCCAAGGGATGTAATAGCTTGTCCTTCAGCTTATTATTTGCAGAAAAAGGTCTGAGTGATAGATTTACACTGGAAGAAATCACAAGAAACTCTGGTAATGCCAAATGAATTGTAGAAAATTGGTACAACACCTTTTTCATTGACTACAGAAGTAAAACGTGTGTTCTGATAATCCTGAAATGATGCTCATATAGATTCCTTTTTAATGTTTCCTGGATGGAGCGCTTGGAAGTGTAGAAGCTAACAATATTCTTGTTGCCAGTTACTTTGGCTGCCAACTCCAGCTCAGATTCTCTGAATAGACATAGCCAATTAGCAGTATTTCCCATCCTGGTACTGCATGTAAGTGATTTCCAACAGAGAACAGCTTAGAGAGGTTCCTGCAGGATCAACCAATTACCAACATCCCATTGGCAAAGCTGGTAGCGCTACTTGAAGAGCTGTGCTAAGCTGGAAGCCGTTCTCACCTGCTATCTCATGTCTTTGTTTTACAGGTTTTTACACATTCCGGAGATGCTGGTAACTGCAACTAGGAAAATAATGCTGTGATTGTGATTTAAGATACTGTTTCAGCAATGCAGTCTCTCTTGTTCGATTGATCGTAGCACGCTGGTAGGTCAAGAAAGCAGGAGCTTTATCCAGGTAAAAAAAGGGGTATGTGTGTATATTTTTTTTTTATTTATATACATATACACACGCTTTTTTCTTTCCATCATGTCTTCCCTGTTAAATTTAGATTGATAATAAACGTGCTTTGAAGATACAGTCTTGTAATGCTTACACAACTAGTGTTTGCTTATTCTGATAATCCTACCCAAGTGGCTACACTTTCTTGCTTGCTGTTTGCTCAGTGTTCTGGAATGATGTTTGCTTTCATTCAGAATAGCTAACTGTCAACTATTTGTTGTTTACTCTTGCGTTTGTTCTTTATTGCATGTCTTTATTTTAACAGCGACAAGGGTCTTATAGTGGAAAAGGATCAAGCCTGTAATAATGATTTGCTTGCATGAAAAGACAGTATAAGATCTTTAAAAAGAGCACTACAGTTCAAGAGGGCTTGGACACAATGAGGTAATTAATAGAGTTAAAGGCCACAGCGTCTTTACATCCAGAAGCAAAGAAAAGTAGATGTTCAATGGAAACTTACAGCTATTGCTGATCAAGAGTTGAAAGTTTAGCTCATGATTTAACACATTTTCTATTAATATACGAAATATTTTTTCTGAATTATGCTTAGGCAGAGATTTTGTTGGTATTGCTTTTTCTTCCATCCTTACTAGGCTGTCCAAATATAGGTTTACTAAATTGGGTAAAAAAAAAAAAAAAAAAAAACAAAAAAAAAACAAAAAAACCCAACAAAACCAACTTAAAAATGGGTTGACTGCTTTGGTTTACTCTTTTTGTTTTACCTTGTTAAGCTAATCACTTGGAGAACTCCTTTCAACATGGTAGCTACTATCCAGCGTAATATTTACTTGAAATGCACTGAAGCTAGAGATGCACGTGAGGCTTAATTAAATCACTGTGGTCGCTGTATTTTAATAGAAAGTAAAAAGAATATTTGTATCTTCAGAAGCTGCTATTGCCTTTAACTGTTCTAGATGATTAAAATATCCAAGTCAATATTGCTCAATTAATTTTAGTAATAAGCTCAGTGGTCTGGAAGCAGTATCTTTTTATTTATTTATTTAAGTCATGCTCATATGTATATAGAATACTTACTGAACATATAGCAGCTTTTGGCAGCTTGAAAATTATTGTTAATCAACTTCTCTGCTTAAATTCCTGCAAGCTAAATGGGAGTTGATGAGTTATCATGCTAAAACCAATAAATCCTTAAGCTATTTCATAAACATAGTCATTTAACCTAAATTAGATGCTCCATCAATGGGGACAAATCAATTCTTTAATGCCATATTTCTATAGCATTATTTTGCGCTTAGAAATACTTCAGTATTCATTATATGTGCATCTGTAATTCTGGGAAGCAGAGAACCAGAAACGGGTTGGGAAGCCCTGATGTACGTATGGGTCTTTACAGAAACGGAGGTGTGCACTGACCTAGCCCTGCAATTGTGGAACAGGGGCTGGTGTCGTGCCAGTATCCTGCATCTCTTCATATTTTGCAAAATAACTGAAGTACTTATTTCAATGTTCTCACTTCTTGAATCTGTGTTATTTATATTGAATATTTTGCTTGAACTGAGAATTTTTCAGTTCGATATGACTTATTGGAGTTATTGGCAGGGGATTGTAATAATAGCATTGAACTTACTTCCCCAAAAGGATAAGAACAGTACTTACCTGTTGTAGAGTTTAATTGAATGCTTAATTTATTCTTCAGAAAGCAGTCTGTTCTCTCCAGAGAACTACTGGTTGAAGTTTAAAAAGTACTTTTTGTTCTCTGATCTCGGAGAACAAATAGCCGCACCGTGGTTGTTCAGATGGGAACAGCTGTTCCTGTCCTTTCAAAGTCTGAACCATGCTGCTTTTCCTAGGAAGAAGAAGAAGAAAAAGAGATCCTGACCGCTTCATGGTATTGACCGCTCGGAGATCTCATTCTGAGTAGAGCAGGTTCCGCTTTTAGGAAGCGAGGACTGAAAGCCGTACTTAGTAGTTTTGACAGCGTAGTCTTTGCACACAAAAATGCAAAGACAAGAATCTGAAAGCCAGGTCTGGGGAACATGTTTTTTGTACAAAGCTGACACTGTATTACCTCCAGACTGACAGTGATCTCAAAGTATGCCTGCTCGAAGTCATTGAGAAGAATGCCGTGTGGGAAGAATTTTGGGTTTTCTCAAAAATCTGTCTATCACATCCTCTAACTTCGGAGTAACTGAGAATTCCTGCTTTGTGCTACTATTCGTAATTTTGTTTTAGAGAAGCCAAATTAAATTTTAATAATTTTTATGCCCCCTAATTTTAGAAGTGACATAGAAGTGTTTCTTTCTTCAGCTGTTTTTATTGAGCTAGTATACAACTGTGCAGCTCAAAATCCAAAAAGGGCCTGCACCTGAGGTCTGAACCTTTACTTGATGGGGTCTAAGGAAAATGATTCTACTTGCATGAGCAGAACTGATAACAATTTGATATAACTTGGAATATTTGAGTCCCAGGTAAATATACTTCTCTCTCATTGGTCAGATGAGTGTACTAAAAGGTGATTTGACGATGACTCCATTAGCAGTACACTGCAGCTGGAGAAAGTATTGTATGTCCGACAACATAATGAATGATGACAAGACTTATTTTAGGAGTTTTCAGTGAAATGTAAAACCTGACATGCTATTTCTTTCACTGCCCTTCAGATTCTTTCATTCTTTGCAAACTTGTTTGTGTGAGATGCAAGGGACAAAAAGTTAACACTGCAGTAAATGATTTTTTTTTTTTTTTTTTTTGCTGATGGAGTGTTGTGGCAGTCTTTTCACTTGGGGATATTGTGTCATTCATCAGTTGGCCAAGTTCCTAAATTCTGCCTGTTCCACTGGCGCTTGTTATACTGGAGCTGATTGCCTGTGCTGTATTATGACACAGTTGCTATGACGCTTAGTAACGTGAAAACTAACTGGAGTTTGGGGCTGTGTGATTACGCTGCAGAAGACTAATTGTGTGTTTCTGATGAAGGCTTGGTCTCTGTCCCAAGACTGCTAAAAGCGTAAGTGAAAGAGTGAGAGGCAAGGTAGAAGAAAATGGAACAGCAGAGATGTAAATTAATGTGCCAGACACTGATGGAAACTGCGTAATAACCCATTAAATACAGGTATAAGGATTATCCCAATCTGTGTACTATTATCAGCTAGCTAGTTACTTCTAGACAATAGGTATTATTAAATAGGATTAGATATATTTAACTTAAAAGAAATCCATCCTACCTGAGAAACTTGATGTTTTGCTTGCTCATCTATCTCAAAGTGCTGATATAAAAAGGTATTGTTTGGTGGTTGTTTTGCTAGAGCAGTATTGGTGGCATTCCTGCTGCTCACACCATCCGTGTGCTCATGAATCGATCGGCTGCGTTAAACTTCCTGGGGAACCTCTGTGATTGGAAATCACACCCTGTTGGGGTCCAATACTCTGCCAGAGATCCTCACGTATCTATAAAGTCAGTTTGAGCTGCTGCTGTCCGATGGCCGTTCCTTGCAGCAGGGAACACCTGACTAGAAGCACACGATGCCAAAACCCTGTTTCAGTACAGGGATATGAGATGGAGGCACGTGGTAAAATAATTTTAAGCCAAAAATGGTGATCGTTGTACTTGCTTAGACAAAAAGTTTACCTGTAGCTCTTCTCTTATGTATTTTCAGTGTTATTTTTCAGATGACAATGGATAGAATCTGTTTTTAATTTTGAATAACAGAGTTATATGACTTTTATTAAGACTGCTGTGAAGTAATCAGAGGTCTTAAATCATCCTTCACCAACTCCTGGCCTTTCTTCTGGGTGGTAGTCACATCTGCATCCAGTGGATTTTTAAATGCCGCTGAAACCTATTGATAGTATTCGATACCTGTGCAAGGATAGTCTAAATAGTGGAGAATAGCTGAGAATGAGGTCCTTGCAGTAGTCCAGTAATTCTGCAAAGCTCTGTTTGTTCCTTCACTGCTGTTGCGCCGTGTCCGTGGTGGGCATTCCTCCCCGGTTCCCCTGAAGTTCGTGTTTGAGTGTCTGGAGTGACTTTGGGATCCAGCTGCAGAAGCGGAGTGTTTCTTTCCACGATTTTGTAGTCAGCATAAACATGCAGGGGCCTTGCAGGGAAACTTCCAACTATGTTTAGTTTACTAAAGAAAGGATCTAACCACCTTTTTATCTTTGACAGCAATATGAAGGAAACTGGCATTATAAATGTTTACTAATATCTTTTTAAGTGATGTGTTCCATCATCTTAATTTGTTTTGCCTATTTCTCTATGAAATAATTCCAAAATTAAATCTAGAAAAGCAGTCATATATGCCAGATTATTATTTAAATCAGATGATGTTCATATGTTCAATTTTTATATTTTGATAATAAAATTAAATAGCTTTGCATAACAAGTGAATTGAAAGTTCCAGTAAGAATTCTTATTTCTGTGGGGACTGGAAATTACTGTGAAGTGCTCTGAATATTTTAAACAACCTCCCTTCAGAGACAAAGTTTAGGAATTAAAGAACCAAGTTCACCTATCTTCTGTAAGTATTGCCTTAATGTTGGTTTTTTTTTTTTATCATTTGCAAACATAAAATTCAGTTATAGTAGTAATAATTTTTTGACAGCTGTAACAGCTAGGGTAACCTCTAGCTTGCTAAATATGTAAATAATGGAAAACTCAGTGACAGAAGTTTCTGCAACCCAGGGGACTGTGCTGTACAGCAAAGATAAAAGGGCTTAGAGAACCTGATCTCTTTGATTTGTCATAGAAAGGTATGCCATATGCCGGGCCATTTGAACGTCTGATCTTGCCTTTTGTTTATAGGGTGTGCAGAGTTGAGTGGAGATTGTGGAATTATTTGAGAAGAACTTGCCTACATCTAATTCCGTTCTTCTTGTAAAATACTTCTGGACAACTTGATTGCTTTTAAAATAGATTTTTATTTATTTATTTATTTATGATTAGCAATTGTTCAACACAGACTTTTCAAAGCAATCTAGACAAACTGGGGGCAAACTCCCATTTAATTCAGTGAGATTTGAGCATCTCACTACTTTAGTTTCCTTTAAAATGTTCAACCTTTGTGTGTGCTTCTGAGAATCATGGGTTAGCATCTGCTTATTTTAAGAGCGTTGTTTGTTCACACTGGTTATCTTGGTAAGGCATGGTACATTTATAATAATAACTAATAAGAGAAGAATGTTTTATCTTAAATGTTGAAAGAAGAAAAGGCAAGATCTTGCCGAAGGGGTTGTACAAAGTGCCAGGCCTTTTCTGAAGTTAAATGGGTCAAGGGAAATTCATGTGTTTTCATAATTTGATATGTTAATCTGATCTCTTTCTTCTGATTTCTCTCCAAGAAAAGTCTGAGGATTTTGAATGATGCAGAATTTTAAGCTGATCCATTTGGCCACGTGTGGCTTATATCTAACTGTGGTACGGGCAAGTAAAAATTCTTCTCTAATTTCTATCTGTTCCCTCTTGAATTTATGACTCTCTGAGATGCTGAGGAAATTGAAAATGACCCAGAGCTCTGTAATTCTCCTGGGGCCTAGGGACTGGAAGTAAAGATTTTTCTATTTAAAAATCATCATGTTTATAGTTTGTGTGGATGTCTGTATTCCCTGGTTCTTGCTTGTGTCTTGTGGTGGTGCCTGTGGATGTTTCCAGCCTACAAACAGTGAAGCATTTATAACTGTTTTCTAACCATGTTGGGTTTGTTCATCTGCTGCTGCTATTACCACCTGCATGATGTAATGTCTATCAGACCTTGTAGCCCTTTGCCACCTGCATTTAGCCCTGCTCTCCTCTGCTTGTGGCTTGCAACTTCTCTAATCCAGGCAGTAGATGGCTGAATTTTCAATGTGTGCATGTTTTGAACTAATCTTTGGCTTGCATGCAGTATATTCCTACATGGAATAGCTTGTGATTCTGGTTCTGTACATAGCAGATGTCCTGTAGGAGCTATAGCTGGGCAGAGAATTTGTTATGTATGAATGAAAGTTTATGTGATAAATTAGTACAAAAAGAAGTGAAGTGAATTTGTGTTACACTTAATGGGCATTTTTCTCCAGCACTCTTTTAATCAAATTTCTGATATTTACAAATCAAAATGTGTGTTAACAGCTCCTGCTTAATACTTCAGTCTTGTGTATGTGATGGTTTCAATGGAAATAACAAGAAGGACTTTAAAGGTTTTTGTATTATCTTCATCTTTTATTCACTTTCTCTTTTTTCTTCTCAAGATGAGACGGAAGGGAAAATTTGCTTGAATAAGGCATTTAGAAAACCTCTAGAACACCATCCAAAAACTTCTGTGCATTTCCTAGACACTGCTCTCTGCCTTCGGAAGCAGGGCACCGCAGATCAGTACATTCATCCAAAGTGGAAATGATTTCCTAGATAACCTAGTTTGTACAGCAGCTTCGCTAATTTTTACATGTTGTTAAGTATGGCTTTTAAAAGAAACATCAACGATCAAAAGATCTTTCTCTTAAATTTAGTTAGGATTTTGTAAAGTTCTTGAATAACTGAAATTACTTTATGAGGTATATAATTGTTCTGAAAGATGGGTAGATAAGGCATGCAATACTGGGCTCTGATAATCAGTGAGACAATGCCCCTTACTGTTGTCACAGACTACACTCTTAACTCCTTAATGCTTTGCAGTTAAAAAAACTTTTGCTTTTATGTCGTCAATACTTTTCATGTGGCTGATCTCAAGGAGGAGAATTAAGAGCAGTTACACACCATCCTTGAACCAGCTGCTTAAGCTTACCTGCAGCATAGGAGGGTTCAAGAAAGTTCATAGGTTCAAGAAAGCAGTTCAAGTTCAGTTTCTCCAGTTTGATCAATGATGACTTAAAGCCAAACTGGTAGTGTCTGAGATACTTCAACTGATTTTTCACTTACTGTGGGTCTGAAGGAAATAGTTAGGTTGCTTAACCCATAGGGTTCCTTAGGATTTTCATTTGTTTTTGTCAAAAGAACCATATGACAGATTTAAAGTAGTCATTGGGAAGCTTTTTGTCAACCAAATTGCATTTTCTGCTGGTGTTCACTAGGATAACAGCATATAAACAGAAAAATGGCCCAGGGGTCCTGAAGTGAAGTTATATGTGGCTGTACGCTATAAATACATGCTACAACTTGAATTGCAGACTAGTTCTTTTAGGATTCATAATTTTTTTTTTTATTCTATGTACATTTTAGTTATTTTGGTTTTTTTGTTACTCTGAGTCTGTAAATGGTAGTGACTGGTGACACAGATGTGTGTCCTGGTAGGGAGACGCCTGCTGCCTGTTGCTCAGCTCTGGCTTGAGGCCAGAATCTCTGCTGCTGGGTTCCATGGAGCCCAGCTCTCGGCTTCCTCTTCCACCCTTGGCATTTCCCCTTGATGGGTATCATGAAAAGTGTTCTTGGGGAAGAGCTTTAGGGTGGCACAAAGTGTTTCTGCTTTCAGGACTTCAGGCGTACCAATTTAAGATGTTATTGCAGGAACATCTTCATTAAACAAGTAATTTTAGTAAAGCAGCAGCTATGAATGCATGTAAGAATAATAAAATATAAACATTTTTTATCACGGAGCTCAACATTTAGGAGGCAGACCAGAAAGATAAGTGTGGTATCTTACACTGTTAAAGGCGATGTGTTAGACTTACACCTTCGATTTGGGCTAATGAAGATAAATATTGTCAATGAATTGAAGTGTTTGATGATTGCTTTTACAGAAAAGTACCAAGTAATTTAAATGTGATCTAAAAATCATATCAAATAGAGGCAAGTGTGCTAAAATAAAAAACACAGCCGAGAGAAGAAATCAGTCATGCTCAGCATTTGCGGGCACAGACAGGAGAAAAAATTCCCAGAGAATTTACCGTCCTACTGTGGAGGAAATAGGTGGGAATGAAGGGCACAGTTGCTATTCAATTGCATAGCTTCGTTAAAAGTGGATATAAATAGTTCCTGTGCTGATCATCGCTGTTAACATAAAAGTCTATTCAGAAATGTAGCTGCTGATCTGTTTGGTCCTTTGCAGTTGAGGTGGAGGCTATGTCTGAAAGTCCTATACAAATCCTCAAACTTACTAATTAGCACAGATGCTAGTGACATCTCCCCTTTTTCTTCACCTGTTGTTAACCTCAGAAACAACTTCTTATTTCTTTGGGAATTTCCTGCAACTTTTTTCCGCTCATACACTCTTCATTGTTGTATGTCTGGTTATTTCCAGTTCCTGCATTTAGCATCCTTGCTATTTTAGTAATGGGAGTGCCATAAAATACCAATTTTTTTTTTGTCCCAGTACAGCTGTCAATAAAATTTTGCTCTGAGTCACTACACATTTTTCTTCCTTTATCCCTCTTTTTATTTTCTTTTTTTTTTTTTTTTTCCACATTTGCTATTTAATTCCCTGCCCATATTGTTATCCTTTACCACAGAGCAGCGGAGCTTCTTTCTTTGGTTTCATTAATGTGGCTCTTCCATCAGGCTTCACCTTTATATTCATTTTGTTGCCACATTATCTGTTTTCTGTGATGTCTGATCTTGGGCTTAACACCTAAAGCAATCAATAGATGGGCTGATCAGAAGCTGGTGTGCTTTGCAAGTAAAGATAAAATATAATCTGCCAACCATATGGCAAATCTCAGTGCAGGTCTGAACACATGCATCCTCCCACTGTGAAGACTATTAGTTAGTTTAATAACAAAGATGTTTAGATTAATTAATTCCAAATTACAGGATGGGAATACTGAGATGACTGAAGGAAGTTAATAAAGTAAATTGGCACATATATCTCACTAACATCTCTCTATGGCCTTCCTAGGTTTCAATATTTACTAAGTGTCCAATTTCTTAAGCAGGAATAAAAATTGGAAACAATAGCCAAAGTAAATTATTTTCCAAGAAATAGGAATGTCTTCTCTGATTAAAGAACAGTAATTGGTTGTTGTATGTTAACAGTGTGGCCTAGAGCCATTTTATAATAACCTTCTAAGTGCTTGCAAAAAACCCACCCCAAAACAAAAACAACAAAAACCAACAACACTTTATTACTTTCAACAAATGCAGTTACTGCATTTCTTAATTCATTTTAGTGAGCTGTCAATAAATTTTAGTCCATTAGATGCAGGATTTAATTAGCTAGGATCATGATTTACGTGATTTCTGACTTGCTTGCTATTTACGATTTCTAGTAAATGTTGCCCTTGGCAAAATAAACATACTTAATTTATAGCCAGTGGTGAGCAATTATTTTTCATTTTGGTGACACTAAATGTCACTAAAAATGCTGTCTGTTTTAATGTTACAAATACGCTGTTCTATTGCCAGAGCCTACAAATGTGTTACAGTAATATGGAGTCTGGGATCCTTAAGTATGAAGGACACACTGTAAAGCCAAAGTGATTTATCACCTTAAGGAACTGAAGGCGTCATCTTGCCAAGCATGACGTTTGTGTTGGGCTTAGAGCCGGGAATGAGGAACCCATTTTCTTTCCCAGGTACTCCAAGACTGCAGTTCATGAGTGGTTTTGAGGTGCCTTGGCTGATGGATGGTTATCCTGCTCTCGTGTTTAAGTGGCTGTAATCTTTTCTTTGAGCAAAAATGGACAGAACTCTTCCTATTTGCAAGGACTTTGCTGGAGGAAAATAACTGAGGGAAAAGGGATAAAGGCAGTAACTGAGTTTTAGAAAAGGAGAAGGCAAGGGAGCATATGTTTCTGCTTGGTTTTTCAAGCATTTATTGCTTGACCACCCTCCCTGCCCAGCTCTTTTCATCCCGGTATCTCTCTGATCAGGATCTGGTTATAGTTCCTTTCTGTTCAGCCTGTGCGCTGGACGCAGCATGGCTCTGCCTGCGCTTTGAGAAATGCTGTTTTGTTCATGTGCAGGGTAGCTCTCAGGCTACCAACCGTGCTTCTGGTCCCGAGCCAGCAGCTCAAGCACCGACCTGTGCTTTGCAGAGGGTTTGTGGACCACCCAGCCCTGACGCAGGTTTCTGCCAGGTCCAGTGTTTCTGTGCTATTCTCCTTTGCATGAGATAGGTGTGTCGATACTCACCTAGAGCGACGCTGACCTTTCAATGAGATGTGCGCAAAGTGGAGCTGTGCAAAGCCTGGTGCCACCGAAGGGGAGCTGGCCTTGCTGCAGAAGTTTGAGGTTGCGTACACCTTAACAGGTTTGACATCCACCTGTGGTTTGCCAAACTGTCACGTGTACCAGCAGAGCGCTCCCTGCATGAACTGGATGGCTCTGGTCCCCGGTGGTGTTCAGGGAAGAACATCTGTCAGTTAGGACAGTAGTGGAAGCACGCTTTTATAGGTCCCTAATTAAAGGTGAATGGTCTGTGGTTTTCTTCTAGCCTTTAATATAAAAAAGATATTCCAAATGGCTTCAGGTCTACTAGCAGTGCAAATAAAATTCTGTGCTAAATTTAATGCAGGGGTGAAACTTGCAGCAAGTGGAAATTAGAGATTTTAATTTGTGAAATTATTATGAAATTATGAAACTATTATGAAAATAGGTTTTGTTCATAAGCTTGGTAAAGTTTGCAATGTTTTATTCCTGGGGAGGCCCAATCACTGAACTGTTTTATAGCAGCATCTGTGATAAAGTACTGATAAACTGATGTCCCAGGAGTGCAGTTAGTCAAACCGAGGCAAGAGTTTGAGAGGCAGTCTTGTCTTGAAGAATGAAGAACACAAGAAGAATTGTGTGTGAAGAATCCTCTCCGTTCGTGCTTAGCCACTTTGGGTCCAGAGCTATGTGTGTTACACATTTGATGCTTTGGACACTCATTGAATTTTTACTGTTAGCAGGAAAATATCCTGGTTAATGTATAGTGTATCATGCTTATTAATATGGAGGAAGTAGTGTTAATGAAAGCAAGCTTCTGAAAGCATAGTTATATGCAAAATGATAGAGATGGGGTAAAAAAAAAAAAATCTTTATGCTGGCCCTAAACCCAGTTCTCTCATCTTTTTTTTTTTTTTTTTTTTTTTTTTTTTGGATACTGCTGTCACTGAGCACCTGTGATACTAAATCCTTACTCAGTCCTGAACCCGTGCAGGTCCAGGCGAGCCAGGGGCATTGTCACAGCACCTGGTGGTTTGCTTTCAGTGCTCCAAGATGGAGGGAAAGGGGATGGAATGGTGGAATGTGCAAATGTCGTATCTTTTTACATTGATCTTCCAAAAAGCCTGTCCTTGTTTGTAGAACCAGTGGACATTTGTATTTGGGGACTGTTCCACAAAAAAACTTCTACGGGGCTCAAAAATGTCCACCATTGGAGGGAGCAGTTTTGAGGGGTCCACTTTCATCAAATCTCCAAAGTGTCTAGCGGTGAAGTTTGAGAGGAATGAATAGGAGGTTAAAAATTGAAGGCAAAATTTAAGTATTTATCTACAAGATAAATATGAATAAAGATCTGTAACTATAGTAGCTTTACAAAATAAAATCAATATGACTACAAAGAAAAAAAAAGATTTTGAAAAGACTGTAGAAAACTGTGAAAGAAAAAAATACTAAGGATTTTGAGGATTTTTTTCAGAAGGAGTGTGTGCTAAATATTAAGGCAAGGCTCCTGCCTTTCTACAATAGAAAATAATTGCAGGGTTTGTAAGTAGGGGAGGGCATAGAGTTCTTTATCTTCACCACTCTTTTTATTCTCAGTTCAGGTAAATGTGGTGATGCGATTTTAAGACTGCACCATTTTGAATGGAAAGAAAAGTCTTTAAAAAAAAAAAGAAAAGGAAGCTAGAGAGCTTTCTGATCGTGCTCTGGGAGAACATATGGCACTGGTGTTTCAAGATGTGTCACAAGCTACAGTGAGGAATAAAGATCTGAGGAAGATTACAGGCTGTCTTGAAACAGAAAATATAAAATAGGGTATTCTTTTTTTCCTTTTAAACACATCAAGAACAACACAGAGGGGGAGGGAAGATGAGAAAAATGTCAATATTAAAGTTATTTAAGAGTTGTGCTACTCCGAACAGTAATATGCAAGGAATAAAACTGAAAAAGAGACTCATGATTCCCATGATAATGATGGAGGAGGAGGCAGGAAGGATGCGTTCTGAAGCAACCAGAAAGGCGTAGGTAGAAGGTGAGAGAAGGGAGAAATTGTGTGGGGAGGGGATGGGGTAGGAAGTGGTGTGGGGGAGAGTCCTCAAATGCAATTTTGCAACATGACTTGAGCGCCTGGTCCATGGGATGCTGCAGTGAAGCTGCCTGGCTTTTTAGGGGCAACCGTAAGGGGTTCATTCGGCAGAAGTGGAGCACTGAGCAGGGTGGAGGTGAACTTTTGGGGAGAGCAGAAGAGGCGAAGAGGTGTAACAACAGGGAGCGTTTAGGGTTTTGGACTATGGGATATGGGACTGGGGCAACCCAGTAATACCCTCAGGGAGTGAGCGGAGTTCTGTGACTACCAATTGAACTGTTCTCATTTTAACTCAGAAAAAGAAATCATCTGGAGTATTGGCAGAGCGTAATTATAGGTGATTTTATTGGCGATGCTTCCCCTCCTAAAAGGACCAAACCGGAACAAATTAAAAAGGCTCCTAAAACTGCAGAAGGCTTGTCTCATAGGCCTTTTTATTCCTGGAATTAAAACATAAGCAAATAGTTTCTTTTTTGTTGTCTTTCTTTTTTAAAGGAGCTAAACTGAATCACTTTGCAAAATGATAAAGTAGAACAAAGTAGAATATTTATCTGAAAAGTTATGTATATGCGTGCAAACAAAAGTGTCTTTCAAGTAGTTATATGTGTAACTGAGAACTTATATGTAAATATAAAAAAAGACAGGTAAATATTAAATGTATATAATAGTGTTTATATATTGAATAAAAATATATAAAGTTACAGTAGGATGTTAGTACACACTTCTAGCAAAGAATTTTAAGAAAAAAATTGATATAAAATTTCTGGCAAGACAGTCTAATTAGTTCATAAGAGGTAACGTAATTTTGCACAATTTCTATTATGTGTTATGTACTGCAGAGAAACAAAAAAAAAACCAAAGCAGTGATTAAAATTACACTATCTTAAGTATCTGTCTGCTCATTTAGAAATATGAGAAAAAATTCTTACTTCCATCCCAAAGTACTACATGGATGCTTGTGAAGTGATTTTTAAGATAAATAAGGTAGCAGGCCTAGGTTATCCCTGTATCTTCATTTTACAGGACTCTGAAAGAAATTTTAACTACTGCATTGATAGATTCATCTGTTATAATCATTCAAGGAGGTGGCCTCCTCTCTTGGAAGGAAGGAAGGATTTTTGTAATAGCCAAAAAGGAGAGAGCTTTTCTAACTGCTTACAATATAGGTCTGTTTCAGGAATAAATGCTGATGGAGGGATGTTTGTCAGCGTGCTGGTGATCAACTGGGAAGTCCTTTAGTTAAATCCATGCACCTAGATCAGTTGGGAATTATTATGGGCAGGCTATTTGCAAATACTATGAGAGTCCTGGACCCGCTATATAAAAGGCATAAAATGGTTATTTTACTTAATGCAGAGTAGGTTTTTAATTTGGATAGGATGTGAATATATGTGGCAATGTATAAGGCAAGCACAAGCTTTAGAAATACATTGACAAGAACTAATAGAAAGTACAAACGTGGAACTTAAGACAAAAGGGGTTTTTTTTCCTTAAAATATGTGCAAATTTATTGCTGAAAGGTATGGTTAGGGAAAATGAGCCATGGAAGACCTAAAAACAGAGTTCAGAAAGAAACTGGAGCAATGAGGAGAGATGGAGATAACTTTAAAAGACTCCGTGCTCTAGAATAGCTTTGTGCCGTTATGGTTGATAACGGCTGGAAAATGAGCTAGGTCTTACACCCTGAATTGTCAAAGTTCTTTTGCAGCACTAACTTACTTGTGATACTTTTGTGAGAAAATCAAGTAAATGCCATCAAAATGTTAAAGGTAAAGATATTGGGTGGACGGATCACGTGCAGAGGTGGAGTGTCAGATGGGGATTAGCTTCCATTTCCTAGTCCAGTAGACCATAACCCATCTAATCAGCTTGCTTTGTGTTTTCCTTTTCATTTTCAGAGAGCAGATGGTTTCTTTAACTGGAGTGTATCATTGCAGTCAAAAGAGCTGGAATATCTAGCCCTCTTACGCCTATAAGGGACGCGTGCATGTTTCTGTGTGCTTTTACAGACAGCAGACAGGAATAAGCAGCTCTAATTTGGTGTATCAGGTGTTCCCTGCCTGCCTACTGCACTGTGAGCTTGTATACAAAAAATATGAGCTCTCTTCAAAAATTGAAAGACAATAAACCACAGAAAGTTGGCATCCTTCTAGTGAAGAAGGACCCTATAGAGAAATTAAAATGCAAAGCATCTCTCAAGAATATTTTTTCAGGCCTTTTCTATTGGGGGATAGATGAGCTGAGGCAGATGTCAAGAGAAGTGTATTTTACACCTCAAAAGCTGTCACAGCAGAAGTGCTAGCCTGTGCTTCAGTGATGGAATATGAAGATAGCAGATGGTGTCAGAACACAGATATCTGTCAGAACAGGGCTGGAGAAGGAGAAAGCTTCAAATAAGTAACAGTTTTGACTGCGTAGGTTTTAGAAGTGAACCAGGGAAAGGCAAAATCAATACGCCACATTGCAGACAGTCAGGGAAAAATGCACAGTGAGTTTAACGTCATCCTAACAGATCAGTCAGCAAACACCCAGGTTAGCATACGGCTTGCAAGCCAAAGAAAAGGGCTGGTTGAAAACTCATATTAAAAGGAATTTCAGGAGAATTGTCCCTCTACTTGCGAGTATCGGTGCTACTGCCACAAGGATGTTGAAACCAAATCAGGACAGAAATGGAAGGGTTTTTTCTGTCACGTCCAGCTCATTCCTTTCTGCATAAAAGATTGCAATCCCCCCCGCCCCCAACCTTATGATTCCTTGCATTGCGTTGTGCTTCTGAGTAGCCCTCTGAAATATATAGAGACAAAGATGAAATTCCTAAACTGAACCAGAAATAATTTATTTTTCCCCCCACAAGATGAAAACACTTTTGGTGTTTTATTTCTCCAATGGCAAATTCATCCTGACAATTTCCGTACCTGAGGATGAGTAGCAAGGCTGTAGTTGGACTTGATGAATCATCAGTGTTCTCAAACTCAAACTTGCTTTACAAGATACTATAAGGACTGTAATTGTTATAACTCTAATGCAATGACTGTAATTGTTATTTTAATATTGTTAGCCCCTGAAGTGGTCAGGCAGTTGGAGTAGATGATTGTCGCAGGTCCATTCCAACTGAACTGTTCTATTCTAACTGTCGTAGTTACATTCATGTCAGAAGGGGCTTGGCAATAAATCCCCTGTTAAGAGACCCTAAAACTGTGCATCACCGTGTTTTACCTATCTCTTAGATGCCATGTGGCAAATTTCCCGTTGCCACTTGAAACTTTCTGAAAAGCATCTGTAAGAAACTTTGTATAACTTTCATGAATGAATGCATACAAACATGAATCCAAACCCAAAACACATGAATTATGACTGTAGTCAGTGCGAGGTAAAGCTTAAAAAAAATAATACCACCCAAGATGCCACTCTCAGATGAGTATCCCCAGAAAGGCAGAAGAGTTGTTTTCCACTTATGTTTTTTGTTTGTTCCCATGGGAATATCTAATCTTGACCTTGTGGAAGACTTACTGTCTAACTTATCCTGTGATATTAATAATTTATTTCCTCCCCCCATTTATATCAATCTTTTATCCTTCAATAGACCTTTCAGAGGAAACTTTGTATATAAAAAGACAATGCAACTGACAATAATGGATTTTTTTTTAACCTTTAAGCATAAAATAATGTAAAGGTCAATGTTTTTGTCAATGTAATACTTAAATGTAAAGGCAGTAATTTAGTTTCTCAACTGCTACAGGTTATAGTTCTTTATTATGCTAATAAGACTTGATAACTAACATCATTATGTTATAAGTGCCATAAAATTAAAAATGGATTGCACTGAAAAATACAAGGTTATTTTAAAATTTGGCATTTAACTTCTGTTTCTCTTATTGTCTTCTATTTTGATTATGTATAGGCAAGTAAAATTATTGTAAATCTTCCTTAATTGTTGTATATATTTCTTCTAAAACCTTCAACAAAGTGCTATTTAATTTATGAAAAAGAAATGCTAGTTAAAATATTTCAAAAAAGGTATTTGTACTTCCATTGCACTAGCAGTTTTTTCTAATTCTGTAATCTTGAGGTATTGGATGGCACTACTGCTATTTAAAGCGTGTGCGGGGGCAAATTTTACTTTGGGATAGTAGAGAACATTATGGCAAAGTTTTTGAGTCTTAATTCCCTCCTGTACTATACGTGGCCAGTACCTTTACAGGCAGCAAGCCTGGCACCGCGGCATCCTGGTGCCGAATTGCACTCCAGAACACAAAGCGATGGGGATGTCATAGAATCATAGAATCTTAGAATGTTTAGAGTTGGGAGGGACCTTAAAGACCACCTAGTTCCAACCCCCCTGCCCTGGGCAGGGACACCTCCCACTGGACCAAGGTTGCTCAAAGCCCCATCCAGCCTGGCCTTGAACACCTCCAGGGATGGGGCAGCCACAGATTCTCTGGGCAACCTGTTCCAGTGCCTCACCACCCTCACAGTAAAGAATTTCTTCCCAACATCTAATCTAAATCTCCCCTCTGTCAGTTTAAAGCTGTTACACCTCGTCCTATTGCTCCACTCCCTGATAAAGATCTCTCCCCATCTCTCCTGTAGCCCCCTTTAGGTACTGGAAGGGGTTATAAGGTCTCCCCGGAGCCTTCTCTTCTCCAGGCTGAACAACTCACCAGCTAAAAAGTGTTAGAGCTGCCACTAAGTGGATGCAATTTCAATTAGTTGTTCAGATTTAGTAGTAAGTTAATAGGTAGGGAAATTCTCATCTCTACAGCGATTTGGAAATACATAAACAAAAAGTTGGAAAAAAATGACCTTTTCAATACGGAGCAGCTTTATGTCAGCAAACACTTCAACTGCAATTTGGAAAAAGTATTTCAGACCAAGAAAACAACATTCCTTGCCAGTCTCATCTCCCAGCCAAAGCTCCTGTTAAAATAAAATAACAATAATAAAAAGTAGTTCTTGTAAGTCACTCGTCATTAACTTGACCATGGAGGAGGTCAGTGTCCTGCATCACCTGGGTCTCAGGCCAGCGCTCAGAGCTCTGGAGGTGCGGTGACTGATGGAAAGCTTTCCCTCAGGACTGCTGCCCCTGCTGCCAGCTTGTGCATCTAGCCATAAGGTGCACTGCAAATCTGCACTGGCACAATTCCTGGGAAAATAATATCCCAGACGTGAAAGAGAGGCTAGCTGTCAGTGTTGCCAACTCTTCTGTTTTATCTTGGGTTTTTAATGAGTTTTTCTTACTGCTCTTTGTGAAAGCTTCAGCTAGGTGGTGGCTTTTGGTTTGGTGTCTGTCTGTTTGTTTTTCTTACTTAAGAACCTCTTCCTTCAATAAAGGGATAGGCTTTTGCATTTATGAAAAAAGTTTGGTGACAGAAACACTTGGAAAATCCACTTTCAGAAGACAAGAATGAATTGCTTTATAAGTGTTATGACTTGGGAGTCTGACATGGTTTTTAAGCATTTTTACTGGAAATAGCTTTAAGGAAAAAGGAACAAGGAAGCAGAAGAAGGTGGCTGAGCAGAGCTGTATGACAGCTGGTTCTCCACTGCTGTCTTTCACAGGAGTCACGATGTATCTTTGATTTGTACCTAGCAGCTATGAATAAGGGAACTGTAGCCAGCTTCCTGTGGCCACCTCTCCCTACTACATTTCAGTTTGGTTGGATGTAGTGACAAATCGGAGCTATAAGGTTCGAATTCAAAGAAGGATTAGCTGAGAAGTTCACTGGTAGCTTGTTGGAAGGGCAGAGTTGATGCTGAACCCAAGAAGTGTGGAGCCAAGATATAACAGTTTAAGGACAAAAGTAGCTGCTTGATCAAACTCAGTGCCAGGAAAGGGTCCAGTAGTGACATGAGGTCCAGCCAGGAAAGATTTGCGCATTGGATTGTCCTCCTTACGAAACTGATCGGTTTGGTTATGTGTGTACTGTGGAGGGGTTTTCAACATTATTGTCCTATTTCTGTGTGTCCTTCAGTAAATGCAAACATAACTTTTCAGTCTGATTTGTATTTTCAAACTTCTTTTCAAAATCATTATTCCTAAGTGATGCTGCTGTTCTATGATTACTCAACAGCTTTAAAGTATCTAATCAGAGCTTAATAATGCAATGGTTTGTTAGATGTGTATTGAATGTGTTGAGATAGATGTCCATTTTTATTGAATGGGGATTCAGTAAGAATAACTGTAAGAATAACTCGCTGTGTGAGGGTGAGAGAAATTGAAAATATTCCATTTATTTATACCAAAGTTGTCATCCAGGCTGGCAAACTTAATCATCGGGAGCGATTGATAAGTGAAAACTTGGAAGATAAACATGGAAAACATTTCACAGTTCTACAGAAAAATTCCTTAAGAAGGAGGATTAGGACATCCCACTCTTTTCATACAGTTTTGTGGTTTTGTTACGGATCTTGAAAAGGTGGTGAACAGTTTGGTGACCTGTAGCTAAGATGCAGAAAATTTTCACAGTACGGAGTGATTTGGGTACTTTAAGTAGTAGACAGTAATTCAGTACAGGCAAAACTAATGTAAGGAAACCTTCACTGTGTATACCACGATGTATGCTGTCACCGCTTAATAAAAGCGTTGGTGAAATGACTGGAGGCAATGTGAAGGTCTACCAAAACATAGATCATGTGGAACTCAATGCAGGGACTTCAGCAGGCTGGAGAAAAGGTCTGTCAGAAACCTTGTGAGGTTCAGCTAAGGAGCTCCAGAGCCCTGCAGCTGAGGAGGAATGATCTCCTGCACAGGTGACCAACTGGAAAGCAGCTTTGTGGAAAAGACCTTGGTGTTCCTGGTGGACACAAAGGTGAACATGAGCCAGCAATGTGCCCAAAGATGGCTTAGCAGCCTCCTGGGCTGGATTAGGAAGAGTATTGCCAGCAGGTTGAGTGAGGAAGGTGATCCTTCTCGTCTACAAAGCACTGGTGAGACACATCTGGAGTGCTGGCACCAGCGCTGGGCTCTCCAAAAGAAACATGGACATAGTGGAGTGATTCCAGCGAAGGACAATGAAGATGTTGAAGGGATTGGAGCATCAGATTTGAGGAAAGGCTGAGAGCTGGGACTGCTTAGCCCGGGGAAGAGAAGACTTGGAGGGATCTTATCGATGTGTATAAATACTAGATCAGCGGGAGTAAAGAAGACTGAGCCAAACTTGCTTCTATATCCTGTGACATGGCAAGAGGCCATGGGCAGAAAGTGAAGGACAGGAAATTCCATTTAAATGAAAAAACACCCCCCCCCCCCCCCCCCCCCTTTTTTTTTTTTCCTTTTACTCTGTGGTCAAGCATTGCAACAAGTTGCTCAGAGAGGCTGTGGAGCCTCCATCCTTGGAGATATTCAAAACTCAACTGGATGTGGTGGATGTGGCCCTGACCAGCCTGGTCTAGGTGACTCTGCTGGAGCAGGAGGATTGGACTGGGTGGTCTCAAGAGGTCCCTGCCAACTTAAGCCACTCTGTGATTCTGTGAGTTGCAGTTTTCAATGCTAGTGATCAACTTAGTGCAAAATTCAATGTTAGAAATTTCAGGCGCATTGAAGTCTACTTATTTGAATGTCCCTGCACAGTATAATTATGCTTTTTACTAAAAAAACCTGACTTTTCTGTTTCACAAAAAAAAAAAAGGCCTTAGGTTTTTTTGCAAATACTGGTAACATCTTTGCTTACTTGCATCTTTTAGTTACATGCTGCCAACACATTACAACAGGGACAAAATACTGACACCCAAGAGACTGTCTACTGAATTTTAAGAATCGAAAGACAAATTTAAAAATAAGTCACATACGCACACGCTCATGCTCTCTCAAACTCGCAGAAACCCTAAGCCCTCGTGGCTGAAAATACCTTGTCACCTCTGCATTGAACAGCCTTTTTTTTTTTTTTTTTTTTTTTTTTGAGAAAATAAAATCATTCTTGTGATCTGCACCAGGAATCTGCAAAGCTCTTGCTATGGATACCATTTAACTGTTTGGGGACAGTCATTTACTTTTCTCTTCATTTTAATTAACATTCATTCCAGTAGATACTGCCAAGATTATTTTTCATGATAGGCTGGATCTGTTTGCTGCTAGTCCCTCTGGTTTGCCCCATTGTTTCAGTGTCTCATAGCAAAACACGACTTCCTTAATCATACAGCCACCTTATCTATGTGTCCTCGAAGTGGCTGCTGCATAATGATATCTTAACCAGACACAGCTCAAACTTAAATGTATGTAAATGTTATAATACCGGTCATTAACCTAGTTGTGATTCAAACGCAAGGCTAAGCAAGTTCTGTTCTTGGCTCTGTCACAAGCTTCTAGAGGTGAAACTGTTAGTTGTCTTCTCTGAGCTGTACTTATGTATTATTTCTATGATTTGCTGCTAAAGAGAAGTAGGGTTTGCTACTGGTAGCATTACCTGGAGAATCATATAGAATCCTGTGCTGATAATAGCAGCATTAATATTTGTTGGAGGACATAATTCAGTAACGCATTGCCTTTATCAGCCCCGGGCAATGTATTTATTTTGTATTGAGTGAGTGACTTCAGGCATGACTTTGCAGAAGTTGTAAGATATGTTATTCAATCTGTGTTTCTCCTGGTAGAGGAAAACATGCAGTAGGAAAATGCAGAAGTGCCTTCTGACTAAAAACTTCTGTAGCATTCACTGAATGAGATGGGGAGAAGCTGGGATAGGACAGCGTGGCGTGTGCCTTTCCATAATCCTTCTATGAATCTCTCTTAAATAAGGTTTATACTTTTACGCTTAGGAGAGAAAAAGGATTAAAAAAGTGTCTGTTTCACCTCTGGGTGCATGGCTTTCTCGGGTGCCTAACAGTAACCTTTCCTGACCATATTTGATAGAAATTTTATTTAGTAGCTTATGTTAACATATGGAGTATGGTTTGTTTTGTTGTTCCCCCCCCTCCCCCCCGATTGTTCAGCAACATTTTAATAGTTTGTGAACACTTTTCAGTTCTAAGGAACTTGTCTGAGAACCAATTGCACAGACTATGTTTATTGGATACTTCCTCTCTACGTTTACCACTGGTCTTTTATGGATATGCCAGTCCAGGCCTTTTTGTAAAGAAAATCCTAAAGAGAATAGAGTAGTTCCCTTCCTTCTCTACATTTTTTCTCATGTATTATCTTGTATTTCCAATAAACAGTCTAAATCAAAGTGATTTAATTTAAAACTAGAGGCAAGATTGTTAGCTGATGTTAATAGTGTTTAAATTAGCATTGCTGTATATTGGACAATAATTTCAGTGTACCTTATGATGGAAAGAGAGGAGATGAGAGTTCAGAACAGAGTGTGTTATGTATCTAGTACAATGCGGAAGCATTTCTGTTACACACAGTGGACTATTTGGTCAGATTCTTGTGTGGGATTGTTTTTAGTTTTACTTATAGTTCAAAAAGCGTATTTTATCTTGAACACATAGAAAGCTGTTCACATTTTCTTGCATGTTTGCATTCTTCTATGGGAAAGGACAGTAAATGTTCTTTGGTTTAGCGAGCCATGTCAGATTGCTGCTGGTGATAAAACAGGTTTGTAAAGCCAGATGACTCAAACATCTGGGTAGGGGAATGGATGAGTTTCTGCTGCTTTTTCAATCATATTACACTATCACCTTCATTTCCAAGTTGTTCTTTAGAAAGTTAAAAATGCCTGTCTTCCTTCCGTGGTTAGATTGATTGAAATGCAATGTTACTGTTCGACTATTGCTGCTACTGGCCCTATGAATTTTTAAGATGTTAAACAGAAGGACAGGAATAATACCAAGTCAAAACTTGGTTTGTACATCGTAGAATATTAAAAAATAACATTCCCCCTATTTGCTCAGTCCTGATCCAGCTTTTCTCCCCGTTGCATTGCTATTACCATTTCAAAGGAGAAAAGAACAGAGAGAATTTACAATATGTGTTTCTCCTTCACTTTCTGTGTAATAAAATGCAAACTTCATTTTCCACAAGGCTATCGCTGACTTGCTTTTAATCAAACAAATATCATACCTGTTAATTACTGTTTGATTTAATTATTAATTGAAGAATTGAGAAATAGTTCCCAATGGTTCACAGAGGTGCCTCTTGAAGTGTCCAACATGGTTGTAAATAAAGAAGGGTGCGAGAAAGTAGCACTGCAGAAGTTCCCGGCTAATGTCAATATGAAAGGACTCGCCACGGGTTATTTGCATTAAGTAATGATGACCCAAGATCAAAGTCAGAGCCCACTGAGATTCCAAGGTAGCCTAATTCTGAGATGTCTACTGAAATCTTCCAGAAATGAAATATAAGCTACTGTAATGGGCTATCAAAACTGTCAAGCTGGCTCAGCAGAATGAGTGATGTGTTTAAGTCCGATCACTTTCAAAAGCTCCGTGAAACTAGAAGAGTTCCATCCAAATGGCCACAAGCGACTTCTGTATCCAGTTATCAAAAACAAGCTTAATAAAAGCTGTCAAGCACTGAATTGTGTTTTGGAATCGTGCTGCAAAGTGATAAAACGATTACCCTTAAAGAGAACTTTGTACATAGATTAATAAACATTTTTCCTACTTAGCGATTCCAAAGCAGTAATTAATTATCAAAAGGAAGTAATTCCATTTTTAGCTTGCGCATATACTAAAAGTTTAAATGTTACTTTTGTCGACAAGTTTTCAACAATGCTGTAAAGCGTGCAAGCACAAAAGGTGAGGATTTAACATTAAGCAAAGCCTGACAGACTGTAAGTGCTCACAAAGCTGCTCTTGTAGAAAATCACTGATTATGTAAAATTAATTAGTATAATTCTGATCAGCGATTCTCTCTCAGTAATAGTTTAACTGGAATTAATAATCAGCTACTCTTTGTATTTTTTTAATGTATGCTTCTGACTTTACTGTGTGCATTAAAAATAGAGCTGAAAGAGTTTTTTAGGGAGCCTTGCTGCAAGCTCTTATCTCTTTAAAAATAAAATAAAAGCAAGACAAGCTTATGAGAAGAAATGTAATTAAAGTCACAGATGAAATTAAAGAAGGTGGGAGAAATGAGGACAGCAAAGATTTCTTTCTTGTCTCCCCTCTAGAATCTAAAGCACTAGGGGTAATGAAACCAGGGAGTAGAGGGGAAAAAACTCAAAGGTAGTTTTCTATGAACTAAAAAGAAAGCAGTTTAAAATGCTCAATTCAACTGAAATTTCAATTTCCCAGGCCTTTTGCAGCTCTGCTGAGACTAGATCTCTCTCATTCTCCAGCGTTAGCAAAGAGTAGCTTAAACATAGAAATATGAAGCTAGGAAAAATGTAGTAAACATCAGTTTGTGTTACAGGTCCTCTGGTCCGCTGCTGCCAGTGCTTTTAATCTATTAATGAGTTTTGTGGTATCTTGCTGTTTTTCTTGCTGTGGTCAACAGCAATAGAACAATCTGTTTTCGTCTTCAGGGAAAAAAAATATTATATTTTAAAAAGAAGAAAGATATAAGTTCAAAATGTAAATGAGTGTGTCTTCCTAGAAACCAGAGGTTGAATGAAAAGGTCTAGAATATATAGTTTTAAAACGCTGTCATGGAGTTCAATAACTTTTTAGGGGCAGTTGACTCTTTCTTGTTTAATGTTTAGATCGTTTCAGGAAAATTAATTAAAAAAAATGAACAGCAGCTTTTGGGGCACTCTGAAATAGATGGTGTTTGTTACTGAGAACAATTGAACAAAGAGAGCTTTTGTGTTTTGGTGGCACAGTAAGATGCATTCAGAGAAAGATTTTACAATATGTCTATGGAAGAAGATACTTTGTTGTTTTAATATTTCATTTTGAATTGAAATTGAATTATTTGGAAGGCAGAATAAATTATTTCCTGTATTTTAAAATTTAACAGCAGCAGTTCAAAATTATTCACAAGTGTTTCTTTTACTATATGGAGTCTTGAATGGGACTAGGAGCTGAAGGTGCGCATTATCTTCAAACTTTTGTATGATTGTCTCAGCTAAGACAGAAAATAGTGCACAGATTAGTAGCAGCTAATGTCCCCGTATATTTATTTGCTATTAAATACTTTTATAGGTGTTAGGAATCCTTTAACACTTGGACTTCAGAGAATTCATTCTATACGAAGATCTAAACCTTTCACCCTTCTTCAGATGCTTCACTTAGATGACTCTAATCTAGTCTGCCTGTTAAGTAGGTTGTCCAGGATCACCTGTGCTAAGAAAACAAACTATGTTTTTTTTAGTAAGTACTTTTTGTGAAGTAGGAGATGATGTTTAACATCTTTTGTAAAGAGATGTAGTCAGAATAGAAGGCAAACTTTTGTCAGCAGAAACATTTAATTGTTCATTGATTCCTGATGCTAAAATAGTCGCTAGTGTTGGTCTGTATGGTAAATGGTATGAAAGGTTGAGTCTTGGAAATGCTATCAAAACCACGGTGCAAAGCATTCGTAAGTACTTAAAAGTGAGTTTTCTCAGTTACATGGCAGTACCTTCAAGGAAGAGCACAGGCCCACCTTGGGCTTTACGGGGGAACTCTGCTGATCCTGGTGAAGCCTGATACGGGCTTTGAGATGCACCCATACTATATGAGAGTAAAATGTCCTTACAGTGTTATCGATCAAATTCTGGCCAGCGTGCATTTAGAATATGTCACTTGATAAACATATGCAGGGGTTTTATGTTGCTGAACCAGAGATCAGAGTAAGCAGTAAATATTTGTTATAAATTCTTACAAGGCAGTTGGCTGTGATGTTTGTGAACTACCCTAAGGGTCTGGTTGGAATAAAGGCTTTTATTCACATTATGTACACATTATTTCGTGCTTTTATTAACTGCTTGAGCCCCGCTCAGACTTCTGGAGCAGAACTGGTATCAGACTGCATTTGCTGAAACTTACAAGTGTCTAAAGAATATATCCAAAGTTGGTAGTTTAGAACTTGGGTTATCTAATTTTATTTGCCGTATTGCATGTCTCATATTTACTACTTGCAATAATTTTGCTTTTAGGAGCTTCACTGCTTCTCCAATGGTTTTCAGTAGATAACAATTCATGTTTTATAGTGCAACCTATATCACACAGATAAATCGCACCTTCGGACTTTGTTGGCTTTTCAGTCATGGATTAAGCCAAGCAAAAGAATGGTGCAACTTTTTAAAAATTTCTAGTTTGCCTTTGTCATTTAGATCAACTTTTATTTCACTTATTAGAACAAACAACTAGACTATTTTATGTAAGGCATTTCCTAGGATATCTCTGTCTTTTGTTCTCTGTATAAATTCTGAGTTGTATAGATAAGAATTTTTCCCTTGGAAAAGCTGTCGTCAGGAGAAGTCATTTTGATTAAAATTTTTTAGCAGATCATGGAAAAAATGTTTGGGTTTTTTTGTGTGTTGTTGTTGGTTTTGTGTTTGTTTTTTTTTTTTTTTTTTTTTTAAAAAAAAAAAAAGGTTGCTTTGTTCCAGCAAAAAAAATATAAACAGAAAATACACTGATAAAACTGAAAGATACTTTCATGAGTTTCATACGGTAACAGCCATTACTTACTGAAATAGCAGAAATTAACTGAAAGAAATGGCATGTATTAAATTACCATCCTCTACTGAGATGTCATGAGGAAATATACTTACAGGAAAAACAAGGCAGATAAAACTTGAAATCGAAGCCTAAAATTTGATTTTCATAAGTATCTGTAGTGGAAAACCATAAGACTTCATAACGTCTGTTTTGTTTGCTTTAGAATGAAATCAGATTTTAGAATCATTTTAGAATGTTTCCTGTGACCAGTATATGACAACTTATTTTTCTTCTTCTATGAATCAACTGTATTTTAAAATAGCATAGCAAGTAAGCTGAGTCTTAAACCCTAAGTTGTAGTAATATTTTGTCTGCAAAAACTCAAAATTATTTTCTTTTTAAAAAAAATTATGATGATAATCTTTCCTCTTATTTGGATAACTGGATGATCAATCTGAAACCACTGGATTCACAGACACCATTCACATCTGTCTTTAAGCAAATGCGCCTCCGAACTTTGACACTGAGCTTATCCTCACTGGTGAGCAAGGTCGCTTTGGGAGGAAGGCTGAGCAAGGCTCTTGTAGAGCACAACAGTCCCAGCGAGGGCCTGGCTGAAGTGTCTGTGGGCACGGTGAATGATGTTCCTGTTCAACAAGGAAAGATTTGTCACCTTTTTTGTATGTAGATGTTTGAAGAGCAAATCTGTTACTTCTGTGGCATATCCAATGAGATGTTTCCTGTTCTCAGTTCTGTGTTACCAAATAACTCTATCTTCTAGGAACTAATTTGAATCTATCCGTTGGAACAAATGAGAGTGAACTTGGCAAAGATATATATGAAATATTGCAAAGATTTATATGAAACATTGCACGCTGCAGATGCCCTGTCTCTTGGTACTTCATGCTGTGTCATATCAGTAGACGCTTGAGTTATGGCACTGAAGAACATGAGAAAGCAGTCAATAATATATTATAGCTGCTTATTTTCAGTGCATTCCTTAATGACTTTCTTCTAGGTATGAGCTTGGCTCGTCTGATATCAGCCTGGGAGTGAATTTTTTTTCACCTAATTTGATCTGATCAGTTGCAAATCAAAGCATGTTTTACCTATGCTCTGAGTGATTGCCCTTGAACAAAAAATGCGTGTCAAAAAGTTCAAATGTTTTGAACGATATGTAGAGCATCTCTAAAGAGCAGGTAGGTTTTTTTAATTGTTCAGCTCCTGTTGGTCTGCCACTTTTTAACCTAAACTTCAAAGTAACGGTGGTTGAGATGGCACTTCAATGAATTGAGGTTTGCTTACATGATCATAAATAGTGGGTGTAAGTCAGACATGCAGTAATCATTTCAATCTCTAAAAAAAGAATTCGGAGTGAAAACAGAAGATGGGTACTTTGAACCTAATGCCCTGAGTGATTGTTCTGACTTATTGTACTCCATACGCTCAGTGCTTTTAATTAAAATGAAATCTTCCCATGAGCATTTGGATATATTCTGCCAAATCAATTCTTTCCTTTTTTGTCTTCTTATATTTCACTATCTGTCTTCATCTTATTTTCTTACTCTTTGACTGGAAACTCCTTAGAGTAGAGGTTTGTGCATTGTTTGTTTGTTTGTTTCTTAAACTGTAACGATCAGCATCAAGCCCAGTGGAGAATCCTGTTACTTGATCTGAGCTTTTGTGTGCAACTAAGACAGACAATAGCAATAACCATTACACACTTCTGGAACATTTTTGACCTGCCATAGGACATGCAGAGCTGAAAACAGAACACAGATGAAGCATCTCCTTTAAAGGGACCTGCTACATTGAAGAATTTAAAAAAAAAAATAAAAAATCAAAAATCTTTGCCAGCAGCACCGAGGAATACTCGTGTGAACTTTTGCAAATGTTATTCTGCAAATGCCATTCTAAACAGACATACCTCTATGAACAGTAACCTGACATTTATAACTATACTAAATAATGCAACAAAAGAATTTTGAAGGTTCACGTGAACCGTTCCACATGCAGACTTTGCGGTTTCTTAAATTATTTACCATGTTTAGAAACCATCTCAGTGAATCAGATTTTTGAAACGCAAAGCAACTGTTGAGTTATATGTGAATTGAGTTTGTGTCGGAAGGAAGATGATATGAATCTTGTGTGACTTGTGGTTTTGCAAAACAGTGAGGCAAACTACTTTTCCACTTCTACTAGTACAAACCAAAGCACTTGATGTAATTTTTGCCTCTTTAAATATTTTTAAACTGAATTGGAACATCATGGTAACATTTCAGTAACAGGAGAAAATGTCTGGCTGGTTGTTTATGGTCTTGTAATAGTGGCCATGTATTTCATACTATCAGGATAAAACTTCCTACTTATTGTGGACAGAATCTCTAAATTTTAATGACAGTCATTATTTACGTTTTAATTAATAGTTATATTACTGAGAATGTTATCATTAATAAGCTTGTTATATTGTCTTACATTAGAGGCCATTACCAATTTGCTTTAATCTGACCAAAATTAATGAGATATTTACAATGAACTGTCTTATTACGGATAATCTCTGCCTAGTTTGGTTTTTTTCAATATCTCTTTGTTTTGAAAAAAAAAGTGAGTGCCTATATATACACATGTAAGTGCATGGATGTAGGTTATAAGGATTTTTGCGATATGTGAACTATGCAGCTATAGTTAATTATACTATAAATATCCTAGAAATTGCTAAGAGTTGATGGTCAAAGTTTTTATTTTATTTTTTTAAAGAACCGAGAACTAGGAAGAAGGCAGAGCTCTTGCACTTAGGAGCAAGAATATAAAAACAGCGCCGTAAACTATGGATTCAACATTCATTGAAATGAGTCCTTTTCAAGGTAAATGAGTTCATGATAAATTCCACGCTGCCATGACCAGAGTGCTCACAGCATCACCAAGTCAGCGAATTTAAATTGGTAAAAATATGTAGGCGTGAGTACAGTTATGTCATTCAAAATAAGCATTATTTTTTCCATAAAACTTGAACCCAACCGACAATCTAATGCAAGGTAATAATTTAAAGCAAGCAATTAGGGTATTACATATCCTATTTAAAAGTATTATTTGTCATTAATGTAGTAGTATTGCTTCTGAATGAAGCAAACTTCGGCTGCTTCAGGACCTGAGATGGTCTCAAGCATCTTGATAGGTGTGCTAGTAGTGTGCATGTTTTAATGAACCTCTAAATAATAACTTCTGGCTTCTTTATTTGGTAATTAGCAATGTGAGTTCTGTATAATATAGCAAGTCTGCTAATGTCACATGCAGTTACTAATTTAAGGAACCATTTAGTGGTTCCTTAAATTCTTTAAAAGAAATTATTGATACCTACCAAAACACAACTGAAGTTCCGAACTTTTGAATTTCTCTTTAATGGCTCATAAATACTGTTTCATTCATGAAAACTTTTAAAAGAAGTTGGCTTTCTACTTGAACTCTACAGGGAGTTGAACTCAGTGACCCTTATGGGACCCTTCCAACTCAAGATATTCTATGATTCTATGAAGTCTTACCAATACAAACATCAGGGAAGAATCTTCTGAATATTTAAGTGGTTGGGTTTTTTTGTTTTGTTTTGTTGTTATTTTTTTTTTTTTATGTAGTAGAATACATTAGAGTAAAACCCAGGAAACCATCCTTTCTAGAATATACTCTAGTGTGACTGCCAATAAGCATGTATCTCAGATACTGGAAAGGTTCTTTATAATTCTTTGAAAGTCTGTCAGTATCCCTGGGGAAGATATGACTTGTAACAGAAAAAAACAGTAGTCTTTATCTCAGACCCTTGTCGTCTTGCTTAGATGGTCTTTATAATGGAAGTATTAATGCATGTATGCTAAGGCTTAGTGTAAGGATTAAAATTTAGTTGTGCAAACACTTCCTTCCTAACATGCTGCAGATTTGTAGGACAAGACTGTTTTGCTTACACAGATTTGTTCTCGAAATTAACTTTTCTGGAAATTAAACTAACTTAAATCATAACCAAATTTTCAGCTGTTACAATAGTGTAACCTGCAGTAATTTAGTTAAATCTGAAACACAGGAGTCAAGACTTCCAGAGCTGACCACCGAATTTGGGTGTCTGTGTAAACAAAGCTAGGGTACAACAAAGACAACGGAGCATACAATATACTTTGGGGATGAATATTCAAACCACCCAAAACTATCGCATTGCTGCGTGCTATGCTGGGTCAGTAAAAGAAATACTAATGAATTGCAACCACTGTATTTAAATAAGAGAAGTTTGAGCTTCCTGTTCTGCAGTAAAGAACAATTGCAAAATAATTCTGCTGATAATGGGTGAGAGATAAGAAAGAAAAAACAAAACCAAACAACCCTGCTGCTTTTTCCCTTAATCAGTCTGTTATTTCAAACCAAGGTGAACTTGAAATTTCTTTAACTGGTGAATAGAAGATTTCTTAAAATGAAAGGTGGGTGGCTGAAACTGTTTATACAGGACCTGAAAGCATTCAGTTCACTATACAAGATGTAGGACAGCACAATGACCTCCTGAGATTTCCTGGTTTATTGTTTAGGGAATTAATTTTCTTAAGGATTAGTTCAGATACCGCTGAAGGCTGTGTCAGATTCTTGGCGTATTTGCCTGATAGCTGTACTCACTCTAAATAGGCAAACAAAAAATAAATAAATAGCAACATGACGATCAGTTTGTGAAATGTCACTTTTAATTTCTTGATTGGCTCACCAAACTCTGCTCTCCCAAGAAAGGATAGGAAGGGAAAAGCAACAGTTATTTTTGACATGCCCCTAGGTAATTATATTCTTTTTCATCAGACAAGAATGTATGCTTGACTGCACAATTCAGAAATTAAAAGCTGCTGCACTTATTTGAAAGGCATGTTTTCTTTTGGGGTTTGTGCCACCGTTTAGAACAATCTTTGTCTCATTTTAACTGTGATCCTCTCTTGGGGAATCAGAGGGGGTGTTTTTTTAGCGGTATTGATGAAGATACAGCTGATCAAAAATATAGCATTTTTAATGCAAAACTGAAAGGAACTTAGAGTAGGCTTTCGAATAAAATTTTAGTGTAATAATATGGAAGACAGGAGCACACACGTGGCTACTGGACCAGTAGCTACACGATCCTACTGGACCAGTTTGCCTCTTGGAGCGTACTGGGCCAAAGAGACTGCATGTTTCAACTATGAGCACAGTGGTGGTGTCAGGCACCTTGTCCCTGTTGTGTGGTATCACCTTGTGTTGTGCCCAGGGGAGCTGCTTGATGCTAGACTGAGGCAGGGACACTGGGACCTGTGACTTTGGTCACCATACCGTAAGAAGTTGGGACAAGAACCTGCTCTTAGAGGAAGAAGGACACAAAATTTTTTTTTTCCACTCCCTGCCTTCCATCCTCAAGTTCGAGTACAAGAGACAGGAAGTGTGCGTGGGAAACAGCTCCCATCTCCTAAGTCATCTTTATGGTGCGTAGCCTCTCCCCTGCGGACGGCAGAGGACAAAATTAACTGGCTCTTACGGGGTGCAGAGGTGGCCCATTGCTTTTTGCTAGAAGATGAATGAGGATGAAATTTGTCAAACATGGATGCTTGACATTGGGCCCAAATTTAGGAATTTAAATCAAAATTGCTTTGTTTGCTGGACACTGAACTTGCACCTTCTGCAGCAGCTGTACGTTTTGTGGGTGCTTACCTGACTTTAAGTGAGGCTGCTATGGGTAAAGTGCTAAATATGCATCTCAGCAGTTAACCTTAAGCATTAAAATTTGAAAATTCTGGCTGAGGTTGTCTATGCAGTAAATTTTTCCCATTCTTTGTTTTGTATTTGCACAGTTCTGTTAATTAGTCAATTAACAAAAGCCATGATAATAAACTCCTCCAGCTCAGACATGCGGTACATAATTCCTGCTTCTCAGCTGGCTCATTTATTTCCACTTCATGATACTGACCAAATTCACATCAGAGTTTCTGAATAGTTTTTCCATTCTGAACTTGACAGAGAGGGTTAAGTTTTGTTCTTATTTGTTGAAGGTTTTTATTTTTTCACTTAGGGAAAATTAATTTGATCTTTGTAGCTCACTAGCTTCCTAATTTCCAAAGCCATATTATCACCAGCTTAAAATAAACTATGCGCTGATTGATTGACTGACAGGGAGAAGTGTTTCTTATTTGGCTGGAAATCCATCCTTTGCCAGAAATGAGCCCCCCTTTTTTTTTTTTTGCCAGCCTTTTCTTTTTTTCCTGAACATTTTATTCCACTCGAATGTTAAAGTATTTGTTTCTCTACCATTATGCAGGGAAATAGCTTAGTGCTGCTTTCCCCGTATTAAAATGCTGCATGTGCAGTACTGCTTGGAGTGACTGTTTATGAATATATGTTCAAAGCTGCATATTCAATATCAAATTTGAAGTCAGACCCAGATCTGCGTAGAATAAAGCTTTCTGCCTTTTGCTAGTTCATGGTGTTATTATTTATCTGCCTTGCCACATAGCGAGCTTTGCAAATAAGATAATTTTGCAGCAGTCTACAGCCAAATCTTAACAGCTGGCTTTCTGTTGTGCTCAGATTCAGATCTGAGCTTTTAATGCAGCTCTTCTTCTAGAATGCCCTTTATCACCAGGAGAAAGGGAGAGACAACTGCTTTGCATTTTTCAGATGTAATGTGTTTTGGGGTTTTACCAAGACCAATTTCTCTCGATAACAGCTGAGCGTATAAGAGCGAGGAGGATCAAGCTTAATATTAATATAGTAGATAAAACTACAGATAACCTTTGGAAAGGAACACCTCAGTAACATGTAAAATAATATATTTAAAGAGATCACATTTTATTTTTGCTTTTGGTGAAATGAATCTGTTTATGATTTTAAGCCTTATGAGATATATGGCTGCTCAGCAGGGGTGAGAAATAGTTTCATCACCTACAGGTAGAAAATTGATTTTTTTTTTTTTTTTTTTTTTTACTCAGTGTAAGGTGATGTGTAGTATTTCTTTAAATCTATAATCGGAAGCAGAACACATCCCCTCATGCTATACAAAAATCAATTTACCAGAGCAGAAGGAAACTTAAGTATATTCTAAACTGTGTAGCAGAGTGGAAACAAAGCAGTTCTGAAGATAGCACTTGGTACTAACCGTAATAAGGTTTACTCTACAATTGCAGAGGAAAGCAGCCTTTTATGCAGTTCTCTTCATTGTTGATGCATGCGTCTCTGTCTTTGTAGTGCAACTGGATTCATAAAGCAAACCAGCCCCAATACAGTTTGCTTTGCTTTCTCCTCTTAAGTCTTTGTCTGATGATTTTGTTTTGCAAGCAGGTCTGCTTCAATGTCTGTATAGCATGAGGTCAGGTTAAAGACAGTGGGGCAAGGCATTGCTTCACTTCAAGTGGCCTTTTTTACTTAGATTTTGACCTCCGTCGTGAGTATCGCGCTCAGTCACCAAAGCAGTAAAAAGTACCAGCAGAGTGACCTTTGTGATTCGCTCCCAAATGGAAGCGTGTCACAATGGCAGCTGGTGAGAGGTTAGTGCTATGACAGTCTAGGAAGCAAAAGGTACAGCCTGGCTGCAATGCAGAGGTGCAATTGCAGATTTGGAGACGAGGTCACCGCTGCCTGGTCAGTGCAGCGAAGAGTGCAACTGCAGCGGTGAGAGTCTCAGCCATAGGTTATATACCTTCAGTTCAAATAGATCATACTGAAATCGAATTTGGTCCCCAACCCAAATTAATTTAACCTTGCTCAGATATGGCAACAAGAGCTGTAGGCACATTTTTTGGATTGTGGTTTAGACATATTCATGTCATATTGGTGTTAGTGCAAGCGGAGCAAGTCCTGCCCTTAACTGCTGCTCTAGACCTGGCAAACGGGTATCAAGCCTTGTGTCGTAGCAACTTCACCGCTGATGAACTGCAATTCCTTGGGCTTAAAGCTAGATTTTATCTTGCCTACTGCACTGCTGTAAAGATGTGCAATGTCTCAAAGTCATGTAGTGTTTTTAGGAGCCTGGAGAGGCATTATTCCAGGGAACAATAGCAGGTGGCTCAGGTTTTTTGGGGTGATTAAAAAGATGGCTCTGCTATTAAAAAAAAAAAAATATATAACTTGGAGGTCTCAGTTCAGTCCTGGTGGACACAAAATTCTTCTAGTGCATAGTCTTGTGTAGCACAGAGCCATGTGTAAGAGTGAAGGTCATGCTTCTGGGTGTTGAACACAATTTGTAGATGGGATCTGATAAATTTAAATTAAAAAAAAAAAATCCAGTTGAACTCTCTGGGGCTGACTTAGTCTCTAATGGTATGCAATTAAACAGTAAAAAAATTGCAAAATATTAGAAGAGGAAAATGTGTGTCAAAGAATAATGAGTGTGGGGGAAGTAGTGTTCTGGGGTAGAAGTATTAAAGGATGGCGAAAAGAAAACTCAGAGCAGGAGGAGGAAAAAACAGATCTGCACCTCTACAAATGTGTTCTCATGCACTTTACAATCTGTGTAGCATCTATTGAAATTAGTGAGAAAGTCACACGAAGAGATACTGGAACGCTGGCATTAATCTCTTTGCGCTTGGGTCACTTAAACTGACCCAGTTCCCACCAGATTTCTTGGCTTTACTGCTGGCTGCAAACACCAGGTATTCTTCACACCAGAATTTCAGTGAACGATAATGACAGTAGAAACCTCTGTACGTGTTGATGCTGGCAAGGTAAATGCTCCCTCCTGTTACTATATCAGGAAAAAATGGCTCTCTCTCCAAAATAGTCATTGACTATCCCTCTACCAAGATGAATAATATAATTCGTTTTGCGTGTGCTGATAATGTGTGCTTAAGAGACTTGGTAAATGGATGAACAGCAAGAAATATAAGGCCTGAATCTCAGCCAGTTGTTGTATTTTTGTTACACATTTCTGGTTTTTTACTGTTTCAACCCTGCTTAATTACAACTGGATTTTAACTTTGTGACAAATTCATGTTGCAAGCATTATTCCCACATTAGACAGTGGGGCCTAGGGCAAGTTCAGGTTAGGTAACTTGTGTGAGAATATACTTGCTTTTCCTTAAATGTGTGGGGCTTTTTCTTTTTCAAGAAACTCATCAGGTCAATCCTAATAATTTCATAGGATGTGGTATCACTGCACATCACACGAATTGACTTCATGCAAGCTTGCTTGGAACAATTTGGCTGGTTTTCTGTGCGTGTGTGTGTCTGTACAGATAAGTCTTCCAGGCTGGAAGACAGCTTGGTCAGGTAGATTGCAACATCTCTGAAATCAAAGAAGAATTATCCTGAGAGAGATTGAAAAATGTTACATTTAATCTTTTCAACAAGAAGTCATTATGCATCGCCTTTGGGGAGACACTGAGAAAACTTCAGAGTAAGAGAATGTTATTTACATTTGATAGCCTAAAACCACCAGCAGAGAAAACACACCATTTTAGTGATGAAACTAACTCCATGGTTACCTCATCTACCAAAGAAATACCACGTGAAATGATTGTATGAGAAGTAAAGAATCTGCTACGTCATTCAGCCATTCATTGGTGCAAGTTAAAGCCTATATATAAAATTTAAATCTACTTTTACCTTATCCAAGCCTAGTGATATACTAGTCCCATATACCATGAAAAATACAATTCATAGCACCGGGATTACAGAATGACCAATCTTCTTGGTCAGCACTTTGTTGTTGACAATTATCTCTGAGATTTCATGTATTAAACACTTTTTACATTGCAAAGTAGCTGCTCTGTGTGTATACTATCTCTCTTTCTGTTTCTGAGTAAGAGAGTTAATTTCACAGACTAAACTTATTTAAAACATGTATAAATTCTGAATTTAAATATTGATTTCTGTGTTAAGCTTTCCTGCTGAAAGTGGAATCCAGCCTGTAAGCCTGTGATGCAGGACTTAAATCAATCATCATGATTTATATTTAAATGACAGAATTACAGAAAAAACATGACTACCTGATGCCCTGATAGTAATTACTATAAAAGTGGTAATAAGATGAAGGTTGTTGAAATGAATGGCTTAGCACTGAACTACTGTTCTTTATGCTTTCTTATGACAGCAGTAGTTGTGTGTTGCTTGGGTGCAAATATTGAGTTTTTAAATGGGCAACTTCCTATGTGGGCGTATAATATTGCAGCTGTAATAAACTCTTCTTAAACACGTGCACTGGTGCTTGTCTACTAATAGGTCTTACTCTATAGATGCTTCCTTATGGTTTATCCCTCTCCTTCTCCCCCTCACTCCTGGCCATGGGATCCCCCAATTTCCTGCTGTTTTCCCAATATCATCACCAGACTTGGCAGATCTTTCCTGAGACTGTGTCTACTGCACTGTCTGGGCATTGTCACTTCTGCCCATGCTGGATTTGAAACTTGGGAGCGCTGAGGCTTGTGGATGGGGAAGCTTTGCCTGGATGAGTGATGGGCCAGCTTGGGTTGGGATCTCTGTGATCATTAGCGTGGGGCCAGAAGGCAGGGCTTTATAGGCTGATTTTTTTGGTGCTGTGAGAACATGGCAATGGTGCTTCTTGGGCTGCAAAGTGTGGACTGACTTGTTTGGGTCTCAGTCAGTTTGGAGTTCTCTGTGCTGCATGCTTTTGTGCTGTTGTGTAGACATGACTAATGAAGGTTTTTTGGGAAATAGACTAGGAATCTCTGCAGAGTCCAGTCCTCCATAACCACCTGCATTAATATTTTTTAATTTTTGTGCTGGTATTTTACATGTGATTGTATAAATGCAGTCTTATATTGGACACTGTTCTATAGAATTGTCAGGGCTTGCTTGCTTGTGCTTTAATGTCCATCCTTGTCTTTCAAAATTACTGTTAACACTTAGTTAACATTGTCTTCCATATTATGTAAGATACTAAATTTGCTGTTTAGATTTAGAAAATACTAACAGGAATGACATCTTTTAACTTGTAAATAACTTGAGTGCGTATTAGGAAATGCTTCTAAGTATTTCTCAGGGTGATTCATAGACTTGACTTCTGTCTTTTCTCTGAAATATTTCTGATTATCTAGTCTCCTGTTTATCCTTATTTGAGTAAAGCTTTTTTGTTTTTCTATATTAGCTTTCCCTTTGAAACCTATTCTCTACATAACAAAGAACAAAGCCACAGTTTTGATTGACAGATGTAATTTAAAGAAAATATCCCTTTGAGGGAACCCTTTGTAATGGCTCAGAATATTTGCTTAAGATTCAGCACCCTTTCTCACAAATGATACGATATTTCTTAAGAGGTTTACCTTATCAAACATTGTTAAAATGTAAATAAAGTAAATAAAATGGATTTGAAGCCACAGGGTGCTTTTAATAGCTTTTTGTCTCAGATGTAAAATAAATATGAACTTTAGCTAAAGTGCAGATTTCTTTGAGATTGCAGAAAATGATGGTTACGTTCCTATGCTGTTCACTTACAGCTTTGTCTGGCTTTAATTTTTGGAGTCAAGGGGCAAAAAGTGATACCTATGGATTTTGTGTTAAGAAGCAGTTCATAAATTATGGATGAAGCGAGACAGTTATTGGTATTTAAAGACATCATTCTGGTAGATGAATATTAATGGGGTTAAAAAAACCTGAAGGAATTCCAAAACTTTCTGAAATAGAGCAACCGAACAAAAATTACACAACTGAATAAATAACGCTATTGATACTGGAATGATGGATTACTGAAGTATGTACATTTATGCGCCAGATTCTGCCTGTTCTTTACAGAAGACTGACTCCTCATAGCACAACTCCTTAACTGCGAAGTCAGTCTTCAGAGTTCATTTGCAAGGTGGTCATTCCTATACAAACAGATTGAAAGAAACCTTTGCGTTGTTATCTCGTGCCACCCGCTCTAACCTTTATGTCTGAGGCAGATTTATGTAGTTGTTTGAGATTGCCCTGGGTTGGCCAACAAGCACCCAAAACCAGGCCAACAGGGATTGCTGGCGATCCAGTTGTTTGAGCTGTTTTCTCTGGTAGAGGAGCTAAGTGTAATATCCACTCCCAAAAGACTGCATAAACTTGTTTGCTTTTCACAGATGATTAAAAACAGTTCAGATTTTGATTTATTTTTTAAAAAAATTGATTTTCTTATCAAGGAATAGCACAGTGAAAATATTCCCAATGAAATAAATAGCAAACTGCTAAGCAAGAGCAGACTGACAAGGACAGTGGAAAGCAAGTGAAAACGTAGAATGAACATCCAAAATGACAGCGAAAGTCAAGAGAAGAAACTAAATACAGACATAATTTATGGACTTGAGGTGTGCAGGTCTAGTTGGACCTGGTATCCATTTCTGTTAATTTTTTTTCTCCCCTCTCTCCCTTCCTCTGACATAACTAACAGTTCTGCCTCCCTGCCCAGCCCTAATCTGAAACTTTCGCTAGATTTTACGATCTTCTCCTGGCTTTAAGTATGTATGTTTTACACAATACAAAAGCGTACTCATTTTACAGAGAATTCTAGAAAGAAATCTGTTCTCTTATCCTTCTTTTTTTTTTTTTTTTGTAGGTTATTTTGTTGTATTGCCCTAGCTTTCTAGAGAACGTGGTAGGGATCTATGCACTACTGGATAAAGACTTAATGAATTTTTAAAGCAATTACTGACTTCACCCATTATTTCTAAACCTTAGCGAAAGAAGTGTAACTGATCATTTTAGAATAATTCTGGTTTTGTGAGTTCTCAAAGATTATTGGTTTCAGATAATTTATTCCTACTTATATTAGCTAATGCTTTATTTTTTTATTTTTTGGTGAATCATGCACAGTATACTAGAGATCTGATATGCAGAGGCTGAAACAGTAATTACAGAGTCACTGTGTGGAGCCTTGTGAGATGATGCCCTTACTGTGAAGCATTCTGTTTTGTCAATAAGCTTACATCAATACTTGGCAGGTCATTTATGCAGCTTTAATGTTTCAGAATATAAACTAGACAAAGTGACTAATATCAAATTGGAGCTGCTTTGCATCTGCAATTGGCAAATCCTATTTTGAAAGCATGCATGAACATGAGGATCACACTTAGCTTTTAACATTTACATTTTTTTCCAATGAGGAAGTGTCTGATCCACTTCTAATTTACCTGTTGTTGATTTCCTGATTCTTTCCTAATCCCTTGCAGCTGAGATGTCCTCACCGTTGGAGAAGCAATTAACAAAATCCCTGACTGGAGTGTATGAAGCATCTGTTATAGAAGCATAAAAGGTTAACCTAAATCCCAGCACACAGAGATGTCAGACGAGAAAAATCAGCATGGAGAATTACCTGGAGGCGCCACAAGCTTAAGGTGGAGCATATATATGGTAAAAAGGCTGTTTATGACTAGTGCAATTAATTTTTCAGGTTGAGAAGGTCAGACATACAGAAATGAAGACTGTCCAAGATGACCAGAGATTGTTTTAGGCTACAGATCTCACCTGGCAAATACCAAGCCGGAATACTTTTTTGTGTATGTCCGCTTAATGATTACAGAGATATGCCACTAACTGTCCTCTCTGGATAGACTTATGCTTATTAGTCATCTGTATTTTAAGCTACGCTTTCTTCCAACTATATTTTGTACTAGGTTCAGCAGATTGGTCAAACTGATTCTCAAGAAGGCTACTCCCTCTTTCCCTACCTGACAGTGTAAGCTGTTTTAACCCTTCAAATTGGAGTCCTTCAGCCCGCTTCAAATCCACTGTGTGTTGGTACAAGAGCATCTGGCAGTGCATGTAGTAATTGCCTAATTTCCAAATCTAAATATTGTGGGTTCTGTGTTTGTTATGTCTGAGATGGGAGTCTTAAACTAATGAAGTATATATACCTCTTATAACTGTAAAACTTTGGAAATATTCATATTTGGATCTTCATATGATACAAACAGGCATTGTTCTTCTACTGCATCTGTTGATCAAGTTAGGTATATATTACCACATACTCACTTCCAGCTGTTTCCTAAGGTAAAGTTTAATTCCAGAACATTTGGGTATTCTCCAAAGGATTTGCACTGGTTTGTGTTTTTGTCTAAAATCTGTTCTAAATTCATTCTATTTTGTACTCAACATTTGCATGTATGTTTTTCAGTATGTAAACACTCATGCATTAGCCTACGTATGCTAGCTCTGTTGGAGCTGGCACAACAGAAATGTGAATACACTGGAAGGAATTCAGGGGAAAAAAAGCTATCAAAGAGACTGGAGATTGAAGGGATCAATTAATGGGGAAAAGATTAAATGGTCTGATTGTGCACTTTTCATGCAGGCAAAATTCAATAGAAGATTATGTATTTGGTTTTGGAGGCAGTGAGGGGCAACAGCCAAAAAAGGAGACGTAGTCAGGGAAATAGTAACTGAAGGGATATGATAACCTTCTCAAATGCTTGAATAGAGAAGAAATTTAAAATGTAGTTCAGAGCAACAAAATGAAAAGGTTAATTTAACTGTAGAAAATTAACTTACAGAAAGAAGGAAGGTGAATAGCAATAAAAAGAGAGGGGAGAAAAAAAGTCAATGAAAAGGAAATTCTTTAGGATGTAGAATGGTGGCCCCAGAAAAGCTACAGAGAATCCATTGCTGGAATAATTTAAAATGTAACTATTCCAAGCATTAAAAGATGTGAAGGCTAGAAAAGACAGGCATTTTAAAGGAATGAAGTAATGGACCAATGGTGTTCTTATCGTCTCTGATCTCTGTGTGTGTATTTATGAGCGTATGAATACACTAATTCTTGAAAAGGATAGGTCTTGCGTGTGGAGTCGTCTGGAAATTTCCACATTTGACTTAAGAGTGCCTAGAAGGTGGAAATGCAAGGTTTTATCCTCATCCTAAATTCTGGTGCTCTGTATTTTGTTCATATTGTCAGGTACTTAATGCACTTCAAGTCAGATTTTCAGTTGGCGTTTCAGTAAGAACTCATTCCATTTGGGTGTACATCTACAAACACACAGAGACCTGTAGTCCTTCACTGCTAAATACTTGAGTATATACAAGTACTGAGTCCCTGGAAAAACTGCTTTTGCTTAGTACTATGCTATGTGGTCTAGTGGACTTCTAGATTGAGACTACTTTTCTGTCTTCCATACATAGAATTACAAAATTACAACTTTTCCGGACTTGAAATACTTAATAAAGAAGCTTGGCAATTATTTTTCTTTTTCCTTTTTTTTTTTTTTCTTTGTGTATGTGTTTTCTAGTCATCTGGAAAGAATTTCTTTCTTTTCAATGTGTTATTGAACTTTTTTTTTCTACTTGCCAGAAACCATGGCAAAAAGTACTTTTTATGACCTTGATTATGTAAGCTGAGATGTTTACTTTCATTATTCTGTGCTGTGTTTAGTTCATTATGTAAGTCTTCGACAATTGCTAGGATTTTTTTAGATGTTTTACTTCATTTTATATACTGCCTGTAGATAGTTCTTCTACCACAAAATGCAAATTCCCCTTTTGAAGCAATGAAAGGAATGTCAGCTTCAATAACGAAGTAACTGGTTATTAGATTTGCATACCAACTGATGTGTTTGGGGGGTTTAGATTATTTCATTAGCCTCTACCTCCTTCCTGAAGGTTAACGCTCTGGTTAGACAACCTTGTTTACCACTGCTAATATGTCCCATGATTGATTGAGTCACCTTACCAATGTTTCTGATTTGGTTTTTTTTCCACTTCCTTTAGGGTATACATGCCTTTCAGAAATGGGCTATGGGCAAAAATCCAAACTAATGCAAAACTCGTGAGTATTTCTTCCTGTTCAGAAATGGGTAGAAATGCCCTATGTGCATTTTGTCACTACAGTTTTTATGAGTATCTATAGTTCAGCTTTTGAGTCCATGACATGCACTTAGTCTTTGAACTCTCACCTTTTCTTTGTGTGTCACAAGTTCCCCGTATACATACAAGTTGTCGCATCCTAGACAAAAAAGTGTTATTTTGGCACTTTTGGTTTTTTTAAACTTTTTGACAGTTTTGATTTTTTTTTTTAAAGACAGCTTGCTTAAAATGTGCTTGCAGTAGGTCTGCCTGTGGAGGGGAAGGATTCAAGTTTTAATGCTCTGTAACTTTGTAATGGATTACACTTCACTTTGTTTCTATTTTAATCTTATACGGATAAAATTTCTATCTTTTTTCTTCATCTGAGACAGTATCTGCAGTGTCCTTGTTTAAGGAAAAGCAAAAAAAACCCCAACCTCTAAAATGCCATCCCATATCAACAAAAAACCCCAACCTTCCCTGTATTATCCCAAGTAAAAATGTGAAAATTCCCCAAGTGGAAGAAGGGAGGAAAAAAAATTCTTGAAAATTAACTTGATTTGAAATGTAACTGGACTGTGGCTAAGCAACTTAACTGAAAATTCATACTTTGGTAGGTTTTTTCAAACGCTTACCTAATCAATGTTTATTATTCTCAATATCCATATAAATGTAAGCTAACTTAATAATATACTGCTAAACTATTTTCCTGTATTGTGCTTGCTCTTTTCAACTGCTTACTCGTAATATTTAGGTTTTAATGGCTAGAGTTTTATATCTGTGTTTTCATATCCATATGAAAAGCGCTGAGTGTTAAACACCTAAGAGGAACAGATTTTTATAATCCTGGTCTCATACCTAGTGGTCCAAGTGACGTCAGGACATACAGCTTAGCAGTTGATTATATTTGTGTTTACACTTACTGCTATGTGAAGAACATCTGTTATAAATAGTAGTCTGAGAAAGAAAGTGTCAAGAAGTGAAATACTGTAAGAATTAAAATTGATGCTGTCTTTCATCAATGTTGAGACTGTCAGAACTTGTACGAGCCAGCCCTAACTATCCACAGCAGGCAATCTGGTGCCAGCCTGCTGTTAAATAACCAACATTTAACAAGAAATAGCGTGTAGATGTACTGTGTGGTTTAAAACATTGTGTTAAGCATCATTAAAGCTGAGTCTCCTTAGAGCCTTATTAAAAAAAGTCCTTTCTCTCTCTGTAATAAAACATTTCTCTCTGACTGTTTCAATTAAGGCTTTAACAATACAAACAAAATGCCTCCTAATTCAGTACCACACTGGAGAACCACTGTTACTGTCAAGTTGCAAAGGCAGGTGGAAAAAAGTAACTATCTTTACAAACCCCTGTCTAACCAGCAAATGAGAAGCACAAGATGGCTATATTTTCTTGGGTTTCTCGAGTCCATCATCTCTGTTAACTTTTATATTTGCAAATATTTCAGTGCCTGTGGTTCAGTATTTATGTCAGCTGCAATCCCCTTTATGTTAACTCATTGGCACCAAGGTTTAGGATTCACAGAAGCAGGAGATGCTGAGCGTGTCTGCCTAAACTGCTTCATAGAGTGATGCTCAATTGCAAACTGATGCTGTGAAGTATTCTTAATTTGTCTGGAAAAAAACCCAAATAGTAGTACATATATGTTTGGGTAGTGTACCAGCAACCTCATTGTGTTTGGAATGAATCAAGTTCTTCCTAACACTGTTTGGATTAGGTTTTTGGAATATATTCCTACAGCACAGTCTCTGCCCAGGTGGAGTCCTACAGACTTCCATTTCATTGGTGAAGCTTTCAGCACTGGAAACTTCATAATTCGATAAGAGTGGCCAAAATGAACTTGCCCAATTACATTCTCTGGGGTGTTAGGTCTTAATTATAAGACACAGAGGGAAATTGAATCTGTACACTAAAAATTTAGGAGTTTTCAGAAAACCTCAACAGATGAGAATCCTAAAGATTCTTAGTTCTCTTAGACTTTTGAAATATTATGAGAGTCCTAAAAATGGTGATAAAATATTAGGTACAACAATTAAAACATCTATAGACTTGATCTGGTGTGACTGAAAGGAGGAACGAACTGGATGTAAGCAGAGAGATGTTGTCTTATGCTGTTAACTGTCTTGCTGTGAGCAAGCTAAAAAGCTGCCCACGGTGGATACTAAGTGCTTATAGCATGGAGAAGGCTGTTCTATCATAGTCAGTGAAATAATGATTGCTCTTCAGACTATTTATTTTATATTGTATCTATTGCAAATGAATTATTTTTCAAGCCAGATGAGCCCAGTTACTATTGATGTCTTTATGAGTTTTCAGCTTTTAAAACTGAATTTCCCCAAAGCTAAAGTTTCACATATGTACTCCTAAGGATTAACCCATGATGTTTCTTTGAGTTCCACCCCAGCTCTTGTGAAAATAATGAGCAAGGGGACTTTAAAAAAAAAAAAAAAAAAAAAAAAAGTAAATTACTTTTTAAAGCTTTTGGCATTGGTGACTAGGAACAGTGATGTTCACTGACCTTACTTATGCCTCTCTGTCTGTCTTTAAGGAGAGCTGCCCTCCCTCCTGGAGGCATAATGCTTCTGAAAGCTCCTCCTACTGAGTCGGGGTGCCTTTTTCATTTTGAAGGTCTATAATAAAGTCTCTCTCCCAAGATATAACTTGTGCTCACTGCTTTGGTCAGGGAATTTGACACTTAATATCATAATTGAGTTCCTAAGTCCTGCCATTCCCTACTTGCAATATACTTATATTCAGGGAAAATGTACATGTAAAAATGTTAATATGTAATGGTGGATTTTCTCAAAATAGAGTGTCAACAGGTCCAATAAGCATGTATGGCGTTTGATGCAGCATGCATTTATGTATGTGTGATATTTGGCATTTTTACAGCCTAAGTGTAGTCAATAACACTCTGTTAATACGAAGCTTGGTGCTGTCGTGAGTTGGTGATTGTACAACATGTATGTTTGGGTAACTATATTTGTTATCTTTATTATGAAAACAATAAAGATGTTAGAAGAATTTTTTAGGCTTCTTAATGTACATAATTTTAATTTTAGGCAGTGTAGCATAGGTTTAATTATTGCTTCACTGAAGTCTTTGCTTGTGTCTGTTAAAATGCAAATATTGTTAAGAGAATGAATGGCATCATATAGCCACACCAGATTTCACTGCAGACTATAGCAACTGGTTTATATCCTGTTATTAAAAGCTGAAAATGTATTGATTTCATGTGGTCTCAGAAGGGCAATGCATTTTCTCCTGTTCTAAGTAAAAATAAACCAATAAATAGCTGCATTAATGATGCTATTACTGGGTAGCAGCAGTATGTTTCTTAATGGCTCGGGCCTCAATCATGCAATCACTTACTTACGCATATGTTTTACTCTAGGCAGCTTCACAGAGCCATTATACTCAATTGGGTCATTTGTCTCAAAAATGAATTCACTAAAATCAGACTTGGTTCAAGTCACACATTCACTTCTGAGTGAATGTATATTTGCTGTGTGTTACGAAAGCCTAACCTGGAGGAAGATATTTAAAACTATTGCAAGCAGTGCAAATTGCTACACAGTGCCTCACTCCCAGTGAATTTTAGACTGTCTTCATTATTAAGAAGATTTATATTTCATCTTTTGCAGCAAGGTAAGTGACATGCCAACACTGCAAAAATCACAGCATAGGTAAGAGTCGGTAGTTTCTTCTATTACTTACTTAGTCTCTCATAGCCATATATTTCACTTCTTCCGGCCCTCATTCCCTCCATATATGTGACCTTGTCTAGTTTTCCTTGCAAAAAAAACTAGAGCATCATGTCTCCCTTGGGATTTTGTAATGGGGCAGATAACATTTCTTTGGCACTGAGGGTAACTCATAAAATGTCTCTAAGAGAAACTGGAGTCAATTGTGAGGATTATTTTTATGTATTTATTTAAATTTAACTTGAAGTCATTCAATTTATGTGAACGGTCTGAAAATACATAGAGAAACCACCTATTTTCATTTCTAGGATGCTTTATTAAAGTATAGAAATATGAAGTGACTTTTGTCACTGGCAGTTTTTGCTTGTATCAGTACGTACTGTGGTATAGGTAATAAGAGTTATGTAGGGAGAAGGGAGACACTAACTTTATTTATCCCTTTGTATTTGACTTGAATGTATGTGGCAAATTACCTGGCAGGACTGCATCAAAGATATTCTAATGGTTCTTGATTTATTAGGAAGTTTTGGTAAGCGTGGAGGCCAGATCCTCATCTACATCTGCAGGTCTACCAAGGGGCCTTGACTAGAAGCCCCAAAACCAGGCGCTGGAGAACAGAGACAGAAAGAATCACCAGCTGCACAGGATGTATTCCTTCCTACTTCAGGCTGTGACCAGGCAATTTATTGATTTACAAGGATTTCTGTTTGACTCTTTCTAACCTACCAGCATTACTGGAACTCTCCCGCTGTGCACCAATTGGAACCTAAATCCCAGATCAGACCTCTGGATGCCAGATGGCACTTTGCCAATCTTATTACATGAGGAAAAAAAATAATAAAAATCACCTTTAGATTCCAGAGCTGTCAGAAAGAGCAGTTCCTCACAGCATGAGAGTCAGTTGGTGAGACAAACAGAGAGTTGTACTCCCTGTTCGGAAGTCTTGAACATAATAAATGTGTATTGTGTGTGCAGGCAACAGGAAGGAGATGACCTTCTTCCCTCAGATGTAGAAAGAAAAAGCATGGCAAGGAAAGAAGGGAAAGAATTTATCAGACTGAGCATTCCCTTTGCTGTTCCCAGCCAAGAGATCTCTGTGGCTCTACTACTGACCCTATAGCTCCAAACCCACCAAAGTTGCACCCCAGCTAATGAAAAGACCACGGCGGAAACAAACATTTTGTTTTAAGTAGACCTGCATCTGAAATGATAGCTTAAGAATAATTGTGCTTTAGAACTAAGACTAGTCTCAGCACAGGTGCACTGGGCATTTGATTGCCTGTATAATCAGCAGTTAAGGCACAGCTTAATTTCTGCAGATGGAACAGAGATAAAATAATATGGTATCAGTCCTGGATATCGACTTGTTCTTACTGAACCTCTTCCATCCATTAATGGAGGAATAATAGGAGTAAAAATTGCATGGACTGTTAACATGACACTTTTGTTTGAGCTTCTGAATGTCTGTGTTCATTAGTGGATCTAAGCCCTGCTAAAGGTGTCACTGTCAACAACCAGTTGAAGATTGCACCTGTTATTTTTTTCTAGACCCTGATGGTTGGTGACAGATGAGCAGGAGTGTGCATACGTCTCGCATTTACTCCAGCTCTCTCTCCTGCAAGAAGTACAGCCTGAGCTTACAGTTAACAATGCAGAAGTCACACTGCAGACTTCTATTTACTGAATTTTATTTTCAGATATTCTTAGACCTGAATTTACAGCGTATCATGCTGATGATCAGAATATTCACAATTAAGATGTCTTAAAATAGGACTTACACCGTAGTCACTCAGGGGAAAAAAAAAGAAAGATGAAGATAATTTGTTGTTAACAAAGACTTTCCAGGTGAATAGAAGATGTTTTCGATTGACAAAATCTATTTTAAATCTTTTGTCTTGGATTCATGTTTAGTCATTTAGGAATGCCTGAGATTAGATCACTAAAAGAGATTTTACAGGAAAACATATGTTTTTAAGGGTCTAGAGGCACTGATATCAATTAGATTTTTTTAAATGAAAAATGCTGTTTTCCTAAGGCCCTGATTCTTCAAACTAGTCTGTGTATGCAGACTTTTAGGTCCCATTACAATTAGTAGTAGCTATGCACAGTTTTAAGTTCAGCATATATTCTCAGAAGAACTTTGATTGTTTTTATAGAACTGCTAGTATTTTAGTATCAGCTAGTGTAAGCAATAAAGATTTCTGAAAGAGAATACGGAAAAATGTTACCATAATCAATATGGAAGCAGTTGCAAGAACCTCAATACCTTGAATTTCTTGTAAGTTTTTCCAGCTGCTTTATAAATTATTATCATAGGCAATGTGTATTATCGATAACAGTAGTGTACACGTAGATACTGACATGGAGGCTTTGGAATATGGAATAATGTTCACAACGTATCTCCTGGAAAAATGTGGAATAAAGTAACAATACAAGAAAACTAATACAATGTATAGGTGCAGGAGTGACAGCACACTAATGGCTGTACAGGAATTAATTAGCAGCTAGTTAATTAGCAGATTAATTTCATTACCAGATTTGCAGAAGAGCAGCAGAAAGATCTTAAATATTCTACTTGCATGGCTTGCATCTTCCATGTGGAGTCTGACAATAATAATCAAAATGGTTTATGGTGAGTGTTAAATGGTGACAGCAGCTCCAGGTCAAAACTTTAAATAGGACACACAAATCCTCCTTAGATGTTCTCTTTAAGTGATCGTGTATTGATTGACTAAGGACATTTTTAGAAGTGTCCCTTCTCTGCTGTGTCTGCCAGATGTTCAACAAAAAGCTAAGCTAATAAAAAGTCTTGACAGAAGGTGCCTTACTAACTCCTCACTAACATAGTAACTTATGTTCCTATCTAATGCAAAATCTTTCTTGACTTGAATTATTTTGTGCATAAATATGCTTTACTTTCATGGAAACAAAATGCTCTTTTTGAAGTCATCCTGAGTGCATCTATTTAAGTGCTTTAGGTTTGATAAGGGAGATGTTTGTGAAGGGAATCCCTCAGCTGTCCCCACTCGCTCTGCTTTGGTTTGTGTTATGGAGCTGTCTCAGTCTGTGAGGACTAGGTTCCTTTGGGATGAACCTGACCTGGAAGATGCAGTCCAGGAGTGCACCTAGCATACCCCAACTGCTAACTGGCATTCAGTCCATGGGACGAGGTGACGGCTAGTCTGGAGGGAAAAAAAAAAAACAACAAAACCAAAGCAAAAAAACACAAAGAAACCCAAGCAAAATAAAACTAGTGTTCCTGAGTACTTATTGACGTTCTCTTAGACTTGATTTTTCTGGACTGTACTATTTACTGATGTAGAGAGAGCCATTGATGGCTGAAAGGATTTATTTGGTATGTCAGCTCTGTGACCAATTTTCATGCCAAAATGAACCCCATAAGAGAGCTTTAGCCTGAACTGCAGTTTGTGGCTTGACCTGGCATGGTCATGATACTTAGCAGCTGTGGCAAAGGAAAGGTAACAGAAAGTCGTATGTGTGAAACTAGGACGAAACTTTCTGTTTGTTTGCCTTCATGACTGCGTCAAACCTAGTGTCTGTAAAATCCTTGATGGTTCTATAATGACTTTTTAAAAAATTTGTTCACCTGCCATACTTTGTTCCATTTACACTTCCTTCATTTCAGCAATGTGATTTCTAGTGCTGTCCTGTAGAAGAATAGCTCTTGGTGGAGGAGGCTGTATCAGAAAACAGCACTTTTCTGGCAGATAAAATTTTATAAATCAATCTTATACAAATTTTCTTTCATTGCAGGAAAAAAAATCCTATGGAAAAGTATTTTCCGACACAAAATAATTATCCTGTGGGAAAATGGTACGTACATGATTTATGCAATGATTACACATTGCATAGTTCTTTCTATTTTGATGACTGAAGATGTAAAATGTCATAGTTATGAAAGAATCTTTTAAAATACTGTTTGTATCAGCTCAGTATTACTTTAGTTAGTATAAATAGGCCACGTTTCCCTTAAGCATGTCAGTCACCATCAGAAACAAATCCAGGAATATTACCATGGACACACTTCAATAACAGATCAGTTAAAACCCAACCAAACCAAAATAAACAAAACCAAACCCCAACTTGTTTTAAAAATGTCTCTTAAGACAAGCAAAATAATTGATAATTTTATAAACGTAACTTTTGAGGAAAAAACAAATTTCTCACGGAGATACTGTCCAAATATGGGGGAAGATAAAACTATATCCTGTTTAAATGTGTGGTGGTTTGGGTTTTTTTGTTTAAGAACATGAGCAAAAGTGGGAATAGAAATAGTGCCTTCATGTCTTTGTAGGACTACGCACGCACCCTCTCACCCATGCTCATTCCCACGGTAGAAGGACTTGTCACTACATTTTCCTTAGGATTATCATCTAGGAATGCATAGTCATGCAGTTTAAGGACTGGAATAACTATAAATTACCTGATAATACCTTTCTGAGTCTTTTTTTAGAAAGTAGTATTTTAGTACAGGTTCATGGAACATTAAATCTCAGGGAAAGAACAAAAAAGCTGACCAATACGGTATTATTTCCTGGAATTACTGATGGAAACAAATTCTTACCACCTGTGCTGAATACAAGTGAAGCATTGTTGTTTTCCCTGGAGAGAGAAAATTATGGTCTTTTTTGTTTAAAAAAGAAATGCAGACATTTTCTTTCACAGCAATTAGTGATGATGCATGGAGTGAACTGCTAAGTATTCGTGACTAATCTGGATAGACAGGGCTGTCCCTTGCTAATCACAATGAATATTGGCCTGTCCGTAAAGAGCAAGGAGTGATGATATCAAAGGGAACAGTCAGCTATTACCAGGGCAAACTCTTGGCCATGAGCTTCTGCAGATGATAATGTGAAAAGACAGAGATGAAATTAAAAGCAGTGTTAACTACCCAGGAGGCAGAAAAACACACAATTGTTTCTTTGCAGTTACTTGTGTACTGTACTGCATTGAGACGGTCTCTTTCAGTTTTATTACATGGAATTATTTTTATATGGTGGCAACTGTATGAAATACCTGGCTCCAGCAACACAGAGAACAACCACTACATTGAGTATAGGTGGTTTTTTTGGTTTTTGTTTTGTTTTGTTTTTTTTTTAACACTGTATAGTCTTTGCCTTTGGTATAAGAAATATTTTTTTTTTTTGCTACAGTGTGACCAGTGGTTATGTCCTCCAGAGGAAGTGTTTGAACACAGAGACTTTTTATTTTGCACCTTCCAGCAGAACTTAACAAAAAATCCCCCATATAAAGAAGGGTGGGTGCCCGCTAGTGAGGTCCAATGCTTCTGTCATCATCTCTAGCCTGTCTCCCTTTGAGAGTATTACCAGTATAAGTACCCACCGTAGGGAAGTGGAACAGTTGGTCTCCACAACATCGTTCCTTCCCAGTCTGTAGAAATTTTCCTGGGTCACTAATGAACTTATTTTTAGAATGGTTTTACAAACTCTGTTTCTGTGACACACAAATCCCTCTGAAACTGTGGCAGCTGTTGAGAACTTGCTCATTATTGATGTTACTGTGCTGTGGACAGCATTAAAGGAGAGAAAACTTCCTGACCTCTGCACAGATCCTCAGGGATCCATTGTGGTTAAGGGAATTAATTGCCTTTTTTCTCTGAGGGGAACTCTTTGCAGGTACAGTTTCTTGGAGTATATCTACATTGCAGTCCCTACTGTGACTGTTGCTCATGCAGAAATGCTTAGCTTGCCTTAAAAAAAAAAAAAAAAAAAAAAGTAGGTTGGGGGTTTTTGCCAGTGCAGAAAGCTAACAGCCTGGCCCTCTGCAGCTGGGTACTGCATCCTGTCCTGAGTTTTGTACTATCACAGCCACTCTGCTAGCAGAACCTGAGCTAGCTTGTGAACCACTGGTTTAGGTACATCTGTAGTGCGATGATTGCAGTGTGGAGGAATCTCCAGGAGTAGCCTGTCTCCTAGTGGCAAATAGGCGATGATAGAGTTTGAAGAGGAGCTACCGATGGTTGAAGGTTTGAAGGATGTAATAGTTTACTAGATGTTGATCTCTGTTAACAAGTAAAATCTCCCATAAACCTTAGGCCACAAAATTCCAGAGCAGGGACAAGATTTAGTATCAGGCCCTTAAAAACACTTGCCATTTTGGGATCAGGTAGAGGTGGCAGAAGTCTGTAGAAGATGGGGGTGTGGGGGGAAAGAAGGACAAAATAAGGACCTGACAGGAGAGAAAGGATTAAAACATCATACTCTACTGCTTCTGAGTCTCACTTTCTTTCACATAAATGCCTTTAGTAACTTGTCTATTTCAAAGGTCTTATTTTCATGTTTGTCCCTCTTTTGTATGAGGAAAATGTGATATTACCCAGTTGGTTTTGTGCGTGTTTAGCTCCCCCAAAAGCTCAGGAAAGTAGTGCTATTTTCAAATTATTTTCTACTCCTTGAGTTTTCTATCTTGTGACTGCTTATCCAGTGTGTTAACCAGTGATTGTAAAATCACAGTTGGAAGTTCACCTCTTCCCCACAATTTTTCTATAAAATTATGACTGACCTAACAAGGAACCTCAGTCCTTGTTATATTGTATAACTTTACTAGTTTTAAATGCTTAAGCACTTCCCCATGTTACAAAAATACAAACATTGTTATTTTCTAACAATGTAACATTTCCTTTTGTAAATATTGAATATTACTGCTGTGAGGAGGTCCCTTAAGTGCCTAAAATAACTCAAATTTGGCTCTGTTATTAGTGTGAATATAAGAAAAAGTTGTGGGCAGAAGACTGGTGGAATTGTCAAGGATTTGTCATGAACAAGTTGAGTCAAACAGCTTGAACGCTGTCAGGCTGCGCATCACTAACACCACCATCCTTTATATACCTTCACCAAAAAGATGTTTGTGCTAAGAGATGGTTTACTTGCTACTCGGATGGTATATTGGTTGTTAACGATGGCGTGGACTTCCAAACCCTTTTTTCCTTGTTGTCTTGTCTTAAAAATAAACTGAAAGACCCACGAAATACAAGCTCTCATGTTGATCTGCAATTCATTTGAAAGAGATATTTAGAAAAGCCTAAAGATTAGCTGTTATAGAGGTACGGTTACTGTGGCAGGCTGACTTTGGCCAGCCCCCCACCAGCCAGGCTCTCACTCCCCTTGCTCAACAGGAACAGGGAGAGAAAATATTATAATAAAACTCCTGGGTTGAGATAGAGATAGGGAGATCACTGCCACACGGGCAAAACAGGCTCCGCTCGGGGAAAATGAATTTATTGCCAATTAAAATAGATTTGGATGGTGGAAAAACAATGACAGAATGAGAACAGCCCCTCTCCTCCCCTTTTTCCCCAGGCTTAACTTAGCTCCTCCGTGGCTGCAGTGGAGATGACTCTGCTGTGGTGTGGTCCTCTCCAGGGGAATACCTTGCTCCTCCATAGTCCTCTCCAGGGGAATAACCTGCTCCTCCATGGTCCTTTCCAGGGGCTGCAGGGGAATAACCTGCTCCTCCGTGGCCCGCTGCAGGGGAAGACCCTGCTCCTCCATGTCCCTCTCCAGGGGCTGCGGGGGAATGTCAGCTTGGGTGCCTGGAGCTCCCCCTCCTCTGGCCCTCGTGTTCACAGGGCAGTTTCCCTCACACATTTTCTCTACTCCTCACTGCCTGCGTGGCGTTTTTCCCCTTTATCAAATACGCGTTCCCCGTGAGGGGCCGAGCCCAGCCCTGTGGCGGGGGGTCGGAGCCGGCTGGAACCGGCTGTGTCCGGCTCGCGGCAGCCCCGGCGGCTCCTCACAGAGGCCGCCCCTCAGCCTCGCCCCACCCCGCTCCCGCCGGCGCCTGAGGGCCCGCACCCCGCAGGGATGCGTTCTGGTGAACTTAATGTAATATTCTGTAGCTTTTGAGACAAGGAGCGTGAACTGCACTGGAGGTTTTAACTGCATTTGCTTTCACCTTTCTTTCACTGCTGCCGGTAAGACGCATAATGAAAGCAAACCGGGTTGTCTTTTTGATTCTTCAGCTTTAGTGAAGACTAGCCAATTCATTACCAAATCTGGGAATTTTCTGGTAAAATTCAGACTTGCACTGTGGTAAAGAATGTGTGAAATGCCTTGAAGTCATACTTTAACTAGGCTTTGCATCTGTGTTTTTTTAAATGTATGCAAAACTGTTAGTGCTTAACTGCACCTCTTGTGGCACCTTGCGCCAGCTTATCTCCATTAGGGCTGGTTAGCCTTGGCCTAGTCTTAGTTTTTCTCTGCTTCAGCTTTTTATTCTGTGAAAGGTGAAAAGTAAAGGTCCTTAAATTCCAGGCCTCCATTAGTGCTGGAAAGAGTCATTATCCTAAAGGTGGTGATATTGTGACAACAAGGGGAAGAAGAGGAGAAGAGGTGAGGATATGGGCTGCTGCACTCCAAAACTGTGCTCCTTTTGGCCTGAAAATCTTACAGTAAGTAAAAACGAAAATGAAGTCTGTGGACTGCAGCAGGGTATTTAGATATGCAAGGGCTCAGGGTCCGGTCCACGGATGCAGAGCACTGAAACTGACGTTTCTTACTCAAGAAATCTTTTATTTCTGTGAAGCTGTGAGTTCATGTGACTTGTGAATGCTAAAATAATAATGTGAGCAGACAACCCATTTTTTGGCCACGTTTTCTGAGAACAGTTGTTTTCTTAAATGAAGTTCATTAAAAGTGAGTGGTTTGCCAGGAGTCGTCTTCCTCTGGCAAACACAAGCCATACGTGTGGAAAGCCAGCAGCGTATCTGTAACCCCTTTGACCCTTACCAGCTACTAAACCAGCATAGCTTCTTCAGGCTATCTTATCCTTTCATTTTGATTTAAGCTTGTAATGTCACTGACATATGCCTACATATCATGTTATTTGAAAGAAAGCGTTTTTAGAAGAAAAGATATTTTGCTGTAGTTAAGAGACTGTTCGTGTTTCAGAGGACTGTTTGTTCATCTCTAGACTTGTGCCCCTAACTCATGCACTTGACTGGGACCATAATGATATCCTTGATTTGGTCCTCAAATGTAAGAAATCTGCTGAAAATAGAAATTCCTACTATGAACAATCCCAAAGCTTTTTAAATTTTTTCACTTTAATTGTTCAGAAAGGGATGAAAAGTATCTACATCACAAACCAAACTTCCACAAGTGCGTACTGGGGACCAGAAAAAAGCCTGAAGTAGAGAGTGTTGGAGAGAGACAAATAAGTTTGCTGTGTATTGCTTCTGTTTTGTTGGTCTCTTTCATGAAAATGCAGGAGCTACTGTGTCTCCTGCTAGATGGAGGCATATCTGCATTTGTTCTAGCCTGCTAGATGAGAGGTTGCTGCAGGATGGCTCATCCTTTATCAGACTGCCAACTGCAGGGCCTCCGTAGGGATGGAGCAAACCTGTTATCTCCTTGTGGGAGAAATGGATGAAGAAGCTCCAGAGAGGGAGGAAGCTGTGCGCCTACAAGTCTTATGTAGATAACAGAGGTAAAAATATGCATTCAGGTGGAGGTGTGAGGAGAGTCAGTCGAACTTGGTGCTTTTTGTTCCCTTCACTTGCCTTTCAAACCTGATAACTCTGCTTAGGCGTCTGCGGGGAAGAGGGTGGCCTCTGAGAAAGATGTAACTGGGGCAAGCAATTATAGACCTGGGGAATGAAAGTCTGCCAGCGTGCAGTCAGCCTGAGCTGCTGGAGAGTGGCAGGGAGCGTGTAAGTGCCCTCTCTGTTCTGCTTTCCTCCCTCCCTGCCCCCCCATTCCCCCTCCTTATCAGGCTGTACGAACATCAAGATGGGGAGAGCCTCAGACAGTGTCCATGTTTCTGTCATTGCAAATCTCGTATAAGCCAATCGAAGTAGAATAGAATAAATGCAAGTGCTGACTGAGTCTTTCTGAAGGCTGCCATGTTAAATGGTAGACTGGCATACCTGCTTATTTTGGACTGTAAGTTTTCACTGTCCTTGTTAAAACCAAAGTAAATTAAAAAAATACTCCAATTGATATGGTTTGATGGCAGAGATAACTTTACAGCTGTTTTAAGATGGTAACTATCACTTCATCTCTAATGCAGCACACAGAAGAGCTGCATATAAATAGTGCTGCACCCAGCCAATGTTTTACAAAAGCAAGTGCTCCAAAACATCAATGCATGATTCCAGTTTTTTTTGCTAGACAGCTGGCTCCAATCAGAGTGGCAATTTGTTACCTATTAGTAAAGTCATTTTGCTGCTGGCTGTACTATAAACAGAGCTTATTTGACTCTCCTTTAGAAATAACAGTTATTGTTAGCCCCTTTTACTGATAATGCAATACATGGTGGTAATAGCCACGTAGTGGTTGGAGAACAGCTCTTTGTGGCGTTTTTGATTCCTTGTTCTAATTGTGGCTATAAGGAAAAAACTGATGTCAAATGGAAACTGGGGCCAGGAAATGAAGTAACACCCATTTTATGGCAGGTCTGAATTTGTGGTGCTAGTGTACGGAAAAATGCTATCGGGATGAAAACAATGAAGAAATTTCTGCTTTGATCTTTTCAAAATAGTTAAATATGAAATCTTGACTTGGGAGGAATGACTAATGGGCCACCTGAGAACTGAAAAGTGTCTTATGAGAGAGTGTAATCCCTGCTTATTGCGTAGCATTTCCTGGAGTTGGCTTGCTACTTCAGACTGAATTTTTCTGAGCAAGGCCTGAATAGAAACTGATTGAATTGAGATTCTTCCTTATTGAGATAATTATTTATTTTTCCCATGGATGCTGCATCTGGGATTTTTTGAAGGAATATCTCAGCTTCTTCTACTCCGGCTCTTAGGAAACACTGAAGTAATTAATACAGGCACGGCTAACATGACTCTGTGTATGAGATAATAAGAGCACGGAAACAGCTCAACATGGGAATTTCAAAGCTAAAAAGGAGTGACCTAAATGATTGGTAGCGAGTGGGCTTTGCAGTCCTAGATTACTGGGGCATTGAAAGTGCAGCAGTAGGAGACAATTGTATACACAGGTTAATTTCCAAAACACCTGGTTGGACAGTTGTATCTTCTTTTTGATTCTGCAGAGGAAATGAGACTGGAAACTGATTAAAAGTCTGTAGTAAGGGCTTATTCTTGGGCTTTACTTACAGATTTCCTTCCTCAGACCAGTTTGATGAGCAAGTTTTAGGCAGTGTTGGCCTTTTGCCAGAATTGAGGTCTTACCTGTGCTGTTAGAGTCGCGAGGTGCGTGTCACTGTCAGGACACCTTAATTTTTCCCTGAATCTCTTTGTGAGAGCATGCTGCGCTTCTGTGTACTGAGTTCCCTTCAGAGCCTCCTGGAGTCTTAAAATCTGTATAGACCAACATCAGACAAAAAAAAGTCCCTGTCTGTAGTTCAGTGTGCATTTTTTATTTTTTAAAATGAAGTGTCTCTTGTATAACCATTTTGACAACTGATGGATTATTCTCTCTTGGTGAAGGGATGCCTCCTCACTTTTGGTTTGATGAGGACTATGCAAGCACTTAGCAGAGGGGTGGTGGATCCTGCTAAGGTTGCTGTTTCTCATCCCACCATTGAAGTGGGATGTGTCAAAGCCAGCAGAGCCTTGTTCTGAAACACCCACCATAAAACCCAGTGTTAACCGGTCTGCTGTCACAAGTGATTCAGATATGTTGATGATATCACTAATGCCCAATGTGAAATGAAACTCTGTGTCAGACTAAGTCCTCCAATTCCTTAAATGGTTTGCAGAATCTTTTCTCCTCTACATTGAAATGCAGGGAGAATTTAAGTTAAATTTGTTTACAAAGTATGCTTCTCTAAACACTTCTGAGGCAGAATTTTTTTTTTTTTTTGCCTGTCTGTCTCCAGCAATGACAGAAAGAGATGCAACCTAAGGCGAAGCATGTGAGCCTGCCTACTTTCAGCAGTTCATTCCTCAGCACGTGGAGTTGTATCAGGGATATATGGCCCTGCTTTTTAGTATTCATTTATATCCTTTTAGTCCTTTGAGTCTCGATCTATGTACCTGGTGTCAATGAATTTGCCTAATTCCTGTCTGAACTTTTTGAAAGTGTCTTCCTCCACAACCTCCTATAGCAGCAAATCCCAGAAATTTCATATCTGCTGTGTGAAGAAATACTTTCTTTTATCTTTTTAAAATGAATCCCCTTGTAGTTCACCAAGTGCTTCCTAGTTGTGGTGTTGCACATTTCTGCATATTGCTTGCATGATTTTGTAAATCTTCATCAACTCTCCCATGAGACTTCTCTCGAACCTTTACACTCTCTCCTCTTAAGGCAGCTGCTCCAACCCTTTGAATATTAATAATTGTCTCCTCTGTACTTTTTCCAACTCTGCTGAATGCTTCTGAACTGACCTTGACCAGCATTGCAATCTATATTAAAGATGTGAAGACACTGGATCCCTTTGTCTTGTTCTTTGCACCATTTCTAATAACGCTCAATGTGTCTCTGTATGTTTTGGCTCTTTCTGTGCATTGGGCCAGTTTGTCTGGAAAGAACTATTTGGCAAGGATGACTTTGAGATCTCCCTCCTGTGTTTTGACTTCCATTTCTGAGGTGAGCATCATCATGTGAATATGGCTTAGACTATATTCACTGAACATATTCTTCTGTAATGAACTGATTTCCTACTTTTTTTCCCCACTTATTTATGTTTGCAAAGGTCCTGCTGTCCATCCTTGCCACTGGCAGACTGACCAGCTGAAAAAGTTAAGTTTCACTTTTTATATCCTTTCACTGATGAATTGGAACAGATTGTTTAAATTAATATTGAATTTATTAACTGTAGTTGAATAGAAATGGTCCTAGCAACAATCCCTGTGGGTCCCACTGCTGATGTTTTTTCCATCCTGAAAAAAACCCAGTTAAACTCACCTTGTGTTTCTTGGCCTTGAACTGGATTTCAGTTCATAAAAGAAACTTTCCTTACAATCTTATGACAGTTAAGCTTCTCAAATAAGCTTTTGTGTGGAAACTTCTCATGCATTTTTTTTGAAAATTCAGGTATGGTACATTTGCTGGATCATCTTCATCTTCCTGCTCGTTGATACACTTAAAAGACATTCAGCACATTAGTGAGCCAGGATTTCCTTTTACAGGTCATGCTGAAACTTTCTGGATAGACTATTCTTATTTACATGCTCTTTCTATTTATCATAGACTTCACTGTCTTAACAGGATGGAAGTCACATTCGGAGGTGTGTAGGTCTCAGGTTCTTCCCCTCAGCCCTTTTTGTAGTTGAGAGTTGCATTGTACTCTGCCCCAGTGGCTGTCTGTAATGTGTAGTGATGTTACGCATCTTGGTCAGCAGTAGTGCAATTTCAGTGTGAATCTCTACTGTTGGTAGAGCTGTTGGGCTCTCCAGACTTTCTGACACATGATTTATCCATGTGGTTTTGATACTGTTTGTTTACACCAAGCTGACACAGCTCCTCAGCCCTTTCCTGCTACAAGGAGTAAGCTGAGTGAGAGAACCTCCCTGACATCTTCAGTGAGGACCAGCAATGCAAAGCAGTCACTGAACCTCTGCTATTGGTATTAGCTATATCAAGTACACCTCACACCTTTGTTGTCAAACTGCCCCTCTGTGAATCCCTTCTTGGCTTCTTCCTTTGATAGATATTCAAACTTTTTACTCTGAAAACTCTTTACAAGGCACTCCTCAAATCCCTTTTTAGTGTTCTTACTTTCTATTTTTGGTTGGTCCTCCCCGTTGTATAGATTTTCACGTTCTCTTTAATTGAGCAAGCTTTCAGTTCCTTAAATGTTGACATTTTCTGTAAGATGGCCCCTGTAACATTGTTTCCTATTGAGGCTTGCTTGGGTTTTATTCCATGTGCAAGACTTACTTATTTTTTTTTATTTATTCCACTGGCAGGACTTTTCAGTGTGCTCTGCAGTTATGTAATAGAGCTTGATTTCTCATGTAGTTTTGATATTTTTATTTAATATGCATTCTTCTTGATCAGTTTAGTTATTTTTGAAGTCTACAGATTAGCTTGTTTTCTGTTGCTCAGTTTGAATTGGTGTCATAATCTTTCTGTATGTCAGAGTCCCATTAGTTACACTACTATCATGTTTTTCTCAAGAGCTATCCTCAAAGACTAGACTAGATCTCCTGTCCAGTCACTTCTAAGATCTTACTGTGTTGAATATTTAACTTGTGAGACAAGTCCTAGTCTTGCCCCTTTGTGGATTCAAATCAGCACTTGTTTTTTTCACTTGGGTTGACATATATTAACTAGTAAGTTAAAATGTATTTTGTTATTCATGCATGGGATGGCTGTAGGTTCATTTAATCATTGCAGAAAAAAATAAATATGGTGGAATACATCCGTCTTTGTTCCAAGGTTGGATTTTTTAGTTGACAAGTGATAAGGTTTGTGCCTGTTCTGTCTCTGTATCACTGAGTCCATGTATTTCAATAATTGCAAAAGTAGTTGTCTTCCTTGTACAGAATCCTAGACCTGCTGAAGTTAGTAAGAATTTTGCCACCAGTGGATGAATTTTAGCCTGTTGTCTTCCTGTAACTTCAGAATGATGCAGTCACCTTTTTCAGTTCACCTTCATATTGCATGTGACAAATGTTCCTCTCTTTGTGTGCTTATCCCATTTAGGGACTTTGGCCTTGTTCTCTGGTAATAATTTAAAGTGTGTGTTCCTCTGTTCATTGTACATATATACTATTATAGTTAAGTGTATATTTCTAAAACTATGAATTTCTACTATAGAATAAATGCCAACTTCCATTTTATCTAAACTCTATAATTTTCCCATTTACTTAGTTTCTATTACTTTATGCTCTCTGCTCTTTTCCCAAATGCTAACTAAAATACCCATTGTTCCTGAATTAGGATGAGATTGCTTATTGGAAAATGTAGCAGAAAATTGTCATTGCTCTTAGGACATATTCTTTGTTTACAGTAGCTTCTTCTGTCATCACAAAGCTCTCATTTTGCCATGTCCCAGCAACTTATGTTTTTCTACTGAGCCTTCTGAATACAAAGGCAGAAAATACAACACTCAAAGACCAGTGCATAAAATTACAAGGTTTAGCAAACAATCTACCGGAGAGGCATCAGGTTATATATTTACCTTAGCTCTACCGCCATTATTTCTGCGCTTCCCTGCAACAGTAATAAAATGTGTTCACTAGCCTTTTTGTATGCAATAAGAATTTTAATTTACTCTGGAGGAAGAGCTAGTTCATAACTCAATAGAACTGACTGGGCTCATAAGTTATTTAGTTCAGCTTCTTGTGATAAAATCTGGACACGAAGCCATTTATTATGTTTTGTCTGCCCTCTCAGCCCTGTAAGCTGACTCAGAGCTAAACAATTAAAGTGGCAAATTGATTTGTTTACAATGCAAATCTGAGCTAGATTGGAAATAATGCAAAAGGCATAACCAATTACATGTTTCATAGTGTAGGTTAGCCTGAAATGAAATAGATTTAACTGATCTGTGCTCAGGGATGCTGTACGGTTACTGATTCACAACTGCCTTGTAGTTCTCGGTGGCTGTAAAGATCTGACACTGCTGTCCTCAGAACTGCTCAGGCACATGCTGTGAGAAAACAGGCTTGCTCCACCTTTGCTTTTACTGTGGTGTGTAATATAGAGAAGAATTTTCCACGTATAATTTTTTGGGGGGAATAAAAAAGAGCCTATGTTTGAGCTAAATGGTCTACGTGTGTATGTATAAATTAAGAATTTTGTATAGTTGGAGAAAAATGGAAGGGAAATAGGGATGTAAAAAATTAAGACACAAATAGTGCCAAATAAATATATTGTTATAAAACATTAAATGAAGAATTTAGTTTTTCTTTGCAGAGCATTTGTGCAAAATCTGAAGAAAGCAGTCTTACAGAAGTGAAATTGTCAACAAAGTCATTCATTAATCAATGTTGTCTCTCTTTGAGTCTAAGCTTCAGGATCACATAGTGCTATACCTCAGCACATGGCAGTGAGTTGTGTTACAGAGTTTCTTTACTTATAGAGACTCCAGACTTATACAAGTCCAGACTTATAGAGTCTTGGCAGCCTTGAGGTAAAGCTGACTTTCACGTAAACTCCTTGTTTGTCTTTGCAATCAAGTCTTCCACCATGCCACCCCTCCAACAGGCCTGTCCTGCAGGGAATTTGCAACCAGTTCTCCGTGGTCTGACTTCAGTTTCATATTTTCATACAACTAAAAGGTATTTAGCTATTTTTTCCTTCTTGTTAAAAATTTATCCTCATCCTGTAGAATAGATGTGTAGAGGTAAAGGACAGTAATTCATCAACTCCTGCGTTGTTTTTTTTTTTAATGCAGCAGAATTGTTTTCACAAATACAAGGTCACAATCACTTCATGGTGACCAGCTATCAAATCTGGTTTTAGTGCTAAACACAGTGCATAGCAGTGGCAAGTAAGGTCCATTTTATTAGAAGACAGCTATTTAATATGTCCATCATAGTTTTGAAAGCTGCTGGCAGTGGTTGGAGGCCATGCTTGCTTGTTGGCTTTTCAGAAACAGTAGGTGCAATTGTTAGGGACACAGCTTATTGAACAGTGCAGCTTTTGAAAAAGCAAACACAAATACGTGAGTAATCTTTCATTTGGAGTCGGGGATTAGAGAAAATATGAACTGATACATAGATTTGTATGTTTGGTACATGAAAATGACTCAGGTTAATAGTTGGGAAGACTTAAACTATTTGCTCTTGTATCACCATTGCCACTTGGCTCACGTCTTAAAATAATTTTGGAAAACAATTAATTGGCAGATGTAATGGATTCTATAACATGAAAAATTCAATGCAGCCTAGGACTCTACAACACTTGATTGCTATAATTTTGTGTTAAAGTGTGAAAAAAATTTAAGGCAATTGTCTCCTTTTATATTAGGGTGACATATCTTTTGATAGTAGTTCTGAATCTTGTATGCAAATAATGGAGCATATGCTAGAAATTTCTTTTTTGAACCATCTTCAAAGTAAAGTGGGATCAAAGTGTCAACAGTGTAGATCAAAACCATCAAATGCTCACATATATAAATATATATTTATTTATGTATGTATTTAAATCAAGAGTTCAAAGGAAGATTATAAATACTATCTTCCTGATTTCATTAATGGCAAAGCAAACATTTTAAAATCAGTGTTCAAGTGTCATCATGATGAGGAAAGTTGACTGTAAGAACTGAAAAATGCTTTGCTTTACGTTAAAATAATAACATCACCCCCTCCCCAAAATACTGAAAATATTAAAATAACTCCCACAGGAAAAGCTCTTACCCTAAATATGGAATCATTACCAAATCTGTTGATTGGAAGAATAGATATTGCAGATGAAATAAGTTTTCTGTGCTGATATTTTTCTTTTCCTCTCTATAAACTGTAATGTTGAAGATAAAATAGATTGCATAGAAGGGCTCAATTTCTATGGCTACATTAGTTTTCCAGAGTATGCACATTCTGGACTTTCTTCAAACTAGTGCTTTCAAAGTATTTTCTATTAGGAAGTCAGGATGCATGAAAAGTTGTAGATATCAAATTCTACTGGTCGTTTCTTTTGTACCTGATTATGTAAAAGTATTTGGAGACTTCATGTTCTTCTGTGGTGAATGCCTTAATCCGATATACCAGAAAGCTTTCATCGTTTCAGTATATTAATGGTACACATCTCTGGTTTGCTTTCTATACTTACAAAACAATTCCTATTTTTGTAGCTGTCTGTATATCCTTCTAAGTTTATGTATCCAATTAATCATAGACAGCTTTCAGCAAATTCACAAAAGTTCTGCTTTGTGTGATAAAAATCAACCATTTTCTTGGAAGTTTTTGTTCAGGTTTATAGGATACAATTAAAAATTATGCTTATCCAGATAAATGATCGTAAATTAGAAAACTGTTGTCCTGGACAATTTTTGCTATCCAATTTTTGTGAAATGCTATTAATGGAACAAAGTCTCTAAATATTATTGATAGTTTCATTACCAAAAGCAGTTAATAATAGCATGCATTTGTATTACTTATTCTTCTACTAATGATTTCCAAGATATTAATTCTAGCTATTTTTATTGCTGTTCTAACCTGACATTTGTTCATACTTATTTCATTACTTACCATGTTTAATGTACCAGCATATCAAATCCAGTCTAAATTTCAACATAATTGCAGTGGGGATAGTTTTCATCACGTTCTTGATTTACAATGAAGAAATATTTCCTGTTTATTTTTGTATAAACTGACCAGGGATTTGGGGAACGTTGACCAGCTAGAAACTCTGATATGATGTTGTTTTACAGGTGCTGCAATGTAAGTGTCTGTCAATGTATATGACTTACAGCAATCCCCAAAACATTATTAGTAGGTAGGGTTATCATTAAATCAGCCATTAAATGCAGATGTGCAGCTGTTGGTATGGAAATAATTTAAAGCAGTGATTAACTAAGGCTTAAGAAAATTGTTTTTGCCAGGTATGGCTTCACAAACTGGGAATTGGAGTAATGGAAAAATACCAGTGATGGTCACAGGCTGCTGAGGTCTCCATGCTGAGCGGAGGCAGAATGGGAGAAGCACGTACATCTCCTCCTCTTCCTCTGTGGCTTGTGCATCCTTACTGCTAAACATGCTGTTATGTTATATGGCTAAGGGGTGTGTGTGTTGTGTTTTTTAGATAGTAATGATTCAGAAGACTGAAACTTTCCATCCAAGTAATAGAAAGAGGTGGGACCTAGAAAGAGGTGGGACCTAGCTCCAAAACTTGTAGATGGATAGTGTGAAAGTCAGACAGAAGTAAATTTTAGGCTGCATGGTGGTGTTTTTTTGTTTTGTTTTTGGTTTTTTTTTGTTTTTTTCTGAGACAATTTTCTGTTGTACTCTTCATGTGTTTTTGGCTCATGAAGGAAGTTAATTGCTGCCAAAGCTATTGCAAATTAAAGAGTGGAAGCATGTCGTTGGGAAGGAGAGATTGAAGAGTGTGGGAACAGCACTTCTTCCCAGTGGCCTCTTAGTTGGCTTATACATCTCTGAAAAATGCAGTCTGAAATGTTTGGTCAGGAATTAAGATGATGTTAAATGTCAAACAAGAAAAGCAAGACAGCTGCTGCCAAAGTATCTAACAGTTTAAGTAGGTGCATGAGGCAGCAGCTATGTGTAGGCAAGGAAGTGCAAGATGAGTGAGACAATGCTGCCTGCTCTCGGCATGTCAGCAACCTCCCTATTGGAAAGTAAGTTTTAAGGAGAAGAGTGAGGCAACTTTGCCCATTTTCTGAAAGCAACTCTCTTCAGGTTGATGGAGTACAAGGAAGAAGTGATAGAAGTAACAATTATTTTAGCTATATAAATGTTAGAAACTTACTGTTTACTGAATAACGAGTTTGCATATGTTTTTTTTTTTTTCTCCGTGCTGCAGGGTAGGCTGTGCGTGCATGTTATTGCCATAAAATTATGCATAGAGACACTCCAGTCTGCATCTTGAAATCATAAAACAAACAAATAAAAGCATCAAACAACCCCCCCCCCCCCAAAAATAAACAAACCCAAAGTGAACTAATCCCAATGTTAATACTGAACCTAGACTTTTCAACTATCTTACTATCTTTAACACTAGCTATTAATTAAAATTTATGCAAAACTCTTGGTCATTGCACGTTCAAAGGGATCTTAAGACATTTCTAGAACTTAGGATCTGATATCTAGCTACAATAAAGTAGTCTATTACCACTGGAAGTCATTGCTCGTAATTTAGAGGAGTAGTTTTTGGAGGGAGGGTTATAGGTTGTTAAGAGAAAAAGAAGAGCCGTTGCTCAGTGTAGCATTACTGTCTACTTGACATCAGGCCATAATGTCTCTGAGTTTGCAAACTCTAAGGAAAGAACAAAAATCTAAACTAGAGATTTATTTAGTATTACAGAACTATTGTTTTATATTCTGTTCTATGGTTTTGATGCCTTATTTCTTTTTACCATCATCAGTTTGGTCTTTCTGACACTGCTTTTTTAATATGTGGCAGTGTCACTTACTAATTATTCTTGAAAGACTTAACCAGCACTCTACTGATGCAATGTGCCACTTCATATTATTTGCCTCTACGTCAATAAAAGTAATGCATTCATGAAGAAATATTTGTAGAGATGGTGTTGTTGCTGGAAGTCTGACAACAGCTTTTGTAAAAACGTGGCTGTTTTTTAAGCCATTTAGTGTGTGAACAAGTGGCACCCAACCTAGTGCAGTTCAGTATTCAGATCAGCCTCACGTTGTCTGTTGATTTCACTGCAAATGGCAGTAAGATGTGATTTGATGATTTTTGCTCTCTGCTGCATAAGTTCACTAAAGGAAAAGTATCATTTGCTGTCCCCTTTCAGATCAGGTTGGCTGCTCTTCACCTCCTGTCAGAACTGCATGAAGGAAACACGTCAGTGAAACAGGCAACTTTTTTGAACTTTGGTTTAGTTCTGATGGTTGGAGGCTCTGCTGCATGCGTGTCTTGCTCCTTGATAATAGTTCATATTTGTAGAGCAACATCAGTCAGAGTCTCATGGATGTTTCTTTGATGTCTTTCGAATCTGTCATTAACACATGGTGTTTTTTGACAGATTCTTACAACAAGTTTTCTCGGTTCAGAATAGATCTCCTTTGTCAGCTGAGAAGTTCAATAACGGGCCAGTAAGTTGGATATCTCTTTAAAACACTACTATATAGTCTGAAAACTAATTCAAAAAGAAATGGTGTCCCTTCACAGACAGACATAAGACCAGCAAGATAACTCGGGACAGGGATAAAATTCTGAGAAGTCTACCGTCTACCACCTATGTAATGAATGCTTTTTCTGTTCCAAATGCTTTGTCTGAGATTTGTTACTGTATGCTTCTTTTTTTCATTTTCTTTCTTTCTCTCTCTTCCCCCCCCCGTCCTCCCCCCCCCCAAAGTAAATAGCCAGAAGCCGAGGGCTGGCTTTAAAGTAGATCTTGTAATCTACTGGCCATAGGTTCTGCATTTTATCATCTGCGCGTGGCTTTGGCTATCTAAAATATTTGGTCGTATGCTCCTGTGATATGAATTCTTATCTATATTTTAATACTCACTGAGTGTATATGTCCAGTCATATTCATGTGTTCCTTCTGTAGTTGTTGTAGTATCATTTGCTTAGCCAAGGAGTATGCAGGAATGTGTTTGTTTATAATTGCACTAAAACCAGAAAGCTGTCAGACTCTATTTCACGCAGGTTCATTGAGACGTTAAGCTTAGCATGGCTTGTGTTTCAATAGCTTCCAAAAGATGGTCTACAAGCTGCTGTTTTCCCCCAGCCCATTATTTTCTTTGGCGGCTCCACTTTGGCATCTAAAATTGCCTTGCTATGATAAGTTTCTTTTTCAGTGTGTCAGTAGTATCTAGCTGAGTTATTTTTCTCTCTGCTCTCAACTTCCAATAGAAAAGTTTATATGCAGTATTTAAAATGTGAGTACTGAATGAACGTTTAAAGGAATTTACTTTTATAAGGTGTTTTTTCCTTTTAGGAAAGGAAGAATTGGCATGCAGTGCTCTTAACTGTTTATGCTTTTATGTGTAAATAAAAATGTTATAAGAGCAATTTAACTAAATAAGCTTAATGTGTTTCTGACGGGACCTGTGGCAACCACAGCTTTGGGTTGTACCTGTTTACTCCTTTTCTAGATAGTGAGCATCCCAAAGAAGGTAATAAGGCTTTTAAGCTGAAAGCCATGTTTTATTAGAATATAAACTGGAATAACTAACTCTCTAAACAGAGAAATCTTGGAGTGATATGAAACAGACTAGAAGTTAAGTGAGTTTATGAACAGCTTGCTCCATGACAGATCTTTTCTTGCAGGCATGTTCTTTTCCTCCAAGTTTGATTTCAGTCTCTGCTGGCTTTCTGGGTCCAGCTGTTTCTCTGGGCACTGACCGACGGCAGCCTGCCCTGTCTCAGCAGTTTCCCAGGCTCTGTATGCTTCAGGTTCCTGAAGCACTTCGCTGTTTCCCACTTTCTGCCGCACCCTGCGCTCCACTCCTCCTGACTTCCTCACGTTGCTCCCATACTCCCCAGGAAATGCTCTCCTTCCCCACCCGCAGGATCCTGCCACTCCCAGTTTGTCTTAGTACAACATAAATTTAAAACAAACAAATAGTCTGTCATGGGGTCATAACTGGTGAATCAAGCAACTTAGGTGTAAATGCTTGTATAGAAGAACATGAGAGAAGAACATTGTTACCGATAACGCACAAGTGTAGTGGCAAAGGGGCTAAGTTCTCTTGGGCTTTGCCAGAGCAACCTGTCCCAGCCTTCCACTAAGGTGCACTGAAAGGAGGTGGCTAAACTCTGGTACAGGCTGCCCAGAGCAATGGTACCATGGAGCCCTGTTTGTGCTTGCCACAGACAGTTTTCGTTCCTCACATCAAAAGTTAGCAGCCTGTGCTCGACGCCACCCACGTTGTACTGGTTTTTAGTTGCCCTTACGGGTGACCGGGGAAGAGCAACGGAGAAGGACTTCAAAGGGAGTGAAGATGCCCTGCACGCCGTTAGCTTTGATGTGCATCCCTCCTCCCATTGCTGCCACTTTCCAGCTCTAACCTGGCAGTGAAGGTTATTTCTCACTGGGAGCTACTGTCGGAAGAGGGGAAACTGAAATCTTTGATGTTAGTAATATGGTTTTATTTTGCGTTTCCTTAGTTTTATAATGTATGCTTGAACTCAGCCTCTCAGTAAATGCTTGCAGGTAACTATCCTTTTTACTCAAAAGTTCTAAAGCTCCTGTAGACAGCTGAGGATACACTCAGAAAGGTGCCAGTTTTACGGCACTTCGTAGTGGAAGGCTGTAAAGGTTTTACAATATAATAGCTGCAAGAAACTCCTCAAAAGGAGGAGCATCCCAAGCTACAGTGTCGCGGAAGCTGTGGCTGAACTTGAAAGTTGCAGGAATTGCTCTTTCCAGGACAGTAAAAGCAAATTACTTTAAAGGCAGATTTTGGGAAACAAACACAAGTTGTGAAAATTTAAAGGATAGAGGTCAAAATGCCAAACACTTAGTGGAAAGAGAACCCTTTTTTGTAATGTAAGATTTGTTTCAAAATTGCATACTTTTGTCTCTTATTCAGTCTTTCAAAGATATCATACTTGAACTCTCCTTTGCTCTTCCGTATTTCTTTTTCTGTACTGTCTCTTATGCTTGGAAATCGTTATATGAACTCTATACAGTAGTACTTTTTTTTTTTGCTTCAAGCCCAGAATGGTACGTGATTTAACTTGATTTAAAATAGATGTGTTTGAAAAAATTAGAAAACCATCAGTCTTGTGACACACTGGTATTCTGTCTGTGTGATCGTATTGTCCTCATACTCAATCTGTTCCATTTTGTCTTTCATATTTATACATACTGTATATGTATTATGTACGCTATATATGTGATTTTTGCCATTACCGGTAAGAGGCTATAGACTGTGTACTGACCTGACAAATGTAGGATTTCAGGATTTTCCTGGGTTGTTCTTGGCTGAGAGAGAGTGTCAGTACTTATTTTTAGTCTTTCATGGTATTCCCATATAAGAATTTGGTTATGTTTGGTTCTGTTTGCGTGAATGCTTTGAATACTAAATGCTCTGAGAAGTTTATAGGATGTAAAGACAGGACCAGTCTTTTTAAAGGAGCATTTTCAAAACTACTCAGAAAGCAGAATAAGAGAGAAAGTCAAGTGTCTCAGCACGGTCAAGCTAGATGTTTTTCCATGAGTGCAGGAAGCAGTAAACTCTTAAGTACAAGAAAAATCTAGTTCTTAGTCAAAAAGCAAAGGCAAAATTCTCATGCCCTTAGTGGTACAGGATCAAATAATCCAAAATGAATGGCTTGAAGAGGACCTTTAAATTTGTCTCACTGGTTAGTAACTTTTGAGGCCTTTGAAGATTTTTCTCAGTTGGTTATTTCCTCCTGATTGCATATTTGAGCATTTTCACTTTCATACAAATGTTCAAGCTTTTGCAGAATGTTGCTTAACTTGATGTTTTTATGTGTCCACATGGCAATGGGTTCTGCCAGTTTAATTGGTTTGATTCCAGTATTATCACTCATTTACAGAACCCAGTCTAAGCTTTAATATATTCTGCTCACTGGATAGTTTTATGGATTGATGGCTGAATTTCTATTGGAATTGGTGGGTACGATCCAAATTCTCGTATTATTACTAAGTGGAACTCAGTTATGTAGGGTGGAGAGAGTAGAGCTTGGCAAAATTTCTGTTTCAGAAGGATGGAGATTATGCAAGTGAGGAGGGGAGAAAAAAAATACCAGTAATTAAACTGTGGCTGTAAGTGTATTTCTAATTGAGGTTGCATGTCTATGTGATACTCTTAAATCTCATATTTGCAACATAGAGGCTTTAAGATCATCAACAGTCCCAGGACTGTTTTGGAACAAGTCCTGTGACAGCAGAATTTGCTCTGGGTAGGTGGAAAGGAAACTGAGCCAGCAACAAGAAAATAAAGTGGGAAGAGGAAACAGACCACTTTCTCTTCCCGGTTGTCTAAACTATTAATTTGTGGTTGTTAAAGACTACTGCAGCTCAGTTCTTGCTCCCAAAGTGAGCTATGTGTTGATTAGGCACAATTAAGGTACAAGACCTGGGCCACTATATTGCAACTTCACTAGCTTGACTTCTTTGGAGAGAATGAGCTGAGCCTGTGGGACTTTGGCATTGCCCATCACATTCAATTTAAATAATCTTGGGGTCTCTTGCCTCTGTTAGCTGATAATACATTGCTTTTAATATACCCATAGCCAAGTCATTTTAAGGAATAAAATTTTACACGTGTCTTCACTGCTTAGAAAGCTACAATTTTTTTACTGCAGGAATGGGAACATTTGTCAATTATACTAATATAAAATGCGCTGAAAACAATGAGCGTTAATTTTGCTACTATCCACAAAGTCCCTCTTTAGTTGAATATAGCAGTATAAATTGGGTTAATCTAGTAGAAACCAGGTGAGTTAATTATCATCTTATATTTTATGGTAACTATGAGACACAGCTAAATGTATTTTCATCCAAAAATAAAGGAGTGAGTTAGAAATCCAGATGTTCTGTGTGAAGAAAGTTTGGCTGGTTATTGATACACAAAGGGGTATGTTTGTGTGACTGAACTATCTCACACAGGAAGCAGTGAGAGAACTTGGAAATGGAGAAGGAATACTTTACGCAACCTGAGCAGATGCAAGTTGTGTTCTTCCAAGGCAAATTTTTGGAACAGGATGAATGAAGGAGTTCTGATGCTGTGAGAGATAATTGTCTCAGTTCACTTCGCTTCTGTGTTTAAAGAAGCAGAATTTGATATGTTCTTGTAAACAAGTATTTTGTATCAGAACTCTGATTCAAACATCAGTCTCTGCTTTTGACTGATATAAACCACAAGACCCTGATTTTTGGGTTTGAGTGCATAGGAGATATAACTATGCATAAGATTGACTTTGTAGAAGTTAATTTCTTGCTCTTCTCAATGTTATACTCTGATAATTACTGTGGGATTTTATAAACTCCCATCTTGCCATATTGATACAACTCTACCTCCTCTTCAGTCTTCTGAAGCTTTGCCAATGTGACAGAAGTCACTAACAGCCTGGAAAGACGCTTGGCTGCTTCTTTTAAAACACTTCAGTTACCTGGATCTGCTGATTTCTAAAATGTCAAATTTCAGAAGCTGCTACGTAACGTTTTCCCGAGGTAATACAGGAAAGCGTTTCATTGCTTCCTGAGACATACTAATTTGTCTCTGAAGTACACAGCAGAAATATTTATTGAGCACTTCTGTCTTCTATGAATTACAATTAATCATAATATTGCTACCACGTTTTAACAGACCACTGTTGTCATTTGAGGTTTTTTTTACTGTTAAATGCTTTTTTAAGCATTTTAAGCTTTTGCTCTTCTGTTTGTAACAGCATGGTTGAATTTGTAATTGGAAATAGCCTGTAAGTACTTCTGAAGCATGCTGTCCAAACACAGTGTTGTTACTCCACCACAAAACATAATGTAGAAAGGAAAAGGACTTTTCAAAAGTTTAGAAGTAGGATTTTGAAAGAGGAGGAGTTGGTTTGGCACGTAAAACGGAGACATCTGGCAGCATAAGAGGCAGAGGGTAAACATGTCTGTGGTTCATATTTGTTGTGCATCGTGTTTCTTGGCGTGGCTTGGAATGCAGTGCAAATCAAGGCTGCGATTTTGTAGAAATAAATAGGGAGCAAACATTTTCTTTTCAGGGTATGTATGTGCGGGCAATAATTTGATATTTTTACACTGAACTTATTCACACGGCAGTGTTTTCCATTCCTCTGGGCAGAAAATTGGTGCTGGTCAACACCAACTCTCACTGGTTCCTGGACAAGACCAGAAATAAGCACATTATGCTGTCTGCCTTTTACGACTCTCCACCTCCAGTTCTGGGATGCAATATTTTGCAGGATGATTAGATATATGTCAGTCTAACATATTCTTTTTCTCAGTTCTGCTGACAAGCATAGCATTATTTCATTAAAAACTTGTCATAAGGGCTATCAGTGCTTCCAAGCACTCAAGATGTAAGATACATGATTTCTATGTTGGCAGATGAATTACATATTACAGATTTGCACCAGGTATACTATGCAGCTGAGAAAGTGCAGTAATACAAATAATATTAATAATAAACCTTGTCTAATAATTAGATTTGTTAGATAGGCAGTGTTCTAAAGTGAGGGCTTAGATTTGTATAGGAGTCATTTATGATCATGAGGCTTTCTACACTGTTAACAGACATATTCGTAACGTCATATACTTTCATGATTTTTAATAAATTAGGATTGATACAACTTGGATACCAGAGTGAACATAGGGGGATAAATTATATCTGTTGATTATTTTTTCCCCCTTTATGACTAAGGTGCTGTAGCTGATGCAGTAAGCCAATGACTCTGAGTTTTGTCCCATTTGTCATTTATAACTCTCTTACTCGTTTGTTAACATTATCTTATCTGCTCTGCAGTGTCTTAGAGCAAAGAGCAGTAAATTATTTTAGAGGACATCTTTTGTCATACAATCGCACCTCTTTCTCTAAACTTTGCGTAGAATTTTTATAAAAATATGATAGATCTCATAAGCTGTAGTTTCTTTTGTCACTTACATGTAGTGAAATGTGAGGTGAAGAGGTTTTTACCACATTTTCATGCAGTGAGTGTACAGCCAGTACAGTGTGGTGATTGCAGAGGGACCTTAATCGCATCTATTGCGGTCACTTTCTGTGGGTCTGGGTCAAACTTGTGATTGCAGAGTCGCAATACTGCGACCCATAACTAACAACAGAAACCGTTGCAGATGGTTGCAGTTTGGAGCAGAATTCATTAGTATGAGTGAGGCACCCTTAAAACAAAAGGCAATATGTATTTTCTGAATACGGAAAATTCATGCCCGGTATGCCAGATGCATAAGGAGGTTGCTAAAAGACGTTATTGCAAACTTTAGCCATTTAGCCTCAGTCCGAGCTTTAGGGATATGTTTGCATACTTAAAATGTTCAAATGTTTAAAAAGTTTTACTGAATGCAACTGCAGTAATTTATATAAGTACTTCAGCATGGAGTTACTTTCTAAGCACTTAAGCACAGGCTTAAAATTAGATATTTGCTGGATCAAGGGCTATAGTGAAATATAAGGCCAACTTTCCTGCTAAATAATTAGTGCTGAAATAATTAGAAGTATTATGTGCAATGTATGTTAAAAAAAAAGATAATAAAATGTCTGGACTTGAAAATTTGTTTAGAAACTTTCCTAAAATAAGAATTTTGTTTTATTACTTTAGCTACTCAATATGCAGTGTTTCCATTGTAACAAAGACATCGGAGCATAGTTTGTGCTGAAACCTTCTGGCAGTCCAACAGCTGCCTTTTCTATGCAGCTTTGTTTTTTCTTAGACCTTCAAAAAGAAAAATCAGCTTATAACGCTGTAACAGATAATACTTGTCTGTGCTAATGAACCCTTCCCATAATGCAAGTATCTTGACCTTACAAAGAAACAAAACAAAGTTTGATTTATTCAGTGACAATGTATAAACCAGTCAATGTTCTTTGATTTTTTTCCTATCTCTTCTTAAAGTGTCTTGTCACCCACTGCAGCCTTCAAAGATATTTTGTGCTGGCCACTGGTGTTATAAGACGTTGAGGATGACAGTTACACTCTACATACTGTCACTTGTGCCTTCGGTTCACCACCAAAGGCATTTCATACTATACCACGGATGAGTCTGAAAGCTGAGCTACTTTTTTTTTCTGTGTGTGTGAACATCTTAATTTTTTTTTTTTTTTTAAGTAAAAATAAATAATCATTTGTCTCTCTTTTGGATTGTTTCTCCTGAATACGCAGATTCAGGTGGTAAAGGCAGACAATTAAACCTTTATTTACTTTTAAAATTTTCATAACATCTTTGGAGAAATATTCTTTAGGGTTTAATTTTGCAATGTTTTTTCGTATTTTTCATTCTAAGCATGGGCGATGATCAAGTGATTTCTTCAAAAGCAGGAACACGAGCCCCTTGGGGCTGTACCATTCCTAAGTACTCTCCGATCTACTTTCTGCTGTTGGTGGCTTTGAAACCTTGAGACTTTCAAATTAGTTTTTAATGAGTTGTAGGTACTAAAAGACCAAACTCTTAATTCAGAGGCTCTCCTAGGATGCTGTACTGAATGACATGACCTTCTGCACTGAAGAAGTGACACTTCTGACACTATGGAATTTGCTGTTTTGTTTTTTTTTTTTTTTAAAAAGGTTATACTAAAATGAAATAGCTGAGAAAAGTTGGGGTTTTTTTTCATTTCAGTCACAGAAGTTGGTGTCCACCATCATTAACTGTTTTCCTCCCCCATTCAGCCATGCTTTGTATGAAAGTATATTTTTATGTATTTATCTGTGGCAAACAGAAACAGTGGAAAACATAAAATAAATATACTTACAGCTTGCAAGTTCTTCCTGCGATGGACTTCATTATTCTTATTCTGTTTTTTACTTGTTGAAGCTAAATGAAACACCTTCCCCCCACTCCTCCCCTGCCCATAAAAAAAAAAAAAAAAAGCAATGATTCTTTGAGAGTATTTTTTTTTTATAGCTTCTCTAAAGCTGTGCAAGTGAGAGTCCTACAGGTATCTGGATTACCTTGTTCTTTTCAATGTGAGTGATGTAGATCAAAGGCCAGATCTTAGCCCTGCAGGCTGTGTGCAACAGATGCTGATACAATGTTAAAGCAATAATTTATCACTGCTGTGTGTTCTCTGCATTACAAACAAAGTAATTTCACTTCTGAACTGCATTAATTGATTGTTTGCATTCTTTGCATACTTTCTGGCCATTTCAGCTCATCATCCTCTCATATGGAGAGCAGATGAGTAGCTAAATTTCAGGTGATTCTGCTTAGGAAATTCAAGTGGTGTTTGTGTTTGGTTAAGAGCTTTCTACTACTTGAGCTGTTTTATTTCTGTAAGAGCTAAAACAATACACTTTTTAAAAAACCAAACAAACAGACCCTACCAAAACCCCTTCAACACCGGTTGTGAAATCTGTATTTGAGCTCTCTAAGGGAGGAAATATTATGCATGTCCTGTGTTCTCACATTTTATCTTCCTGTCACAATCCCAGTGAAATAAATGATTCTAGTTTTCCCACTAGGATTATGTTTTTTGCTCAAAGTATGTTTCCTTGTAAATTTGAAAGTTAGGTTTTTTTGGTTGCCTCAGTAGTGAAAATACTTATCCTCATTCTGTAAAAAGAAAAGTTGACAGGATGGTTACATTCAAGGAAAAACTGTGAGATTTGATGCTGACCTTGAGTTGTAGGGTAGCAGGTATCTAACTCTGGAAACAAATGCCAGCTTTGATTTTGCTTTGTTACTTAGGGAAATTCTGTTCCTTAAACAATTGATCTCCATTCAAGTTTCATTAAAGCTGTCTTTAAATGATTGCAATGGGAAATTTTATGAATTTTGTGTAATATATTTCTATTCACTCTACTTATATAGTAGTTTGTTAGAAAAACTATCGTGTTTACAAGGGGAGACAAGTGTGACTTTTCGTCGTTTATTCTGCACTCATTGAATTGCAACAGCTTCATTTCAGGGTGATTTCAGGGTGATGTTATTGCCAGCAACCATTGGATGAGAAGACAAAATAGAAAGTTGCAGAGTGGTAAATCTGGCAGTTGGTTTATTTATCTGTAAACAAAATGAATTTCAGCCAAACACAGTATTACCTTGCAGTGGCCTGCCTCCTTCTTCATACTGTGTGCATGCTAATCATTCTGTCCTGACATTTAGTTACTCTAGTTATTACGGATATATCAGTGAGTGAGTGATAATTAGACATGGCTCAGTAGGTCTAAAAAGATTTTAAGCTGTTGTGTAACTCTAGAAAAGGAGGCAAAATAAAATGCTTGGGTATGCTAGGATATGTGCAATAAACATAAACTAGTCCTGTGAAAGGACATCCAGAAGGGATTCTAACATACTGTGACGTCTGAGGGTAGCTTGCCTGTGGTGAAACAGAGCATAAGCATACAACAGAGTTCCTGTTGCATCTTTCTGTGAATGCTCTTTAGTTGTTTACTTTTCAGAGGCTGAGCACACAAGGAGTTAATGTTCAGAGTTATATTTCTGTAAATTCTCGCTGTATCTTATTGTACACTTCTGTCTGCTTATTGGTCTCCTTATAGTTTGAAACTAATTTGGATATACATGAGGTACTCTTTTGTTTTAGCTGATACTTTAAGCTGTCACCTAAAAATATTGGTTTTGTTCACTGATTAGGTAACAGTGCAAGGATACAGAGATACTGCAGATACGGAGTGGTGAATGGCAGTTGAATTAACTCCCTGATCCTGAGCTACTTACTCTGCTACATGGAGGTAGGTTTCTCTGCTACCTTGGTTTGGCCTAGGAGCAAGCCTTTAGAAGGCACTTGAAGAACACTGGTGTAAAGTTTCTCAACAGGGTATCATAATGCCCTGTGTTATGCAGGGTACCCCCTTCTCTGGGCTCTTCTGTATGCCAAGGTAATTTCTCACAAAAGGTAAAATGCTGGAGTATGTTCAAATGAGTGTAAGAAATGACAGTAACTGAAGTGTTAAAAAGAATTTAGAGCTTTGGAAACTCTTTTATGGCGGGTAAATGTTGGGGGGTATGAAAAACTGGGAACAAATACTGTAGGCTATACAGTACCTGGTAGATTACTTTTTTTTGTTGGCTTTTTTTCTTCTTTCAAACTTGACTGTTACAATTAAGAGGCAAGGGTGAAGAAAAAATCGCCTTATGCCATGGACCAGAGACCATGCAGAAATTCTTAGCAGAGAATTAAGCAGTGAGAGGCTAAGGACAACCTTCGTTTATGCAGAGGATTAGCAGTGCTGGTTGGGTAACAGTGATGAATCCCAGCGTGGTATATTTGTTTTCAGGATGGGTAACAGTGAGGAAATCCCAGCTTGGTAGATTTGCTTTCAGGAAAGAGCTCTGCATCACTTCATTTACAGGTCATTTTTAGGATCCACTGACCCATATTGCAGTAAGGTAGAACTGACGTGAGGCCTAGATTCAGTTTTAAAGTGCAATTACATGTTGCTGTTGGAATAACTAAGGCATTAAGGCTCAGGCCAAAATGTATTTTAGTATAAAGATGAGATAAAAGCATTTTTAATACACAGGTGCATCAGTGACATTGCTGTTTTAGGTTACATGATGTGTCCTTAACGTGAAATCCTATTTTTCACATAATATAATAACAATACTGTGGTTGCCAGTGACTGGTATTATAAAATGTGCAGTGAGATAAATGCTGTTATTATGGAAATCCTATTAGCAAGTCCCTATGTACTGTGCATGTAGCACAGATTTATTAACATACCCTTCTGTAGTTACTTTCTTGAAAACAGTTTTACCTCCTATGAAATACTGTGCAATAATGCCATTAATAAACGTATCTAATTGCAGTATATAACTGTGAAAGCCAGAATGGATTGGAATGGATTCGAAGAGAAGCAGGATTATTGCAGTGGGATGTATTGAACAACATATATTGTGTGTCCCTAATTTTTTGTGCTACTGTATGTCAAGAGGGAGAGCATTAAGTATATAGTCAGGCAGCTAATGAAAAACGCAAGCCTTTTTATAAAGAGCTGTCAGTAGATGGCAATGTGACTATTTTATACCGACTTTTTATTCCATACGAGGCTTAAGACTTGTAATCATCTGCCGTTGCTGCTTAAATTGCTATAATTTTTTTAAAAGCTCTAAGAACCCTTTAAAACTATTCTTTAAATAATTGATAGTTACAAATGGAAATCTTAGCCCAGAATCTCCAAAAGTGATCAAATTTATTTTAATTTTCCAATGGTCAAGTTTGAATAAAAATAATGTCGCATAATGTGCCAGCAGTAAACAGGACATTACTGCACTTATGTTGCTGCAGATTCAGTAAACCCATGTTTTATTGATAGCTAGACACTTTGGCCATAACTCATCCAAAAATGTGGTGCTTATAATGAGCACCAGAAGGAATAACAAAAATAAACATGTTCTTGTGCTGTCAACAATACATCCAGTGCAAGGCTTACCAGTGTCTCTTCTTTCCTCTCCTCCATTTTAGTACTGAATCTAACCAGGGAGAAATAAAACTTTTGGAACATCAAGTTCCTGATCTAGCATTAGATTAGACATTATGGTCACATCAAGAATGAACAATTACAGCACAAATGTATATGCTTAGTATTTAGCTGTTATTTGCTACTGTTGTTAATATTTCATGTGACAGCAGTACAAAGAAACATAATATGTTAGGTGCATAGCAAACAAATTGAAAAAAATGTAGAAACATATTCCTATTTTAGGACCTGTTGGTTTAAATGATAGCATGGATTTGAAGACCTTGATTTACCATGGCTTATTTATGTTCTGAAGTATTGGGACAATACTTGTATTTATAAAAAAAGTACCTCAGAAGGTTGGCGTCCACTTCCTTTTTGAAAAATTTTTATAAATCTGCCTACAAATACCTAAATCATACATAAAAAATTTTACCTTTGGTCACTGCCTTCAGTAGGACTTGATTTAGGAACAATCCATCTTCATTATGATGGTCTCGTTTATAAATCATATTGTGGTGTGAGGCAACAGCCTGTCTCTGTGCACAGTATCCACATACCTGATTCAAGAGGCTGGTTGTTGAATTTAATCAGTCTGTAATGGGTCTAGACCATTGTGTGTCTGCATTCTTAAGCCTGTGTTGGAGGTTTGGGAAGATGCAGAACTAGCTGTACCTACTATACGTGTCACATTCAAGCAGTTTGCTATAATATTGGCTCTGGTGAATGCGTAAGTCCCTCAGGAAGTTGAAAGTAAACCTGGCTACTCAGCTTTCTGTGGGTTTTGATTGTGTGCATTTTCCTGTTTGTTTGGGGTTGTGTGTGGTTTGTTTTTTTTTTTTTCCTGTTGGGTTGTCCAAGGCTATACATAAACAAGATCTCTATTTTTACTCAAATTGTCTGTGCTGTCTCACGGTGCTTCACACCCAAACCGACCTTTGCGTTTGAAATGCAAAGAGGTGGAACAGTTCGACAGGCCTGGGCCTGGTCATCAGCTGCACTGGTGGTGGCAAATAGACCACCAAGAGCTGAAAATGGGCTACTTAGTCAGCAGGGTGAGAGAGAAACCCCAGAGCTCAAGAAAGATGCGTTCCCATGTAATTCATACTATCGGTTGTCTATATAGTCTGGTGCAATATACAGCTGGTTGCAAAGCATCCTTAAAAATTTCTTCCAAGTTCCTGGTACTAAGTATGTGGCTAATGGTGAAGTGGGTGCAGCCACCTGTCCTGAGGTGCCTCTGGTGCATATATGCATGCCAGGTGAAGAGGACTGATGTGTTTGTCCTCTGGGCACATGGGAAGCTCATGGGCCTCACCATGGCCCTTGTAGCTATGAAAGTATCCAGGCTGCTCCAGGCACAAGCTTGCACTGTGGGAGCAACCATTGAGAATGAAGTGTTTTTGGCTTTTGAAGCAAGCGGTTCTGGCTGGCGTTCGCAATGGGAAATTAAACCATCCTTCGATCTCTTAAAGAAAATTAATCCTTTCTTTGTGGACTGAATGCTGTGAACTGTTGTTTTCAGCTCCTTGCTACTATTAGCTAGGCTTAGTGGTTTGTTTCTGGGGGAGAAAAAACTGCTTATATTTGTCAGGCATTTCTTTGGAGCATCCCTAGTCATTTGCAGTGAATGTATTGTCTTTTCCTAAACACAGCAGAAATGAATAATAATGGAGAGTTTTCTTTCTTCAAACTTTTAAACCTATTTTCCCATTCAGTCCTGCACCCAAGGAGGTCTATTACTGTTCTCAAGGCCAAGCCTACAACTGTTTTTCTGACTTCCTGGTGGTTTTCTGCCTACGTGTACCAACACATCTACCTCCTGTCAATACAGGACCCGACGTTTTCAATCAATCCCCTGGGCCTTCCCACATGGCTTTCTGTTGTTTCAGCTGTTTTACTCTATTAAAGATCTTAATTCCTCTGAACAAAGGGCTGCTGGCATGTACATCAGCTTGCAAAGTCTGTGATTTCCCATGGATCAGAGGCGTACTTGCTGGCAACCATTAACACCTTCCAGCTTAACAATACTCTGCAGCAGCGTGGGGCATGGAAACCCACCGCTCAGATTTAAGAGCCCTTCTGTAGTGAAAGCATCTGCCAGGATCCCTGCCCAACCTCCCTCTTCTGGATGGCTGTGCAAGGGGTAGGTAGCCTTAAAGGACCTTTGAGTGGTTAAAAGGTTATTTGTTCAAGACTTCAGTTTCATGCTGCCTGTTAGTTAAATAACATATCTAAATAAATGTATTAAATTCTCACTTTGCCCAAATTCCTATAGTGCAGATAGAAAGATTATTTTTTTCTGTAGCTTTCTGTAAAGTTTTCTTCTTTCTTGTATTTATATATAACTTTCTTCTTTCTTGTATTTGTATATAACTTTCTTATATGTATATATATGTGTGTGTCCTTAAATCCGTGCCTACAGAATAGCTGTCTGATAAAGTAATTTAGAATGAGAAATTCTGTCCTACAAAATGACACACTTCTGATTAGTCCTAAATGTGGAGTTTGGAAAGAGTTATAGATTATCAGCCTTTGCAAGACAAACATTACTTACTGACTAAATCACAGGAAATATTCCAATACCATACCAGTGTTTTTATACATTTATATGTAAAGGAAATACAGCCTGTTTCTTGCTGTGCTTAACAAATTTGGAACAAGAACACTAAAATATGGTACATCATTAGTCCCCATTATATTTCTTCACAATCAGTGATGCCAGCTATTGTATTTTGCTATGGAAGTCCCTGCTGTAACATTCAAAAAGGGACCCAATGACCGTGCTTCCTTACCAGTCTCCTGAGAGCAATCCTTGAGAGATTCACAAGAAGGATGAAGTTTAGCAGAATTATATATAATTTGGACTTTCTGAATGGTTGAACAAGAACTCCTCCTAGATTGTTAAGAGCTGAAGGCTGTGTCTTATGTCATTCCACAGCTAATTTTTCCTAGGTATGTAATAGGATTTTCGATTTAACCTGTGTGCTTAATGTCATGAAGCATTAATTATTATCCATACTTTTAGAAAGGCAGTGCGATAAAAAAATTAAACACTTTTAAGAGAAAAACTTTTACTTGAACTTTCCCTGATCTGTTGTTGAAGTTGGGTAAAACAGTGTATTTTTGTTCTTATTTGCATAGAAATTCCATCCATAAATCTAGCCTGAAAAAATGTATTTCTGTTACAAAGTGATGTAGTTGTAGGCTCAATGCATTGCAGTCATTAACGGCTGTGGTACGCTCAACAAAAATTCAAAGGGTAGGAAACGTCTTAATGGTAGCCCTTTGCTTTTTGGTTGTGAACTGGTAAGTATCGATCCTCAATCTTCCCATAAGACTGTTGCAAATTATTAACTCCTTACATTAGGTGTATTCTTTTCTCAGTAAGATAGATGTGTAATAGTATAATAAAAAAGGGAAAGAAGTGGCTGGATTTTTCGTCACAAGAATTTTGCCTTCTGTTTGAGATGGTTTACCTTTCAGAAGCAGATGTGAAATACTGTATTGTGGATGGTCTTGCTGAGGGTCTTCAGTAAGAAGATTCAATAGTATGAATCGTCATTCTGACAGGCAGAAAGTAGCTGACGAAGTAAAAAGCTTGACTGTTCTCAAGGAGTTTGATTTTTAAATCAATAAAATCTTTTTTTTAATCCTGCAACTCACCTTCAGGAGAATTTTGAATATTAAACTCAGAAATTAATAACCTATGTGGACCAAAACTGAATATTTTTGCAGCTCTGCCTCTTTTCAGCAATCACCATAGTTTTCCTGTGTGCATGACTCTGTGTTGTCTTTACAATACTTCTATGTGACTTGAGATGTTGCTCTGATGGTTGATGGTTAGGCAGATAAACCTCTGTTTTTGCTGAATAAGGCTGTGAGGGTGCTTTTTTCCTGCATGAAAACCAGTTTGGGCAGAGAAGTGGGGTTACCTTCATGTGTTAGTGCAGCCTCTGGACTTGAATGCAACTGGGTTGTACACTTAGACTGGGGAAGACCTCTTCATTTTTGTAATGTAGAGGTAGGCAACTGAAGTCACATACATAAGGCCACTTGCATTCATAGATGGTTGAGGGACACATCCCAGGTTTGGTTTACTCTGAACCAATAGAAAAATGTAAACATCATCTCAATAAAAAGAGCGGGTTCATTATGGGGCCAAGATTACTATAAAGAGTAACCCCGCCTCAGATACTTAAAAGCACCTTATAATGAGACAGCTCTAAGCTTTTGAACATCATTTATGCAGACAAAATAACTTCTGTGCTTTGTGTGTTTGTTATGTTGAAGTTTTAAAAATTGGGTGCATTTGACACATTTAATTCAATACTCTCATTAATTCCTCGCACTGAATGCTTTAACGTCAATCACGCAGAAAATTTTTAAATATGACAAGTTCTTTTTAATTATCATAAAATTGTATTACAATAAAAGCAAAAAGCTTGGTTAAGAAATTCAAACAACATAAGCCAATTCATAGTTATACAAACAAACACTGCAGAAATTGAATGCAGAAAAATGTGAGAATAACAAAAAGGCTTTCATTAGGAAATCACACTTCTCTACTCTCATGTTTCACCTGGGAGATTAAAGATGCTTCTTTTCCAGAAAATGTCTGATTTTTATTTTGTCACAGGAAGGAATCAAATGATTCCCATTAATTTCAATATGCATTTTAGTTTTATCTGAAGTGAAGGGGTTTTTGTTTCCTTTAAACTAAAGATTTCTGTATTATCCAGTGTTTGAAGTTAGGGAGTGAGAGAGATGCTAATAGAAGGGGGGAAAATATACAGCAAACCATATGCAAATATTAATGCATTTTCTTTGATCTTATATGAAAAATATTGTAGACTTCTGAGGGCTAGAAATGTCATAGATAAAATCAGCACCCTTTCTAATGGTGAACACTGCTTTCATCACTTTCTTGATTTACCAGTACTCTGACTTAAGGTCTCCCAGTTCTGAGACTTGATTTCATAATTTACGTATTTAGTTCAACAGGCGTTAGATCTTGCCACTTCTTCAGTTTCTTTTTGGACTTCAGATCTATCACTTAATGGAGGGAGAAGAGAGAGACGACATCTAAAGATGTGCTTAGAAGAGGAGTGGGAAAGCTTCACTTTTTATTATCAACTTGCCTCCTGTCAAGAGCTATTTCTGTAAATCAGACCAAAGAGTAAATAGATCATATAGCCCTCTTGTTACTTTTGTAGTCTTGGAGGAGCCTGGAATATTTTCCATAGTGTTGTGATTTCAAAGGATGCGGCTTGGATGTCCCCTTAAATGGCAGTTCTCAAACTGCAGTCTGGGGATTGCTGTCTTGTTCAGCTGGGATCCACTTGATAGTGTCCCACCTCCTCCATCATCCTTTTTGAAGCACTGCATGTAGCTGAAAGGTTGTGTACCCATACTGCTTTCCCAAGAAGGAACGCTTGCAGATGCATATAGATATTTTGTGGCAAGAAGTAGGAATGGAATATGAGTCAGTGAATAAAAACATTGCTTCTCTTAAAGTATTACTAGTTCTCAAAGGATCTTGTCCACCATTTTTAATGAAAAATATCTTGATGTGAATTTGCCAAGTTGTCAAAATTGTAACATATGAAGGAAAAGGGCTCAGTTTCAACAAAAATCTGCTTGGATGGCATGACTTCAAGTTTGTTGTGTTTGGGTTTTTTTTTTTTTTTTTTAAATATGCCTGATTTCCTGCTGACTTTTCCTTCAGGCTTCTGAAGGAAATCCACTGACTAGGCAGAAATCGGTAAATTGGATTCTTGGGCCGTGGCTTCTCCTCGTGGGATGACTAATGCTTCCAATGTAAGGCCTTTTTTCCCAGTTCCCTCTTGTGAGAACTTTGAAAACTTACCACCTTTTTAATGGAATCAGATCCGCACACTCCCCCATCCCAAACCCCAAAAAACTGTGATCACCAACACCCCCCAAACCTGCCCCCAGTGTACAAAACTTCTCTATGGTATCAAATCAGCTTTCCATGTACATCTTCACTGTTAAATAAACCTGAACAGGAAAGCATGTGTGTGTGTGTGAGAGAGTATAGGTGTGCGTGCACAGATAAAGTGTCAGTGACTTTGGTCACCTGTCAGAGATACAGAAACCTTAGGTTCAAATTCTGCTTGTGCTTAATTCAGGATTATAATAGTGTAGGAACTGCTTTGTTGATTTTGACCAGAAATTTCACCGCAGTTCTTTTATCAGTGACACCTTTGTAGCAAAAGTAATACATTTCTGTAAATAGAGGCGTTTTTGCTGTTTTCTGGGATAAATCTAGTATTAAAAAAAACCTCAATGTTCTCAAATGTTACAGCAAAAAAGCACGCATCAGTGCTGCCCCCAAGACAAGACGGAGCTGAGGGTGACCCCAGCACAAGCAGGACAAGTCACAGGTCCCCCGGTGCCCCAGCCGGGCTGGTGACAGATGGGATCCACTGACAGCCCAGGGACCATCCTGTAAGGCAAGATGATGGATCGGGTCCCACATCGGTGTAGGAAGTCCAGCCAGGATCAGGAGGGGACAGGGCTGGGCACAGGCACTGTGCTGGGGCAAGTTCTGGGGACCCATGCCCCAGTGAAATGGGACCCCTGGGAGATGGGCAGGGCTGTTAGGGCTTATTAGTGCCCCCAGGATCTGAAATACTGCGTGAAGGGTACAGTTTTTAAACACATTCCTCATTCCCTCTCACCCCCCAGCCTTTGCGTGGTCTGTCAGGAAGCTCTGCACCGATTTACTTAGAGTTTCAAAGCAAAAAAGAGATTGAAAAAAGTATTACGTAAACCAGTAATGTCGAGCGATGTTATCATCATCTAAGATGTCTTTCCTAAATAAGTCTGACAGGGGCTGTGGGAAGCAGTGAGCAGAGTCTGGTGGATGCATGACTGCCTGTACAAACCTATGCATGATATTCATGACAAATTAATTCAATGTGTGAGCTGGTCTTCTGCTGTGCTACTGATGCATACTTTCCTTTACAGGCTTTTTCTGCCCAAAGAAATGCCATTGCTGTTCAAAAAGCCTGTGATTGTCACAGCAGCCTACTTCCAGCTCAGATGATACGTAACCCGATGTAGGAGAGGCCATGAATTTTAATGGCAAATAATTTAGTTGATAAGGAGGATAACAAAACCAGTAAAACAAATGCAGTAACAGTGTTGCAAAATGGGCAGTAAGGTGTATCTGTTACAAGGTTTGTTATGTTTGTTCTGAATAATAGGTGTAAAATTAGAAATTTTGCATTTTCAAGAAGCAGAGGTCCATCTTTTGCTGCACTTGGTTCTCGACTGACATAACAGAGCTAGCAGGGAAATATCTGTAACTCTCTTTGTTTGCATTAGAGAAAAATTATAGAGGGGAAGCCTGCTCTAAAGTTGACTGTATTGGTTTGCCTGTCAAGACACATTACATCAGTCGGGCAGAGCTGAGACAACAAAACTGGTATGTTTTCATAAAATATGACTGTAGAACTCTCCGCTATGCATATTGTTATACAGGTATATAACCGAATGATTTCTCTCGTGCATTGTAAAGGAATATGTATGTTTTCTCCTTGGGGGAGTTGTGCTGTGGCATCCCATTAAGAGGGGGTTTTGTACTGTATGTAGCTGTAAAGAAGCCTTGATGCCTAAACTCAAAGGGTTTAATCTGCGAGGAACATTGATTTAAAGGTGTAATACAAATGTTTAGTGGCCACAGGTTTGTAGGGATTTTGCTTTATATGAAGGCAGTTTATCTTCCAAAATTACAAGGAAATAGATCTCTTTTCTGATCTTACATTACTTCAATGAAGATCGTAGGAGACCTTTTTTGTGAAGACAATGTAGGACTTCTGTGTATGTTGTTTAAATAAGGCTATAACGCCAATGGAGGTCATGACTGAATTTGGTATGAATTGCATAAATAAAATAACATGATAATATGTAATCCTCCTACTATGCTATTTCAAAATAAATAATGTAGATGCAATAGCGAATGGCAAAATATAAACATTCTTTTGTTGTTTTGCTTAGAGTCCTGCAGTCAAAGAGCTTTCTCTGTTATGGTATTCCTCTGAGGGAAGTTAACTTGGTTTTTTGGTCTCTTTTTTAAACAAACTGAGACCTTTCAATGCTCAGAAAATTTAATAAATTGCCAACAGTGAAGTTCCTTGAAAGATTTCTATTTTTAAAGCATTTTGTTGGGTAACTTTAGTGAATAATTCTTATATTGTTGGACTTTCAAACTTTTGATTCTCATTAGGCTTTTTAGATTTAAAGTAAAGACTGAAGCAAGAATAATCTTTCCCAGCGATTAGTGTGTTGTGTTCCCCCATCCGTTTATGTGTGTGTGTCCCCACCTCCCTTCCACCTTAGGAATAAGCTAAAAACAGGAGCTAATGATGATGCTGTTATAGTCTGGAGGGAGCCCAATTATATGCTCTGCTTTCTCAGGCTACTTGCAGTTACATTATCTGCAAATTCCAACCTGCTGGAGTTGCAGTCTGGCTAGTTTTCTTGGACAGAAAAGTAGTGGGTCATAGCTGAAGAATATTTTTTTTCAAGTAGAAAAATTCCATCAAAATGTTCTTAATTTAGTTGATTTTTAAAAATTTTTATTTTTTTAGCTGATGGTATGATAAGAGCTGCTCATCTTGATCACACAGATGCATGAAAATGAAAAATGTCGTGATCCTTATCCTGTCACTGCACTCATCTTCTGAATTCTGCCACGAATAGTACTGAGTACAGTAAGCAGAATTTGCCCCCACTAGTATTTGGGAGACTCTTGAATTTGTGTCAAGCAAAAGCAAAACCTGTTCTATTATTTCTATGAACATCTCTGGGCAGTGAACTTTCTGTGGGAATTTTTTCTGAGAAAGTCCCGGAGATGTTAAACTGGCACTAAGAAAACCCCTACCTCTACCCCACCCCAGCATTCCCACCTTAAAGACATTGGAAAATATTCCCTAGAAATATTATTTCTTTATTTAATGGAAGTGTGTATTCAGTGTTAGTCATCAATTTCACGTCTTGTAAAACCTGCACAGAAAAAGATATGTTATGCTGCTCAGTTATTCAGCTGTGAATTGCCTTGTGTTAAGAGTTTAAATCATACCCTTTTGTCACTTTAATGCAAAGTGGATATTTTTGTATTAAGAAATGTAGACAAAGATGTGATTTAGGATGAATCCTGTCAAGGTGTGACTCTGTGTTGAATTCTTGGAGAAGCTGGCTGAGGACCAACATTAATGTGAAAAATATTTATAGTAAGAAGCTATATGTCAGTAATGCAGACTTTGTGGGTTCTTCCAGCCTCCAAAAGTACACTTTTTTGTCCGTTCTCCCACAGCTAAGGCATTTCTGTCAGGTCGTAACCACTTAAGAAACACCTCTTCGCTTAATATTGTGGTATACAGAAATTCTAATTTTCTAAGGGAAGTCATGAAAATGGAGATTTTTAGCCTGGAGGGGTAAGACAGAAGTTGTCTGACTATCAAAGGAATCCTCTTCTAAGAGGAGAAACCATCAGAAAGTATAGCAGTTTGAATATAAAACTGTACAAACCTTCAAACTCTTAAGTATAAAGGAGTGTCAATTTGCTGGTAGTTTTTCTTTTCCTTTCCCCCAGTTTCAATAGAAGGATCCTTCAGCTGATCAAATGTAAAGGCATGACAAGAAGTAATTTATATGGGATCATATTCACTATGTAAATGATTGCAACGAAAAAATGAAAGCTCATTTCTCCTGTGTGCTTGCATATACAGCAGTTACTCATCACATAGTACTTATGGATGGATTCTCTGATTCTGACAGCGCATTAGGTACTGAGGTAAAAGCACAAGGGAAATGAATGAAAGAAATAGCATATGTGTAAGATGTCGGTGCAGCCAAGGTATAACAGATTTGTCACTGGAGATAAAACAGCGTAATTCAAATGCGTCCAAATGTAAGGCTCCACCAAGAGGGGGGGGGGGGGAAGTGAGGATTTTCTTTCTCTTTCTTCCTTTCTTTCTTTCTTTCTTTCCTTTTTTTTTTCCACTGTTGATTTAAATGAATAATGTGAGGTTGGCCATTGTGGGTGTGCTGGGTGAACTCTGTGATTAAAATTCAGTGGGGCTGAGGTTGCTTTGCTGGATTAGCTCTGAACCTTCAGGTTTCATGCTGTTGTATTGTAAAAGGCAAACTGGCATGAATTCATTGTAGAAGTGACCCAAAATATTCTGTCAACACTATTTTCTTTATTAAAATTATTTTCTGTGTGAGAAATGCGTGTTCTTTACCCACAGTTTTGACTTCTGAGTGAAAAAGAAAATGAAACACTTGAAAACAGAAACTTTCAGCTTTCAGTGGAAAGCTGGAAATGTTTGATTTGAAAATGCTGCTGTGCCGGTTCACAAGTGTTGTATTCTACTAAAGAACCTGGTTCTCAGAAGCAAATGTAATTGAATTCTAGCTCTCATGAGGCTGAATTTGTAACCTGCCTTGGGGATTTTTGTCTGCTATTTCGGTATATTGAAACAGTGAAATTTTTTGGGGTGGGGGAGTAACAGTCATTTTTAGACAAATTTTAATTATGGTAGACCAATTTATGGGCACACATATGCATACGCTTCATAACCAACCCTTATTTTAGAATGTACAGAGACCTAATTCTTTTCACTTAAATCACACTTAACTGTCTTCCTCCTCTCACACTGTTGGAGAAGTGCTTGATGTATAAGGGACAGGTTGTCAGCGGATGAACTCCTTTTCATCATCGCAAATAACTGTAGACATGAAATATTACTCAATTTTCTTGAGCCAGGAAAGGAGCTTTATTTTAAGGGAAGGCTTTAAAAAAATTGTTTCAACATTTCAATCTTCTGTCAGAATATACTGCGCTGTTACATATCTTAACTCCAGAGCTTTTGGATAAGTTCCTGTTAGGCTGAAATTTAGCATGCACCCTCCTTGCAACTATTTATTTTTAGATGAGGTGCACTTGCTACTTCATTATGAGATACTGAGGCACTTATGAGACTTCAAGGCTATGTCTAAACTGCGAAGTAGAAACACTTGGGACTGTCGTGGGCCACAGGGGTCATTGAGCCCCTAACCCAGGGTGGCTGCACACACACTGCATGTGTGAAGAGGATCCAGTGTGTTGTCATTCTGCAGCTGTGCCCAGGAATTACTTGGGAGAGCAAGAGCTGCTGCAGGGAGAAACTGTCCTGGGATTCTGCTGCAGTTTAACCTGACAGGTAACTGTATTATGGTACCTAGAATCTCTACCGGTGATTCTTAAGTTTGCTGGGATAGACATCGATGACATTCCTGCCAATGGCATAATGTAAGTAAAATAAAAGGATTTTAATCCTGGTGTCCTGATCAAATGTCACGTTAGGTAATTGAACTGTATCCCGCAGTCTCAGCGGGACAGGTAATTTGATTGTCATCTCAACTGAGCTAGTGTAAATCTAGACTAACTGTACTGAAATAAACAGTTACAGCCGTGTGAAATCAGTGTGAGTGAAGAGCAATCAGGGCTACTGTGTGTTAGAGCTGGGTGAAGAGAGTGCACTTTTTTTTTGTTGTTCTTATTGGCACGGAGTAAGATGCTTCAGAACTTTGCAGAAAGTTCTCTAAGGTTGGGTCTAAATGTGAGGGCCTACCGTGATTCCAGTATCTAAGCTTACACAGAAAGAGAAGAAAATATTTACTGAGTGTTATGCATTTCTCAACAGGCTTTGCTAAAGCCTGCTACAAAGCGGTTCTTTTAGCACCTTTTCAACCTTGCCATAGCGAGAGTGTCAAAGGTGCTGTGAGGCTGGGGCAGATTTTGAACAATGAATGGAGAAACTAAGATTAATTGTGAAAAATGTGTGTTTATTCTTGAGATTTATATCTTCGTGTGAACATAGGGATTTCTTAAACAGAGCTAAGCTAAATGTTTAAATTTTGGTGAAGATTTTTCACATTAGCGTGCTTTACACACCGTAAACAGTGACTCAGTTTCTCAGGCAACAAAGGAAGAATAAAGGTGGGACATCTGTACTCCATTGACTACTTCAGTGTTTCTTTTGCTCTACACTACTTAAATTATTTGTTTCATATTCCGCTGTTGCTGAAATTTTGACACAAAATCAGACAATTATATAAATACATTTCTTGACTTATTAATGTCTGTAATGATGCCTATGGATGTACACTAGCAGAGCAAAGGTTTTGCTTTCACAGTGGGTTAGTCCCCCACTTGAATTGTCCAAAAGTGTCACTTTACTTTTATGCAATAAGTTGGGTCCACTAATGCTTTAACATGCTCAGTCACTTCATACCTTATATTTGCTTGTCACGTTAATATTTTGTTCAGTTTTTTAAATAAGTGCAAGTGTGCAAGTCCCACAGTGTTCATGCTGAAGGCTAGTTTCTTGTACTTCGCTTGAAACAATGCTGGTAGGTTGCAGCAGTATTAATCTGTAATATGGAAAAAGAAATTCAAAACAATGATTTATTGTAGGTGTTTTTTAGATGACTTTACTTTTATTTTTCCAGGTACCGGATATGATTACCAGAAGAAAAGAGGTAATAATTTCCGTACCAGAGCAGCAGTAACATCTCACAGGATGGTTGCCCACAGGTGCACTCTGAGTGACTGATGGCAGAGAACAACTCTCGGAGAGAGCTGTGTGAGCAATTTGAAAGAACAATTAATTTGACTAATGCAGACCTCTTTCCTATTTGTGAATAATCCATGTGCAAATTCTGTTTGCATTTTTTATTGCTATTTTAAATTGTCCCTTAAATTTTCATGAAGGAATTTCAGCTGTTGAGGTGATTGTAAACTGCTTGCTATTAGTATTCCCTGGAATTTTCCAGTGTTACTGAGAGTCCCTGTTTATTCCTAGGAGCCTAAAATGGGCATTTCCAGTTTTGAGGTGATGGATCTAATTTATGGCAGTGATTTTAATTAGACTTAGTTCTAGAAGTGAGACTTAGAGTGCATCAGTTGAGAATAATGAAAATCGCTTAACCCTATTTTTAGAATGATACCAAGTTTCCTATTTCACAATTGGAATAAAGAGAAATTAAGATGTGTTAGAAACCTTGCAGAATCTAGAACCCTACTTACTGCTTTTTGTTTGCAGTTGCACAGCGTCTTTATATTAGTTTGATAGCTTGAACCTTCTTTTGCAATGTGTGTATGCCATTTACTTATGAAAAATACTATAAAATACTATTGAGCATTACAATTAGCCTTTAGCTATTCAAAATTTTTGTATTTATGTTATTTATAGCAAAATCGTGGCTATCCTTTTGCTCAATGCTATGCTTCTTGTGTTATGGCAAAAGCAATACTTTGGAAAATTGCAGCTAAATTCCACTTTCAAATATGAATATGGGTATCTTTTGCATTTGTCCAGATCAAAGTGTGTGTGTCTGACTAGGTTTCTCCTAGTGGGGGCAAATTCACAGACTAGTTTATCTGTCTGTCCAACGTTGTTTTCTATTATCTTATAAATCTGTTTTCAACCAGACAAAAGCATGCAATGGAGGATGTAATAAGAATCATAATTTGGTAAACTAATTAAGTATTCCTTTGCTCTGCATAAGCTTCTTCAAAATGTGGTTGTCTTTTCCCTGTACCTTTTTTTGGATGGGTCTGCAATGCCTATCGCTCTGAAATTCAAACTGTTTGGTCCACACTCTTCAAATACAAATTTTCAGCCAGAAGGTTTATTAAAGTCCAGATGTAGTGTCCTCTGATAGCATGCCTGGGTGGTCTCTGTTCCTCGCCTGGAAAGGTGGAAGTGCTAATCTGTTACACTGACAGCTCTGAGTGGCTCACACAACTGAAACACTTATTTTCTTTTGATCTTAGTTTCTCGCTGCCTAGATGCCCTAACAGCAGAATCTATCACGGTGGATATGTCCATTTTAACTATTCCAGCAACACATGTAGAGCCTTTTAAGGAAAAATCTGATTTCTTCTCTACTTGCCATTCTCTCTGTGCAGCCATGAACAGGCACAATTTTGTGAGGCATTTTGTAGGTGGTATCTGGCTATGCCTAATTATAACTGCATGAGTGCTGTTAGGTGTGGAGAAGGGAAAGTAATCCTACAGAATGTTTAAAAAGAAAAATAAATCTGTGAGGTTTGGATTTGGAGGGGATGTGAAGAAGGTTGGAGTGTTACTGGAAACACTTCTGGTGCAATGACAGTTTCCTGATGAGTTACATTTTTACTGTCTAATGATGACACTAGCACAACATGCTTGGCTTCTCTGGCTATTTTAGTCATGATTAATACTGTATTTTTTGCTTTTACTGGCAGAATGTTTGCCCCCCTGGTTTGACACTAAAACTTAGAGGACTGTTTTGAGTGTACAAAAGAGAATCTATTTCTTACAGTGTCTTTAACTTGGTATTATTGTAATGTTTTAATAGAGTGAGAAGATGCTTGTGGACAGCTCGTGGGCAGGTTAATTTTGCCTCTTAACCTCCTGAAAGACACAATTCTGCTTTTCCTGAAGTTCAGCTGTAGTTCCCCTTTGACATGACCATCATGATATGCAGCATTTCACTTTATATCATACGTACATATTCTTATACAGGAGGACCAGTAAAGTATGTCAGGTACTGGCTGTAGTCAGTTATCCCAAGCCAAGGACATCTGGTGATGCCAAGGCTCTTCTTGGGATCTAGCTCTAGATATCAGATACTTAATGATGTTAAACGGGAGGATTTACTCACCAGTGTCCTAGCACCCAGGACGCTCAGACTGTACTGGGATGTGTAATGTTGCTGGGAACAGAAATTTCTTCTTCTGAGGCTGCTTTATTTAACGTTAGAAATTCTTATGTGGCTGAATAGTCCTAGATTGTGCCCTGTAGCCTATGAATGTGTCTAAAATCCACCTTATTCTGCTCCTCCTCTGTAAGCTATGTGGACTAATCATGCTCATGACGCAGCCCAGGAGTGATCCCATAGCGTGCATGAGCACTGGGGCTGGTGTGCCCAGCCTTGTGTTGCACCAAAGTTAAATGTCAGAAAAGAGAACAATCTTGACCCAGATGATTCAGCTGTGCTCCTCTCTGTGTACCCCCAAAAGACCCAGGCTGGAGCGCTATCTTGTTCTAGATATAAAAAAAAAAAAAAAAAAAAAAATTAAGAACAGTGAAACTTTATAAAACTTTCACTGACTTCATGATTCATACAAGCTAAAACAGCTCAGGGAATCTCAGAAATAGCTCTGAAGCACTTGTGTAGGTGGTTTTAAATCACAGAAGAGATGAGCTCTAATACATGATGGACTCTCAGTCACGGCGCAATAAATTATTACTGTGATCTTCCATAAATTCCAGTGGGGGGAGGGAAGGCTGGCAACTATTGATACACCACTTTTTTGGATAAAACACCTTACTGCTGGATCATTTTACATTCAGTCACAAAACAGGAGATATATCAGTTAAGTTCTGTTGTTGACTGTCCCAGCAAGGTGGCAAGCAGCATACGAGATACTCGGTTCTTATGGCTATCCAGATTAACTGAACACAGTTGAGGAAGATGTGTTGAGAATTTTTTTTTTTTTTTTTTTGTGAGAGCAATTAAACACTGTTAATGCCAGTGTTATAAGTGCTATGTATCTAGCTGAGATGAGCTTTTCTTAGTGTAACCTAAGAAAAGTGTTGGGGTTCATGTGACTGTTATTCCTAAAATGGCATTACACTGAATCTTCACATAAATCTAAATGCATAGAAGTAGACTGATGTTCAAAAATAAAAATCCCCAGCCAAAAAATAAAGAAGAAACCCATTACTCCGCTTTAAAGTGTTTTCTTTTGAATCTGGAGCTTTAAAACAAACACAAAACTGTGCCGTATTTCCGATTTGATCTATCCAGTGCAATGCAGAAATACGGATTTTAAAACAGCTATGTATTTATAGACAAGCTTTATGTGCCAAGCAGATAACACAGCATGATTTATAGGCAATTAGAGCTTGTGCCACAGAAAATGGCTTAAGGGTTTAAGTCCTGCCTAACACTTGCTTTATTGTCTTACATCTGAAATTATGACCCTCAGAAGGAAATTAAGGCTCTTTACTCAGATGACGCCTCGCTGTGCACAGCAGTTTTTGACTAAAAGTTCTCTAGATGACTGAAGTTTTGTGTTGGGGTTTACAAAAGAAACCCTCATGTTGAGACAAGTCTGTATGCACAAATGAAATAACCTTCATCCATCTCACTTGACTAGGCTGATCCAGCAAATTTGCTCAGAACATGCCTGGCAGACCTTGCTCTTCCCCCAGCTGTGAGCCTTCGAGTGTCTGGCAAGGAAAGTGCATGAAGAAGTGCCTTTCACCACCCCTTCCTCTCACCTCATTGAGCCTACCCCTTATGCAGGGGAGAAGGCAACTCACCAGGGTGTGCGCTTAACTGCTTTAGCTTTCTTGCTTTTGCCTGAAAAAACCTTCAGCTAACACCTGAATCTGTGTCAGAGAGAGGAGGGATCTTAGCAGAGGTCTCCTAAGTCCTGGGTGAATTTTGTAAGTAAAGCTACAGTAAAGAGTTGAGCCTTTCTCTTTGTCATTCTTAGAGGAAATGTATCACCCCTGTTTAGTTTTAAAAGACAAATCCAGCAAAACCCCCTTATATGTTTGACTGGAATAAACGGGTCAAGACTATAGATCATTAAAAGAGGAAGGGCATTCCAGTTTAAAAAAAACCCAAGCCACCACAAACAATTAATTTCGAAGCGTGTTTCTCTCTGTCACTTCTGATTGTGTATCTGCAGCACCATTTTATGAATGGTGCCTCTTGGAAGTCCCATTCTGGGATGACTGAGCGGCACAGTGTTGGAAATCTTCATCCATAACTCAAATCGATAAAGGATTCACAAATTTGGGGTTGTAATTTTGAGTACTCTGGGTCTAGTTTGTAAGTCTAGCCTGTAAGCGTACATAAGGTTTTTCTGCTTTAAGGAAAAGGCTTGGGAGTAGTTGAGGTTAAAAAAAGTCAGTTAACTTTCCTTATTACATTTTATAGTGCTGCAAATTTCTTAACCACTCCATAGGCTCTTTTTTTTTTTTTTTTTTGATCATAACAATCTCCTGAGCATGTCATTGTGAATTCATACACATGATATTACAGTGTCAGATGAAATGCTTCTCCAAGTCTTTAGAGATCTCAGTGATGCAAACCTGTCATGGTTACATCATGTCAAGATGTTGGTGAATGGTGTCACTGGGAATCTTTGAAGCGCATTTGACAGTAAAGAACTGAAACAAAAAGATGTCAGAGCAATTCCAAAACCAGAGCCATCTGATTATCAAGGTGATTACGAAAGACAAATTATAAGTACCTTGTAACTTTGTCCATGTTACCATATGTTCTGTCTTCTGAACAATGGCTTGAGCTTCCTGATTACCTGTAGTTTACCTGTAGTTCCTGAGTTAACCTATAAAAAGTAAAGATGCCCATTTCATTGAAATGTCATGTGTCTATGTATCAGGTAGCAAATGGGGGGAACAATGTAATATTGTTTAATCGACAAAGATGTTAATTTAAAAAAAATCCTTTTGCTTTAAATACTTTATATTTTGGTAACTTCATTATGAATATTTCTGTTATTGCTGTGAGGAGAAAAAAAAAAAAGTGGTTTGGTCACACTCTGCTGCCCAGTCAACTGGCAGAAGAAACCCCCATGGTTTTGAGAGCAAAGTTACCAGAATAACTATGTATTTTGTTAAACAGCTTGAACAAGAGAGAGGCAGCAACCTTAGGTAGCTTGAATTTTGAAGGCTTGAAAGGAAGTTTAGGCAGCAAAGGCTGGAATTTTGAAAGCTAGTAGTGCCTGAGGTTTCCAGTTAAGAATGAATTCTGTGTATGCTTACTACAATATACACCAGGGAAGATACAATCCTTGTCAACAATTCTCCTGTGAAAAGGAGGGAAGGAAGAATACGGAAAGAGAGGCAGGAGAGTTCATTTTACCTGGTAATAACTAAATGTACACTTAACTCTAGGTGAGTTCTGTGCCTATATGTATCAAAGTACAAATTAACTGAGAGGTTTCTCCTGCCAGATTGGCAGATGAAAGGAAAAGATTGCTCTTGACGCTTGAGATCATCCAGACGGTGCAGATGTGTGAATTCTTTTGAACCCAGATAAAAGTTTGCAGAGTGTGTGTATTTTTCTCATTAGTTCCCAGTCTTTAATAACTTTCTCCTTCATTTGTGAAAAATTCAGTTTTTGTAGGCGTGATTTGGTGTGGCGATTTTCTGCGCAAATGCTTTACTAATTACGACATTGTAAGTGAAGTACAGAAGGACAACAAGAGAATGTTAGTCAGCAAGGAAACAATATGAGGATTTCAGGGTGAAGTTGCAGTTATGTGGGAATAAAAAGAATAGTGAAAAGTGGACTCTTGTGAGACATTTTACCCTCAGAATGATGGCATCTTTTGTGTTCTGCACAGATGCATGATGAAGCCACGCTATCCAAAGAGTTTCCACCAAATGGCAATCTTCCTGTGGGAGACAGATGCAATTTATAATGCAAGGAATTACTACATTTTTGGGGTATTTTGGGGCCGTGGCAGGACGGGAGCATGAAGATTGTGTTACAACGTTTGGTTGTAGTATCAAATTTAAATAAAAATGTATTTGAAACAGCAATGGCAAACCAAACCCATAGAACAGGTTTATTAGAGGTAAGGCTTGGATTACCAGATTGGAAGTATTTACCAATGCATAATACTTTCAGTAGTCCAACCAGATATTGGAATTACTGTACACTTATTATGTAGAGTCAGTCTGAAACTTTGGGTAATACCTTAAAATTGCTGAACACACGGATAAAACTGCCAAGTAAGTCTGTTATATGTTACCTGAAAAGCTGCTGGTTCTTCATTTAATGACAGGCCTAGTGTTTGGTTTTTTTACTGCTGGTATTCAGTTTCAGAAGAGCGATGTTCCTCTTGTGTCATTCATGTTCGTAGGTTGGAGATGAGGTTTGGGAAATGTGATAGTCGGATGTGCTGGGCTGCAAAGGGACTTGATCCAGAAATGTTGGAGGTCACTGGATGAGATCCTACATTACATAAGTATTTTACAATGTTGATATTTTATGTTGCACTGAGCAATCAGTAGTTTATAGGTAAAAGGAATATGAACAAAATTAAAAATCCTTTCCTCGGCTCTTAGCATCTCTCACTTATTTTTTTTTGGTTTTGTGGGTGGAAATAGTTTTAACCTGAGTTTATCTACTGTGAATTTTCTCTGACTTTACAATACAAATGTTGAGAATTGTTTATGGAGATGCACCGAATTGAGAGGGTGGATTTTGTAATACTAATATCTTATTGAAATTTCATTTGTCCTTACAGTTTCCTTTGTTGAAACTAACGTTTGTCTGTTTGGATAAAAATAGACAGTATCAAATATAGGATGTTGAATTTTTACTGCTATACTTACTGTGATGTCCTGAAAAAGATGAAATATTGCCATATTTGATGAAAAGGCAAACAAATGCATATGACTGTCTGAAAGAAGTAGAGCAATAGAGAGCATTACTGAAGTTCATGATTTTGAATCTGTATTTCCAAACTGCATGTGGCCATCATTATCTGAAAAGAAACGTAGTGACATTTTTCAAAAGTAAGGCTTTTTCTTATGTAACAAAAGAAGCTGAACGAAAATTAGGAGTAAGAAAAATAAAAAAAATTAGTCTATTTTAGCCAGTATATTTTTATATGGCTGAGTACTGAATGACTATTTTTCACTTGTGTGATTCTTAAAGAATTATTAAGATACTTTCTTATTTATAAGAAAGATCAAAGGAAGAGTTGGAAGAAAAATGCAATCGTTGATCCATTGTTATTCATTTGTAAATGAATTAACTTTACCCAGGCACAAACTCTGATTTAGTCTATTCTAGCAAAGATCCTGAATGTTCACTGGTGATTTGACAAAGAAAAAAATTTCTATTGGAAAATAACTGTTATTGCAATTTTCTCTAGGAAAATATGATATTTAACAATTTTTCTTTGGACTCCCCCACCCCCCAAGATTAATTTTTGTATACATCTGTGCTTTTTAAAAAAAAAAAAAAAAAAAAAAAAAAAAAAAAAATCCGTGTTCTTCTTAGCTGTAGTTATCTGTGATGGAACCTTAGCTCTAGATACCCCAAGAGGTTGCTCTAACTTGTTAAACCTGACCTGTAGCCAGTTTGACTGTCATTACAATCTGTGGTCTAGTCCTGAAGCTGACCTGCTTGGTAACTCCTTAAAATCTAGACTTTTTCCTCTTTTTATGCTATCAGGTGATACATGGATATCCAGCAGGATAAACAGGAGGCTTGCAGAGAGTACTGGTGGGAAATGAAATCTATAGGGGTTACAGATGAGCTGCTTAACTCTGAGCTGCCTTGATTAGGAAACCAGGAGTCCTTAACTGGGATCTGGGTAATGTTACAACAGTGTCTCAGGTATGTAAAGAAGTCAAACCGGAGGACACTCGCTTCTCTCCACGTAACTGGTTTTCCTTTCTATAGAAATAAGAAATTATGGGCCAAGCAGGAACTGTAGTTTCTTCCAGCGTAGGTGAGTCTAGATTACTTGGGAACCGTGTGAGTTTGAAGTCTACATCCCAGCAAAGAAATCGGCTCGCCTGAGCCCAGGAGGACCTAGTCTGGTTGTTCCCTCTTTTTGCTGCCAGACAGTACTGGGCTAAGGCTGGTATCTATGTCTCTGAAGTCTGTCATCTCAAGCTTTCACGCTTCAGTTGGAGCAGCCTCTGACCACACCAAATGGAGAAGAGAAGGAATAGATTTTAAGAAAAGCTTTTAAAACACAGAGTGGGAAGGTGAATGCTCTGATGAAGACAGCGTTTGAGGTCTTCGTCCTTTCTGGACTGCTCCATGGGGCAGTTAGCCCCAAGGTAACTGGAGAGTGTGGAGAGAAGCCAAGAATGGGCGTCTAGTGGAGAGCTCAAAAAGGTGCTAGATCACTCCAGCTCTCATTTCCCCACCCTTGAAGCTCACAGTTGGCATACCCCTACACTGGAGGTGGCCCACAGTCACTAATGAGTTAGTTTCCAGTTCTCATAGGAAAACTTCCAAATAATTCCAAAAACTGAATGGAATTTTTAAATTCAAGAGGGCCTTGAAAAGTCATATTTTGACTTCTTTTAATTTATTCACTGCAGATATATTAACTCAAACACAAGGGCTGTGAGCAAACCTCTTAAGAGATTATTTGCATGCCTGAAAGAAAATAAATCAACAATTGGCTGCTGCAGACGTTAAAATATACCACTTGAATTGTGACACTGCTGTGAAATTAAATATAAATGCTTCAGAGATCCAAATAACATTAAAGCTTTGAAGAAGGTGGAATTTTAAATCTTGATTTCTGGCAAGAGAATACATACATAATAAACAATTAGGAAATAATCCAGCTCCTTAGGAAAATTATTTCCTTGAATTAGCTTCTGTCTGTCCAGTGTTTACGTTCTCAATAACACAGTACGAAGGTTGTGTGATATAGTTGTTTTTAAATGCAACGTTATAACAGGTAAAGAGAATAAAGCAATTAAGAGCCTGATAATAAAATTAATTTGTTTTTTGAAATATGGTTTAATGGACAAGTTGAGTAACCACTTTGAAACAAAGTTAAACTCTGTTGCTTTCAGGGATAGATTTGAGTTTTAGCACAAGATTCTATTTATGAGTTATGCCATTCTTTTTTATGTTTTACATTAAAGTACAGGAAATAGCACTGATTTATGGCTGTATCATAAAAGGACAGACCAACACAGAAATCGGAGTATGAAGGAAGTAGAAAATCATCTATGTACAAAAGCACAGCTGTGCCAGAGTTTACAGTCACTGATAATTTGCCCTATATATAGGGTTGTCTTTAAAAGCAAGCTAATACAGCAACTTCATCCACGAATGATGTTTGGCTGTTTATTGTTTCTCTGTCTAGGACCTTAAGTTGAAAAGAGATTCCTTCTAATATTAAAAAAAAAAAAAAAAAAAAAAAGAATGCAATATCTCTTCTTTCACTCTGTCTGCAATTAGAAAATTAGATTTGTGGTCCCAATTCAACTTCTGCTGCCAAGTGGGAAGACAGTTGACCTAAAAGCCTTTGTGGTTTTTGAAATACAGAAGACCCTGGGGACTGCTGGAAAGTTCAGGCTATCTAAAGGAATTCAAACTTCTCGGTTTACATAACTTTTCCTAATTAATTTATAAATGTCATCAGCTGTAACTTTTGTCATCATCATTCAGTCTATAGATTCAGATTCTGGAATGTCCTCATCATCTTTCATAGGAGTGATCTTCCCCAAGTTATAACTCTTTTTATGTAAAATTTTTTTATAGCGGAAGAAGCAGCTGTTTTCTGGTGTATTTTCTTGCCAACTTTCTTCTGAAAATTTTAAATGAGGGGTGATTAGGTATTTATATAGCATTACTAACACTTCCAGTGAAGTAAATTTCACAATCCCTATGGCCACTAATGAGGTTAAGGACACTGAAAGAATTATAGACAAATTGGAATAGATGAAGAGAGGAAAAGCTAGAGACATGAGGCTTATTAGGAAATATCCATTGATATCTGTAATGATTTTAGGTCCATGTGGAATATCATTTGAGATATAACTCAGCATGCTATTGTATATAATGAGTTAGGGCCTCATGAGGTAAAATAAAGCAAGCATGCAATAAATTTCCATAACAAATCAAAATAAAAGTGTGGCAATGATTTACAAACTAGGTCAAATATGTTGACCACAACACCAAAGATGGAGCTAAATTACAGCATCAGCAAATAATTTCTTAATGCTGAGAAGGATTCACAAGGATGGGTAATAACTTGCATGTAAAAATAAGCAGTTTTACTAACTCAGCTTATGATTCTGCACCAGTTAAACTATAAATACCAAAGTCACATTCACTAGTATGTCTCATATGCTCCCACCCAACTAAGTTTTAAAACTCTCATCTTATACATTGACAGACTCTCCCCTTTACATCAGTTGCTGAGCTAATGACTTAGTTAAAAGATGAAATTTGTCTGTTCTTGTTTGCCAATTATCACAAATTACACGTTTCTTGTCTTTGTACACCTTTAACTGTAGAACAGGGAACAACATTGATGCACGTCTTTGAGACAATTTTTGAGCTTTCGAAGCACAGGGTGCTCTTGTCCTGATGTCTTTATTCCCAGAATTTTGAGTCCTCTCCTATGCAAAAACTTTCACAGTCTCAAAATAAACAATTTGGAAAACGTTAATTTTTTTTTGTAGAGGATGAAGAGAAAAAGCAGATAGTTGAAATGAAAAACATTTAGAAACATATCACATCTTAAGGTATTCTGAACTTCAGCGGCAGAGAAAGTTGGACCTTCACCAGTGATTTCGGAGAACAATTTTTTTTTTATACACAATGCTTCTTGTTACCGGATGACTTTTATTGGATGGTGGCTTGTCTTTTCCTCCTTGCATGATTAGACTCAGATGTTCTAGAGCACAAATCTTCCCCTGATGGTTTTTGACTAAGGTGGCAAAGCTTTTTGCTGCTGGTTTATGGTATTGAAATTGGAAAGTGATTTTTATCTTGTAGACTCGTCCTGTGTGGTCTTTTGATAAAGCGTGCCGGTGGTCTGCCTTGCAGCATAATTCAAATTAGATCATTGTAGCCAGTCTAAACTTGGTCCTCTTTTTTTTTTTTCTTTTTTTTTCTTTTTTTTCTTTTTTTCTTTTTTCTTTTTTTTTTTTTTTCCTTAGTAATCAAGTCTCTACATCCAACAGAGTGAACGGCCTGGCTTGCATATCCTGTGCAATGTAAACCCTGTATGTATGTCCAGGAGTTAGCACTTTAACTTTGGCAATGGAAACAGTATGAATCTGTCAGTTTGACTTTAAGCCTGTGCAATTTAGTGTGGATTGGCAGAGCTAAATAGCCAGGGGCAGTGTTGTTTTAGTATTGCTGCCCTGAGCTAATGCCTTCAAAAAGTGCTACCCTCTGATACTCAGAGCCCCAGGTGGTTCACAGGCATGCTAGCCTTGTGTTAAATACATCCTATTGACGTGCCCTTGGTGCCCTACCCCTGCTCACTCCCTGCAGTTCAAAAAGTCCATGTGGAAGATCACATTTGAAGAAGAAAGTGTATTCCTTTTTAGGTAGATCTGATACATGATACAACTATTTTCTGGAAATGTTCGATCTTAAAAAAAAACCCTGTAAAAATGACCAAAAAAACTCCAACAACACTAAGCAAGAAAATCAGTCACTCAGACTCTCACATTCCAAGTAACAAAATTAAAAATAAAATTGCTCTCAAAGAAGAGAATTTACAATGATAATGGAACTGCATATAGGTCAAATAGCCTATCTTCTCCAAATTTTCAACTTGATTGAAAAAGTTACTTTTAAGCTTCTTGAGATGAAAGTCATTTAAAATACAATTTTGTATAGGGTCTGTATTCTTGTGCAGCCTGTTTTGCTCACAGGTCTGTGCAACAGCTCCCAGCAATGCAATATGTTATACACTGTACTGATTCTTTTTATTATTCTCATCCTGGAGTTGAAATACAGCTTAGTGGTAAATTCAGTTCAGTATGCATTTAGGCCGTTGTTTTAATGTGGATATACAATGTAGGTGTTTTTACTACCTTCTCTGTAATTGTAAAATTTTGCCCAGGTTGAAAGTAGTTTTGAGAAAATCCTAAACCACCTGAAGAAAATAACAGTCAATGTGCCTTCCAAATGATGATGGATATCTTGAGAATAATTACGCTCTGTGCAGTGCCTTGTCCTTTATGCACGTTTCTTCCCATCTACTTTCTAGAAGGGGATGTTAGGGACAAAGGATATAGTTGCTGCTAATGCCAGATTCCAAACTCTAATATCTACTGAGCTATGGCAAAATTTGTAGTTACAATAGACTTGAACAGCAAAGAGAAAAAGAAAAAAAAAAAGTCTATTTATCTGAGGCAGCAAGCAAAGCTATGAAATGCAAAAGGGTAACGGCAGTTTTCACTAAGAATAAAATATTCATGTTGCTAACTTACATAAAACAAAAGATGGAGTGTTTTCTGCAGGGAAATTACTTTCTCTGATGAGCTCCATTTGTGCATGATAGAGTTTTAAATTTTTGAAAACCCCCTTGGTTATTTTTTTCTTTTTTCAATTCTAGCGGTTTTAATTTTAGGCTTATAAACAGATAGATGTAAAATTTCTTGCTGAAAGGGCCTTATTCTGTTTAAAGTCATATTTATTACCTTCAGCAAAAGCAGAATTGCTTCTGTCAATGACAATGAATACAAAATCAATATTTAAGACTGCAGTCTCATAGACTTCATGTTATGAAGTGGGTACTTCAGTTTTAAACTGCCCTATAATAAAATGCGTCTTCATTTACTTCCAGTACATTTTTAACGTTCGTCATGTTATGAAGTATGCTCCAGAGGTTCTAGTTTTGCACCAGGTGACTGGAAAGCAGACAGTTGCAGATGGAGTTGTCTAAAGTTTTTCTGTCCTGCAGCAGGGACGTGGATGTGGCCTGAGCCTATGGATTTCTGGAAGTTTGATTGCCCAGGCAGAAGCTGGCTGTTTGGCAAGACTTTCCTAATCTTGGGCTTTTCCGGTCCCTGCTCCTAGAGAAGAGGAGTAAGCGGAGTAATAAGTTGGATGATATAGGACTGTATTTCGTGGGTGGTTTTCTTTTTTTTTATTTGATGGGATTTTTTGTTTATTTTTTGGTTGATTGGGGTTGGGTTTTTTTGTGTCATTTGGGCAGCTCGCTCCCTCTGCGTATATTTTTGAGAAATTCAACATTTGTTCAAGATTAAAGTGTATCGCCGGAATTATGAGGTCTGATGTGCTTTTTTTCCATGCTCATGATGGGGCATCAAAATATATGGCTTCTTGTCTTAAAGGCAAACCCTGAAGATATCAGTGTAGGGAACTTCTTACGTGTTGTGCAAGTTTGATATGGAGCTGAAACTGGAGTGAGGAAATCTGGAGGCTTGGTCTCAAACTGGGCCCAGCTTCTCTGAAACATTCATAAACCTACCTTGTTTCTGTATTGTTACAAACAGGGTTTTGAAGGCCAAAATCCAGTAAGGTCAGTAATTACCAGGCCTTCAAAACCTTCTAAATGGCTGCTTCTGCCAAGCTTTACACAGTACAGCACTTTAGGTAATATTAAATTTCAGCAGTTTAGGGTGAGGTGTTGGCTTCTCTTTAGTGTCCCAGAGAAAAAAAAACCCAAGAGAATATAATTCTCTTGATGTCTATGAAAAATATATTCTTGGAAGATGTTGGATAGTGCTAGGACGTAATAGAATATATTAAAAAACAGTAAATATAATCCGTCTATTTGAAACGAATACCATAACCTGATTTTCTTGTTCTTTTGACTATAAACAATGCAATGGTTTTAGTATGTGTATTTATTTAGCTACCACAATACAGCCAAGTTTGATGTCCCATAGAACAAAAATTTTGTAAATAAGCGATAAATATTATGGTTCTAATTTGTTTAAAATGATAGTGTTTTACCTACTAAATAAGTAAATAATGAAATAGATTTAGTTGATTGCACATAAAAGACATACATTATAGAAGGAATATGTATCCTAGGGAATAAGTAGGTGCTTAAACACTAAGGGTAAAAAAGCTACTGCAGTTTAGTGTCTCTTGTACAAGCGTTTGCTGGATCAGGTCTGCTAACAGCATCTTTGCCCTTGACTCTTCAAAGTGACAAATGTTGTCAGTTAAGAAAAGAACTCCACCTTCCCTAAAGGAACCTTTTATTAAGAGATCATAATGATGACAGAAACATAACTCTCGAGAAATTCAAGATGAGCAAAGAAATGGGACAGGTTTGAGCTATGTATCAACAAACGATGAGAAACTAGATACTTTCACTCTTATGTTCTCCTTACTTGATGAACCGAGAGTAGCACGCATTTTCAATATAGAGCTCTTCTAATGCAGTTATTACCAGGAAAATAGTTAGGTGCTAGTATGAACATTGATGGGAAGTGGGCTAGTCTGTTTATATTGTGTGTGCAGAGAAGCAGAGGCAGCTCTGTGCAGGCTGCTGGGAATGCCATAAGCTACCACAGCTGTAAAATGTAACCAGCTTTGAGACCTGCTTGCAGACCACGCTGTGTGATAGAGGCTGCTGTAGTTGGGTGAGCTGAATGAGGTCGTGCAGGAAACCAGCAGAATGGGAAGTCTTAACAAACTCTTGATTTATCGGCAAATTGCTTTACTCATTGGATCTTCTTTCCTTTCACCTGCTCAAGTTTGGATTATGGTTGCAGTATGTGAGGCCATAGCTAAACTCAGTTCTTCCCTAGGTGTAGGAACATATTGTGTTCTGAACAACTAAACTTCCCTTTCTTTTCCCATAGTCTTTAGAGAAAAGGTCGACAGGGTTGAATAACAGTAATAGATAGTTCTAATATTGCACTTTTCATCTGTAACTAGCAAAAGGCCTTTGCAAAGCAGATAAGTATAATTAGACCTGGTGAAATACTTCCAGACAGGACAGAGCTCTGTTGGAGAATGCTGATTCAATAGGACTGACTGATTTGTCTTGAGCTTGTTTATCAAATGAATTTTGATAACGGCAGAAGACATGTTTATATTCTGTAATATGTAATGCTAGTGGTATAAATGAGTTCTTTCTACGGGGAAATATTCTTCTATCGATTTACATGATTGTTGGAATAAGTCCTTAATGTACTGAGATTAAGTCTGTGCTTGGGAACTGGCCAATAGCCTTATCAAGAATTCATTTTTAATGTAGTTTGTGGGATATCTTATGTAATCCTTGTACGTAACAGTTAACTGTATCACTCATTCACCACCCTGGCAAAAAACTGCAAGCAGGTGTGCCGATGCCTTTGCAGATTTAAGACTATTTTGTTTCAAGACTATTCTGTCATGGTTGCTATCAAGTAGTGGTACAGAAAGTGGCATTTAGTAGGTGATGTTTTCCCCTCTGAGCAGGTGGATTATGTGGTGAATTTATTAGAACTTGTTATAAGAACTCTTATTTAAAAAATGAAGCAATATTGACTTTGATACGAGCAAAACAGGCTATTTGATTTGATCTCAGTATAGTGATGATAATTGCATTTTGCTCTTCTGCTGTCAAGTGCAGATGAAAAAACATGTTATGATGATAAATGGGAATCTGTACAGTCCTCGGGAGGCATCCATTGCAATATAGCAGCAATCCATACAAACCTAATGAAGGTCTTCATTAGAAATCTAGAAGAAATATTAACCTAGAAATATTAATGTAAAAAAATGATTCCAAAATAGGAGGTGCATAAGGTCAGAGACACCTGAAAAAAATTCAAGGTAACACTTCCTTTCTTCAAAGTTGTTCTGACAAATTTGTGAGCCAGTAGCATCTTTAGGAATATGTGAGCTGGTAGCATCTTTAACTAATGTGGGGAAAGTTTGCTAGGCTGTTGGGTGCACAAACTGGAGAGGTTACATATGAATTCACATTACATATTCAGCAAAGGGTCTACTTTCCTGCTGTGTCTTGGATCTGTTGAAGGAAACAGTGCAGCTAAGAATGGTTGAAAAACTAATTATTTGCCTCCGTACTGGCTTCATGTTCCATACTGCCATCATACAGGGCACTGACACTTTTTACCTTATGCAATGGAATATTCCATTGACTTCCTAGAAATTACTCTGAAATGTTACACGTTGGTGTGATTTATAGTATACTTAATTCATTTCAGGTATCTTCTTTATGAATGAAGTATGATAATGTGCAAAGAAAAGAGAGAAATAAAATGTTTTTCATAAAAAAAAAAAAATTCCAAGAATAGATCCAGAGAATATTTTTAATCATTAGCATAAAGATGTTGCCACTTTCCAGAAGGGAAGACATTTTGTAGGAGATGTTTAGCCTTGAGGCAATTCATTCTTTACACAGAGGCATAAGAAATACAGCTCCTGGCAGTTTTTATCATTACTAATAAATGAATAAGCATGGTTTCTGGAAAAACATGTTTCATCAGAAGGACATGTTACACTGTTCTTATCAATAATTCTGTGCAAGTAAAATTCAAGCCTGCGGGATTGTATTGTTGCAAGTTTTTTAGACGATCACTTTTCACACAAGAAAAACAGACTGATGAATGAAAATTTTAGACGTAATTAAAAGAAAAAAAAGTTAAATTCCCAAGTTCCTTTAACAAAGAGAATAAAAAAAATACTGTACAGCAATGGTTTGGTAGATAGTATTCCATTAAAATGAACCACATGCAGAAAAATTAGGCACGTTTATATGAGAGAGATTGACAAGCTTTAAATAGTCATGAATATGTGAATAGATGACCTATTTTGTTTTGCAATTTAATTCTGGAGATGAGCAGATTAAGGATGGTGCTGGAGAGTACAACTTGAGCTTTTAAGGGAAGAGACTCTGCGAAATAGCAATCCTGTAGGGATACTGCAAGAACTCAGCGGGGGCTGTATAACTATTAACAGATCAGGGATAGAGAGATCTTATTGCTGCCATCGAGTACCTGAGCATCACCAAACCAAGCTTTTTGTCAGACGGCTGAGGAGCAAAAGAAAGATGATTCAGTCATTGGAGTTAGTTGAGATTAGCATCAAGTAGTTTCAGAACTAGCAAAAAATAATTCGAAGGCAAGGCCATTCTTTGGTCACAAAATCGTAAGAGACTTTTACGCTTAGTCACATTTGGTGAACAGTTTTGTAGGGAAGAGTTGTCATTTCGGGTTTCAAAGCTTTATCCTTCAGAAGGAAGGCAAAGCTCATTCAAAACTGCTAGGGTGAGTAGCATCTCCTAACTTGCTGTTGGTAATATTTTATCTAAGCAAAACCAGGAGATTGTTTTTATAGTAAGAGCCTAATGAAATGCTTCTCAGTTCACTTTCACGTAGGTGTTAGTGGACACTCGGTATTTAACAACATAGGAGATTCAATTTCTTTAAATATCATCAGGGAAAACCCAGTTTTTAATTCTGTGCTTCAATTCAGTAACAGAAAAACCCCTCAAGGTTTTCTAGCTTCTCTAACTTTCCCACTGAAAAAAATGTTAGTATTTTCTGTGTGTTTTACCTTTTTCAAAAAACAAACCAACCTAAACACCTAGGTCTTTAGTTGAGTACGGGTAATGAAATATGTCAGATCAAAAGCTGGCCTATAACAAACACAATGGATTTTTGTTGCTTGTAGATACAAACCCTAGTCCTGAATACTTCTGTGCCATAAGCCTTTGACTCTGGTAATAATTGTATGATTCTGGTAATAATAGCGCTTTCCAGTGGGGATCAAAGAGAACGACCTACATGAGGAATAGATCACAACACGTGCTTACGTTTTCTTGCCTGTGTAAGGCTGCTCGCACCCATGCTGCTAATGAAAAGCCCAATATAATGTCTGTAACTTTTTAAAATGGATTCTCGGAAGGTCAGTTAGTATTCGCAGATCCTGAAAACAAGAGTGATTTTGTTCAGAGACTAGTGCCAGGAGATACATTACAGAATCATAGAATTGCCTAGGTTGGAAGGGACCTTTTAGATCATCTAGTCTGCCATCAACCTAACATGCCATTCTTACAATCTCAAAGACACAAGGACAACAGAGACAAAGAATAAGCTGCTCAGCCTGACATGACTTTTGGAAAAGCCACATGCACCATAGCAAGGATCACAGAAGCTGCTGCAGCCTGCTCAACATAGTGCGTAGTCTTGCTGTGGCTTGTTTTCATTTTGTTGTAATTAAATACCCACGAATGCTGACTTTCTATTGTTTTTCTTAGGATGATACTATCTTTCTGGCACGTCAGACATACTAGAACTACTCTTTCTTATGAGCTCAAATAATACAGTAGTATCTGGTAGATACTGGCTATTTAAGAGGATAGTTGGTACCTTCAGAGACAATGCCACCAACATTGATCATGACTATTTTTGACATAGCATGAAGTTTTCAGGCAATTTTCCTTAAAACCCCCCAAAGTCCTTTAGGTTTCTGTAACCCTGAAGAAAATAAAGAATTAATTTGGGTAGGGATAAGGGAATGCCATTTGACTAGGCGGAGTGTCTACTTTCTTAGATGTTGGTAGTGATATATATTAAGGAGGTTTAGTTGTTAGAGGATGCAGCTTAGGAAAAAAAAAGGAAACTTAGGTGCCTGTTCTTCCATCTGAAAGGGAAATGCTGCATAAAAATCCTTAAAAACTATAATTGTTGAATAATATTTAATTTTTCCTTGCTGTATCATTTTATTTCCATTCTAAGAGCGAAGTACACCAAGGCCCTGAATCTGTTGATGATAGATTTTGGAGTTTCATTGTAAAAAGTGCCTATTAAGGATATGCAAAAGGTGGGGAAAAAAGGATTTAAGTACAAAGTAACTCATGATAAAGCTTTATAGGAGAAGGATTTTTCTGGGTGATATCCAAAAGCAGCCATTCTTAGAAACAATATGACTTTATGGAAAGGCAGAGAGAATTGGGAGGCAGAAGATTTCCAAAAGTAGATGTGGTCATTTTGCAAAATGTTTATCACCTCTAGAGAGAGAGAACACTATTAATGGTAGAGGAGTCTTGCAAGGAATAACTTAGGTCTTTCCTTGCTCAAGGTTTGCTCAACAATGTTAACGATAATTTTAAAACAGCCACATTTGTTACCTGTCCAATGCATATATGTTACGGTTCTGCCTGCCCATTTATTTTATATTGCTTTTGACTGCTCACTGGCACTGAATTTCAGTGAGCATTTTCCGTGAGAACAGCATATAGCCAGAAGTGACACCTAAATTCAGCTGTCCTTACCTCATGTTGCAGAACCGTGTTTTGGCACCAAAAATCAGCATTTCCTGTATGTGCCTGCAGCTCGCACTGATTTAAATGGGATGTAACCACCACCAATGCTCACTCGCCGAGGGACATCTCCGGGGCAGGTAGGTCCGCAAGGGAGTGGGGGTTTGCAGAAAAAAAAAAGGGGGTGGGGGGTGCTTTTCCTGAGCTTTCTGGACCTGGGGAAAGGCCAGGAGAGCGCGGGCAGCCTGCAGGAGCTGGCAGCTCGCATGAGGGTTGCTGATGAGGCAGAGCAAGCAGTAATGGCACCCACCCTGCTCCTACAAAAGGCAGCCCAGGGAGTGTGGCAACCAGGAGCGCAGCAAACAGAGCATGGCAAGGCAGTTTGCATGGAAGGGCGCTGAAGGGCTGTACCAGCTTGACCAGGGAGTCATGGTGTCCACCTGGTGGAGAGCCTTGGCCTCCCCAAGCTCTGCACTCTGCAGGACTGAGGTGGCTTTCCACATGGAGCTCCGGTGGAAGCACACTGCCACCCAGGTGTCAGGCTGCAGGGTGTGCCCTACCCTTTCCATCATTTATCAACAGTCCTGGCTAACTGGGGAAGCCACAGCTGACTGGTGGCATGCAAATGCGATGCCCATCCATAAGAAGGGCCGGAAGGAGGATCCAGGGAACTACGGGCCTGTCAGTCTGACCTCGATGCCTGGGAAGGTCACGGAACAGATCATCCTGAGCAGCATTATGAGGCGCATGAAGGACAACCAGGTGATCAGACCCAGTCAACATGGGTTCATGAAAGGCAGGTCCTGCTTGACAAACCTGATCTGCTTCTGTGACAAGACGACCTGCTTGGTGGATGAGGGAAGGGCTGTGGATGTTTACCTGGACTTTAGTAAAACCTTAGACACGGTTTCTCATAGCATCCTCCTGGAGAAACTGGCTGCTTATGGCTTGGACAGGAGTACTCTTCGCTGGGTAAAAACCTGTCTGGATGGCTGGGCCCAGAGAGTGGTGGTGAGCGGAGCTAAATTCAGTTGGTGGCTGGTCACGAGTGGTGTTCCCCAGGGCTCAGTATTGGGGCCAGTTCTGTTTAATATCTTTATCAATGACCTGGATGAGGGGATCGAATGCATCTTCAGTGCTGAAGGATGCAGCATCCCAAAGGGAGAGACAGGTTTTGCAGGCATATGAGTAGAGAAGACCAGCAGCTCTCCAGCCCCACTTCCCTAGGCCTGTAGTGTTGGCTCCAGAGCACAAAGCAGTGTGGAAAATGTACAATAAGGGCATTTATTATTTTTTCACTCTGGAAAGGCTGAGGCAGAAGGTTTGAAAGGTGGGTTGGTATTCTTTCCTTTCAGTTATTTCTTCATGTCAGTCTGTGTTCATCCTTTGGTCTGCTCATTATTTACATCATTTCTCATATTCTTAACTCTAGACTTAATTTTTTCTTGGCTTTTTTTCCCTCTGATGGTCCTGCCTCAGACATCTTGATCCTATATTATTTGAGAAGGACAGATTCAAAACAAGGAACGTAAAATTTTTCATACCCTGTCACAGTGAAATTTGAGTCTGATAAACACGAAGACAAAAAAAGTGTGCTGAGTAGTGGCTAGAAGAATAACTACAGAGCAGCACAAGGGGAACAGAAGTGGTGGCTATACCCCTACAGAAGAAAAATGTTATCTTTACACAACCCTGTAAGCCTCCTCTGTTCTTTTCTGTTTATTCTTATATCTGTCATTTGGTAACTGGCTGTCCAGGGAAGAGTGTAAGATGAAGAGAATTATCTTGCATTGATTGCAACAGGGCTTTGCATTGAGAGAACAAAAAAAATCTAAGAAACCAAGAAAACTATCAGGAGTGGACAGGGTGCTGATTGTGAAAGCATGTAATTTTGTGGGGCAGAGATCTGTGTTAAGTGATGGCTGAGGATAAGCCATATGGTAAAAGGCTGGGTCTCTATTTCAGTTTAGCTGAGTGTAGGAAAATTACTCGTATCTCCCATAAATTACACTGTTTCTCCAGTTAATGTACAACCTCATAGCGCCTGCATATTAAGTAACATTTATAAAAAATTCATAAAGAGTCCAAAGCATTCAAAATGCAATACCAGGCAATGTGTTGTTAAAGTCTTGCACAGAAATTGAACCCTACTTCCATTCATCCGAGAGCTTGCAGGCACTTAACAAGGCAGTTGTAGAGTTCATGCTTAATAACCTGCTTCCATGCTCATTGGCTGTGGTATAGATTATACGAGTTCAATGAACAGTTCTTTATGTGGGTTATCTCAGACTCTCTTTTATCTGGATTTATTATGTCTGGCAGTGGTGTGCATAAGCCCAAGCTGTAAAAGATGACTGCTGTACTTCTGAGATATATGTATCTCTTTTCCTAGTTCCTGGAAGTTCTCCAGCATGGCTGAGGAAATCAGGACAGGGATGTTTAGCTGGGTGCGGTCTGGGATCTGTAATTCCTTCTGCATCTTTGAAAGATGGAAAAGGGGCACAAAAATGTAGACTCTTGCAGAAAGTAATGCATCCCCTGAGTTGATACCAGGCTTTCATTAAAATAGTGCCTATTTTGTCTTCCACAGAGATGGGCTTGTCTGCATTTTCACTGGAGTCCTTGGTTTTGAAGGATTTTCAGTTTTTCAGTCGAACTAGGTTCTGGACTGGAAATGGAAAACCACACTGGCCTTCTGGTAGATAAAAACATATTTAGCTATCCTCTTCTTAAGAATAAAAATCAGTTTCATTTCTGTTTTGTGTTGAATTGAAAATTAACATCGTAGGTGATGAGTTTGTATAAGTAAGCTTTGCAGTATTTTCTTTAAATACTGTTAATGGATTGGTGACGTTTGAGGTACTTTTATAGTATTTGAATTTCTTTGTCTCTTGTGAGAACATTAGCAAATACTAAGTAGTTTGCAAAATCCAGGTCAGCAGCAGAGGATGTTTAAAACAAGTAGGAAGAGTCTGGCTTTGATAATTTCATTTTAGTTGCTATCTTTTTATGTGTATTTTTGCAGGGATGCCTACTTAGGTGAGAGCCTTGCTCTGTTAGATGGTATACAAATATGCAGTAGATAATAATGTCTGAGTAAAAGAACTTCAATATAGACAGAGTTAACCCTTACAGGTTCTGAAAACAAAATGAGGCTAATTGATTTGACTATAGTAAATGATATTTTGTCTGGTAGAGGAAGATGGTCTTAAGGTAATGGAAACAATGCTTAAGCCATCGCAACAAGCAGGCAATCCCCCTGCCTTAAGGAGTCTTAAGTATTATTAATTTAATTGGTATGTGTTAATTTAATTTGGACATCTAGAATAAATATGCAAAGACTGCTGAAAACAGTGAAGTGTAGGCTTCACGACGGTTTCCAGTCTTAAGTTCATAAGAAATTGTTGTATTTACTGCATTTATTGTACTTAATAGCAACCAGCTGAATGCTCTGCGGCTTTCTAGTTTTGCTATGTAAGTAGACATTAAATTCTTCCAAAACAAAGAATAATGTTTAATATTTACATTACACAGACATTACACAGGACTAACTGGTAGAGTTAAAAGGAGAAATCCATTATGACCTTCTACATTATTTGACCTTTTTCGTAGTCCAACCTCTGCATAATTGCATTCTGTTGCAATTTAAACAGTTGTTTCTGTAGCAAATATATACCTCACTGTGTGAATTTACAACATGCAAAATTAATTCAGAGTCTATGAAGTGCAGAGAATTAGGTACATTTCTGGAAAAGTTGTTCTAGTATTCCCTCTCGCTATTAATAGTGTGCACATCTTCTTCTGGACTTATCTAGCTGCCAGTTTCTAGCCTTTGGATTCTGTTATAAATACCTGTTAGATTGAAGTGTCTTCTGCTATCAGAAATCTCTGCTTGTCAGATACTCTTTGCTTGTGAGCAAGTTATACTATAAATCTTCACTGTAAGAAGTGATTATGGATTGAGATGAAGTGCCTTGGTGAAGGCAAATCTTGAGTCATCCTTCTGGTTCCTTTCTGGATCTTTTTCAGATTTTCAACATCTTTCTGAATTGTAGTTATTCAGACCGTCCCCAAGGTATGGTTTAGTCTTGATATTGCAATGTACATTCCAGATGGTCACTTATGCATTCAAAGAATGTCTTGGCTACCATATTGTGCTTGGAGCTCTTACTATGTGCAGTTTCCCTTATTTCTTTTCTGGAGCAACTGCTTTCTAGGTTTAATACATGTAATAATGCCTAATCTTTCTAAGTACTCCACACTGAAATATTTTCTGTATGACAGCTATTTCTAATCTGTATGCATACAGAAGTGTAATCGATATGATGTTTCCGTAATAATTTTTTAGGTCTGCTTTTAAAGAGCTAAAATTTGGGTTTGCTCAATGAGGAAAAGAAGAGAAAACAGTGTTGGGTACATGGTATACTATGCTTTTCTTAGTACGCTTGGTAAAAAAGAAAGCATATATTCAGCATACAACATGCCTGTGAAGCTAAGGTATAGAAAACAACAGCGTTTAATTTCCTAGATGAATAGTTCGTGCGTTAATTCAATTATTGCCATTATAGCACAGATTCCTGGAAGATCTCAGAGGATGTCATTCTTCCAGAGTGAAATCTGGGCAAGGCTGGGGAGATTGTTATGGACTCGTCTCATAAACTTCCCTTGCTTGTAAAAACATACAGATAACACAGAAATATGATTTGCAAGTATTCTCCAATAGATCTGACAACAGAAACAGTCAAATGCTGTATGTGATGATCATGTTATCAATGACAATATGCAGCTGAACTATGATGTCAGCATTGCTTATGGAATTTAAGCCAATGAACGTGAAAATAATTGTCCTAAAATTCTCTTCTTTTAGTGTCTGTTTCTTTTTTTTCTAAAGCTGAAGAAGGGTGAGACAAGATATAACTGTGCAAAAAGTTGTCATGCTTATGTTCTGAGAGAAACACTGTTAAAGTAGTATTATCAGTGCAGTGAAAGCACATTTATTTCTTAGGCAAATCTATATCAATTAGCCACTATACCCAAACTTCTCAAGGAAGAGTGCTACAATTATTTTTATCTAAGTGCTCTTTAAAGAAAAAATAAAAAGAAAATGAGCGTAATTTGCTGCCATTGAAAATAGAGATTATGGTTTTTAACATACATTATTACAGGGTGAGTAAAGCTTGCTGGAGAAATTTCCTCAAATATGGGCAAAGAAAAAGTTTTACAACTTTTTAAAATCCAGTTACAATGCTTTAAACCTTTCCTCTTTTCCCCATGTTAAGTTTTTAAAAGTTTTCAGTATCTAATTTTAAATTCACTTACTGTAGTTGCCACTGCAGCTTGTAGTTTGCTGGCCTCCAACTGTGCTGAATCTGCACCAGCTTCTTGTTACTCTCTGACGTGAGTTGCTGCTTCTGGAAGGAAAAACTCAGCAGAATGTAGAAAGTGCTCTCTTCCTGCAGCCCAGGGCATGCTCTGTGGGCAGTTTGTCACCATATTCAATAACTCTCTCTCTAAGATCACCGAAGCCCTATGATGAAACAATAACTTTTATTGGTTTAATCTTTGAAGATCCAAGCTGTTTGCAATGGGGAAGAAATTTTATCTCCTGCAGATGGGGTGTCCCTACTAGGCTGGCAAATATTCCTGATCTTGTATATAAACAGGTCCTCCGTTGGATGAGATATTATGTTTACTAAAATGTAGTGCTGGAGAAAAATTGGAGACAGCCCTGAGAAGCTGCTGACACCCTGCAAATGAATTTAAATATGAGTTACAGTTCTCAAGAAAAAGATAAGAAGAGTTTAAGGGAAAGGCAGAGAGCAAAACTGTGTGTAATTTAGGGTTTATGACAGCTGCTGAGCAGAAGTAGGAAGAAGGGAGAATATAAAATGGTTCTAATAAGTCAAAAATGGGGATAAGCTGTGGAAGATGAGAGATGAAAAGAATTTAAGTATAGGACAGGGTAAACAATGCAGGATTTGAAGAAGGGTCAGAGGAATCTGCTCATCGGCACTGCTTGGAAAATATGTAGAGTCAACAATCCACAGGCTGTATGAGCTTCTTCCATTCTTCATGTTGGCTTTAAGTACACCCACATGCTAAAAGAAACTCCACTTGCTGATCCTCTTTTTAGTAACTTTTCTCACCCGTCTCTCATGGCAGTAGTACTTAGTGCATCTACAGGTTGTTTGCATCCAAAAGGCACTATTTCAAGGCCACGCGTGGGCTGTCTGCCTTTGTGGTTGATTTTTACATACACTGCTGTGAAATTAACTGGGACTATGGTTGTCCAAAAATATCTTCAGTACAAACGTAGAACTCGATCTGCTTATTTTATGGACCAAAATGTGGTTTATTTTTGTAATAAAAAAATTGAGTACTTATCACTGTGCTATGCAAGTACCTCTCGATAGATGCCTGTATCGTCCCAGAGCTTATTTGTGGGAGGGACATGCTATTATCCTTCTTTATAGTTTGGAACACTAAAGCAAAAGGATTTCAGGCTCAACATTCAAAACCAAGCCTTTGATCTTTGTGTTACAAGACATCCCATTTCTAATACTCCACAGCCGAATGCTCAGAGACTGACTTAAATTGGAGTTGTTGGCACTAGGACATTCTTAATGTGTGTATAAAGTTCCTTTATTTGTTTTCTTCTGGCTTTCTAGTCTAGTCTCTGGTTTTGCATGGAACTGAAAATGCTTACCAAAAGGAGACCTCCTGTAAGTTGTGAATGTAGTGAAAAATCAAGATTGTGGAGAGTATTTTATTAGATCAGCTATTAAACAATCTTTTCTTCTTTTTTTTTTTTTTTTGCTGAGGAGCTTTTCTGGAAATACTATGTTTAGGTTAGGCATTTTATTGGTGAAATGTTACTTTTTTTTTTTTCTTGGTCCAGTCATATATTTTGTTTTTCAGTATGATGTGTTTGTGTAGTCTTTTCTCCGGAAAAGTCAGTTCATGCACTTGCTGTTTCTCACGAGTCTTTTTGTTTTGAGTAAACTAGAATGTCATCTATTCAGTATAGTTTCCTGTTTGTCTATAGTCCATTTTGTATTTTGATCCTTTAAAAAAATTACATCTCTCCTTCCTTACTCAAACTCCCAGTCTCTTGTGCGAAGAGAACTGGACAGGTATTTCTCCCCTAGAAGTACAACTCAGAACTCTGTCAATTCAGAATGACTAAGGTACAGGTGTTTTCTTTCTCGTCCGTAGAAGAAATGGAATGTTACAAGTTATCACATAGAACCACTCTTTGGGGTAGTGTTTTTGGCTATTTTTCTACTAGAGTAATAAAAGATAGTATTTGTACATTCTTGTTAGGTTTTTAAGAACTACTTTCAGGTGGAAAAGGTTTAGGGGGAAAAAAAAGATCCACACTACCCCCTGACCCCCCTTCCCCCCCAAAAAGGTGGAGCCAATTTATGAGTTTTCAGAATACGTCAGCTTTTATGTGCGAAGATTAAAATCTGCTAACTTGCCATTACCCTCGCAATCCAGCATTGCATGTAGTACCTAAGAAGTGTCTATGTATATAGAAATTTACCTTCTGTTAGGTTGTATTTCAGAGCACTGGCTTCACACCTTTAACTTCCAGCCTGTTGCCAAAAACATTATCAAGGCCCCCTAATAATACTTAGTGGCTGCCTTATTACAATGCTTTGCACTCCACACTAATTTGTAGGTAATTTAAAGAAATCTTTCTGTGCTGTGATTATATTAATTTAACCTTTGTTTGCAGCTTGACTCTACTATTTCCCTTCAAAATAACAAATTAATTACTGCCGGTGAAATTTGATGCAATTTCACTTCCTGTTTTTGATGGTGTAACCAGAGTTAACTGCTCAGCAAATATATCTTGCAGAGCACTCTGTTGCAGTTTAACAAAATTTATGCTATCGGTTGAGGGAACTGCTGCAAATGTTGTACTCAAGGCTCTCCAAAATGTAATTGAGAATGTCAGGAGAGATCATTACAAAATACGTGCTTGCCGAGATTTATCTGTTACACTAGACAGCTTTAAAGCATGCAATATGTACAAAAGGTGGAGTGCTGTAGAGCTGTTCAGGTACAGTAGCACAGCTATGGAACATGGCCAAGCGAGTCATACATTTGTTCTAGCTACGTATATTTTAAATATAAAGGAATGATTACCAGTGTCAGGTGCTTTATATGACTCACATTAATTTTGAGAAGAGGAGAGAATAAAGCCCAAGAACTCCTCCGTACATTGAATTTAAAGACAGGATGCAGAGGACTCAATGAAATAGGCAGGCAAGATGCACAGTTCTTTACCCTGAATTTTAAAAGCAGCTGTTTTGTTAGTTAAGGATATAAAACATGAATTCCCATGACAAATCTTAAGGCAATGTATTTCCGATATTCTGATCAACAGCTTTTAAAAAATGTTAACTGCGTTTATTCTGACACTGTTCTGTGCTGTTGTTGTCAAGCTTTATGGAATAATCTTGTGATCTGAGTGATGATTATAATTGCTCTCTGCAGTTTACTTATTAAGCAGCAAAACATGTATCTTTTATACTTTTCAGAAATAAATCTGCTGCTTTGGAAGTGTAATAAGGAAAAATGGCTGAATAGTGAAGAAAAACTACACAGAACTAAAATAAGTATTATGCAGTGCACCCATGCAGAAGTTACTAATGGTACGGAGAAGCTCATAAACTCAGATGTATTGAACCTCAAATTGTAAAGCGTGCATGTAAGTTTGATAATTTATATATGAAAAGAATATAAAGAGCTTGGAATTCACATGTATATAATTGATAAAATTTACTTTCGATATGATATCACTCCCCTGGTATTAAATGAAAGGCTTTGCGCACCTCATTGTTTTATTTATATGAAAGGTGACAACTCAATTTTAGTCTTTTGGCCAGTTATCTGCTTAAAATCAAATACACATTTGTTGAGAAATTTGGAAAAAGATATAAGAAATGGAACTAGATGTTAAGGTAGGTAAAAATTACAGTTTATGAAGAAAGAAAAAGGAAGTACGGAAACACTCAGATGCAAACAGAATGTTACAATGGCAAAAGTGGGGAGTGACTGAAAAAAGAGAGAATGCGGATAAAGAAATTAGTTAAATTCAACCTTTTGTTTTCTTTATTCAGCATTTTGTCTTACTTATAAATATTTCCCAATGAAACTGCATTATATTACTGGACAGCATGCAGAGATTGAAGCTAATTTTTAGAAATGAATATACCTCATGTATTCAGGAGCCACCGCTTATCACAGGGCTGTAATGTTGCCATGAGTAGGAATAAGAAGTGGGTTTGTCATTGTTTTATTTACTTAAGCCTTGCTAAATTGGTAGAGTTCTTTAAGTCCTAGAGATAAAAAGAGAACTATGGGTGAAATACTGTTACAGTCTGTGTGCAGAGCTTGCTTTTACCATTTTCTCATGGTGTGAAAACCTAGTTCACAAGAAACAACATTAAACAGTTGAGAGAGGAAAGCTGTATAAAGATTTTAAGTGCAGTGTATCTTTGTATTTCATGTCTACATATTGTTCTCTGATCATGAACACCTCTATAAATAGGGATAATTGAATGGACAGTGATTCAGTTGAGCTAAGGTGACATACAGGCTCAAAACCATGCCCATTTAGGCTTAATGAAGGTCTACTAATAGGCTCAGCAGTGATGTTTTTGTTGCTTCATTTACTTTTGAGTCTTCATGAGGAAAGAGCTAAGAGTGAACCATTTGCTCTGCTGTCTTAGGTAACAAAGACGGCCCTTCTGGTGGTAGTATTGTTTCTCATAAGCACTGGAATAAGAGAACAGATGTAGGTGAATGCTATCACATATACACTGGTTTTCCACTCTGTAGTGCTTGTGTTGATGCTAAACACCGGTCCTTCCATTTCATTACTTGATCCTGGTCATCTTAAGGATAATCATTTTGGTTAGTGTCAGTGCAAAGGGACATTGCAAAGCTATCGTTCTGAGGGATGTTCATCGAGGGAGGAATATGACATTTCTGGGAGACTGTCAGGGCCCTCGTGAAGTGTTAAGATTATTTAGGTGGCTGTGCTGCAGAGAAATGTACATTAACTTGAAATATGGGAAATATCTAAAATACGGAGTTCCAGTTTATTTGATCAGGGAGAAAACCTAGATAAAGAAAACCCCTGGGTGTTTTTAAAATGTTCCTTAATGCTTTTTATACTCCTCAAGATGCAGTGAAGGTCAATGCAGTAGGAAATGTCTCCATTGATTTAGATAAACGGTACCTCTTTGCAATGCATTCCATTTTCCCTTTTATCCACTTGAAGAGCTACCATAAGACTTTACCTTAGGCTGTCAGGCAATGTGCAAATTTTTCATAACCCCTGGTGAGGTTATTAGGTTGGCGTATCTCTTGCCCTTTAGGGCAAGCACTTCCACTAAGAGGCTTTTTCATTTGTTGTTATCACGGTGCTTGCATTATAAATATTTATTTCTGCTAGTAATTAATTTCTCTTGGATTTTATTAACCTATAAACCAGAATGATATTCAGGTTAATTTGACTTTAATATAAAAATGAAAATAAAAATATTTCTTCTTTCATACTTTATTTGTATGTTGCCATGGTTGCTCTGTAACCATTTCTGACTAATACTGCAGGGTTTATAATGCACAGCAGAATACTGAGACTGAATAATAAGACAATGTACATATGTAGTCAGCAGGTTTAATGGTATCTATTAACAGCAAAATGCGTTTTAGGAAGTCCCAGTGGTGAGACCATGGCCCTATGATCTCAACAGGAGTTTTGAAACTTGCTTTCAATCCAAATACAGAAATTATTGCTATAGAAAGCAGTCTTGTTTAATAGCTAGTTAAAGTACCTATGTATATAGGCGTATATATATGTATATTTATACACATATATCTAAATTGTTGCATATCCTCAAGGATAAAGACGTGCAAACATTGTACTGTGGCTGCCACCTTTTTACAAGAATGTTGCAGGACCCTTTTATCCACTTCAGTGATAAAGCATTAGTTGTAGTACTGAAGATTGCTAGAGCTTTCACGTATACTTGCAAAGATTTTTGTTTGGAATAGACAAATGCAGACTTGTCAGGTCTCATGCTGTCAGTTTAATACTTATGTGTTTGCTACCTTCTTTCTAGCTGCAGAGTTACCGCACTGATTTGTAGCTGCTCCTGTGCTTTCATCTGTGCTTTGTGCAGGCAGAGCAGGAGCTAGAGGGAGGCGGTGGTACTGCTCACCATCGAGCGCTTGGCCTCCCAGGGGGTGTATCCTCTAAGGATCACCAGACAGCAGTTTACTGCAACAGTCCCTTCTGTTGCAACTGAATCTACCTGAGTCTGTATGTCTGTTAGAGATCAGGGATTGCTGGGGCAGGAATGTTTGAGACACATCAGTGCAGTTTCAGACTTCAGGCTTGACTCTTTACTGGATTGACAATGCATAGTGCCAATGATAGTTCTTAACCCCTGTCCGTAATTATCACTACATATACAAAACAATCAGTCCTTAATAAATTTATCCTAATCAAGTATGTAATACCACTGAACAGACACCTTTTTGATTAGCATTTATGGCTCTGGTCCTCAAAAGGTCATGGTGGCCAGACCCAAGAACTCATTGATTAAGGAAGTCTCAGCTTTCTTCATGCAGTGTTGGTGGCTTTTATGCTTCTCTGACCCCTTCTCAACAGAAAAGGGGGTGATCTCATCTGACTATGCCATCTTACTTTTATGACTTCTGGTTTCCCTTATTTTCAACGTGATTAGTTTAGAAAAAATGTAGGAAAAATTCATGCTCAGAAGTGTATTGTAAGATCGGTGTTTGCATTCAAAGTGCAATACAGATCTTTCATAGTCAGAAATTAACAGAACTGAGGCAATAATAACATAGATCATTTGCTGAAAGAAATATCCGAAATGTATAATTAATTTTTTTGTTGCTAAGTTGCTATTCCTAACAGTTTGAAGCATCTCTAAAGGTAATGGAAGCTAATGCAATAAATTCTTTACCTTGTACCAACTTTAATGATAAATGTGAAATACTAACCTAGAGGAAAAAAACAATGAAATAGTCTTCTGCTGAGTTAGCAAGCTGAACTGGCTCCATAAATACTGCAATGAGTAAGGCAGTGGAACCATGCTTGCAGGGACAAGACTGAGAGGGGGGTGGAGAAATGAACTTCATTCAGGAAGAAGTGAGCTGTCGCATGAATTTGGCCATCTTATGGAACTTCCCTCTGAGATGTATATTTTGCAGAACTGTAAACTTTACATCTTGCGTAACAGTTCAGTAATTAGAACAAACTTAGAGAGAATCTACCCTGCTGCAGGTGTTAGGAGTGGATCCAAATAGCCAGAACAAGAACCCAAATTTGTGTATCTTCCAACAAAGCTGAATGATGCAACCACTGTGTTATTGGTAGCGACTAGATATTGAGGCTTGTTTTGTTTGAAATCACTTGGAGTCACCTGAATGGAGCAACAGGGTTGTTTTAATTGGCATGCTTTCTGTGGGGTAAGAAATAACATTTTGTGGGCCCAACTTGAGTAGTAATGCTGAGAGCCCAGGAGAGTTCTTTTAATTGAAAAAGTTAGAGCTCCAAAACAGCTTAAAACCTGCAGTCATTATTTGCGTTCTTTATCTTTGCCTTTGATGGCCACAAAGAGCACCTAAGAGAAGTTATGGCTTTTTTAAACTCTGGAAGCTAAAATGCTATCCTTTGCCAGTCTCCGGTGGCTGTTCATAGGCCATGTATGCCATAACCCTTTCTGTAGTTGTGCCAATTTCCTCAGATCACTCCTGACAACATACACTTCTTAGGTTCTGCAGCTCCCCATAGCAAAGATTTTGTAAACTCAAGATCATAAATAAAACATACCATAAATAAACATATTATCTTTGGGTTAATTCTTCAGAGTGCTTTTAATGGTAATAGAGATTCTCGGTCTTCTCAAATCACATTGTATCATATTTTAACTTTAGATTAGGCTGCAGATCATCAGAAAGTAAAGACAGATGAATTTACAACTAGCCCACACTACTAAATTCACCTTTGGGAACATATTGAACTGCTACTACAATCAGTTTGAAACTGTCAAAAAAAAAAAAGCTGTAGCGCAGAAAAACTCAGAGACAAGTAACCGGTTGAAAGTCAGTGATAAGAGGTAGAAATTCTCAGAGTACTGCCATCGTTGCTGAGAACAAGGATGAATCTGGATTTTGTCACCCTTCTGCTTTGATGGAAGCTTTCTTGTGGTTGAAACTGTGGTGGCATGGAGCTATTCCTTGAGATTACATTTCCAAGACACAGTTTAAGAGCTCAGTAACAGAGGGATTGCAAAAAACTTAGAGTTTTTTCCTTTCTCCTGAGAGAATAATAATTTCATTTTGAATTTGTGTGGCTGGATGAAATTATTATGAATATCTTAGGAGTGGATATCATAATGTTGGTGTTTATGAATTCCAGAATGAACTAGGTGCCCTTTAAGTATTTCAGGGCCAGGCAGCATTTTGCTTGGTTGCCATTCCTTTTCCCAACAAAATGTTGCTGCAGGTGATCTACATAGACTTTTTTTTTTTTTTCTTTTTGTGATCACTTCTATGCATATTAGTGAGGTGGAAATGCTCAAAGTCCACAAATACGGTCAACTGCACATGTGTGCGAATGAATTTATTTGTCCTGATGGGCGCAGGTTGAGCTGCATTTGTTAAGGACAATGCAGGATTGGAAAGGAGGATTAACATTTAGTGGGATCATAATTTTATGGGGATGAATGGGGATTTAGAAACAGTAATAACTAGAGTGATGGAAAAGTATGATTTCTCATAAATTTTATTTGTAGATACCTTGTGGCTCCAGTTCTACTGCCCAAAAGCATGTTAGGTGTTCTATAAACTACAATCTCTAATTTCAGCCACTAATGACGTATTGTGGTACTCTTGCATATTGCTAGGTAAAACAGATTTGGGTATGTTACTCTGAACCATTTTGACGTTATCTATTATCTGGCTATTATCTATTGCTACAATAGTCATAGATAAAATGAAGTGTAGAAAATGGATATTTCTTGGCAAGAATTAGAGAAGGTTTATGAGGAACTACATTGCATGAAGGATGAAATGGAGGATATATCAAGTTCCCACAGAAATGTTTTCAGTTACGCAGGTGTTTTACCATTGACCTTTCTGCTACTAGATTAAATAAAAGGAAATATTTTTACTGAAGTTTCTGGTGTATTATTTAAAAGACAATAAGACAGTTGTGGGTTTTAATATTGCCAGAATGCAAGTCTTAAACAGTAGACTTATGGCAAGCAAACTTCTGTCTTATTGAGATTTTACAAAGAAATTGAAAAATTCTGTATTAAGTAAACACTTGTGCTGAAAATTAAGCAGTGAGAAAATCAGAGAAGTTTCAAATAAAAAAAGTTACTGTACAGATTTTCTACCCTCAAATACAAAAACAAGACTTAAAAAGCAGATAGCAAAATAATATGGCCTTTTATTTAAACAGTGTTTGTACACCACATTCAGTGGGGTATATGATAATATGAAATTATATTTGTTTTTGAAACTTTTCTCCTGCTACTGCCCCTCTTTTATTTCTGTAGAGTGTTTGTTAAAGAAACTTGCCAGACTACTGTATGCTGCTTATTATTTGCAGCCTTTCGGAGTTTAATGTTCATTTGACTATTTTCAGGGTGTGCTGAATGATTACATCTACAGTCATTATCTTCACAAAGTGTGTTTTCTTCTGGTGTTTGTGCATATTGGCTTGTTTCAGAGTTACTCGTGAGTTCTGGAGCAGTGGGTTTTGTTTCCTTGTTGCTTGTTTAGTATTTATAAAAGACTGTATTAATAAATGTGCAAGGGGACGGATATTTTGTCAGCTGAATTTTCAGTATTTTCCCTGGAAAAGATGAAGGGTAAGGATGGATTTGTAAGTTGTCACAGACTGGCTTCCTTCCAGTATTATCATATAGCAGTGACATTTTTAATCGTTTCATTTTGAGAGAGAGAAGTGACGAATCATTAAAAGAATCTGAGAAAGTGCGTGAACTTCTCAAACAGATGAAATTAAAAAGAGAGGTCAAACTGGGGGGCTGTCAGCCCTTTAAATAACGTAATGAGATTCCAGTGGACATTTCTGCCCTTTGTGAGTTTCCTTTAAAAACGTAGCAGGTTCCAGCCTATTTGTAAACGCATTAACTGCATTTCCTTCTGTCTTCAAAGGTTACAGATTTGGAAGAGAAGATGAAAGCCATTGTAAGAGAGTGTTTGAGACTTTCAGTCCCATCTTTACCCTTGTTTTTTACACTCCACAGGCAGCGCAGTGGTAGAATGCACAGTGGGATACCTGCTTTAAAGGCCTCATTTTACCTTTAAAAGCTATGCTGCTGACAGTGCATTTTTAAAAAGGTCTTAAACTTGAACTGGCAAAAAGGTCTATCTACTAAATACAAAGACTTTGATGTTTTTTGTTTTCTTTCCCTCTGAAATTTTCAATGGGGTTGAAAGGTCCTGTGAATTGAATGACCTATTCAGCAATAGCTTTTGTCAATATGTTGTGTGGATTCGAATGAGTCGTGCTCTCAGCAGATTATTAGAGATGATCATTTAGTTTGGCTGCAGTTTTACATACGTGTCTGAAATACGGCTTTAAGAAAATAGAGAATTTTTATTAGAAGCACAATTCTTCCCTTTCTTTTTCTTCTTCTTCTGGAACTATTTTTGACTGCAGCTATATGCATTGGGACATAATTATGCACATTAAGCAAGTTTAAAGCAAGCTGTACATGGAGGGGGGGGAAGCTATGGAGTTTGGAATGGCTGTTTGTTTTTTTTTTTTTTTTTTTGCAGTTACTTAACATTCGGTTTCCTTTTTGTTTTGTTTTTCTTACCAGATGCCTAGTACCTGTCTATCTGGACTGAATTTTGGTGGTTCAAATTTGTTTTCTTAATCAAAACTAGCTAAGATTTATAATAATAGTAGTTCTATTTATTTCCCTTTTCCATTGAAGGCACCTCTGACTAATACTAACTTGATAGGTCAATACTAAGATTAAATATCCATCTATATCAGATATGTGATATACAACGTTTAAGTTCCATTTTGAACAGTTCTTGTCTGCTGCTACTGCTTTTTCTGTCTTGTGATAGTACATCGAATAAAAGATAAAAATAATAAAAACATCCTAATAGAGAGCACTCTTGCTGAATTCAGCTGTTTTATATTCTTCATAACTGATCTCTGTGCTGTTCTTATCAAAGCGGTGCAGGCTGTTATCTCTGACAAAAGACTGATATATCATACGTGTTTGTTCCCTGGCTATATTTAGCTTACTAATAGGCTACAGAGTTATTCTAGGCCTTGAGAAGTTTGAGGTCTGAACTGTGAAGGGCAAGTGTTATCAGCCCCTGCTAAAGTCTTCAGGAGTTAAAGGTGCTCTTTTCCCTAGCTTCATATCCATACCCATTATTGACACAGTTCTTTTCTAAAATTAATTTTGTAAAATAGTAGAGAGGTTTTTCTCTTTCTGTCTTTTCTTTTCTGCCTTTTGCCTCTGTCCCCCTAGATAGAAGCCAGGTGAGATTGGCAGTGTCTTGAGTTGTGAGGTCTTGGGAAAAGCAGTTTTTAGGGGGGAACCCAAAGAACAGCCAGGGCATTTCCAGTGCATGAGAAGCACTGGCAAGGGCTGGTAAATTTTGTTTGAATGCCTGAATTTATCTCATCTACTTGAGATGCCTAATCTTGTATACCTTAGGCTTGCCTTGTAAGTAGTGGAGAGACTGGCATCTCCGAACTTCATACCAGCTAAGATTTGAAATGACCTTAGATATCGCACCCTTCACACCCCGCCTCTCCTCGCCTTCCTTTTCCTAATGGTTTCCGTCTTTACGTTTATTCCTTTGGGAACTCAGTGTGATACGTGCCCAGCATAGGTACCAGATATTTGATAACCAGATCCCAGTCTTTGTATTGCAATTTTAAAGACCCTAGGGTTTGTTCAATTGGTTTTTTTTTAATGCTAAGAACTCCTAAGTCTGAAGATGGCATGCACTTGTTTAAATACAGTCCTACTTTGTATTGCCAACAATACCCAGTTCCTACAAACCTCTTGATTTTCATGGCTACGTTTTCATAATGAACAGTGTGACTAGATTTTCTCATGCAAATTGTTCAACACTTAGAGATACTGGTTTTTTTGGTTCTTTTTTTTTTTTTTTTTGCTAGGCCAAATTTGCATTTCAGGAATATCCACGTGAGGGTTCAGAACTATCAGGAAACATGGATTTGTATGTGCATTGGGAGCTAAAGAATAGACAGATAAGACTAACTAAATATATAAATTACTTTCTTTTTAAATTTCATGCAGAACAACAAGATTTGCAAATATTAATTATGCTCTCTGATTTTATTTGACAGTATTACAGAAATGCTAAGTATGTTTCTGAGTTAATAATTACAATATACTCTCGAGGGAATATGTTCAGACTTACTAAAAATTCCCTGTAACTTCCTTTGCATTTGTTGTGGATGGTGAAAAAGAAACTATCTTGAAAGAATAGCTCCATATGCAGCTACTGTCACTTAAAAAGTATTTGACAAAAGCTGTAGAATGATTAAAAAACCCGTTCTCTCAATTTTTAGTAAACTTAAAATAGAAAAGAATTCTATTTAGAATAGAAAGTGTGATACCTACATAAAATTATTTATTTTGTTATGGGAAAAAATAATCATTACAAGTAAATATTTAATTATTTACTTTTATTTTTAAAAGGTGAGAATTAATATAACAGCAGATAAAGACAATATTAAATATAGACAGCTTCAGGGTTTTTTTAGGCATGCTCTAGAAATGTGACCAAAATGCAAATAAAACCAAACACTTGACCATTTGGCCTGAATAAGCTGTTGGATATAACTATCATTGATTTATCCTGTCTTTCTAGCAATGGCTTATTTGCCAGCTGGCCACTGTTTCCATGAAATAATTCACTATAATTTGTGTATTGAACAGCGTACAGGCTCAATTCTTAACTTCTGGATTTCACATGTTCTCTAGCCACTCGCTCTGCATTGTAGCATGTTCTTGACCAGCTCTTTCATTTGTGCTTCCTTAACTGTTTTTAAATAGGCAAGTATATTTTAACAAAATATTATTTAGCAAATAATAAAGCATGTATTATTTTTGGACAAGTTGTTATTTACTCAAGTAAATGTATGAAACGATTAGCAATGTCATCATAGGTCCTACAGTCACATTTGAAGAGGCATAAAGAAGACATGTCTGTACTTAGCTGTAAGGCTTCATTACTGTATAAATAGTTGCAGGTAATCTTTGTGCTACTTCATCTGGCCTTTCACCATCATCATGGTAACAGGTGCTGTGAAATGGAAGTGTGAGAAAAAGCAAATCTTATCTTTAGAAAATTCTCCTTCTCCGCTCCATGTTCTGCTTAAGAAATCCTCAGGTTGAACTTGAGATGTTTGACACAGACTACTAGTAAAATAATGGTCTCCTGCAAGTTTCTTGTCCGGATCACACTTCAGATTCCAACCCCTGTGTTCAAGACTGTTCAAATTTGAGATGGGCTTAGGGCCATCTTTAATTGGTAGCTTTGTTTTCCACAACTGACATTGGTCGGATGTTGCTGACAGCCATGAACATCCAACACAAGGAGGATTAGATGTCAGATATTACTGACCACTTGAATTTTCACTTTAAATTGGATGCAGGATGGGGGAAACCCAATAAGAAAAAAGTAGGGAAGTCCAGGGCATGCGTGAGGGATATTACAGTGCACTGGAGACCAAAAATAGGCTCCTGGTCTCATTAGCTACCTTCTGAGTTACTGGTTCGTACCTTTGTACTCAGGTCTCCAAGGTGAAAGGCTAATAATTAATTCAATTCACTGTCTATTCTTTTGAAAGCTCCAGAGATTAAGGCTCTTGAGGAGTGATGATGGCAATCTCTTCTAATGTTTAAAATACTGTTAAATTGGAGTTAGATTCTAGGGTTGACAGTTTGAAACAGATGCAGATCAGTTCATCGCCTTCTCTCCCTGCTGTCTACCCAAAGCACTGTAAAGTCCTCCTTTGGTAAGCAGCCATAATCACAGAGGTGTTAAACCCATAACTTCTGTGCTTTTTGTTCCTAATCTCCGATTCCTCCCCTCCCTTGTGTCTTTTTGCTTTAAAATGATAGGACTTTGGTAATTCTTCGTTTACAGACTTTTGTGTGTTAGAGGGAATTAACGTCTCCCTGTCCACAAGATGAGATGCAGAAATGGGTGGCCTCAGCACTTGGGATTCTTGGATGTCCTTTGTTGGGGAAAGGGAGAATGAAGACTTAACACAGAGGCATGGCTGTAGGCACAGGCGGATGCTTGGAGTTAACCCGTCCTCTTCTAGAGGAGCACGTATTGAACTCACTGGCTGCAGCTGGCTCCTGATGCTGTATCTTTCTTTTCTATTTTTAGTTTCCAGCACAGTCTGCTGGTGCTGGTAGCTGGACATCCCAAAGGATATGAACTGTTCATGTCCCTTTGCAAGCTCTATTAGGTCCATACAAAGTATTCTCATCTGCTTGAGGTGAGCTTAGGATGTGAATTTAGATTACACATATGGCAACGTATTGGACTCTAGTATTGACTTCAATTAGACTTGTATTAGCCTGGGGAACTTAGGCAAAGTATTCCTTAATTAAAATGAACCAAGTGTGATCCCCAAGCAGGCAGTCCAACCTCGTTCTGCTCTCATAAACGTACTCAGTATTTGATACTGTCTTCAAATCAGAGAGGGCTGAGGAAGATTTAAAGCAGTTTCTGGTCTCAGTTTTATGGATAGGAAAACCCACAAATTCTAGTATTAGCAGGTTTTGCTTAAAGCTTTCAATGAAGAGCTATTGTTTTTCAGGGTGGATGATTTTTCCCTGTTTTCAAGTACATTAGCATAACAGAAAGCAGTGGATTTTAGCTGTCTCTATCACCAGGCTGTGCATACTGTTTGCAAATTAGTGCCACACACTTGATGCTCCCTGTAGGTTGTATGGCTTAGAGGTATCATTCATAAAGTGCCAGACATGTCATTTTGCAGGCTCAGGTTTCAGTATCAAGGTGAAGATTTTCTTCAACATGGCATGAGTAATTCACAGAGATAACTATTTTATTTAAAAAGGTTAAATGAAATGTCAGTTATTACTGTGAGACTTCAGTCACCAGTTAACTTTGAATGCTCTGGCACTGTAAATAGCACGGGGACTGAGCTTTCTGAATAGCAGTCCTTTCAGTTCATAAATTACATCAGCTTAATGGGCCACGAACTGCATAGAAAATGCTATTTGCAAAGATGTGAGTAACTCTTTCTAAGCAGCTGTGACATTTGTTCATTTGTAAGAAAAGCTAGAGGGTTTTTATTTTCCTATTCAGTGTTGAGGTAAAAAAGAAGGCATACATTGAAATAAAATTAATGCAACATTGATGATTATGTTAGATTGGACTTTTCAACCTTATATTTATTTTTAAAATGAACTTCTAATGCAATCCAGTAGTGAGAAATAACATCAGATTCAGGAATCCCAACAGAAAATAAAATAGATCAGTGTCAGGGAAGAAAAGTTAAGTTCTGATTTTGCTAAAGGTGTAGTTCACCTGTTTCCTAGGATAGGGACATTCGTAGACATCTCTGAGATTAAAGGAAGTGGGGAAAATTCCTTTCTGTTGCTATTTTTATGAGAAATTAAGTATCTGAAAATAACTTGTATAAAACATCATTTTGGCTTAAGTCTTATTTATCTGAAACTAAGTTATTAGAACAATTTTTTTTTAAAAAATTGTGTGAAAATGTGTTAAAATAAGAGTTTTGGTAGCATGACCATTTTAAAACAGCGAGCGAGGGGAAAACAATACATTGGCAGTGAAGTTCAGTACCAAATCCTGCTTGTTTTAAACTTGCGGAGTTCCCATTGACTGACACAAGGGGAGTTTTTATAAAGAATAGTTTGGTCAAAATCCCCGTTTGGAAAATTTTGTTTATCCTGTTCTTCAACAGTCAAGTTATTTGTAATGTCATGATTTCCATGCTAAATGCAGGACGCTGGTAACTAAACAGACAGTATTCTCTGTGCAGGTTTTGTATCGATTATAGATAATGAAGTTGTCAATTTCTTTGCCATTATAGATAGAGCATATATTTTTTGCTCTAAAGACACTATTTGTTTAAGCCCTTGCTGTTGAGAGTATGAATTTTCTTGTTCGTTCAGTGGAGGCAGGTTTGCTTTCAGAAATGTTTGCTTCCCCTGTAACATCCTTTTGGTTCACCCTGGTTAAAACGAACAGGAAGACAAGACAACACCAAAGTTCTCAGGTATTTGTTTTTACTAATTTCCAGTATACAAGATATTTTAAAAATATTATCTATGATTATACAAAAATTAGAATGCCTTTCATTGTGCTTAAACTGCTAAGTTTGAGATTTGAAGTTTTATGAATCCAGGTCGTGTGGGTTTGTTTATAAAATTCTGTGGTTTTCTACAGATTTGTCTTGCTCATATTAAGATGTTTGGCTACAGTCATGGTAACTAGTAGAGCTTGGGATCCAAACGGTGCTGATAGCCTCTGTAGTGGCAAAAGTGTATCATGGGGAAAAAGTACGTCTTGTCTTTTTTGTCTAGGATAGATCTACTTACTGTAACTCTGGAAAGGCTTTGAGAGTTTTGGGGCGTGAGTTGGATACAAGTCCTGTGTGATTAATCATTGTGACAAAACAATGAAAACAATGGATCCAAAGATGAATTCTGAACATCAATAATGAAAATAGAGAAAGCTTTTCCAAAATTATATTCAATCTGAATTATATCAGGAGTGCCTATAACAAAAGCTCTCTTTCTGTAATCTTGCATGATTAGGATTTAAACAAGAACAACTGATGAGGATGGTTTCTTCTCTTTCAATAATCTTGCAAGTATAATAATGCTAAAGAAGTTTCAGATTCAGAAGCAGTTCAACTAACAAAACAAACCAGTTTATAAAGCTATTCTTACTCCAAAGAACCGTTATGAGTCTTCTAAATATCTTCATATATCACAGTATATTATCATGGCTCATTACTTGGCATGAATGGCACAGTGCAGTGACTGTATATACTTCTTGAATCATACTAATTTTGAGAGACTAGCACTCTTGTGTTACTTCCCCCTGGTAAAAGCTATATTTGCATTACATTTTATTATCTGCTACATCAATTATTTGCTCTGACATATATTCCACATTCTTTTTACTGTCACATTGTTTGCCTCACTGGACTCCTTTGAAATACTGTGTCAGCAGGATGTTCAGATACATTTGGTAAAATATCGTTACAAAAATATCTGCTCATATACTACTGAGAATAAACAAAGTTTCATTCAGACATTTGATTTATGAAGCTCTATACATAATCTTAAAAAGATAGCATATGGCCAATCTTTCAGGCAGTGTCGTAAAATACAGTTCTGACATGTTAGATACAGCAAACTTGTCCTGCATAATGCACTTAAAAGTGTGTAATCATCTGATCTCGGTGCAAGTTTTAAGGTCTAATGTGTCTATTCCAAAATCTATAGCCATTAAAACATCTCAGTGATGTCAGCAGTGATTGGGGTGAAGCTAAGCAACAGTGAGGGAACAGATAGAGAACCTTGGCTATCTAATTGCCTTTGTCTTGAACAGGATCAGCGATAACTCTTCTCAAGCAATAGGCTGAGATCAGCGCATGAACTCAGAAATAGCACTCTCTAAATATCTGTACAGAAATACACACAAAACTCTAACTCAATTGATGTCATAGCAGTCAGACTCATAACATGCCAGTGGACCCACAGCAATCTGTGTGAGTTTTCTGCTGAAGATTGTACAAATTGTACAACTTTTTTTTTTTTCTTTTGTCAGTTGATGTATGGGGGATATTTTTGGATGCTATTTCTATTGACTTAAATGTTCTGCTGAATGTTCAGTCTCTCTCTCGGGTATGCCTCCTCTACATCTTTCTAACGTTTTTATCTTGGTGCCTGTAACCTCCTTTTAAAAAAAAAAAAAAAAAAAAAAAAAAAAAGAAAAATAAAAAAGTTCTCCAATACCTAATTTGTTTCACAGAAGTACCTTGGCTGATACTACTTTAAATTCTCCTTGGATGGTATCATTATTGCTTTTCCTCTTAAAAGAGAAATTTATGGGACATATTCTTAGCATCTTTCATGGAAGTGGTATGGAAAACATGCGGGCAATTATTTCCTTAGATTTTGAAGTTTGGGACTATTTTGAGGATGGTAGTGCTGTGAAGAGCTTTGGTTGGGGAAAGGAGTATATGTGCTCTTCTTTCTCTCATGTTTGCTGGAGAATGCTTTCTTTGTGTCTGCTAGGGTGATAATGAAATCTGTCTATGTATAGAACAGATACTTTCTGTGCACTAGTGTCACATCTAATTTAAATATCTAGGGTTTTTTTTCATTTTGAGAGAGCCAAATTAAAAAAAAAAAAAAAAAAGAGATAAATTGAAAATTACCAAGTTCTTAATATAACAGTGAGAGAAGTTTTGGAGATAGAGCAAATAGCAATTTCGCAATACCACAGAGCATTTCTTTTAATGTTCCCTCTTTTCTCATTTATTTGGAACAAGTACTTTTCATTCTTTCTCAATCTTAAGACACTTCATAGTTTCTCAGTAAGCAATGAGCCAGGTCATAAAGTGAATTTACTTGATCAGGTGTGGAGGAATCTCTCTCAGTGGCCTTTGGGGGACTTCTGCTGTAGCTCCTTTGGCTTCTAAGCTTTGTCACTGTGCTCAAACTTTCAGCTCTGTGGAAAAGTCTTTTGGCGAAAAAGAGGTAAGCAAAAGGGTTGCTTGAAAAAAACCCACAAACTTATGAAAAATTGACAAGCAAACCTGTTGTCTGCCTCTTTTCAAAGTGTTTTGTTTGAAACTGAAAACTTTGAGGAGTTCTACCATACCGAATTCTAAACCCTTCATTATGTGTCATCCACTGTACAGCTTGCTATTAATTTTGAAGCACTTGGATATCTCTAGACTGGTTTGTTGTATAACCAAGGTGAAAGTTAACAATTCTGGTTTGTTCAGTTGTCTTTTTTCGGTTATAGCTGCAACTGTTAAGTAGCAAAGCCTATGGATCTGGATGTGCTTGCCTTTATAAAAAACCCCATATCAGTTAGTCAAAAGGGAGAGGGTTTAAAGGCCATACTGATCTATCCGGAATCAGTGAATTGCTGGATTATTTTACAATTACTATCATTAGTCATATGTTTATCATACATAGATCATAAAGTTTGCTGATATTTAATTATCTCAAGTAGCAGAACATACCATTTGTTATTTTGCACATAATTCTCAGAATTTTTGGCCTGGATGCTTGAGATTCATAGAAATTGCAATGTTCTTCCTTCAGCCTTAAAACTGTAGTGTCTACTCTGGACACATTCACACATCTTTCTAAAGCACTTTTTAATGTGTTAATAAGAGAGTTAAAAAACCCCATCAAAACAGATTTTCGTACGTGACTTTACAGTATAAATTATGTATGTCAGTCTCAAATATTTCCCAGTAACTAATGCATCATTAGCAGATTATCCTTCAAATTGATGTCCCAGAAGAGGTAAATTTTCAGGCAAATTTTTGAATATTCAGTATTTTTGCCATGAAATGTCAAAAGAAGCTGACATATTGTAAGAAATAAAGGTGCCTTCAAGCAAGGTGGTTACCTTATGTTTTTCTCTGAGCAGTCATCAGTTTGATATTTACAGAAAAAACTGACAGTTTGATTTTTTTCATTTTTTTTTCTTTTCACCTGCCAATTCCTTGAATGCTGAAAAAGATTAAAATGCTTGTTGGCATCTAATACCATGATTTAACCTTAATTTAAAAACGAAAGCATGATAGATAATTCTTACGAAGGCAACATTACTACGATCTTCCTTTATAAATTTTTCTTTTCGACTTGTGAAGATATTCTCACGTTCTTTTGGTTTTGTTTCAGCCTAGGCTTAAAATGGCCATATATTTTCCTTCAGAAGCAGAGTTGACCAACTTTCTCTCTTGTCTGTCTTGTTTCTTATATTATTCATAGGCAGGATAAGATTATTTGTTTATTCTTGGGGAAAAAAATGCAGTGCTGCTGACAGATTTTTTTTTTATTATTTTTTTTTCTCTCTCCATAATTGCAAGAAACCTTGCTTGTTCTCACAACTGGGCAGAAGAGTAGGCAACTTGTTTATAAAAATGTCTCAACTTGACTGTGCTCAAATATTTGTTACAAAAAATATGAATTATATTATTTCTGTATTGGACGAGGGAATTTGAATTTGTACAGGTATTTTATTAATTATTCAGCTTTTTTGTCTCAATCTCTCTAGAGTTTGGGCCATCCAGTCAAATGGTGCTTTCTGGAATAATTATACTGTACAAGTAACATCTAGAGGATAGTGAGTACTCAGAGATGGATAAAATGAGCTGCATGACAAAAAGCAAAATAACAAAACCCAGGTTGGCGTAAATTTACGTGAGATGATTATACAAAAATTGCAAATCAATTAAAGAATAAATTTGAAAATAAGTCTTCGCATACCTTACTAATTAACTGGAAAAAGGACTGTATTTTTCAGCTGCAATTTGTTTTCTCCCACTCAGTAATCACTGTGTCACTTTACAAGCAGAGTCACTGGAAGCATGTTCTGAATGACACTGATATACATCTCACTTTTGAGCTCGGTGTTATTTTATTAAGAATATGTGACAGAGTTAGTCCAGGAATGAATTTTAGTTGCAGGTTAAACCTGAAGATTTTACTTGTTCTTAGTTTTAGGTTGGTTTGTTTTGGAGATTAGGAGCTGCGTCTTCAGCTTTGCTGAGATCTGTGGAGCTAAGCTGATTTTTCCCATCTGTTGATGTGGCACAAGGATGTGGGCAATACGTGGATCTATTCACTAGGAAAAACAGGCCAGATCGTCAATGAGAAAACAACATTGGCATCTTACTCTTTGGAAATCATCTGGATACTGCAAAGGGAGTTAGTACACCCGTATCTGGATACCTGGAGGTCCAGCTGCTCAGTAGGAAAGGAGACCAGGCTGTTGGTAGCATAAATCCTATCCTCAGTGAAGTCACGGGAGCTGTGCTGCTTGTATTGACTAGGCATTTGGCACAATGAGGCTATTACTAAAAGGTATGACTTCCTAGATAAGAACTGAAGCGTGGAATAAAATGAACAAAGTAAACAAACAAATATTTGACAATGAACAGTTCAGTGGCAAGAAAAATATTGAGAAGGGCTTAAATGTCAGTCTGAGTACTACTGCAGCAGCAGATGCGGCATGCTTTGGTGTGCAAGACCTTCACATGTGACTTGGAATAAATTTTGAGGTTGTAAACTGACAAGGGAGGGAAGAAGTGGAAGCAATTCCATAGACTACGAGTCAAAATATACTCTAGATTAAATGTGTTTGCAACACTAGAAGGCACCAAGTGATTAAAATAATTAAAGGAGAGCAATTGAGATATAAAGACGGAGATGAATGCTCTCAGTGAGAGCAGTGTAGCATTTATTCTCCTAGTGAAAGATGCATAGCAGCCTTTGTCCTCAGAGATAAGAACATAGTGCCAAACCTCCAGTGAGAGCTGCCTAGCAACTAACCCATCTAGTGAGGGCAATGCAGAAGTTAATCTCTTTAGTAAGCAAGTGTAGCTATTAATTTAATTAGTAAAGGCAGTGTACCATGAATCAGTATGGTAAAACAGCAAATTTTTTAATGAAGATTTTCAAAATTCTAACCTTGAGTGGGCACGTCAGGGATTGCCTCCCTATTACAGTGGGACAGTCTAAACCTTATTAAAAGTAAAGTTCAGAATACTGTGCCCTGAAATGGGATCCTGTGAGAGTCTCTGCTGAAAGAGAAATCGGCTTTTCTAACACCAACAATAAAGAAGAATTTCATTTTATTTTAGGCTTGGAGAGAGACTTATAAGACTGGAGGTCCCAACAGCCCCTCCATGCGTTTCTCACCACTTCCCTCTCTTCTGACTTGTGTTCTAGCTATTAAACAGATGATGATGGCTCCTGAGAATAGTGGAAGATGTAACTACTTTGGAATGGGGAGCATCTGTAATAAGTTCTCTGTGATATGTGGAGAACTCCATGTACGAGTCAGACATACTTCCACTTCAGAATGAAGTAGAAAATGTTTTCAGGAAATTCACTTACCTGAGTTTTTGTGATCAAAATGAAGGGTTTTTTTCTTCTAAACCCAGGGAGGAATGTAATGACATTTGGCAAATATATACTAAGTATTTAGACTTCTATAGGTACTAATAAATATTTGTAGTTTTCATCCCTGAAAACTATACTGTTGGAAATTAGGTAATGCAACACTATCTATTTTACATCATTTGAGTTGTGACTTAGAGATTGGAAGATTTTTGCCAAATAGCCTGAAGGTGTTTTTCCCTCAACATTTGGTGCAAACTTGTGTGTGCTAAAAGCAAAAGTATTTGCTATTCATAAATCGTTTTGTAAGTTCCCCTGCCAATCCTGGAGAAGATGAGGAGGTGACATGTCCAATGGTTACTGTGAAATCTCCTGAGCTGTCACTTTGGTCACATGACAAAAATTTTAAATCACAACTTATGTGTCAAAGAGCTTGGAACATGTGCATGTTGTGTGGTATGCAGGTACATAATTTATTTTTTCTGTGGAAATATCCTTTAAGAGTGCTTTAAAAAAAGAGTAATTTGTTCACTTAATTCTGTTTTTAAGACAGAAACAAATGAAAGTTCAGTCATAAAAACTCTAATGTAAGATGCTTTCCTAATGGAAAAATGAAACAATTTCACAGTTCCTGTATGTAACTAAAATCTGTCTTTTACCTTTCGCTAACCAGAACAGTGAAGATTATTCACTGGAGGATTTCAGAGAGTACTTGAGACTATAAATTAGTCTTGTAAGGTATTTGTGATTTGAATTCGACTAGAATCAGTGATGAATGTTATTAGTGTAATGGGATTAAAGGAAAAGAATTAAGCAGTTAGTGTTACCTATGCATACCATACATACACACGCAGGGACTTATTTGTGGGTAAGTGTGCACACCTATTATTTTTTCTGTAAAAAAAAAAAAAATCTGGCCTTAATAAAGCTATGCAGATTTATTTCTTTTTTTATTAGTTAATGGCACCATCTGTATCAGCAAGTAGTGAAAACTGGTGCAACATCACTAGCTATTTGTGTGCTTGGCTCTATGGCAGTAGTAGTTAATGGTCAGGAAAACAGCACGAAAACAGTTTCCTCTGAGATCAAAATGAAATGTATGTAAAAAGATGTTTAGTCTAGCTTTTGCCCAGTTGCCTATTAGTGACCTTGTTCTTTCTTCCCCTGTCCCATACACATATAGTGAATCAGATAGGAATTTAAGTTTCTTAAATACTCAAGAAAAGTTGCTCAAATATACTGAAAGATGATGGTTAGAGCAGATCTTTTTAGTTCTCTTTCTTTTTTTCTGCACTTAGTGTGAATTATTACAATGAATGTGCTGTGAATTCCTACCAGTGAGTGAGCAGACACGAGCTCTACAGAACAAGTGAATTTAAATGACATTTTGAATGAAGAGAGGATTGTATTTCACTGCTACATCTATATTTTAGGTAGTGAAGTTTCAGTAAAAGTTGGTAACAAGGAATGCTGCTCTGCACTTTAATATTTTATTGCTGACAAATACATTTTTGAGTTATTCTAATAATTTTATTCATGTGTTACATCACCTAAAGAGGTGCTTTGTGTTGTGGGAAGGATTCAGCATTTATGAAAGGTAAGAATCCTTTTTAATTATTGAGTGCAAAGCAGACCCCAAAATGCTTTGAATGCAGTTCTGGCTTCAGCGAAGCCTGTGGTAAGGTGGTCTCATTTTAAGGGCCAACATTTAATTCTATGTATTCTTAGCTGTTTAGGAAAAATGTCTGTGTTTGGTTTTGTTTGTTTGTTTTTCTCCCCTCACTAAGATTTCATAGCTGCAAATGTTCTGTCATGTAGAATAAACTGGTATGGAGTTTGGGGCATCAGAGCAAAGTTTTTGCTTCATTATGCACAGCTTAATTGTGAGAATGATAACTCTATATATGGTCCTTCTATAACAACTTATGCGTTGTCATAAAGCATAAATTAGTACATACATAAGTTTCTCAGCGAACACTGACCGTGCTTTAGTATTTAAGGGTGGTAAAATACACATCCCAATCTGGTGATGGAACGTTAGTCCAGCTTGCTTTTGTTAAAGCTATATTCATAGTTAATATGAGGATTTTAAAACACTGTAAAGTTTTGAAGACTGACACCTAAAGGCAAATAGAAACCCTCCCTTTTTATCCTTTTCCCCTTCCTTTTATCCTTTTTTAATAACTCATGATCAAATGCTGTTCCATGTTTTTGTACATCTGAGCACGCTGGTACTAGTCAAGCTGCTTCATTATCATTGATGCTTTTTTACATCAGGATTTAATATGCTGCTTCTGTCGGGCTTTGTTGTAAGATTACAGCTATATTGTTGCCTGTTATTTTGACTGCAACTTGAATTTATCTTTTCACCATCTTTGTAAACATGAGGCTACCTTTAAAGTTTATAGATAGATTGAAGATGGGAGCTCCCAGTAGCAGCCTAAACCAATTGTAATCATGCCTGATGGCACTGCTGCAGTTTAGAGGTTTGTTACTATTTCCATTACAATCCCATGTTCCTACCAGTGTAAGTGTTTGCTCTGGGGTGAAACATCTCATAAAGGACACATCAAGGGAGCAGTTTTGACTTTAAGTTAAGAAACACAAAACCCAAACATTTTTCAATCAAGAAAGGTAAGGAAAGGAAGTTTTCGACTTTCAGACACTTTTATACACTTCTGAAACTTGTAACTATCTCTTTTATAGTGGTGAACAGCTCAGGGGGTGGGGGAAATGGAAAGAGTGACAGCAAGAGGATATAGAACAATCATTTCATTATTTTTTTTTTTTAGTAAGACTTCTGGGAAATGGTAAAAATCTGTATTGCCAGACAACAAATCTCCACAGGAGACGTCTGAACAATATCTATGCAATCATACAGGGAGTGTCTGTGCAGTTCCCTAGTTACTAAAAGATAGTTACCAGTGCATGTATAAAAACACAAGTGCATCATTTTATATATTCACATTTTTAGGATGCTTTTGCAAATGTGCCTCTTGCTGATGCTTAGCTTGATTAAGAACTGCAGGAAGCCAGAAGAAATGTGTCTGCTGTAACAGCTGCAAAGTCAGGAGTCTGTTAATCAATCTGGATTGCCTTTGCTCTGCCTTTGTATCACCAGCTTCCACCATTTTATTACAAGTCTCGGGCCACTTGGTGCCAACTTCTTCAGTCCCCAGATCTTGAAATCATGTATTAACAATAACTCACTGCACACCCTCATGAGCAGCTTTTTCATGTGAGTTGCTGTGTTGAAAGAATTACCCAGAGGAGCAAAAACACACTCACCCAGGTGTGTTTGCAAAACAGATCTTATCACTCTTCTTGTTTTATATCCACTAAACAAGAAAATATTTGTCTTTCATTGAAAAAAAACCCAAAAACAATAAAAGGAGAAAAAGAAAAGCAGTGGCGTAAGCACATATTACATGACATTTAAGTGTGAAACTCAAATGAATCCTTGGCCCTCAAGGTCTGGAACCTGGGAGTCATTATTCTTAACACCATAAAGATATATTTTACTAAAATAAACCAATAATTACTGGCTATGACCTCAAACTAAGCTTAACCCTTAAATTACTGTTGTAAAAATCAGTCTGAAGGTTCTTCCTTGGTAATGACTGAAAGAAGAGACAGATGCTAGTATCAAATTCTGACCTTGAGATTTACCTCATCATAGTTTCAGACCAACTGGGAGAAGTCAGTGTTACAAAATGATATTAAAGCTGCTGTAGAGCATTTATATATTGATATAATTTATGCCATCAACTTCACAGTAAAAAGGTTTAACCTCCTGCTTTAAAGAATGATCATCAAATTATCTCTCATATCCTTGAAAGAAGTTATTTTATTATTGCAAAGAATGTCGTCAATTTTTAAGGTATGCTGAGGTGGAAAAGTCAAACTTTAGAAGAGTGAGAAATTAAATGTGAAATTGGCCTAACTGTATTGTCTGAAGGATAAGATGTAAGTGTTTGAGGATATTTAATGCAGCTGTGATACTCAAGGCCCTATAAAGTCTCTGAGGTCATTTCAATATGGAAGACCTTACCTGATGAATTGCAAGAATTTGCTGGCTGGCCTTTATTCTAAACTTAATGAGACGTGTGTGTGTTTATCTGGTTAAGTTAATAAAATACAGCTGGTTATGAGGAGCAAGTCGATTAATGGAAACACAAAATCACTTTTTTTTTTTTCCCCTCATATTTCACATTCGGTTCACTGCTACACGTAACATTTAGCAGTTGTCCTGCAGAGCTGCTTGTCTTAGGACAGGCAGAATCACTCAGGGCTGGAGAGTCTTGTGTTTTCAGTCCTCAGCTTGGATCTTTCACAGTTTGAAACAGAGTATAAAGCTCTAAGAAGGCAATGCAATACTACAGTGCTTGGGCTTGCAGACAGATTTTTAAATTTATTTAAAAGATTACTTATTTTAAATCACTTGTGTGCAAATTTTCTATGTTTTCACCAACCAGACATGTTATTTGATTTCTGGAGGAACGTTTTATTTCTGAATCTGAGCAGCCCCATCCAGCACCATTTAGATTTTTCCCGCGGAGAGGGACTGGGACTTGCGCTTGCCTTTGCCTGTTTTTGGGGAAGAGGTAGGCTCGGGGGAATCTGCGTGGCAGCGAGGTGCAGGGGGATCTGCAGCTGGGGCACACAGTCCCCTCTGCACCCGCGCTCGCAAGGGGAGACGGAACCTGACACCGACGCTGAACAAAAAAATTCCTTCTTGTCACAGCGTTTCCTCTGACTGCAAGCTGATTGTTTATATAAGGCTTCTTGAAACTTCAGGAAAGCGTTGTCATTGATCAACCCTTAGCTAAATAAGAATTAGGGCTTTTGCTTTTATCTGTACTAAAAATGTCTGTGTTAACTTCTGTGAGGGATGTTGCCAGCTCTGAGAGGTTGATGTAAGGCTCGTATTAAAGAAGGGGATTTGGGACCTGATCAATGAAACACCTGAGCTAACACTTCAGTGAGGAATGTGAATCATTTGGACAAGTTGTAAATATTAAAATTGATAAGAGCTCAGAGACATGATTTTTTTGTTAACTGGAGCAAAAGAGTCAATGAAGAAACAGATTAGAAATTGAGTTGGAAGTAGCAAACGTTGTCAAGTTTACTTTTTTGTGACTTATCAGATGCATCTATCACTGTCATGAAAAAAGGATGTGGAATTATCAGGAGGGAAGGGCTACTATGTAACCAAATGGTACTGTAGTTGTTATAAATGGGTCGAGGGAGGGAAGGGAGTGTCCAAAGGAAGATGAACTCTTCTGGAATAAAATAGATCAGTACATTTTCTGATTGAAACAGCAGTATTTGGGATAAAACATTTAGAATAAAGATCATGCACAGAATGCCAAGTCAATGTCAATGCTTATGGTCTTCAAAAGTGACCAGGCTTTCCAGCATTACTTTTCTGCAGCTTGACAGATCAAGAAAGAATTTTGTTTAATTCTTCAAAAATATCTGCTTCCTCTGAGCTAGGGGAAATACTTAAACAGCATTTTGCTCATTAAAAAACATAAATATATATAAAATGAATAAATAAATAAAATAAAATTAGTGTGAGTGGTGCATTGTCAGTTTAGAGGTGTGCATTGTCTAGGGCAGGATCTATCCTGAGTCCCATTCCCTTCAGTGTTTTATTAATGACTCCTGTGTTGGCATTGAAAGCAGTCTTCTCCTATTTGCTCATGATGCCGAGCCTGGTAGGGCTGCAGTTATTTCTGAGATCAGAACAAGGAATTTTGGCTCAACAGGTTTTTTGGGTTGTTTCTCCTGTTTTTCTCCCTTTTGTATTGCATCCTGCTGACAAATGCTATGCTTAGATAGAAATAACCAGGCAATAATTCCTCAGAATATAGCGTTCACAGTAAGTTACAAACCAAGCCTGCATCATCAATAGTATGTTATTGAAGGAACAGAAAACATCATATTTGCATGTATAAACAAAACCATCTAGATCGAGCTGCTTTCTTTATTCAACGCTGAGGAGGTCATCCCATTACAAGTTTGTCCATTTTGGGCATGCAGGCATGCTTCTGAAAACAAATCTAAACTTTCTGCTGGGAGAGATAGTTATGCACTGGTCCGGATTATCCAATGGGATGAAGGAATCACTGGTTTTGGAAGTTTTTAGACAGCTATTAGTCAAATATCTGTCACAAACATGCAAGGAAAATAGTGTTTGCTGTCAGGCAAAGTGTGGATCATGGGACTTTTACAGCTCTTTTCAGAAATGTTCTCTGGGATTTGCATAAAATTAGGTTTTTCTCCACAAAATCCAAAGGCTCTCTGTGCAATTTTTCCCTGCAGAACTCCCTTCTATACCTTTTATGGCTGCCTCTGAAAATTGGTATGTGTTTATCATAGTGCCACTGGTAATTATTATTATGTCTTTTGTTATTTTGATGGTATTGATATAAAGACTTGGCTTTTTTTTTTCTATTCACAGCTTCTGGGTAGGATTTACCACTATGGGACTTGTTTGACTCTTACTGTAGGCCACGTGCTGTAGTGTGATCAGCTCATTCTATCGCAGGAGAAAAATCTGATATATTTTGAGTTTTTCTATCAAATACTTGTCTGAACTATGTCTTCGTTCTCCAGTACTATCTTGATTATGTGGCAGATCTGTTTCTGGTTAAGAAAAATACAGATTGCTGTCTAGAAGGTGAGATGTTTGTATATGTTTACTGGAGTTTTCATAAGGGAATATTAGCAGTGTTTGGATTGACCTTACTGGAAAGATGTATTTTTTTGAGGGGGAGATGCTTGCTAGTCTCTGTTAGGACAAAGAAAGAATCAATGATAGTATTTTATTTCTTATTTCTTGTGAAGACACATCTTTTCTGGCAGGGGCAGATAAGTGGGGCAATTAGAGTATTCACCACTTTCACCTGCTACTCTCTCCACATGGTATTCACCTTCCTGAGTATCAAACTAATAAATAAATTCTCTATTCCAGCTACAAGGGAAGGGTGGCAGTTATTAAGTGAGCGAGCCAGCTGATGATGCTCAGCTATTCAGAGGAGGAACAGTTCTTGAAAGGACGGTGAATTAGGCCTGGCTACAGCTCAACAGTTTTGAGAAGAACAGATTTAGCCAGGAGGAAGGAAAGGATGAGTGCTCTTGATGATTTAATGAGGCAGATGGTTTATTGTTTTGAAACTGAGCTACTAGAAACTGACATGTTTTATCTTTATATTTAAAACTAATTTATTGTTTTTAAAGACTAGATTCTAGTTCTTGTTAGTCTGTTGCTATAGCAATATTTGTTTGTCAAACAACTGATAGCCCTTTAAAATATACAATATCATTTAATTAAGATAAGATCATCACAGTCCATCAAAAATTTAAAAGTGCGCCATAAAAAACTAATCTGCTTTGGCCATCACTTAATTCTGTAGTATTACATGCTATGGTTAGTGCCATGGATGTTGACGGGCCTACACAGAAAGACTAGAATTGCAGAATTTGTGTTCTAGAATTTAATAAGACGGTCCACTTCACAGTGTTTTGACCTTTGCATGGAATTCTTAGCTGAAGCTAAACTAAAATTAACATCAAAATTATTTTGCAGAATTACGTACCTTTGGTCTTTTAGATATCTGAAATATTTTTGAGGTGTTTTACATGTCAAATCCATAGAAGAAAAAGAAACCGTTGCAGTCATTATCTGCTTATTCTAGCCTCTGCAACGTTAACATTCAAGGTTTTTTAGAGATTTCTAATAATATCCTTTTTATGATGGGGCAGTATATTAACAACTGAGAGTTTCATATGCTGAATAGTGCAGTTTTAGTTCAGACCTCATAAAGAGGTTTTAAATGAGAACAGTAAAAATAAAAAGTATGGTCAGAATAGATTTTGTTGTAAGTTAAAAATCAGGTTGGTCAAGAAGGAAGACACACATGATTTATTTATCACAATTATGGGGAGCTATGAGTTTAAGCTTGGGTTTGGGTTTGGATCGCATCAGGGTTTTTTCCCAGCTCTGTTTGCTGAAGAATTTTTTCTTTAGATTCTGTAAACTGGGGGAATAACTTAGTGAAGGAAGCTCAGTAATAGCTTCTTTCATAAGAGCTTAATGATCTGTTTTGTTAATGACCTTGGCTACTTGGATGGACCATGACAAATTATTCTAAAATTTCATTTTGTAAGCTGCTGGGTTTTGTTTTTCTTCAAATACAAAGAGCTGTCTCTGTCATAAGTGGCTTATCCTCTCAAAAAGAAATCAGTGCCCTGGAAAGGGGCTGTTTCCTTCTCCTTAGCAAATATATCTGCGACTTGCAGAGGCTGTGTGTCTATGGCAATGGTAAATCTGAAAACTTGATATCATGAGGGATAGAGCGTTTTAATTGTCTACGTTGCTTTAAAGAATGTTAGGAACTGCTTGAATTAGCGATTTATCTTTGCAATGAGCTTAATAAAGTATAGAATCTACTGTAGAACAAACCTTTTAAATTGTACATACTACTTCGCAAAGAGAAAATGAAATAAAAATTCAAGTAGCTGTCTAGGCTTTTTTGGGGTGATTTTTTATCAACTACACCTTTCAAATTGACAGGAATATTTCGGTGAAAATGTATGTATATTATATACGTTATATACAGCATGTTGCTGTAGACATAATAGTGTCTGGTAATGAAAATATTTGCATTTGGCCCATAATTCCCATGCTGGAGATGCTCATGACAAAACAATTTTTGCTCACAAAGATGTCTCCAGATGCTTCATGTACTGGCTGTTTTTACAGCTTTAATTTTACCTATAGTTATGATTTTGTGATTTTTTTCATGGATATTTTTAATGAGTGATTCAGAGTCTGCATTTGGACAACTGATCATATCCGTTAAATGCAGGAAGGATAAGGCTTGAATTTTCTTATCTAAGAAGGACAGAATTCCTTCTCTTTTCTTGTGTGAAGCTTCTTGAAGGTCAGTTCCATTGTACCGAACAGGGCAGGTTATCATAGCTGAACTTTCATTTTTGAATTTAAGTTTTAAAAAAATCAGTATCTGGTCCAAGGATCAGCAAAGCTGAGTGGTTCCATACTTTGGCCTTTGAATGCTATCCTGATACCATTCACAAGGTACAGCTTAGCAACTATTATGTTACTTGTGAAATACTATATCTTTAGCTGTCCAAGGTGCATAGTAGTAGTCGCAATATCTTCCTTAAGCCAGATTTGATATGCTCCTGTACAAAAGTGAGCTCTCTTATTACAGATCCAAAGCATAAATTCTGCTTAACAATAAATAATAATAGTAAAAAAAAAACAAACCCTGTCACTTGTTCAGTTAAGAAAAATATTTCTTTGGCTACTATTTGGATGCAATTGAATCCTATAACTGACACGCACAGACAATTGGGACGAGACAGTTACATTTTAGTAAGCGGCTAGGCAAGGTCATATGAAAGCCTACCCAGCTCAGCAAAGACCATCCATAGCTAATAATACTGTGCACATCGAGTTTTAAATATATCTCAGTTAATCCACTATTTGATTATAGGGTCCAGCTTTGTTGATGCAAAATATTTTACTGTGGCTCACAGAAGATTTACCTGCTGGTAATATAGAACAACATGGTCCTTCAGGATTTTGTTAAATTAACCAAAGTAAATTATACTCTCTATTTATTAAATATGTTTCTTATTTGCTCATGTGTCCTGAAGGCAAAATGAAATCTTTACAATTGGCAAGGTAATTCTGTTACAGTATTTTCTTAATTTAAGCTGCATATTTATTGACCAAAAAAGAGTCATCAAGCATGTGTGTAAAAAGGCAAAAAAAACCCCAACATTTCAGGGATGTGTGAGAAAATATTTGCTAGGATAATGTGCTAGGATAATATGTAATATCAAGGAAACATAGCTGTGATTATAGTCATAGCTTTTGGTCTACTTGTAAAGGCCCCATTTGAACATAAATTATTTAATCAAGTGTCATTTAAAAATTACTAACTTGGCGTGTCATCCTGACAAATCAGATGACAAAGGAAACTAGATTTCTTTTTTAAATTAGCAACTTGCCATCAGAGATAATGTCAGTTTTTAAAATTATAATCTAAAACTTATTTTAAAAAAAGAAGCATCACATGCTGTAAATAACACCTAAAAATAATTCCTAAAAATAATTTCTAATGAAAGTAGAGTTGTGTATGAATGACACATAAAGACTTCGATGGCTGATTTCTGCCCACAATATTTTGAAGAAATTAATGTTAGAGAATTCCCTGTGGTTAGTTTGTGCTGCTCTCTGTCCATAGTTGTCTGTTGTGACTTGCTTACTTGGACGACAATGATTTAGGGCTTCCTTTAATGCTGTACTGTTCTTGGAATCTCTATATCGCCTTCACGTTAGTCATGCTCGATCTTACTGCTGCTTTCTTAATCTTTTTTCTTGCCACAAGCATGTTCTTTTCCAGTAATGTGTACTGAGTGCTGTGGTTCAGGTTTAATTATCAAGACTGATCATTTGAAAGGGGAAGAGGACAGTAGAAAAAGGAAGTCTGTTCCGGAAGGCAGAGTCCGTATGTACACATAATACTGTAAGGACAGAGGAAAGGGCTTTGTCAGCTGGAGCTGTTTTAACAGAATAATTTTGGACCCTTGCAATGTAGAGTTTGGTTTGGATCACTAATAGCGATGTGAGGATTAGTTCTTTTCCTTTCCCATGTAAATTAAACTTTATACTGTGTGGATATTAGAAGAAACTAGAAACTTTATCCTCAATTAAGCCTACCTGGGACTGTTGCGCACTAAGCAGGAATTTCTTCCAGCTTCTACTTTCCAATGCTTTGGTGATCTTGTTATGGTCAATAGCAGCTCTCCGTGCATTGTATCAGTTTAGTTTTTGCTTTGCTTTCCTTCTTCATGGTTCAGAGTTCAGTCACAACCTATTACTCAAACATCATATCTTATCAAGAAGCTTGGAAAACTTTGTCTGAAAAATCATTGGGTGAAGACAAGAAAAGACAATAAGCACAAGAAATTATGGGATAAATCAACAGCCTGGATAGGGGAATATCAGTTTCTGGAGAAGGAATCAAAGAAACACATTACATAGGGGTGAAGTCACAAAATCATTTTGGTCTGGGTTACTGAGAAGGATGGGTAAGAGAGATATAGTAACAACTGATGTTAGGCACGTGAAAAGGTGATCACTCGAGGGTGCAAGTGACAGAAAATCAGCAAATGGAAAATGTGATTGCTTTGGGGAACACAGAGAGCAAATTAATTTAGATACTAGGAAAATGTTAGAGGTGAACTGAATTAGAAAAGGAAACTGTTGAATGTCTTTGCTGAGGTCAGAGCTCAGTCAATTAGAAGAAAGAGTAGCCAGAGACAGTGAGGCTTATCAGCTGAATTGGTGGGGGTCTGAGCGCCAAGCAGTGGATTTCTGAGGGGCAGAAGATTGGTTATGGGACTGTGGGAGGTTAAGGGATGATGGTGTAGAAAGAGGTGACAGAGATTAAAAGGAAATATTTTTCTACCCAATATATGACTAGCTTATGGAAATTATTGCCATGAGGTATCAAGAAGGTAAAGAGCTTAGTGGGATTAGATGTCTATATGGGTAATGAGAACATGTGCAGTTATGTTAGATGGGATAAAATTAATTAGGGCTAAACCCCCTCATACTTCGAGGCATAAACCAAGCAGTAACGATGCGGGGCTAGAAAGAAATATCTTTAGAGATGATTTTGGTGGACTGAGTTCTGAAGTCTAGCCGTAAGAAGTCCTTGGTGAACGTAAATCCTAAATGCTAGGCAGACCAGATAGATGTTCTAATGATCAGATCTAATGTCAGACTTACTGGGGTCATCAGAAGTGGTAATGATGATGATCTGAAGTTGATAACATCGCATTGTTAATCAATTTTCCACTTTTCTGGTTGATGTAACAACCCTTCAATTCATCTAAAAGCAATAAATGTTATTTACAGACTTAATTTCAAGAGAAACAAAACAAAAATCCCACAAGAATAGGAAAGAGACTGAAAAAACAAAGGTTATTTTGGATTTGCATTGCTTTATAAATCTGATTTTTACATATTTTTACATATTTGAATACGTAAAATATACCCTTTTAATGTATTTAAGCATATTGTGGCTATGATAGTAACATTGGAAATACAGTGTCATTTAGGCACTTTCACTTAAACAGTTTGGACACTTTTAAGAATCCTAGGTAGTCCAGTTTACTCATAATTTATTCTTCAGCTATTTATGCCATTAAACTTAATGCTTTTGCTTCTTTCATCTGACAGTACTTCAAAGCTTTTTACTAGAATTTTGCTTCATTCTTTCAGGCTGTGCACATATAACTCATTTACCTCCTGTGAGTAACACTCTTGCTCTTGACTGCTATTTATTGCGGTCCCTAGCATGTCTTTAAAAAGGCAAGAGACTACTGGCTTGCTGAATAGTGCATTGGATACCGGATTGTGTGGTTGCCAGAAATGTTTAGTCATCCATTGGTTGTAATAATAATAATCAAATATTGTCATTCTCCCTTATAAAATAGTGGTTTTTTTAAAAAGAATAAGCATAAGCATTTTTCAATAAATTAAATGCTATAAAATACTCTAGCCTTAGAGCTTAGAAACAGTAACTTTCTCTTTCCTCTTTATTTGTCCTTTTTCATTCCATAAGAAATGTCTTCTTTCATTACTGAGGGTTCATACCAGAATGACAGAAAAGTAGATTGTTTATTGGAAATTATTGTCATGAAGCCAATTTCCCCAAAGATTCAAGCCCCCAAATAGAGTAGTTGTGGAATATAACTGATATTTTGCAAAGAAAGGATGGAAACTCCCATAACAGTACTTGAGATACCCTTACATAAAAAGCTACTTTTCGGAGGCCAGTTACAGACATTTTCTGGCTTTGTGATCAGCCTCTTACAAATAAGTAGCAATACTAACAAGTATACATGATATGTAATACATAGAATTTTTAAAATTTTCTCTAGATGAAGTAGGGAAGTCATTGTAATACAGTCTGACAAGCTGGGGAGGTAACATCCTACTGATGCGTTCCAGGTATATATATTTGTGTGTGTGTATATATATATACATGTGTGTGTGTGTGTATATATATATATTACAGATATTCATGTCCATTGCAGACTATTTTTCTTTGGAGTATGTACAAAAAGCACCTGTTCAAACCTGAACAAGGGAAATCTGTGGTTTGTATCACAATATTTAAGTATGGTAGTTCCCAATGTTTTCCCCTATAAACCTGCCATTCGTGATGTGGTCCATAGTAACTAGAAGTATTGCCTTCAGAAAGCACTATTTGTGATGGTCACATATCACTGTCAGGAAATCATCGTTTCTGACAGCCGCTTTAGGAAGAGGTTGTAAAATTTCTCTTTAGAGAAAAATCTAATCCAGAAATGCAAGCCCTGAGCTGTTTGGGATGCAGCACAAACAGCCGTGCTCTTACTGTAGATTCCTGTGTTTCTGAATTCTTGACCCCAGCAAGTTTATTGCCAAGACCATCAATATGCCTGGGTTTTTTGGTAGTTTCCGTGTTTCCTTTACATTCATGGTTGAGTTTTGTTACAAGTATTGAAGCTTTACCCAGTTGCTACTGAAAGCAACAAGAATCTTGCTTTGGGTATCTTTGTTTAGTTGAGTCTGAGGGGATGGAAATTCAGGTTTTGAACCTTTGACTTAAAAGCTCTCTTATTCATCTGTTCCAAATGTTTTATCTTTTTTTTTTTTTTTTTTAACATCACTGTAAAAAGCCCTGTTTTGTCTCCCGATTTCCTTGAAGTCACTGACATGGATTTTCAACTTAAAGGTATTGAAGTCTGATAAAGGATATATGTCTAACTTGCTGTTCCTACTTAGAGTAAAAGCCTGCACAAATGTTATTAAGCTAACATCATTTTGTTCCTGCAGCACTAGCTAGCTCAGTCGGCAGAGCATAAGTCTCTTTCTCTCTCTCTCCCCCTTTCCTTGGAGAGAGAAAGAGGTGGGGGAGTGCATCTGTCATTTGACTTAGTGGCCAGTTCGGCCCAAACCACAAGAAGAGTTCAGAACCCAGAAGGAGCAAGGGTGCTTAAGAAGACTTCATTGTTCTGTTCAAGAGCAAAATAAAAAAATCAGTTTCACCAACGTATTTTCAAAAAAGACTTGCCAATGTCGTAGAGAGAAGAAACGGGATTTTACAAAAGCTAGAAAATCCTATTGGAAATTGACAGGAATTTTATACCTAAAATTCTTTACTACTTATAAAACCCAAGAGCTTTTGGTAAAACTGTTTTCTAAATGGTTCTTGGTGTGAGAAGCATGTGGTGCTTCATGCTTCTATAGGTTGAAATTCACATTTCTAAACCTAAAAGAAATTACATTAAAACCATCGTGTACACAGTTACTGTACCTTTGTAAATGCAGCAGATTTTTTTTTTTTTTTACTTGATTTGGGAAACTTTTTTCCTAGGTTAACAGGATTCAAAATTTGAGTTTGGAATTCATTTATCATAGAAAACTGGCTAAAATTTCAAAAGGTTGTGAAGTAGAATTTTATGAATTTCAGTGACACTTATAGTAATGAAATGATGACAAGGAGATTCAGAGGTTGCGTAGTCTTATTTAATAATTTATAGGAGATGATTGCATCAAACTTATCTTGATTTACAAATACAGATTTGTATAATCTTGGTTTCAAAATTAATATATATGCACATTTTACCATTAAGGAACACTGCTAGCTTGATTTTCAGACTTGTTTCGTAATTTTGGGTAACACATATCCCTGTATTTACATGTAAAATGTCTTGTATTAAAAAAAGATTTTATTATTTCTATAGAAAAGGATTCACTGCTAGCTTTACTCATATAACTGTATATACTCCATACCCTTTTACTTTTTCACTTAAAACTGTGGTCTTGAAAGAATGTTGACACCTTAGCTACCTTTTTGAATAGTGTTTAAGCATTAATTTAGCCCAAAGATGTCTCCTCTTTCACATTTATTTATTTATGAAGTTAAGATTTTTTTTCATAAGCATTCTAAAAAATTTCTATGGGTTTTCTGTTGGACTGATGTGTTTATTTCTCCCAGGAATTTCCCCCTTTTGGGAAAAAAAAAAAATATAACTATCATAGAATATATAAATAAATCTTTAGGTCACATCTCTTTCATATCCATACTCTACAAGTTTATAGGCACAAAAACTTCTATTAAGTGGGTTAGTCACTTCAGTTGTGTACATCCCGTGCATGTAACAGATTACATGAGATTACATAAAATCCAATCTTATCAGAAGATGATTTTTTTTTTTTTTTTAATGTATCCTGATTTCTTTCACTGGAGTGCTATGTAGGCAGAAACACCAGCCTACTCCCTTCAGGATCATCTTCTAAGAGGAGCTAACTAAACATAGGACGGGGAGCAATGCTTATGAATATACAAAAATAACCATGACAGCATGAAGTCCACCAAAACAGAAGATATTGGAAAGGTGGGTCTGTGTTTTAGTTAGAAATCAGTTTCAAATTACTACTTTTTCTTTTTTTTTTATTTAAATAACTTGTCTTCGCTTCCCATGTCTCAGAGGAAGTCATTGTTCTATTTAGATGACTTCCTGTTTGGTTACTAACTTCAAAAATTATTTAAGTTCTTCTTGTAAATGAATTTCCCTTCATAATTATATGAAGTTATTGGGATAGGTTTTAGATTACATTGCAAGATATTTTTCCCGATCCTGAATTCAGTTTGTAGTGTTTTGTTTGACTATTCCACTTGATGTTCTTTTTCACTTGACTATACCTTCTGCGTCACTTCAAAGTTTAAATAAACAACAATTTCCATAAGCAAAAATCATAAATAATCATGCTTCTTTAATAATACTCTTTTTAGTAATAACACTTTACAGAAATTTCCATTTCCAGTTTATAATACAAATTCACACATGCTCTGCCATGGAGAAAACCATTTACAGGCAACAGCAGCAAACATAGTTTGATGGAATTCTGGGCCACTTCCTTTCCTCTGTGCCACTCGCATTAACCAAACCATTAACACCTGCTGAACCTTCTCCCCATCAGTCATCAATCATGAGCAATCAGTCAGGTACTTGATAATTAGCAGAGAAGGGGAAAACACTTCACAAGGCTAAAAATATGTCTTTACAGTGGCTTCATGCATAAACTCAAAGAACAACAGGGGAAAGGTTTAATAACAACTTCAATGCCTGTACACCTGTAAAACAAACCCATCAAAGTGGAACCCAGTAGTATGTTTAACACACAGGCCTTCCACATGATTTGCCATGTCCCTTATTTGAATCGCAACCCAGGGATTGGGGCATGGAAGAAGAACTAAATTTGGTTAAAAGCTTGAAGTGGAGCAAGTGAAAAAGATGCTAGAGGACTTCTTTGAAGCATGCTGCTGTGATGCACTTCTGTGGTCCTTGTGGTATCAATATTCTTAAATGAAGGATCCCCCACTGAAAAGGCCTAGGTTTGCACTGTTCTTCACTGTCTGGAGATGTACTTGGTTGGGTGGATGTGCTGAAAATGCAAGATGTATTTATAAGGATCCCCATTCTGAAGGTCCTCAGAGATTAAGCTGAGGGCTGCCAAAAAGAATCTCTCCCAACTTGTTGGTTTAGGGAACCCGCTTTGATAACACTAGCATCTGAGTTAAATGAATCATGTTTTGAGTTGACAGAATGTGTTCACTAGTTGAGCTAGTTTGGAAATTTACAGAAATTAAGGAAATTAAATTAGGATGTACTATAGAGGTGAAAAGCTACTGGAGATCTACTATAAGGTTATTTCCTTTCTGCGCTCAAAGGTAAATATCCTGGTTATTTCAAGATCAGTTCTGTATTTGATGCTCTGCAGTATTGCTGAGCGTACATACATGAAAATTTACTCTGTGTGCATGGCTGGTGTGTTAGGTGTGAAAAGAACTGCAGAATCTTGACTCCTTCTCAACAGCGTCACAGTATCCAGGGACATTTTCTTGAATGCCAGTGTTAGTGCTTCTCACTTTTTACTAACTGTGGTGTTTTATCAATTCATGCTGTGTCAAGGGCATTGCATTAAATGCAAAATAAGCTTCTTAGATATGAAGAGACCTCTTTCTTGGGACCTTACTTCTCATCCTTTCCCATTCAGAAGTTTCTATGATGACTTTCCTGTCATCTTGGCTTGTTAATGGGACTTCAGTGTGGGACACTCTTAATCGTTCTTTTCCATCAAATTTTTGGGTTGCCTTTCTTCTGCATTTCTTGAGAATGCAAAGGAATTTTACTAAGGAGAATAATAACTTCAAAACTTCTCCAACAGGTTAAAAGTTGGTATTCAGGTATTTGTTTGGCGATTCCTTCACTGAATAGACCTAGTGAGACTGAATTAGATGCTTTCCAGACTCCATAGAGCACCACGAAAAGAGAATAATTTAGAATAACCAGGAAGGTTACCAACAGAGTAACAAGGCCCCAGAATGTAGAGGGAGAATGTCTGAAAACTTTTTTTCCCTAGCATCACAGACTTCTATTTCAGCATTTGAAAGACAGACATGGAGTAAACATGGTCAGGTTTGTAGTCAGGATTCCTAAGTGTGCAGAATTCAGTGAATTCAGGGTCAAGCATGACACTGATGGACCTCAGTTTTAAGTCTCAATTGTTTTGTATCAGAGCTGCATTAGATCCCCTGCACTTCTGTAATATACGTAAGTTTAAAACTTTATAGGTATATATCAAAAATGCTAGTTTTAAAGATTAGAAGTATATAATGAAAATATCCCTCACGGTGACATTAACCAATTGAAACTTGTTTTTAAAATCTATTTTAATATTTTATTTTAAGTTGCAAAGCAGATGCAGCAAACAGACCTTCCTCACTCTTGCTCTCCTACTCTGCTTTCTCCTCCTGTCTCTCTTCTCCCACTTTAGCATGCATATTGCAGATGAAAACAGCAGAGTAGAAGCCTGGAAAATATTCTGATCCATCACCCATGCATATTTCATGAATTTGCCTAATTTCCTGCAGCTATGGCTTAATTAGGTAATTATTCCACCCTCTGTCATTGAATGTGGTTTCTTAGTTCTTCCTCTCGTGACCAGTGGATATCCTTTTCATTACTATGTAAATGCAAAAAAAAATCCATGAAGTTTCCAATGAAAATGGGCCACGAGAGCTTCTTAATGCTGATCATGCTGGGGGTGAAAATGAGTTATTTGTTCTTTGGATGGGTGTAGTATTCTAGGGACGCCCACTGCACTCCCGTTATTTGATTTCAGAAGGGAAAGACCTCCCTTTTCACACAGTAACCTTTTGATATTCTTTCTTCCTCTCCAGCCTAAATCATGCCAATAGTCTTTTTGGAAGATATTCACCTTCTTTCATTTTATTAATTTAGTTTTGATTTTCAAATATGTTCTGAACTCTGAAGCTTGGTATGCCCCATATCTGCTACTGCTGAGCTTCTCCCTTCCATGCTCATGCAAATTTTGACAAGACTCAGAGATATTAAATCCATAAGTTTCATGATAGTTATAACTGTTTGGTGAAAAAATATTCCTGTTAATGATCCCCAGACTTCAGCCCCCCACCCTCTCCCTGAAAGAAAAAGTTGTGTTAAAAAAGTGAAACTCTGTTAAGACTTAGAGTTCAGCTCAGCCTTTAGTAAGAAACTGAATGTCCTGTGATGTAGTAGATCACAAAAATTTTGGAGGGATCTGCACTTACTATTGCAAGGAGAGCACTCAGGAACTTATGCTTGATTTGCTTCCAGAACAACTTATTTCGTAGGAAGACAATATGTGATAACAAAATTAGTGCTACAGTAAGTTGTCATGACACAGCTTATTTTTCAGTTTCCTTGACCAGATGGAACAGCTTCTTAGAGATGTGGCATCCTATCGTGAAACCATTGACTTCTAATGCAATATTCAATGTAAAAATTTCCTAGCAACATCATAATTGTTTATTCTCTTAGTTTTAGTATAGATAATCATAAAACAAAGTGTTGACAATGTTTTCAGAGGACTTGAAAGAAAACTACCAGTATTGCTCACAAACCCTTCCTTATTTAAAAAGAGCAGAACTTCAAAGAACGTTTAATTGCAGACTGTGTTTTGGTGCTTTTTCAGATAACAGTTAATATCCATGAATGACCAAAGGTGACAGAACTACTTGTGTGATTTCAAATGGGTAACTTTAATTAGGAACAAGCTCTTAAAGGTCAGTGTCTTTTATTCCAGGGTCTAGCTGTGTGGCACACACGCGGTGCAATGATTTCTCTCTAAATATCAAGGGGGAAAAGCAAGGGGTTACATCTTGTGTGCCTGACTCACAAGGGTAGTTCTGTTGACTTCTGCAGAAGTGTTTGCAGGAGTCAAGCAGCCAGGATTTGCCTCTTGCTTCTGTGTATTTTCCCTTCAGTTGCTTCTCTGCTTTACCCCGCGTAGCTGCTCTGTTTGCATGTACGAAATAAAAATGGGCACCGTCGTGGTTAATTTAGTGTTGAAATTGACCCGCTGAAGTAAATGTCCAGTTTGAATGACCAAACCTTTATTTTGGCATTATGCGCACCAGTGACTCTCTTATTTCACATGATTGCAAATTGCACGAGGATTTAGTAAAGAAGGATTTAGCTAGAAGAAAGATGTCTTTCGGAGGCTTGGGGATAGCAGATCTAGCTTCTTGTGGTTGGCAGGTGGTTTTCAGAGGGATGTTTCCAATGGTAGCCTAGCTGGGAGATGGAGGACTTTGTGTTCCTGCTTTTCTACCAAATCCAGTAATACATCACTTGTGAATGGTACAGCTTAAAGGATCTTAACCTTATGTTAATAGTTTCAGAAAAAGCAAACAAACCCCAGGTCATCATTTTACACATCGCTCTCTTAAATGAGGGCGGTCGCTTCCTCGAAGAGAAACCATAACTCCTTTCAAGCCCTCGTGAAATTGTGCAGTTCTGCTGCAAAAAGGAAGGTTCAAATGTACGTGCTTTTGGCTTGGTACACCATCAGAGCCTGGACGCTGTTCCAAAAATGGCAATTTCTCAACTGTCTTCTATCCACCGGTGCACAAAGCCTATTACTTCCCCTCTCCGGCTTTTCTCCCGTTTTCAGTTCCCTCCACAGATCTGAATGTTGCACGTTGGCTTCCATTTTGATCTGATTTTGCTCACCCTTCCACTCAGTGAATCAATCAAGTAATGTTCTCGCTTGGGAATGCTAATGTTCAGCTTTCTGCGGCAGTGACTTGAGACACTGTGACAATTCTATTTAGCTTATGGTAAATATTTCAGCAAGAAAAAAAAATCCCTTGCCTTGCAGCTTAATAAACTGTCACAGCAGATGCAGCTGTGTAAAATGGATTTGAAATCCTCTTTACTTCTCTTTAAATATTTTCACTTCTGGCTTTACATTGTTCCCTGGTTGTTTAAAGCTTCGTTGGATTTCTAGCACCTCTGTTAAATATTAGGAAATCTTAGTCACAAAACTAAACAATATAGTGTAAATGGCTTTGGTTTGGTTTTGAAGCTAACGTAGAGCTTCAAATGGCCAGTGGGACCTTTTAAATCCTGCCTAACTACATGTTCCCTTAAGTGAGGCTATATAAAGCTCTTGGGGACGTCTGCAGAAGAGGGTCACAGGGCATTTTCAAAACGGAACTACTAAAACGTTAATTATCTGAACATCAACATTTTTACCTGGGGTCATTTTTCAGTTTTAACTTCCCACTGCAAAGTACAAGTTGAGCAAGCCCAACTTCATTAGACGGTTATTAATGAGAGAATACAGGTTTTGATACAGATATCTCAACATTGCATACAACAAAATAAATTGCATATTTAAATGGTTCCAACATGCATGAGAAATTGCAGTGCTCTGACATTTTATGCTTTTATGAGAAACAATCCATGAGGTGCTGAAGAAGGCAAAGAGTGGTAAATTTGGAATAGTAAATATAGTGGTAATGTTGAAGTAATAAGGCAAAAGTAAAAGTGAGATTAAGTAAAAAGAGAGCGTAGGGCTATTGAAGGTAAAAATATTCTTTAGTTTTGAAAAGTTCTAGTGTCATGAGAAGCTGTGGTAGGGGGAAAAAGGGGGATTTTGCATGCATTTCCAAATGAGGTAAGAATTGCCTAAGGAATTCTTTTAAGACAACCAGTAACTATGAAACGAATGATATAAAAAAGCGAAACTGGCTTTTAAAGTACAGAATGAAAGCCGTAGAGAGGTTGAGTCTATGAATAACAGAGAAGATAAACACTAACTACTGATGAGGAAAAGCCCAGGGCCTCTAAACATCTTTGGGTATCCTAATAGGTCTCATGAAAACAGTACTGGGAATCTCTCTGAAAGAGATTTTGATGATAACCAACCTAAGTGGTTTACTGAGATTTGTCAGAAATGCTGGTGTCATGTTGCCCTTTTTGAGTCATCTAAGAATTTGAAGTTCATACTTGTCTCTATGTGTTTTCAGATGAAAATGGCAGGGGCTTATTTTTGGTTTGAACGAAAAATGTGTGGGGAAAAAAGAGGAGTTCAGAAAAATGGGCTGATGTGATATTAAGATTTTAAAATGACAAACAGTTCAAAGTTGAAATTATTATTGGAATCCACAGTGCGCAACAGACAGTGAAGCATCAACACAGGTTGATGATTTTTGTTCTAGCGTGTAAATCTTCTGTCCATGCATCCACTGTCTGGAATAAGATTTTTCATGCAATGAAAAGTCCTTCAAACAACAAGAAGCAAAAATTTGTGATAGGATTAGTGATACCCACAACAAACAAATAAGGCTATATAATGATGAGAAGGACAATTCGGCATGATAAATAGTATTTGCATCCCATCTGCTCCTTGCCTTGAACAAAAGTTTTATAAGCTTCGTGGTCTAGCATCGTTGCGGTAAAATTTGGAGAAGAGGAGGAAGATGGTGAGGTGGTTCTAGGAAATTTACAACTGTTTCCAACTATAATAGATGGCCTCAAAAGGAGACTGCAGAAAGATCTTTGAAAATTCAGCAGATGAAGAAGTGGTGGGGAAAATAAGTGACACCTTAGTGGTGCACATGGGAACTGGTGATATAGGAAGACAATTTTGTATTTAATTCAGAGAAAAGAGAAGCCATTGAAGGAAACCAGAGTTGACAAGGGTACATGCTATTAATGAGGAAAATCGACTTTTTGTGCAGCATTTTGGGTGGATTTCCATGGTCTAAAATGGAGGAGGTCAAGGTTGACAAGAGAAGATTGAAATACGCTAGATACAAAGCCAAGGTGCTAATTTCATCTGTTTGGACACACAAGAAAGCCTTCCCTTTAGAAAATTTGTGTCGGTAAATGGAGTGAGATTAAAGTAACTCAGTGATACGAGGACTCGGGAAAGATCCACATTAAAGGCAGTACCGGGGTTTGGGGCTTGAATTACAGATTAGATGTTAATGGTATTTATAAAGACTGAAAAATTATTTAGGGCAGCAGGGTGGAAATTAAATGCTTTGATTTGTTCATGCTGACTGTAAACTGATACCTGGCAATACACAAATAAGTATCAGTACAAAGTTCACAGTGGGAAACTCTGTTTGGTATAAAGGCAAGGTGTTTTGTGCAAATTATAAGTCAATGAAAATCTCTTTTATTTATCTTTTATTTGTCTTCCCTTAGAGTGGCAAAAATCACTATCAATGGAGTTAATTGCACAATGTGTGCTATAGGCAGATACTGGCATACCCACATTTTTTTCAAGACATCCAGTTTAGGAGAGGCAATGATCTTTCCTTCCAATGAGCATATGTGAATGAGAGTCTTACGCAAACTTCTTTGATACTATGCTTTGATTTTTAGCTTCTGTCAAATATTCAGTTGAGATCAGCAGCTGTCTCAAACATTTTCAAACACAGTGATAGATGGGAAAATACTGTATAAAATAAAAAATAATTGTGAAAGTTTTCAGTAGAAAACACTGAAAGATAGCTGAGTCTTCCCTGAAACTTCCCTTTTCTTTCTTTCTTTTCCTCTCTTTTTTTTTTTTTTTTTTTTTTTCTGGTTACCTACACATTAATTTGGATATGTCAGTAACGTGTTTTACTTTGTTTTCTGAAAATTTAAGTTCACCAAGAAGTTTTATAGGGCATATTGGAATGTCATTGTGGGACCAAATTACTTGTGAACTGAGGTAAATACGTACGTTATGTTGATAACTTCATCAATGGGATTATGCTAGTTTATTGTTCATAGGAGTCAAGATTTATTAAAACATAAAAATACAAAAAAAAACCCCAACCCTCTAGGCCTTTTTTCAGATTATAAACGCGGTTATTTTGATACATTCACTTAAGCAGAAATTTTTCTAGTGTAAGAACAGTAACCAATCTGTTGAATTGTCAAGGGTGATGCCCTGTGTTGTCACTGTCTTTAGGTATATGTCGTTGCTTGCAATGTTATAGAGACAGTCATAAAAAAAAGATACAACTTTCATCTTGCATTGAATAAGTCAAAAAGGAAAATTCTGAACTGATAGTTTTAGGCTTGCAGTGTATCTGTAACTTTTCTGATTTCTCCTATATATATATTAAGGTCCAATTTCAATCGTTTTAGGACAAGTGCTGTGACAGTCAGATGTGCAAAGCTCTAGAAGAGCCAAGGTTTTTTAACAAGAATATTGAGCAGCAGATGTATAATGGTATCTAACTACTTGATAGGAGCCTCTGTAATGGGTGCTGCATTTGTGTGACTGAGCTAATGCCTTATGTACGTGCGCAAAATCACCATTTCCCCATTTGCTAAGGACATGATATAGCCTGAAGTTCTTAACCTCACAGTTGTAATTGGATTTTTGCTTATTTTCAAAGGAGAGCAAGGTGAATTTTCCTTTTTATAAAACGCCTACATTCAAGAAGCACTAAATGCAAATGAAACAAACTGTAAGGATTCAAATGTCCTGAAAGGAAGCAGCAGAGTAAGCCCCTGGTGGGCAGAATGAGGTGTATGCTATCACTGGTGGCGGAACAAAGGAGGATTGCGCAGCCACGTCCCATCCAGCCGAACAGTTCACATTTACTTCAGATAAATTGTACATGACACCAGTCTAAATCCAGAATTCCAGTGATATGAATATGAATTTACTCAGTGCTTGTAAACATCTTGATACAACATTAGTTCCGTGCAACTGCAAAACGCTTTAAAGATGCACTTGATGACAGCCTGATGTAAGCTAGACCTGAATATGTTACACCCTAATGCAGAGCGATAGTAATTGATTTAGCTGTAATTGGACATCTGTTATCGAATGTAAAACACTGGTGACTTTCGGGTACCAGCTCTGCACCTCTTCTCTTGGTGTTTCCCCAGGAAAAAGAAAAAAAGAAAGAATCAATCCCACATGAGTATGTTTTAGATCTTCTGAGCCACTGGACCACAAGACCTGTTTGTGTACTATGCAATCAGTGGTGTCCCTTTCCAACATGTGTTATAATTAATATATCTATTATTCTAAATTGCTTTAACTTGCTACTGCTTGCCTTGATGGCACTTATTTTTCAACCAACCCAGGAACATTGCGATTCCTTTAATACTGAATATTTATGATAATGGTATCACATACATACCATCACAGCTTATTTTCACTTTGCATATTCTACTATCTTAAAATCTGTGATTTAAAAACACCAAAGTGTGTGCTAAAAGCTCCATGTTAAAACCATGTACGTTTTATTATAGTTCAGTTTATAGTTAAAGGCTGTAATCTTTTATTAAAGAATTTTATATTTTATATGACAGCCTAAAGGACATTTTTAGATTAAAAATGGGTCAAATACAAGAGACCTTGCTCGGGATTTGATCAGAACCCTGTTCATTGTTTGCTCTATCGCCTTTTTTTTGGCCCATCTTTCAGCTGGGGCAAAGGCAGTCATTGTCATTTATGGTGAGCTAATTGTCTGTTTCAGTTTTGATTTCTAATGGCCTGTGATGTTGCAGTATTTCCGTTGTAAAACTGCAGATGCTCATTTACTTTAAATTAAAAAAAAAAAAGTCCAGTGATTAAAAAAGTAAAATAAAAAGCCCCTAACTAGCTAAATGCCCACTTTTACATTTGGCTTGAGGTTTTTTTTAAGACTTAAGGCTTTTTTTAGTACATATTTTGCAGGATGTAAGTCCAGAGGCACAAGTTGTTCTGTCATTACCCATATAAATTAACAAATTTCAGTTTTACACTAGCAAAATACTTGAGCATACAGTTAACGCAACAGGCACATAATTGAGTGGGACTGTTTTCATGCTTCAAATCTGAAATGCCTTGCTGGTTTATGTTGCTGTACTTGATTAAATACTAAAAGAGGGTAGATTCAGACTAGTAATAAGAAATTTTTCACAAGGAGGGTGGTGAAACACTGGCACAGGTTTCCCACAGAGGTGATAGATGCCCCATTCCTGGAAACAGTCAAGGCCGGGTTGGACGAGGCTCTGAGCAACCTGATCTAGTTGAAGATGTCCCAGCTCATTGCAGGGGGGTTGTACCAGATGGCTTTTAAAGGTCCCTTCCAACTCAAACCATTCTATGATTAAAAGCCCTTTGATTCCGGGAAGGTGTCCAAAGTATGTTCAAATAATGTGATATGTCTAAGACAATGTAAAACTGTAAAATAATAAGCTGTGAAATGTATTGCCATAGACAGTTGTGTATGGTAAAACTTTATGCTGGTTCGATAGGGGAGTAGAAAAGTTCCTGTAAGAGAAATCCTTTCAGCCTTACAACACCCATTGAAACCTTTGATTTGAGTAATCTGTCTCTCAAACATTTAGAAGATGTTAGGGTGTTCAAGGCAGAGCATAGGTATTTTTCTTGATTTCTTGTGTTCTTTTTGACTAAGCCATTGGCGAATATAAGTTATAGGTCTGAGAGCCTTTGGGGTGACTGTACAACCATTTTTATATCTGAAACACTGGTCATGTTTTCAATATCATGTGATTTTAATACTCTGACCTTAGTGAAAACTACTTATGTAATAATATGGACAGTGGCAACATATGAGTAATTTGGAATTACATTTATGCGATTACTTTTGGTGACATTAAAGCTGTAATGCCCTCAGCCTTTAGGTTGGTTCTCAGTTTGAGGACATGCAGTTCAGTACAAGGAGAAAGACAGACAGTATGCCAGTGTGCTCACAACCAGCTCATGAGTATTAAAATGGTATGGAGAAAATAGTACAGGTTCTTATCAAAGCAGGTAACAGTTTGCACATTTAACTTAAAAAAAAAAAAAAAAAAAAAAAAAAAAAAAAACCAAACCAAAAACCAAACCAGAGTAAACTGGCTTTGTTCAGTTCCGTTTGGAATCCAGGAGATTCTAGATCCAAGGGTAATATTTTGGGGTAACCCAAACAATTTTGTCTTCCTGTCCCAACATAACTGATACCTGTTCTCCACATCTGAACTGCTGATAAACTTACTGTTAAGGTGGGGCAGCAAGACAATCCAGATCGTTTTCCTCAAATGGGACTTAAGTTTTGCTACTGTGACTGGAGAGTCTTCTTGGTTTCCAAATGCATAGCTGCTTCGCACCTTGTCTCTTTGAAAGTTACCCTTCATCACTGGAAGCTTTGCGTGTGCTTGTCCAGATTTGCAAAGCTGGGAAATTACAGTCTAATTCTTCTACCTTAGATGGGGCAGCTATAGTCGCAATGGTAAATGCTGGTGCCTTACGCATTTGGGAGATCCATAGAATCTTTAAGAGCATTTTATAAGTAAGATGCCACTCAGCAGAAGGAACTGCTCAATGCATGCAAAATCAGACTTTTGAGTTGTTTGTTTATTGTTGGGATTTTTTTTTTATGTATGAAAAAGGAGATTCTCCATTATACTACTTGTTCTGGTAGACATACCTGCTTTCCATACACTTGCATGCATTGAACCTTATTGGGCTACACATTGTCTTTGATCGTTTCATGCAATGCAGATTTAATTCAGGAAGGAAAAGCACTCAGGTAATGCAGCAGGACTTTAATCAATGTGTGGATCATGCCTAGAATTCATGAAAGCCCTGGAAAGGTGACCTCTCAGGTGCTGTGCTCTTTCCTGTAGTCATCCTCAAGGCAGGAGGCATGAGGAGGGGCATGACAGTGTACTCTGGTTGGGCTTATTTGATATGCAGTCCTCTAGGGACCGTAGCCAGCTGATACATATTAGTGTCCTTCAGTCTCATGTAAATAATGTCAGGGTGTAGAATGGTACAGAGAGTTTCCTTTGATAACTTTCCACTTGGCCATTAGTGTGTCAAGAGAAGCTCTGGAAAGCTGAGACCCCAAATCTTTTTTTTTTTTGGTTTTTTTTTTGTTTTTTTTTTTTGGTTTTTTTTTTTTAGTTCTGAAAAATCAAAGAAGTTTGCTTAACATATTAAAGATTGACAGAAAGGTGACAAGGGTCCCTTGTGCGGAATTTTGGTGTGCATTGAAAGCAGAACTTAAAGAAACTGTCAGAAGAGCTTGTGCCTGCGATGATTTCACTCAGTTTGGCGTAGCCAGCAGATTCAGGCACCCAGCTGAGGCTTTGCATGCTCTGAGCTTTCTAGAGCTCATCTGTTGTTACTTTTTTATAATGATTCATTTCTGTACATAGAAAACATCCTTCACTGAATGCATGATTCTAACCTTGCCACTGATTGGAATTTTAATACAAAATAAGTGTGGACAATTACAACTCTTATTACCCATCCTGTCACTTATATAATCTCGTATCTCATAGTGTAGGTCAAAAAAGAGAATGCTTTTGATTTAGATGGATTTTATATCACACTAATTTATGGCACAAGGAGCATTACTCAGTATGGCCTGACACAGCCCTGCAAATTGTTTCATACGGCATCGCTTTCTTTTGGATCAGATAGCTGTGTTCATTTTGCATAGAGGATACCTCATCTAAATTTACTGCACTGGAGACAAGTGAGTCAGACATTACCATGACTATACTGGCTGCTTGTCTCTGCCTACTGGTTTAGAGGTGGCATAAATTAATTTGCCATTATTAATCCTATCTTGAGAGACTAAACATAATTTCGTTCTAGTAAAAATGTTACAAGCAGTTTGTTGCTTCAGGTTTACTTACAGTTTTGTGGATACATCATACAATGTGATGCTTATAGCACACAACAGCCTGCTTTGCTCATCTTTGATTTAGATTTGACTGTATCACTGTCATGTTAGAAACGATACCTTAAAGAAAAAAAACCAAACCAACAATTAACATGTCCTTAACCATAGTCCCAGACACCTCAGCTCAGAGCTTTGTTTTGTCTCCAGTTCTACTAATGCTAAATTCTGCCAAGGTCTCTTCTGCAGCATGTCTGGGTTCTCCTCATCCACTAGCTAAAGCTGGGCTGCATTCAATTTCCAGCTTATCTGAAGCTACTTTCTGGATGGTCGCTGTTTGTACAATTGATTTTCCTTTTAAACTAAGAACATTTATTTTTCTATCATTTCTCCTGGCATGCCTACACCGTCTTCAAAACTGCCTACTCAGTTCCTCCTCCATTCTTTATCTGTACAACTGAAGAATGAGCAGTGTTTCTTCTTTTTATGTCTTCACCCTTCTTCTCTTTGGTGCAACAAATCCAAAACCCTACTGGTAATGGCTGCGTCTTAATCCAGTTTCTACTAACAAGTGTGTTTGAAATGTCTTTCCCTGTCATGAAAATTCCGTTTAACAACCCTCTTCCCGGGAGGTCTATTAATCCACAGTAATCCAATAGATAGAACAGCCAAAATAATACCCTGCGCTTGGAACGTTTTCATTCTTCAGGTAACCTAGAGCTTTATTTGTATAAATTGTGTCCTTTAACTTTTAATTAAATGCTGGTTATTATAGAACTATGTCATACAATATAATCTGCTCAATGTCAAGCACTTCTGCAGCACGCGGTGGTTCGATGAGACCAAAATGCTTCAGAGATGAAAGTCAGTCACTCAAAGCTCGCAAATTTAGAAGGGTCTTTTTACAGGGTCAGTTCCTAAATTGTTTCTACATATCAAAATTTATACATAATATTTCCATCTAAATTCACACAGGTTCTGAACCACTTTATTTTACTTTGAATTTGCAATGGTGTTCTGCTAATAACCTGAAATTTTGTTATCTGCTATTTCATTTTCCAACTGAGATATTTAAACATCTGCTTAATATTCTGAAAAGCACTTTTACTTAACAATTATTTAAAATTCAGTTCATTAAACATTTTAAAATGTCTGTTCCTTCTTGTGCTGTAGCTTGTATGTTTTGTTATTCCCCTTCCATTTTTATTGGAATTACTTTTCAGTGCTTCTTCTGAAATCACCTCAAAGAATTTTGCATGATAAACATGGATTCACTTTTTGTCTCTCTCTCTTTGGTTTGGAGAACAACTGCCTTCGCCAACATTTAAAATATAATTTTAGCTGTGGACAGATTTGTTAGCTGTTTGAAAGAATCCCCCAAAGCTTTATGTATATCCTGACAGACAAAGAGTAAGAGGTGATTTCCAGTGTTTTTGAGATACGCTTTAGAAGACTTTCCTTGTTGAGTTTTGTTGAGAAATTGAGTAATAATTTAAGTGAGTGCACTGTTCAATTAACACAGCTTTCATCGAATCCCAATAATGGTATTAAATAAAAATGTTAGACATGTCTAGGTAGAGGTAATGATGTTTTGTTATGGCAACAAAGTCCAATGGACACAAGCAATACAGGTTTTTAAAAGTATTGTTAACTTTTTGTTAGACCAGCTGATATAGTTGCAAGTTTATACCATCTTCAATTACCCAAAGAAGGATTTCTGTGCATGAAAGCGTGATTGTTTTATCAATTATAGCATTTAGCCCAATAACATATATTTCACTCTGCCTACAAACCTATTTTTTACTCCGTAGATACAGGACGTTGTATATCTGTATTTTGCTGTAAATATATACTGATGTTTTATCTTTATTATGCCTTTTTTATCTTTTAGTTGGTAGTCTGACATTAGACAGGTAGATTGCCAGTGATTTTAGACACTTTGAGCATATTTTGTTCTTTTTCACATCTTGGATTTATATATTCAGCTTTGATCCCCCTTACATACTTACACATTTGCCTAAGGAATGTTTGAGATTTATTATAATCTGTCCCTGTTTTAGGATCTTGCAGTTTGCTTTTATAAGATAGAGGCAGAAATTTAATTCAGTATTGAAAAGCTCATGTATTGAAATTCTGGCTACTTTAAGGTACAACTTGCATTTATCATAGAAACAGAACATGGGATAGCAAGGTGTGGTGTAAATGTTCTACTGACATCTCTTTTGGATAGATATATCAAAGATTCATAAGCAGCAAAGCCATGAATGAGTTATGTAGGTCATCCAAGTGAGTGCCTTTGTAACAATATAGCCATGCTTTTAGCGTATGCCACAAACATTATGGGAGAAAATAACCTTATTAACAATGGATTTAGGGATTTTTTTTGTTGCTATTTTCTTATCTAGGCACCTGCACAAACAGGTTTCCTTAGTAACATGAATCTATTTGTTCAAGTCTCCGAGGGTGAAAACAATTTTAATTTACTAAATTCAAGAGACCCTTTGAAATACTCTAACAAAACTTTCCTATGAACAATTAGTAGGATCTGATATCTTGGGGCCACCTATGCTTGGACGTCAACATTGTATGGCCCACTTGAGAGTCCATGAAACCTGTATCGCTCTCTGGAATGGACCACCTGCTGCCTCACAAGTATGAGGCTGTGAGCGAACCATTTGCCCAGGACTGGACATTATTCCATCTGACTATTATGCTTTTCATGCTGAAAAGTGACGATGTTCTGTGACTTTTGCTTCAGATTTAAGAAAAACAATGAAGAAAGATAACAGGGATTATAAAGTATGAGCTTCAGCATAGGCTTAACCGTGGGCTGTATAAACTAGATTATCACCCCACGTGTGCTGGGATGCCCCAGCTACAATTCTGTGACTGTCCCTTGTTTTTGAAGTTGGAAAACTAAGGCTGTGGAGAAAAACTGTGGAAGGCTGTGGAAGATTACATGGGAACTCTACCTTGGTGAACACCATTTTGGAGGTGGATAAACAGAGAAAAATAATACCTAAAATTTTGATTGGTTGTCCCATATAGCAAAACAATAACATTATTGCTGAGTTATCTGAGAGTAGGATCAGATTCTTAAATTGTTTCACTGAAATGATTTTGTGATTCAGTTAAAAAGCTATGGACACAACTGAAGAACCCTATTCTGATTTCCAAAGTGCCACTGCAACAGTGGGTGCTTGATTTCATGCTTGACCCTGCATTTTCTCTACTTCTTCAATGCAGGAAAGAAAGCAGAAATCTCCCTTGAGAATACCTATCCCATTAGATAGTTCCCTTGTAAAAGGCTGATCTGCCCATCCTCTTGCCGTCTGCCATGGTATTGGTTTGCCTGCTGCTTTCCAGTTATTCTTGGCAATAGAGGATAAGACATTATAGCATAAAGCAGAAGCTTGAATTGGCTCAGGACCAGCTTTAAAACTCTGAGAATGTGAAGGTGGGTTAAAGCTGTCAACCTCTCCTTTCCTGCCTTGGCACATAATCCCTCTCCATCTACGCTAACTGTTAAAGTTGTTCACTGGACAGGATTTCCAAGTCTCCAAGCTTTGTTACTGCAAAAATTATATGCATTTAAATTATCTAAGGAACATTTTAGGACTGAAAGTTTCTTTGTTACCTACATGTTATAGATATGACAAACCTCTATTATTCTATCAAAAGAGTTACAATTTAAATTACACACAGTGTAATGCTTTCCTGAGTTGTTCCTAATGAAGGTTGTGTTTATGAGATTATACGCTGTTACTGGGTGGTTTCTAGCTGCTCTGTGTGCTTTATACATTTGACAGCTCAAACAGCAGCAATTCATTTACACAGAAAATGCTTCCCCATCAGCTAACCGGAGCATTCCCACAGCCGTATATAGAAGTATGTTGGTGGATTGATAATGTTTCAGTGGTAATGTTTTTGAAATGTCCGTGTTCTTAAGCACTGATTACTAGGTCAAAACCCAAGCATTTTATGGTTAGGGGGGGACTTGCTGTCATTTCTTAATACCTGTCCTGCTTTCTGCATGTGGTAGTCAGGGTTAGTTTTACCATCAAATAGGGCAAACAATGGAGAGGTGATGTCTTAGTTGAAACACAGCTGAGACACTACAAGAACAGAGGGAAAGGCTGTGCTGCCCCTTGCACGGTGAACACCATTTTGTGTGATAAGGTGCACCATTTATTTAATTGGGAGTATACTGAGTCAAGATAAATTACATTCCAGCAGGATATATATGCCTGCAGGAACTTTGTGCTACTGAGACTTGAAGCCCAGACTAGGTCATTTGAAGTTGGTTTAGGTATTATCTGCAAATTGCTCTGCATTCTTTGATATAGACATCTGCTAGAAGTGCATATATACTTATTTTGTAAGGTCCTTCTTGGCCCTGTACAAGTAGCTTACTGAAGAGCTTCAGTTAAATCTGTTAAATCTTTTAACCTGTGCTCTTCATCTGAAAGCAAATGAAAAGTCTCATAGATTTCATTTATAGTTAAAGTTTTTGGGTGCGTTTATTTTTCTGGTACTGACATTTTTTGTGCTTTTAAGCATACATACACTGGAAGGTTAAAGTAAGTAGAAGTATGTGACACATGCAGTAGCTTCCTGCATTAGCCATTAGAATATCTGTGTTCATAGTGACATGGAAAGGTCAGCTGAATCAATTGTACCTTTAGACATAGCTTTCATATGTATATCCTGAGAAATACTGATTAGTGACATTTTAGTAACAACCTGACTTTTCACTTGACCATAGCTCAGAAGTAAAAGCAAAGATTTACGAAATGCTGGAAGCAGAACCTGTATCGGAATGAGAGCCAGACACAGACAGTGCCTCTTTGCTGCTTCAGGTTCTGAAGCAGTAGTTTTCATTTTTCTTTCTGTGTTGATGCTGGTTGGGAAGATGCTGCTGCTTTGTATACTCAGATGTTTCTGGCTTATTGCATTCCTTGGGAGTGGAACTTGGACTTTTACAGGAACAGGTCTAGAATCATAATACACCCCAAGGCTTCCCAATGATTAGGTTTCCTATAACCCGGACTTTTCTCCCAAACAATCTAAACAATAGTTTTAAAAGTTTGCAATACACTGTTATGGACATTTGTTGTAGTTCCTGAGGGGTGAAGCAAGACTTCAGAGGAGGTATGTTTGTCAAGTGAAATGTGTAAAAAAAACTCTGCTGGAATTTAAGAAAGGGGAAGTTTATACATAAGCACGCATCCAAAGATGGAGATTTCAAAAGATTTGTAAGTAAAATAAGAATTCGGTATCCTTTGTATAAAATTGTTTTGAGAACTGTCTTTCTGCTCATCACTGCTCTCAGCAATGTTTCATTTTAGAGTGAAATTCATCTCAGTAACAAAATCCAGGGTAGGTCTTGCCACATCTCTTGGGGCTTGTGTAGATCTTCTGTTTGGTGACTTGTGTGGCTTGCACTGTTACTTATCTTGGCCTCCAAGGCAGCTTTCTGTCAACTCATCTTGTGTGTAGGAAGTCTCATAGCTGGGACAGGCCAGGTCAAGGCTCAGCAGTGCAGAGTGTGACATAACGTTTAAGTAGTCTGGAGGTTTCAGTATGCCTTTGAAAGTATGACTAAGGAATTAAGCTATATGTCAAAATGACCTATAGGAGAATTTCTTCTCAATAGCCCCCTTTTTGTGGGAAGCAGATGTCACCTGCTTATTATTCTTGCACTTCAGCTTTTTAGAACTTGGGTATCTGGGCTTTCAGATTGAATTTCGTTGCTGTTCCATGGTAGACATGAGGCAGAGATATGCTTATTGATTGTGAATTGTTTCAGAATCAACTATTGGAAGAGGAATGCCTAATTTTATGTTGTCATGTTATTTAACTGGGTACATTAAAAATTCTTAGTACCTGAAGAGAACATGTTAATAAAGTCAACTTGAGTACACAGAAAAAAACAACCTTGAAATACTTTAATTATTGTAATTATTTAAAATAATGTAACAAAATAGTTCAAGCGTATATATTTCACGTATATCTTTAAAAGTAACATAAGCAAACAGAAGGCATTTCCTGTGTATCAAAGGATGTTGAAAAGCCCAAACCGTGACAGGTCAATCAGTACACTTTGTGTAAATTTAAATGTATGTATTTTGCACCCCAGAGAAACACACTAAGAAAAAAAGAATATCAAGTTTTCAAATGTCAGAATGTGGGAAATCTATGGAGAATTCATTCAGCCCCTTGATTAATTTACAGTTGGAAAAGTTTTAATTACCAATTCACCTAGAGGGTTTTTTCCCCACAGGATCCCTGCCTTTTACACTGTGTGTGTGTATATGTATATAGTTTATATATGCACTTATACACAGTTGTACAGTGGTCACCATGGGGTTAATTGTTCAACGTTTGCTTGTACCAGATCATATGGTACATGCCCCTAAGCCTTATTTACTTTGCCATCCAAACCCCGCAGAGTACAAAATTACTAATTTCCTTGTGTGCTCCTTTGTTACGTGCTTTAGCTGTAGTGTCGAACTGCTTCACAAACCCTAAGGAATTTATCTTCACAGCAATCTTAAGAGTTTCCTTGCTTCCCTTTTCTTATCAATTTTTAGTTCAGAACAAAATTTAAAATAGAAAATTGTCACTAATTTTGAGTGTCAAGCTTGGTTCAGTTTTCCATCAGTCTTAATATTCATATCGTAGTTCCTGAACTGAAAGCTCAGTTCCTATTGATTTGAATAGTCAGCCCATCACTTTTAGAAACCCTTGAGCTGCAAATCACTGGACTCTGGGATTTTTTTTTTCACCGTATGCTTGGTTTATTCTTATAAAGTATCTGAAACAGTAGCTATTGGTCAGTATTAGGGTCACTGGAGAGAAGGTCTACCGGATTTGGTATTGCTGTTCTTCTCTTCTGAAGGACAAAAGTGAGTCATTCACAGTACTTGATCTTTTTCTAATGAGAGTGGGTCGTTTTGGCTGGGAGGCAAAAAGAGGGGAGAAGGAAGGGGAAAGGAACACAGCATATCTGCATGTTATGCAAGGCAGCATCCAAACTGTAGTGTTTGTGCCTAAAGGATCTGAGCTTTGTTGCACAGTACACCTTTATTTTATTTCCTACCTTTTTGAGGTCTTTGCTTTTGTGTCTTAACCTTTAACACAATTATTTCGTGTGAAATTTCCTACTTTTTTGAGTAAACAGTAAAAAAAGAAAAGTTCTAGCCTGTGGAACCACACTGGTCTCCACATGGGACTTTGAATTATATAGCACTGCTTGATCTAACTTAGCAAGTTAATAAGCTGTTATTTTTTTCAGGTAGACTAGCTACTATGGATAGAGGCTGTAGGATTTTAAACTGTACTACTTGCTGACAGCAGAAGAATATTGAGACTCGTATCCATGCGTTATGTAGACATCGGGGGCTTTTCTCGTGTACCTATAAACAGAGGGCATCTCAATTGAAAAAACAGCATTATACAATATCAGTGCTCTAATTACTGTTTCTGTTAGAAGGATGAGAACTGGTGCATCTCACTACTTCATTATCAGCTTTAATATTCAGAGGAACAAAATTGTTTGGATTTGTCTGGGAAACAGCCCTATGTGATTCAGTTTTTCTGAAAGAAAATTTAAAGTAATTCTGGTATTATTTACACGTGAAACTAAGATTGATGGAATAGTAAATAATAAGGCACATAACTGTCACTGAGCAAATGCAAAACTGTACCTTGAGGAACAAAGAATTCAGATCATTTTTAAAGAACATGGCATTGCATTTGAGAAAGCAGAGAATCCAATTTATGCTACTTTAAATAAGGGTGAATTTACATGGCTTGTATGACTTATGTGATCTAAGCTATATTTAGTGAAAAAAGAACAACAATGACCAGCCATGGTGGTTGTCCATGAGTGCTCAACACTAAGTCAACCCTAAGCCACACTGTTTCTTTCACCGACTTCATTACTGTACAATTGCATGCAAAAATACCCAACCCAAAACCAAACCAAGCAACCAAAAGAAAAATATCTTAAATGGACATTCAAAGTTAAGCGGGTCATAACTTGTAGCTGCTATGTCTTAGGGGTATCTGGACTGTAAACAAGGTGATGCTGGTGTAAGTAAATGTAGTGCAATATGTGCATTAAATTTGTGCTGTTCTGGGCTTAGAAGCCCATTAGAAGCTTCATTAGCATCATGTTAACTTCATTTCCTACTTCTAGGACAATTTTCTGGAAGTTTCTGTCAACTATTCCAAGTCCTGTGCTACAGGATTTGAGCAGAACCGTAACAAATGTATCCAAAATCCTTCAGCCTTCAAGGAACACACTTTGCTTTCTGGGCAGCTACACCGAGTCTGTTAGAATTACCACTATTTCCAGTAATTGGATGATTATCTACCTATTGCTAGGATGATGTCTGTGACCTATACTGACATTGAATTTTAGTGTGGGACAATGATACATGTAGGAGTTGCTCAAAACAAATCTAGCCCAGAAGAGCAGTTAACATGGCCATTATTATGGAGGAAATTTGGATTGAGTGAATTTATAAAAGCATAGCAATGGGACCACACAAATATTATAATGGGTAAAGCCATGAAATCTTGAAGATCACTAGAAAATTACGATTGAAATTTGCACAGTTACTGAATGTCTAGGGTTGTCTAACAAACCTCGATAATGTCACCGCCATCACAGTCACAGAATCATGTGGCTTGGAAGAGACTTCCAGAAATCAGCTAGTCCAACCTCCAGCTCAAAGCAGGTCCAGATACAGCAGGTTACTTGTGGCTGTGTGCAGTGGGGTTTTGAATACCCACAAGGATGGAGGTTCCACAGCTTCACTGGGCAGCCTGTTCTGGTGTTTCATCCTCACTCAGTTTTTTGTTAAGAAAAATGATAATAATTATTTGAACCTTCTGTAAGCCAACGCTTTCTAACTGGCTTTTGTGTGAAAAATACAAGTTAAATAAAGAACAACAAAACTTTAAAGCATCTACAGTCCAGAGTCACGGGGGTGGGGAATAAAGGAGTGAACTGAAATAAAAGTTTTCCAAACAGTACCTACAGTCTGGTTAGCAGAGATTGCTTACCCAAGGAGCTTCTAAGTAGGACACTGGTTATGACTTGTGATCAGTCAGACCCAGGGTGAGGATCTGTGGATTGTTTCCAAGGAAATTGCAAAGCGCAATTAGGAAAAGCAGAAGAATAATTAATGTACCATTGTACAAGACTCCATTTATGTGAATTTTTTTTGAGAGGATCTGCATCTTCACTGGAAAGTTTGGTGGACTGCAGGTTTTTAAAAGTTGCGAACTGTTCAACTACAAAGATGTGAACAGGAAAGATTTCTGGTTGATGTTAATTGTTCTTGACCCTTTAATGACTCTTGGCAATGTACGTTGCCTGAAAATCTTCCTAAAGGTATATTAATGATCTTAATCTTTTCTTCCTGAATCACAGAACATTTCTTTAAAAAAAGTAAATATTTCTGATGCTGTTATGTTTCTGTTTCTTATTAGAAGAAATGCTCCATAGAAAATCTTCAAAAAGTGGGAAGATGTGTGCAGAGAAGAGGAAGGTAAACAAACTTGCAATTTATTCATAGGAATTTCTGTCCTGTTATTAAATTTGTGTATATATGGTACATCAAGAACATTCTACTATATGCTTCTTGAGATATTTAAACATTCCTTGGTTTCATACAATTAAATAGATTGATAATTTATGAGTGTGCCTTCCTCATAGAAAAGTGAGTCAGTGGAAGATTAGATAAAATAGTGTTTATTCTTCCCTGTTTTAAGCCTGATGGCAGTTAAATGCAGTATAGAGGTTACTTAAACATTTTTCTGGAGACTGAACTGGCTTTACCTTCTTATAAGGGGATAATTCTTCGGTGGTGCTCGTTACTTCATTACGGCTGCCTTGACTCAAACATGCCTCAGCCAGTTTTTAGGATTATTCATGTGACCACTCAATTCAAATAATGTTTCTATGCTAGGTGAAGTGTTACCATCTTTAATAAGAGGCACCTAATCATACTTTTTATTGATGGTGCCTGACGGCCTATGACCTATTCTTTTTCCTTCAGCAAGCAAGCAAACAAAACCACAACAAAGCTAAAGAAACCCCACGCAGAGGATCCAGCCTGAAGTGCTCTAAAATACTGTAGAATTGCTAATTATTAGATTCAACCTCTGCATGTAATAATATCACTCTTTTTTTTTTTTTTTTTTTTGTCTTTAAAGTTAAGCTGGTATGTTGTTAGATGCTTTAATTAGACCTTATGTATAGTCTTCTAGTACAAAATGCATAACTCGTGTTTTGCTTTCATGCATATGTATTGTGCTTCCAATTAACAATACTTACCAGCAGGAAACAATGATAAAATACATTCATGACTACTTTGATCTTTGTCCATTCTATTGAATAGTTTTGTTTTTGATGTTGTCCTGCTGTTTATTTGCTTGCTCACATAGCCTAGGAAGATAAAAGATAGAATCAGTACTTCAGAATCTGCTATCAGCTTTTGCTGAAGCATTTATCAGGGGTTCTTGCACTTTTCTCAGGTCGTATGTTCTGTTTAGCATCACCAGTCCTGCCGTTTGGTACTGATTAGTGTATTTCTACTTCAGAAATAGTGTGTTTCGTTTATCTTTCTGCAAGGTTCTCTCTCCTTGTTGTCTGACATTAAAACATAAGATTTCTGGATTAAAATGAGAGGAACCACTGCTAGTGCTACTTCTGTCACGTGTTGTTACTGCCTCCTCCCAGTTGTAATCTGTTGTTTCGTGACTGACTGTTTTAAGAGCCAGCCCAGGGCAGAAAGCCCAGTCTCAGAAGATTTGTTTACAGATTTAACTGCAAATAACGTTGAGGAATACAAAAATACAAGTTACATGGATTTAACCCCTTGATTATATATGTTATGTTATGTGAACTCTCATTCAGTATTCAAGAACCTGTCTTACAGGTGGTGTAATTCAGCTGAACACAGGCCATAATTAGACTGCACTTCTCTTCTGGCTTTTGACTTGAGCACTGCAGTTGATGACTTTTTAAAAATGATAAAGTGCTTAGGTGCCATACAAGGTACAGACAGTATATTATAACAGTATTTCAGTAACTGTATGACACACAAAATACAATTCTCTGACCCACTAGGTTAGAAGTTACTGTAAAAAGCAGAGGGTCCATTTCATCATGCGCCCGTTTAATGTTGCATTCTGCACCTTAATCAAATATTGGAAAACAGTTCTGCCTGTGCTGGTATTTAACTGTGTTTAGGGAGAACTTAAGTGAGCATTATCTTCTCTCTGTTTCGTGGTCCAAGCTCAACTCTATGCTTCATGCATTAACCGGAATGATTTTTTTTTTTTAAAAAAACAAATTTATTTGGCTATTATTTTAAAGATGCTCAGTGGAGTGTACAAAATGCAGAACCAATTAAGATATATTGAAAACCATGAAGCTGAATGAGACTCATTTGGCAATATCAACACACATTCAAAGTATCTTGGTCTCAGTTGAATGCATATCTCAAGTGAGTAATTATCTTAACTCAGCCTTTTCACTGACTTGACTGCCAAGGCAAAAACAACAAAGAATCTCATGCATTCAAGGTGGAAGTCCATACCTGCATTTGCAGTATTGCTTTTGAAACTGAATTTTCATCCTGGCAGGTGAAACCAACACAGAAGCAAGGAAGCAATAGTGTTTCACGGACAAGTACATAGCGCAGTACTAATGGTATATTTCTAATAAGGTCAGGTAATAATTTTTTTTTTTAATGGTTTGAACGATCGCTGTTCCATGTCCTGCCACTTCTAAGAAATAGACCTGAACATCATTCACCACACTCCGTCCAAACAAAGAACCTGAATCCAATTTATTAGAACAGAATGAATATAGCCTTTAACTTCTCTACAGAGATACTATTGTTAATTAAATCAAAGTCCTTACCATACGCAGAGCTAACAGTTCTCGCCCTGCATCCATTCTCCAAACAGTATATGACATTGATGGATAAACTCAATTAAAGCGTTAGCATTAGAGAAGTAATGTGGAGAGCTGAAGTAATCTTTACCAATCCACCTTTAAAAATTGCAATAAATATTTCAAAATGAAATGTTCATAAATTATGGTGAGGGTAGCCGTTAGTGAGATTGGATTGAAATTCAATTCAATAATTCTAAGTAAGTTTGCTTTTGGTTAGGGAATGACATTTGTTTTCTCTCCAATTATGTTTTAGAATCTTACAGGCAGATTAAAAACAGAATGTAACTAGTGCAAAAAACACTTCTGCTTTTTCCATAGCTAACAATCAAGCGGGATCCCTTCTGTGATTCGACATCTTCATAGAATCATTTCTTGCAGTTCATCTTTTTCAAGGTAACAAATATTTTTATACAACACGGACAGTATCTAAATGTATACAGTAATTGCTTTTAGAGTGCACTAACTTCTAAAGCAAAATACTGGGACTTAAAAAATACACATAGGCGATTCTAATAAGCTGAATTACTTCCCCCAAATGTTAAAACTGTTCTTGGGGGTTGACCTGTTGATTGACACTTGGAAAATTTGTTGATTTAGGGAGGGGGAAAAAAAAAAGAAAACCAAAAAGAACAACTCCTTGGTTAAATTGTCCTATATTTACTAGTAAAGTGAGATGTCGGTGTCCTTGGTGTCTGCCTGCACAGAGGGAGTGGATTTTTACTGTATCTTTTTCACTACCTTTCCTTCGCAGAAGAGCTTTAAAACTGGTTTAACCACCTGGGCAAGATTTTTCTCTGCATAGAGAAAACTGTGGGTAAAAGATTCCTCATTAAGGACCTTTGCATTCCACTAGTCTCCTGAAGCTAAACCTGCTTTTCAGGACTACAGAGATCCAGGTACAATTCAGTCCAGCTCTCAGGCTGTTCTAAATTATTGTGCTGGGAACTGGATAGTCAAGGAACTACAAAGGAAGTGTAAAGCCACCTTTACAGGACGTTTGTTTTTTTTTTTCTGGTGAAGTATCTTTGTGGGTCCTCATTTTTTGATTTCTACTTTTAAGTTTGTTACTTCATAATTGTTGGGTTTTATTATCTTTTATAAGAAAAATCTGCATAGTCAAGAATGAAGTTTTAGGAGGCAAATTTTCAAAATTCTCTTGTCATTAAACCGTGAAAACAGAACTTTGCCAAAACATCCATCTTTAACACTTTTTAATCACTGCTGTTCCTAGGCAGAAATGTTCATTTTATGTCAGTGAAATATTTCAATAAACATGATGTGAATTTTTTAGAATGATCTTATTAGGATTTACACAAGCTTTATTTTGGACTTGTGTATATTTTAGTAATTCAGATGGCTTCAAATTTTTATTCAGATTCAAGAGACTACTTCTGCTTGATTTTGACAGGGTAGAATTGAATCAAAAATTCCCACTTTTTAAAAGAGCTGTATTTAAAGGTGACTATTTAAATCACATTGAAAATAATTAAATTACTTCAGACTGCATGGCTTAACTTTATTGGAATTGAAAGTGCTAATTTATTAACAGCTGCAAGTACCAAAGTATAAAAGAAGGGGGAAAACCCTTCTTTAATAGCACATCAATATTGAATGTATTGAAAGCAGATCCTTGTCCAATATTTTTCTAGACCCTCAAAAAAGCATTTTTAATGTTAACACACACTTTTCCCCATTTATCCTCCATTTGTTAAAGCCCCCTAAAATGATAATGAAAAAGTTGTGGATGTGATGAGGTAATATATTTAAATCACTTTTCTCTGAAGATTAGTGTGACACACAATATTTTAAACCCACTAATCTCACTAGGTGACCCACTAAACCCACTAAGTGATGCACAAGGAAGACTTGCACACCTAATAACTTTTATTCAATTAATATACAGTTATCTTTGCACTTAGGAGGACAGTCTAGAGGCTAAGGTTCTTGGCTTGGACATAAAAATCTCAGGGACAGTTTTCGGTTAAGGCACAGCTATCCTTTGTGACGTGGGGTTGTCTCCATTTGCCTGTGCCCTCGCTCTCCATCTGTAACATACAAATTGTATTTCCATCCCAGAGCTTTATAAGTATAAAGAACTGCTCATAGTTGCTACAGATTCAGATTCTGTGATGGAGTGTCCGGCTTCTGCCCCCATGAACAGATATTAAATTCAGGCAATTTGAGAAAGAATCCACCAGATAATGTTAGCCACATCATTTAAAGGAAGTGCTGATGCACCTAATAATCATGCAATAAAATAGTGACCTTTACAAGAAGATTCCCTTCAAGTACAGTAGGGGCAAAGCAGAACAATCTATATGTAACCAAATTATCTTTGTCAGTCGGCACAGCTGTGTGTGACCCAATTAAGTTAACACTGGACGTTAACGTCAGTACCTGCGTTAAAGGCTGATCTGTCTGTTGAACAGACAGAATTAGGCCAGATTCAGGTAAGAAATATTTCCTTCTGTAGGCGGTTTATTCTATAATTTTTCTAAATGCTAGGAAGAATGAAAATGGTTTGATTTTTTTTTTTTTTTCACTCACATAAATACCAACCATAAATGGACTTGGGAGTGTGAAACAGACATTGCTGACAGCCACTAAGCCTCTGCTCTGCAGCTACAGAGCCCTGCAGTTTCTGCCTGTGGGCATGCTCTTAAGTCAGATGTGCTAATGATGTTTCACTGCTAATGACCTGTCTGAAGCCCAACTTTGACCAAAGATGCACAGGTGGGATTTTAAGCAATGTGCTGCCTCCTTATTGCCAAGTAGATTTTCGTCATTGGTAACTTGAAGAGAAGATCCTACACAGGAATATTTTGAGATGTGTGCTCCATTTATGTATCTCTGTGTACCCTAATGTAGGCGAGGTTAGTGGCTGAACCTGGGTGTCCACAGGTTTGCAAAAATTACTCTAGAGACTCTTTCTCTGTTTTGCTTTTCAGATGTAGGAAAAACCAGGATTATGCAGTGAACTACAGAAGAGACATAGCTGCTGATGAGTATTTAACTGTATTTTACTCTCTGCTAATGTAAATGACTTTCCATGCTGTCTCCAGGTGACTTTTCTTATGCACGTAAGTTTTGTAATGATATATGTGCAGAACTCGTGCTCCCTAACCTGAGCCTCATTAAAGAACCAGTGGGACAGCTGGTATAGTATCACCTAAGTTCCTATAAAAGTTTGGATTTTAGGCTGGTTTTATAGGCATTTTTAGTGTGTGTTGGAAGATGCATAATGACCTATTTAAAAAACAGCTTTAAATAGCCATATTGGTAATCGGTTTAATTTCAGGAGAAGGTGATAAAAAATTGGGTTTGTGAGTTTGAAAACAAACAACACCCAAACACATATAAACCAATGACCAAACCTTCAGCTAAGCATTCTTCTTGTAAATAAACAGCCCTAGATTTCCTTTCAGTCTCTTAAGCTGCTTGCAGGCGCTGAGGTTTTTCTCTTCCTGTATTGTATGTGAGCAATTGACTGTAGAGGATGTACTGGATGATCCAAGCTTTGCCCCTTTAAGTCGGCCATCTCTGCAGTGAAGTATGACTTGGCATCAGCTTATCAGACTTATTTTCCTTTGACCTCTGGAAGGTGCTGTTCTGTGAACAAGAGAGGAGCGCATTTGGCGGTCATGCCTTCTGTGAATTCCTTCTGACGGAATTCTGGCTGTGCAGGCTCTGGAACAAATGAACTCCACAGTGATTTTCTCAGGAATACGAACAATAAAAACCAAACCCCTAAGTCACAAATCACACTGGTCTCCCTTAGAGGCGCAGTTTGCAAGTGGGATGGTGATTTGTCTGACACTTCAGTTCTTGGAGAGTGACCTTATCTTTGTGAACTGTTTCTGCCTGAAAACGGAGTGCAAAAACTGTTGTCATTCCATTAGAACTGACTGTCGGGCAAATTACCATCCACCTAGCAAGCACTTAGGAAACCTCTGATATGTTTGCATGCCCACCTAGCATCTAGAGAACCTAGTTCTTTTTTAGTGAAACGTTAAACGATGTGATTTGGAGACTTTTCTGAAGGAGAACTGGTAATAGACTATTGGATGATGAAGCGAATAGGGTTCCAATATTTGGACTAGGGATAACAGTTTGATTGTTTTATCTGGATTATGGGTTATGCTTTTTCCCCTCAGCACTAGAGGTTTTGGCATGTTCAAGAGCTCTCATAAAGTTTTAGACTAATGGACTCCTCCCTAGAAGGATAACTTTCTGAATTTGCGTCACACGTCACTGTAGTCTGGTAGTGTTCTTGGGCTCATTTATTTGGATTATTGCTCCTTTTTATCTGTTTTTCTGCTTTGTGCGTACTTGGCCAAAAGTGTGTTTTTGGTTTGGTTTTTTTTTTTTTTTTTTTTGGTCTTGTGAATCTCCGTTGTTTCTTATATCTAATATACTGGCTCTTTTAAGAAAGGTAAGCAGTGTATTTGCTCTGTTGTGTTCCCAAATACAACCTCCCTTTCAAATTAGAAATATTCTACCAGAATATACAGAATTAAGGACATGTGAGAAAGAACTGAAACTTCTTAAAGGTCACCCTCACCTGTTTTCTTCCCTTTTCATTCCTATTAGAGCTTTCTGTTTACCATTCAGATCATTTTACCCTTTTGTAAGGTTTAGTGTTGTAAGGTCAGTCCAAAGTACGATACTTTTTCCTTTGTAATCGTAGCTTTCTCTGTATGTTCTGTCATGTGACACACTGGAATAAGGTAAGGAGCAACATGTGAAAGCATAGTGGCATCTCTACTCCACAAACAGCAGGATAGGCAAAATGTTAAAGCTATATCAAATACAACTTTATTTGGTGCTTCGTAGTTGATCATCTCTATGTGAAAAGTTTAATAAGTGGTAATATATTAGGTAACCTTAAAGAAAGAGCAAATACTTGGCAGCTTTTTCTTCTTGAGCTACAGAGGTAGTAAATCTTTGGCAACCGTGGAAATTTTAATGTCTTTGATTCCCTGGTTAATTGGTGAATGAGCAATTCTCATGATTAGCAACCACTTTACCCTGCAGAGCAGCTGGTGTTGTGTCTCAGGATGTCCCCGTGGCTCTTTCTGCTCCAAACACTTCTAGTGAGCAGCCTGATCGGTGACCCACTGAGGGCATTGTGCAGGCACTTAGAGGGCATGCAGTAGCCCACAAAAGGCTTGCATGTTGCATTTCAGGTAGTGTTGTCTTTCAGGGCCTAAAGCTCACAGAAGAACTACTGCAAATTGCCGCTTCAGGTGCCACCCATTTTAATGGATCCTCCTCCATCAAAACACCAGTGCTTTGAAGCGTTGGAAAAAACTTTTAGCATACTTTAAGGAAAAAAAACATACATTAAGGAAAAACCTTGAGAGAGTTGAGAATCTCCCAGCAGGGTGGGAGTTGTCCACAGTGTCATGGCCTTAACTAGTGTGGCCATGGAGACTCTTTCTGTGGTCAGTAGACGGAAGCAGGAACACGGTTTAGGGGATATGTGGTACATATCAGCATTTTGATGATTTAAGTAGTTCCGTAAAAACACCTATTTCTCCAGTAACTACAAAGAAGAAATAATTGGCTGGCTTAGGTATGTATGTCTACAGTGAGATGAGTTAAATCCCATCTCTGTCTTTTCTGAGGTTCCCAGAGTCCAGCACATAGCAAGGATTATTCTGAGTATGTTAAACAGCATCACTCTTATTTTTACTGTATGAAGGGTTAAAAAAAAAATTACAAATTTGATTGTAAATATCTTGTAGATTCTATATAAAGAGTTGATTCTTCAGTGAACTCTTTTCATATACGTGGAACCTGGCTGATGATTAACATGGTTTCATCTCAGAGCATAGTCATATGGCTGGCTGTAATGCCTTGAATATAAAATCAAGTTTCTTTAAGATACAGCAAAATACATAAGCCTTTGCTTAGCTTTAAGCACTCAAGTAGACATATTTATGCCACAGACAGCCTTAAGTACAGATGATTTAAGTACTTTTACTGAATCAGGGCCTGCATGTGTTCACATCAGAGTTTCCCAATTTGGGTGTGAGCAGCAAATGAACCAAGCAAAATATGGAAAGCCTTGCAGCCAGAAAACATGAAAATCAAATTTTGCTCTGCATAAAATTCTCAAACAATCAAAAGGACAAAACAGATTATTACTGATATTTCGTATAGCCATTGTATGTAAAGAGGATTATGTAATGAATAAAAGATAAATGCTTTCAGTTTTAAAAAAAAAAAGAAAAGGTTTACATGAAATTGGAAATTTATTACCATATGAAAGTTATCAGTTCGTATACTCCGTACCAAATGAGCTTCAAGCATGATTGTCTAAAAGACTTAAAAATACATGATCACACTGAAGAAAGAGCATTTATAATTTAAATTAACATAATCAGTGCTGGTACCTGTAAGTAGTCAATTTTGCTTTTAAGTAATTTTAATTATTAAATAGAATTAAGCTTATGTTGCAAGGAGGTTTCTGTAAAAACAATGGATACAAATAAGATTATATAGCATATTAGAGTTAAAAAAGATTAAGTGTCATTTGCTGATTAAGTTTCTTTATACCTAGCAGTCTTCAAAGAAAATAGGTAAGCCTTCTCTTTGTGAGTGACCATCTTTATCATTAACGTTCTGATTTGTAGTCTCTCTCATTTCATAGATTTACTCTGGATATGTTAGCTCTAACATCACAACGATTTGAGCCGATAATAAAATGAAATGAGCAAACATAGCAGTGAGGATTTTAAATGTGAAAGAAATAAGACTTCATAGCAGATAGTGTAATAGAAGTTTCACTGAAATCAATAGGTATTCGCACATGGAGTAACTCTACTGGAACAGGACTCTAAATAACCATATAATAATTCATTTGGCTAGAGAGTCAAATGAGCACCTGTAAACTACTATTCTGAAAGAGTGAAGGCATTTTTCCAATAAAAATGTAGAAGACCATTGGTTTTGTATTGCATAGCTTACCCAGGAATAGATTTAAAGTAAATCTTAATGGAACCTGTGAAAGATTTTCAGATTTTGGCTTACGAATCACTGTAATTGCTGGATTTTTCAGAAGCAGCTTGTTAAGTTAACATATTTTTCTTACTCTAATCTATGGAATAGTTGGAATAATATATGCAAAGATCTATGAAGTGTCAGGAAAGAGCCAATATACTTGACTTCTGCAATACGTACGTACTGAACAGAGGAGGTCAAGCCGTTCATTGTATATAACTGCTTTGGGATTTAATCAGTTTTTCTATCTGTGAATTATCCATGACCTGCTAATGATTTTTTTATATGAATGTGTGTGTTTTATGTAGTTCATCAAATAATCTTATGATCACATTAAGCTTGCAGAATTTTGCAGCTGCTCCTCTGAGTATAATTTGCAGAATGAGATATTCATGTTGGTTACCTAAGTCACATGAAAGCGTACCTGCCTTGTTATTTGTTCACCTAATGTCTGCAAACAAGACTACTGGACTAATTGTATCTTTATAAACAGGGTACTAGTTAAGAAGGAAAGCAAGCATAGTGAATCTTAAAGCCTTTACAGTCTGTTTTTTGTACTCTTTTGTACTGAAAGGGCATCATAACGTAGCAGAATACTACCTGCACTAGAAATTTAAGCTCTTTCCTCAGCAAGAAGGCATAAGCTAGATTTATGAGACCTCCTCAATACCTAGCCACTATAAGCAATAGCTGCTTTGGAATCCTTCCTCTCTGAGCCTGGTAAAGCTGCTTGTGAAGCAAAATGGCCAGTTGGATTTTACAAAGATGTTCTTGTATTTTATTTAGTATTGCCATGCCTAAAATATTTTTAATAGGTCTTCTTTTGTCTAAATATAGAATTCAAATATATAACAGCTTCAAAAGACTTGAGTTGTCTTTTTCTTTTAAGGTCTCAGTCTCCATGTATTCACATTTCAAGCTATTTTCTTCTTATCTGTAAAACTTTTTGTACTGAATTTCTTAAGGAAATGATGGTTTAAGACCTCTCTCTCTATGCATCACTCTCTCCAATAACTTTTGAACCTAGCCAGCCAATTTCAATCAGATTAGAAAGAAGGGTTGAGCTCTCAACATTTTTAACTTCCCCCCCTCCCCGCCCCAAAGTGGTAAATGGAATGCAAAGAGAAAAAAAGTTACCATCTCCAGTGAAGGAAAGCATGGTAGCACTGACGTGTTATACATCCTGTGTGGCAGCAGCCAGCTTGCTGTGTTATGTGTGGTTTTATGTGTGATGATTGTAAGAGTCAGGATTTATTGTGGTGTTCTGAGAAGGCCCTGAGGGTATTGAGCTGTATCAGGCTAGGCTTCATTAGTTCCACAGTTGACGGAGGTTTTGTTTGGTTTGTTTTGTTTTTAAATGAAATTCAATATTTTCAAGTGTCCCTTTGAACGCAGCAACAAAGAAAAATCTCATTCTATTGCACGTTTCATGATAAAAACTAATTCCTACTAACATGACTACTCTCCCAGTTGTGATTTCAAGTAAGATGGGTGAAGTAAATTATGTTGGCTAATGGAATATGACTCTAGAGGCCAGGAGAAACACAGGATACCTGAGGGATAGTGCCCAGATGTCTCAGGGATATATCCTCCCTGTTGACACTTATCCTTTACTACTCTACTCCTCACATGATGCTTTAATCTGGGATATTTCCAGGGGGCATCTGTACCTTCTTGTACTTCTAGAATAGTGTTAATGAGGTTGGAAAAATGACTTTTCAGTGCTCTACAAGAAAGAAAAAGAAAGATAGAAACTAACCTGTGTGTTTACTCACGTAGAACGAACTGTCACTTGAAGCAGAATTTTTGAAGTAATCCATTTAAGATTGGATAACCGTAATTTGAAAAATATGAGCCCTCCGCAAAGAAGGAGAGCAGTGGGGAGTGAAGGCCACAGGCTGAAATTCAGTTTATATGCTTGTGCAACACAGTCATTTTTGGCTTCTCTCCCCTTACCTTTCTATTTGAATTCTGCTGTCTTAAATTTGTAGGAAAGCGTCAATCCAGTCTTCAGTTTTTGGAAAACTGGTTTATTCCCAAAGACCAACACATTTCTTCAGCAGCAGCTTCTTACTTATAAGTAGAAGGGCAAGAATAAAGTCCTATACAATATACTGCACACAGATCCTTCCCAACAGCAGCAGCTGGTACATCTTCTGCACAAAAAGAGAACATGCGACATAAGGAAAAGGTATGAAAACACAAGACAACTTTTTTAAAAACATTTAAAAGTTTATAATGGCTTATAAAAAGTAGGTGATAGATAAGGAACATAGAGAAATATTAACTACTGAGAAATATATTGGGAAAAGAAACAGTAATAGCAGGTTTTTGTAGAAGTTTTATTTCTAAAAAATTAATTTTCAGGACCAAAGTCTATTATAGTAAAGGTATTTAAAATCATTATTGTTGGGTTACATTTAAAGTGATGGCACATCTTCAAATCCTTCTCTGATGCAGGCATTAGGAAAAAGAATATTAGATGATAATATCAACACCTTGTTTAATGATTTAATAAATAGAAAGAGTAATGGGGAACAGTTGCTTTATTTGTGAGTTTGACTTTTAAAAGATAGTGAAGTAGTTTTACTAGGGTAAGAGTGTATGACATTTGGTGATATCCTACCTGCACGGGTAGCATGAAGCATAAGCAGACAGGATTTTTTCCATTAAAACAGGAAAGTTAAACAAAATACAAGTGTGAAGGATTCTTTCCTCACTGTACTGGAGGATAAGCCATAATTCTGCCACCTCCTTGAGGTATGTCAAGTTATAAATCAAGTTCCTTAATATGGTGCCAGAATTGCTATTCTTGGATCCCAGGATCTAGAGAAGATCAAAGGTTACATGGAAAATGATCTTTGAATGCTGTGAAGCTTTCCCAAGTGTTTATGGAATTTGCAGTTTTACAGTTTACTTAGACCTCATGCTCCAAGGGAAAGGGTAATAAACATAATCAACCTTCTAGGTTTAATCCTTAGATTAATCCCTTTTGTGGGTCTCTCTGTTAGTGTTTGGGTACTTTATCACATACTGGCTTAGAGAATGCATGATATTGATGCTGTATTAAATGGATGAAAATTATTCTGCTGTTTCTCTTGACCATCTGGGATTAACATACCCACATCCTCTTCAGATGAAAATATCTGCTTCAAGGCAACTCAGAAATCCTTAACAGCCCCCTTTCTCACCTTCATTTTTCTGCCAAACTGGCTTTCTCACGCTTATCCACGAATTAGCTCTCTTACAGTCATCTATTCTTGACAACATGATTGCTTGCAGTGACTGCTTCCACTGTGGGTAGTTCTGATGAAGAATATAAATATCTGCAAGATACGTGCTGCAAACAGATCTTTGGGTAACTAACCTATGATCCTGTGCATTGTGTGGTGAGTTAAATTGCTCAAAAGTCATCCAGAATCACACAATGAGAATAGCAAACTGCGTAACTGATAAGTAGGAAATAACAAATAATTTGTGTGCCTGAAATCCCACCCTCTTACTCTTTACCATGCTACTCAGACCCGTAAGCAGGCATCTACATTTGTACCACCTCCACTCTAAAGAAATATTTCCTAATGGTAAGTGCTTCTAACCAGCTTCTCTAAGAAGTGAGCATGTGTCTGTCTATTTCTAAAGCAGAGCTGAGCAGGAGTGATAGTTGTAGAGCTGCTGTTTTGCTTCATACATATTCTCTTTAGTACCAGGAAACTGATGTGAATCGTAAAGTAATCTGAGTGGGGCTGCAGTCTCAACAGCAATCTTAACTTTGCCCTTGAAGCTGACCTACTATGTAGAAAAGGATTCAATAATCACAAGAAAAGAGATAGCACAAGTGAGACCATGACTCACATAGCTTAAGCATGCCTGCAGAAGGAGGAATATTAGCATCTACTCTCTGCTTACAGGAGCATTTGTGCAATTTACATTCAGCAGTCAGTGGCTACAAGACATAAACAGCCCGGGAAAGAGGGCCTGAGTTACTGAATGAAAGGTTACTGAATGCTATTTTCACCATCTCTTTGCATTTTAGGATGAAGGGGGAACTGTTTGTACCACTTGACATTAACACTTTACTATAGGCATTTAATTTAGCCAGGAAAATTATCTAGCTAGGCTTATGCAGTTGTCAGCAGAGAGACAGTCTCGTCCTGAATACAATTCAGAACCTGTTTGCTTTTTCTTTGAATTGCTTTTTTCATTGACTGCTAGGGGAGCTTTGCCACGTAATTTGTTTGCTGAAGTAGATACCTGCAGACCCTCTCACCAAGTATCCAAGCTGGTGTGTTATAACTACAGTGAAAGACTGTGTTGGATTTGGTCCCTTGTAGGCACCGGTGTGGGATTGCCTGGATACTGGTTTGCCTTAATGGTGTCAATTCCTTTTAGGTGAGGCAGTTCTGGGCATGGAAAGCATCTGTCAGATTAGGAAACAGTAGCAACTTGTAAAAGAATATAGCTTGGAAATCCAGCATGGAGTATACCCAGGCTTTAAGTACCTTCAAGTTAGGCAGGTGCTGAGTTAGGGATTTCAGGACTTTAGATTTGAATTTGGTATTTCTACCTTAATTCCATGGTGGGAGCCCTAGGTTGCTTGAGCTGACTTTGTGTGCTCTCATGTTTTAATTCTGCAATCTAAATTTTAATGCTAGGATGCCTGGACCCAAGCTATCTGAAACCAGTAAGTATCCGTTTATTTCCTTTCCATTGTTTTATGGCTGCTGTTACACACCTACCTTATTGTGGGATAGGTCCTTCAGCTCCTAATCATAGTTCTTTGTGGTGTGCTGTGCTGTTTGCTTTAAGATATTTTAGCTTCTGCATGCAAAGGAAACCAGACTTTCCAAACAAGGAAGGGAGAGGGAAAGAAAAAGACGTTAATTTGAGCCTTGCTAAAGAAACTCAGATAAATGAGTGTGTCAAATAGAAAAGGACAAAATTAATAGGGAAAGACATTGGATTTTCAAGGTTCTCAGAGGACATTAAAACAGTAGAAGTGAGAAATAATAAAATTATAAGAACTGGTTGAGAATGTCTTTAAGATATTAATTGGGTGCTAAAAGTGAATGGCACATGCACAATACTTCCTCTCAATAGCGGTAACCTGAAACGGCCACCTTCTGTCTCTGCAAACCTTTAGAGTGCTCTTCCCCTCTGCAGTTCTTTTCCTTTGATACGCTTTGACAGAGGAATCAACGCCTGTGGCCGCTCACAGTGTGGCTTCATAGCTGCAGACTCCCCATCAGTCTGTGATCTATTTTTGAAGAACTGTCATTTGTTCCTCTGAATGGCATCCTGCTGATGTTTGCTCAAGCCTCTTGGCTGGCTGCTGGTTGTTCTGTAAGTCTAGAGCTCTCCTGTTGGTTTGGTGGAGGCTCAGGTTGGTAACAACTGTGCTTTTACTCCCTTTTCATTCACCTGCAGCTCTTAGGGTCGTACTTGCTTGAACGGAGCCATGGAGTCTGGTTGTAATGTCACTCAGCGGGTTATACCCACGTGGCATTGAATTCATATTTGGAAAAGGTCGAAAGATTGGGTTCACATGCATCACAGAGCTGTATGCTGACGGGACTCGTAACTGGCTGCACCTCTTTGCTGGCTCCCTCAAGTTGAGTGCTCCATCACGCATGTTCTGCTCGGAGGTAAAAAGTGGTGACAGATCCATCCGGGAAAGCAAAATACCCGCTTCCTTCCCAGAAGATATTCTGGGTGTACAAGGAATAGGATGAGTTGTGCTCAAAGTAAAGTTGTAAAACTCAAGGGCAAAGAAAGCAGGCACAATGAGACATCAATTCTTTCCCTGTATGCCGTGCCCCAATTTTTTGGGACTGCAGGAGGGTGAGTTACAGATCCAGGAGTTAGAAAGCAGGAATTTTATTTGTTGAAGCTACAGTGTAATTGGAGAGGAGATTTTTAAATAGTGCGTTGTGTTAAAACTGAAAATTAATACACTTCATAGTGTATAAGTCAAATCCTTAAATCATCCCTCGTGGAAGACTTCAAGTAAAGAGTTGTATCTTGTATAGAGAATTTGCATTTCTTGAATTGTGTTTACAGCTAATTTTTAAAAGCTAACTACAGGATAATAATTTGAATGAAATGTAATTCACACATCTCAAAACAATACTTTTTTTTGTGTATTACTAGGTATTCAGGAAAGAATAGCTTCTTTTAATTTACAAAAGCTGCAGGACTCAACAGACGTTCATGGAAAGATGTTTGCCCTAAAATAATTTACATTGTGTCTGTGGTGTTCTCATTGAAACTTGTTTATTTGTGCACCGGAGCTGCATAAGTTCATGTGGCAGTGTAGCTTCTTTTGTTAATCAGAGGCAGCGCTAATAATGATAATAAACGAAGAACAGTTATGAACAAAATACCAGACACTGACATGAAGTGTGAAAACCATGTTTATACTGTTTATTTGTGGACTACTTAATTAGTAAAATGTTAACAAAGTATCACATTAGTCAGAAAGCTACATTGTTCATCTTTTACTCACACGTGCCTGTGTTTGGGCGATTTTCACAAACGTAGATGTGAAATGGAAACCAAAGTAGGAGGACTGGTTACTAGTGGCAAGGCATGACAGAACCGGAGGAATAACTTTGAAATTGTCTTGTAAGTGTATAGTCTGTAGGAGAAAATTAAATGAAAGAGCATTAAATGAAAAAAGTTAAATACTTAAAACTGGGTTGCCTCTATTAGGTTGGGGTGAAAATAATACCTGTCCATGGAGAAATGTGACAAGTAACTCAAAAAAAAAAAAAAAAAAAAAACCAAACCAAACCCCGCAAAAAAACCCCCAAAACCAAAATGAAAAACATTTATATAGTTAGTCTTCCCTATGTCAGCTGAGAAACAGTTGAAAATAATGATAGTCGCTTGGACTATAGGGAGATTTCTAGTATTAGCCCTCAAATCATTGTACGGAAGTAGTACAGAAGTAGAAGAACTGTACTACTGTTACAGTTTTTCAGATGAAATTGAGCGATGGAGAGGGCAAACAGCTATTTAAGTGTAGGGAACGTACCGCTGTGTGTACTGAGCGGTGCCAGCTGTCCAGACTGCCTGGTTCGGGGGGCTTCAGAAGGGGGCTTGAGGAGAACGAAGGAAGCCTCGGCACAGGAAGGACTGCTGTTTGAAGGAGGCATCTGAAAAGTTATTTGTAAAAGAGGGAAGATGATTTTGAGCTGCTGTTGTAGCCTGGTTTCTGAGCGATGGGAAGCGGGCGGGCGGCACAAGCGGGATGACGGAAGGGCTGCTGTGAAAGATTTTCTAAGTCTTTCACCTAGTGCTAGGCCAGTATCTGCTGAAGTGATAGCTTTTGTGCAGGGAGATGGTAAATCCCTTCCTCTAAAAGGTCATCGCTTTTTCAGTGGAAGTCAAAGTAAACCCAAATTCTCTGAGTAATTAGTAATTATACCATTATATACGTGGTATCCTGCTACAGGCAGGCCCCTCCCGGCAGCCAGGGGAACCCCCCGGCCCAGCGGGCCTGAAGGTCCCGAGCTGAGGTAAAATGGCGCCCAGAGAGCAGGGGTGGAGGGGAGGCCCCAGGTGAGGGGGCTGGGGCCCGCTCTGAAGGGCCTGTTGGTGCCCTCAGGACACTGGTGGCAGTGTGGGCCTGCACAGGGGCACAGGCCCCTCTGCTTTCGTCTTTACGGGTGGGGAAGGGAGCAGGTAGGAAAGCCCCTGGGTACAGGTGAGGGTCGGAGGCCATGTTGGATGGTGGGGGAGGCAAGGGAGCAGAGTGGGTCCCGGGTTCAAGAGACATGCCTGTGGGTTTGATGGCCCCTTGCACTATTGTCCCCACTTACCTCTGCTCTTTAGTGATGAGGAGGCTCACTCTCTCTTTGTAAGAGCATAAATATTTCCTGATCGCAAATATCAGCCCTGGTGCGAGTACCACTATGTCCAGGCTCCCTCTGTCCCCTGATGGCTTGCAGAGCCACAGATTAGCCCAAAATAGACTGCAGCTCCTTTCCTCTCCTTCCTGTAAGAGCATAAAAATATTTCTGTATGTAGCCCAAACAAAATGCAGTAAGTTTGGGGGTGCTGTCAAACACCTACTAAAGCAACTTATAAATACCACCCTATCCACCCCTTCCCCACCCCCCTCCCGCCATTGCCCCTACTAAAACTTTGTGATTCTCTCTCCATTTCACAGGCCAAGTAATGAATTTTTCACCAATAATGTATTTAGCAAAAAAAGGTGTTTGACACTGGTTTTATATTTTCCAAAGAGAGGCATTGCCTACAAGTTGAGGATTAGTCATTTAAGCTTTCTGAATGCAATTTAAATTGCAAATGTAAACTATCAGAAGGAAACACCTGTAAGTATTAAGTCAGGCAAGTACTGATTTTCAACCAAATCAATAATTTGTAACAAGACAATGAATTTGTACCATCCAATCAAAACAAATAAGGACTATCTTCTTATTATCATAAAAGCAATAAAAAGACTTGCACAGCATTCTTTAACTAATTTGTCTTTCATTCTGCACCATAAAGATAACAAAGTATGGTGTTCTCTTAGAACATATTGTTTTACGCTGTATGTTTTTCATCACTATAGTCTGGAGTATATTGTTTTTTAATTTGCTGATGGAAACCATCAATTAGAATTAGCTTGAGTGCTGTGGGAGGATAATGACAATAGATATGAAGGGAACAGAATAGTATCTAGCATAAATTAATGATGCATTTATTGCGCATCTCATTAACTTGGTGGCAGGGCTTATTCTATGAGTAAATAACTTATAGTTGTATCAAAAGCTGGGAGAGTAGGAGGATTTGGTTAGGGAACCATCTAATTATAGTCACTCGTCTTAGAATGAAGGACTCTATTTCTTTGATAAAAATCTGATTAAAAGAAACAATATTTTTCCAAATGTCAACATTTTATGTACAGTTACAGCCTGTGCAAAAATATTCTGACACCCATGTCATTTACGGAGTCTGTAAGGCTCTCAAAGCTTTCTGTAGGAAAAAAAAAAATACAAAAATAGATAAAGAGAAACTGCCTTGTATGATGTAAAACTTATAAAAATGCTCTCCATTTTGGAATTCTATACACCTAAATGGCATGCACTTGTAACCATTTCCAATTGAGAAAAAAAATCTCCCATGTTATGCATCTTCTAATAAAATTTACTATGGTGAGGTTTTGATTATGCTGGTTTTCTACTTCTCAAATCAAGAGTTATCATAAAAACTGTGGTACCTTCAGCTGTAACTAGCAGTTATCATCAGGATAAAGAAGGAGCCAGACTGATAGTGAAAACTTTTTGCTTATCAAAGTCTGAAAATATCCACATGCCCAAGTAAGTGTCTGTTCAAAGGTCTTTTCCTTTGTGGACACATGGGCAAATCCTGAACACTTCACTCAGTAGGACTGTTAGGAATGGGATGTAGATCTTCCCATAAGGATGGGTGCGAACAGATAACTTTATTTTCATGTATAAATGTGTTTAATGTACATACAAATATGTAGATAAGTATATTAGTTATTCTGTATGTTTGTATTTAAAATCGCCTTAAATAATAAGATTTTTGAAATCTATATAAATGCAGGAATCCAGGAAAGGACAATGAAATTGATTCTGGTGTTTTTGCTTTGGGTTTTTTTTGTTTTTGTTTTTGTTTTTTTTTCACAGAAATGGCCTTATCACCAATGGAAAAGGTATTAACTAACTACAGTGTGTTCTCTGTGAATCACTAATACTGTGCTGTTCTGAATTCACTAATGTATAGTGATGTTTCTTGATCTCATTAAACAGGCAGACTTTTTGAAGATTGACCATCTACTTGCAAAAAAGAAAAAAAAAAAATTAAGTTATGAAACGGAGTCAGCCAGAATGAATTAAAACAGTCAGATCAACGTAGAGCCCTTCCTGCCATCCACTGTACAGTAGGTATGTAATTTCTAATTAATGTTTAAAATGCAGTTCACTTGTACTTGATATTTAATTTATAGCTATAAGCAAAGTATGTAATGTAACAGTAACATGAAGAATTTCTCCATGAAAGAATCTGCCTCCTTAAGATTATGGGATAGAGGAAATACACAAAGGTTGCTTTGTTCTCTTTTATAATAAATATAAATATTTCAATATCTTGTTTGTTTCACCTTTAACTAAATTAAAATTTTATGTAAGACGAGCAGCAGAGTAATTGGGGCAGTAATATTCTTTAAGCGAAAACTTGTAAAACATAAAGTCTGAAATATGTGAGAATTCCATGCAGGCTGACAATTTCTGAGCGTTGCCTTTGAAATCCGGCTGTTATGCCAGAACTCCGACTCAATGATGAAGAAAATGATCTCCTCACGGTTGAGAGTAATTTAATCAGGACTGTAAAATTTGAGTCTGGCTTACCCGAAAATAGTCTGTGCTTTGTAAAGCCAGCTGACAAATTCCTTAACTAGAATTAGAGTTATTTATTTATTCATTTGAGTGTTTAACTGGAATTAATAATAAAAATAAAAACAATCCCCTAGGCCTATCTGCATAGATACACAGTGTAATTATTTTAATAAAAGCAACAGCACAGAACCAATTTAGAAATGTATGTTATATTTATCCCTCTTGTGGGGAGGAAAAGGTAAAATACCTCTGAAATATCCCATCTTGTCATTTAGAGGGAATAAAATACAGGTTTGTATCACTTAAAAAATTAAATCTGAGCATGTAGCATTTCACCCTCTTATCAGGAGACACATTCAGCAACGCTGACTGTGATTGGAGTATGAAGGATCTTGAGGCACTGTATGAATTTTTATCATCTCTTGAAGTACTTCTGAGCTTATAGTTTTATCTTACAAGTTATGTACTGTGTATACAGAACGAAGACTTTTGTTCTTATTGGATTTCTTGATGGTGGGAAGGGTTATCCTTATTTTGTGCTTTTTGTGCTGAATATGCCCTGGTGCTGAATGAACAATAAGGCTTATGTTTAAAAAAAAAAAAAAAAAAAGAAAAGAAAAAAAAAAAGAAAAGAAAGAGCTGTAAGCATTTTTTTGCTTTATCCCTGTTGTGGCTTCTCTGAGCGTCTTGTCCGTCTCACCACTTTAGAGAGTCTGCTTGATCTAGGAATCGGTCGTATGGCTAGCCTTTTAGAAAGAGTGTTAAGTAGGGGCTTTGTTCTTTAGGACCCATATATAGGGTCCTCTGTAAATTGTAGGATATAGCCTTGGGAAGAAACTGTAAAAATGTAGGAACTAAAATTTTAGTGATATGATCCAACCTTGCAGATTTTTGTAGGTCTTTTTTTTTTTTCTCAGGAAGTCTAATTAGAGGAGAAAAAAACCACAACCTGTAAATGTCGAGTTTTAAACTTTTAAAAAACTGTGAAATATGAAAGGAAGTCTATTTTGATAACGGGCTGTGTAGAAGAAAGAGAATAAATAATGAGAGCTGTGCTTAAAGTGACAGACTCAAATTCAGTGTCTTTTAAGGAAGGACAGGCAACACCGACTTCTTGTTACTTAATTGACAGAGGAGGCTGGTGACCATTAGTGATGCCTTTTCACGAACTGAAGCATCCTTGGTTCAATCATTAATAAAGCAGTGCTAAATGTCTACTAATGTAAGACGATAGCTTTAGCTTTCGGCTTGGGTGCATGCTAATTCGAGCAAATGGCTACATATTGAAAGAAAGATGAAGAAAAAAGCAGCAAAAATGTTAGAAAACTAGCCATCATCTTCAGTGAATAGGTACAGACAATTGCTTGCAGATGTTCAGATACTTCTGAACTCTGAAGACAGTGGAAAAAGATACCAATCCCACACCAGCAATTTCAATCACAGAAGACTGATACAATTTGTTCCCTCTTGAGATCTAAGAAATATAATCAATCATGAAAATCTCTTTTGCATAGGCAAATCACACTGGTATAAAGAGAAGAAGAAAATGGAACAGAGAATATGTCAATTTTCCTAGTTGGGTTGTGTGAATGTGACTTTTGAGGTGTTGCTGACGCAGTATTTCACCTGGGACTAAGAGTTCATAAATATTTCTCTGAAATCTGGTTAAAAATCAGACTCTCTGCTTAACAGGAATTTTATTTTTCGTGTTTGTTTGCTTTCTATCCAGTTATGTAGACAAGATTCTGTTGAGGAATAACTGCCATGTGTAGTGCACAAGATCGTGCTCTTATCCAGGGACCAGTACATGTTTTTGAGTGCCACCTGCTGGCTTTTTGCCTCTCAGCCGTTCACAGATCTGCAGACGTTTTTCTGAAGGTGTATGTACTGTTGTGTCAGGTGCCAGTTCCGGAATATAGCCTTAGAGAATACAATTCTCTCTTGCCTGTCAGCTGTCTTAGGGAGATGCAGACCAAAAGACGACAACTGTGTATGCATTCCAAGGCTTTCCTGATATCCACATTTCACTGAATAAAACTCTAGGCATTGCAGCTCATCTTTGCTTCTCTATTCTCTTGATAGAAAGGTCCAGTACGAGAAAAAAAAAAACAAAACAAAACCACACACACACACACACACACACAAAAAAAACACCAGAAAAAGAAAAAAGATCATGACAAATACACAACAGAGTTCATTATTCTGAATAGGAACAGAATAGGTATTGAAAGCATCCTCCCTGCATCGATATGTGAGAGAGCTCTTGGTGACCTATCTATCTGCTCAGTGTCCAGGTGTCACTAAGTAAATAAGCACTATAAGTTGTGCTCATGTAATGGCTTCTCTAAAGGACTTTGCTTTCAGGGATCCTGTCTGCCATTTGTGCATGGCATGTGCGCTCTGTTTGAAAGAAGAGAAAACAGGCACATCATAAAAATGCATTTTGTGGAACTCTACATCTGTGATAACTATTTGGTCATAACTGCAGTCATAATGACACGATTGGGATCTTGATAAAACAAAAGAGAGATTATCCTTTCTAACGGTCTGTTCCAAATAGACATTGTGGATGGAAGTGCCGTGATGAAAAGTACTTGTTTATTCTCCTGATTCCCGTAGAGAGCAGGCAGGAATAAAGTGACTAGTAACTCAAATCCATCTAACTCCCACTGGATTTCTATTTACAAACTGCCAGAAGACAAGCTGTCTCTCCCAGTGGTGTTCTCTGAGGAGGCCGCCGTGTTGTCTGTGACATTCATTACACACGTGCCTGCACAGCACCTGTCAGTCACTCTCACCCAGAGAGAGAAAGCCCATCACTTCCTGAGACATTCAATGAGTTAGTTGAACAAATTGAAAAATACAATATGTTGGAACTGAGTGATCCATGGATAACTAAGCAAGCACTGGTAATGTAGACAAGCATATACTAAAACCTAGACTACTTGTTCTGTGATTTTTGCATTTTTGCAGTCCCTGTTCAGATGACTCTGCTTTGAAAGAGTTTGGGAGACATTCCTTTGTTTTTAAGCACTAAGGATTTAAAGTGTGTGATTTGGTCTGATTTTTTTTGTTTGTTTTTTTTTTCTTTTTTTTTTTTCTTTTTGTCTTGTTTCTGTTTTTCTGTTTTGGTAACTAGAATCTTCAGGGTTTTGCCATTGCACTTGGTGGATCTTCCCCAGAGCCAGGAACCCAGAGAAGATGCGTGTCCCTGTGGCAATGCCAAGGCATCCGATCTGAGCTCTTTCTGAATCCTCTGCTGGTTTTGACAAAAGTTTTATCAAACTAGGGATGTCTTGAGTGAAATGTTTCAGGGTCAGTTCATTGGCATTTTTTAATGAAAATTTTCCAACAGTTAAAAACTAGCCTGGCTTACAGGGGAAGAGAAAGCAGCTGTAATATATAATGAAACAAATGGGAAAAAAAAAAAAAAAAGGAAGTTGATAGCAATGAATAAATGAATATAAATGAAAAGTTAGGAATTGAAGACATTTGTAAAGCAATCAGAAGGACAGAAGGAGAAACCTATGGCCATTGGAATTAAGGATTTTTAAAAGTTTTTTTAAAGAGGAAAAAATCCTAATGATGGTGGTAGTTTGTTGCTATGTGGAAAAGGCGGAAATGTGTGTAATAATGCAGGAAAGGCAGAGGTAGTCAATAAACATTTCTGTTTTATATTTACCCAACTACTTTTCTGAATTCTGTGCTAACCTGTCCATGTTTCTTAGCTAAGATTAACAACTAGTTTCCCAGCTAAAAGATATTCAGTGATCTCATCTGGGTGGATTTAGGAGGCACAGAAGCGAGTGCTACCAGGGCAATTGATGAATCAGAAGTAGGTAGGGGTTAGCAGCAGCAGAGGAATTGTAAGTTGTTAAATAGAGATGAGAAAAAAAAATTACTTAGATGAAGATTTTGGATTTGCAAGGATTCATTTTGAACGGATTTTCATTTATTCTTACAGACTTTTCTCCTTAAGCTGACAAACCGCTGCTGTCCCTTCAAATCCCTAGGGTTCCTTAACAGTCTTCAGCCTGGGAAGCAAAGTCCTTTGCCATTGTCTGGATTCTCCACGACTGATATTCTCCCCTTGCAACCCTTTTTATTCCCTGAGAAGGAGTCCCATCTATTTCTCCCTTGTTGTCTCACTTGCTGCCTTTCCCAAGTGGGTCTTGTTATGGACTAATGTGTAAAATTCAAAGTTAGTGGTGATCCAGAATGTTCCTCCTGGTTCTCTGTGGAAAAGAAACAGTGTTATAGCCGTATGATGATGCTGAAGCTGAAATACCGTGTTTCAACAATTATAAGGATGAAAATGGGCTCAGGCTGCTAACCTGGGACCTTTTAAAATCAGCATTTCTTTATAGTATGTGTCCAAATGTTACAGAAAAACTGAGAAGCTCAGTGGATCATTGCCATTGCTTTTCAATAAAACTGGAAAATTCCGGAAGATGAGAAGAAATCTATTGTTGAGCCAATATTTTGAAAGGGTGAAAGAGGTTATAATGGTAATTATAGGCCTGTCAGCCTGACATCCATCTTAGGCAAAATAATGGCACGGCTGATATAGGACTCAATTATAAAGAATGAAATAAGGGTAATAATAATTGTTAGACTTGTGGAACATAGATAGTGTAAAGCTGATATGACATCCTTTTGATGAGATTACAGTTTGGGTTGATAGATATAAGAGAGCTGTTGATGTAGGGAGGCTTTTTTATGGCAAAGGGGGATTTGGGAGGGCAAAGAATTTTGATTAAGCAGCTAGAACAATACAAAGTCATCCCAGTACACACCCCATGAGTGAAGAGAGGCTAAATGAGCGATGAGTAATCATCAAGCAAGCACAGGTCTTGTGCTTTTAGTGAGGGATGGCCACACAGTGTTTAAGGGCTTGTCAGTGGCCTGGAATAAACAACATAATTAGTGACACAACGTGCAGATGATGCAAAGACTGAGAGATCTCAACATAAAGAGCATAGATCACTGGTACTCAGAGCAACACAGATTGTTGGTAAATAGGGTATAAGTGAGAAACCCACATTTGGATAGGGAACAAAGACATAAGGGAATGCATATAGCACAACAGACTTCACAAAATATGAGTGTGAAATGATTGGCTTCTAATCATTGGCAGGGTAGGTTTAGATTAGACATTAGGAAGAAGTTCTTTACAATGAGAATGGTGAGACACTAGAACAGGTTGCCCAGAGAGGTGGTGGAGGCCCCATCCCTGGAGACATTCAAGGTCACGCTTGATGAGGCTCTAAGCAATCTGATCTAGTTGAAGATGTCCCTGCTTACAGCAGGGGGGTTGGACTAGATGACCTTTAAATGTCCCTTCCAACCCAACACATTCTATGATTTTAATATACTGTGGACAACATGATTTGTATAGCCCTTACGGACTTAAACAGAAACACTGAGTGGGAGTAGAACATCTACTTTTATCTTGATAGGTGTTTGTAGGTTCCTTTATTTTTGGAATACTAATTCTAGATAACCACAAAGGTTTCCTTTCATCTTACCATCTGGTGTTATTAGTATTAAACGTGGGTGTTCTTGTTTCTATGCTTTTAGAGCTAAGGGTCCATTTTTTCTTGTTTAATTGTGCTGCTTACTCAATAGTTGGAACAAGTCACAAGGCTACTATAAGAGGTGATAGAAGACTGCAATGCATTGCTCGGAGTAATTTTACATGAACAGGGGTTGTCACCCTATACGGGCTTCAGTTTGCACAGAGGAGGATTTGTATTTTTTTGCTTATTCCACCTTGAATCGCAGATAATTCTGTATTTCTGTGAGGCAAGGTCGGAACGCTCTTTCTTTTCCAGAGTCTCAATAGTACTTTAAGGATATTTTACAGTCATCTAATAGATGTAGGTAGGTCTACAGTTCCACCAATCTTTGTGGTAATTCTGTCAAGTAGCATCAAGTTCCTCTTGGTAATTTACAAATATTCCTTTCTAAAAATGTGAATTTAAAAAAATATTTATTACTAGTACCTCTGCAGTATTAACATACTGGATAATTTCAGGCATTCCATTTGATTTTTCTCCCTCATTTTCTCCCTCTGAAAACTTTCGTCCTTTGTAAAATGTCTTGAGATCTCCTGATGAGAAGATGGTCTCTGTTCAACAATATTGCAAACAGAAATATTTTACCTGATGGTGTAGTATCAGCCTTTAAAGAATTTGCATTGTAGACAACCTTCAAAGATGATTTTCTTTGTAATAACAATGCTTCTTCTAGATTATGTTGAATTAGGGCTCTGGGAGTACAGAGGGCGTAAGTGAGAGCTTTTAGAGGTAAAAAACTCCAATGAATACATCAAACAACTTTGGAGAACTGTCATTTCTAAATATTTTGTCTATATGATTGCTGATCTCTTTGATTTGTTCAATGCTTTTGTTGTTGGGTACCACTCAACAGCAAAACTGCATTCCTTCTCCATGAAGCTGAATGCTGTTTCTTATTTTAATCAGCTAAGATAAGTAGATATAAAATTGATAAAACTAGCAGTATCTTACTGGACTTTCATTATTCATCTATCTTATCAATTATTTAATAAATATACTGGATGTCTGTAGTATATTTGTTTTGTCAAAGGCTGTAAAGGAAGTAGTCAAACATCATAAATTCCAATTTGTATATGACTGTTTTGGCGTTTTCTCTTTTTATCAGTATTTTTGTTCATTCTGCCCTTATTATCTGTGAACATCTAAAAATGTCTCTCTCTGTAATGAAGAATTGTTTATTTCCTATTGTTGTTTATTGTTTGGCAGTTCAATTTAGAGGTACTACACTGTAGACTGGCACATCTCTTTCTTTTCTCTTCTACTCATTAGCAGGGAGTCTTTAATCTCTTCTTTCTCTGCTTTTCTTAATAATCACAATATCTCACTTTCCCAGTGGGATTCAGCCTAAGATTGAGTAGAAAATTAGACTCACATCAGGCAGGCTGAGCTTATAATAATGCTGAAGAAATAACATAACATAAAAAATGAGACATTTCTGCTCTACATATGGTTTTAATTATTGTGGCTTTTGGAGTCTAATTCCAAAAATACACTAATGAATTGAACGGAGGTTGAAAAATTTGCTTTATCTTTTAAAATAGAAGTATTCTAGCCAAACATGCTTTAAATAATCTACTGTATTTAAAAGTGTGATAGAAACTGCTTATTGACTAAGAGGGCATGAGACTCCTTATTAATGTGGATTTTTAAATTTCTTAACCATCTTTGTATTCTATTGGCAAAATAGGAAAAATATTTTGAGTATTGTAGTTATTTGATCACCAAAGGAATCTTATTGTGGAAGAAATTTATGTTTTTCCTTGCTACTTCTGTTGTCTTGGATTTATTGGGTTAGTGAATATAAGTAAAAATCTAAAATCGCATATCAAATATTTTCTCTGAATTATAATCAAATGTATTGTCTTCATACATTTGTATGACCACTTAGTTTCTAGAATATCATCTTAATTTGCCACCAGCTTTAATATAACTTTGGAATTAAAACATATCTTTAACCAAATGTCAATTTGATTTGCTCATGTTGTATCGTTGAAGTATTTGCACAGATTTGTCTTTAAATTAAGTATTGGCAAAATATGAAAGTAAGCAGTATTTTATTATGAAGATGATTAAACAACATTGGTCTATTTTATTTTAGAATTGTTTTATATGTATCTGTAAAATAATATATACTACAGATTCTGTAAAATGTTTTTTTTTCTACAGCAGTCTTTGATAGTGAGCTGTCGAATGTAAGATAATTAATAATACTTTACAGGCAGTTCAGTGACTACCAGCTAAAGTGGTGAGCACAGACTTGCAGAGCATTGGTCCTAAGCCTCCAGCTGGAATGGCCCTGCACCTGCACTAAAGAAGTCGGGGGCTCCACGCGTTTCAGCAGGCATGGTCTTGCTTACGCATTCAATACAAAGTTGATGTGCAAACCCTCGTTAAAGCAGCAAGACTAGAGACATAGACACAGTTAACTGGCCAACACTGAGGACTGGTCAGGTTCAAGTTAATTGAAATCAGTCAAATCAGTTAAAAATGTCCTTTTTCTTCGTCAGAATTTAGATCAGGTCCAGTGATGTTAACATGGTTAGAAGATCTATAAGCAACCTAAAATATCCTCTTGAGGAGTTCGTTACTTTTAGTCTTACTGGTTGAGGATTTTGTCACAATATGATTGTGCTTTGCATACATAGGTTTTTCTAGGTCTATTTTCCTTCTCAAAACCTCTGCATGGCAAGTAAACAGTATTTTCTACATTTTAGGGAGGCACAAAATGTTTAAAGGCTGGATCAACAAAGACTTTTAGAGTGTCCTTTTATTCAAGTACTGTTTGTTTATCTCCCAAGCTTTCTTGAGTGAACAGAATTTACATATGTAAATATCTCGGTGTCCCTGTGCCACAGTGATTTACTTCCAGGCACATGCAAAGTTTGCCGAAAACTCCCAGCTGAGCTTGGCTGTCCCTGCATCCTAGGTCACCCCCCTTAACTGCCATGTCATTCCCACTGCTAGTCTGGACCTCATTTTGGTATTAGATATGTGATTTTTCTTACGATGGCTGGCTCAGTTGAATACATAAACAACCATCTCCAAGATTAGAAATAAAACATAGGACTGTGTTTGGATATGCCTTTTCACTTCTTGATTACTTTGAAATCAAGAATAGATAGCCTAACAGAATGAGATCCATATTTAACACATGCAGATTTAAAACTCACAAGTATAGCTGGTTTGAAAAGGTACTATTTTAACACTGAAGAGTGTGCTGTCCTAGTTCTCTGCTGTTACGTATTTGCAATGTTAAGTATTAGGAAAACGACAGTACTTGAGTGATCTCTGATCTTTGAAACAGAGGTACTTCTGAGTACACTCATGTTACTCTGACAAAATTCTGGCCTCATTAAGAGTAGCAGTGAAATTCTTCTGGTTTCCTCTGCCAGAAAGGTGCTACACGGTTGCTGCCTTTTACTTGCTGGTGAACTTTTGAACAGCCCTGATTTTTCTTCTGTTTTGAGGGCAGGGGTGAAAGCTGTCTGATTACTTATCTGCTTGTCTGCTAATCCCTCCCTGGTTCAGCTTCATCTAAATTTGAAGGAAGGTAGGAGTCTTGAAGTTGCAAGATTTTCATAAAAATATCAAGCTGGGCAGAAGAGAGAAAAATAAATGTTTGTCTTCCCTGTGCTCTGAGGGAAGGGCAGGAACAACTCAGCTGTTATATACTCTGTTTGGTCAGTCAGCATGAAAATAACTGTCTAGCCAGTACATATGCTATTTGTTGGCCAGTGGAAAAGTCACAGGGATGTTTAGAAAGATGGTGTGGAGCACAGTCGGGTAAGGGAAGAAACAAGACAGGAGGTGGCGGTATAGATATAAGGGTGAAGAGAAGATACGCGTCCGTAAGAAAATCTGTCTCCTCAGTCTTTACAAGCTCAGAAGTTCTCTGCAAATGCTAATCATCATAGTATTGTAACAGTAAAATTATTTGAATGATAATGACACACTTCTTGATAGTGCAAATTAAAAATATCATTCTGTGAACAGGTCTTGGTGTGTGAAAGAGGAATGCGGTTCAAAACTTTATCGCTTTAAACTATAGAAACAAAAATAAGTGAAGTTAGCTTCAAGAAAGATTATTTTGAAATGACTGTTGGGTTTTGGGGTGTACGCCAGTGCAGTAATGTAGTCTGAACTTCAGGCTGCTGCATAATTCAGACCACTTTTTAAAAACCTCTTTCTTGTTGCTGGAGCTCTTCACATCTTTCTGCTGCAGGGTTTGTGATACTTTGCTATAAAGCACCTTTTTTTTTTTTTTTTTTGTAAAGAGAAAAAGGAGATCTCTACATAAAAAATCAAGCAGAAATAAATTTTGTATTTACCATTTATTGAAATCTGGGTAGGATAGGTAAGTAGAATTATTTTTTCTATGTGATAGTATAATGTCTCCCTGGCTTCTGAGTTTGTATAGTCTATTCTCGGGACTCTGGTTCCCAAGCAAATGCTAGGAGCATACTGGATTGATGGAAGGACCCGTTGTTTTTAACAACTGATCTGACTTTTATATCTTTCAAAACTGGATATGCATTTCCATGCTTTCCTTGCAATGTCAAAATAGTTGTACAGATTTATTCCAAATCTAAGTTACTGGCATCTTTAGAAAAAGCTTTTTGGTGTATCATCATTTTCATATTAAACCTGATTAAAATATGTAATCTACAATTGACTGAGATTTGAAATCTCTGGATGGTCATGTCTTGGAAATGAAAGGAGAAGTAAGGGGTTGTAATAAAAAGGTAGTGGCATTAATAGTCACTGTAATACACAAAACAGCACAATATAATACAGACAGAATTTTTTTGGGTACCTCGATGCTGATTTGGTGTAACCTTGGGTAGGAGGTGATGTAAATTTTCTCTTTAAAACTGATAATTTCAGTGTAATATTTTAGTATTTGAAATTTTCTCTTTTCCATCCTATTGTAAACTGGAAAGTGGTAAGGGTTACTGTGTGTGGTAAGTTAACTGTAACTGTCTATGAGAAATGACAAACTTTTATGGGTGACTACAGTTGATGTAGCAGGAAGGAAGTTTGCAATTCATACATATGGAGGCGAACAAAGCACTACATCAGATTGGAAATGAACTGGGGCAGATTAATTAGGTCCCTGAGCAGGCAGTCAGGGACTCCTGAGCTCTCCGGTGTGCTTATGCTCTCACTGTCTTTGGAGTCTGGAGTTTGCAGATGCACTAAGCAGTGGCCCAACTCTGCTCCCATTATGCTACGTGATAAAACTTCCAGTTGAAGCAAAGTTAGACCAATACTGAGCATATCTGAATATCATCCAAAGTGTTCATCAGTGATTACTCTGGAATGTGGATAATGAAAAATATTTGCTGCTAAGGGTATAAAACATATTCCTCAAGACATTTCTAGCTGTTGTTCTCTACCAGTTTAGCATATAAATATACTTATTTTAATACAACAGTCTTGTCTAGTACTTTAAAGTCAGCACAGTAAAATGTGATATATGTTGTTCTGTCTGCATTTGCTAGTGAGTGCATGCACATCATAGATAAAAAATAAAATATTAATTATTTTTAAATACGTGCAATTTTCCACTTGGGGACAGAAAGACAGAAAAATGCTAATCATGTAGCTTAATGCACTAATAGAAAGGCACTCCGGTACCACACTGACAGGAGAGGTATAAAAGCCTGATTAGAATATTTATAACTGGTAGCTTGTAAGCAATCCAGACAAAGGAACGTGTCTTTAAATGTATGCAATACATTACAAAAATTGGAAGTAATGCGTAAACGGTTATTACTTAGAATATATTCCTTAAAATATGATGATACTTGTTAATTTACAATATATGGCATAGCTATGAATTAATAGTTATCATCTTTTTTCTTTTTCTTTTTTTTTTCCCCACTAGCTGCATAACTGGCTCCATGGCTATCTATTATTAAAGATGTAAGAGAGAAACATTTTAGTTTTCTTACAAAACTACAGCCACCCTAGTAGAAATATATCCTTATATTTATCCTCTGAATTTCACCTAGTGTTAGAAGAATGTTTATTTCCATGCTGTTGCATAGAATAATGTGATGATACTAATCATGGTGTACCTGGAAATGGAACAGCAATCTTTCAATAAATCTGCTTGTATGGCAGGACATGGTCATTTAATTTCAGGCAAATTTGCCTGGTAGTGTTTAGTTCTTTCTGGTTAAAATTTGCTAGATACAGTTTCACAGATTTGAGGTCAGGGGGTTTTGAAGGTCACAGGTTCATGATCAAAATCTGTCTTTTAAAAGGGACAAAGTAAAATATTAGTGCTCTTTTCAAGTCAGTCTGATTTTGTATTACTTTTAGTGTAAATCCTAAAATCCTCCACATATTCATGAGAACTGAGGCCAGGAAACTTGCCAGAATGTAGTAATAGCTAAGCTTTCTTCATAGATGTTGTTATTTTTTAAACATTTAGAGTGGTACCTTGCATCTTGAGACATTACAAAAGAGTGATTCCCCTTTGTGTTGGGAAGTAGTTGGCTAGGGAACAATCCAGTAAGGAAAATCAGAGATAACTATGTCTGTGGGCCAGAATCCAGAGTCTTTGGCACCAGAAGAAAATCATGCTTCTATTAATTAGTAGGTAGGTCATACCACACTCTTTCCTGGTTTGGGGGGGGGCCTGAACACTAGCAGGAAGTATAATTAGATGTATCATCAGTCTATTACACATTGCTGCATTCTGGGAGAAAATTCTTTGGATCACCTGAGGTCCACCACCATCTCAGCTCTGCTGGTTCATGCCAGTGAATGCCTCATCGTGACTAGTGGTATTCAAAACTGTCAGTAGGCCTGCTGGTAATAGTCAGGCTGTTTATTTTCTACTTGTAGCCTTGAAGAAATCCATCCCTTGAGTAATATGCTACTCGTTATCCTAATGAGTAAGAGGACTAAGCAGTTTTGTTGCTACCTTAATCGGTAAAGTTGATTTTGGGATTTTATGGGAGGTATTTAAGAGATTACCAACGAGTAATAGTTTCTTGAGCAAGGGATAGATCACAGTATGTATAAATAAGTTTGGCATTTTGCCTTTCTGGAAGAAAGCCATAACATTAACAAGATTAAAAACCTAATAAGCATTAAATGTAGGTATGGAGTCAGTGCAGACAAGACAATATGTCACATCTTTAGGCCCTGTCCACAGAAAAAAGCCGCACCTGTTTAGTTGAACTCACATTTAAATACATCAATTTAGTTACAATCCTGAAGCCCTCATATAGCTACTCCTAAATTGTTTTACAAAAGGCTTACATTGATTTACCTTCAGTAGGTTTCTGACTGACTTAAGCTAAATCACAAGAAACCTGTTGCAGACTGGTTTAAGAATGTTCACATCGGTCTGTACTATTTAATTAAATGGACCTGCAAAATAATTTTAGTGAGAACAATGCAATTTTTGTGTTTAGACTTGCTGAAAGTAATTGTCAAGTTTCATGTGCATTTAGTTTCTTTTGGCTTTTAACATCAAAGATTTCTTTTCATCATTGCAATGTGACAAATTTGAAAATGTTTGTTGTCTTACCCTCTGTACCTGAACACTTTCTAATGTTTAACCCTTTTGCTACTAATCTGTGTGTGTTCTGGTGTGTGCAAGTCATGCAGTCGATCATTTGCGGTGTCCATTAAGAAAAAACCTCCAACAACCTAAGTGTTTCTTAGTGGTCAGAGGAACAATCTTAAATCTCCATTACATGGTAGTTTGACTCTAAAACATACTAGGTTACCAAGAGAAACACACACGTATAGCAAAGAGTAGGCTGCATACTTTAAAGCCACAACTTTTCTTCCTTAATCCACAGCAACAGATTCCTCCTTTATTGTACAAGGCTGTGTCCACTAAACTTGTACTATCTTTCAGGCCATCCACAGGAATTAGTGCTTCTGGCTTAGTTTTCCGCCTTGGTAAGCAGTTGCTTGGAATGGGTGTAATTTAGTGCAGTGGGTCACTTCATAAAGTAAATGTCAGAGGCTGGCGTGCAAGGCTCTGCGCTGTGCCGTGCGCTGATTCTCCCCTTGAAACCTATTCCTTGTAGCAGTCTGACCCAGAGTTTGCTCCCAGATGTACGGGGAAGCTTCACTGAAGGGGATGTGCTTGCAGATGCAAAAGCAAGGGAATTCTGTATCTTGATTCAGTTTGTGATATCAAATGTCCTGTTGGGTCATCAATTTTAGTTTTAAGGCTTCTCTTTGAATGTGAGTTCTAGGTCTCTTGAGAGTCAGGGCTGTGAATTGTAAAATTTTCTGGTTCGAAAAATGAGGGAAAAGAGTAGGCAAGCTTTGTGAATTATGGTTTTTCGTATGTTTTCCAAATGGATAGACTACTCACATTGGATCAACAGCAGTTACCTAAATCATTCACATTAAGTTGTATAGCAATGACATTTCAGAGGCTAGTGTTGGAGGCATTGAATGGTATAATCATTATCTCGCAGGTGGTTTCTCATTGGTGAAGGAATACTTTGTTCTGAATTGGAAGTAAATAGTCACAGTTTGCTGCAAGGTAAACAACGGTACCTGTAGAAATTCCACTTTTGTAATAGGCAGCCCTCTAACAAGTGTTTTGCATTTCACTGACTCTTCAGTTTATGGAGTGAATAGAATCTGATGGTTTTTAACAGAAAGAGTTCAAGTTATAGCTTTTATACCAAATAGGCACCTAGGCAATTAAATGTAAGGAAGGCTGTTTGTTTCACATGGTGGAAAAAAAAGAACTCAAAAAAGGAATACAACGTCAACAAAATCTCAAAATGCACTATAATTTTTAGTGTGTGTATATATATAATATATATAAAAATTATTTATAAATATATATAATTATCGTCACAATTTTGTGACTGAACAATCAGTAGAAATTAAAAAAAAAAAACCACTTTTAGTTTTAAGTGTGTACATTGGTTTTGTTTTACAAGAAAAGATACAAGATTACCTGTATTGGAAGTAGACCTTGTTAGTATAGATAAATAGAGTGTGGATAGAAAATATTTTACCCATACCACGAAGAATTGTAAATTTCACATCTGTTCCATACATGAGTATGTATTGGAAATCTTCCCCCCTCCCACCCTTTCCCCACCCCTAGTAAATCATGGCCTTGTTTATACCATTGTACTCAGTTGCTCGTTAATTCTTTAAGGTAGTTGCTCCACCAAAAATGTAGAAGAAAGGTTTCAAATCATTCCTGTTTGCCCTTTTGTCTGAAACAGATACTTGAATACAGGTCTTCCAGGTGGATGCCATAGCCACCAGACCACGTAGCATTTGGGTCTCTCTTGTCCAAATGACAAATTTACTTCTGTACAATACAACAATATCCAAAATGGGAGCTTGACTAAGGAGTAACAGAGTAATGTCCAGAAGGTATCTTCCATATCCTGGGATATGAGAGACCTGGAATCATGTTCCTTCTTCAGACTTGTAAAACTTCAACAGCAGACAGTGAGGGAGAACAGCCCCAATTTTCTTCCAAACTGTGCAGTAGACTGCACACAGAAAGGACAACCAGAAACCAGTTTTCCTGCTGAGCAGTGAGTGCTCTTGCTGCAGTACTGGAAAGCCAGTGCTGTTACCTTGTTCTTCCTCCTACTGTTGGCGTTAGTTATTGTACACAAATAGTCACTGGGCAGACTATTTCTCTAATTTATGGTTAGGATAATCTCCTGGGGATGGATGGATTTGGACTATACCTGGACAGATGTGTTTCTTTCTCTCTGTTCTTTCTCTATTTTGCCTCTTGTTTTAAGCACTAATTCCCCTGTGGACCTGAGGAGTACTTCTGGAGAAAATATTTGTTGAAGCCAATCTGTTTCTATGAGAAGTTTTGGTTGATTGAAAAAAAAATATCTTATTTTGCAAGATTAAATTGATTTGCTTTTGTATTAACTGGGCTACAAAATCATTGGTAGATAATCTGGAAAGTTTTTTTAATTAGGATTTTGGTGGTACTTGGTGTAAGCTTCTGGTAGATGCTTCTGAATTCTGAAATTCAAAGGCAGCGTATCTTGGAGGGTGGTAGAGACTGTATTATTTGCAGACATTTCTAATTTCTCAAAGGACAGAACCAAAATGGTGGGCAAATCTGCAGAAGTTCAGTCATGTTTTTAAATCTCCGCTTTGTAAAGCGTGTTCTTGTAATGAAGGAGGTTAAAACTGAGATTATAAAATTCAGGCCCTGTGCAAATGTAATGATGATATGCTTTTTTTTATTATATGTAGATACAAGAAACTATATTTAAAAAAAATGCATGAGGCATATAGTTCATAGAAAAATTAAAGAAGTGAGTACAAGTCATTATTCTGGGATGTTAAAGTAGCACATGAAATAGTAGGTGGCAAAAGGAGCAGAAATGATCAATTCATTTTGCTGCTGAAGCGAACGAAATAGCAAAGAGACAGCAGGGCCACTGAAAGGATGAAACTTTGACATAACAGACGGCCAAAATGAATTCTTCACCCTAATGATTATGAACTGTGGAGGTGGTAATATTCCAGGAACAAAGAGAGATTTTGCTCACGTTTTTTCCCTTTCGTTCCTAGCACATGAAACATTAAAAGTCTTTATCACTGTATGAGAGCAGATGATAATAAGGCAATTAGAACGATCAAAAGCTGACAAAGAATCAGGCTCAGAAGAATCATATATTAGGATTCAAAAATTATTAGCAATAGAAAAAGGAAGGTCTTCTGCCAAGAGGACTAATAGATGTGATCAGTAGTAGGGAAGAGAAAGATGTGTTTGTAGAGTAGTGGGAACTAAGGGAATGCACTAAATTTTCTTGGGAAGATAAAGAAAATTCTGGCAAAACTACAGGATATTCAGACAAAACGTCATTCACTGAGAGGTCTGTTGGCATTAATTCATAAAGAGCACACTGAGACTGATAAATGTGTTTCGTTTGAACATTAGTAAATTGGTAGAAAACAGTGAAAGAGCTACGTGGCAAAATTTATTGAGGTTTTAGGAAAACATTTGATACACGGATTTACAAAATCACGAAACATTACATCAGCCAAACCTGTCGAAATGGAATGAAGAGTAGTGTGGGCTGAGCAAGCATCCAGTGATCTAGAACAGCATGAATAGGTAATGGTAACAATTCACTTATGCTCTTTACAATTACGTTCATGGGATTACCAGTAACCATGTTTACTGGTTCATGAGAGAAATGATAGAGGATCACTGACAGTATCTCAGATTTTGAAAAAGCACCATTGCCTTAATGGGGGATTAAAAATTACACATCGTTTGCTATCTGATTTGTCTGTGTGCTAATGATATATGTACTTGCCGACATTTCCTGTGTATCTTCTAGCATCTCATGAACCTCTTGGAAACTATTGATCGTGGTGAATGGGAGGAGCTGCAAAGGAAGTATCTGCTGGAATCTAGAACAATTAAGAATAATAATATAAACAAGGACAGCTAAACAGGTATAAATTGAATTGCCTTACTTATTCCAGCTCTCTCTTTTTATATACTACTGCCTCAAGATGAATCATATGCGCCTGGTACAGTCTTATTACTTCATTAAAGTATTTCCAATTTGTCAAAAACTATACAGAATGGCATCACATTCAAAAAGTATTATCTTCTTGTTGGAGAGAAGTGAAGGTAACATTACTGTGATTCATTTTTAGTGCTGGGTAATACTTGGAGATGCATCATGAATACATTTATTATTGTAGTGGAATAAACCATGCTGCGCAAAGACCTTCTTGAAGAATAGTGTTACATGTAGGGTATAGTACAGTACATTACAGCTCTGCTGCTACACTGAGGACTCAGTTGACACTTCCATTATCCTCTCCTGATTTATTGCTAGTGTTCATATTACAGAAGCATCTAGAAGTCCCAACTGAGATCATGCCTGCATTGCTCTGCAGAGCTTTTACTCTGAGTGGGTAAGATACAGAATGTGGGAGGGGAAACAAAAAGATGAAGTGACTCGCCCAAGACTGAGAACCAATTCACTTAGGAGGTGAAAGATGAGAGCGGTCTGGTCTGAAAGCCGAATAACCACATAAGCAGAGACCTGAACTTGCAGGAATTTTCTTTAGCTCTCAGTGGCCTTGTTAGCTCAGAGCTCTGGTAATGCAATCTCACAGTTTTCAGGCGAGGATGTTTCTGCCAGCAAACAGAATGATTTTGCACCTACCTATTTTATTACTAATAGCCATATTCTCACTGAGAGCACCCAGTTTAGAACCTGTATTTTGCAATTCTCATTCCGGCTTACTCGTCACTATATTCCACACCCATTCAGACGGATTTTTATGTGAGATATTGTTGCCAATTTATTCCAACTGGATATTTTCCTAAAAAACAGATCTTTTTGTTCGATAATATTTTATGTAGATGAGGTGGTTATTTCCAAATGAACAAATACTGCTCACCTAGTCCATTTATAGCAGTCGTTGTTTACAATGGGATTGGATTGCTATGGGGAAAAGTACTATAATATACACTGCTCAGTAAAAGAATAGGATTCTGTAAATACAATACCACAATTTTTCTTTGGCTGTTTGCAAAACACGTTAATGAATGCTCTCTAGTTTAGTTCTTATATTAATCAAAGGTATATTTATAAGCATCTATTTTAATCTAAATGCCTAGAGAAGGCCTTTATCTTTGTATAAATTATTAATGCTCTACAGTCTTTTCAGAGATGCAAGGGATAATCAGTCTTAGAGCTTGCAATGAATGTATCGATTTGCTAATATGAAGTAATTTGTGTGATATAAATACGGTGCATACAATGTGTGCAAATTGATTCTAGTTAATAATTTTTGACTGTTCTCCTAAATCTTGGTAAGTGAAAGCCCTGTCTTTCCCTACTTGTATTTTTTAGCGGCTTTCAAAGGATTGATTTTTCCTTAAAATCTTTGGGCTCCAATCCAGAATGCCACTTGGTGGCCTGCTTAGATTGAATCATGTGAACATCCATAATGATTTAACAGGAAAAAAGTGCATGCTTAAATTCAAATGTGTGTTGACATATTTTGCTGCATGAATATCTAAGCTTGCATCTTATTTGATAGTAATTATTGGGCAAAAAATGTTGTCAGTTTCATGTTAGGTGATACTAGATTAGTTTAAAAAAACAGAGCAAAATGGAATTAAATTAAATGCATCCATTATACAGCACACATTTACTATACTATTAATGAAAGGTTTAAAGGATTAATTAATCTGCACAACTCATTAAATTGTTGTTAAATAGTTTTGATGGGAAATGCATGTCTCGTTAATTTTGAATTTATCAACCTGAAAATATGAGAATTATAGACATTTTAAAGCAATGCTAGCAGCTAATATGTGTCTGTAATTTCTATAAAATATATTAAATATATTTATTAAGCCATTTTAAATGGAATGATCATATCTGAAACATGTGTATAGTATGACATAAAAAGACAAGCTTGTAGAGGAAATGAAGTCAGGCATTATTGAAAGAAATGTTAGAAGTCATTATTAGCTGCATTACCGTAGTATCCTGATCTCAAAGCAAATTGACTTTGCAAATTATAGTTTGCCTATCTAAAGTCTCCACTACAACTGAAGTTGAGTAATAGAGTACCTCTCTACTACCACTTTCAATCTACTCTTTTGTGTTCTATTGGCTTTAAAACAAATCCATTATCTTTGGGCTGCCTGAATTTCAATAATATATTGAACAGCAAGTTACATACTGTTTTTCTGTTTTTTTCTCTACTGTGATCAGATGAACCGTAAACCCACAAAAAGCTTTCAAAATACACACAAACATATCTAACGTAAGGATTTATGCAGCTGCATGGCCATATCATTACTCACCTCACTTTTTTGTTTTTTTCAATCCATGTTTGCGTGATGATGAATGTGTTCATTTGAATGTTTATGGAAAGTGACTGAAATAAGTCACAAATGCATCATGATGCATCTATAACTGAATGTATATTTACAAATGCTTTTGCTACTGCTTAGTGGTGCTAGTGCAGTTTAATTTGTGGTCCTATATTAAGAGATGGTTTCTGCATACACCTTTAATATTGCCGCGATGAACAAGAAAATTATAGTGTTTCTATACATCATTTTTTTTTTTCAACTCTACAGAAGCCAATAAGACGATATTTTAAAGTCTTCTGTGAAGTTAATATGGAAATAGTATATAAAAGGAAACTAATTAATGGGAGCCTATATTCAGTGAAATCTTAGTCCTTCCTAATTGTAATGCCACTACATGATGATTCAGGACACATAAATGCATGCAAGCGAATAAGTTAAGACAAGAGACAACAGAAAACCACTGTGCATTAGCATCCGTCATCTCCTGCCTCTCAGGAGGTGACCATCTGAAAACCATTGCAGAGGTTAACGTGTTCGCAAGAATGGTTCTGATTTTCAAACTGAGAAGCATTAATACAAACACAAATTCTGAAGGCATGTTATTTAATTATCATGTGGAAAGGGACAGAAATTAATGTGTGTTTTTAATAATTGATTGTCACTACATAATAACTTCCATATTAAATGTGCATTAATTATGTTCGGGACAGAGCATTATGGTTCTCATATTGCTATGTGCATGCAGTATTGAGAGAAAAGATTTTGGCCCTTCCAAAAGAAGACTTAAGATCAGGATATGAAAACAATTTACTCTGTATGTAATACAGTGGGACAAAGTATCAAATTCAGTGTGTCAGCTACTTCCCACTAAAAGCCTGTGTGCTCTTACCATACCCTAAACACGGATTGATTCTGTCTCCTCTAATTCCCTGTGAAGTTACCTATGTTCTGTAGACTCACGTAGGTTTGACCACCAAAGGCCCCTTTGTTGATGCAGATATAGAGTGTAACTGCCTATAAACTATTGGCTTTTTCTTGCACACTGTTACAAAGAGATGACATTTTACTTTCTGCCATCTGACATAGCTGTGTCTATAACTATTGGATACTTTTTTTAAGCCATGCTAGCAAAGTACCTTGTTTGGTAGAAAATACTGTATCTCTCTTAGGTGTGTTTATTGACATAGTGCTGTTGGCAGACCCTGTTCATTTGGGCTATAGTGCCCATTCCTGTATATAATACAGGAATACTACATTAATAAAAAATCCATATGTAATATTAATAATTAGTAACGGTAATACAACAGTTATCATAGGATTCAGATGTCCAGATTCTTACTGAACTTTTTGAACCTGCAGATTTGGGACAGATTTTATCTTGAGTAATTCTTAGTACTTCTATCTGACTTACGTAAGGTATTTTGGAAGGTAAATAAATAAGTGTGTGCAAGGGAAGGAAGGAGGAAAAGAACAAAAATTTAAATGAGGAGTTTGGTAAAGTATCACTGAACTTTCTTTCCTGATAGCTACTTCTGGTTTAGGGTTGCAATGAATTTTGATTAAAAGTGTGTTGGTAGCAATGGGAACATCTTTAATATACCAATTCGTGCATTTCAACATCCTTCATTGTATCTCATTTCTGCAAAATGCTGCGTTGTAGAGCTTTATAAATGAACAAATGGAACTAATTAATGCCTTTTCACTAACTGTGCTTAATTTAATGTTTTTAAAAATCTAAAACTGATCCTAAAGAGAATTATATGAGGATCTGATGGGATTAAAATTATATTTGATTATGCTTAACAGTTTTTCTATAAAATTACTTAGAAACTCTTCTCATATAATAGTTTGATGAACACCCGGATTATTTAGAGCAGAGCCTGGCTATTTGTCTTGCTGGAGGACAAACACTCCATTGCTCTTCCAGTACAGAATATGTTTTCTTGCTTGTAATAGCTGCTAACCTGGACATACATAGACACCTATAAAAATAATTATAACCTGTGAACAGCAAGCAGACACTAAAATAAAATTGGTGTGTGTGCAGATTGTGAAAACCATGGGTTAAATTGAGGAAATGAGGTGTGAGGGCCAGGGTAGGGTGCCTGGCTGAGGTCCTCCATGAGCTTTGGGATGGGGTTCACCCCAGCAGAGGGCTATATTGTACCTGGCTGCCTGTTCCAGGAGTTCCTGCCAGCAGACCAAGAAGCTTCATTTGTACCCAGGCTCCCTCGAAGCAGGTTGTCTGTGTGTTCTCCAACATATATTGTTTCTTTCTGACCCAGTACCACTGAGTTCCTCTGGCTGCTACTGTGCCCTCTGGCGTAAGAAGTCTTTAATGTCGCTCTGGCCACTGCAGCAGCTTCTCAGAGGAGTGATGCTATTGAAATAATGTACTGTTTTCTCAGTTTTGTTTAGCTGAGTAAAACTTGATCAGCATTTTAATGCAAAGGCTGAAGGGAAGAAATTTTTGTCAATATGAGGCTTTTCACCTCACCTTGAGTTCTTGGTTTGCCATTGTCAAGTATAAAAAGACGGGTGCGTATTTCAAGATTATTTGTCTTGTAAGTGACAGTATATTTCTTAACACTGTCTTATTTTTGGTGGGTATTTCTGCTTTAATTTCCTGTTGTGTATTAGAGCCAGAACACACCACTTGGAACTCTCGCAAAGCATGTGCTTTGAGTAATCTGCAAACATGGCTTGGCACCTTTAACCTTTATTCATAGATATGGTACAGCAGAAAATCTGTGGTCTTTCTGGCCATAACATCAAATAAAGTGACTGAACTATCTAGAAGAAATTCTGGCAAGCTTTCTTGATGCTCCCTGTATTCCTTCAAGAATAATAGAACAATTTTAAGGTGAAGGAATGAGACATAAAGAGGTTAGCCTGCAGTCTCATGTACTCTGTCAGTCCTTGTCATGGTTCATCTCTTTTCCAAAAGTACTCATGCCTTGTACCCTACACAGGTTCCTAGAGTAGAGGTGATTGCATTAATCCACTTAAGATGAAAGATGGGTCATCCTAGGCTGCTTCATTAAAGAAGCATATCTCTCAAGCATGAGGAGCAGGGCTCCCACCTTATTTAACCTCATTGTGTTGTGGGTTCCGAAATATTTAGTTTTCTTTTAGAGGTAAGAAAGATCTCGGCAGAGCTTATGATTCCTTTCCTTTCCTTGTTTAAAGACTGTAGTATTTTTATTTATTTATTTATTTAGCCTGAGAGCTCTTTCAGTTTGCATCGTTCTTAAAATTCCTCTTCACTTGACTGAAACATCAGCCAGGAGCTTAATAATTCAACTGGCAAGTAAACAGAGTCATAGCTTCTCTTCATGGAGAAAACGAGTGGTAAAGCATTCTGCCATAGCTACAGAGTCCTGTGCCATCAAGGGCAAAGCCTTAAAAGAATGCCAACCTAATTGCCGCATGCAGCTTCATAGAGCTGTGGGAGAAAGCAACTCAGAAATGAAGTGGCTCACTTGATATCAAATCTGAAATTATTTAACTCAGTCAGAAACAAACGAGTGTTCTGCATCTAACCAGCATGCCCTTCACCAATGATTACACACGTAAGAGGCAAATAAACTTTGTTACACGTAAATATAGTTGTAAATCTTAAAAAAAAGTCTGGCTGTTGACCATGTACAGTAATGAGGATTTATTAAACTCAAATTTAACATCTTCTTTCACGTAATTGAGGATTAGATGGATCTCTGAGGGTCACTTACGTTCAACAGCAGTGCTTCATAGATGACTGTAAGAACCACTGCTGAAAACAGAGCACAAGTACTTTGAAGGCATAGTCAGTATATAAAATCGTTGTACGTGGCTAAGTAATACCAATTTAACTTGTCTCGCTTCAAAGGTATTATTCAGCTCAACAGCATGCTGTCTCTCTGAGCTGCAGGGTTTCAGTTTGAATTTTTGTTTCTGTGTCTCAACTTCTGTTTTCTTTGTGATTGGAAGAACTCTGGGGCAGAGTTTTCAAGTATGCTCCACACTTGTCAGGTATTCACAAAGATAATATGTACAGCGTATTGCTTTGCACTAATATTGCTGGCATCTGGAAAACACGAAGAACGTTTTACTGATCATCTTTAATGTCAAGAACAATTCATTGGTACCTTTGCAACTCCCTTTGCATAGTACAGAAAAAAAAGGGAAAAAAAAAAAAGAAAATGTGTTTTTCCTTAAACTGTGATGGTTTAAGCTTAACCACCTTTACTTAAAGACATTACTTTAGCAACACTATTTTTATGTCTAGGATTGGGCTGTGTTCTTCCTTTTGAAAACAGATTGTATATCAGGAATATTTTCCATCTCATGAACGTGTTTGGGTTTTTTCTTCTAACCATCATAGAGATCAGAAACCAACGAAGCCTGTTTGTAAAGCATTCTGGATGCAGAACTGCATTTTTAAACTGATAGTTGTCGTGGTTTGGTTGAAAGCATGCTCTTTTTTCTTCTTTTTTTTCCTTGAGGATCCTTATCAAAATAGAACGCGTGCTATAAAATGAAGGATAGTATTCTGTACTAAGTCTACCACTAGTTTCTAACATACTAGTCTATCTATTTAATTTGTGTAATCAGCTGAAGCCTAAATAACCAGGGAACATTAAAATTAAATTTCTGAAATCCTGCTGCAGTCCTCCTTGCATCCACAGGGCCAAGCTGGAGGTGAGATAGTTGCCTTAGAGGTGGGCAGAACTGAAGGATCTGTAAAAGCCTACCTGCCTTACACCAACCTGAATTTCCAAGTAAATTCAGAGATGCTGTGTAATAGGTGAAGAGTCTTCATTTTTTTTCCATACTTCGGCTGGCTATGCTACTTCTTCCAGGAAGATATGTCTTTAAATGACCTGGGCTTGCCACTAGGTATTTAATAAAGAGAACTTTAAATTCTTAGTTAGCAGAGATCTATGTATGCAGATCTTGCAGATATTTCTCCAGCTTTTGTCTTGGAGAACCAGTAATACAGTTTGTGAGCAGAGAAAGACGTGAAAGAGCTTTGCTGTTATGCAGCGTATTCAGCCATCACAGTTGGCAACGGTGTTCACTACTGTAGCAAGGATCAGGTTATTAATGATGAACAAATACTGGGAAAAATTACAGCTAAAGCCTTTTAACATTGCGTTCTTGTTAGCCTGGATGTTTCTCTGTATGTGGTTAACCATTGTCATTCGGAGGGTTGTGTCTTTATTTTGCTCAGTTAAGCTGCCATGTTGTCATTCGGACATCCTGTCATTCATCAGCAGGAAGCTGGGCAGTACTTCACTCAGTCTCTGTCACAAAGTGGCACTGGGGCTCTGAAAGGTTGCATCTCTACTTGAGAGCCAGAGGTTTATTCTGTTATCCTGTATAACAACGTATTTGCTGTATGGTAATGAAGCTTGCTCATTAGGTGAATTCTCAAGTTCACTGCAAACAGTAGAAGTTCTTGTTTTGCATTGAAGTACATCAGCGTTTTGCTTATTCTTGCTTGTTGTTAGAATAGTGCTATTATGTGCCATCAAGTCACAACATTTATAGCATCTGAGGTTCTGGCCTTTGTCTTTGCTTTTCCAGTACTAAGAACTGCAACTTGCAAAAGAGAATGCATTGCAGGATAGGTCCTTCACAAACAATAATGACAAAAAGGAATATAAAGTGCTTATGTTTAAAATTATTCATTTGTCAAAACAATCTTCATGATTTTCCTGTAGATTTGGGGGTTTTTTTCAGCCCTTCATTGATTCTCATATTCATTCTAGTTGATTTTTAAAATGGACAGCCTATTTTTCCTACCATTGGTGCAGCTGAACGTTGTAGGCTTGAAGGTTCAGCTCAAATACTGTTGGATGTTTTTTGTGTAAAGGGAAAGGATACCAAGAGAGTCAGTTTGGAGGACAGGAAATAGAAAAGAGCAGAGAAAAAAAAAAAACCAGTGCTGTGAAACTAAATACAGAAAGAAATTCAATATTTTTGGTTCACAGTAGCAATCCAAAACGCTTTTGGATTAAGGACTGCTTAAATACTTGTTATAGAACATCAAGCTTCTATAGAAGCTATAGAACATTTTTACACTTCTGCTCAGATGTGCGTCCTGGACAAAGCTTTTGTTAACATAGGTAAAAGTCACAACTGACTTTGGCCAAGAATAGTGATGATACAGCCTACTAAGGATGAAACCCAACACAGCAGCTACAGAAAGTGTAGAGGGGCAGATTAGTTTTCCAAAAATTTGTTTCTGGTCTTCTCTTGCTATGTATTTCTCTTGTCAGGTGATTTTATGTAAAGACAAGATGAAAACATATAATTAATTAGACTTACTTTGTTGCCTGAAGGGCTTTTGTAGAGATGGCTTAAAAATCTACTATTCCTGATGGCAAGAGCTCCATTAGATGAATTTAAACACAGCAGATAGAAGGAAATAGGTAAAGTACAACTTTCTTTTGTTAATACTACATAATATGCCATATAAAACCTATCACGTGGGCTTGTTGCTGGAAGAAATATGTTTTAAGAATTTCCAGTGGGAAGAACAGGTAGCATTTCTACAAAGACAGAACAAAAAATTGTTTGTTTTTTATTACCTCAGTTGCCACTGTTCTGTAATGGAGACAAAAATTCTGAATTTATTTGCAGCAAAAGCCCTACAGCATGTAAGACAATGAACAGATAAATATAAGATTTTAATTTCAGGGCAACAGAATAGAATTTCTTACAGACTTAATTCTTCAGAACTATTCTCTTGATAAATGAAAAGTGAAAGGAGACTTTTCATGTGCAAATGTATGGAAATGTATGTCTTCTCAAGGATTATTGTGCTATATTTATGCTTGTAAAAAGAAACAGCTCTCTTCTAGGGTCCGAACACATAAACCCTTTGGTGCTGTGACCATATTATGTATCTAAAAAGACAGAGAATGGAGACACACAAATTTAGTATCTGTCTTGTATTGTACTTGAAATGTAGAGTACTGCTAGGCCTGAAGGCAGAGGAGAAGAGAGATAGTGTCAGGATGTCTGGAATTTTTCCCCGGTTATTAAACAAGTGAATCTCACCACTTCTGTAGTTGCAGGAGCTCCTGTCTATTGCAAACTGGAAAAAAAAAAAGGAAAAAAAAAAAAAAAGTCTGATCTTTAGAAAATGCAGTTAAGCTATCTTGCTTGTTCTGGACTTATTTTGGTGGTAATGTAGGAAATGCATATGTTTCTTTGAGCATGTACTCACAACTTCAGTCTTCTGAGACACCTTTGACACACACTAAATTGGAGGTATTTTTCCCCCAGGGTGCTTACAGATGATACGTAACACTGTGATTTTCCCAGCAGCAGCTCGAATTGGTCTGTGCTTTAATGTTGCCAAACAACTATAAACGTGAGGATGGAGATTCTCTCTCCTATATACCTATCATGTTATTTGTATATACAATTAAGGTAAAGAGCAGAAAAAACACCCAGTTATCTGCTACTGTTTCTTAAATCCTAGATAAATTGATCAAGTTGGCTAGAATTTACAGAAAGCACAGCTGACACATGCTTACTTATCCTGATATTCTGTCTTTCCTATTTAGCTATTAGTTAAGTTTCTTTCTTTGCATTCTGAAATATTAATTCCTTTTGTTTTCTGCTGCTTATGAAAATTTATTTCATGAGCAATTGGTAGTGAGTATGTCTACTAGGAAAAGGAGAAGCTGTTCCCGATACATTAATTGATTTGCAAATTTAGCTGTCAAAAAAGACCCTGAGAGGAAACTGCAGTAAAACTTTGTTTTCAATTAAGTGACTGTCTCCACAGCACTGCCGTGGGCTGCTATGCAAGACTCCTTCACATCTAGACTCTTGGAGATCAGGCACATCACAGAGGTAGTGCCTTTGGCCCCTAAGGGAAGGGAAGAAGTCAACTGCAACATACCTCTTCTGGATGAGTCAGCCAGAGTATCATTAGCTGAGATGGCTGCAGGTCAACCAGGATTCAAAGGTACGACAGTGGAAATCTGGGAATAAGAGACAGAGATAAAACAGACTTTTGCATAGGCTCTCCCACATTGTTCAGCACAGCATTCTTTTGCTTTTATTGTGTTATGAAGAAAAAACAGACAAAAACAAACCACAGGCCTTTTCAGCTACCAGAATAATAATAAAAAAAATCTAAAATTTGTATGCGTGAAGAATTGAGTTACACCATTTCCTGTTGTGTGTGCTTTGGTCAACAGCGTTCAACATTTTGTGCGGGAGCATGGAAGATTTCTCACTTTTAGTGGCAGCTCCTGATGGGAAAAGACGTCTTGACAGTAGGTGGCAGTGCAGCTCTTTCTTTGCAGAATTTGAGCAAGCAGCATAAATCCAGCATTTACAAAGTACAGCCTTTTCCAGATGCAGGCCTTAGGGCCATATTCAGTCCTGCAATTCACTTTTCATTGCTGGGGATGTCTCATTAGGAGATTAACTGTTTAAAATGCAGTGCTAATGTGAAAGTTTTAATTGGGAAATCCTGTGCATGTTAAATTAATCTTAAGTACTTTTATCTAGAATGCCTGCTTCCTTTCCACAGCGCTTTGTATTTTTAACTACCTGACATTCTTTTACATCATATTAAAAAACTTGAAATACACCAACAATGCTTTTTACATTACAGTTTGCTGAAAATGCTTTAAAAAGCTGGTTTCTGAAGCCCCCTAAATTCTGAAGTACAGGGGCTCCTAAATGCAATGTGAGCTGAATGGTGGTAGTACTATAGGATATTGACAGGCAGTTTGTATCTATGGAGAGAATGCAGGGCAAAGGTTTCATCCTAACCACAGCTTATGTTTCATGGATAAGCGTGTTATGCATTAGGAAATTCTGAGAACAACTGGGATTTGCAGTTTGAAAGAAAAGCAGGTAGTAACTCAGCTAAACATTTAGGTTGAGATTTTCAAAGTGGCCCTGGGGATTTTAGAGACTGGAATCTCAGGCTGCTTATAAAATCCTCAGTCCTTAGACCTATTTTCTTTTCTTTAAGGGGCTTGTACGGTCTTTAATTTGACCACATCACACACACAAAAGTCTTGATATATGGTAGAAGGGGGCAGAAAAGGGAGAAACTGATGTTATAACTCTGCCAAAGTATAAATTGTATTCCAATTCTTACCTTATGTGTGCGGTTCAGGTTTTGTCTGCATACTTTTGTGGTTATTGGTACTTTTAAAAACTTGATTTGTCTCGGGCGCACTGTACATACCATTTGACTGTCTCTTGTTGTCATCTTCCCAGGCATTTTTTCAGAGAATGAGCTTTGGACACAGCACTGTGTAAATACCACTTCCAGATGTACCAGCATAGCTGAACTCAAATGCAGGAATCCTTGCGCTTGTTCTACATTGCCCAGCGTAGACCTTGCTGAAAACTTGAGAGTAGTTCATGTGTCGATAAAGGTAGACAGCTGGCCACACCTTTAACATACATATTTTAGACTTTGTGATTAAATGGGATTATTTATTAAGGAATAGCCTGTTTTTTTCTAAATGCCTGGATAAAGATGTGGCCAAAGAAGTTAAACGGTAAAGATCAGTCTCAGAGCAACAGGCCATTAAAGGGTGGAACTAACCCATCATGATGCAGAGTTTGTGCATATGTTTGTAGATAATGTCACATCTGCAGATGCTGAGCTAACATTAATAGGATTTAAAGATATCTATTTGGAAGAATGGATATAATTATTTGCATTTTGGGCTACTGAATATTGTCTTTAATTCATATATAAATAATGTAGCATCGAAATTACTGTGTTCTTTACCAGGATTAAATTTAATGATGGTAAGGCTTTTCAGGATATGTGTCTCAACTATGAAAGCTAAATTTCACATTTCTCTCTTGTGTGGAATGCTTTCAGGGTAAAGAGTATGAAGCCCGCCCTCTGGCAGAGAAGTCAGAGCAAATCTGCCAGTGCTGAGGTTTTCATGGTGCTTTAGCAGTTAATACTTAAAATGCAGATGCTCATGTTTGTTGTTTGCATGATTTCAAGGATTCTGATGAAATGTTCCATCTGATCTAGTCTCAGAAAACGTGGGGAAATATGCTAAAGGCCATGATTCGTGTCTTGCATTTGTATTTGCAGAGAATATGAAAAACATAAATATTATTCCAAAATATAAATCTTTTACAAATTACTGAATCTTATATTTCTGTGTAACCCATCTTTTTACAGATGTTATATATTGCAAACATGGTGCTTTATTATTGAAGTTGTCTGATTTTATTTGACTAGAACACAAAATTAGTATGTGTCCTTAAGTAGTAAACTGAAATATTACTGGGACTGATTTCAGGGAGAAAATGACTGAAGGCATTACAGGAAACCTGCATTAGGAAGCGAGTAAACCTATATATGTATAAATATACATATACATATATACATGTATGTTTGTATGTGGAGGGAGGGGAATAAAAGGCTGAAGTAATTTAAAAGGAGATTTGGCATGATATATAAGATATTTGGAGAGAAGAGACATGGAAACACTAATCCTTGGTAAAAAGGAAGATTTCCAAAGTTCTGAGAAAATTGAGATACTTTGAGAGCCAAGTCAGCCAGCTTTTTCAAAATTAAGTGGCTTAGGACCATTTGTAGCTGAATCCTGTCTTTTGATAAGGGGAGAGGCTTGGAATTTTGAAAGGAAGATGATAAATGACAAATTGCCTTCCATGTAGGAAAGGGAAAACACTGAAAGCCTGGGAAAGGATGGTCTGCTAGCGTATTGATGCCCAAAATGGTTGGCGGCAAATTCACGGATAACCTGCAATGCTGACGAATGAAGTTTCACTTTAAGCCTTCTGGTTAGTGATGAACAATTTGTGAGCATCCATGGTTTAGGGTGAATTAACTAATCAGATATTAGAAACAATATGTGTCCAGATGATTTTCAAATAATGACTCTAGAAGAACCTGCACAGAATCACAGAATCCTAGAATGGTTTGGGTTGGAAAGGACCTTAAAGATCATCTCGTTACAACTCCCCTGCCATCAGCAGGGACACCTTCTGCTAGAGCAGGTTGCTCAAAGCCCCATCCAGCCTGGCCTTGAACACGTCCAGGGTTGGGGCATCCACAGCTTCTCTGGGCAACCTGTTGCAGTGTCTCACCGCCCTCAGAGCAAGGAATTTCTTCCTGATCTAAATCTTCCCTCTTTCAGTTTGAAACCATTATCCCTCATCCTATCATTATGCTCCCTGATGAAGAGTCCCTCCCCATCTTTCCTGTAGGCCCACTTTAAGTAACGGAAGGCTGCTATAAGGTCGCTCTGGGGCCTTCTCTTCTCCAGGCTGAACAACCCAAACTCTCTCAGCCTGTCTTCATAGCATAGGTGCTCCAGCCCTCTGATCATCTTCGTGGCCCTCCTCTGGACTCGCTCCAGCAGATCTAAGCCCTTCTTATGTTGGGGGCTCCAGAGCTGGACGCAGTACTCAGGTGGGGTCTCACCAGAGTGGAGTAGAGGTGCAGAATCACCTCCTTTGACCCGCTGGCCACATTTCTTTTGATGCAACCCAGCATGTGGTTGGCTTTCTGGGCTGCAAGCACACATTGCTGGCTCATGTTGAGCTTCTCATCAACCAACACCCCCAAGTCCTTCTCCTCAGGGCTGCCCTCAATCCATTCTCCACCCAGCCTGTATTTGTGCTTGGGATTGTCACAACCCAGTTGCACCCTTGCACTTGACGTTGTTGAACTTCATGAGGTTTGCACGGGCCCACGTCTCAAGCCTGTACAGGTCCCTCTGGATGGCATCCCTTCCCTCCAGTGTGCTGACTGCACCACACAGCTTGGTGGTGTCAAACTTGCTGAGGGTGCACTCAATCCCACTGTCCATGTTGCTGACAAAGTTGTTAAACAGCGCTGGTCCCAATACCAACCCCAGGGGAACGCCACTCGTCACTGGTTGTCATTTGAACATCAAGCCATTGACCATAACTCTTGGATTGTGACCATCCAGCCAATTCCTTATCTACTGAGCGGTCCAATTTATGTTGCTATCAAAGAAAATGTACCAATTTGCCCCAACAAACATAGCCTCTTTCTTTGCATATGCTTTAATATAATATTCTTGAGAAGTGCCGAAACTCTGTAAATAACGGTCTTCCTTTTTTCTACTTGACAAGTGCAGGATGCTTTGCAGCAAGGAGTCTAGTTACATTGCTGGGTTAGTGTCCTGTAATGGGTTGAATGGTTATAAAGGTCACAGTGTGGATCAGTCCCCAAATTATTTGATACAAGGACTCTTTACTGAACCACCAGTGGATATATACACACCGTATATTGTCGTTGCCCGCACTAGGCCTGCAGAATATGACATAGATTCAACTCAAAAGCCACATGAACATATTTTCATGCTCACAAGCTCCAGCTAATATCTGTGGCCTGTCTGGAGGATGTGTTTGCTTTGGTTTAGCACTGTACTGACACAGCCGTGTGGCTTTCAGTCAGTTCCGAAGTTAGGCAGAATTTGCTCACCTCTGTTCAGGACGTGAGCAGAAACAGATGATGTCTTTAAGCAGTGGACGGTGTAAACCTGCTTAGCAAAGGATGCCATTTGGTGGTGGCTTTCCAAGGTATGGATGCCAGAAACTGAACTGTTATCAGTAATCTCATTTCACATAACACACGCAATGTAGTAAATTAGTGTTCCTAGATTACAGTCATTTTAGCTGTTGTTAATCTGTGCTAAGCAGTTAATCTAAAAATTAAAGGCTCTGTATTCTGTTGTTATTACTAATTCCCTGACCCATGCAGTCCCCTGGCTTGTTTCATTGACAGAACATTAATAACTAGTCATGGTAAAGTATTATTTAGTTTAATTTGTGAGTCAGTTGAACAGCCGCAGTATATTGACACTTTTAGTCCACTTAATTAAGCCCAAAAGTACAAAACAAAAGCAATTAATTGCAGCAATCAATAAATATTAAATGTAAAGTATTGAACACAAACTCATGATTCCATGGTACATTGTAATAAAAGATGTTTGAAAAAAGATAAAAGCTGGGCAATACACTGTTTCTCTGAGGGCATAATTTGCTGAAAATTTAATATCACAAATGAGATAGAATTTCCTCTTTCAGACTACTGTTAGAACTTCTTCATCTGAAGAACCATAGAACCATTCATCTGAAATGGTTCACAAAACATACATGAGGTTTACAGTAATAAGTAGTCATGTAAATAAATGCATTATACATACAGCAGCCAAGAAATGGTGTGAGGTAAAAGTCTGTGGATAGCTATGGAGCTAAATATGCTATGCAAGCAGCACATTCTAATTGCACAGTACCCTAAAAGAAAACATTCCTTAAAAAATCAGAATGGCTGCAATTACATGCAATGGAAAATGTCTTTTAATATTTTTTGTATTACAATGTTAAATTTATCACTTGCCCGTATGCTGTTTCAGGACATCAGATAATGAAAAGTAGTTTAGCTTTGTAGATTAGTGTACTACCCAATTTGTGAATCTCGCTCTCCTGAAACTGACTTCCCTAGACATTAAGTTGGATTTTTAGTTGTCTCTATAGCCATTATTTAATCTTAAATAGTTATTTTAATAATGGGTCCTATTGAATATTAAAATAAGGTGGTCCTTCTTTCATTACTGGTTTGTCATGAGTTGAATTAATCATAGTTGAACAACTTTTTCAAACTATTAAATATTTTTCTATTATAAGGACTCAGAATTGTTCACTGCAGAGAGTAAAGTACCACTTTTGCATACATTACACAAACATTTTGTGCTTTGTGAATCCACAATAAATTTTCTTGCTGATTACTCATGTAATCTAAGAATCTCCTGCTGTTTTATGGAGAGTCTTATTAATTTCATTGAAGTAGTAAAATTAGCACCTGTAGAGAACCCTTTATGATTTTTAAACTTTTATCATATTTATAAGAACCTGCTTCATTTATCATGTAACAGCTGGTTTATTTTATCTCCAAAAGTATTTATTGATTCTCAGGGATTTTTAACTAGGAAAACTCCAATATTTAAATGAAAGAAATTATCTTATTGGTGATGGATTTTAGGTATGGTCACCAGATCTGGAAGCTAGATTTTTTGGGTTTAACACTGAGAATTTAAATGTTCCTTTTGAAGCCAGAGGGAGTGCTGAGACATTAGCGTGGAACCTCCTTGTCTGCTCATGTCAGTAGAAACTGAATGGAGTACTCATTTACTAGTGTATATGTAGAGATTTTGTTCTTGGAGGGTCAGAGCTTTAACTGGTGGATTCAGTTAGAGAACTAACATAAATGGATTGTAGAATACCGAAGATTGATGATGCATCTTAGGAAGGGGAACATCAAGACATTGGGAAAATTTGCCTTCCAACTGAGGCAGAGTGGAATAGAAGCCGCATCTTCAACTCTTCTTTGATAAGACGGCTTCTGTCATCTACCTGCGTGATACTGTCTTTTTCTTCTCTGTATGGCTGATTCCTAGTAATGCAAGTTTTTAGCAAACCTGTACATACAGAGTCTTAGGTGAAACAAGTTAGGGCAAGTGCTAATGTTATAATGAGGACAACAATGTTAGTATATCTAAGTGAGTACAGATGAATATCGTGTTACTGTTTACACATAAAAAATGTTTCAGGAAAATGCAATCTCTTTTCCGTGAACTAAATTCTGTACCTATGGCTCAGAGGTATTTTTAGATTTCTTCTGAAAACCACCTATTTCAAGTTGTAGAGGTGACTTGACAACACAAGCCAAATACTGAGTATGCTTTGTAGAGGGAGAGATGATGTTAGGTCTCAGAATACGGACTTCTCTCTGATGGGCAGAAGTTCTTCATCAAAAACTTATGCTCATTAGTCATTTACCTTTTCATTAGTGTATGTTCAAATCAGCTTAGAAAGGTCCTAGTCTTTTCACAAGAATAATTGCTCGCAGCTCCTTTTCAGACAGGAAGCATAAATGAACGAAGTCGTTTTCTAATGTACATATGCAAAGGGTTGAAATATTTCCTGTTTTTTTTCAAGGCAGTCTTGTTATATTTTGAGGCACATGTTTCTCAAAAATTGTATTCCATGCGGTTTCACTTGCACTCTTTGAAGTGAAAAAGATGTCTTTGATTATCTCAAACGGGAGGTTAACCAGTGACGTCTGTAGCAGCAGGGTCAGGGCTCAGGTAACTGGGCTGCTCTGAAGTGGGGGAAAGCAAAGATGGGATCTGTGTTTTAGCTGCAGGGAGACTTGGTTGGATAGTTTGGAGGACTGGAGTGGAAATTCAGTATTGTAAAACTAACAAGGAATCTTATTGGAAGCGTAACAGTGACATAATTTTGACTTTCATGTGGATTTCATCTAATTTGTTTCAGGGCACATTTCTCCGTGGTACCATAGTGAGAAATGTTTCTAGGATTTTCATTGTTTTGAATCTTTTTTTTGTTTGCTTATGTGTATCTATTTGATAAAATAGTTGATATGTTCTTTACCCAAGTGAGTGGTGTGCTCATTCTAAAAGCAGTTTCCAAACCCCTTGATTATAGAAGATCTAAGTAAGTTGCATGTGTTAAATTGTATGGTTAAGTGCTGAAAACTGTTCAAACAGAATTGTTTCTCTCAAGTAAGAGAACAGTTATTGTATTATTATTTTTTTCTGAAAGAATTTTTTGAAACATGAAAACTGCTTTCATTTTCCCTTATGCTCTTGAATACCAAAATTAAATTTACAATCTGAGCTGAGAGTGTTTCAGTTTCAGAGTATGAGCTATGCTGCATTCTCAAATATGAGTTTAAGCTCAGGTACGGACACTCTCCGTATCTCTTCGCTGTAATAGGCCCTTGGGTAGGTCACAACCTTGTAGAAGTGATCTGAAAGATTTATTGTGATCCCTTGATTCTGTGGTGTCTTGGGATGTTCTTAATTGCTTTTGATGATTATCAGTGGCCTGTATACCCTGATAATTATGGTGGAAGTAATCACTTAGCCGAGTTTAGTCTCTTGCAGATAATTAATACTCCTTTTTGTTATTATAGAATTAATTGCTACTTCAGTTTCAAATCAATCTGTATAGCATAATGGTTTTTTAACTGTCTCTGCAAAAAAAGTGAAGCTGGGAAAAATATGTACTTTATGAACTTTTTATCACTTAAAATAATTATGGCCTAAATTAATAATGGAGGACATTGATTAGTGTAATTGGTTTATTGTAGAAGGCAAAACTTTTCAAAGAAACAGGTCTTTGAAACTTGGAAGGGAGAAGTATATTTTATGGGCTTCCTGTATGTCCATCTCTACTGATAAAACTAATGTGACTTTATACGTATGCTTTATACATTAGGTATGCTGTTGTCTTCTGCAAAAATGATTAACTAAAGTTTGTAACACTGTGTCACTATCTTCGCAATTTCAATTTGAGAAACTGTTTTACATTGTACTTGTTTGAAATATTTTTACTGTAATGAATTGTACTCATACATTTTTTTTCAGATGTTTTCCCTCCTCTAAGGCGTAGTAACAATCCTGCAATATATGGATAACAAAGGTCCAAAGAGCACCAATAATGCTTATTTTTCTTTAGTTATTTGTCCATTTACAGTACAATAATAACAATCTCTTAACACATGTATATTATGGACTGGTCATTTTAATCTGACGAAATCTGTATATTGTGAAAAAAATTTTTCTGGCCTTGCCTCCAAGTATAAAAATCACAGGACTTATTTGTGGAGAAATCATGTGTAGACACATTGGACTTCTTTGTAGAGAAATTTGCAAGAAAGGAACCTAACCGTTTTTGAATATAAGTTAGGTGAATGGACACTGGTAGTCTAATTTAAAAAAAAAAAAAAAAAAAAAACGTTAAATAATGGCATATTTTCTTTCATCACCAGAGGACTCTCTTCTCACTTCAACTGATAGGAACATTTTAACATCCCTTATCTAGCCAATCTCTAACTTCAGGGAGTATAATGACCGTGGACAACTGTTACGCTTTTTTAGAGGTGTATCAAAGCAACTCAGTAGAAGATTTGAAACAATTACCCCATTTTGCTCACTGTCATTGTATCATGCTTAAATTTTACTCATCTTTGAGCAAACATTTTTTTAAAAAAAGATGATAAAATCACAACAAAATTTCCAAATATATCAGAATTTATAATCTGTCTTCTCTTTCCACAAAGAATCACAGTTTTTTTCATTTGATAGAGGACATTATTTTTCTCTATGGTTTAATGCATGACCTCATAAATCCATAAATGTGACCCTGTCAGGTGGGCGCTAAAACATTATGCGTGCTCTTGAGAATCCTAAATGTCTCCTGGGTACGTGGCGCTGAAGGTAAATATGTGTGTCACTGGAAATAGACCGACCAGGCCCAAACCCATATCCCATCAAATCAAAAGAAGACCAATATTATTAACTAGACAAATTTATGAAAAAAAACAAACAAAACAAAACAAAACAAAAACAAAACAAAAAAACCCCAAACAAACAAAACCCACCAAAAAAACCACCCTAAAATGAGTAGACTGGGAGTCCACAAGAAGCTGGGAGGGGACACAGCTGTCCCAGCTGAGCCCAACTGACCAAGGAGATATTCCATACCATATGATGTCGTGCTCAGCATTAAAAGCTGGTGGAAAGGAGCGTTTAGGGTTATGGTATTTGTCTTCCCATGTAACCGTTACGTGTGATGAAGCCCTTCTTTTCTGGAAGTGGGTAAACATCTGCCTGCCGATGGGAAGCAGTGAAAGAATCTCTTGTTTTAATCACTCTTCCCGTTTTCTCTCCCATCCCATGGGGGTGTGAGTGAGCACTCACTCATTAACTCATTAATGGAGGTTAACTCACAACAATAATTAGCTAAAATAAAGCTGCATCCTCTTATGTTATGTTTGACTGCGACTTTTATTGCAATTTTCAACACCTTTGCAAGTAGAGATAAGAGACATAGCCTTCACTTGCAATTTTTGAGTTCTTAAGTGGAGCCTAGAAATACAAGTTGCATGCAATTCCAGGTGTGGAATGATTTCTGCACTTACTTCTGTGGAATGATTTCTGATTATTTAATTAGTGATGCATATATTCAAGAAATATTGTATTCTTATAGTATTGATTTCCTATAGCCAAAGAGTGATTTTTTTTCAAGAAATTATCAATTAAATTGAAATTTTACTTCAGAGTATTTGGGAAGAATTTTACTTAAGTATTAAAAACCCAGTAGAAAAAGTACTTATTCTCACATTGAAAAAGTGGGATTCCCCTTTCTGAAGGACTAACAAAGAAGTGTTTCTGTATTCAATTTTTGAGGAAGCCATTTTCGAAACCAGTGAATCCCCAAATCATGAAGTATCAGGGATGCCAACAAGCTGAGTGGTTTTTATTTGCAGTAAGTCTTCTATAAATCATGCTGTGACATTGTAGAATCTGTTTGTGTATATCATCTTTGGAAAAATTATGACCTATATGACTTCCGATGTAATAAGGACACTGAGAGCTGTGTTGTGTCATTTAGAAACCATGCAGGACTGTTGGTAGTAACATGCAGGTAGTCTGGGAGTTCTTTTATACTCGTACTACTCTAATGAACTGCTTACTAAAAATCACGACTGAAATCACCCTGTCATTTTTTGGCTTTCTGAAGATCACTCCGAAATAGCAAAGTAGGGCAGCAGAGAAAAATAGATCTAAGGCAATTAATGAAATTCATTGTTTAAATTATATAAAATCGCAAATTCTGGCACAAATTCTTTAAGGGCAGAAGGGAGGATTAATTCTCTCTGTGGGTTTTTTTTTTTTTATCATGAGGTGAAATATGAGAATTAATGTTTGATAGCAAAGCGTCTTTGATAGCGAAGAAAGATTTTTGGAATGACACGTGCTAGAAAAGGAAAAAACTGATCTCACGAAACCTGTGTGTACAAATATTTAACCTCTGCTCTCTTCTCCCTCCCTTCTCTTTGGGATTACATATGCATATTTTGATATGCAGTTTCAGACAATCCAGTCCAGTGATGCAGAAATGAAATGGTCTTCTTCCCAAACTGAATTTGTTCTCTTACCTTATTGAAGTAAAGGTTTAGAAATATTAACAATGCCTGATTTAAATTATATTAAGGTATTGCAGTATGAATTTAAATGGCAGCAGTTACATAATTCCTATGATATGAATCACTTTTGCCTGAGAATTAACTTATTAATTACAGCAGTTAAGTGTAATTATTCTGCCTCTTAAGGTACCTTATTATTGCTTTTTAACAATAAGACAAATTCTGCCAGAGTTAATTATCATAACAATAATTTAGTGCACACTTTTGATCTTGTTAGGAATACAATATAATCTTCATGAAATGGTCTTTTCCATGTTAATCAGTCATTCACTGAGCTGTCTTTCATGTTTCTTACTCCTCTGAGAAGTGGATTGAAGCTCGTTAATTGGAGAGGCAGTGAATGACAGCAGAGAATGTATTGCTGTTTCAGGGTCTGGTTTTGGCCAAATACTGAAATGCTTGCAAAAGCTGAATTCAGTTTCTTCACAGTAATATAAATGTTGCAAATTTTAATAATTCACTTTAAACTCCCTCCATTCTCCCAATCCCAGACCTCTCAGATGTATAAATTCCTTCTTGAATTGGTATGTCACCAGATATTACCAAACAAGCAGAAACTTCAGCTATTTCCATTGTCTTTTCTATTTTTGAATCTAGGTGTGTTGGACTGATATACTTTCTTGCATCTGGGCCTAATTTCATAAAATTGGCAAACACCCATCTACTTAAAAAAATGAAATTTTTGATAAAGTACGTCTAGCAAACTTGAGTTTTATTAGTAGCATAGACTTTAATCTGATTCTATTTTCTTTGTAACAAAGAAAAATTTATTAGCAACTTTGATATTCCCTCATGAACAATTATCTTTCCCTTACATCTATATTCAGGTGAGATAAAAATAAAACAAGCCTCTCTGAAAGAGACACTCTAAACCAATGGGGATGGATATCACTGAACCCTTACAATAAGTTTATTAAAGTAAATTTTTGTTTATTGGTCATGGCCTCAGAGGCATTTCTCCACAGGTGTAAGACCGACAATGAAGAAAAATGGAAACTTTCTCATCTAATATATGATATTAGTGGAGCAAAACTTTTAATTCTTTTGCGGAGCTCCTGAATAATTGTTGAAATGTCTAAAATAAATGTTGTATATGTAGTATGACGCATGATGATCTCTGCTAACCCCCAAAATTATTAATCTCGTTTGTAGTGAGATCTTTGCCTGCTGTAAATAGGCAACAGGGAAAAGGCAGGTTTTAAATCCATGATCCAAATGTGTATAACTAGCAGCCCAAGCCTGTTTAGTGCTTCATGAGCTAAATTTGACTGATAGTGTTTGACAGCCATAAGAAGAGCTTAAATTTATAAAAAGTATGTTTTTCCTTAAAAGGTCTCATGGGATTTTGAAATAAAGCGTTTGATCTATAGCAATTGCTAGGTGTTAAAAAAACTGTGGATGGAAAACCAGCATGGCACATAAGAGGAAGTCTCTTCAAGGCTGTTTGCTTCCCATAGCATAGTAAATGCTATCAGTGTTCACAGCTGCAATGAATATCTGCTGACCATGTAATACAAAATGTTGACGTTCAATATCTCTTTTTCTATATTACATTGTAGTCTTTCTATTCATGCTTTAACAAGATTATTTGAAAGGGTCACCTTCTGGCTGTAGTTCAGTTCATTCAGATACTTAACGTGCTCACATTGCTTACAAAGCATTACAGAATGTTTGTTTTGACTCTGGGAAACTAGTAGCCTGTTAGTATTTAAATAAATTCTGATATGTATTGCTCAAAATAGCATTTCTATAAGATGACTTTTGGTCATTGCAACAACATAGTTATATTTCTGTATTCAAGGTTTGATGTATTTTCTCCAACTTTCCAAACTGTTTTGTTGATTTTCTTATGAGATTTTTACTCTAGAGATTTTTACTTGTGCATGGTGTGGATGAATACTTTATTCAAAATACAGTTTTATTTAGGGATTTATGCCAGTCAGCTTTCTTAGGTTATTATACGGTAAGTGTCCAGAGTCTTGTATTTTGTTACTTAAAAAAACAAAATATGAATTTAAAAATGGAAATTGGCTTTTTCTTTTTAGTAGCTGCTTCTGTCATGTGAAAAATATTCTTCATGGTTTTGGATTTTGTTTTTCATAATTGTCTGTGCAACAGTAGGTGACAGCAAAGATGCCGAGTGTTGCACCAAAAATAAGGAACAATTATAAAGATTTGAAAATATTAAAATTTCACTCCAGTGAGACTTTTACTGCAAAATAGTTCAAGCAGTCAATTTGTCGTAGATACAGAGACAATGGGAAACATTATTTGTCTTTTTTTTAAGCTGTCGATCTTTTAGAAGCGTCTTCTGTTAAGTGAATCTCATATGTTGCCTGTGTGGTTCTGAAAACCTTTTATTATGATAAACATTACAGGCAATTTATAGTTTGATTTTTATGATAACTGAGAGAAATAATCATCTACAGTCTTTTTTTTCTTTTAAATGACTTGAGTTTTTAAAATGACTGGAAAATTCTCAAAATTAATTTTCGTCTTCAAGGCAATGCCTTTGAAATATGAGTGTCTCTTCAATAGCTTATCTTCTTTCTGATTTATTTCTATTTCACCATGCTGCCTGTATATATTACTGTAGCCAGCAACGTAGGCTTGTTTGAATGGACAAAGTTCCATTGAAACAAAACCCTGGAAAGTCATTTAGACATATTTTTTTTTATTGTGGTTTTACAGACAAGTTCTCTTCTCATATATGTGGGTGTAAAACATTATTTGGAGTTCCTAGAATTTAATCTACTTGTGTGAATGATACTCCAAAATTAAACAAATGGCATCAATAGTAAAATGAAACTTGCACGCAGTAAAAGAGAAGCCATAATACAACAGGTAAACAGGATCTTGTCATTCACACAACTTACACTTAGAGCTAAATTTTCTTTGGCTTTTATTAGATATTGTTTAATTTCCATGGTAACTAAAATGTCTCTTTCTGAGAGGTAGTATAGATTACAGCCCCCATCAAATCAGAAATTGCCTGCTCTCTCCTGAATGATTCTCAAAATCCAATCATGCTCACTTTTTGGAAATAAAAAAGTTTTGGGAAAGCAAATAAATGTATTCAAGGTAAGCACATAAACACTACATATTACTTCCCTTTGCACTTCTCTGTTTTTAAGTCCTTCACTCTTTGGTGATACTAGTTTATGGGGTGCCATTCGGCTCAGGTCTCTGACTACCCTGGTTAGCAGTCCAGCTAAAGCACACCGATGCCCTTTTCAGTAGGAGTGGAGAAGATGAGGTGATACATGCCCTTATCTTATCTCAGCAGATAATCAGGGTACTGTAGGATGCATACATTGATCCTCAGTTCAGACTATGAGATGTGAAGGATTGTTTTCAATATCGTGTAGCACTGACTGTAGCTTGAATGCAGCTGTAATACTAAAAAGTCAAACGAAGTGATTGTCTTTTTTTTTTTTTTTTAAGAAAAAAAAAAAAAGATTAACAGCCTGTATGCTTTTGAAGGTAAAGGGTGTTCTACTAGGGCAGCAAAAGTGTTATTATGTGAAAGTGCAAATCTGAATACCTTCATTTAAAATACCAGTAGAAGTGGGCTGCATTATGCCAGTGATTCTGTCAAGTCTTCCCTTCCGGCTGATGGCATGACAAAGCAAAATATCAGAAAACTAATCCAAAATGAGAAAGAAAAAATATTACTGAAACAAACAGAAGCTTTATTTGTAATTTCTTTAAGTAAGTCTGGGATTTCAGTTGGCTGAATGGTATTTGATTAGGACATAGCACAGACACCACTGCTTGAGTAGGAAGGAAAATCAGTACTGTGATTGGGCTAAAGCCAGTGTTAAACTTCTGCATTCTTTCTTGCATTTTTAAGAGAAGATATTAAAATACTAAATAGCTGTCTTGGCTGAGGAGAAGGTGACTGGCTGCCAATCAGTTTAAGATATGCCGTATACATATTCATATTATTAGGAGGACTCCCTGAGCAAGATAAAATATATCCTGAACAGTTCTAGGAACTGTAATAATATTCAGTGGCATGGGATTGTCAGCAGATTTGGGGGGAGGAATGGAGGAAAGTTCAAAAGAGATGGCTGAAGAATTAGAACATGATCAGCATGCCACACTTGAAGAGTTTAGTGTCTCCTAATAGTAAAATCTGAGCAAATTCTGCATTGTTACCACAGCAAGCATTAGCATAGCTTTGTTGCTCTACATGGTAAGTAATGTGGCAGGAAATGAGCTGAAACACTATACATTTTTAAATTAAAAAGGATCAATATTATTCAGCACAAATATATAGAAAATGACAGAGCTCTGTGGAAGTAAAAGAAGAATCCTTGTTCTAACTTGAAGATGGGCAGCCACTTCTAGAAATAATGGGATGTGGTAATGCTGTGCTGATTGCCTTTTATTTTTGAGAGCTGTTTCTCAAATGAGGAAAAGTCATTGCTGCATTAAAGAAGAAATTATGAAGAATGTTGGTTTATATGTGCAGGGTGATAAACAGAATAGAAAATGTGTTTGTGTCACCTTTACATCTTTTATTCTTAAGAATCAGACTTTTGCTTTAATACACACTGATATCTGAGAGTCTGACATCATCTCTGAGATATGTACAGTCTCTTTACATAGTACACCAAGGCTAGATAAAAAACAGACTTTTTACTCTGGGAAGACTTTTATGAAAACTTGAAAGCTCTTGTCTCGGTGCGACGTGGAATAAAGAAAGCTGTTTGAAATCCAGAAAGTTAATGGGCTAATAATATTATTTCCTACCTGTCATTATTTCCGAATATCTAACACACTACTCTCATTTATCTGTATGGTTTGTTTGTGTCTATAAACAGAATACAGAAGATTCATATTTTAATGATCAATTTAATTGTAATTAAGATACTCACTAATAGGATCTACTAGTAATTAGAAGTGTAAATAATTACAAAGGGAAAGAGGTAAGGCTTATGAGAGCCTCCTAAGTTTGATTTGGAGGGAAAAACAATTAAAAGGGTTATTAACTGCTTTAAGGACATGTTAATGAAGGAGGAAACATTCCACAAAATTTTCTTTCTTGGCTACAGGTTTAATATTTCAATTGTGCTTTAATTTCAATAACCTATTTTGAAAAATGTGAAAGAACGGGGTCTTTTTCATAACATTACTCACAAACCTACATAAAAGCCGTGTTCCTCTTGCTCCTGAGGTAGTTTTATTGTCTATGCGTCACTGTAGCTGCGTGGTCATTTTTAAGGCAATCTCATCACCCTTTTGTAACTCTACGTTGACACTTAATTAGACTTGGCTGGTCTGATGAGGTTGCAGCAGTAATTATGTCCGCATATCCTTTTTCACATGAAATATTTAGTTATTAGCCATTGTCAGCTACTTTGGCCTTTTGAGAAGAGGGAGCCAGCTAACAATTCTCACAGCAATTTCAAATGTCTAATTACCTAATGCATATCTAATTCAAACCTAAGTATGGACATTGGTAAACATTCTTAGATATTTTCATAAAAGTCACCAGAAATAATTAGGAAGTCTAGTCAATTTATAGATATCTGCCATATTGCAAGTGTAAGCTTGACTCACCTTTCTAATTACAGGGTGCGTTTGTCTGTAGCTGGATCTTGCCCAGTGTTAAATGACAGAGATGACACAGAATGGCTCTGCCATGAATACTGAAGACTACACTTTACATCAAGCACTCTGCTTCATACAGCGTGGAATTATTTCCATAGAGCATAGTATGGAACTATTGACCACAGTGAGTATCTTAAACTGTATAATGAATATTGATTAAATACATCAAAAGTGATACTAGATACTCCCTGTCAATTAGCCAATTTTTTTTAATCATAATTTGCCTATGTATTTCTTGCTTGCTATTTTCACTTGCTTTTTAATGACGTTATAATTCTAGAAATGTTTTTTCTAGATCAGTAGACTTTTGGTCGTATTACTGCAACTGTTCTTAGTTAAATCTATGAGATGGTGCTTCCAGTTTGTTGTGATTAGAAGATTGAAGCTGTACATTTAGATATACCATGTCCATTCTTCACATGTTAAAAAGGATTACTTTGCACAATATTAGCAAGGGGGCAATTGAATTCTGAACACATAAGTTGTGTACTGTATTTTACTGTATTTTTCTGTGTTCTTGGAACACTGGCTCCCCCTGCGTATGCAAATTATTTAGAAGAGCCAATTTACATGATTGCATCCTTCCTGGTTGGCATTGCCAAATACTCAGAAGTCAGTTTATTACTTTTCTGAAAGCGGACTGCTGTGGAGATCACCACACCGTTAGCCATTCCTTGCCTGAATATACAGATATATGACTTGATTGCATGTAAAGATGACTTAAGTCAAACAATAGATCTGAATGACTCAAAATTAAGGAAATTTTAATCAGAGTTTGAGATGTATCTAGAATTTGTATTTTGAAAGAACATGACAGCTTTATCAATCTTCCAGATGGTTTAGTGTTCTTTATGTTATTATGTAAGTTAAAGAAGTAGCAAATAGAGTGTAAAGTGTATTCGTGTAACTCGTAATTTGTAGTGTAACCATATTTCTGGTTACATTTTTAGCCATGTTTGATAGCAAACAGAAGTGATGGGATGGGTGTTTCTAGGTCTTCATTCTACATGTTAGCAATTTTTTGCAGAGAGAGGAATCAAACCTGGGTTTGGAACGGGATGTGTGGTATGCACTGAGTGCAGTGTTTTAAGAGAGTTGGCACCCAGCCATCTTGATTTATGTAGTATCAGCTGTTAGACAAATTTATGTGACACTGAGCCAAACATTAGTCATGGTTTAATTGAGTTGATTTGAGGCAGAGAAAGAATATAATCTTCCATGCAACACAGGTATCTTACTACTGCAGATGTGCTGTGAAGAACTGACTTTCTCTTTTTCGGAAAATAGTGAAAGATACCTTAAAAGACAAAGGTATCATCTATAGCACAAATTCAAATCTAAAGCTCCAGTAACTCAATAGATTAAGGCTTAATATAACCACTGTTATAACTGCTAGCAACTCCTGAGCAGCAGTGGTCTCCAAAGGGGAAAGCCAGAACTTAATTTGTCATTAATTTCTTCATAATAGGAGCTGTATTCATGGAACATGTCTGGCTTACAAGACACAGAATCACTCGAGATCTTTTTTAAATCCAGTGATCTGAGCAGCTCTCCAACCCAAATTATGAATTAAAAAATGAAATTTCAGAACAGAAAATTCAAGGGTAGTAAAACATTATTATCAAAGTTGTTTAAAGTCCTATACTTTGTTTTTAATTTCCTCTCATTTATTTGTACCTTCTTACTCTGTTTTTATAAATCATTTCTGATTGGTCAGTTTCTGCATAGTTTACATAAATTATATGGTTTTTTTTAAAGCTGACATTTAAGTGATATGTCTTGTTTGTTATGATATTCCTTAAATAAAAATTCTAATATAAATACTTATATTTGTTAATAGTAACCATGAAGCTGAGTGGACTTAACTGAGCCAGATTCAGATTTTTTGTTAATAGGCACGGAAAGAGGATATGTAGTTCAAAAAAACCCAACAAACCACAAAACAAACCACCCAACAACAACAAAAAAAAGGTATTTTGAACTTGCAAGGCTGAAACACACTTGGAATCAAACAGGGATTGTAGGTTAATAATTTCAATAGACAAAACTAATGGTTTATTTACAAAGATGAAACAATATATTACTTTTCTGTTATCCACATTGCCTTCAGAAAACAGAAATATAAACTTGTTTGGGTGCTCTTTGTTTATTTATTCACTATATGATAACTTGAAGTCCTATTCATTTTTAAACTCTTTATTTTCCAGCAAATGTTCTTCTAAAAAACAAAACCAAACTCTTGTTAGTGCTTATGTCACTGGAGACACTAACAGTATGCAATTTTTTTTTGTCTAAAAGGTGAACAAATGATCATGTTTTTTTTCTCATAATATTCCTTAAACATTTGTGAAAAGGGAAGAACAATTTTGCTTGGCTTAACTTTGGACACAACATTCAATGGAGAGGCTGCACATTCTCAGATCTTTCAAACACTTTTGAAATCCCAGAGTGATTCCTAAGCACTAGAAAATACACAGTATAAATTTAGCAAAAGAGCCAGGGTGGAACAAAGTATGAGCCAAAAACTCCCTTAAAGCTTATAATCTGGAAATTTGGATGGCACCTAAAGATGTTTTAAGAGCACATAATTAAGGCTGTGCAAATACAGGGCTTGGGGGGCGGGGGGGGGGGGGTGGGGGGGTGGGGTGTGAGTTAGTTGGATCAAACCAAATGAACTTACTTACTGAGGCTTCTTTGGTGCAAAACCACTAAAATCCTGTTTCAACTGTACTGCTGTAAGCATGTGCCAGCTTGATAGAAAAGTAAGTAGTACGTAAGTCTAGGTAAACTAGTGCTGTTTAGTTCTTCAGTTTCCAAATCCTCTATTAATATTTGTATCCTGCATCCATGGGACTTCTCTGAACAGTACATATTATGTGAGGATTATTTAAAGTTTGAAAACTGTAAGAAATTAGCAAGAGACATTTTACATTGGCCAAAAATGGTCCTCAACATTAAAGAACATGTCAAAACTTGTTAATTAACAAGTCAATGGGAAAAAATAGTTTTCTAGAGCAAAAACTTAAAAATTCTTCCCTCCCACCCCCCAGCTATTTCTTTTCTTGTATTCATCAAAAGAGCAGTTGAGTATACAATAATTCATACCAAACCTATTTTTTCATGGTATTGAAATGTCTTTTAGTGGGCAAGAATTTAAACAATTAGAAGCAGATCTTGGATTTAGAGATGTATTTTTGAATGATGTTAATATTACCTGACTAAGTATTGTTTAGGTGTTGATGCAGAAGCCCTAACTAGGGCTTCAGAGAGCTGGCTATGCGTTGAGGTGGTGCAGAAGGCTACTGACATGCTGAGCAGCTTTGGGGAGCCGGAAGGAGCTGGAGGAGAGTAGGTTGGCTGAAGCCAGAAGCAGCCTTTGTCCTAACATGATGTGTAAAGAAGTTGTGGGTAGGCAGCAGCAGCTGTTACACCAACAGGGTCTGAGGGAGGGAAGGTTGTAGTGCAGGCATTAAGGGTAGTCCTGGTAGCTGGAACATCATCTAAAACAACCAGAGTAGATTGAAGGCTCCTTGAAAAGTTTTTCTGTTTTCTGTAAAATTTCTCTTATTTCCGTGTATCGCAGAGTTAGCAGGCTGATTACTGCTTTATTTCATATTTAGGTTTTAGTTGCCTTCCTACGTATAATGTTGAGAGAAAAAGTGTATGTTAACTGAATACGTCTAGGAAATGGGAGACGTGGAGACCTCTCGTGTGCTGTTGCCAGTGTGCTCCATCTTCCCTTGTCAAAAAGGACATCCATTAAAAAGGAGGGGTGACAGTTATATTTGTCATTACAGATAGCTAGATAGATGCTAAGAATAGAGAATGATAAACGGTTGCAGCATCATGTGAAATTACGTCCTGCTCACCCACATGGACAGATACTGAAGGGTCACAGATAATGTCCTCTTTAGCTGTAGATGTCATACAGATCTGAGGAATACAGCTGCAATAGTTTAAGGTAACTGCCCACAGTGTGCATTGTTTCTAGAACCATTTAATTGCTGGCAAGAATAGCACTGACCCAGATTTTTGAATAGTGATATAAGGTACTTTAGTTATACTGTTTGCAATTTTAACTAGGAAACTGGTTTTCTTATTTGGATTGTATGTTTCATTAAATTAGGAAATGGTCAGTTAATATAAGTGTCTCAAGAAGCTTAAGCCTAGTTCTCAAGAAAGTAGTGTCTTTTAATTATAACAAGCAAGGGATATGCCTTTTCCCTGAGATTAACCCTAGGCATTACATTTTAAGAAACTTTTAAAAGTAATTTCAATATTTATTCAGACTTTCATGAAGATGCAGCCGCTTACATAAATATGTCATCTGGCCATATGACTATTCTGTGGCAAAGGAAGTTCACTCAGGTAGGTAGAGTAGCTTCCTATTTTGTTTTCACAGTAATTTAACTCCACAGGCTAAAATTTAAATAAATGGATTTGAGCCACCTGGGTAGCCAGGTGTAGTATCTACTAAATGGGAATGAAGCTGCTTGATTTGAAGTAAGAGGAGCAAAAGGCAAAAGAAAAATAAAGAACAAAGTTTGAAGGCACAGTAGAACAATTTCTAGTGACTCCTGTGTTTTCTTGACTCTTGTTCCTTTAGGATAGCTGAAGCAATTCCGTTTCATTGTTCCCTGAGTATCTCATGAATATTTCAGTTCCAAATGGTTGAATGTTGTTTTTATTAGTCCATTTAGATTGCAGCACAAATATATTTTCCTGCATGTGGCTGAGATTTGGAATTAGGGAATATTTGTGGCATGAGGCAATAAACAAAAATAAATGCATAGTGTACAGTTCAATACAGTTGTAACAATTGAATGCTTTTTACAGTTCACACTCACAGTGCTTCACAGACCTGGGACTTGACCTAGCGTACCTTTTATTTTATATTTTAATATTAATTTCTTGCCAATAGCACTGTCTACTTCCATCACCCTGAAAAGTCATCAGACTGTGAGAGAAAGACAATCCTTATAGTCCATTTCTTTTTATCTTTCCAGAGTAGTTTTCTTGTTTCCTTTTTCAGCTGTCCTCAACGTACATCAGTGGACATCCTTGAAAAGAGCAGTTCTGCTGAGTCACCAACACCAAACACCTGTAAAGCATCATGCATGAGTTTGATTACTTTTTTGCAATTGATCATGTACACAAAAGTGGGGTAGTTCTCTGTGGACAAATCGGCACATAGATCAGATCCTGTCCCAAAGAGATATTAATATGAATTGTTAACATGTCCATTAAAAAAATAAAAGAGGAAGATATAGATTGGTCAATTTGTCCATGCATAGGTGGGGTTTTTTCATTGTTTTTGGCGTGGGGTTGGTTTTTTTTTTTAATATATATTTAATTATTATCCTTCCTTATTTGTTAAGTTAGGAAGGTTTGGTTCTTTTATAACTAAGGCAGACAAGAGTCCTCAGACTTTCCCTCTGGCCAAGTTTCCTGAAATGCATGGCAACGTGTAGGCAAATATCAGTGTGTGGTTTGCAAAGAAGCCTATTTTAAAATATTTTACATTGCTAATGAAAAGTAGGATATTACAAGGAACCAAGTCCCTTATAGGATACAGCCTGATAGAATTTAGCCTGGAGCAGTTTGTTAGGTACTGGCATCCAGTCTAAATAATCAGGTTACAGAAATGAGGAGAGGATTCCTAAGGACTGGTTTTAGCAGTGGAGACATCAGGTAATGACAAGACCCAGAGGCCAGAAATTGATAGATACTGTTCTGGCATCCAGAGGTTTCTGTGTTGCTTCTGGAATTTCTTCTGAGTCAATAGAATGTAATTAGGTCGTTGATGGATCGCCTAGTTTGCTGTGTTGACCTTGATCCCCTTTGGGGTTTGTATCTGATTCCAAGAAATTAGAACACCTTTGCCTGGGACTAGGATAAGATATTTTGTGAGTCTCCCTCCCGTGAGATTTATGCACGGCATTCTTCTGCGGTAAACAATCTTCACCCATCCTCCTAATATGTTTTTTCACCACAATATAGTGGCCCTAGGGACACATCATACTTATGCACCAAGCAGCATCTGTTGGAAAATCAGAACTAAAATTCGCATCTCTGTCACCAAGAAAAAAAAATCATGCAGGTTTTAATATGTGCATGCATAAGCTAATTCTTTAGGAAAAGGGCCTTAAGCCATAGATGTAAAAAAGAACATCAATGGAATATTGTTACTGGCAATCAAATCAGATGTCTCTGAAGGGTGTCCAGGCATGTGCATTGGAAAGAACGCTATTCTTTCCTCATTTCCTTTGCTGGCACAAGCAGCAGTCTGCTGATTTTCAGATAATTAAGGATTGCATGATGAAGGCAACAGGCATATTATTTGATAGAAAGGCTGAGATGAAGGTGCCAGCTAAGTCTGGAAGATTCTGTAATTTGATGTGACTGCTGTCAGGAACACAAACTTGCTGAAATTAGATCTACTGGCTACCACCAGAGTAGCTGGTGAAGTGAAAAATGTACATGCAGGGCTTAGATGGCTTTCCTGAAGTCACTTGATTGTATATTTTCATATATCACTCCAGGGCTAAGAAGTACAGTATTAACCTTCTGTGTACCAAAGCTGACAATTTGCATTTGATGAAATTCTGGATCTTCAATGGCTTTAGCTGTTTTGGATCCTGAGTGCCCAAATAAAAGGAAAACCTTACACCTTTCAAAAGCTTGACTCTTTGCATCCTTTATTGATCTGTCAGCGCTGTAAGCAGAGCATACCTAACTGATAGCTAACTGGAGACCAAAAGTATGTGATTTTGCAGGATATTTGCAATAACTTAGGATGTTTTATGAATCTAATCCTTCTCCGAGGAGATGTAGAGAGAAAATACCTGATGCGGTTGGATATCTAATAATCACTTGCGAGCAAAAGGACCTGCCCCATTTCTGCCTCATTCTCCTCTCTTTCTCTTGTGTATGCACACCTGAAAGTAGTGGAATGAGGTTGGAGGCCTGTCTGACCCAGTCCCCTGCTCTTCTTCATTGTACAAATCCAACACGCAAACAATGAGGACTCTCTTCTTGCATCGTTTCATGGCCTTTGGTTTCAAGCTAGTAGGATAAACTGCAGGATTGACAAAGTAAGTTGATGTGGAGCTTATTTGCTGAAGATGTAACTGAAGACAGGAATACGTCTAGTTTATTGCTGCTGGCTTTGTTCTGTAGGTATCTTTGTTCTTATGGCTGGGCAGGATGCGTCAGAGGGAGCGAGACCATCCTGGAACTGTCTTCTTGTTCTGGTAGCTGTTAATTGCTCCAGCTCCAGCCTGGGTTCAGCTTTAAAGCCTGATACTTTTAAGAACTAAAAGGCCTTTTCTAACTTCATCAGTATTCAATTCTGCAGCAGCTAGTTTCTTGGTTCAAGAGTTCATTGGCATTGTGTTTAAGGAGCAGACCCTCAAAATGGCTGAAAAAGCAACAAACTGAAGTTCACTCTGAGAAGAGCAAATGCTTCAGCATTTTAACAGGTCATCTGTTATAAATGACTTCCAGATTATCCACACCTACAAGCAATTCAATCTATTATATCTAATGGACTTTTTATGGCCACATATAATGACTTTTACATGAGGATTTTTACAGACATGTATATAAGATATTTCAATTAAATTTAACCAGAGACTTTAAAAACTCCAAACTTTGCTTTGCTTTGCTTTCTGGATTAGTGTACAACTGAAACAGAATTTTTACTCTGTTCTGACATGTTTGGGTTTTTTTATTTTATATTGACGTGCTTTTTTGTTTGTTGGGCCAGAAAACACATTGAAGGTGCTGGATGTATGGGTAGATTTGCCATAACTAAACAAGTATTTGTCTTATGTCTTACTATGCTTTGGAGAGACTTCTACTTTCTGTGTCCTTTTCAATAAATTCTGGTTTTAATTGTCTTCAAAAGAAGCTTTGAACTGAGCAGGAAAAATCTGGCTTTGGTCATCAGAGTGTGAAGTAGAAACCTGCCATCTATCTGAATCTCATTATGTTGTATGATCTACTGGAGTAATATGCAATTTTAGTATTTTCCCTGCTAAAAGACTTGAATGGTATGTAGGCAAATTTGAAACAGGATTGAGTTGTAGTTTTTGGAGTTGCATTTCAAATAAATGCAAAGTGAGTTTTTGCTGGCTAAGCTAGTAAAGGTATAAAATATCCCTTATTACTAGCTTGGTAGGTGATGCTGCATACCACAGCCAGAGAGACAGTGCTGTTAAATAACAACAAAAATCCTCCATGGAGCTGCTGTCACTTCTGAGGCAACAGAAGGGGGGACATTGCTGCCATGTTTGTAGCATTGGCTGTCCAGCATAACTAGCGCGCACACAGCACTCAGCAATGAAAAGCGAAAGTTCCGGCAGGTTATGGCTCCCTGGTTTGAGGGAAGAGCACAAGTGGAATTTACAATTTGCTGTCTTGCCTGTTTCTGGCTTCCTACAAATATGTAGGACATCCCTTTCTCAAAACTACCGGGAAACTCAAGAGCTTGTAGGCTGTCTGCTAGGAGCCTAGATGGAATATTTACTTAATCCACATCCCTTTTATGTTAATACTGTAGGGAATAAAACTGTTCTTATGCTTCATTAATTGTTAATAGCCACATTATGATTTACAGGTTCACAGTTTTCATTACTACATACAGCAACATTGAATTAGAAAGAAAGCTTTTAAACAAAGTAAACTAGTTTCTGTGCAAATCAGTGGTGATTTATAAGATTGTGGGTTTTCTGAAACTTCATGCAGGTGATTCCTTCAGCCAGGGAAGGAGGGATATGTCAGCATGCGAAGGCTGCAACTACTTCAAGAAGCTATGAGGGACTGGCAAAAAATTTGGAAGGCAGACTGGAAAAGTACAGTAAACTACCTTTTAACTGCCTAGTTACTAATCCACTGAGCCACCTATGGCTACGGGCTTAATGAGGGCAATGAAATGTGTGCAATTGGTATCTAAGGTAATTACAGGGATACTGCAATTTTTCAAAAAATATTAATTTTATTAGTGTATGCTAATGTGCAGAGAAAATTTGTAAAACAAAAGCAATGGCAAATAGGATCAATAAAAATACATTAATACGTCATTTCAATTAGTGCAAATACTTGTCTTATGAAGCTCCGCTTTCACCCTAAAATTAATTTGCAAATGATTTACTGAAGCTAAAGCTGGTATGTGGGCAGGTACATGTGTAAAACAAAAATATGAGACTTAAATGTTTGTAAGATATCCGATTTACTTGTAGCTGGAAACCGGAACGTGATTCAAGAATGCACTCTTATTCAGAGTTGCATAGAACCAGCTACCTAGCATTGAGGCATAGATACTTTAAAAATAATTACTGTTCAATATCACTTCTCTTTTAAATGGCATGCTTTATGAAAATAGGTAATTAAAACAGTGTATTTTTCTTTTTTTTAACTTTTTGCTGTTCTTTGATATTTTTTTTTCTTCTTTCTTTTTGGAACATTGTTTTCTGTCCTTCAAATCAGTGATATTTAGGCTAGGCTTTTCTGTATACTTGTCTCATAATCTATGAATCTCCCAAAATTATTAGGCATGCATATGTATGAAGTATGCATAATTTACTACAATGTATGTGGATAACACAACTTTAATTGCAACAAGTGCCAAACTTCTTGTTTGGAATGGTAAAAATGTTTTAGTCACAAATCCCCTTTGTAAATCTAGAAAAACATAAATTCAATTCTGTTATATTTTGAACAAGTTCTGAGGAATGATGCAGTTCCCAAAAGGGAGGGCAGGACCACTGAGCTCACGGGGTGTACCTTTGCTCAACTCTGCCTGCAAGATCCCCATTCTAGGGCTACGTTCATTTATAAATCTCAAGAGGATGATAATTAGGTCCACACCCTAATTTACTCCTGTCATTATTGTAAAACAAGAGTTGTTCTTGACCACAGAAAAATAACTAATAGAGGGGAAAAAAGGGGGAAAAAAATCAAAGCAAAAAGCTAATAACCATAGAAAACTCGGGGGAAAAAAAGTTTTCTAAGTGTTTTAATTAGGTAAATAAATAGCTATTAACCCTGAAGACCAAGCTTTATAGTTCATTAAACTATGTATTTTTTTTAAATTGCTCTTGTTAGGTATTCCACTGAGGCAGATGAACTCAAACATGGCCACAGGCATAGGAAGACTTGGAATGCACGTCCATTAAACTGACAAACAGCTTGCCAGATGGAGCCAGTGGAAGCAACCCTTTTCCTGACAACTGTAAATGCTGCACAGTGATTAAAATAATGAGACTGAGCTGCTGCAGTGGCTGTAGCAGAGTTCTGTGATTCCACTTGAAGAAGGTTCCAGTGTTCGTTGCAAAGCATGCCTCTATCACTGTCTGAAGATCTTTATGTTGGGGAAAAAACAAATTCAAAAGTGGATAACCTGGGTTATGAAGTTAAAATAGTCAGGTCAGTAGTGAATATCACAAATTAAGATATTTTAGTTAATATCTATGTATTTGCTTCTGCAGTTGTGGAGTTTTATTATATGAAAAAGTTGTGACAGTGAAAAGTGGATCCTGGTGCAGTATTATTTTGTGAAGTATCCTGACAGAAGTGATGAAATCACAAACCTAAAATTTCATTTTAAGTTTTTTCATTCATTCTTTAGAAGTAGGCTACACTTTTTCATAGGGGATCTCTTAATCTTTTCTGTTTCATTTCTACTTTGTAGTGACCTCAGGGTAGAGGAATTTGAAATTTTTGTGGGGAAGTTTTCCTTTTGGAAATCTATTTTCATTGAATTTAGCCAAGAAATGTAAATTCTATCTAAAAAGTGGACTTTTCAGTGGGAAATGTAAGTATCTTCAATGGAAGGGTCATGATATAATGTTGGTACGAGGAATATGAAAACAAGCCAGAGTCTTTTAATATAAGAACAATAATTTTTACATTGCTTAAATATTTTTTCATGTTTTTTTTTTTTTGCTAAAACAGCTGTTTTAATTGCTCTTACTGCAAGCATAGCCATTAACTGCTTTTTTTCCCCTGATTTTATTTTTTAAATTTACTCTTGATTTTTTTTCTCCTCTTTACATATAACAGGTAAATTCCCATGCTAACAAAGTTATAATCCTAACCATTCAGTTTTATAGACAAGCTACATTATACCTGAGCAGCAGGAAAACATCTTTTTCTTTATAGGTACAGCTAACCTATATTTTATATTATAGCTTATTATTTTTTATATATATATATATATGTATGTGTGTGTATATATGTATATTTATATATATACACTTTTCTAAAAAAAGGAGGACTTTCATTGTTTCCCTGAGAGACTAGGTAGCAATGAAGTATGGATTTATGATCTGTGTTTGAAATATAGGGCACTGGCAGTGGTGTAAATCATAATACCTCTATTAAGTCTGTGTAGTTAAATTAGTATACAGTCACTGAAATTGAAATCAGAATTAGGTTCAGCCTACACATTACTTATTTAAATCCCTTCATGATTATTTTTAATTTCTTATCTAGACCCATCGAAAGCCAGTTATGTGACTGCTTATTGAAAGTAATGACTGGGGTTTTCTGGGCACTGATATAATAAAATTGGTAATTGAGTACACTAAAAATACGAACAGTTACAAATGTTGTGCATTAGGGCCTAAAGTGAAGAACTGAATGAAGCCTTCCACTATTAGAACAGTTTTATAATGTAATGCTCTAACAAATGGGCTTAAATTCTCCCTGCAGAGGTCTGGCATGGTGTATGGGTATTGCATAAGTCATAATAGAAATGTAATTTAACTGCATGTGGTTTAGTGGAGCTTCAATATAGGTGAAACACTTTGTGTCATACTACTAGGTATGAAACCTATACTGCTAGGTACAGCATACGCTACCCTGAGTGGTCCCATGCAGACAAATATGGTGCTTCTTGTCTAGATCCCTGAATTCAGATTCATAATGAGCAGTTTAGCAAAGGTATTTCTGAGTGCATTTAGGCTGCGTTTTTTAATCTGATTTGGTGATTCTGGAGGAGAGTGCCTATTACACTTAATTTAAAAATAAAGACTGGAACTAGTAGCTATTACACTCTTTGCAATGATAACTCCTCACTTATTTATGCAGGCTCCATCTGCTGTCACTCAGGTAATGTACTTGGCTCCAAATTCAGAGGCTCAGATAACTGAGCCAGAACTCTAATAACTGAACTTTTAGCAGTGAGGCTCAGGAAGTAGTAATTTTGAAATAATATATGCATTTAAATACAGTGTGCCAATTTACCTGCTGTGCTCTGTGTCTTTATATAACAGAATGGGTGTCAAGTCTAACAATAATATTATTTATAGGCCTTCAAGCCTGCAACCTCCCTCCACCCTCAGGACCCTTTCTCATTAGATTTGCTCCTGGAGGCAAGGTTCCTTCAGCTTCCCAAAGTCCTGTGACAATACACAGAGTCCTTGAGGATACTTCTGAAGGTAATTACGATTTCTTACAACTAGCAGTTTTTAGAGAAAAATATATTTCTTACTGGTTGTCCCACGCATTTTCTAATTCTGCATGTTTCTTATTAGTTTATACTTCATTTATAATCTTGTTACTCTTTGAAAAGAATGAGAGAGAGGTTTCTGAGCATCATAACCAATTGGACTAGATGATTGTTGTATATCTCTTCCAACTTAACTATTCTTTTTCTAGTCTATAACAATGTCTTTATGACATACTAAAGACCTTTACTCAAGTCACAGTAAAATTTTCATCCTTTGCAGGGAAAAGAGTGAAAGTTTTCCTGCTTGTGATTCCTATAACTGGTGACCCCCATAATATGTCCAGAACCCCTTTCTCAAATACAAGAATAAGAAAAAAGAATACAGTTCCACATCTGTTGCTTTCTACATCATATAATATTTGAATTATTCCCAGACAGAATGCCATGAATAATAGGCTGAGTTTTTGCTATATCTGCAGTGGGACTTTTTTGATGCTTTGCATAGTATCTGTAACAAACAAACTATTGAAATGAAGAATAGGATCAGTCATACTTTTGGCCGTACTTCTAGATTTCAAAACTGAGGGAGTCAGCATCCATAAATCATTTAAGAACTGCCCAGCAAGCAAAAGTGAAATTAGCTAAACTATGTTTTAAACACATTAAAGAGAAGAGTTACAAATAACATTTCAAGAATAGCAATATAATGGATTCAAAATTTTCTTGGTATGAATGACTCCTTTGGTAAAAGTGGTAGCTCTCAAGGATCTTTGATCTTTTCTCCCTAAACGTAAGCTGCTCAGTATTTCTGTCAAAGACTTTGCTGTATAAACAGGAGAAGTTTTCTTTTCTATGGGTATTTGCAATATTTTAAATTGTATTTGGGAATACTTGTATCTGTTTGACTTGCCTGTTTGGGTAATGATGTTATGGTCTTTTTTTATTAGTGTCCATAAAATAATTTCAGTCAGTAATTTTCCATATATATTTGTAAGACGTCTATATACCAGAAAGATTCTTACAAATAGCAGTAACTCACCTGAGTAAGCAAAGGAAGGAGTCCTTAATGAAGGGAAAGAAATTAACACCTTTTGTTTTCAATTATATTTGTGTCCTCCGTTTGGCCTAAAACCTACCTGGATCCAAAATGCCACTGTAATCCTGTGTAGCCTACACATTCTGCTTCCCAGTACTTTGTTTGATAGTTAGTGTGAATTATCTGTTTGATCAAGGGAAAATAATTACAATATTTGGTGATGACAAACTATTAAATTATGTAAATGAAACCAGCATTGTCTAGTTGGGATGCCTATTTTTAAGTTTCCTTTTGAGACACAGACTTCCAAATAAAAATAGGCCACGTTTTTAGAAGTGCTGAGGTCAAACTGAGCTGCAATTAAACAGCAGAATGAAAAATCAACTTAGAAATCGATGATTTATGTGCCTTCAGGCAGTCAAGTATTGGGCTTCAGATATATGAAGATGCTGAAAGTATTACATTAATACTGCTTATAAAAGTGGTAGCTTAGTGACCTAATTTTCAAAAAAGCCCACTGAAAGTTAATGAGATATATGTGGCGAAGTACCCAGTTTTCTTTCGGAAGAAGCTTTCTTTTAGTCAAGAAGCTCTTAAATGTTACTGAAAAGCGGTATGTCACATTTTGGGTTTAATCCAACTTCAGTGGTATATATTGGTTTTATTAAGACAAAACCAAATTATTTATTTTTCAAATTCACAGGCTAAGAACATTATATTTATTTATATTTTCCAACTGATAAATTGAAAAACTTAGTACCTACTTTTCAAGAAATTTTTTATAATATGATGATAAATGGTGCCACGCATCTTCTATGTGTCACTCTTCAATCTAATGAAACGATAATGTTTTGAGGCAAGATTGTTTCATTAGAACTACATGGCGTTCTTGGAAACTTTTCACTCAGTGTGATTTCATTAGAACTGATAAATCAATGAAAATGAATAAACAGCTTCTACTGATCTTATTTTGACCTCTTCAACTCGGAAATGTAAACTGTGTGGTTCACAAATCCCACATTCACTACATAGTGAAAAATCAGTAAAAAACCCCAAAACTAATGAATGACATCAAAAACTGAAAAATGTGTAGATAACCTCCTAAACTCAGATGATAAGTATTCTTGACAAGTTCAGTATGACTTGTGAAGGTTAGAGTCGTAGAATCATAGAGTAGTTGTGTTAGATTGTCGAAAAACCCAAGAATTTTGTTGTGACGCTAACCATGGAGCCATGTATTAATAGACTGGGCCTGTCTGTTTCTTCCAATGTCACTGCCCACAAATGGAAGGAGAGAGGAAAAAACAACCTGTGCTCCAGATTCCCTTACCAACTGTCCCAAGGCCCTGAAGTCTCTTTTGATTACCCTTGGACTACATGTTGCGGTTTCACCACTACCCACATGGAAAAACAATAATGGGTGGTAGTCTGAGGGCCATACCAGGCTAGGAAGTTTCCTAGTGGTATGCTTAACCCAGGCCCCAGGGAGGCAGCAAACTTCCCCAAGAGAAGGGAAGCATATCCAGCGTATTGGACTCTCTGTTCCCGCTCAGAAGGGAGTTGCCTACAACTATAACCTGTCTTTTCTTCCTTGTGGGAGGTGTTTGTGATACAGAGGCGTAGGCCTTTCTGACCTTGGCACCACATCTGGTCTAGATGGACCATCATCCACATCATCTATTGACTGGCCTTCCACATCCAGAGCTTCATACCTGTTGTACAGATGCACCTGGGAAGGCGAGGTGGGCAAGGAGGAGGTTCACCTGCTGCTCTGAGTGTGAACTTGCCTCCATTCGCTCCTTTCCTTTAGGATACTGTCTTCAGGATTCACTCCTTTCCTTTAGAATACTGGCAGAGGGAGGATACAGGATCTGCTTGATCTTGGATTTTTTCTGGTGCCCATTCCTGTTTCTGTCTCAAGGAGGGCACATCATGGTTACACCTCTTTCTCAGACTCCCTGGTGCTCCTTAGCCTTTCTGCTTCCTCTCTTATCTCTGCCACCAGGCCAAGCAGATTGTGCACCTGGTCACACCTCACATAGCTTTTCTCACTACTGACATCTGTTACCAGAGATCTGGATGGCTGCATGTTTTCGTGGGAGCTCTCTGTGGCTTGCTGCATCCCTTCTGCTGAGTAAGGTGTGGCTTTCTGCCAAGTGGATATCATAGCCATGCTTCTTCTGAGAGGGTGACAACCACCGATTGAATTAACCTCTTGAGCTGTGGCATGACAACACCCTCCCTGCACACCCTGCTGCACAAACTGATGCCCTGGCTGTCACTCCACACCGTTTGCCCACACTGGCCTCAGTGCTCCTGCTCGCTAACACTCCCCAGGCTGTTTTTTATGAGTGCGGTTGCAATTGCTCTGGCAATGCCCAGGCCTCGTCAGCATCTTTCGTGAGAGCTGCTGGCTCTTGGTGAGTCTCTCCATTGCCCTGGTGTTTCCCTGCCTCAGGAAAACCCCCTGTGTCCTGAGATCTGCTGCTCCACTGTGGGTTGGGCTGGCTCCAGAGCAGCTCCCCTCAGTAACTGACCAGCTCAGCCCTTGGGGATAACATGGGACGATGCGCCGGGGAACAGGGAACACATCCCTGGAACATGCTGGTTTGTGAGGTCAGACAGGGAGTCTGTGTACCTGGGCCATCCTGATGCAGAGGGGTACCCAAGCGATGCTGGCAGCTGTGGGGCTCATCCTGTTCTGGCTGGCAGTCCACGGCTGGTGTGAGGATGTGGTGGCAGCCAACGTGGGCCGTCACACCATGAGCCGCATTGCTGAGCTGCTGTCCCCCTCCGAGTGCCACCAGCTCCAGGACTGGCTGGTGGGGCCCAACGAGGAACTGGAGGAGCAGGAGCTGGAGCAGCTTTCAGAGGAGAATAACCCCATCCGCCGCCGCCGACGGGACTTACGTGGCCCCATGGGATGCTTGGAGGGCCTACAGGACTGGCTGGGGACAGCAGGAGAGGTGAGGACCTGGGACTGGTTGGCCCATGCCCTTCGCCAAATTGGGCGCCCCGACATCGCCCGGGAGCTGGGGAAAAACCTGAACCAGGACAGGAGCCTGGAGTTGCGAAGGAACCTGGAGGAGTACAGCCGCAACGTGCAGCACTTCACCTCCTCTCTGCTGCTGGAGGGCAAGCAGCATGGCCAGGCCCGAGGCAGGAGGGCCCCAGACGGAGACCTGGGGGACCTGCTCTTTGAGAGGCGGCTGCCCCCCCCGTATACCCGCAGCCTCCTAGGCTGGGTCGTCCCCTTGGTCTCGGGCATCCTGGGGGGCTTCCTTGCCTCCTTCCTCTTTGCCGTGGTTGCCCTGTACTTCTCCCGCTGGACACTGGGCGTATGATTATAGCCACCTGCATTGCTGTTATTAAGATTAAAACCTGTATTTTAATCAAGAAATGGCTTGCATCAATCCAACTAGCTAGCCGTGGCATGCAAGTATTGGAGAAGAAAGGGAAGGACAAATAACCCTGAGTGCAGCTTTAAAAGACGAGTGAAACAGTTAAGTATTTATGTAGTATTTCTAAATGAAATTGTACACACTGCCCTTAGAGAGTGCTGTTTCCTGAAGCAGCAGTGCAGCCAGTTTCTAGCACAGAGATGCTCCTCTTGGTGAGGTTCTTGACAGTAAGTGAAGGTCAGTCAGGGCTCAGCGGCCGCTGAGGAAGGTTGGCACACAGCTTTATGCCTTACTTGAACAGACAAGCAAGAAACCTCGCATGCTGTCTTGTAAAATGAATAACATAATAAATTACAGAATAGCAAATGAATGGTTAATGACGGAGAAAATTTGACTGACAAATACATGGAGCATGAGTAAGAGAGAAATGAATCTTAAAAGCATTGTATTAAGCTAAGTAAAAGAATACGGAAAGAGTCACTGTTATACTTCTCTGCAACCTACTTTGTCTCGAGAACCTCCTTTGGAATGCAGAAGTTTGTTACTGTTCTGTTTTCAGTTCAGCTCCTAAGGGAGGTGTTTATCAGTCTTTCCAAATGCATCCTTAACTTTCATGGATAAACGTGTTAGAATAGTGAAAAAGCAAGGATGAAATCCCAGCTCCACTGAACAAAACTCCCTGTTTTCAGTAGTATCTAGAATTTTTCTCTGTGATGTGCGGCTGTGCAAGTAGATTAGCATTTTGATTTCAGAATTGTAAGTGTAGAAGTCCAAAGATATGAACACAAGAAGCGTCTTACATGTGCCGATTTGTAGATTCATGCAGATGGAGCTCTGTTTAAGAAAAAGTTCTTTAAGAGGCTGCTTGAGAACTCAGCATATCCAATACAGCATTTCATTGTATTTCCCTTAAGTATGAAGAACACTTTCAGCATTTTATCCTTTTAAGTGTTATTCATAGATGTGTACACAGGATGCCATTCACAGAAGAAATAAGGCAACCTGTATTCAGCTTGTTAGGTCTGTAGTTGGTAGAAAAGGAAGGAAAAAAGAAACTATAGAAAAGAATGACAAGCAAGCAGCTCTTGGGGGGCCTGATTGCACCAATGAGCCTTAATGGGCTTGTTGATCAGCCTCACCTGGGACCCCCAGGAGTGCAGCTCAGTCCCTGTGTGAGCAACTGTGCTGGTTTTGGCTGGAATAGAGTTCATTTTCTTCATAGTAGCTAGTATGGGGCTACGTTTTGGATTTGTGCTGAAAACAGTATTGATAATAGAGGGATGTTTAGTCACTGCTGGGCAGTGCTTACATAGTCTAGGCCTTTTCTGCTTCTCATCCCACCCCACCAGTGAGTAGGCTGGGGTTGCACAGGAAGTTGGGAGGAGACACAGCTGGGACAGCTGACCCCAACTGACCAAAGAGATATTCCGTACTTTTTGACGTCATGCTCAGTAATATAAAGCTGAAGGAAGAAGAAGGAAGGAGGAGGACGTTCAGAGTGAGGGAGTTTGTCTTCCCAAGTACCCGTTACATGTGATGAAGCCCTGCTTTCATGGAGATGGCTGAACATCTGCCTGCTGATGGCAAGTGAATGAATTCCTTGTTTTGCTTTGCTTGCGTGCGTGGCTTTTGCTCTACCTGTTAAACTGTCCTTATCTCAACCCACGAGTTTTTTCATTTTACTCTTCTGATTGTCTCCCCCATGCCCCCTAGGGGAGAGTGAGTGAGTGGCTGTGTGGTGCTTAGCTGCCCTCTGGGGTTAAACCATGACAGCCACATTGTAACTCTGCCTCTCTCCAGCCCTGTCTGCCTGGTGGACTGCAGTCTCTGCAGTGTGGGCAGCCTGCCTCCAGGTCAGGCCCCTTGCACATACATTGTCTCTGGCCCTGTCTCCCAGATGGAATTTGGACCCAAGGTGTAGCCCTGTCTCTGGCCCCATCACCAGCTGCTCCTGACAGGACTCACTCTGGGCTTGGTTCACTGCTGGGTCTGGGATTGTCGATGGGCCCTCTTACCAGCACCGTGCTCTGTCTGCCATGTTCAGACCCTTCGGGATGGTGCCCCGTTGGTGAGGGCATGGCCGGTGCGAGGGTCCGTAGCTGTCTCTCACTATGCCCTGGCAGCAACACTTGTCAGCACAGTCCTCCGTGATAAGTTCAACCTGTCACAGCCAAAACTTTCAGGCCCACCAGCTTTCCCTTTGATCTTCTCCTTTAACTGAACACATCTATCAAGTTTACAAAGTTGACACACAGCTATCAGATTCATAAGCTTGAAAGAAAAAGAAATAGCTCTTTTATGAAACCAAGGATGAAAACCAGAACATTCTGTCATACTGGGCTTATTGTAAATACAATAATGGACCCATTGCAGAACAGAGGAAAACAAAAATATATCCCATTTTCTAAAGTTAATTTTCTACACAGATATTCTTTAAGTTACAATATTACCAAAATAAGATAGTCATAAAAAGCACAAACTTCAGTGGAGCCATAATTTTACTCCAAATTATTACATTTCAGATGTCTGTATTAAAGGGACCATGCACTGCTCTGACATCAGTAGGGAAGTTTCTACATGACCTGTTATTGTGCTCCCAGGTAGGTCTCATTTCTTCTAAATTTATTAGTTATGTTGGTGAGACACCCGGAGATCTTCAAGCCAATCAAGACTCTATGCTATATAGTTACAGTAAATGATAGTTTCCACTCCAGTGAGTCTATAAACAAAATATTGAGACGGGGCAGCTGAGAAGGCAGAAGATGAAGGTATCTGTAATAATGTAGTGATTCAGTTTTGATAAACTAGCTTTTCTAGATGAATTATTTTGCTTCTTATCAGCAGGGAGAATTTTCAAGGTGGTGCAGCAGATGAAGAATTTAAAGTTAATTTGGAGGGGCATAATGATGTCGTTCTGAGGACTTTAATAAATATTCTCCCATATTGAAGGACCAGACTAGGAGTAAACATAAGGGTGCTAATAAAAGAGCCTTTCTGAGGCTGTTAAGATTAATAGAAAATACTGAAAACTAAAAAGAAAAACTGCTAATTAATTTATTTGAGGGTTGTATAAGTAAAGAACGTGAAGTGTGTTGGATGTAGTGAGACAAAGCTGGCATTCTTTTGGTGGCAGAATGAAGATGCACAAAAAATGATGAATCATGAAATGATCCAAATAGCAGCATATAAAAGGATTTGGGAAGTCCCCAAAAGCAGCAGTGAAGATTGCGTTTGTACAAGGCAAAAATGGTGGCTGGAAGAATACTGCGTGATGACAAATACTGAGTTGAGAGATGTGACACGCAGTTGGTAGGTAAGCTGTTTGGATGCAAACAGAGGGCTAAGTCAAAGATGAAGCTCAGGCTGTGGCTTTAAAAGATGGGAGACATGACAGTGTGTCTGTATAGAAAAATGTAAAAGGGACGGTTTGGGAGGAGGGAAAGGAATGACCTTGGTTTTGGCTATGTTGCACTAATGAATGTCCAAAGGAAGTATAAGACTGGTATTTGAAAGATAAGAGTGTGAGGGGAAAAGCCAGAAAGATCTGATTTTAGAAGGTTTAGGCCTGAGGATGACAGAGAATTTAAAGAAATTACCTGAACAAAATAGCTCTGCTTTGGTTAAAAATACCTAGGCAGCCACAGAGCTAGTCTTTTTCTTTGCTTGAGGAGAAAGGCAGGTAGCATCTGACACCTCTGCCATCACTGATGAGTAGACCATACTTTTTCAAAGACAATAGCTTACAGTCTCTTGTTAGTAGAAATTTTATGTGTATTGCTCAGAATTTGTGTATGATTTTGCTGTCTCTTGATACTCATTTCCTTCAGCATGCTGAGCATCTCTATTTTGCAAGAAGTGTGTGTTTTTATCTGTGGTTCAGCCAAGTTTGACCATTCTGGTATGCAGAGTTGTATCATGCCAGCACATCAGTTTAATGCACACGCACATATTAAATGTGTAGAAAGAGAATGTGTCACATATATTTAAAAAAAAAACCCCAAACTAACCCCCAAACTAGTTGCAGAATTGTGAAAATCTAGATTGTATGGTGCTTACTTCACAGTATTTGTGAAGCTGGTAGAGTCACAGGTTACAAGAATGCACTGGTTCCATTATAAAACCAGTGGACGCCCGCTCGTGTTAATTGCTGTGACTCCAGCAAACTCAATATAATGATCCTCACTGATTTGTGCCAGCCAAGTCTTTTTAAGCTGGTGTCTCACAGAATTGTAGAGAACAATGTAGACAACGTTTGGTCAGTTCAGTGCGTTATTTTTGTAAGACTATTCAGGCTTACGTGTGTGCTTTGAATTACTTTTTGCCCAAGAACACCATTTTGTAGGACACAAAGAGAAATCTAAGATCCTAACAGATCCAGGGTCATTACTCAGGAAAGGGTGCTCAAAAGCTATCATTTTTTATCACTTTGATATTTTCTGGATTACTGCATTCATGTTTACTCTGATTTGGTTCTGCACTATCAGCGGTCTTGGCATGCGGGAAGGGAGCGGAAAACACAAATGCTGCTCTTTAGAATTCTAAATTGCTTTACAAAGATATATTAAATATAATAATTTAACTAAGATTGCTGAGTCTGCAATAGCAACATGTGGTGAGTGGCAAATCAAAAAGCAGAGTTCTTCCTCTGAAAGGGAGCAGAGACCTGCTTCAGACAGGCAGTTGTATTGATCAGGCGCAGGAATCTTAATTGGGGATGACAATGGTAGAGCAATTCACTCTCTGTTCTTTCTTTATAGGGGCTGTGACTGTCTTTTATCCCTTCTTGTTATATCCTTGCATCTTTATTATAAATGGGTTGTTTTACATATCTTGGCTATATGTTCTTTGTTCTTTTTATTATGACCAAAACCATTTCTATCTAGCTCTCAAGGATGCATTCCCTTATTAATCCATAATTGGCCGTTTCTGATTTACATTTACGCCCTTGGGGCCTCTGCTGTCATCCCATGCTAGCGCCCTCAAGGGATCCTACTATAAGAGTGATTCTTGAGTGATTCTTAGTGGTGATTTTCTTAGGGAATTTGCTGTCCTTACCCTAATAGTAGGATCTCAACACCTTACCATGGAAAATAATGCACAGGGTCAAATAATGTATAGGTACCCCAGATTTTTGTAATATGTCTTTGAGTTCATAGGTGTGAAAGTTTACTAGCTGTTAATTTAGTACTGCAGTAACATTATGGCAATACTTCCAAATACGGATTTCCTGGAAAGTCTTATAAAGATTTTGCGGTGGCGTTGAAAATGAATCAGGCTGATACTCTGTCAGCCCTTGAAAGGTTGCTAGCTAAGATGATCTCTTGTTCTGTAAGCATTGATTGGTATACTTACCCAATCTTTATTTAGTAGTTGTTGATCAATGAAGAGGGAATATTATTTTATGTGAACATACTCAAGCCAGCCTATCCCACTACCAAATGATCAGGTTGAAATTCACAGTTGACTTTTGAATAGTTGTAAGCAGTTGTTCCGCTTGTGATTTGTTGACAGTCATCTAATCTTTGGTTGACCCTTAATACTCTTGGTGCTTTTTTGCTTTCTTGTTTGCTCATTTACTTTGGCATAAGGGTATAATTTTAAGGCAGAAGTGTTCTCAAGGTAAATTTCTCTTGGTTAAGAAAAAGAAAACAGGTATCAATGCCAAATTAAGAATGCAATTGTGCATTTGGGATACTTCACTTTGACGTGTAACTAGGTTTTAAAAAAAATACTAAAACTAATAATCCAGATATCCCAAAAAAATGCATACTTGCCTCTGTCGCTGGCAGGAGTTTGATTATATGTGCTTTCCATTGAAGAAAAGTTTAGAGAGTTCTATCAACTATTGATGAATATTTAATAATACTTAGTTACGAGTATAAGATGATTACAAAAAGGGAATAATGCATCCAAAGGTGAAGCCTAGAACTATTGAATAATTTTAGGCATATTCAACAGAAAAAGAAACAAAACAACCCAAACTCCATACCTGAGAACAGACAGTTCTATTACCGTGACTCAATATTACCAAAATTTAGAGAGACACGTACTGCAAATACAAGGCTCATGAGACAGGAAGTACTGACTACAGATTACTTTGGTGTATCATAAAAATAAACAAAATGCATGCTATTAAAAACAATGAAGATTTCAAAAGACACAAGGAAAGTAAGTAAAGTTGAATATTTACTGTGTAACCAGTAAATAATATCAGTATCTAATCAAAGTATATTTCCAGATATACATTTTGGAAGTGCCTAATTCAGGTTTATGGAAAATGTGATCTTCAATTAATCAGTTGGGTATTAAACTGTGATTCAGTTCTTCCCTAACTGCCAAGAGCTAGACTTTGCAATGTAAATGAAGACTTTCAACGTAGTTTTTTAGCTGCAAAATATTTAGTTCGCGGATCAATTATTACAGTTGTGCTTCATATCTTGAGAAATGTCTCTGTGCTTTATAAGCTACAAACATAATTCCTGCCAGGCCTACAGTATGTAGTACTTACTTCAGAGAGATCCCTTCTTTGACTAAGCAAGCTTTAGCACATCTGTATTCCATAAGAGATATAGTGATATAATGGGAAGGATAGGAAAGGGAGAGAGAGATTTTTCTGAGTAACAGAAAATTTCTGTACCATGTAGAAACCTTCTGTTTGTATTGTGGTATGTGGAACAAACAATGCAGTGACGTTACACTCATCTATAGCAGAGGAAAGAGGAAAGGTCCAATAAATGTTTTTTTATATATTTCTTTACAACTTTTATCTATATAAAATATAGTACTTTTACTATCTATATCAATGTAATTAAAATATATTAGTATAGTTATTATACAGTAATACTATAAATAAACCATTCTTATATAATTTCTTTATATATTATGTATAACAAACATATATATCTATATAGATATATATCAATCACGTCCGTCTATACAACAGAGGTCATCACAGGATTTGATACTATTTTCCCTCATGGACTACACACAGGAGTTGTCTATTACTATTAGTATAACTGCCTATACAGTAATTGCATTTTTATTTTAGAACCCTGTGGCTCTAATTTAGCTGATGACTGGATGCTCAAGGTTCCCACTAGGAATCGTCTGATACTGTTTTACCAGTTCAGCATAGAAACCGAATAGCTCTGCACCTGTGTGGATGGTTTCAGTCTTTCTTTCTAGATAAAGCAACATTGACCTAAAATGGACGTGCCAGAAGTGCATGAGGTTTAAACCACAGCTGTCATATTCTGTGTTGTTCTTGTGGCTAATTGAGTAGAGAATTGTTGATAATTCTTTACATGTAGATAACTGTATTTTACTTCTAGACCTATATCTTTAGTTGATGACAAACTAGGGTACGATTTAAAGTTTTCAGAATTAGCTTGGGAATGATAGAAATCATTTCATTTCCAGCGAAATTGAGGTAATGAAATAAAGCATCTACAAACTCAAATTATGCATATATACTTTAAAAGACTCATTAGTTATATGCTCTATATACTGTACATATCAGATATGAAATTCTGGACCAATACATTTTCCTTTGTTTTGGATACCATATGGGCAGTGCTTGATGTTATAGCAGTATTGCCGGAGTACAGGATAATTAACACAGGAAAAACTAAAAGACGTGTTAAAGATTTCTTCAAGGATGTTGGCTAATATATAGGACATTAATTTTAAGAAAATGTCCTGTGCATATCAATGTAAAAATGAATAATCTATATGTATGCTTTATTTCTCTTGTTTACCCTGGAACCAACAAATTAGAAGTATATTTCCGGGGGTGGTAGAGAAAGAGAAAGCAGTTTAACAAGACCATAGGGAAAGTAAGTCTATGAATTATTGCCAACTTCTCATTGAGCTTCTACACTTTTCATCTATGAATTATGTTGGATATCCAATTTAATGTGAAATTTAGACTTTTTAGGAAACAAACATTTCTGTCTTAATTTACCTCTGTAAAAGTACTCTATGCTCTTAGTTTGTTCATTTTTAACCCCTGGCGTTGTATATAATTGAAAAGTGTCTTCGCCTGGTACATGGTCAGAATAAGAAAGAAAAAGGAAAAAACGCAAAACATGCTGTAAAAATTACTTTCTTTTTCTGCCCTTAAACTTTGCAGTAATCTCTTTCAATTAAAAAGAAAGAACCTTACTGCTCTTATTGTATTATATACATTCCAACTGAAATCTAAATCGGCCATTGACTGAATTATACAACATGTAATCCTTTTAGATTTCATATTTGTAATGCTCTCTTATTTTCTGTTTTCCCATACGGCAGTCTATGACAACTCCATAAACCTGTGATTAATCCTCTACATATGGTTTACACAGAGTTTTTGTTTTAGTCTTTATTGAAATTAATATATAGTCTACAGTATAATAAAACAATATGGAGATTTATTTTAAATCAATGGTGCCTTAGGCCAATTTAATCGACCCAGTAATAACATTTAAATTGATCCAGATAATCTGATCTACATGCAGCAATGCTGTGCTCTGCAATGGAATTATCATTACATTTTACACAGTAGCAGCAAAAATGATGACATTAGGAAACTGACCATTAAATAGAGCCCATCTGCAACGGACTGGAAATAGGTTTTACTGGTCATAATAAAAATTACACGTATAATGTTTGATAGCTGCATAAGGTGAAATGGCCATTAAACTTTTCCAATGCTCTATACTAGGTTCATCAGTACAAAGAGCTTCCTTTCATCAATGTCATGGTCACGCATGGCATGGTCTATAAAATTCCTAATTTCTGGAGAGAAACTGTTTCTGTCAGACACATTTTGTGTCGTTCTTATATCACTGAAGTAAAAAGAATTAGCCATTGAACTGCTTAGTTAATAACGTTTTTAAAATCCAGAATCTGAGTCCCGAGAATCATTTTGCTGTTGGCAGATGTCCTTTACGGGTCATAAAACAAACTCTTAATGATTTTGGGGGGGATATATATACACACACACACACACACACACACACACACACACATATATACACACACACATATATATAAAAAAAATATTTGTGCATATACTCAATATAAAATTTAAATTATATTACTGTAACTATGACGTGTATATTATATAAAATACGTAAATGTAGAGTTGTGATTACAAAATAATCCAACATTCCTCCTCTTTTCCCTACCCTGAAAAATCCATTGATTGTGAAATAGAAAAACAAAATATCCCTTTTCTTGCCCTTCCGTCCTGTTCCTCCCTGCCCTATCATGATGTTCCAAGGAAGTGAACTTTTCTGAGGTGAAAGAATAAGATGGCTTTGTTGCTTTTAGACATAGGTAGTAGATACACAAAAGGAGAAAATATTTTTATTATACACTTAAATTTAAATAGCTTGGCTTATGGTATTTAATTGCTTAGTTTTATGAATGGAAGAATTCATAAAGTAGATGATTCAGAAGAAATAAGGGAAGCCTTTTCTTGAAAAATTGTGGGTTATTCCATATTAATTGATAGTAACGCTCTTATTGATTATCTGCTGTAATGGTGGCTGAGACAATTATTCTTGAGACTAATCTTATTCCAAAAAACATGTAGTAACAAGTTCTTATACGTATAAGACATTGCAAAAGTATAACTGATTGGAGGTGAGGATGCTAATGGACAATGAGGTTCTGACATGTGAAGCATGGTCAAGATTAATGTAGGGACCTAGGTTAAAAGACATTACTGACATTGTTGAAGACTGAGCCACAATTTCTTCTGTGTACTGTCCACCAAAGCATCAGCTTTGCTACTTGGGATGTGTAGACAAGTCCAACATGCCTGTGAGGACTAGCCTGAATTCAATAGGGCTCTATCTGTGTATAGAAGGGTTAAAGCAGAATAAAAAGCACTCTCCTGAAAGAATAAGAGAAGTCTGCTCAAGTGCTACTCAGTTAATACATTACAGTAAGAATTAATTTTTTTGCCTCCTATATTTTGGTGTGTTTTTCACCTTTATACATGCCTAGAACATCAATTTCAGTATTTTCATTATTCTGCTGCAGCTGGTGTGCATGTTATGTCTTATACACATCTAATTTGCTAGGAAAGAATAACAACTGCAATTTTTCCTTTTTACCCCACTACAATAATTTCTTTCATATACAAATGAAGACAGTAATATGTTTCTTCTTGAAACTTCCCACATAATCCAAGTTTAGACAAACTAAGACAGTAATATGTTGCTCAGTTCCTTGTTGACACAGTGTACTCAAAATGTTAACTAGGTTTGAGTTCTTACTTGTGCAAAGGACTTTATAGCATTTCGTTGTTTCAGGACTGTTTTAATACTCACAGGACCTTCTCTTGGTGCATTTTATCTATCACCAAACTCTTTGTAGCTATGAAATTGCTTGGTTTGGATGCTTGTCTGTGAGATGCAGCACAGAAATCCTGTCTGCTGACCATCTGCTGCAATACACTGGAAAAAGTAAAGCCAAATAAAGCCTCGAAGCCCATGTTACTATGTGAGTAACTAGTAACTCTTTTCTGTGGCTTTTTGAAGCTATAGTCACAATGTCAGGCACAATGTTCCTTCTACTTGTCTCTAGAAGTGTAGTATTGATCTAGGTTTTTGTGAACCAGTTATATGTGAGAACTGGTAGCCCAGAACAGTGTGTGAAGCTGTATCTGAAAGCTGCGGAGTTTAGTTAAGGCACAGTCACCCTCCAGCTGGAGAAGGAGTGAAAGAAGACAGTAAATTCTGTACCATGCTCTTGGGTAGATCTAGGGTACCACAGAGTGTACTTTAAAGGCTGTTTTAAGTGCACATCCCTTCTTGCCCAAGGATTGGTACTGATGAAGCTTTCCTCAGGCTTAGTCTCCCTAGAATCCACACACAGACGTACAGCTCTGTATTGCCTTTTATTGAATAATTTGTGTTCATGTGCTATACTCCATGCCACTTTAGCAGAAACTACAGTAGCTGGAGGATAAGAGGTGACTTTATGATGTGTGGGCTCTGGGAAGGCTGAGAATGCCAGTGGTCTGTGCACAAGTTCAAATCTGTACATAGAAAAAATATTTTCTTTGAATCATCATTCTTCAGATGATGATTGCTACAAGTAACTCCCTTGTGCTGAGGATTGGTATTCATATGAATATTGAATTTCATACTTCCGGGTATCTTTAAGATGAGTTTTCTGCATATGATCTAAAGCGTTCATTGTCCTTTGAAAGTTTTAGATGTGCGCTTATTAATTGCTATCTCACACCAGTTCCTATATTCTGACCCAAAGCAAGGCAGTTTTGCTTCATTGACAGGTAGTTATCCAGTGAACGAGAATGATCAGGCCTTAGCTCTGAGAGCAGGAGGCTCTTTCTAATCCTGTCTCTACTAATCTTCATCCACGATTTCAAACAAGTCCTGCAACTCCTCAATAGCACCATTTCTCCATCTGTAAAATCAGGGAAATTGGATAGCTGATGACCTGATATGAGTGTTCTGAGAATTTGATAATGTTTTTATAGTGCTCTGAGAGTGGCTCAGTTCAGATTATATTTCCAGATAAGACTTTAAATTTTTCCCACAAGAAAAAAATGGAATTACTCAAAAATAATTTTAATCAGTAGTGTTATTTGTATAGTGGGAACCTCAGAGTGCTTGGGAGGTAAAACAGCAATAATAGCTCTTAAAAATACTCTTGGACTTCTTCAAGTTTTGTCTGAATCTAATTCCACTTGACTTAGAGCAAGTATATTGGTTCTGTCAACACCAATCCCATACTTGAATTGATGAAAATTCACAATTAACTTCTAATAGTAAGTGCAGCTGGGGAGCTGGGACCAGAATTACAGCAAACTCAAGATTTCGGGCTTTCCAGAGGAGTTTGACCAAAAAAACCCCCTGTATTTTCAATAGCAATGTTCATCTCATCCAGCTTCTGATAAAGCTCTTGGCAAAGGTAACTTTGGTTCTTCCTGCTTGCCTTTACAGTATAGTTCAAGGGAAGTCAATACACCTTCCTTGTGTTGATTTTTGCATTGTAGATTTTCAAGCTGCAGGGATTGTAGGTAGTTCTGAAAGTTATATTTAAATTGTCCAAAAGAAATTCTTTCAGCTTTCAGGTCCTGCTGAATTCTGTACTCCCTGGGATCCCGTGACTCATAAAGGAGGACCTTCCCACATAGGATGTAAATCCTGCTGGTTTCAAGGACAGTCTTAGTCCTGAATAATTTGAACCGTGAATTTGCCCAGCAAGATAACTTTGAAACCAAATCTGAACAATCAGCATAACGCTTAGTTCAGTGGAGTTTTTGCTTTATTTCTCATTACAGATGATGAACAAGTTGCATATCTTTTGGCAGAATACATGGTTCCCACTTTCTCTTCTTCCATAACTGGAAAATTCCTTATAAAATGAGGATGCTAACTGTGCTAAGTGCTGGACGGTTTTTACGAGGCAATATGTCACCACTAGCTTTAAGTGTTTATGTTTTTCACTATGGCAACTCAAATGCATATTTTGTAATACCAGTTTGCTTCTCTTAGAGGCTTTTTACTAAAGTCAGCTAGGTCATGTAAAAGCAATAGACATACTGTCTGCATTTCTTGCTGTCCTCAGATGCTCAGGTTATTCACTACAGGTTTTCTAACGAGTGCTTTCAAATCGCTTCCAAAGCTTAATGTAATCGCATTCAGAATCTTTGGGGTTTTGTTTTTAGTTTATTTTTCCTCCCCCCCACCCCCCGCCCCCCCTCCGGCCCCGGAAAAAAAGTCTGAGCAGTTGCTAAAAGATGTAGCAACTGAAGCAAATCTGTCATTTTTTTCCACAGATATTCTTCATTTAGATCAGGTATAATCTCAAATTAGTTTTAATGAGCTCGTCTGATAAAACTATGCATTTTTCATTAAAGTTGTGCCATGGTTAGATATAGAAGGTGGAACTAAAGAAAAGACAGAACATGACTGATACCATTTCAGTGATTTCTGCTTTCATTGTTTTTATCCATTAAATTTTTCAAGTCATTGTAATTTCAGTCAACTGTAAGGATTTTAATTAGAAGAGCATATTAATATTTCAAAGAAATGTTACAACACAATTTATTAGAAAATAGAATTGTGTAAAGTACTCATAAGAAACATCTATGTGGTAGGTTTTTAAGGGTGCTCCCATACCCTGCAAATGTATGTACTTTAGAGCCATCTTTCCCGTTCCTCAGTTTTCTTAGGACTCTCTGCAGTCTGCTAGCTAATTAGAACTTTCCCTGCAGCTCTACTGCTCTTCAAGAAGTTACTCATCTCCTCACTTCTCATGTTTTTTTCTCTAATCTTTAGTTCCTGTTTTCTTATTATCATTGATGAGCTGGTTGCCTGACTAACAGATAAGTGCGGTTGCAAATCACATCTCTTCTGCAGTTTGTTCTTTTGGGATACCAGCCTCTTAACATGGAAAGGAATTAAAGAGAGTTTCCTAACTGAAACGAATAATTCCAGCTACACCATTCATTTGCACAAGATCCTGTAGGGAAAGCACCAGAGACTCCAAAGCCCAGCACATGTACGTAATACTCAGTCACAGCTAGGGTTTTGGGGAACTTCATGGATCTAAAACTAAAGTTTGCTTGGATTGTGTGTTTTTGTGTTGAGCTTATTTAGGGCCTTGACTGATTTGGGACACAGAAATCATTTCTTTAGCAAAGCCAAATAATCAGTGAAATGGGTACCTTTCTGTTAAACTTGGGAGACTCAGGTCATTGCAATCCTATTCTTTACTTTGTTGTCAACACCCAAACTGTGCTCTGGAGAAACCTGGCTGTCCTATATTGCATTTTAAACTCTTAACGGTAGCATTGTAGCTGTGCTGGTTTAAGCATAGATAAGGTAGAGCTTGTAGGGAGAACTGATGTCTTTCATTGTGCCAAGTGATATAGCTGACAAAAAAAAGGAGTGCTACAGGGATTTTTAATCCTTTGCAGTAACAGCAGAACAGAGAATGCTAAAGAATGACAAAAATGAGCTGAGCTTTTCCTTTTCTGGGAGGGGGGAAAAAAAAAATCCTTTTATCTCCTATTGTGGAATGGGATTGTACAGAGGCTAAACAGTCGTGTCTCCTGCCCTGATAATTTTGAATGGATGATTGTGAGCAACTTGCCTATCAGCTATTCCCAGAGAATCCACCTGAAGAGAACTACTTGGTAGAAAATCTGGAGAGAAGCGTATCCTCACCCAGACAGGTAAAACTCTCCAGCACATAGGACTGCTGTGCATAACCTTTTGGAGGGGGAGGAGGGAGGCAGAGGAGAAGGCGGGAAGAGTGAGAATGGGGAAGTAAAGAGTCCTAGGTCTTTTTGGACGGGGAGAAATTTCAACTAAAATTCATGTTATCTGGCAAGTTAAAACTCCTAATCAGATTTATTAATATTCTGAAGCGTATAGCAGGAGATTTGCAGAACTTTGCATCAGTCTCTTCTCAAGTAACCAAACATGCTTTTAGTGCTCAGTAATTACTTTCTCTTTGACCTTTGTTTAGAGCCCTCCCCGGTACAATTTTTTTTTATCTCCAAAAGAGTTTCAGGAGTTACAGTCAAAATTTTGCTCTAAAAATACACCTAAATCACCTATTTTGAAAGGGTACACCTGATACAGGGTAGCAATTCTTCCCATTCTCTCGCTGGCCTGAATATACTATAAAGCCAGTTATGTACTTAAGAAATGTAGAGTTACTCTGAATCTGTTTGACTTTTCAGATCTTTTAGCTGCATTTCTCTGCAATATATAAGGGTAATTCTTAGATTCTGGATACCGCATAGGTTGGGTATTACAGTATCAAAAATTCCTTTTGAAGTGCAAAGGGTTATTTGTAAAGCCTCAGTGATGGAGCACTTTATCAAAGCATATGGAGTGACAAAACTAAGAGAAATGTAAATTTTACTTTTCCTATAGAAAGAAAGCAAACTGCCAAGAGGAATAGAAAACAAACATGACTACCTGCAGTATATTCTGTACAAGGGTAATATAAAAGGTCTGATATTTTGATATGCCTTTCTTGTGATCTGTGCCTTGATCTCAAATAATAGATCAATCTACTAAAAGTAACACCCTAAATTTACATATCTGACTGAATATTCATGTGACATGCATTTAAAAGGCGTTCAGCTCCAAAGGCTTCACTATGTGTCTCTGTAAATGCTACCTAATACTTTGCATTTCTGTGAATGTTTCTGAATTAAGCAGATAACACCTACTTCCAGCTTTCTAATTTGTCATAGTAGGAGCTGTAAGAAAAGCTAAAAAAAAATAATCCCCAGCTACCCACATGGCCTGAAGCTATTATATAAAGCTTCCAAATCTAAACACTCCGCTAAGATCAAGCCTCAAAAAGAATAAAGAATTAGGTAATATCTTTTTTTATTAGTCTTTTACGATTTTTTGCTGAAGCTATTTAAAACAAGGCCAGAGTATCAAAGGCAAGCTGCCACAGTTCAAACTTAGTAAAGCTGGCATTGCAGAACTAAGATGAAATCAGGGAGCCCTGTCTCAGAATACAGGCTATTGATATACACCACTGTTAACTGGAGTTTGTAAAGCTTTTATAATTTCATAGAGTTTAAGGTCAGAAGGGATTATTTCATCATTTCAACCTCCTTTATATCACAGGCCTTTATGGTTTGAACTACGTGAAGCCCAGAGATCTTAATTAGACTAAAGCACTTCATTCCTTAGGACACTAAGCTGCGACAGCAGAGACCAGAGAGACTTTGGTGTCATCAAGACATCTGTCTTGGCAGGAAATTGGTTAAGTGAGATACACATTGATGATTTCAGCAGGGAAGTAAAGCCTGCAGAGGAAATGGTAAACCTCCAGGTTCTGTTTCACTTTGAACATGCTTTTTCGGAGAAATTTCTTTCTGATGCCAGATCTCATAGTTGGTGGTTATACGTGAAACAAAATCCCCTGATTGTCCAAATAATGGGATCTGTCAGCAATCTGCCAGGTTCTCATGGCCATGTTTTCTTTCTGTGGAAATCAGGGTGTAGGGTTCCTAGACCGCTACCCTCCATGTGTTTGGCATATGCATAAGGAGTATTACTTCACCTTAGGAGACTGGAATTTCTTTTTGCATGTTTAAGTATAGCCAAAGAGGCTGTAAGCACGTGAGAAGGCCAGATCAGATGCAATAATTGAAAAAAACTCACTGTAGTAGTTCATCCTTTTCAATAACCTGCTTCCAGCTTTGGCCAATTTATTGTTCTTCAGGCAGAACAAGTTCTTCATTCCACCTAGGTAAAATCTAGCATCCATATATAAGCTTCATGCAAGAAGACGAGAGTGTTAAACCGTGATGCAGAAAATTGACAAGAATTGTTGTCTTTAATATGAAGTTACAAGTGTCATGGGCATGAGACACGCAATCTGGTAACCTTCATTTATTAATGTCCAGAGCTGGAAAGGATGAACAGTAGAACAGTTCACAAATTCCAAGGCCACAGCCAGACCACCGTTTGGGGTAGATATAAACATTTTTTTTTAATTTTTTTTTTTTTTTTTAGCAAATCCAAATGATAGCCAGCTCTCAAAAATCTCCTAGCCAGGTTAGCTGTGAGAAGGGCAAGCCAAAGTCAACAACTGAAGCAAATACAAGTCATCCTATGCTGGCGGGGGTTGCAGGTCCATAGTGGTGCAGGGAGCAGGAGGCATCAAGGACTGGAAGGAGAATGATGGGGGTGCTAAAACTGACTGCTACACCCTAAAAATATATGAGCAGGTTGTGAATTTCCTTGTAGGCTCAATCTGTTCTGGTTTCTCTCTTAGCTGAGAAATTTTCTCTTATTCCTTGTCTAATTTCAAATGCTTGTTTTGTCTTCATAAACATCTTCATAACCATGTGTCTTTATCTGTGCACGTGTGTCCTCTGTCATCTGTTAGCTTTGTTTTCAGTACATGGAGTAATCTGAGGTTCAGAAAGCATTGTATTATAAACCCTGTTTCCCAGCTCAGGCAACAGCTAGGTGACCTTCCTTCAAACTTTTCTGATGTTTTTGCAGCCTTATGAGAGTGTGGAGGAAAAAAATGTACTCTTTAACATAGTAGTCTTTCTAAGACTTAATATTAAAGTATTCAAGTATTCTTCCTCTGTTTCTTTTTTTTTTTGTCTTTATCCACATGAACAGAGGCATTTTCCTTTTTTCACTTGTGCTAAACATTCATTTATGAAAACTTCTGAATACTCTGCCTTCTGTTCTGTCTGTAATTTTTGCAGTATTAGGTGTCGTCTGTATTTTTCTGTTTTTTCTTAGATTACAAGCATTTTACTAGGTGATTCTGATTGCTAGAGAATGATGAGAAAGACCTTATCAAAGATCTCTGTAGCTCATTAACCTGTGCCTGCGCCAAAATCAAATACCTCATGCGTAGGAATGAGTATAAAATGGCAAGTAGCAACATTTTTCTAGAATACTGTGCACACTTTCAGAGATTTGGAGCTTAGAGAGCTAAAGATACCATTTCTGTATCTAAGTTTCATGGCTTTTTATTCCCTGAATTTGCCTAGTGCTTTTTTGGACCAATACCACCCACAAAAGTCCTGTGTTAAGAAGTTATCTTACTAAACTACAAGTTTTGTTAAAGAATCTCTTCATTTTCTTTCGGTGAATTTTCTTTTTGCTAGTTTAATTTGATGCCTCTAGTCATAGGCATACTGACTACATAGTCAGTAGTTGGTCTCTCTTCACCTTCTCTTTTCCTCTGTTTTATACACCTCAGCTACATGCATCCAGTCATCTGGTTGATTAACTCAAAATGACTTCAGCTTTTGGTATTTTATTATATACTAATAGTTCCACTAATTTATAGGGGATAGTCATCGGGCTGATCTGTTTGTAATTCCCTAGGGTTACCTCTTTTGTAAGTTGATTATATTGGGATGGTGTTGGCAGGACAAGGCTGTCTTTGGGATGATTTTAATTTTCCAAGATTTGTTAAAAAGTATTATCACTTTTTACCAGTCTCCTAAGCTACTTCCTTGAAGACTTTTGGCTAAAGTTTTTCAAGCTGTTGGTTTGAAAATACTTTCTTTTAGCAGCTACTAGATCCTCCTTTCCTTTTCCTCAGCATCACCATGACGGATGTTTGCTCTTCTGCTATTCCAGCTGTAGAACAGAAATATCTGCTGAACATATTAATATTTCAGAAATTCTACCAACTGCATCAAACAGTTGATCTATACAAGCCCGAGAATTTTCTTTGTTTCTGTTGCCATGAAACTGCTTTTCAGTGAAAAGATTCAGAGCAATTTCTGAAAATCAGACCCTTTCAGTTCAAAGATCTAAAATTCAGGCATCTGAATTCCCAATACACCTTTACAAATATGGGTTAGGAAACATGATTTTAATTAGAATAGAAATTGACGTGTTCTTTTATTCTCACATAAAATCAGAAACTTTTTTTTTTTTTTCTTACATTCTGCAAAACTTTTCTGTAGCTTAGGTGACCTGCTGTTAGGAAACTACTAGCTGGAAATTTATTCTGAAGAACAGATTAAATTATAGCTAAAGAGACACAGAGAAACAATATTTTGTGATGAAGGGCCATAGGAATATACTACTTCTCTTTAGTTTCCTAAAACATACACATACGCACAAGTTTTTGAACACCTGATATAATTGCACTACATTCTACTGTAAGAAAAAACGAAAAACCCTTCATCCATCCAGAAGATTCCTTAATTGGCCTAGGAGTCCTGGATGAAGTGATTGATCTTGCACAGCTGTTTGTAGCAATGCATGGCAAGTATGTTTACAACTGACAGAGATAGATGACACTATAATTGACAGTTTACTTTTCTTCTATGTATTTTTTTAAGCTAGAAGATCAATTGGACATCTCCAAAGTTTGGAAGGGAAAAATAGATTTGTTTCTACTTCCAATTATTTTTATTCTGCGTGGCATGCTGAAACCTGTCACAGCTAAGACCAGATTGTCCAGTTTTAATATGGTTCACTCTCTTTCATCAAAATAACTTCTATTACACTTTGTCAAAATAAATGACACTGCCAAGGTGATTGGAGGCACGTATCTCAGCTTATTGCAAGCCTGGAAAACTGAATGTAGAGAAATACCCAAGTAACTCATTTACCTCAAATTAATCATACAGACAAAAGAGAGGACACTTTTGTTGGCAAACAAGTGTTGCCTTTTCATGGAAGTCATTCTAAAATGGTAGCAATACTATGAATTCCAGCATAAAAACAGGCAGTCGCCTCCAGCATTGCAATTACTGGTCTTCTAGGCAACATTCTCAAACCACTGGATGGTAGTTTGTCTATGCTGGATACAGAAGAGCTGACCTTAATTCATATGGGGCATGTGATGATCAAACCGTGGAGTGCAAACATACATGAACTCAGTAAGATATAAAACCTTTTCCTGAAGTAGCAGCTGCTTCTGTTTCCTTCGTGTTATCCTAGTGTTCTCTAAAATGTCTTCACTTTACTCATTCCCCATAAGTAGGCAATTATATGTAGTCTGACAATGTACCTCTTCTCCCTAATTATCTAATTGTAACTAACACGTATGCCCCTGATCCAACACCGACCAGCAAATGAAGCTGGAAAGCAGAGTTAATGATTTTGCCTCTCCAGAAAAAGGATGAAGAATCTCTGATTCTCCTCTCTACATGCCCTTTTTATACTTTTGAGGTGGAAAGATACATGTGATGGAGAGTCTATGTGGGGAAGGTGACTTGTTTTGTAGGCATAAACAGTGATTGCGTCTCAGCTTCCAAGGAATCCCTGTGTTTATATGCGCATGTGGATGTGCACGTGGGGGAGGAGACGTGAGCTTGAGAGGTTAGTGGTAGGTGGGGGATGCGTTGAGGGTTGTGTATTTAAGTCTTACAGGGTCCTGACAGGAGCTGACAAAAGTATAGAAGGGAGAAGGTGATTGATGTGGAAGGCTAACAGGAGCAGAGGAGAGACTGAAAGAAACCTGTACAGGAAAAGATAATTGAATTAGGTGGGAAAAGATGGCAAGATAAGTACCAGAGTAATATAAATTTGAAGAGGAAACAGAAAGATTCAAAGATGCAGTGAAAGAAAATGTGACAAAGCAAAGAATCAGGAAAAAGAGAAAAAAACCCAACACATACAAAGAGACCTGAGAGCTGAATAAATGGCTACTCAATGAAAGCTTGAGGCAAATATGTTTTCTCTATTTTAAAATGTTAACCAGGAACATATTAGTAAAATGGAGATAAGAAATCTCCTTTCATAGTTTGCCTGAGGCAGCAAAGAGCCCAAGGCTTAAATTATGAAGGAACATTATTTAGCAGAAATTGGTGTTCAGAAAGGACTATGATTTGTTGTATTGTGAATGAATGTAATTGTCAGAAAAGAAAGAAATATTTTTTCTGATCTGGAAGATTGCGCATTGGTAGGCACTTTTGGTACCACTGCTCTTTGATTTCATCTGCAGGATCTCATGTTATATCAAGAAGTGCATTTCTGGGATGAGTTGCTGTAAAGCAGAAAGCTGGGAGAAGCTACAGCGGTTATGACTGACTGATCAAGACCAGAGTAGAAAGATGATTTTAGTTTTTTTAATGCTTCTGATATAATTCATTATTCTTCACCAAGCCTGTCCTGGCAGCTTTCCAACTTTAGATTATAAAGATAAGGACACCCTTGCAGACACAGGACTAACTTTAAGGGTCATAAGGTCTTAATTCTTCTGAACTAGTCGTGGAGGCCCATTACCTTGTGAATTTGGAGTCATCCTTCCCATCTCTGAATCACTGCATGACAGCAATTCATATTGTTATGGAATACAACTTTCTTTCAAATCAGTCTTTTTCTGAGGGGTGGGTGGGAATCACAAATATGCATCTGTACAAATGGGGAAAAACATAAGGTCTATAAGGTATCTTTAAATAAAATTAAGCAACAGAAAAAGCAGAAAAAGGACAGGTATAGGGTCACTATTCCTTGACATTCGGGGCATGGAACATGACTTTACTTTTATAAACACTATTCCAGGCTGTCAGCCTTCTGCATATTCAATACCAGCAGAAGTCAAATCCTAGTGTGGTCTAGTCCAATGCAGTTTTATTCTTACTTTTGGAGTTACTCCTTTCAACAGCTGTGCTTTTGATCTAATAGGAAAGAATGCGTCAGTTAACTGGAACAGCTACTGTCCTTTGCTTTAGCCTCGTGAGTTTTTTTATGCTCAGTTATTTACTTAGACTTTTTAACAAGGCAAGTGTACACTCCTTTTCTGTGCCCGTTCCCTATTTGTTTATTTTGAATGGAAGCAGATGCACATTAGAACCACAGTTTTGGGTAATATGCTAGCATGTGCCAAATTACAATGATATCTCCAATGTTTTGTACAGCACTCCATCAATGCAAAAATAGCTGATTGCTACCTGTTGTCTTACCAACAACCAGAGTAATTATTACAGTAATCCATATTGCTACCTTGACGTTGTTTGGAATGGATTTCATATCCAAGCATTTTTCACCCAATAGCAAAGTAAGCTAGATAGCTGTAAACTGCAGCCCTGAATCAACGCTGTATCTAGCAACAGAGTGCAAAAAAATAGAAGAAAATGCAGGCCATACACTGACAAATGGCAATGAATATGTTGAACATAAAGAAAAAGAATAAATTAGCACTTCTCTCTTTCTCTGCCTCAGTGTCCCAGAAAACGGTATATAGATGATAGCATTACATACTACTGATTTGTTGCAGCTGCTTCTCTATGTTTTCTGACAGTAGAGCTAGTCCAATTTTGTGCTCTATTTTCATTTCTCTTTTGTACAGCTCCAAACCCCAACATTAGAGTCTTTATTAACGTTTCCGTCAAATGTCTACACTTTTCAAAAAAATTATAGTAATTCCAAATTTATAATTCATCTTTTAAAAAAAGAAAAGCGGTATACTATGGCAATATAAAATTGCCTTTTCTTATTAAGCTATTCAGGTGTCAGCGCAATTGTTATCACTAGGACTGCAATCATTACAGATCATACTTGATATATAAAAAGATGTTATAAATGTGAATGTAATTATGGGATTTTCTTCATTTTCAGAGTAAAGACACATTGAGATATGTGTTAAAATAGTTCCTCAGTTTCAGCTTTCTTTTTAAAGCAATAATCTTTAGCAGAAATTCTTCGGAGGCCTGGCGATATAGATTTGGCTGGGTCAGTGGGCACCCATACGTTCTGAGGCTTACCTCTGCGTTTAAAAACCTTCTATGTTTAAAACCTCTGGTTTTTGAAAAATTTAGCTGAGAGCTTTGAGAACGTCTGGGAAGTTTTCACCTTTCCTCTCTTAGACTTATAAGCAAAATCAGAAAGAAATGAATTTTCATGCTGAAAAGCTGTATTTCAGATATATGGAAATGTTAAATCACAGTCTAACTGCTTGTTTTAGCTTTTGTTTGGTGTAAGACTGAGATTAGCTTTTGTTGGCCATCCCTGGAGTATTTAATTACTGTATTTTTAGGGATCATGACATTGGTATGCTTTGATATTTGCTAGACAAAATAAAATAGTCATTAACAAAAGGCCAGGTTAAGGAAAGCACACAGAAATGTTTGCTTATAACACATGAAAACAGACAACTCAGTTACTAAGATTTATCCAGGTTTACATGCAGACTGTATGGGCAGATCCTATTTGATCTCTGTATTTAAGACTAAAATTAATATGGCACAGATTATCCTAGTTCCTACTAATGGTCACAGGTGGCACTCTCAGAACAGAACCTTAGGGATGTACTATTTTTTTTCACAATACCATATTTCAAGTGTTCTCTGCAAGATTTCATTTGGTTTTAAATTTTCTTGATCTGTTTTCCCTTTGTCTTTCCCCCACTACTGGTGTGTCTGAACTATGCAGGAAAGAAGCTGGACATCTACATGTAAGAGACCAGGAAAATAAAAGTCAAAGATAAAGGAATGGTAGGAGTCTTGGCTTGCTATAGAAGGGAAAGAGAAAACTGAGAATAAAAAATAGACTTTTTTGAAGGTGTGTTTTTATTTACGTTTTGGTGAGACAGTAGCAGAAATATGATTCTTGTTGTCGTTAACCTTAGTTACTATAAATTCTACTCCTTGGAGGCTGTCCTTGTTAGAGCGGGGAGTTCGTTCAATGGCTTGAGATAGATTCAGTATTGACATGTGATTTTTAAGGATTAACACCAGTGGTAGAAAATCAGGCAACATTTAGAACTCGAATTTTAAATCTTGGTTTGATTGTACCTCAGCTTATTAAGTGGTCAGATAATTATGATAGTCTAGGACTGCCACCATCAAATCTGTCATCATCATCAGTGTTTATGCTGGAGCCTTTTCTTGTGATATGGACATAAACCCTCCTTTCCCAAAACATATGTATGCATATAATCAATCCTTACCAATCTTTTTTTTTTTTTTTTTTTTTTTAACCAAGCATATTTTCTGGCTGGTCCTGTATTTATTCCTTTTCTTTCTGTATTTGGTTTCTTGTTCATACTGATGCCTTTTATTTCTTGAGCATTTAGATCATTGAGCTTAATTCTCACTGTTTCTAAAATTGCGTTTATAATTAGGCTCAGCTGACCAAACTCTTCTAAAATTCATGCAATCTTGTGAAAATCACTTATCAGTTTTACATGGCAGGAAGTTTTATACCAGAGTAGACTTTGATACATGTTAGTACGTGTTTTAAATGCATAATGCAAGCCATCTATTAGGAAGCCAGTAGTAATATACATTTTCTGCATCACAGTGCTATGTTTCTTTTCCAAACCCACTAAAAATAAGGCAACTCAAAGAAGTCATAGTCATTCCATTCCAATAAATGTGCTTCCTAAAATGCAAAACAATGCTATTAAACTTCACAATCTCCTTCTAAGGCTGACCTCCACGAACTTACGTGCATTATGTGGTAGGACTATTCAGCTTTCTTTCTTCCTGACGCCAAAATATAGAGCATATTAATAATTAAAAACTCATTAGTACATTTAATTTTGTTGTTGGAAGTGGAAACTAATACATGGACAGGAAAATGTTAGTCTTGCTCTGCAATGGATGTGCTAGCTTACCTTTTTAATTCCTTCAGATGTAGAGAATGCAGACTCAGGCAATTAGATACAATTCCTTTCTCATAGGTTGTTGAAGCCTGAAGAAATTATATTTCTCAATGTGGAATTTTTACTTATGTTTATTTTAAATGCTTTTTTTTCTCTTTATATGTGTAGTTATCATTTTAGTGGAATAGGCACATTTATTTTCTAAGTTATTCGTCTTAGATAGTCATCTACATATTACTCTATAAAAATATATTTAAAATAATTGCTTAGTAGCCAAGATAATTGCTCAATAATTGCTCAGTAGTCAAGAAAAATGATACTACAATGTGGCAGGAGAAAGCAAAAATCAAAGTTCTAGACATTTTAAAGTAATGGCAATGATTTTCAATAACTGTATAGCTAGAAACGCACTGCGTACTTTGAACAGGGATATAAGGTAGCTGCGTAATTGTCTTTGGTCTGTCGTCTTTACTCAAAACCAGAAGCAGCTTTAAGTTATGTATTTAACTTTGTGTGTGTGATGTTGTTGTGTGTGATATCCTCATTTACTCTTGTTGGTGTTTTTTCAGTATAAAATAATATAAACACAGAGAAGGAAATTCAGGAACTAGAATGTGGAGAACATCAAGGAGGAGATGGGCTTGTTTCAGAATGTGCTGTTTGGAATTTAGGTGCCTTGTGCTGGGAAGAGTAGAAAAGCTTGCATATGCATTTTAGATGGTTATGAGTCATTTTCCATACTTCTATCCCTGTTAGAGCCCTGATGTTAGATGACATGCATAAATGCTAGTCAGTCCCTTTACAGCATTGTGGAGCACCCTCATTCCCTAAAGTATTTGGGGAACAGAATCTGACAGATACCACCAAAAAATGAGAAGGATTAAAAATAATCTCACACTTAAGCAACAACCATGGAGTGCCAAATAGTGGCCACCTCAGAGCAGAATCGTGGCAATCCTGCTCTATCTATACTCTTAAAACAGTGGGTCAGCTTTTAAATGTACTTGGTCTTCAGCAGGTTGGTTATGTATGTATCAGATCAATCTTTTTATTAGATGTGTTCTAAACGCTGGGGTTGGGGCTGGGGGAACGTATATAAACAGAGATTAGGGTAGCGGTGATGAAACAGACATTTACAGTTGCTGCTGCTAGAACTTCCATGGCTTCCCAGCAAGGGACTGCAATTCTGCATGGGATTGTTTCCTCATGTGCAGTACACAGCAGGATCATAATTCTGGTGATAGGAATGGGAAATGGGACAGAAAGAGACTGCCAAAAAGGGAGTCCCCTTCTGCACCGAAGCAGCCTGATGTGTAATATTTTGTCTATTTAGAGTCGTCCCTGTGGTTGTACTAATGACATTATCTCCCAGGAGATCATTATCTGATGATTGCATCCCATCATGGATTGTTCTTGGTGACCTGAGTGCTGTTGGAAAATATTATTTTTGTAACACCTGCTACATCCCTGTCTCCTGGTAGAAATTTAGTTCCTCTTTTGGCCTGATGCCTTGCTATATTTTCCACAGTCTGTTCTCCTCTGTTACAAAGCCAGTTTGGTTTCCTGTGTTAAAGCTGTACAGGGCTACTGCTTCTATCAACATTTTCTTTCTCATCCTTTCTATATCAGTCTTATCTGATGTGGCGTCGTCTTTGCTGCTAGCATATAAATTACACTGTTGATTCTTTATGGTTTCTTGCACTCTGAATTGAGTTATAGCTTTTACAAGCATGTGATCTGGCTCTGAGAGAAGACTCTGACAAGTTGTCATTCCTGGAATCTGTGACTGTCTTGTCTTGTGCTAATTCATCTTATAAGACCCAGTATTACAGCGTTCAGCAAGACCAATAGCTACTGTATTAACATCCTCTACTGGTACTTCTTCATTACACCGGTCAATATTTTGTCAAAGGGATTTGCTTTTAGGTACTTCCCCTTCCCACCCTATTTTTTTTCTTTTCTATTTTTTCCTTTATGGTTCTCTGTCATTGCTATGGGAACTGCCTATTTATGTTTTATTCTGTTGGGCAAGTTGTTATATTTGTTTCAAAATATAGCTGAGATGAAAATTGCCCTTTTCAAAAAAGAATTTTAAAACCAGTATATTTATATGTTTTTACATATGCTACATACTTATAACGAAGTCACAGGGCTGTATTTGCATACGGCTTATGTTAAGTTTCCTATGCCTCCTGGAGGCTTTCCCAGTACTTTATTAAAATCACACACTTTATTTTTTCATAATTGGAAAGTTACTTGAAATGTATTAAAATATTAAAAATATCTTAAGATAGAATATGCTTTATTTTACCGCCTCATTCTAGCTCTTCTCAATTTTCTTTTTCCATATTTTTGAAAGATTAGTCATTCTTATCCACTGAGGTGACTTACTTTTCTAACATTTCACATTAAAAGTGTGGAAAATGATACAGTTAGATGCTATTCTTTTTGTCCAAAAAGCTACGTAAAGAAGGCCCCATTTTAAAGACTTTCGGGCTTCTGAAATGTAGGAAGAAACAGAATTTTAAAAAGAGAAAACATCTAAAGGCTAATTTTTGTCTCTCTGAATCTTAAAGCAAAAAGCAGGCTTAAGGAAAGCATCTTAGATGAACAGTGCACCTTAAATTGCAAATTGAGAACTCATGTTACAAAGCCCTTTCCTTTTCAGAACTGTATGCAGAAATTACTGTGAACTTTTACGCAGGTTTCCCTTTTTCAGGGCTTTTTGAAGTTCCCCTTTAACTGGCTGCTCTGCATCCTGATTGAGGTTCAGCACATTTATATCCAAAGGAAACCACATCATGGCTAAAAGTAAATGACATTGCTTCAGAAGACTACTGCTTCTTACAGAAATCAGTTTTCCAATCTCCTTTTGATCTTCAAAAAAAAATTAGTATTATTCTTTAAACAGAAAAACCTTTAAGCTTTCAACCATTACTATAGCCTAGAAAAAGCCCTCTAGCCCTTTGTAATAAATTAATTACCTTTTCGGTTCATGTATTCATTTAAAACTGTATATGCAGAATCACAGTGTTACCTATAAGCGGTAGCTTGAACAAAAATAGGTTAATTCTTGCTTCTGAACATTTTAAACCAAAATACTGTTTTTCAGTGACCCTGGAGTGGAGAGGTATGAACTACTTGACCCAGCTATCAAGAGCAAAGATGTATAACTTCGTTCTGAATCTGCCTGAGAAACCAGAGATTTGGTTCTCTCAAAAATTAATTTGCTGGCAAGGTACAGTTAACAGTTGGGATCATTTTTCTTGTTTTGTCTTTTTCTTTTTTCCCCACAGAAAAGATCAGGCTGATTTTCATGGCAAATTGGAGTTCTGGCCTGTGAAGAGGGGTCAGGCAAGTATATGCAGTGGAGGTCACGCGTTTGGGTTTTTTTTTTTCTCTTGATGATCTAATCAGCAGAATCTATCACACAGCAATCCTCAAAAGTGTCCCATTTTTGTCTATAAATTTTTCACAACAGCTATTTACTACTGTGAATTCAATTAAGGGCTAGTGGCTGGAAACTTCAGTGTGTCCATAGGATTTTCACCAAGGCAAGTCAATACGAGATGACTTTTGCTTTCTCATTTCTAAGAAAACGTAAAATCCATCTTTGAGCCCAAGCTTTCCCACAAATGCTTTTAAACAGTAACCTCACTGGACTTTTAAATAAAATGACACTGCCAATGACATCTTCTTCTTGCCAGACAGCAGAAAAAGAAGAGAAATATCTTTCTTATATTACTCCTTGGAGAAGGCAGTTAGATACTTTGGTGATGAGTATCTATCTAAACAAAAAGATAAATTGTTAGGGTCAGGTGAGGTTGGCAGAAGTTCTTTTAAGCTGGTTTCTCATTTGAGAAGCTGCATTTCAGTTGAGTGGTCTGATTCCGTTGAACTGGAGGGAAAAAAACCCACAGCAAAACAAACATTTTCTTTTAAGAATAGGCCCCTGTGTCCATGTACCTCTAGCAGGCAATGCCCCAAGCTCATTTGTTACCGTCAGCAGTTATCTTTGAAAACTGGCTTTTATACAGAGCTACAGGTATTTGCCCTGAGACGAGTATCTCCCACTTGTACGGTGGGAAGTTTTGGTTTCATCAAAACCAGTTATCTTTTGCAGGCAGAAGTCTGTCTATCCTTTACTAAATGGTATGCCTTCCATGAATAGGAATTTTCTCAATTTTTGAAGGAACTTTCAAAGAGTTTTTTCTGATATAGTTGTTTCCTCTTTTTTTTTTTTTTTTCAATGCAAAATTTTTTTAGCAAAAGCTTTACAGGGCCTTTGGTCAATACTTCTTTTTTTTTTTTTCTTTTTTGCCAAGAACAATTCTAGTTATTATAACACATCAGATCTCTTTGAGTCCATCTTCACGTTTTGGAATGAATGAAATAAAAGCATTAAAAAAAAGTTGCATTTTCTTACTTAAGACTTAACTTTGAAAGCCAGTAGCATGTTGCTTCTGCTGGTATTCCCCAAATGAAATTCCTTCTGATTTGACGCAGATAGCAAAACTCATTGCCACTAAATCCCACAGTATTCATTGCCTCCTTATTTGAATAGTTTCTGTGGTCCTTCTTGAGCATTTGGTGTAAGTGCATTGGTTTAGAAAAAACAAAAAGCACTGCAATATCTTATATGTCCTGTAAAATTTTATTTGAAGTGGGTGGACAAAAAAAGGCATTTTCCTTGTCATTTTACCAGCAGCCTCATCATTGCTAGCAGTCTTAGAATGTGTATATTAGAAAGAAGTCATAATGAAACAAATGATCATATTTATGAATGCCATTATGGCTCTTCAGGCTTATTGATCACTGAGAATTTCCTAGATCTTTGTATTGTTGCATTTTTGTTGTGCTTTCTGAGAAACAGTAAGTTTGGAAAAACAGTGGTATTTCTGAAAATATTAATTGAAAGTAATAATAAGCCATTAATAATGCACAAGAGAACCATACGTGAGACTATAATAAAACACACTGTAGTCTGTAACATCAGTGGCATTGCACTATGGAACAGAATTCCCTGTAATGCCTTACGAAGTAAAGCAGATAGCCTTCCACCTTTGCTCAGTGCTATTAACATTGAAGGAGGCTGCAAAACAGCTCATTAGCTACAGCCAGATGTTTTCTGCTCCAGAACACCACTATTAAGCGGCAGACATTGCCTGGCGCAAGGATTATATATACAGATCTGTGACCTGCAAAATGTATATACTCATAATACCATAGTCTATACAGTGCTTCTCTCCCTGGTAGTATTTTCTGCTCATCCCTTCATGGGGTGATGGAATATTGGGGGGTTAGGGGGGATTTATTTCCTTTTCAGATTGCAATTAATCAAAGCTTTTTTAACATGCCGATATATTTTATGGGAAGAGAATAGAATATCTAATAGGCTAATACTGCAGTTTAATACCAGTTTCTTTACAACTACAGATACTACTCTACTAGAATTAAATGCATCATCTGAAACACTAACATAGGTGAAATTTGAGGGATTTTACATCTGAAATTTGGCTTTTCCCTGCTGTGGTCTAAATCTTACTTCTTAGAGGCCAGATCTTTAGAAGAATTTGGTTTTGAATCTGTTCTTCAGCATTGATTCCTTCCGATTTTTAGAAGGATATTTCTACACAGATCTGACCTTGAAAACCAAATAATTTTCATATAAAAAATCATCAGATATTTATTAAGAAAACATTTCTTTTATATATTTCATAGAAAATACTGCAGTTCAGAGCAGCCAGTTGGAATGAAAGATATGCTATATGTATCTCCTGCTCTGCATTCTTCAATATCCTTTACATATCAGTGTTTGGCCAAAGTCAGATTTTCTCTGGCTGTCTTGGAAACATTGAAGGACAGAGAGTCATCAGCATGAGTTTAGTCCCATCATCTTTGTACCTACCCTTCCAACGATTGCAGATTGCTTTTAGGTTGTGCCTTAGCCACCCCTTCACCTGACTAAACAAGCCCAGCTGCCTCAACAGTTATTCTTTTGGTAGCCATCTACTGGACTCTCTCAGGCTTCTCCACATACCCAGAGGTGTATGCGAAGGGGGCCCCGGTGTTCCGGACGTGGTACCACCAACATGGAGTAGAGGGAGTAACAGCTTCTCTTGATCTGTTTTCCACACACCTCCAAATGCAGCCCTGTCTGTGGTTTGTCTTACTTGCAGTGAGAGTTGGCTCACATTCACTCCTGCATTCACTGTAACTGCCAGGTCCTTTATGGAAAGTGTTCATTTTCCATGAAATGTACCAAGCTTGTACCAATGTGTCGGGTGACTCTACCCCACCGCAGAACTTTCTGCCGCTGCTTACTGAACCTCATGAGATTTTTGTTGGCCCAACCCTCAAATTTTTTAGGATGTCTCTGTGTCAAAACTCTGCCGTTTGTCATGTCAGACAGCTCCCTAGTGTATTGTCATCTTCAGAGTAGGTGAGGATGTAGTCTGTGTCATCATCCAGGTTGGTGATGAAAATATTGACAAATGTGGATCCCATGTTCAATGTTGGTTTATTAGCAGTTGCCAGCAGCTGCTGGGCCATTGATCCAGTTGTCCAGCAAGTTCACATTCCACTAACAGTCTGCTTGACCAGCCCAAACATCCACGCTTTCCAAATGAGTTTGCTGTGGGAGATGGATTGAATACCCTCACAGTACAGAGTACATAATTTACCATGTTAAAGTGGTGTGATTAGGAAAAAAAATATGCAACTAAGTAAACAAAAATAAAATCCTGTAGAGAGAGGAAGTGGTTAGAGAAGGCTACAGGGAGAGCTCAGACACCACTTGAGAACCGCTACCACTGAGAATGAATTAGGTGGTTTTTATATAAGTCTTGCCTGGGGTAGGAAGGGAATGAGTGGTTTTGTGCTCTGGTACAATATTTCAGTAGGATTTGCCAATATTTTCCGACTGAGTTGGATGGAGAGTTTGCAGAGTAGAACTGAGGCTACGTGGAATGTTGAATTGCTTGTTTCCCATGTGTCTTGTCTTAGCCCCCTTTCGATGTCATCAGGATATTTAGTTGTTTTAGTGGTCTATACAGCCTGTAGAGCACTCCTGTAAGAAACTTTCTGGAGAAGCTATTGCAGAACATATATTAACTACTGAAAAGATCATGCAGAAAACTCCTTTAGGCCCCTTAAAGATATGAGTAGCTGATGCAACTGTGTCTGTGTAGTAATAAAGAGTTTTATGCAATCTAGCCAAATGGGTTTAGCGTATTAACCTCACTACAACAGGTCCACCTGAGACAATTTTGCATGTGAAAGAATGGTCTGCAGCAGAGAACAGTAAAAAACAGTAATGATAATGCAGTAGAGAAAAGGTACTATCTTTCTGGTCAGCTGCCAAGAGCTCATCATCTGATTCATAAGCAAAGGAAGATGTGGAAATTCCCTATGGATGAACAAACATCACCCAGTTGAGTTTACAAAGGCTTTCAACATAAGACAGAAAAGACACTAACATTTGGCAAGCTATAGGAAGGAGATTATGTTAGTTAATTCAGAATTCTCTTTCAAATCAGTCCTGTTTTTCCAAAATGTAGATGGAAACAAAAAAAGTGCCCAAGTCGCGGACCCCATGACCATGTGCTCCTTGATCTTTTTGTAGGCTCCTTGCTTGAGATGTGAATGCTGCTCTTTGCTGTGACTCTGTCACAGCTTCTTCTGCCACGCTATGGAAGCTGGGTGAGAAATCAGGAGGTGGGAATAAGTCCCCTCTTCTGCCAGGGGGTTCTTCATCACCGCTATTAGAGGAATATGGTATAAAACTGAAAACAAACATACCACCTCTCACACAGCAGCCTTTCATTTTCACCGCTCACCACGTTGTGAGCGTTATCTATACCAGTGTTTTCTGATAAGAAAAATGAATATGGAGATATATATAGAGATATATATATATATATATAATTTCAGCTGATGGTGGTACCAAGAATGGATAGGATACAAAGAAGAACATTGATTCCTGCTTTTTTGGCAGTTGAATATTTCATTTCTCCTATTTTGAAGAAAAAACATATTTCTGAGACTTCTTCCAATGCAGCAGCTTTCTTCAGAATATTGCCACAATATTCCATAATTAATATTGAGACTATATCATCTAAAATTTTGATTTGCTACAAAAGATAAGAATTGTCAACCAAGAAATGCTTAACCATATTTTTCTTGAATGATTTGAAATGGAAAAGAAAATAGCCTCTAAATTAAAGGCACATACTTTAAACAAAGCATAGTGTTTAAAGTAGTAAATACCCTTTTAATTATTTAAAATTTCATTTGTCCATCTTCTCCAAGTTAGTTTTAGAGTCACTTCTGTTCTACATGTGCATTTATTAATGGAAATGTTAGGGCAACAGTAATTTCATGAAGCATATTTATTTTTTAATAAATCATTAGTCCATTGCAATTTAAAAACTTAATCTTTTGCAGAGAATTGCAGATAGAGCCAGTGTCTGTATTTATATGCTAATGACTCTACAGGAAGAAAGCAGAATTAACATATAATGCTTAATTAAGAGAAAAAAATGCAATAATCCTATAACTTGGAAGTAAAGCACAAACTATTTCTGATGCATAATAGAGGTTTTAATTATGTACTTTCAATGTAGCAATTCTTAAATAATGGTTCTGGCACTGGCAATAACATAGAAGAAAAAAGTCCCAGTGAAAACTCTTGAAATAAATTAATCCTGTTCAGTTATAAATTTTGAAAGCACATTCCTTTTGGTCTGTTTTGTGTATTTACATTGTTGAGTATAAGTTTTTATCATTAAGTATTTCATATGAGAGTATTTAATTCTGCAAGGTGCCTGCTATTCTATTGTCTTTAAAAAAGATGGTATCGGTCCTCTGGAATCAACAAGGTTTCGATACTGGGTTTTAAGGAGGCAGGATTAGTTTAAGGTGTTTTCCTATGTAATTATATACATCATTGTTCCTATTTGCACTATTTTAGTGGTCCAGAAAAACACTGGTACTTCAAGCTGTTACTGTGGTTTCTCTGCAGGCAAATGGTCATTGCAGGGCATTTACCAAGCAGCTATACTTTGAGATTAAAAACCAAGTCACTTCAGTCCTATGCTCACCAGTTATTAACTGTGGTCTATGTGGCTGATCCAAAATAGAATTATGTCTATTCCAATTTGGATGGAAATTAATCTCGGAATAACTGAAGAAGTCTACTATTTCTTTGCAGAAATTTTAAGTATGTGATTGCTCTGCTTCTTACTTTCAGATTTAAAAGACCTAATTAGAACAAGCTTGATCTTCTGAAGTAACAATATTCTGTGTGGGGTTTTTTTGTTGCTTGCTGATTTTCTTTTTTTCTTTTGGCAGAGAAACTCCAGAGCCTTACCTGAGGTTTTTTTCAATAAGTTTATTTCACAAAAGAGTATTTTCCCACCTCTGTAGCCAAAATCAATACATGATATAAAGAAATGCCAAATGCTCTGCACACATCCATCTCTTTCACTCTTTGAACTATGTTATTCATAAAAAAGCCTGACTACTGAGTTTTCCTGAGGAGCACTCTAAATATTGCACAAACACATTGATGTCAGGATTAAATAAGAAAAACTTGAAAAAATTAAACTGCCAGGATTTGCAGATTCAGGACTGATATCTGATACTACAAAACAATTCAAAGGAAAGCGAAGTAATAGCTGACTCAGTGTGTGTGTGTCCAACTCTTGCGGCATAAATTGTATAATGGAGCTTTAAGATAATTTTACATGTCGAGGTATGTTTTGGTGAACTGCAGCTTTCTGCTGGTTGTTAGCATTCAATGCTGTGAAACATTTTTTCATGGTTTTCTACATCCACTCCACTGCTATGGTGTTTGTATCCAGGTTTTAGAATGCCCTTCCATATGCCTTTTCATAGCAGCTAACAATCACTGCTTCTACTAGAAGCTGTGCGTAAATTTGCTGTCCTTGCTGAGGGTAAAATCTGCCCTCAAAGGATACCACCTTCTAAACCTCATTTTGAAATTGCAAGTGGGATGCCAACTGAGGGATATGAAACACACTACTTGTCTGTCGTATCCAAAAGTAAAAAGTTAGAGCTACAGCTTGCCTGGAAAGTGTCCAATAAAATAACAGGAGAATCCAACTTTGTAAAATTCATGAATGGTGGGAGGTTTGGTACAAACAAAAATTGTCATCAGTAGTGGAGCAGCTACAATACACAGCGCTTGCTTTTTTTGGAAAATACTGCTTTTGTCACTGCTTTCTCCAGACTGTCCTCCCATCTTCCCTTCCCCCTTAGTTGCTTCCCACCCGCTGTACTGGTAAAAGATTTTCCTCCGAGGTTACTCTACCCCTTGTGCTCCTGCTTTTCCACCTGTGTTAACTTCTTCCTCCTATTCATCTTATGCAGTAACGTGGACTGCAACTTTTGTGTCGGGTGGCCTTCAACTACGTAAGCCTTTAATGCAAGCATTAGAGATAATTTCAATGTTTGTTGTATTCGTTTTAATATTTCACAATGCTTCATTTTTATTGATGCTTTTACAGGGTAAAATTCAAAGAGCTTCTGAACGCCTTCAGTTGCCATCAGGTCAAATTAAGTATCTAAATATTGCCTCAACTGCATAATGATTATAAGGTGCATTTGAAAATTAGCCCACGATTTCTTTCAATATAACAGGTATTGTTGAGAAAACCTTTTCCTACATTTTGCTATTTTAGTAAACGTACTTTAAAGAAACATAAGATTAAATGTATGATTAACTACTGGGTTTATAGGAAGCAGCTGAACAGAGAGAGTAAAGTCGCAGCATTTGAAGGGAAAGGTGGGCTGTGAAAACTGCTACTGAAGGATTCTGATAGCTTCTTTCATAGGGAGAAAACTTAAAAAATAACCCAAGGGAGGCAAGAACATTCTTAGTCCCTTGGTTCATATGTGCAATAGACTAGAAGTGAGTAATTACTCTAGGAAATGTTTGAAGTAATCAGTCTTTGGACAGAAATGTAAATTAACATTTGCTTTTGTGGAAGTCCCATGCAGCTACCTTCCATTCAGATTCCCCATACAGATAGAAAGTTCCCTGTCCTTCAGAGCACTAATACCAGTTTTGCAGTGAAGTGCTGATTAAGCTTCAAAAAGTAATAATACAGCTGTGACCTTTTAAAGGCTGATTTTTCTATATGAATAATACCATTTACGGTTATACCAACTGTGATGAAAATTACGAAGCTAATGAATCCTTGGGGTTCAGGACACATATAGAGTACTAATTGGGATCAAGAATAAATTTAACCAAAAGCTGTAACATTGAGAAGTGAGCAACTTTCTGGGTAAGGGGTTTATGCCTTTTACTCTGGGAACCAAAAGTAGCTATTAGTGGAGATTAGATGGAACATTATGTGGTTGCTTGCTTAGATGGTGTGTTTGCCTTAAAAAAAAACAAAAACACAAAGAGAGAGAGAAGATATTTCTGTATTAAACTAAACAACCAAGACCTTTAAGAAGGTTACGTAAGAGAAACTAACAACTTTCCTTGTGTCTTTATCAAGTAAGTAAAAACTAGAACTAATGGAGTGAGTCCTAAAAGCACCTAAATGTTCATCTCTTTTAGATCTCAGTTGCTTCTATACAGTGCTTGATGTCCTCTGCTCCTGACCTAATGAAAAGTTGCTGATGTAAAGTGATATGAATGGATGATGCAGTCTGATGGGATGTTGGTATCTGCAGCCAAAGTAGTCACTCTATAATCTCTTCAAATGTAGTCCAATAAAAGTAATATTTGCCATTTACTGGTAGGTAGCCAGAGGCTTTGAACTGACCTAACAGCACCAGCTCTCAGGGCTGTTTGGCTTTGCCATGGCCCTGCCTGGGCCTAGCTGAGATAACAGTTGCCAAGGGGGCAAGTGCCCATTCGTTGCCTCCCCGGCTATCACTGGCTCTGGGGATGGCCTGTCACCCCTTGCTTGTCCCTTCATAACAAGCAACAGTCCTTTGTGTTCACTGGGCCGGGGGAAAATCTGCAACTTTCAGGCTTTAACTGGGCACTGCTAAAAAGGAAGCAGACTGTGATAAGGAAAACATATACAAATAACCCTGAGTGACCCCAACACTTAGGAGGACGAACCCCCCACCAGGGACATTAGAATCTTCCCAACAAAGACCTCTGGGTGCTTTGTCACCTTCCCCCACTCTTCCTGAGGAAGTCTGAAACTACCAACATTAGTACCTAGAGGAGCACTAGAGGACCACACTAGAAATGTTTTGTGTTTAAACTGTATTGTCAATAAAGCTTTCTTAAATTTATTAGATAATTTGGAATTTTAGCCTGTTAAATCATTAACTGGGCTAGTAATAAATTCTTCACTCTGCATGCACGCTGTTTTCCATTTTTCTCATAACAAGATTATGAGTGTAGCAATAATTGACAGTGAGAAAGTTCTTTTCTGGAGGCTTGTTCTGGAGATTCCTCTCATCCAGTAGATCATATAAATTCACCAAGAAAGTGCCTTTTTAATTGTTATTATTGACCAGACAATGAGTCAACTCATTGGTGAACCCCACAGGGACATTTAATGGATATGACTGTAGTGGGATTTTGCAGATGGCCCAAAGCTTTCTCTGCCTCCACTGAAGAAACCAGACACAAGCTTTGTCACTGGCTGGTCCAGAGAGGGAACAACACTTGGAGCTGTCTTCAGGACACTACAAGGATATGTTCATAATCTTCCAGCTCAGCATCAAGCCATGCCATGTCATGTCTTTTAAGAAACAAAAGGGAAAATCTAGGTTTGTTTTAAACATTTCAAATATGAGAAAATCCAGAACATCCCGTATTAGGTTTCCTCACTGGTTAATAATTCTTACTGTTTAAAACGTACCTTATTTCTAATTTGCATTTCTTGAGCTTTAACTTCCAGTCAAGGCATATAGTTGTATCTTAGCCTGCTCTGTGGAAAAGCCCTCTGGTGTAAGATATCCTCTTTCCATGTCTGTACTTATGGATTCCTTAAGCTTGACTTTGATGAGCTAAATAGATTGAACCTCTTAAGTCTCTTTCTGTAAGGCAGATTTTCCAGTCTTTAAATCATTCTTGCAGTTAGTTACTCTACTCTCTCAAATTTTGCAACATCGTTCTAAGTGTGTGAATAGATTTGGATATATTATTCCAGCAAACATCTCAAATAATACCATCACTTTCCAGTTATCCACCTGTTTACACCACTAAAGACCATATTAAGTCTTACAGCTAGACAATCATCTAAGAAGTCAGTCTGAAATGGGTGTTTAGACACACTTCTGTTCTTCTTTCCAGTCACTACTAGAATAGTACTGAAAGCATGACCTATCATACATTAAGGTCAGATAAATTTTAAATGTATGGTGCTTAATGAGTTCTGCAATATAATGGCAGTTCACTGCCTTAGTGAAGCACATAATAACTTCTGAAAACATGTTGTGGTTTGTTTTGGTTTTTGGTTTGTTTTTTTGGGTTTTTTTTTGTTTTTTGTTTTTTTAAATATTTACTATAGAGCCTTTAATTGGAAAACCTTAGCAATAATTCACGCTTTCCAGAAATGGGTGGCACAGATACTGAATATGACTGGCAGAAGAAAGACTGTTGCTCAGGCTGTTGTTTGGATGGCACCATTATGCTCTACCTGGTTATTGTCTGCTGTATAAATCCTCACAGCCTATTTCAAGCATAATCAGGACATCTTATAGATAGAATGAAAATCCCACTGATCTCTATACCCTTTACAGAACTTGTAAATGAGACTTTCAGCACAGTTTTCTTTTTGGAACAAAAGTTTGCATATTCAAGCTCATTTGGGAGAGTTGCAAGTTCAACCTATATAAACTGCCGTGGTGCCACATGACTTAGTGGTTTACTTTATACTAGCTAGTTCTGATGTGGGTGGAGAAGCAAATATCCTTCATGCCCTAGCAAATCACTCCCGGTTTCTGCTTATGTGGAACCGAAGCAATTGTTCGTGAGGTCTATGAACGTGACAGAGTACATCTTCTCATGTACATTATGGTCAGAGTTTTGCCATGAAATAACTCAGAAATAACTATTTTGAATGTCAAATCTGAGTTGTGTTGAGCCTTAAAAATGAAGCTAAGTATGAAAAAAACCCCCCTTCATTGTTTTTAAAATGCATGTATAAATTTGTCTTAAAATACATAAGGTTTTTAATGTGTTTGATGTGTTCTTGTATTTGTTAATAGCTTAGTGAAAGGTCTCTTATTAAAAGGATGCCTTAATTAGACTGTGTGGATTCCAGCGAACTAGCTTAGGTAAAGGGTGATTTAACTTTAGCTTCAGTCAAACTACTGCTAAAGTTGACAGCTGAATTAAGAATGTCTGAGTCAACAGCAATTCGTTTAAGGTCAGATGGGTCCAGAGGGACTTGGTCCAGGAGGCACAAAACCAAATAGCTCCAGATCAAACAAGTTATAAGCTCCACTGGGTAAGACCCAGATATGATAGCTCAGGTTCAAGGAACTTACGTACTAATAGAGATAAGGAAGGAACAGCTCAAATATTTTCTTTGAACTTTTTTTTATAGAAGGGAAATGGAAAGTGAGCATTTAGAAGTACAAACTATTTTCTGTCCAAAGTATGATCAAATGCTTCGGAGAAGTCTGGGTGTCTGAAAATTAGCATCATTTCTCTAATACTAAAAGGTTTTAATCAATTTAAAAATCATGATATTGACTTTGATATGCCATGCCTATTGCTTTTAGTAATTACGCCCACAAGTATTCTAAAATTAAGCAAAACCAAAACTTGAAGTAGCCTGTTCAACCCCAGCTTTTTCATATCCCTTATGAAATATGCACGTGTTTTTACAAAGCGTGCTCACACTGTAGCTGTTTCATAGAATCCCTGGGTTGTGCAGCATGAAGAAGAGAACTGAGCAGCTCAGTACCTTGATACTACTGACACATCAGCAGGAAGAACAGACAGCATTCTTTGTTTGGAAAGTCCCGATGTTGTCCATGTAAGTTAAAATGGTGGGCTGTTGCCTTAGTATGGAATTTGTAATTTAGGAGAAGTCCAGTAGTGCCCTGACGGGCATGTGGGAAATAATGTGTGAAATTCTGTGAAGTCTTGCAGAGCACGTGCAAGGTGTGGATGTCCCACTGACCTGAGTTTGCATAGATTTCCATGGGCGTAGGAAAAGCCTGTTTCTGTAAAGGCTAATTTATTTCTTAATTTCAAATTGCTAACGTGAAGCAATGGAGTGCTAATAAAAAGAAAAAATGGGGGCTGAAACCGTTGAGTTGTATGGTAAAGAATAGGCTCCTTGTATTCTAATATTAGTGAACATAGTTTGCAATAGGAGCTCTGCCTGCAGTTATACAAGGGGTACAGCACAGCAGCGTGCTGTGCAGCCTGCCCTGCCTGTCTGGAAATCCTCTCCCAGGGCCTGTTCAGGTAGAAGAAGCCTTGTCAACAGCAAGGCTGCTTGCAAATACATAAGAGTTCTTACTAAATTTTATTAAACATCCGTTAGACCTTCTAAAACCATTTGAAAGCCCGACGTTTTTTGCAATCTTGAATTTGGCATAAGCAACATACAGCATGAGTATTTTGCTGAAAGAATGACAGTATTGACTTCGGAAAATACAACAATATCTATCAATTTTTGAGAGATATTTGTATTTTCCCTGCTGTTTAGACTAAAAATCTAGGCAAGTCTCTCTCTCACAGCTAACTTTTCTCATTTAGTTCATTCCAACAAAACACCTCTTTCAGGTTACTCGTCTATGTGACAGATGTCCTGGTTTTTCATTCAGATTTGATTTTTGGGCAGCTTTTCTATTGAGCTCTGTGAACATTCATTAAGAGATTCTTAGGTACCTACAGTTGTCTTAACTGGGCAATGAATCAGTTGATACTAAAGCATACATAGAAGGGATCTAAAAAAGGAGGACAAAGGGAAAAAACCACAAATAATATATTGATGGGGAATAATTTTGGGCTGAAAGAATCTCTTATGGGAATGAGAATGTAACAGCTATAAGATGTTATTACTTATGTAGAAGATGGTATATTTAAAAATTGGTCATAATATTTTTGAAAGAGTGCCTGTGGATAACTGTGTTTTCAGCCTGAAAACTCTCTCTGACGTGGTCGTTTACTAAGTTCTTTCCTCAGTATGTTTGCATCTTGTATATTATCAGTATTGTTAGATGCCTTTATTGTCTGTGCCTGAAGTTACCAATAGGGCCCAGGACAAAAATGCCTTAAACTCATTAAGGAAAGCTAACGTGAAATACACCTATCACATTCCCTTGTGTTTCTGTGTTCAGGAAGGTATCTCCGTTGTCTGTTTTAGTTGTCTTTTTTCCTTGTTTTTTATTTTGCCACAGCTGCTTTTTTTTTCTTTTTCTTTTTTTTTTTTTTAACACATCTGAACAAGAGCTGTGTATATAGCCAAAGTTTCCATTTCAGTAGGGATGTTACAGAGTGCCCTAATTACTGAGCTTTTTGTTGCTGCTGTTGTGGTAAACTCAGACACAATGATGGGGTTAGTTTTTTGGGTTTTCAAACTTTGACGAAGTGCAAAGCAAACTCAGCTCAAATTACTTTAAACAAGATGTCTTGTGAAGCTTTGATGAAGTGTCTGGGAAAGAAGAGTCATTTTCATTTCTTCTGTTTGTGCTAATTGCTAAAATTGAGAGGTTTTCAACTTTAGCATGTCTTCCAGTTTGACCAAGCTATGATTTTGAGACCTGAAGCTCTAGAGCCATGCGATATATAAAAGCTATATTTTCATCTCCTTCCCGTCTTTTCTGTATATCCCCAGTCCTTCTCCCCTAAAACCATTTACATTTTCAGACTTGCTAACAACATTTAAAGTTATTGTCTTCCAACTATATGGTTGGATCTAGCAGGATCTGAATGAGAACCAGAATCCTGATTATTTTTATTTATGCAAATGGTTTTGCTCTAAAACATAGCTTATTATGTGGTGTGTCGTTCTCCCCAGTTAGTGCTCTGCCCCTGTGGATTTGCCAGTCATTGTCAAGCTAAATGTATGCCAGGGTTAGTGGTCATACACCTCCTAATTTAGTGATTGCATTAAGAACTCAGGGCATTTTTGAAAAGAGTTCATTGGAGTTCTTTTCTCTTTCCTAGGTAAAAAACTTTGTCACAGCTCAGCAATCACAGAGACACTGCTCTACCTGCCCGCTTGATTTGTTTTCTATTTATAAATAGATTTATCCCTCCAAAGAGGTTCATTTAGGAGGGAGATCAACTCTAACCAATAGCAGGAACTGAACAGATTGGAGAAACAAAGCTTTGGAGGGAGGCTGAAATAAATAAAATTAACTGCGTAGGTTTCATTTGTTTTTCATTATTCCAAAGTAAGATAGCATTCTGGATATTTTTGAAAAGGAAAAGATAGTGGAATCCCAATTATCCAGGCCTCCACAGTCAGAGTCAGTCTTTCTGATGATGAACTTTCAACATTTTTACTTCCTGGCTATTCACTTGCTATTACTCATACTTCTATTATTTATGTTACCCAAAAATATTCATGTGAGCCTAACAGTTCACATAATTGGTATTGTAAGAATAAAAGGATGCTCAGCAAGAATAGTCATGCTTTGGGGCTTATTTTGAGTATTCTCCTTTGATCCGCAGATCTTTTAGAACTTGAGTTTGGGAGGATATTTCATCCCATGGGTGAGATTTCACCTGATGCTGTTTCTAGCAGAATTGCCTGCATCTAATTTCTGATTTTCATCTACTATCTCCCTCTAATAATTCTTTTCCTTCAGAGAAGGAGATAACATATCTATGTGTCTAGAGATACTGGTACATATCTGACCTTTATGTCTTCTGGTAAATGTTTAGAATTTAATTGCTTGGCTGGTGGAATGTTTCAACCTTTCCTCATGAGGGCTGATCTCCTGTGTTTGTGAGGCCCATTAAAAGTAATACATGGTCACATCCTAGCAGAAGAGCTATTTTTTTTTTTTTTTATTTGAACCACCACTTAAACCCTCACACCCAGTGACAACTAATTTCTGAAGTTCTGTTCATTACACAACAGTAATAAATAGCATCCTGCTCAATATAATATAGGATAAATCTATCCAAACAAAATATAACTCTCTTTTGTGCTGCTTTCTAGAAAAAGGCAAATCAACCTCCTTTATTCAAATTTTATGGCTATGTTTATGGGAGAGCCACAGGAGGTAAGTGTGTATCAGGTAGAGTTTAGAACACTAATTCAGTTTCTTTATGGCAAGATGCTCATAATCTCTAGTAAAAGAATGTTCTTATATTTTTGACATTTGTGACACTTCACCCCACTCAGTTTCATCTTAGCCTCGTGTCTTTCTCCCGTAATGCCTCCTGGCATAGTATGTACCAAATATTTAAATAAAATTGGCTTCATATTCTTAGTTCCACCTATGGGTGTGTGTGAATATATATGTGTATATAAATGGAAAAAAAAAAATCAGAACTTTCCTGAAGTTTTAATAGCTTTCTGTGTTGTTCCAGTGAGAAACTCTCCAGATGAGGATTATGTCTCCTTTTATAGATTGTATCAGTTTGAGTGGAGTGTCAGCTTTCAGTAAAAGAAAGAACTATGTAGCTGAACAAAAAGGTGTGTATAATAATTTTTCTGAAGAGAATGAGAAAATGGAATTTTCTATACTGGATCATATCATTCATTGTTAAAGTCTTGTGGCTTGTTCTGACAGAGCCAATAGCTGATGACTGACAAGATGTGAAAATTCTGGCAACATGTACTAATATATGAATCTATGGCCATAGACATATAAATCCAAGCAAAGGTACTCTTTCCTTGATCTCTGTAGTGACGTGTGAAATGTCATAGCATAATTACCCTTTTTTTTCTAAACCACAGGAAGTTATCAATCATAATGCTTTTGCTTTTTTTCTTCTCTTTTTCTTTTTTTTTTTTTTTTAATTGGAAGTTTAGATGCTATGGACTTGTTCAAACTGTCACTGTAACCAGTAATGTCATGACAGATCTACCCATGATATTAATTTAAAAAGAAAATTTTAAATTAAATTCTCCTCACTGAACAGCACCAAGCCTCTTATTTGTGTCCTCAAGGCAAAAGCTTAGTGAGAAAATTCTTCTCAGGTACATCCTGTAATCAGTTAAATGATTTGCCAAAAAGATATGCTTTAGCTGTTTGTCTGTGGTTGGTCATTTGAACTGAGATGAATCATCAACAAACTTGACTTTTGGAGTGACTTGAACACATACACCGTATTTTCAGATATAGATTTGTAATTCTCTGATGAGGTCCTGAAATTTTTGAGGAAGGTGATGGAGTGTGGATTTCTTAAATTATTTAAAATAAGGTTAATTTAGGCTAGTATTCTATATAAGGAATTATACTGGAAAGTAAATAGGAAGTCATTGCCAGTAATATCTTTGAAATTTTCTTAATTTAGAGCCACTTTGGGAATCAGACATGGGGCTTTCCCAGATATTACAAACTCAAGCAGAAAGAGTTAAGGAAATGTAAATAGGAGTCTAAGGAAAAAATCCTGTAAAAGGAGACACTTAAATGTGTTGTGTTTGTTCCAGACTATCTGTCTTTCCCTGTGGCTGATCTTCTTCACGAGTAAAACAACAGATATTTAAACATTGGCATGTCATTTTGCAAATGTGCTGTGGTTAATGGAACTGGGGCCAAAGCTGCGGTGCCACATTTGTCATGATACACACAAATAGAGCAACAATTTTACTTTACTTGCTGAATTTGAGAGGACAAGGACTACCTGATCCTGTCTTGAGATACGAGGTGTACTGTTTTAGAGAAATTAAATTGAATTTACAAGTAAGGAAGGTCTTCATTGTAATGTTTACTGTTTAAGTTACAACTCCAGCAGAATTTATGTAATTTAAACACTAGATTCCACCTGGGAATTGAAATCTCTAAAGTCAATGTACCTCGGAGTTAACAGCTAGTCCGACAGCCCCATGGTGGGTTACCCAACACAGTTCTGGCACTGGAACCATACTTTTTGCTGGCCCCATATAGCATGAAAGACATAGAGGCCATCTCACCGAGCTCTTCCCTAGTGATATCTGAGATTTCGTGTGCATTTTGGTAGGGCATGTATGATCAGGCGGTCTGAAAAACAGGATGTCAGACAAGATGGACCACACATCTGATTTAGTGTAGTAATTCCTATGTTCCTAACGTTAGTTGCTATGGGAAATAATAGTTATAATGTAATCCAATACAATTACTGGCAGGAGACAATCCAAAAATTGGAATTTTAGAGTTTTGTTTAAAATGAAAAGCATGTGTTAAAAGCCATATTGATTATTTTAATCCAGTCTCCCATAGCAATATTGTTAAGCAGTATGACTCCTCTTTGTCTATAGTTTGCCTGGCAGGAGAGGAACAAAGACATTGATCTGCCATTAACTAAATATACTGGAGAATACTTTGTACTAACCATTTGAATAGGAAATGGAAGAATGCTTTAAAATAACATTTGCTACCATGCTTCATGATATCACCATAGTAACTGAGAGTTCCGTCTGAATGCGGTGCTTTTGTGCTTGTATTTTCACACAGAAAAGAGACATTAGCTACTGGTCTTTAAATAAGAAAACTGATCGTTAATTTTGCACTTTGTAAAGTCCCATTAACCAGAGCATATTTGCAAAATGATATGCATCAAACAAAGAACGTAGCAATTTTAAATTAAAGAAAATTATGATTCAATACACCATAAAAATGGCTTATTTAAATCCGTGTTTTCAAAAATAATAACATTACACAGCCTTTAAAAGCCTAACTAAAAAGTGGCTAGATAGCTCAGGGGCTTTGACTAGGGTGTTGAAACACTCATCTACTTACGTCCTTTCAAATACAGCTCAGGTTGGTGGTAAAAGGAAGCTGTTTCAAGATTTGGCTGAATTAGTAAAATGCCCTTGTGATCTTCAGGAAGCAGTAGATGCTTAGCTATTATAAAATTTATTTCTAATGGCAATGAGTTGGCTGCTTTAGTAATGGTGACAGGAACATGGAATGAAGATAATGCGATATGCAACTAAGAAACCTTGAACCGAGTCTCTCTGATGGACCAATCCAAAGACGTCCGTGTGCTGTGCTTTCTGTGGTCTATCTCTGGCATCACAAGAAAGCCTCCTGTTAACTAGTCTCAATACATCCCATATTCTAAACCCTATTAAACGTGTAAAACACAACCTGCTTACAATTATGATTCACACAGTCACGTTGCCTTAAGTAATTAGTATTGCTAGTAAAACTGACAGTAAACGTAAATGGTAACGATTCCTGCCAATTAAATTAGGATAGTATTTTTCCCCATCCTATGCAGGGCCAGAGAACTACACCATGAGAGAACTAAGGCCTTTAGTCGCATTTCACTCCTTGTGAAAACAATATGATACAAAAAGCTCACGCAGGCTTGCTTGTGCCTTAAATATGGAACTCGCCTCCACTAGACATGTGGCACAGCAGTGTTTTTTTAGGAACAAAGCAAGGGTGAACTGAATGGATCCATAGGTTGCTCCTCAGTGGAGAAGAAAGTAAACAATGTGGAGCGGCTGTTCTGACTGACTCTTAAATAAGTAAAAAGTAAATAACTGTCCCTACTTCAGAGACAATTCTGTCTTTCCCAAGAAAAGAGAAATTCCACTACAATAATCCAGCTGCTTGATGGATAAAGTTAGAGGGATTAGATACACTATACCAACCACGAAACTGTAATGATCTCTGTGATGATCACTGAGCTCCTACAGCTGATATAGAGCAGCAGCAACTTAAATATTGACAAAGAAAGGGCCAGCTTGTCACAGCTTCAGTGCTTAAGTTCTTGATCTGTACATATGAAAGTAATTCTAAAAGTTTACTCAACATTCCTGTGCATTTCTTTTTTGTAGTATATGGTTTCACTAAATCCATGAGGGATGATTGTCACTCAGTCAAAACGAAGCTTTTCATAATGAAATGCATGAAATTGTATTCTTCACACCCATATTGCTTGATTTGACGTCTGACACGAAGCACGTTTATATATATACTTACATAGAATGCTGCTAGTGTTTGTAGCATAAATGTTGCCGTTAGTGTAACAGGCTGTAGTAACTCTAATAGATTAGAAGAAAAAATATAATAGCAATAAAGTAGCAGTTAACAGCTTTGAAATACTAACTGCTTTAGGTTAAAATCTTTGGAAATCTTACCATTTGTAGTACTGTTGAGTATTAAGTGCAGCCACATACACATTCCTTTAGGACTCTTTAATAGTACAACAATGCACCGTGGAATAGTAATGAATAATTTATGTAATTTTTAAAAAAAAAAAAAAGGGGGATAATATTCATTCATTATTGGTCAAACTTTTCTGGATATTAGAGAAGCGAGTTAACTGTAAGTGCTTGTTTCAAACCAGATTTCACACTGGAAATAAGAAAAGACATTTGCCTTCCAGGTACTTACCGATTCCATTAGACATGATGGATTTTTTGTATTATAGAGATTCTTAGAAGATGAAAAATACTGATTGCTTCCCGTCTCTAATATAGCAATAGTTCATGTCTTGGAACTAGTTTTATTGTCAAAGTGAATAATATTTTAATATGTTTAGAGATGGCCTCATTCTTCTTGATGGAAAAATGAAATGACTTTTGACATTAGGGTGTTTTGTTATCTGTTCCTTGAGTAACATCAATATCACATAATTTTGATGGCATGCTTCAGGTGTAATTTCTGGAAACAAAATGTAAGAGAAAAAAATGTCCTTAATGCATTACAGTTTGGGGTCCTTCTCTGTAAATAGTGTTGTGTGTTAGAGCAAAAGCATTTGGGTTTCCTATAGAGCAAGTACTAAACTAAACCAAAGGTCTGTATCAGAATGCTCTTTGGAATGGTTTTTTAATGGATTCTTTAGCACTGAAATGTTTACTACCTTATCATATAACAATATGTTTCATTTCTAAGCCCGACCCCACAGGAAAATGATAGTATCTAAGGAGAAGTTCCTGAGTTGGGTGTAAATTTCTGCCCACTTTAAAGGTAAGTCACTTAAGGTTTGATTTATCTTCCCTGTAAGTGGCTGGTGAACTTGTTGAATGTTGTAATTAAAGTAAATCATCTTAATATTTAATGACTTCTTTAATTTTGTTCTTTGGTTTTCTTTATTTCATGTGCTGGCAAGACTATTAATTGTTTTATTGCTATTCATCAGATATATATCTGCAGGATATAACTCCTTTCACCATAAAATACGAAATAATAGTACAAATACATTTATTATTGCTCCAGTTTTACCAACCTGTCATTCTAGGCCCAAAAGGAAAAGTACCTTGGATTCCATCTCCTTCGGTTCTTTTTGAACTAAGTAGAAAAAATGAATCTGAGTTCTGCAAAAGTAGAAGCACTTGGGGAAAAATCTCTGCTTTTTACTTGTAAAGGAAAATTAGCAGGTTGAACTTAAAAGGGGATAATAAGAAGCTCGATTTCATGAACACAGGGATTTTAGGAGAGATACTGTATCAAGGGGGTTTTGGTTTTGAGTAAGTGTCTGTGTCTTTCCAGGCTTTCAGGCTGAATACTACTGTTAATGTAAAAAAGTGACTATTTGAACAAAGACAAAAATATATGCTGTAAAAAATACGCCAGATTATCTCCTCTAAAGAGCCAGATAGCTTTACTTCTGTCCAATAACTTAGCTGTTCAGCTCTCTGGGTTTGCTGGCTGAGTAAGCAATGGATTGTGAGTGGCAGACTTTGCTCCTGTCTAGGACTTTACATTTCAATCTTCCTCATAAGTGCAAAAAAATTACCAGAAGCCTGAAGAATCTGTTTGCTTTCTGGCTTTCCTCTACTGTAGCACTTCATGGTAATATTTACATCACTTAAAGTGCTGGCAGCTGAAATGATACAAAAGCAGAGTGCTGGCTTCAAAGCCAGAGAGACACTTAGTAAATTATCCTGCTGTCAAACAATAAATCCCATACTCAGTTGCATAGAATAATACTGCATGAGTCCTGAATACCTAGAACCCCAAAGGGTCTTCAGTGCAAGAGCGTGCAGTGTCATCACGTCCGTTGTTTAGGCATTTGCTCTGTAAGCAGACTCTCTCACACTGACTCTTTGCGCAGCGCGAGAAAGATCAGTGTCTAATACATCCACGCAAGACACAACCAGCTGAAAAGCAGTGTAACCAGCCAGTGGGGAATGGGGAGGACAGGGATGTGTCTGCCTCTCTCTGGGATTTAGGCATCTTATACGATGCTTCCTGGAGGTGCCTTCCTTTAATTGGGATTTTCGGTACTGAGCCTACTGTTTTCTTTCAAAAGTGAGCGTGTACCTTTTGAAGTATGTCAAGAAGAGAAGGCAGGCAGGGTTTTCTCTTCTCTCTCTTCTTTTTCACCTTAAAAAGTTTTGGTATCGTGTTACGTGAAACAAAAAAATCCTGAATGATCCTGTGAAACACCTAGTTTATAAATGACTTTAATAGAAGTCTCATCACTCTTAAGGGATGTTTGTTTGTTTGTTTAAGTCAATTTTTGTATCAGCTGATTGATGCTTAGACAGATGTTTGAAAACTTCGCTTGAAAAACACTTCTTATGCATCATTTTTAATAGCACATTGTAACTCAGGGGCTTGTCCAGTTTGGTGCAGGAAGGTAGTAAATAACCTGAGTTTGTCTAAGCAGCAGATCCAGCCGACACATCAATGAAAACCATTTTGAAATACATTCAGTGCTACAGCAAAGAAAAACGGTTGACCTGGCAAAAAAAAGAGAAAGAACAAAAAACTTCTGAGGAATTCTATATTTTTATAAAAACAGGTGCTGATAGATAGAGAAAAGGGATTGCCCCAGAAAATCAATATGGAGAAGCTGCTTGTCTGTAGTCAGGACATAGTCACCACATGTATTGACTAAAAAAAAATGTTGTACAGTTACCCTGATGTAAATCTGAGGTTACCATACTGAATTAGCGTTTTAAAGGAGAGACTAATCTGGAAAGGAAACACCCATGAAGGAATTCCTACAAAGCATTTTTCTGTGAATGTGCTTTATCCACATAGGAACTAGGAACTGATGCAATCAGAATAAAACCACAAAAAATTGAAAAGTTGGTAAGACAAAAAAAGCAGCTAAGCAATCATGGAAAAAAAAGGCTGCGCGTTTGAAACTACGTGACATAATACTGTGCCATATCCCTGCACCTCTAATTAGTTGGGTTGACACAGTGGCCTCACTGAAATGGTGGTGTGGAATGGGGGATAAGAAAGATTCGTGTTTATTTTTATATAGCCAGGCCAGACAGATAACAACACTGTCCTTGGGAATCCCTGTATGGCATGTAACTGCTGTCACGCCAACCTCAACCTATGGGCTGAAGTTCGGCCACTTCTTTGGTGGCTTTGGCTTTATGGCACCAGAGAGTTTAGTTTATCATGATTTTGTCATGCCATCCACAGCAGCTTGGGCAAAGTCCCTTTTCAGCTATACTAAATGCTAATCATTCCAAGATAGACTCTTTTCACTAGTATTGAGTAAAAAAGATACCATTATAATGTGCCCAGAATTTAGGAAAAGAAAAATTAATCTCGTTATGCTTCTGTACTCTCCCACATCTTCCATCAACACAACTTTTTCAGAGTTACATTTTGCCTCTGTAGCGGGGAGAGTTAAAAGGCTACAAAAGTATTAAGATCATAGTTTGCACAGAAGACAGTGCATATACAAAGCCTCCTTGGGATCCGAATATTCAGCAAATATTATACAGGTCTGAAGCAGAGCACTTACTTAGATTAGGAGAATATTTACCATAGTTTGGGGAAAAGAAAGACTTAAAGGCTAAAGACAAATGAGCAGATCTGAACAAAATTTAAGAACCCTTATTAAAAAAAATAAGGTAGTAAGGTATTTCTACACAGGAATTGCTGGGAAGAAAAATATGTCTGATCATAAAGGAGATAGAATGGCCTCTCAGACCATTGCAAACAGAGGAAGAGAAGAAACTAAAAGGAGTTGAATCTGAATTATTGATGATACGTAATTGGTTAGCAGAAAATTAGATTTTAAGACTGTATTTGACATCTGTAGCTAATTAAAATACTATGTTTATTTATAACTTTGTGAAAGCTTTAAAGGGTTTGCTTTTGTAAAAGCACACTATAAAAGAGAACATTGATTAGAGCTTGCGAAGTAGTAAAGCTCATGGTAATTTGATACTTACTGTCATCTTATTTGTATTTTTCCCATGAGCCCAAATCAAAGCAAAGGGTCCAACTCTATCAAGGCTTTTGCAAATAGGTAATAAAAAAGCAGAGGTTGTCCCAGAGAACTCGGTCTCACTTTATGATGGCACCATGAGTAGGTGGAGGAACAGAGCAAGAGGAGATGAGCAGACAATGAGAGTGAGGTAACAGCAAAATAAAGACATTTTAATGTACTGTTTCTGTTTAATATTACCTACCAAGTTACAGACCTTTCTATTCCGGTGGCATGAGGGCCTCAGTGAATTCTTACATCTGTGATGTATTGGGTAAAATTCTTACAGCTAAAGCCAAAGACACCATTGACATTGATTTCGGTGGCTTGCTGCACGAAGCTTGAAGACCCCATTGATTTCTGTTGGACTAGTGAGTCAACGCTCAGTGATAAACAATAGAATACTAAATTCCAGTGATTACCTATAATAATAATAAATATTACTCTAAATGAGTAAGAATGCAGGGTTGCTCAATAAGAATTTCTTTCACAATCTTTTTTATATCCCTATTCTATTCTCCTTTTTCTTTTTTGATAATTTTTTCTTTCTATCCCTGTTTCTTTTTAGCTTTCTAAATGTGGATAAACAGATTCTTGACTGGATAAAGTTAAAGAAAATTTGAAAGTTCTTGACGTGTTGCCTGTGCATTGCTCAATTAACATATGCCCAGATGATTGAGGGTCATTTCCTTAGATGTGAGCCACAGGTAGATACTTTCCTAGTCACTCAACGGTGCTGTCACTGGGCTATCATTGGTTTGCAAATACATATATAGGACAGTAGAATTATCTCAGTTTTGGCTAACATTTATCTATAATTCACCTTTTGGTTTGTGAAACACTTGAGATTTGTAGATAGTTATATATTATCAGCTTACATAGATGTATCATGACTGGATTCTGGAAGTAATTTTCTAACATTTGCTGCAATTTTCCAAAAACAGATTAGATTCCTTAAGAACACTGTCTCTGAGTAACATGCGAAACTAAATAGTTTTCTTTTTTTCAGGGGGTACCTTAATTGTATAATCACAGCTTTATATGTTTGGTTTTGGTTTAGAATGAAACTTACGCAAGTTGTTTGAAAAACTTTGCTTAAGATTCAAGGGATTTGGTGGTGATTACTATGAGAAGGACAAATTTCTGATAAAAACAAAACAACCCCCCCTATTTTTTTCCTTATGTATTTTTTGAAAAACTTCCAATAAAATTAAAAGTCAAATGATCTCATATTCCATATATAGTTCTACATAATGTCCAGGTTTATACAGATTCATTATACTAGGGCTTCACGAATGTGAATGGTCATGCTACTTATGATAGATCTCATGGTCTTCATAGTACATCCAGTCTTGAAAATATGCCTACATTTTAATTAAGAGCAAGGAAAAAATCAGAAGTGCAATGCCTTCTCTTCCCCATAAAGGCAGTCACACCTGAGCCGATATCATACATTCTAAAAACAGATAATAAAGAATCATTATGAAAAATTTCTCATGGTGAAAAAGCAGAGTGGCTGATGAGGGCTTTGTCTTAAGATGTCTTTGCCTCAAGGTAATTTTTGGCATCATAGTTTAAAAAGTTCTGTGTTAAGGAAAAGGGCACCACAAATAATGTTGTTGGTTAGCTGTAGGCATTTAAATGTTCTAAGTTTTGTGTTTCTGAAGGATTTGTATATGATTTTCCAATTCTACTATATATTTTAGAAAAATCTCTGATCAAGAAGATTATAATGTGTATTATCTGCAATATTGCATACCTCTAGAATGAATGTGCTTTCAGATGGCTGTTGAGAGAGAAGTCCTTTTTCAAGAATGGGAAAATTCGGAGCTCTAACAGAATCTTGGATGCTAGAGATGGGATTATACATTAACTTCCAATTAATTCTTATGAAATACAAGCTTGTTCTTCTTGCAGCTTCTAGTGTTTTGCCCATTGCAGTAGGCAGGGCTGCTGTCATTTTGTGAGACATTTGCAATGCTTACGATAACTCCTTTCCCTCCATTTTCAGCAAAAACATAATTGCATTCCCATAGACCAAACTGAATAATTTATGTGCGCAATTGTTGTTCATGCCTTCAGATACTTACATATAATTGACATTACATTCTGTGACATTACAGTTTTTCCAACTTATCTACATATTTATTTTACTTCCCTAGCAGAGAACAAAATCACTTACACAGTAGTTTCCTACATTTTGATTTTGAAACCTTTCAACTCACTGAAATACTGTAATTAATTGTTTAATATACTAAATTTTTCATATTAAATTTCACTCCGTTCTTGTTCACATTCCTGTTATGTACATTTCTTTTCAGAGCTGGCGTTGCAGTACCTGTTGATTTGGTATTGCCTGCATATTCAGGCATCTTTGGGGTGCTGAATGCTCTTGAAATTTAGCCTAAACATTTGATATTTTTTTCTAGTTTAAATATTTTTTTTATGATGGGAATAGATACAGTGAATGACAATTAAAAATATTACCCGCTTCTTTTTTATTTAAGCTATCACCATTACCAACTGATATTATTTTTCTCCAGTCACTTGTTACCTGTTCCCATTCCTATGGTTTTTCAGAAATTGTGAGTAGTACAGTGAGCTCATTAACTTACTGCCTTAATGCATTAGAATACATAGCTGGGATAGCTAATTTGTATAGATTCATAAAGTATTATCTACTGTTCTCCAGTGATACTTTTCAAATGTTAAAAGTATATTTAAAAAGACTAAATTGTCTTATACTCCTCAAGTTTTCAGTGTTACTTCACCACAGACAGACACACTCTGAAACATGGAACAAGAGAACAAGCAAAACATGCATTAAGAAATCTATTCTGCAGAATTTATAATATTTATCCCAGTCTGAGTGCTGTCTCTCACCGTATTCCATGTTACGTTGAGGGCACATCTGCTTTCAGAGCCTGTATCCAATAGTACACTTGTCACCATAACATGCAGCAAGCAGAGAAAATGAGAAATCATTAAGTTAGTCTAAAAAAAAAAAAAAAAAAAAAAGTAAAGTTGAAAAAAAGTCATTGAATGCTCCAAAAAAAAAAAAAAAACAAAGTAGGTAACATGCATGTTTTAAAAATAATTTTAAATCTGACAAAAAGGCAATCGAGTCTGGTAGGATGTGGATATAGTTCAATTCCGCTGACAATCCGAGTTGTTATAATCTGTGCATGCTGAAGCTTGTGAACGGCAAACCACTGTATCAAAGAGGCCTACAAACAGGGTATTACAATAATCCAGACTTGATGTTATAAAAAACATGAATCAAGAGCTCAGCACCCTGTGGAGACAGTAAGCTTTAATCTTTACCCACTACTAAATTCCTGAGATGGTATTAGGTGCTTATGACTCTCAAAGTCTTATCATGTGTACTGAGCTGAAAACAGTAACTTTTCTGTTGACATTATTTAAACCGTGTAAGATTCTACTTACTCTACTTCAATTAAATGATCTTTAAAGCTCTCTTCTTATATTGATTAGGATTTCTCAGGCTGTCATTCATAACTCACTCATATTTCCAGTACCAAGATCAATGCAATTACTTTTTCTCTTTACCTTTCCAGCAATAAGATATTTTGCAATGGAATTGACGATAGTGCTCCAAGAATGATTTTGTCAAAACAAGGTAAAAGGCCTTTAAAGGAATATTAATGCTGCCTTTTGTATTAAGATTATAGCAGAAGAAAAGATCTCAACATTTTTTTAATTCTTTCCATGATACTTCCTCAAGATCACAGGCTCAGAGTGGTAAGTGGAACTTAACAAAGTCAATAAGTAAGGAGGAAATAGCTACAGACCTTAAAAGGATCTGTATTCTTCCCTGAAACTGTATCATCTGTTGCTCTGGAAATCTTAAACGGCATGATTTTTCATGTTGGATTACCAATACGGTTCAACAGAAAGAAAAAATAAACACTAGAACATTTTCTATTGTTTTAAACATATTTATGAGTTCCAGACATGAAAACTTAAGATTCCCTGAGCTGGAACTAAGACTTAATTCCTAGTTTATTTAAGGGAGATTTTAACACAAAATATAGCAGAGACAAGATGGAAGAAAATCTGAAAAAAATAAGTTAATAAAGGGCAGAGGAAAGCGATCATGGACACAGATGAAAAATGAAAAAGGGGTGGAAAAACTAATGGAAATTCCGATGTTCCTAGCATTTGTACAAGAACATCATCCACATGTTCTGGCTTAGAATTAAGGATTTCGCTAGCTTTCTGAATATTGATAATATAGATATAGCTTTAGCTAGATTAAAATTGAAATAAATGTCCATGATAAACAATTGGATTATGAGAGTGACAGAAAAGTGAACATATATTCTTTTTATGCAGTCTTATTATTTTGGAAAAGGGCAGGGGGAAGGAGGGGGATGGTTGTCTGGTTTTATTAATCTTAGGAGCAGGACGCCATTTTCACAACATTTCAGCATTTTTTTTTCAGTTTCAGGGGTTTTTTTAAATACTAAAATTAATTAGGAGGTCTCCACATTGTTGGGGTTTTTGTTTTTTGCAATTATTTTGAAAATGGAATGCTTTGATCAGCATGACAAGTTGTAGTTTTTTCACTGAAATCATATTATACTGTCTTCTAAAAATGACAAAAACTATCATCAGCTCTGAAGTTAACTGTAAGGAATACACTTCCTAACCTTTTACTGTGCACCCCAAACTCTATGTGCTATATAACTTTGGAAACTTATTTTAGGTGCTGACCAGACAATGGGATGATACAAGGCGGTCAGATGACTTAGAAGTTGAGCTGAATGATGTTTTTCTTGTACATTATTTGTTCCTCAGAAATGCTCCTTCAGAACAGCTGAAATGAGAATGCAGGGCTGAAACGGAATTTTGAAATACTGAGAGATGTTTCAACAGTTGCAATAAAAGCCAAGGAAATGAAGGACTGCGTTCACAAAACTGCCATAGAATGAAAATGGTAATTTATCCTCATTTCCCTCAATATCTCATAGGTTAGGGTATTCTACTATGAAATAGAGGACTGTATTTCAGATCTCTTTTCAGCGGCTTTTACCCATCATATTCCACCTACCAGGCAAATGTCCTAGGCTCCAGATTGTCGTTATTTTTATTTTTGATATCTGATACAATTACTATTTAAGTAGTTCATACCAAGTTCCATCTATCAGTGCACCTGTGAATGATTCAGTCTAGCGTACAGCACTATGGTGGGTCATCTCACACAGAGGAAGGATATGAATCTAAGTGGTTTGTATTTTTAAAGCTTCCGGTAAAAAGAGAGAGAGAAAACAAAGGTCCTTATTTCTCCTCTTTCTAGAGGTTAAATTTTTGAGATTAATTTTTTTACTTATTTTTCTGAGCTTCTTAATTTGTAACATGCTCAAAGATTAAATATTCCATTTCAGGACACATGAAATTAGAGCCACAAATATTCATGGTAGCCTTAATTAACAAATTGCATAAGCTACTGGTATAGGAAAGGACTTTCGGTACTCTCAGTAGCTATTTTGGCATTTCACAATGACCTGAAACCCAAGCTTACTGCTTTTTAAAGCACATAAAGGTGTCAGCACATGTAAGAGTGTGATGAGCAAAGGAACACTGAAAATGTTCCCATATCATGTAGAGGGAAATACCAGCTAAGTTTTTCCTTTACGTGGTGAAGAAAGGTATAGATTCCACTCAGCAGTGGCTAAGGAAGATGTTACTGTCCTTTATTCAGTGCATATTACAGTTCAAAATTCAGCTCGCTTACGTTCTGGAAGGGAAAAGAAACCTCCGCGCAGTTGCAGCTGTTACTTTGTTCAAGGGGAAAATAAATTCAGCTAAACTAAAACAAATGACTAGCGTTGGCAGCAATGGCAAAAACTGTTTTGTGACTTCTCCAACTCCAGGGATGTGGGAACAGTTTTCTGAAACTGGTCCCTGTTTACCAGCCTGTAAATTATATTCTATGCAGTGTCTGAACCAATAATCCAAATAAACCCCCCAAACCAACAGAAACCACAATTTTGAAAATATCTTGTACTTTGTTTTTCTACTTAACATAGCATTACACATAACAGATGTGTTTCATAACAATAATGGAAAGAACAATGGAAACCAAACAGACCACATATTTCAAGAGTACTTTTGTGCACAATTAAAGATCATACTGGCTTATGGTATTTCACGTTAAGCCAAGTATGAACTGCAAGAACGTCCTTCTTAGATTTAAAAAGATAGCACACATCTGTTTTCTAAGCCCTGATATTTGCAGGCATAAGGAACTGCTTACAAAAACCTGACATTCTTATAGTATCCGGGAAGAAAGCACCATAATATATTAAAAAAAAATAAATAAACACAACGAATTTTGACCAGGTTTATTATATTTCTCCACTAATTTTCAGAGAGTTTATTTAAATTTAATTTTTTTTTAATTGTACATATCTGTTAAAAGCAGAGACTACAGGAATCCCTAGTTATAATGTTAGTAAGTGATAATGTTTTTCATCCCTTATTTTCAATATCGCAGTACATAACGGGAGCCCAGAGTAGCAGGGTAACCAGCAAGGGTCTTGCTGTTGTCAGAACTGGAAGGATGCAAGGCCCTGTGAGCGCTGATACAGTCTCACAGTTCCGGTGCTCGGTGGTAATCCGCGTGTCTTTTCATTCACTCCAGTAAAAGCTGTGGGACTAGAAGGCTGCCTCTTGCTTTGAAAACGTCTGCATGCACTTCCCATGTTATGCACGAGCAGAATTTGTTTTCAACTAAATACATAGCTCTGCTACATTAAATGTTGTTGTTCCCGTGGTTTAATTGTGTTGTAGGAATTAGGCTGTACAAAGATGGTTTCTTAGTTTGTAGCAGAGACGAAGGGCATTATTATCCATTGTCAGTGATGTGAGTTACTCACGGTCTGTGGTGAAAAAACAGAATCAGTAATATCTGTTTACAGCAAGAAACGATTAGATTAATGCTGTAACAGCTTCTCTTTGTTTTTCTTTGTTTCAAATCTATGCTGAATAAGAGAGTATAAAAGCCCCTTGAATGTTAAATGCTGGATATTTGAAATGACTGCCACTATACTGAAGCAATCAATTAGATCTGCTGTCACCACTCCCAAATTCTCTTTGTGCAGGGGCCGCCCCAGTGCTACCTTCCAGAGCGCGCGGGTCCGCTGAAACCCTCATCCAGGCTTCTGCAGTAGACTGGATGCTGGGTGCATTGGAAAACCTAGAGCATACAGAGGCAGGTTAGGGGAGCTGATGCCTCGGGACCCACTGGGACATATACCTGAATGCTGAGTACACCTGAGGAAATATCCAAATTTTCCTTTTCGGGAGAGGAGGAATTTAGATTCGTCCCCTTGACTTAGACTTTGCAAGAGAAATTAATTTCTGATGGAGAGCAATTTTCACATCCTCTCTATAATGAACATCCATGGGTTTTTTGTGTCCAGAGTACATCCAAACAATAGATTTCATTTTCAGCAATTATGTACTTTTATTTTTTGTCATCTTCCTATTGAGAGCACTTAGGTCAGAATTCAAACAGTATATATTTAAATAGTGTTCAACCCTGTGAGAGCTACTGTTGCTGTAACACCTGACTTGCATGGATTTAAATATTCTCCTAGAGAATTTTTCTTTAAATATTGCTGTTCCCTGCAAAAAAAAAAAAAAAAAGCTAAATATATGCACATTTATCCCATGTGGTTAACTGCCTTTACTGTATATGTCAAATAAATAAATAAATACATAAACAATTTACTGAGTTAAGAAGGGCTATCCTTAAATAAGGAAAATGATTGTTACGTTGTAATTTCCAACCAGATTACTACGGTGCGTTTATTCTTAACTGCCCCCTGTTACAGGTTTCATTATGCTGCCTGTTAGAAATGACAGCCTGACAGCTCTGTTGTTTCTCTGGGTCAGTTTTATCTCAGTTATTGAATACTCAAACCTCATTAAGTTGCTGCCAGGCCTCCAGAACTGCATGGATTGCTGTCCGCAAACATAAGCATTTAGTAACAAGTAGTTTTGCATTAATTTTATTGTTCTGATGGGGTTTGGGGATGGGGGGGAAGTGGTTGGGCATGGGAAAAAGGAGCTGTTAGTCTGGGTACTTAAGTGCATACTTAATATATGTATAATATTTGTGAGTGATTTTTCACATATAACACAGATTTTTGTTTCGCTAAAGGAACTGAATACATTTTCAAATCACCTCCAAAATTTTGACCTGCATCTAGTCTACTCAGTTTCTGTGTTGTTTTACTTTAAGGCAGCTGGATTATAAGAGCACTGATCACCTTTTCTGTTATTAAAGAATACCTCACATATCTATCAGTAAAAATGACCACACCTGGTAACAGGTGTTCTGCACTGGAGTGTGCCTTGTTCCCGAGTGCACCTTGTGCCCAGATCGATCTGTGTTTATGCTCAAGGGGATCCTGATTACTGTTCTATACTCTTTTGCAATTGCTCCTAAAAGTCAACTGAGTTAAGATTTTATATGGCAATCAAAAAAACTCAAGCCAAAAAGCAGCTTGCTTATTATTACACACTTATTTCAGGTAAAGAGGAGATAGATAAGTATGCAAAGGCTACTGGAAGTTCCCAGGATGTTCAATATATATTCCTATGCTACTGATGGCACTATTTAACACTGAAGACTTCATATTTCCTTCTGCTGTCCTAAATATTCTGGCATGATGTGTTACTTAAATGAGAACTCCGTGATCCATATGCAACAGATTGATCTTTGTGCTTCTTTTGTCCTCTTGCTATTTCTATGAAGGCTGGCCTAGCACTCCATTTCAGACCTTAAGGCTGTTTTAAGTTTCACTGTTTGCTGGAAGTGACTGAAAATGTACCCATGGCTGGCAAAGGAGGAATCTGGCTGTGCCTTAGTGTCCTTGCTACATCAACAGAAGGAAGAAGTGAAAAATCTCCAGTAAAAGCTCTGAGGTGAGGCTTCCCAGATGATTTAGCGGGCTTTTCGTCCAGACTGTACAGATCACACAGCACAAAATAATCATGTGGGATGACTCCTTCCCTTTCTCCATGCACGTATTTATCTCTTCAGCCACCTATTGTACAAGATATAAAGCAGCAAACCTTGCAGACATCTCCCTGTTGGATATTATTTGTGATTAAAGTGATTTCAAAACAAAGTAAGTTTCCAATTTGGGCACTGAGCATAGGATAAGTATTTCTTGAATTATAGTTGTCAGTTTGAATATAATATAATTTGATGATGTGCAAAATTACCAGGTTTTTTTTCCATTAGCATCATATTTGATGGTGAAAGCAGAGCCATATATGACATTATGATACACCACCATTAGAAGACTTATTTTGGCTCATTTAGTATACAGCAAATAAAAAAAGACAGTCTTTATACTGGAACTCTCAAACCTGCATTTCGACCACTTACTTTCATAAGTATGAAATAGGGGTCTTACCCCTACGTCACAAAAACTACAAGAAGATCACAGACAGTATTACTCTACTTAGGAAGAAGTTGCAGGGGTGGAGAGAAGTGTGTGCCCTCATCTGCAATTTCTTTCCAGATCAGGACTGAAGCATCTTGGCAGGACAGTAGAAGAAAGCTCCAGCATTTTACTGTTGAACTGCTCGTGTCAATGGCTATGAACAGCGCGTCAGCCGTCAAGGCTATAAATCCCGCACTTCTCAGGTTTTAAAGGGAAAAACCACCTATTCACATTTTGTTTCCAAGGTGATAGATATCAAAAGTATCAAAGCTTTCAACTAAACAAATCAAGGCATCATTGTGCAGCGCTATGTAAGTGGCTCCGGTAAGTAACACTAAATCTTTTAGTGACATTCAAAAGATTTGTATCAGAGGCAAGCCCGTAGTCTCAAGAGTTTCAGGTTTCTGCTTTGCTTGAGCTCTACAGGTTAGACTGTTTCAGTGCATTGCTGAACGTAGCCTGGATGCTGCACCGAAGCAGAAGTTACAATGCTTAACAATGCTGATGGCCTCGGGTGCTTGCGGCACGTGTGGCAGCACAGACTTGATTTCTGTTTTCCATTATCTTTTGGCCTTCTGAATGAAATGGGATTTTTATAGTGAAAAATCTTTATCTTTGACTTAATCTTGGATCGTGCCATTAGGGCACGAAATAGCAGAAACACACAGAAGGGTCAGATCTTTCCAGCTTAGTCTATGTCTGATTATAGTGTAATTGTTCTCAGTAACAATAGCTACTTCTTTATTTGCATTAGTTATTGGCTCAATAAATAGTGCTACTGTCATGTAGAAAATATCCTCAACATTCTACAACAATTATAAATGTAACTTCACAGGTGATGTAGAAAAGCATTCTTAATCCCGTCATACACACAAAGAAACTGAAGCATAGACTTGTTGAAACGACCATTTTCAGATATGACTGCCTAATATTAAGCAATTTAGGGTCAAATTTTTCAGATGAGGTGAGTACCTACAGCTTTTACTGAATAACAAAATGCCTCTATTTGACTGAGACTATCCAGCGAAACTACACTTATTGAAATATCTTATTTCTTCAGCTATACATATATTTTCAGAGTACTTTTTGTGACACGTAGGCAGAGTTGACAGCTTTCTTACAAACGCAGATCTCTATAAGTAGGATGTTAATTAGATCCACAAATATGTCCTGTTCCTAATATCCATTTTGTAAATATGTCCCAAGAAACAGAATAAAGGTTGAATCCTGTTGATAAATATATATAGTAAAAGGCATAGACACAGCAGGACAGAAAGACATATGGCAATATGTATGAAGAACCTTACTTGACAAAAGAAATAAATGGCATATGTAGTTTAGACACCTGAGTAGGGACAGTTTAGATGAAGATGAAAGATAGGCAAATTAAAACCTAAAAATCACTGAAAATTGGTATAGACCTCCTAGGCAAGGTTTAGAAAGAAAAGGAAGATAAGGAAAGCCTATAAAAAAGATAGATCATTAATCATTGGAAATTCAATTAGTTAATATTGACTGGGCTGGCAATTATGGAATTGATAAGAAAGGGTACCTCTTCCTGGAGGTAATACAGGACTCTCTTCTGATACATTTTGCGGACTAGCCAGTAAAAGTACAGGCTATTTTGTACTTACTCCTAATATCGCTGGGAAATAAGACAAGGATGATAAATAAGGTAAAAGTTGAGAGTCATCTAAAGTCTAGTGATCACAATGTCATCAGAACTTCAAATGCCCTTGAGGTTATAGATGTGAAAGGCAATATCTCAAAATCACTGGACTTGAAAATATAAATAAATAAAAATAGAGAGTGAGTGCATGTGGAATGAGTTGAAAAAAAGTTGATTAAAATCAATTTCAGTTTGGGGAATTTAGTATGAAAAACTAGCTAGACAGCACAGAAGCAGCCCTGAGAGCTGGCCCTCAAGAGACCTTGTTTCATAAGAAACTGCTGGATTTTTATTCTCCTGGATGGTGGATATTGGGTGTATTTTAGAAATAGTTTGTGTGGTCTCTTGGGAAATATACCAGCCATACAATTCTTTCTCATGAAAACCTTGTCTGTTGCTTCAGAAGACCCTGTTTGCTTACACTGATGCTTGAAAATGAGATGTTTCAGTTCAAAGGGCACAGATGACAATAAAGAATTATACTTCTAGAAAAACAGGAGTAAAAAGACGCATTTCCTGGAAACACTAATGACTTTGCAGACAATCCTGTTAGAATAGGTTTAATTTTGTGGTCCCAGAAACAACACAGGAACCATCTTGAGTTACACGAAATGAACAAGTTGAGAACAGCACAGTAGTAAGCTAAGTGTATCACTGAAGTCAAGGGGGGTGTTCTCTTAAAAAAAAGCTATCATCTCATAATTTCATAGGACAGGGAAGGCTAGTGTTTGTAGGCCTTGGCTAAATGGAAAACAGTGTTTGCTGCAGTTTTTTTCTTCAGCTTAGTGGCCTTGGTCTTAATAATAGCTGCTGCTCAGGAATGTGCAATCTGCCAGACTGCAGGCAGTAGAGTCAAAATTCTTCTTTCAGTAGTACAAACCAACTGTAATATGCAAAGACATTCTCTCTGCCCAGCTTTTAAGACAGTACTTCCCAGTGTTATGATCTGCATATAACCAATAGCTCAGTGGTTAAAGTACTTTCATGAACCACTGGAAAATTAGGCTCTATTTCACTGATGTGGATGAAGGAATTGAACTCCAAGGCCTCGTGTTCTGAGTGAATGAATACTTGGATCACTGGGCTATTGAATAGAAATACCAAGGATTCATTTTCAGAGATTCAATAAATTCTATGAAAGCAGCTTACGAAGTGTTTGAAATGAAAATTAACTGTAGAGCAATATGAATATTTTATATATTTGTGGTTTTCCTGTTTATGGCTTATGTTTAGGAAACAATACATAGCATTTTCTTACAATCAGTTGTCCTGACTTCTCCCCCACCCCCTCCTTTTCTGGGGGGGCGGGGAGGTAGTTTGGTTTGCATTTTTGACCCAACTGTTGAACGGAAGAATCAATTAATCCTCTAAATTTAATGATAAAAAGTGGGATGCCAAGCTACTGCTCTGGAGAACATGGAATGGAATGAGAGCATGCTACTGCTTTTAGCTGGGGCTTTATATTCCAGATATTTAAAGTTTGTTCTTTACATTTAAGACAACTGTAAGTTTTAGTTAGCGAGATGGTTTCCCAGGCTCAAGGTGGTAACAGTACAGTGTCACTGTTTCTTTCATAGACCAAAACCTTCCTGCTGTGAGCCCTTTTCTTATTTCATAATGGCTGAACCTGGAACTTTGGCTTCTTAACCTACAGTGACAGCTGAGATGTTTCTTTGCAAATTACATCAACTTCAGATCCTGTGTTTGACAGGGCATTAATGTATACGTATCTCAAGAAATTTGCTTTTGCAACGTACTTTACAGAAGTTTGACAAGGCAATTCTAAATAAAAAGTTCTTGAGGAGGAGCAGTTCAGGTATAGGGCTCAGGGAACAAACAGCTAATCGTATTTCTTTATGGTAGACTGAAGTTTAAAGAGATATCAATTACAATTAGACACTGTCAAAACAGCCGAGATATCCTTAATAGCATTAGGAACGTTTTAGGTTTCATGTCTAGTGAACAAAACCCTTAAAATCTTTGTCTGGGGCTTGTAACATAGAATCTGAAAAGCGTCTTGCTTTAAAATCTCCTGGGATTATTTATTATAAAACTCAATGCTGTTTTTTGTTTTCCCCCAGAAAGGTGACCTTTTTTTTTTTTTTCTTAAAATGTGATTCTACAGTTTCAATTGAATTGCAAAATACTGCATGATCCATGAAGTAGGCAGTACCACCCAGCAAATATCGACTTTTATCAACAGCTATTGTAACAGTAGTGTATATAATACTTCAGTGGTGTTATATGGACATCCTGTGTATGAAATACTACATAATAACAAACAGATGAGTAAAGGAGGGAGCGGAATTGTTACAGCAAGAAAAGACAAGCAGCTAGAAGGTGTTCAAGCATAAGTAGGACCACAGACTGAAGCCTTGAAGAGACTGCTGTAAGCAAAGTAAGGAAAGGATTCCTATAAAAGTGAGCATGAGGGGAATTATTCCTAGAAAAGTCACTGCTTTAAAAGCCTTTGCCATGCTGTTGCAATTACACTTGAGGGGCTTTCCGTAAGAAAGAATTTGCAGTCAGTCAAGCTGACATTGTTCATCTGGGTTAAAGGAGCTAGACCTACTCTTTACAACTTAATTTATGAACATAAGATAAATACCTTGGGCCTGTCATTTGGGGGTCCAGATGCATGGTAATAGCTAGAGGTATACTCAGTTAGTGATGTCTTAGCTAGAGACATACATCTCCAGCCTTTCTCTTCATTGATCTGTGGTGAGACCGCAGATATGGGAGGAGTAGCCATGATATTAGATTAGTGAATCTATTGCTCAAAGTTAGAGATATAGATTTGAGTTAGATTAAACTGTCTCAGAAACAGAAAGAGTTGAGTAAAACTCCTGTGTATGTGCTTTGGTGTGTCACTGTCATATTCATGTTTTACTGTTTTACTAAATTAAGTTCAAAAATAGATGTGAGCATATGTTTAGATAATACTCTTAGGGAACTGTGATAATGTTTCTACTAAGGTTTGCAGGTTTTGCTGAATACTGCGAATTTCTGATGCATTTCACCAGTGCTGTTTGGGTTTGGCTTGATTCTGAGACTCTCTTTTTCTAGAGGTGGTGTAGAGGTAACTCTCTGTTTTGGGTGGGAATATGGTCATTCCCAGGCTTGAACTTTTTGCCAGGACAAGCAGAAGTGCACTGGAAATATGACTGGAAGAGGGAAAAACTAACTAAAACTAATCTTAGGTGTGGCATAAGACTTTCACAGGCCATACTGTTAGTGCTTAGGCTGTTGATCCTTGAACCCATTCTGGGGTCAGGGTTCATGAGCCAAGGTTCTCGTGAAAGATGGTGTGCCCAACACAATGCAAGTGGAAGGAGTATAGCTACATCAGGTTTGTAGCCAGGATAATTAAGTCTTTTTTCCAGTCTCGCCACTGAAGAATTTGGTAGAAAAATTAATATAGTTTTCAGTCTGTAAGCCTGCAAAAAAAGTATGGACAGAAAGAAGGAAGAAAAAGAATAAATTGAATGGTTATATCAGAGAAACTTTTCAGTGATTTTGGCTTTGGTTAGTCGCATGACAACTTTATAACCATTTATCACATCAAATTAATTTTGCAAATTAACCTGTGGTACTACGGAATATGGATTATCTCAATTATGGAAATGTGGTTTCCATTACTATTCCATTATTATACCATCCCACTTACAACTTTATGGTAATAAGTGCAGGGCACAACTTTCACTGATATTATCACACCCAAAATTGCTCATTTGGCTGCACATTTTTTTATAGAAGCTATTAGGTGCACCTGCTTAGAACTTATACTGCAAAGTTAAATAATATTTCAAAGAGAGAGATACTTAATGTCTGGAAAAAATATGAATGTCTAGAAATGATTAATTGATGGTGTTCAGATGTTATGGCGATAGGCCTTTCAAAAAGGCTTATATAATTATAATGGTGAACTTTGGTTCAAGATATGATAGTACTATTATTTCCCACGGTGTGTCACGGAAAATTAACTATTTACCTTGGATAAACTGATTACATCATTGTTCAAGTATTAAATCCTCAGTAGGACCTTCCTTGATACCTTCAGTTTTCTCTTTCATGGCTTAATCACAAGTCTGTGCTATTTTCTCCAGCCAGGGCATACCCACGCAGGTGAGTGCAATACTGTGCAGCTATACTGGAGAGCAATTATTGGAAACAGGAAAAAATAGCAAGGCATATTACCCTTGCTAAGCAAGATGGGATGAGACAACTATTGTGCTTCCAGTCCCTGAGCTAGCTAGCATTGTGCTAGTACGGCATTGTGCACAAATTGTGCTTTCTGGGAGGGTAAGAAAGAGTTGTGAGTTAATATCTTTTGGTTTAGACCAAGTGGCTGTGATCATGAAATAAAGAGTCACAGAGCTTCAGCTGCTGCAGTATCCACCAGCGTTGTGCAGATTTATCAAAGATCTTAGTTTTCGAGCAGCTGATTCTAGCAGATTCCATGTTTTACCCAATTCACCTCAATGCTGCTCATTCTTTCACACTCTTGAGTAGTCACTGAGGCTTCCTCACCCTAACTTTTTTTGCTGTGGAATTGTATGTCCCAGGTTAACAAAATGTTGACTGTAACAGCTTTAAAAAAAAAAAACCAAACCAAAATTACAGTCACATAGACACCCATTATGAGTGCTTATTGTAAAGAGATCATACGGCTTCTCAAAGAACATGCATAGAGGCAGCAAGGAGTACATTTTTAATGGTGGACAAGGCATGATAGTTATTTTAACCTAAATTTGAGAAAGGAGTCCCTGGCACCAGAGGAACGCCAGTCATCTTTACAGCAGGCAATTAACATGCGTGACTCTGGAATCCTCTCTGGGTTTATGTGATAAACACCATGAGGTTGATTGGACTGCTTTTCCCCCTGCAAAATGTAGCTTCCCTTTGATTCTGAGGAAAGTCCTAACTCTGTTTGATTATAAGGTCCTGCGCAAATCCTCAAGAGAGGTAAGCAGAGGTCCCTGTACGTTGGGTCTGTCATAATTTTCTTATAACAGCTCTATTATGGATAATTCCCTGGAAGTCAGCTGTAAAGCTCAGCAGGTCCCCTCCTGATATCCTTCACATTTGGATAATTAACTGAGCTGTTTGAACAACAGCAACTTTATAATGTTCAGCAGTGGGAGTCTTGCAGCTGATCAGCTTTACCTTAATCAGCACTTGTCATTTTAACACTTGAAGGGTAATGTTTCAGGATGAATATAATCTTCAACAGGAAAAGAAAAGATTTCAAATGTACGGGAAAATAAAGGCCTCAATAAATTTATTATGCAGACTGTAATACTCCTTGTGCTGCATTGCGCACGTACTCTGTGTTGCTGTCTAAGAAGGATTTAGTCAACCTTGTGTCTGTACAAAATAGGCTTTGCTTGATTGCAAGAGAAAAACAAGTAAGGAATCCTCACAGAAACCCGTCCTCGACATCCTGAGAAATAGCATGCATGAAAACTTCGTGCTGATCACAGCAGTCTTTTCCAGACGGAACTTAATTTGTTTAGAAACAGTAAAATGAAATAGCTTCTTATTTTTTGTGAGATTCATCTGATAGTTAAACATGATCCAAGTACCAAGCTTTTCTGTGGAGCTTAAAGGAGCAAAGTCGTCAGTTTCTACTGAAATTCAGGGCAATGGGACACTGAAATTTAAGGCTATTTGACATTTATTTGTTATCCAACTGCCACAAAGACTGCTTGTAATTAAGAGAGCTTTGTAAATCATGGTGCATTACTTAATGTCACGAAAGATGGTTGTAGTAGATAATTATTAATTATAGTGAGATGTTATTGTTTTGATGGCTAAACATAAGTAGAATAAGAAATATGTGTTAAAATACAGCAAAAGCAACATATGCATAGCAGTTAGAAATATCCACATTTCTTGAAGTAGTTTAACCTAATTTTAGTGACCTACAGCAGAACTACAAAAAAACCTTCAAAAGTTTATTCGTTATTCTTAAGTTTCTGGATGCGTGGAGGCCTAAAGAACAGAAATACAACCTGACAGAATACTGTAAGTTAAAAAAAAAAAAAAAAAAATTCTCTATACAAAGATCTGTTATTGTATCCTGGTTATGAACATTTCCATGGATGAATTTGTAAGAACAGGCATTGGTTCCCATGAGATTCATACTGCTGAGGTTAAGACACACTGTGCTCAGGTCAGGTTAATGTTTGCCTTCTGAAGAGAACTGTTCAGCATTTGTTTCTTTCTACCCCCCCCCCAGCCTCTAGCTTGGATAAGAGCTAGCACAATAAATATTGTGTTATATGAGAATGACTGATAGCAGAGAGGCTGTTTGTTGTTATAAGCCATTCCTTTTAGCACAAAATAGACTGCTTTCTATAAGATAAGTAGAATGCCTTTTCATTTAAAGAGGTGCCGATTTCTCTAGGTCTTTACACTCCTCTGAGATGTGAACCTATTCTTTACCAATACAAGCAATGTCTAGGCTTGTTAGCATAGCCTCCCATGATAATATTTCTTTATCCTAATAAAATGAGAGAATATGTACTATAATAAGTCACTCTGCAGCCAGGTTAACTTAAATATTTTATTAAGACAGGGGCCATTAAACTGTAGCTGCAGTTAGATAAAACAAAATTCAGTGTTAACTATATCAGGATTTTCTCTGACACCTTTCTCATATTGCTTTACATATTTTTTCATAATACTTAAGAAATATTTCTCTCAAGTGTCACTGATCTCTTTCTTATAAATGCCTTGTGCTAGAATTGTCCCTGCAATGTACAACTCTACAAACGAAAAATTAATATACTGAAAGGCTTTAATCACCTACTAGAGCTCAGACAAGCCAATATTAAAACACATTTATGCATGAACAACTAATAACTAATAATTGAAAGAAATTACATGCAACTCTATAAACCGTTTCTTAATTGTTACTCATTAAAATAAATTATGGTATATTATCCCAATTACAATGCTGAAAATAGAATTTAGCAGCAGTTGTTCTGTCACTTTACCTTTCATTTTAGCTTTTTATGGCAGTTATGTTTTGAAAATAATTTGTCCTAATCAGATGGTGTGATATTTTACCAGCTAGTAGCTACACCTCCTTGCAAGCATATCCTTAGAGAGGCATTGGGTTAAGCATTAAAACTTACACTCATTAGAGCTAATTGAATGTTATTGGAGTGAACACGAAGAGTTGTTGCTGTGGTTCAAATAACATATAAATCTATAGATTCTTACAATTGCATAGCTATCATCTAGTGCCTTACTGTAGGGCATACAGTAGTATTCTAGAGAGCTGATGCTGAAAAATTGATTGAACCTAGATGTAAGCTAAATAGCAAATACTTTGTTATTGTTACAGTGCAGGTTCTGCTCACTCGGTGAACGTGGCTTTTGGAGTAACACCTAAATCATTGAGTATAAAACCGCATGGAACTTTTTAAAATGCTGTGTAGTCACGCATATGCTCTGTGTAAATGTTGCCTTTACTATAAGATCAGCTGTTTGGAGCCTCTGTACTGCTCCTGAGCATCATCAGCTGATTGCCTCACCTGGACTTAGGGACACCTAGCACTAAAGCGCATAAGACCAAAAGGAGGAGAGCAAGCCAAATCAGGAGCAGTTTGAGCATCTGCAGTTCCCACAAGTCCTCAACGTTTTCAGGATTTGGCCTGTTTAATGTGAAGGGTTAGTTGTTTGCTTATTTGCGCTAATTCACAATGACTCTGATATAAAACAAGTTCTGGGTCTCTTGCAATTCAGTTACAATTTACCACCTACCCTCCTCTTTGGTGGCAGCACCATAATCACACAGGAAATATCCTATTTCATTTCAATCTGAGATGAAATTAATCATTTCAATTATGTTACCTATATTTCAAGAATATGATTCTAATATTATTTGCGCTTTCTCATGGTTTCATTCTTGGCGTATATTAGTTAATTCTACTGTCTCAAGCTGGCTCTGTAAGGGATAAATACAGCTTAAGGTATGGAGACATCTACAGTATGCAGTGGAATTAGATACTGAATTTTCTGAAGTGACATCAAACTGAGCTGACAGAAAACATGACTGAAAATCTTCCAAGGTCCATGGATAAGCTTCTCCTTTAACAAACTTATTTATGTTTATTAAGTAGCATTTGGCACCTACAGGAAGGGCAATAAAATTGTTATAATGGGTTTCCAGAACAGCTGCTGCGTGAGTGGAGTTGGGGATGTTGGAAGATTGCTGTCCTCTTCTCCCTTTTGCCATGATCTCTGCTTATTATGGGCATGATTGCATTACTAACTCTGGCCTGCAAAGTGTTGACTTTTGGGGCTAATAACAAATGCTTTCCTCTTTTCACCCCAGCTTGAAATGTTTGTTTCCTGTCATCTGAATGTGCGTCCTTCAGGAATGTGTGGCAGGCAAATAATTAATGCTTGTCAAGGGAGGGAAAAGGAGAAAGGGGACTAATCCAGTGCACGTTTAAGATGAAAATGGGAGGCAGAGACATTTGGATTAGGCCCAGGAAACATAAAAGTTACAAAATAATTTCTATTTTGAGTGGCATCGTAAACTAGGATCTCTCTCTTGTCTTGTTTCTGCTTTCTCTGGAGGAGGCTGTACTACATAACTGAACAAGTATTTTTTGTAAGTTGAACTTTAGAGACTTTATAGAACAGAATCTCTGCCTTTTTGCTTCACTTATTGTTTCTCTGAGGGGTTGCTACAAAAGGAAGAAAAAACCTTTATACCAGGAACTCTCTGTCATTTAAGTTATCTCCTTCTATCCATAGTACTATTTTACAGACTGAAATAAAAAGTAGATAAAAAGAGCTGGTACCATTAGATGAACTCTCTCAATCTCTGCTTTACTTGTGTTTTCCTGGGGGGGCAGGGGGAGAAAAGGGTCATTGTTGTTTATTTTAAAAGTTACTCAATTTTTGTTTTACTTGTGTTCAATACAGATTGCTGAGACTGAAAAGTGAGGAAGCTTGGAAAGAAAAGGAGGAGCCTGGAAAAATACAGACAAGAAAGAGACAGAAGAAATGAGGGAAAATGGAGAGGAAGACACTCAGAAGCTGAGGTAAGCAAATGTCATGAATGCATCTATGTGGATGTGAATTATTAAGACTTCCCTTCCCTTCTTCTCAAAAATATCCCTAAACTTTCTGTTATATGAATACATTCAACTACTGAAATTTAGGAGTTACCATAATGAAGATTTAAGGTTGATCGCTAGCTGCACCATCTCTGGTGTCTAAGCTGTATGGTATGCTCTTTAATTACACTGTAACTTGGCAATATTTTCTACAAGTTTGTGATGTTGTGTGATGCGTTGAATGGGATCAAGATCACAGGATGGTTGCTGTTCATCATCCTGAATGATGAAGATATTAAATCATATTCAGCTGTGAGTTTTCATGACTTCCATTACTATATACAATCCATATCTATTTATTATTACATTCCTATTCTTAAAGGAAGGTCTGAGGCTCTAAGTGATTGGGGCTTGAACTATGAGGTTTCCACTAATTTTAAATATCTGGCCCGAGACACACAGGATCTGAATTTTCAGGCATGCCAGGTTCTGCTAATGACCTTTCAGCCACATCTGCTTTTCTGGACAGTTAGGTCTCATCTTTTCTGTTGGAGAGACAGACAACAGTTGTTTGAGTGCAAAATGTAACATAAACGGCCAATATATCCTTCTCCTACTCCTGGTCATAGTCCAGCTGCTGAGCACATAAACCTGTGCCAATTATAAATGCTGCCCTCCGTTTTGCCTTGTGCTACATGCACAAGTCTGGTCTCGGCTCCCTGTTGTCTCAGTGGCTGGTTTTGTCGCTTGTCCAAGCAGTCAGATACAAGTTACTGTAAATAAGGCTTTTGCTGCACAGGAGTATTCCCTCTTTTTGCTCACTTTTGCTGAGAAGTTCCCTGCTTCTCCAAGAGGGGAAGTGGATGCTGTTAGGTCCTCAGATCTGAAATAACTGGCTACTGAGCTTGGCTCACACCATTTTAGCAAAGTCAGTATTTTAAGTTGTTTTTCATGTATTCAGGATACAAATGCTTTCGACTTAGTTCTAGCTATTGGTCTTCAGACCTTTAGAAAACCAGACCTCAAAACTAGTGCTATAAAAGGAGGAATATGAAGTGGCCACTAGGGGAAAAGGGTGATTTAAATTAATTCCCTGAACCACAGAATAACTATATGACACAGAGAAGGCATTTATAGACGCACACACACACACTAAAATTTTTCGATATGCTGTTTAGTTGCTATTTAACCAGAAGTTAATCCTTTCCTTTTCTTGATAACTAAGCCCAATGTAGTAGTCCAATACTGAATTCCTCTAGCTCATCACACTCACATGTGCTGTTTCTTCATGTGTTTCACTCAGGTCAGAGATGGAATAAAAAGAACTGTTTTTCATCACATTTACAAGTTGTCATTCAGTTCCCGGGGAGAATGGAAGTGTGATGCCAGTTTAATGGGTAAGGAATTGTTTACATTTCTACTATTGTTAATTGAATGTGTTATATTAATGGACACATTCCAGAACAAATAAAAACAGGATTCCAGTCCAGGAGACTTAGAATAAAATGTATTTCAAAATTACTTGATGCCCATCCCCAGATTGAATCGATGCAGAAATGAGATTGAACAGGTGTCTGCAACCTTATCTTCAACCCTGTGGCTATATAGCCTGTGCAGCACTAAACCAAGCATTTGAAATATCAGTTTTAAAGCTAGAATTTGCTTTGTTAGACAACGTTAGGTTGCAAGTAGCGTGTTCTGGAGCAGCTAAATGGCAACCTCAGCATGCAGTGGTCCTTTTGTTTGCAGCCCTTGACTTTAAACAGAAGAAAATGTTAGACCTCTTCTTTGCGATTTTTGTTTCTGCTAGAGGAACATCTCATTTCTGTTGGATAGATAATTGGCCCTGGTTTAGACAGAAAACCAGACTGGAGAAAGTAAAATGCTGGGTTTTCCTTCCTTTTTAACATATTCTGCTGGCATAGTTCCTTTATAACCAGTAGGTACTTGGTCAAGTTAGGATTAGGTTGGAGAAAAGAAGATTTTGTAAGACCAAAGACCAAGAGCTTATTAAAGCAAGAACTTGGTCAGTACCCGTCAAGAGAACGGCACAGGATAATTAATCCATAGATACTGCAGAAAGGGACAAGAATCCTTATGGAAAGCATCTGCCTGCTTAAAAAAAAAAGGGCAGTTGCTTGGGGCAGTAGAAACATTGGAAGCATGGTACAGTGTAACTCAAATTGTACTGTGGCTTTGGATTAGTTAAAAAAAATTTAAACTGCATTTTCTGTAAATTCATATGCTCTCTGTCCAAAAAAACCCACAACACAGCTTTGATATTACACTGATTACACTTTTTGATATCCCCTTTGCCATCAGAGCTGGTAGAGATCATAATTTCACACTACTGCCATCAACAAACTTTTCCCCTTTAACAATGGTGAAATTCTGTTTGTTACAATACGCTGAGTTCCCATTATCGACCCTTCTGTAGGTAGGTTCTGCAATCTTCCCCGGAACAGGAGTGTAGCATTCTTCCCCTTTTACTGCTCATTCTTTTTCTACAGGTGCTTTGCCACGCACAAATCTTCCTGCTGCTGTTTAGCAGAGGCTGTTTCCAAAAGAATCTCCTTTTTTTCTTTAAATGATGTGTTAGGAGAAAGGTAAGCATACAAAAAAGAAAGTCAAACTACTTTCTAATCTTACTGCAATAGACCTTTAATGGCTTTTATCATTTCAATACTGGAAAACAAATGTTAATATTAGAGTAACCTGAGTTTAACCTCGCAACACTGCTGTAAGGGGCAAATATATCATTATCTCCATTTACCAGTGGTAGCCTGAAGCACAGATAGATCTTTTTGCGTCTGGCCCAAGGTCATGTAGAAATGCTGTAGCAGAAGTATAATTAGATGCAAAATCTTCTGAGTTCTAGTCTAATACTTATTAGCTATCCTTTCTATGCCATTAATGGTAATGGGAGGCATTTATACTTACCTAAGAGAACACTAGCCTGAAGAAATGGGTTTTTTCCAAGCATGGCAGAATAGAATCTTGTACTCTCTGTGATGGCTCCTCTTGGCCTTAGCACACAGTTAGCTAAACTTGTCTGGGTTTAACCTCAGTAATAAAAAAATCAAAGAGGTTGCAAAGTGAAATTCTGCTCTCTGCAGTGCCGACACAATTAGCATTGTGAGGTTCCAGCTTACTGTTGCATTTCAGAAATAAAAAGTCAAGCCGGTTACCGGTGGTCTATGCATCAACAATAACAGAGGTTATGTACGTGATACTTACTGTAGTCAGCTAACCTTCTGGGCCGTGAAAGGTAAAATGACTTCTTGCTCTTCTGAAAGCTAAGAAAGAAGAGAAACAAGAAAGCCCTGATTAGTCAGAGTGCCATAAAGATATGGCAATAGATAAAGTCAAAGGAGGAGGTTTGTCATTCTTTTGTCATTGTTTTCTGTTGCCATTATTATTTTTGTGCCTGTTTTCTGCAGCAGAGCAATGCTTTCAAGGCCTCTGCGCTGCCAGAAGTGACAGAACACAGGGGGGACACTTCTCCAACTTCCTTCATTTATTTTGCAGTATGGAGTTACTTCCATGAGGTCCCACTAAGTAAAGGACTGAACTACGACTATCAAAGCTCATATATAACTTTTCAGTGCTTACACTGTTGACACCTGTATTCATAAAAATGCACATTTCATCTGCCTAAGATATAGATAGCTGCTGCAGGGATGTCGCAAAAGAAATCAGAACTTCAATTAAAATTTATAAGAAAATAAAATCAATCTTAGGTGGGCAAAATATTTCTTTGAAGCTTCACTAGGTTACTTAAAAAAAATAACCTGTGAAGTCTCTGTATATCACAGGAATCTCTTTGTATTGCAAAAGATTGCCACTTACATGGAAATGAGAGCTTTTATTCCAACACAGCAAGTGATGCAGTTCCCCTCACTGACACTGTGCCTGAAAACATCTCTATAAGATCTTTCTGAGATGTGAAGCAGTATTAAGAAGTGGTTTTGGTGTTTTGTTGCTTTGTTGTTGGGGTTTTTTTGCTGTTGTTCCAGTGACACATCATTAAATTTAAGTTTATCACTATGCTAAAATGTCTCTCTCCATGTAATTGGTAGTGGTAACAAAGAAGGGACCAAGCTCTTTGTAGAAAATGTACTTAATACGCCAAATAAAGGTTATTGTAATCTAGTTGCTAATATAATTCCACAGGAAATCAGGTGAATCACACAATTGATTTGTCCTTGCTGAATCCAGAGAGAAAGGACATAATTCTTCTGTATAGTAATGTCACCCAATAGATGGCAGTATCATCTTTATAATAATCTACTTTAGCCAGTAGAAACATTTGGAATGAATTTCAGCTTCTGGCTGCCAATTGACAAAAGAAATATGGGACTTTTTGTTTTAAAAAGTGGCATTATAGGAAAACATAGCAGAGTGCATCGTTTTCTAATGGGACTTTTGTCAGTTCTACTTAATACAATCACAGTTTTGTTCATTGGGAGTGTTGCTGTTCTCACTAATCAGGATTAAAAAGTACAGCTTGAATGGTTCCAAATGATCATTGATTCCTGACTATAAAAGACTTTGTTTCTGTTATTGACCGAAAACTTAGAAAGAGGAAATCTCAGCTCTGGTTTTAGAGTTAGAAATATGTATGCAGATAATGTACATGCATGTGAACACACGTGCTTGCACACACATAAATGTGCAGTCTTCAAGCTGTCAATTGAGAAAAACCATCCTTTTCTATAAGAAAAAAAATCTAAATATGCTGCTATTGCATAGCTATTACTTTGCAAAGAAAGATGAGCAGGTCTGCATACGAATGTGTGTTCTCATGCTAGGAAAGATGAATCTATATAGGTCTGAATTCTTGACGTTAGGCAAAGATGAACACTAAAACTGCGAACACTTCAAGATCAGAGATATAACTCTATTTATGAATAATTTATAACTTTGACAAGAATTATTTCCTAATTTAGAGGAAAATTGAATGTTAGGTGATTGATTTTCAAATTTTATTTGAATAAAATCCTTTACTTCAAACTCATTGACCATTCTGATTGCCAATATTGCTATATTTACAGCAAGAAATATATCCTACCTGGGAATAAAACAAAAGGCAATTTTGTGATCACTTTCAGAAAAATCTCTTTTTTCTCAGATTGAAAAAGTAATTAGTTCACTAGGTGCTTTGTCTTATCTTATGTAAATGTTATGGATGTTTCTAATTTCTGATTCAGGAAATAACAGAATGTGATTACCAGAACCATCCCACCACACACACAGACCGGAGTGTTGCTATTTTCTCAGTAATAACAAGACTACATAACACAGACTGTCAGTAAAATAATCCTGCCACATCCATTCCACTGAGTATAATTATTACACTTCAAATAAATACAGCTATATATTTATATCTATATATGTTTCTTTATGGTTCCCAACACAGATCAGCAGTTTTTAAAGACAGTAAAAAAAAAAATTAAACTTGAATTTGAAAATTATATTTGCTCTCTATCAGAAGAGCAAAGCTTTCTATTCAGCGTGTCTTGTGACATTTTATGTCCTTCCCCCACTGAAGTACCTTGACTTTCAACAGGGCACTTTGCGTTAAGCAGAGAAACCCCTATGCAGCCATAATTAGAGACAGTTGTTAATTATTGTAAGCAGTGCATGATTTTGGAGTAATAAACTCGTGAAATCCATTCTGCAATACTGTTCTGATTTGAAAAAGGAATTTTCAAATTATGATACCTAAGATGAAAATATCATAATGCCTCTTAATGACAAGTTAAATCACATAAAGCAGGAATAGTTGGCTGAAGTCTCTGTTTTCTTTTAAAATATTCTCTAAAAATTGATGAGCTATAGTTCAAATTGATGCTTGATGCTTAATTAGTCATGTATGGAATTACTATGCAATGATTGTAGCTAGTGCATGGTATATTCTTAAGCTTGTAGTGTAAGCATAGGAAATAAGCAGGGAAATCAGAAGCAAAATGAAACTTAGATTTCTGAAATTCTGCAAATATATGGTAGGGAACCTAATGACTGTTCAGTCCCTATCCCCATCTTCTAGGAAAGCTATGGTAAAAATACTGTTGAGCAATTGAAATTATAGGGCAACAGAAAGACTTTAATGCAGGAGGAGATTATGGTTCTTTTACTGAAGGGGAGGGGAGGACATGAGCAGATGCTTTGGGGACTATTTGAAAATGTACTTGCCTAGTTGTATTAATTTCAGTGTTGAGGGTGAGTCTGTCTCCTTGTGTTCTATATCATGGTGGTTTTATATAGGAGGTACAGGGGTGAATCCTTCAGCAGAAGGGAAAGGAAAAAAGAATAGCATTGCAGCAACCGTTTTAGCTCCCCAAAAGGTCCCTGAATCAGGACAACACAGAAAGTGGTAAAAAACATTTGTTTTCAGTTCAAGAACTGTACCTTCAGTGATGAGTCTCCCAGGAAATAAAAGACGTGATGTAGCACTCTATTAGTACAAAAAAGTGAGGGTAATTGCGTTGGTTGGCATTGATCCCACCAAATTTTAAGTACTTAATTGAGGATCCTAATTAAGAGTGTAGTTGTCCTAGGTTCTTGTATAATCAATAGAGAGAAAATTCTAGAGGGCAATTCAAGTCTTGCATTAACTCAATCACTGCAGGAGAAAGCAGTCTTTCTCCTCTGAGTCTTAATCAGCTTTTTACTAACAAATGTTAGTTAGGTTGCTTCACATTAGAGAGGGTGAGGGCAGACTTTTATTTTTGAAAACCAGACACTTGAAGAGGTCCATTTTTTCCTTTTCATGCCACACCAGAATTTGTTCTGTCCTCTGTCTGCCTTTTCTACTATTCTTTAAATTGAGCTGCTCTTCATGTTTGAGCGAATATACAGAAATCAAAACATTTGACTCAGAACATGATTTCCAAGGAGGATTAAAAAAAAAAAAGGAAACAAATTCACAACATCAGTCCCTTAATGCATCCAAAGAAGTCCAGTCTTTTCTTGAAGGCCTTTAAACAGAGGCATGAAAGGTAATGGACACCTACTCTCTGTCTTGAACTGAGCGCTCTCAGGGTATTTCATCCTCAAAGTAATTTGTAGTTCTCCTTGTTTTCTAGGAATGTCATCATTCTGGGTTATATATGCACACTGAACTCTCTCTACCATTCAAAAACATAACCTCACTGCAGATAATAACCTGTGATGGAGTTATTTGCTATTTTTGAGCAATTACTTTAATGATTTCTTGTGTTCCCTGCTTAAAATTCCCTGCCGTTATCAAAGCCTAGAGAGGCTCAGACCTCAAGACAGGAACTGCAGACAGACTTGATGAGATACTGACATCCATCTCAGCTCAACGTTCAGCTGGTGAGATCAAGAATTTTCTGTTCCCTGCCTTTAGCACCAAAAAAGAACTTTAGGTTTGATGTGAGGTTTTTGAATTGGTTGGTCCAGGCTGGGCTTTCATTCTAAGGTCTAGCTTCGGTTGCTTAAAGTGGTATAGGCATTTTTTTTTCCCCTTAACAAAAGAAAGAGAACATTATTTTTAGATGCCTAAAGGGTTGGCTGTCAGACTCACAAACCAACCCATGTAATCAGCTTCAGAACTTAATAACATTGTTCAAGTGAACAGGGATACAGGCTGCAAGATTACAGAGTCAAATGCACCTAACAGCTCACTTCAACTCTGCAATCAGACAGGTAATTATTATTTCTCAGGATGCCATAGTCCAGCAATTATAAAATTTAAATATTAATTTTAGAAGTCTTAATTATAGCAACCAGAATAGTTCTGCTGAAAACAGTCCCAAAAATAACTGAGCAAGAATTTAATAGCAATTTACCTGATTGAGGAACAGGTAGAGATGTAATTAGAAACGGAAAATGCAGTTTGCTTCTATTTGCATAGTAAATAGAAAAAGAATTTGCTCTTTTGGGGGAAGTTTTTACTTGTTTTTCATTATTGAAATAATAGGTTATCAACAAATTCATGAAAAATAAGATTCGATTGATGAACATAAACATATGATTTGCGTTGATTTATGCCTGATCTGTGTCTATTTTATTTATCTGTAAATATCAGGTAAATAGATTACAGAATGTAAACAAAGATTTTTTTTTTTTTTTTTTTTACAGTCATCCATTTTCCAATATATGGAAATACCATCATGTGCTAATTTGCTTCTTGATGTAAATCTAATTGTAATCATGTCCTTCTCTGGGAATTAAATACTACGTAGTTGTCTCTTTTTGTCTCAAACAGTGGTTGTGCAGCCAAAGGTCACAGGCGGGTTCTGCGGCCAGCACATCCACTGAGACTTCATGTCCTCACACTGCAGCTAAGGAACTGTCTGTACCCACTCTCAGCAGTAAGCCGATAGAAATGTTTTGCTAGTAAATTCAATGGCGTTACCAACAGCACTGATCCGGAAGACCATGCCACCATAAATACAAAACGAATAAGGTTCATTGATTAATACTGTAGAATTTAGAGACTGCAGCTGTGATCTGGTCCGACTGTGCCAGGTTCCATAGAGCCTGCTGTGGAGACCTCACATAGGAAAAACAAAACACAAACATATATTCCCCATTTTACAAACTGGGAAAACCATGTCATATAAAATTTAATATGTTTTGCATCCCACAGAAGAACAGTTCGGGATCCTTTTTTAACTGTATTGTTTCAGTTACTCCGTATTTTCCCCCCTTTCATGTGCTGTATTGAACTGACAGTCACTTCCCTTCCCTTCTTTACAGAGCACAGAATATGAGCTCTTCCTTTTTTTCTCTCTCTTTGTTTTTTTTCCCTTTTTTTTTCTTTTGCGACCTCCAGTTGTCAGTATTTCCTTTTCAGGATGTCATTCACAACCCAATGACCCCTCCTCTGAGCTACCAAAGCTATTGTTGTCTGAGCTGGTGTGAGAATTGTTGCAATACTTCACATTAGTTTTAAGTTACCTTTGATGGGTGCAGGGAAACTGTTTTATGATAAATGGCTTTTATCTGTTTATCCAGTGTAGATGTTTGCTGTACAGAGGAGGGGCTACTCAGAATCTTATACTATTACAGTTGGTGGTGGGTGCTCATTCAACAGTTCAAGAAGGTGCATATGTATTTCCTTGTATTGCCCAAAGAGAAACTTGACTTGAAGGAAAATGGTTTTATTGTTCTGAGAGAATTTTCTGAACTTAAAGATTCAATACTGTGGGCTTGGGGGTAGAAAAAAGAAGAACAAGCAGATGAAATACTTGCTGGCTTGGTAATGATGTTATTTTACTGAGATTGGGAGTCAAGTATTTGCTTCAGGAAGAATTACTAAATGCAAGGTAGAGTAAGACTTGAAGAGTGTGAGAGAGGACAGTGAGTGGGGGACACTGGAAAATGGAAAAAAGAGGTTCAGTCCTCAAAATTGAATCAGCTTCTTTGTGTGCTAACAATAGACAGCTGGGCCTTCTGCATTGCTTTTGTTCATCATGGCCATAAATTCTGTTCTGGGCGTGAGATATTTGGTGGATTTTATTGACTGAATATCTTAATGAATGAACAATTTCTGATGAAATTGTTTAACTGGAGAATTTCTTACTGGCTGTAGACACTAGAGGGGGTTACTTCAGAACTATACAATATCAATATACAACCCAGCAGCCTTGACCATGCTCCTCCCTTAAAAAAACAATAGTCACTTTTTTTGATGCAGCTGAATTGATGAGTGAAGATTCAGTGGAAATGGTGGCAGTAAATTGCATAAGCTGTGTGTTGCCCCAAACCTTATCTGAATTAATCTTTTCTCTGAGCTTTGTGTCCTGAATTTGGATCACCATACTGGCCTTTTTTGTAAATACTGTAGAAAACGTAGAATACAAATACCGTGTGGAATACAATATCAGCATAAATGATCTCTTGACTCATCTTTAGCACAAAACATGCCTCCTAAAAATAGAAGGAGCCTTTCATGGTTTTGGAAATAGCTTCTCAGGATCCCTGATATATCATTCCCTCTTTCTGCAAGTAGAAACCAAGTGAATGGTGTTGATTGCCATCAAAAAGTGGTATTCTTTACAACTTACACCATTGGTCAGAAAAATCACTTCAGGACTGAGAAAGCAGCATATGTTAGTTTACATAGCTCTCTCTCACAGTGGTATCCTATTTTACACAGGTGTTGAAACAACTCCGCAATGGAAATAGAATAAATATACCATCAAAAATAAAAAAGGAATAGTCACCAAAACCCAAATGGCTTTCTCTGACAGTGCCTGAATGTGCCATCTGTTTCCATTGCATTATAAATTGATGTAGAAAATTGATATGCCGTGCTATTTCTGGGTAGCTTCTCATTTGCATTTGCTTTTGTTAAAAATGGGCCTAACTGAAAACCATCACGCTGAAACCCGCCAGACTTTGGAAGGAAGTGTTCAAACCAGCCTGGGGTGTTCCAGCCCAAGCCTGGATCCACAGCTAAATGGTGCAGCTGCCCACATATGTAGAGCGTGCTAAACCACAACTTTGGATCTAGACACCAGACAGCTTGTCAGATGTTCAGGCTCCTGATCCAAATTGTCCACTTTTATTTAGGACTGTAACAATTGAATCATTAGAATGACATAAGGCTTACCACCTAGCTACATTAAATAACCATATAATCAGTTAACTCAGGCAGCCAATGCGTAATAGTGGCAGTATGGTTACTTTCAAGCAATAGCAAGAATACAAACTCAATCATCTTTGACTTAATATGTGCAGTACAATGAAATCACTAGAACAAAACGAGGTAACAGTTTGCCATGGCCATGATTGCGATTAATCTCAATGTAAATCACCATCCCAAAGTAACATTTCATCCTACGGCTGGAGGAAAGTGAGTTACAGCTTCCTAACCCTGCGTAATAGTCCAAATCACTCGTGGGCAGAAATGGAATAGCCAAAGAGCTCCTCAAACCTAAGCTGGTGACATATTGTCTCTGTTGGACTCTATGTTGGGCAAGAGCAGATGTAAATGAAACTCTTTCCTGACATCCACTTCTTTCCCTGCGTGACTTGTACTGGAGAGGCTTAAGAGACAATAAAAGCAGGAACCATCTCCAAAAGCTACGTGTCTATGGTGGATATGTCTATCCCCACGATCAGGTGTATTTATGAAGCAAGCATTTACATGATTTTGCTTTGCAGCACAAGGAGCTTTGAATGCCTACTTTATGCCAAAAAGCAACATGCTATCTTTCCTGTCCTCTAATTCTCAAATAAGATTTTCCGTTGGTTTAGTCCCCACCTTTCATTATTATATTTATTTTATGAGCTTCTAGAAGGAAGAAAAAGGAGAATTCAACAAAGACTGAATTTGCTCAAAGAAACTTCTTGCTTTACTATTTGAAGATAATGTTGAGTAGGGATGCTGGAACCAGTGCGAATGCAAACCCTGCTGTGCTGTGTATTTTTATTTCCAGCATTTAGGAAAATTTCATTCAAAAATACAAACACAGACAAGGCTGAGCTCCTCTCAGAACTGTGGGGTGCAAAGTAAAAGGATTGTCTGCACAATTGCCAAGAGCCACAGCAATAATATCCACACCTCTGCAGACCAGTAGGAGAGGTAATTTTGACAGCAGGCCAGCGATATACGGGGGATGTGGGTTCATGCTGACTTACCCCAGGAAAATTTGGATTCATCATTCCACATTCTGGGCTTGAGCAGCAGCCTGGGAGGTGCCGGGCATTAGATCCAGCCTGTGGCTTCAGGCTGGCAGGAGCAGCAAGGAAAAGGAAAGGTTCATTTGTCTCTCCTATGTCCTCCATGTTCTATATGTATAGAGCTTAAATATGTAGGTTCTAGGTTGTTACGTTATAATGCTTGCATTATATATAATAATGGGAAAATCCAGATAAATGCACAAATAACAGATATTTGAAACTCAGTGCTTTCCATTCAGTAAAAGATGCTGGTTACTTCTTTATATTACTTGTTAATGAACTGGAACTTTTTCCTTGTAAAAATCTCAACTGGTACTGCTTGTTGATCAAGCCGCTGCTTTTTAAAATTTTGAGGTCATAGTCATCAAAATGTTCTGTATTAACTTTTTTTTCTTTACGTTTTCATGCCTGACTGACACAATGCCAGAGAAGAAAGAAATCAAAATTGATATATTCATTGAGAATTTGAAGAATTAAGGCCAACTATGCATATACTCTAAAGAATGTGGAAGTGTAGAAGACACAGGGAATCTGGAAGCAGAGATACAGTGAATGCAAGGTAAATTTAGCATTTGTTGTAGGTATCTAATGTTATTCTACCTTTTTGACAAATGAAGTCTAAAGGGCACATCTTGCATAAAAGGAAAATATAGTCACTTTGTCCTGATTGTTTGTAAGGTATTGGATAACAGCATGAATATTGCCATTAGGAAAAAGCAAAAGATACCATGGCATAATGAACACAAATTATTGTAGATAAATTGGTAGTATAATTTAGCCGCAGGTTTGTGACAATACGAGGGACCTCAGCTGTTTGACTTAAGGCTATAATCCCAAATGTTGTTGAAACTCCTGTTGATTTTACTGTTGCTTATGTGTAGCTGAGTCACTGTCAGCTTTTACACCGCACTGAACTTGCTGCAGGTGTACTTTCTGAAACTTATGCTTTATCATCTACTTTCTGGACAGCGTAGTGTATGACAGCACCAGTGTTAGTCTGTTTGCAGCCTAGGAGATATATTCCTCTTTGGGAATTGTACAGTCCTATTTCAGTCATATCTATAGGGACATAAGATGCTGTCTGCTGCAGAAAAGAACTTGGTGGTATTTCTGCCTGCTTGTAAAACTGTGTTTGTAATCACAGGTTGGGGCCTGCCTTGTGTCTTTATTGTGGCTTGTTCTTGCTTAGTTGTATCCCTTGAAGGCTTTGCACTGGCATATCTGAAAGATGTGAATATCAGAGAAAGAACTTGGTTTTGCAATTACTCTTCTCCCTTTTACTTGATAGTGCTTTCTTTTGTAGGTACACTAGGCAGAGGAAGCATAAATGAACCTTAACAGACCTTTTCCTCTTTAGATTGTGCGCTTCTCCCTTGTTGGAATATTTTGTTTCGGTGGCATCACTTAGGTTAGCTACAGCCCAAAAATGAACAGATTGCTCATGATTTCCAAGGATCTAACTCACGCTGCTAGTAACCCTTCAGAGGGACAATGAGACACAGATCTTGTGAACGTTTAATTAAATCACATTTATTATATTAGTAAGTTTTCAAATGCTGTTGGATCAGAGAGTAGGAAAATGATAAAATGTGAAATTAAATAGTTCTATTTACCAGTACACATACCTGTCTGTGGGCTTTGAAGACTACCAAACTCCGAGCAATAAATGCATGCCCGGTCTGTATCCATTTAGACTCCTTTTCCTGTTTTATACTGTACATTCCTTTAGAAAAAAAAACAGGAGTACAAACCTGGAACAGAGCTGTGTTGTGTTTGGATGATCGTGGAGCAGATCTGCCCCACACTCCAGACATAGCCTCAGGTCAGTATAACCAAAGATAGCAGACTACAAGTTTTCTGAAAAGAAATGTCCTTTCATTTCCCTCTCTTCCCTTTTTCCAAAATGTTAGTTAGCAGGGCCTGCAAAATTTCGCTCTGTAGGCCATAAAATTGAAACAAACAAACAAACTTGATACCTCATCACAGCTTGTATGGTCAACTGAAAAGTTATTGAGGCTGAAAGTATGAAGGACCAGATAAACAGAGGAGTTTTAATTCTAGAGGAGTGAATAAATTCAGAGACTTACCTGAAAAATGACAAAACACCCAATGAAAGATTTCTACTGGAAGTATGTGCTTTTTATAAATATTCCTGATTAGTGATTTATTCAATTAAATATATTATGGACGCTGTTGAGTATACCTTTGAAAGGATTGAACATCAGAAGATCTTTTTTCCCCTTGGTTCTTTGCAAAGAGCACAGGGAATTGTTAGGCATTTAAATGCATAAAAATGTAAGCCTGTCTGGTTTATTTGATGAACAGAAACCCTTTTCCAGCCCCGTTTTCACAAAGTCCTACAATAACCAGTAATTGAATGTTGTTAAGAACTCATTTCACAATAGAGAAACAAAGTAAAACAGAGTAAATTAATTGTCTAAGGTCACAAAAAGAGTCAGTGGCAAAGATGTCAATGAAATCAATGCATAGAAGCTTCTTTTTAATATAACTGCTATTCTCTTTTATAGACTTAACCTGATACTATCCTGAGATTATGCAATATTTGGTCAAGTAAATTCAGCCAAATTTCCTGCTCTGGATTTGCTGTTAGAAAAACGGTAGCCATGTTATGTTAAGGACTCAGAATCTATAGCTAGTTAGAGATTTTTCTCCTCACTAGAAACTCTAAAAATAAAACAACTTTAAACCAGTGCTAAAGCAACATTAAAGTGATATTGATCCTATTGAACAATGAAAGTGTATATGTTTGGGTTATCTTATCCATCAATAAAATATATAGACAAAAGAAGCTTGCAATCCTCGTAGCTGTTGACAGCAGCAGCAAGAAAGCATTGCCAAAACAGAGACTTTTATTGATCATTTATAAGCTAATATCTTTCAGGGGACTGTGTCAGTCACTCTTTCACCTCTGAGATATAGATGTGGAAGGGTGGAAGTTCTGCTGCCAACTGATGAGGAGCTGCCAATGTATCTCTCCCTCTTGCATGTGAACTTCATCAACTTCTGGAGTGCTCAGCAGCTGGGAATAGCTGCTCAGTGCTGGAAATTCAAAATAATCAATTTCCCTCTTCAGCAGGTGTTTTTTTTCTATTGAGCCTGCAAAAGAGTTGGAGAAATAAGATCTAAAGGAGGTATATTTCAAGCTGAAATAATCTCTACTGTGTCCTTAACCATTTTTTCCAGCTCTAGAAGATTTCGAGACATACATTCTGTCTCTCAAGACCAATGTGATGACTCTTCAGCTAGCCTAGAGTATGCCACTTAGCACTGCAGCTGGCAGTGGCATCCTAGGAAATCATCCCACAAGAATTTACTTCTGTTTCACTATTGTAGAAGTGATCCTTTGAAAAAGAGGAAGCTGTTTGGATGTAAAGTTGGGAAATCTTGTACTACAGCTGCATTTGTTCTACAGAAGAAGCAATGAAGAAAGATTTCAGTTTTTCAGGCTGTCAGAGTTATAACTTTTACAAGCATTAAGAGAACACCATGAACTTGAAATCTAGTAATTCTTCAGAATGTTAGAAGCATCTTACCTGTTAGAGGGTCTTGTTAGCCAATTTTTGTGTAATTGCAGTTACGCTTTCCTTTTTTTTTTCTTTCCACTGTTGTAGGGAAGATCACAAACGACAAAACTAACCTGTTACATGTGGGGAGAGCAAGGAAAAGAGCTACACATAGTCTTCAACAGGAAAAGATAAACAGCCTTTTTAACTATCAAAAATTCGAGAAATTATTTCCTTGCTAATCTCCAAAGGCTGTAACAATGTTAAATGTTGCATCTAGTAACATGGGGAAGATAATAGCTTGGCTGTATCTCTTTAAATTTTTCTAGGATAATCTACTGAAAAAGCTATTTCTGTCTTCCAAAAAAACCTATGTAGATGATAGTAGATTTTGAAAATATGTCGATAAATATGAATTTGTCAATGGCCATAGAAGTGAAAGTATTACCAGTCACTGCTTTTGTGATGTCTTTTCTAATGGTTAACCTCTGGGGAATAATGATTAAATACTAAACTGAATCACCTTGTAAGGACACTTTAACAAATCTGTTTATCTTCCAGGGATGTTAATGCGTATAATGCCAGGAAAAAATTCCTAATCTGAAGTGTGGAAAGTGCAGGTAGGCAGACATCCATGGCTTCACTCTTTCCTTAAAATTATAACTGGAGACCTTATTGAAAAGAAAAAAACACAATAAAATCTTTCTGGGTGCTGAATGCTAGACACAGCATTTAGTGGGGAAAATTCTAGACACCTGGATCAGTCCAAATAACAATATGACGTTTATCAGAATAACGTCCATTGCCTGTAATTTGAATTGTTTTGGTTTTGAATCCTGAATGACTACCTTGATTGTTATTTTTCTACTCAGTCACTTTGTACCATGCTGAATGGCTCAAGTCAATATTTTATTTTTATATGTTGAATATAATTTATCTAGAATAGTATCATCTAGTCCTCCTTTACTTTGAGTGATTTATTGTGATACTCTTTCAGTGTTTGGTTAGGTAACATTTAACATTAAATTCCAAACCTGTCATATTCTCTCTTTTACGGGTGATCCAGCAAATACTTAAAACCAGGCATCATTTATACTGTGTAGCCCAATTAACTGTGCTTGGAAAATACCTGGTAACAAGCTTTGTGAAATGTTTGTCAGACTAAGACTTTAAATTTAAAACATTTCAGACCAAAAATGTTGCATAGTTCCACGTAAATGCAGAGTTCTACTACTTACACATTATTAACTTTACATAAATACTCTTTCCACTCTATAATACATTGTAGATTTCTGAGAGAGCATGCACAGTTGAAAACTGACATTTCTAGAATCTGGGAAGGGGCTCAATCGTTTAGCTTCATAGTTTTTGCACAGCTTGTATTTTCATAATCTCTGCAGTCGTTAGGGATGAACATTTGCCAATACTTTAACTCTTAAATCTCTTCTATGCTTATTGATTGCATTAATGTGCTCTTCTATTAGTAAATAATTCCATTTGTATGCTTCATTCACAAGGTATTCATGTGCACTGAACTCTGACCTAGTCATCAAATCAAGTGATCCAGTGTATTAACTCCTTCTATGTCTCTTCATAGTTATTGTTCTGCCTTTTTCCTGCTTAGTGATAATTTGAAAAAGTTGGAACATCCCTTTTATATTCCTTTACGTCATTAATATCAAAAGTAAAGAGGTGGAGACCCTGCCTAATTAACTTCTTAATTGCTTCAAAAAAATCTATTAACTGTCTGTTCAATATCTTTGGCCAAATCTCTGCAGTTGTCAAAGGGAGTACAGCTTTGTATAAAATCTGTTGATTTATCCTAGCCAAACATCATGCCCATAGCATCTGCACTGTCTGTTTTTTGTACTTTGATGTAGTAGTAAAAATAGTTTCCAGGCTCGTGTCCACAGCTGGTTTGAAAATAAACAAAGGTTTTAAATCAGATTCATAAATACAAGTATGTTTCTGAGGACAGGTGACAAATTTTGAATAGTTATGCTCCATAGTGGGCTACTAATCACCAGTCTTGAGCCTCCTAGTATCTTCTGGTTAATTGTAAAAATGTTCACAAGTTTCAGATGTTTTAATTATTTGAGATGGATCAATTATGCATCTAAGAATTCCTCCTGGACATGCGGTGAGGGGGGGCAGGGAGGAGGATTTGTTATTATTTGCAAGAAGGTTGTCAGCCAATATGAAAATTGAAATGGTGCAGCAAACACCTACTATCCAAATCTGAGAACACATAAACCAAACATTTCACCAAAAATAGCCTGAAACTTAGTTTTCTAAACCGCTCCAGGAGACCTTACGTGTAGCAAGTGTATTAAAGACAATGAGACTTTGCTCATGAACAATTCATAAATCTAATGGAACTAAGTTGGTAACAAATATTATTCATGCAGAAGAGAGCGATAGCTCTATTAACTTCCAATCATCAAAGTACAGGGAAAGTTCTGCATACGGCCCTGCTCTTCAAGTCTGTCCTCATTTGGCTTCTTCTGCATAGTTAAATTGTGACTGAAATTAAATAACCTGGTTTACAGTTTTTCTGGGTAGCCCTGGGCTTTTCTTCATGTAATGAGTATTTCTTGGCTTCATGAAGTATAGGACTACACATAGAATCACAGAATCGGTTGGGTTGGAAGAGACCTTTAAAGGCCACCTAGACCAACCCCCTGCAGTGAGCGGAGACATCTTCAACTAGACCAGGTTGCTCAGAGCCCCGTCCAACCTGACCTGGAATGTTTCCAGCGATGGGGCATCTACCACCTCTCTGGGCAGCCTGTGCCAGTGTATCACTACCCTCATTGTACAAAATTTCTTCCTTAGATCTAGTCTGAATCTACCCTCTTTTAGTTTAAAGCCATTACCCCTTGTCCTATCCCAACAGTCCTTGCTAAAAAGTTTGTCCCCATTTTTTTTATAAGCCCCCTTTTAAGTACTGAAAGGCTGCATTAAGGTCTCCCTGGAGCCTTCGCTTCTCCAGGCTGAACAATCCCAACTTTCTCAGCACGTAGAGCAGCTCCACAGACCTCCACTCTGTAAAACACAGGAGGTCTGTGCTTCTCTCATGTATTTGTATGGACACCTTCTGTGGTTTTGCACATGAGATTATAAAACCACACTGAAGATGGCTCTGTTAGTATGTAGGAAATAATTAACATTGGGAATCATTTGTGTATTATCTGCCTTGTCAGTTAAGTGCTCCTGATCTTTAAAAGTAGATCAGAACATTTCCTTTTTCCTATATTTTTGATACTGCCAACTCTGATTCTTTTCTTCCGCTGTGATTTTGATTGTAAATTTGCTTACCGGTTTTTCTTCCTGCAGTCGTTTCCATACAGGGTTTTTTTCAGTAAAGGGAAAATCATCCTCAGCTATTCAAATGTTGTGAACATTTACTGAGCACCATTTTACTCTGTTGAAATGTTCTGTGCTATTTGATGCTCATTTTTAGTTTCATCCATTATTTTTCACTTGTTTTAGCAATCACAGTAATTTATGTTTTCCTTCTGCTTTCCAAATGCTTATTTTAGAGACAGATTTTATTCTGAATATGGTTAAATGCTTAAACTTATAGGAACATATCATATCAAGGCTATTTTGTACACTTTTTTCTGGGGAAATGCAGAATATTTAAACCACTACTCTTCAGTTACTACAGAGTTAATGCAGTTGCTGCATTTTGGTGGTATCTAGAGACCCTACCATGCGTCAGAGCCCAAGCTGTTTTAACTTTAATTTTTATGAAGCAAGGTTTCTGGGCATCCAGTCTTCTAAGTCAATTATTTTACCTTTTCTGGGCTACCTTGGAAATTGCACAGCTTCTAAAATCAGGTCCAGTGCAGAGCTGAGCAGCTCCGGAGGGAACACAAGGAGGGGTTATCTGTAAGAGAGCGCTGCAGGAATGCTCAGAGGACTTGAGAGCACCCCCTAGGAGAAAAGACTTTCAGAATTAGGGTTGGTTTTTCTAAAAGAGAGCAAAAGAGAGACAAGGAAACAGTTTTCAAATATGTAGAAGATTGTTTCAAGATCTAGAGGAATGGGTTATTTTTCATGTCCACTGGCATACAAAGAAGTAATGTCCTGAAATTGCATCAAGGGAGATCAGTTTAGATAGTCAGAAAGCCTTTCTAGTGCAAGGAGAGTTAAGCACTGGATGGGTTACTTGTGGAGGTTATGGGACTTTCTCACTGGAGGCTTTTTAGCACAGGTTATGATAAAAATGGTCAGATATGAATTTCATATAGTTGTTAATGCCATAGGGCTGTGAGGTGGTCCTGAACAAGCAAGAGGCTGAAGCAGATCAGTTGATGGGGGCAAATACTGCTCAGATACTGAAGTCAGCAGCGCACACATCGGGCTGAGCACACAGAGTGAGCGTGTGTATGGCCTTTGTACTGGCCTTTTACAGCTGCTTGCTGCAGATTTCAAGTTACATCTGACTGGTAAAGACAATCAAACACATACATAAATACCAAGCCGAGAGAGGCAAAAGATTTTTTGAATACCTGTTTGGTTTCTGCAATTCCTGTAATTGCAATTTGATAAGTACACAAATGTGTGTGCAAAGTGCTTGCTTAGCTGTAGCCTCAGTTTGTATAATCTGGTTATAGACAGCAGGTCAGCACAGTTTATGTTCAGTCATGATCTGAGCAGATGAAGGAAAAGCTAAAAAAGCAAAGATGATGAGGTGAGACATATATATATATATATATATATATATATATATATATATATATATATGTAAGCCAATACAACAGTTGCTTGTGATGGTTGAAAAGTGTATAGTTTTGTGTTTTCAGATTTTGAGAGACTTGTTGAAATGCATGGCTTAACAGGTCTCTCTTCTTCTCAAATTAGTTGTTACAGAGTGCAAATCAAATTTAAAATTCACAAAATTATGAATGGCTAATTGAGGGCTACTGAGAGATGACAGTGTCCTAGATGGTTGCAAATTGTTCCAGCGTCACTGTCTACTTCTCTGCTCCAATGCTTTGAAATGAGTCAGTAGTCGGCTTTAATTTGTTCGGTTTAATTAAATTCCACCTGAATAAATATGTGTTGCACAAAGCTGAAGGAGATGCTGAAATTTCCTGAATGATGTATGCAGCCCTAGATGGTAAGATACACTCTTCCACAAAGGTGAGTGCCATATAAATACTTAAATAATAATTTAGGTGAACTTGTAGGGAAAATTATATAAAGAAAGCAAAGCAAAATTGCATGAAGAATATTTCTGAATATGCCATCATTATTCTTAGAATAACGAAAGTCATCAGTAGATTAGAAGTACATTTCACTTTCAAAACACAGTCCCATTAAGATTAGCAGCTTGTTTACTTGGCCTGATACCATCCTGTCTACCCATGACATTAATTAAACAGCTAGTAATCAGACATCACAGTATTTTCTGCTAAGATTTCTTGCCTTTGGGAGAATGACATTTGTGTATATGATCTGTGACGTAAGGAGTTCAAATAAATGCTGGGTCATTCTCCTTCTCTTTCGCATTCAGTGCAAAATGGACAAAAAGTGCTCCCTCTCTCCCAAGCCTCCTGGCCCGCAGATAACTCATGAGCTGTGAGATTAAAAAACAAACATACAAACAAAAAAAACCCCAACAACAACAAAAAAAAAACCCCAAAAAACTAAAACAGCCACATACCACAAGTAAATTAGAGGATTTGTTTAGCTTGGCCAAGGATTGGGTCAGTACATCCTCAAATCATGTATACGCCTAGTGGTCTAAAACTCAGTTCACTTTCTTAACTGTGTTCTGGCCGGTAACACCCTTCTCAGAAGGTGGCAACTAAAATGGGAATAAATTCCTTATAAAATCTTTTCTGAGAGGGTTTGATTTACTTACCTGGGATCGTGGTGACTGACTAGAGTGAAAGAATGGCGTGCCTGTATTTCTGATCACAAACACTGCAGTTATTGTATATGCTTCACAGGGAATAAACAGATTAGCATTCCTGAATCTGCCCAACAGTCATCCAAAGTAGGAGTGCACAGAAAGATTCTGCAAAACGAAGCCGAACTGACTAATGGAAGAATGTTGCCCAATACATCATACCTGTTTAGGCACTGAAGAAGCATGGATCCACAACACTCAGGTAACCAGTGCTCACAGAGGCCGGGAGCAAAACTTGTCGCTAAGTACTCACGAAAGGAAATAGATTGTTCAGAAATTCCTCTTTTCTTGTACTTTATTTAACAATAGTTACTGTCCTTCAGGAGCTGCATAAAGTTCATTCACTCATATGATTTTACAGTATGTTAGTGTAACTTCTAAATCAGCGTAATTGTCTGAGTCCTTCCTTGCAGGGAAGTTCACGTGGACTCCATTTCCTCTCTACATGCTCCTAAGGTAATATTCCTTGTTACTTTATTTGATTTCACTGATCAGTGTGTTCAGCTCTATACCTTCCTTTCTTCTGAATCCTTGCTTTGCAAGATCTGTTTAGCTTAGGACAGTCTTTCAAAGGATAAACTTTATTGCCTGAAAGTTTCAAAGCATACTTGACCAAAAGTAGTGGCAGATATTTAAGAGATTACTCTACTCCCACTGTCTATGTTGTTCTAAATTCATGTAGGTAAGAAATTTCTGCACTGATGTAGGTATAAATAATTAAGTTTATTATATTTTCTCATTATGGTGATATTTTCATTATAATGTTAAGTCAAAACTTGCCTATACTTTTACTGAAATTTAGAGATAGTCACAACTGGTTTCATATTTATAAAATTTAGAAAATTTAGCACCTGTTGCTTTTGTTACTAAAAGAGACATCCTAAATAATTAAAATTTGTCCGCTTTCTGACACAAAAGAAGGAGCCTGAGATATGAAAACTTATTGTGTTTCTATAACATCCCTTATGTTTTTACATAAAGATAGCAGTTGTGAATTTCATTTTCCTGTAATTTTCTACAGTACTTTAATTTGTTGAGAGGCTTTGGAAATCATGATTGGTATAATCACATAAATTTCATAGAAGTCTTTATTTGCACATTGAAAATAAAGTCCAAATTACTCAGTCTAAGGTTTGGAAGAATTTGGTCCAAAGACAAGCAACAAACGAGTCTCAAAATGGGCAGCACCTGCTTGCAAGAAGCAAAGAGCCAGGCTGAAGAAGGCTGTAGGTTACTTGCAGATAAGCACTGCAAGATCTTACAGATCCTGCTCTGGGATCCACTGCCTTTCATATGGTATCGAGACCTGTGAGGGAGAGAGAGAACAGCAGTTCAGAATAAGCTGAGCAGGGACACGCCTACAGCCAGGCGATAGCAGCGGTAAGCGCTCTGATTCAGCTCAAAACCCACCCTTCTTTAGTCTACCCTTTGGACCGCTGGAAGGTGACTCCATCCAGCTGGGATCCAAAGCCAAAATCTCATAAAGCCAGAAACCCTCATCTGTTTTTTGAAAGAATTTAACATGCATTCACTTTTAATTTCGGCCGAGACAAAAAGAAGGATTAGCTTTGATAATGTGCCTAGAGATTAGCAAATGCTCTCGGGAATCCACAGACTTAGGTTCGAAGGCTCTAATCTGCAGATCATGTCTCCCAGGAAATTTTCCTAACTGCAGGTTTAGACCGTGAGTTCCCCCTGGAGGTCTCTTTAGCTTCCTGAACCTTGCATTCCCTTCCATGTAAATGCCGTTCTGCATACGGTGGCACTCCTGGGTGCAATTGGAAGCTTAAAAGAGAAGAGTGGCTCCTCCTGGAGCAAGATCAGCTCAGAGGGAGGAGTGTACTCTCAGTGTGCACGCAGAGAAGCAGAAATAAATAGATCATATTTGGGGCATTTCTGTAACAAAAAAAACAACAATGGTATTACAAAACAGGGGATGTCATATTATTAATAAGGTATGAAGCTTAGGCAAAATAAATGTGTCTGTGGCTAAGCAATGACCCCCCGCTCTCCTCCAGTGCAAGATTTTGCAGCCTTTGGGTGTCAAAATCCTAGATTTGAAAATTACAGGAAAATTTGTTTCAGGAAGTTTCCTTAGGCAGTCTGGACTCTGTCTTTAGCCCTGCTACAGATGGGAAAGGCTGGAATGGCTAATGGAGTAGCTAGTGAAGCAAGAAGTGGCTCACTTAAGCAGATGATGGACATAATACTGGATAGCCTTGCTACCTAGTTGGATTGGCAAGAGAGCCCTGTGATTTGATAACCACAATTTGCAAGTCGATATTGCAAGAGGAGGTTGGAAGGCAGCAAGTGCTCTCAACAGTTGCTTCACCAAGAAAACAGCAGAAAGACTTTAAAATACTATAATACTTTGCACAGAGAGTAATGGATTGGATTGATTTGATTGCTAGTAACAGAGACCAAATTAAACTCCTAGAGCAAAGTAATAAATATTAGGTTTAGACATTACCCAGAGATCACTGAAAATTAAATTGTATCGGGACAATCAGGTCCATTTTTCAGCATTTCCTCCCCAAAAGGCTGCAAGCCTTTGCATTGGATTAGGGTAGCCACTTGATCTGAGGCACATTTAGTTGGTTTGCTCAGGTGACTGTATTTCTCCTTATTGAGCTACGTAATGGTCCCCATTTTGTGACATGACTGTTAGTTTTGTTCTTTATAGAGCTATTAACAAGAATGAGAAACAACATATTGCTCTGTTTGTCTTCCTATTTCTACTTTGTTCTCCCCCTTCAATGCGGTTTTGCCCAGTCACTTCATTCATTCTTTGTGAGTAGGGGGAAGTGGAGCTCACTCGGTGCATCTGCTTTACTAACTGGTGTGGGGTTAGATTTGATTTCACCTGTCATGTCCTTGAAGCTGCGCCCACGCTATGTTTTGTTAGCGTGAATTTCACACTAGTTTCCTTTCTGAGATTCCCTGGGCATGCTCAGAGAGCTGGCTGCTCCACATTCCTTCTTTCCACCAGGAGGGGAAGGGCTTGGAGTGAGCAGCGTTGTGCTTGAGAGAGTATCACAGGACACCAAGTGTAGACATAAGACAATCTCACTCTTGAAAGAACGCGTTCATCAAACTAAATTGGTGATGTAGTTGCACCTACTGAGCTCACAAGCAGTTTAACTTCCATTTTCCTGGATTTTTGATTGGTGGTTCATTCCAGTGTTTGTTAGTGGCTTCTGGAAACTGAAGATTACCCTTGTCACTGTCAGTCAAAGCCTGATGAAAGAGCTACACATGTTTGTAATTAGGCAGTCAAGCTCAGCTGGATATATCTGGCACTAATAAAACCAAAGATGGTAACCAGCTCAGGACAGAATATGTGGAAAGGATTAGAGATACCTGTAGAAATCATATGGGCGTCAAAACAAAAGAGAAGACAGAGGCTTCATCAGAGGCCAGAAGGATGTCTTGAAGTTAACAGCAGTTAAGGTCTGGCACAAGGATTAGATAAGGCTGAAGCATAGAAATAAGTGGTTATTGCTGACCAATCTGTATTTTCTCTCAGCTGCGTACATGTTTTTTTGTTCTCTAGTACTTGCCATAGCAGACCACTTGCAGCATGGAGTGGTTAGTATAGTACCATACACCTTCACACCTTCACCGTGCTGATGTTCTGACGCTTGGTGTATTTTGGAAGCGTTTGAGAGGCATTTTCTCAGTATGCTACCATTGGGGTTTTTTTCTCCCTCCTCACAGTATCATTCAAGGACTGTGAGTTCTCAGCAATTCGTGCCTTGTTCCTGCAGCTGCGCACTGTCCCAGCAGGTGAAAGGCCAAAGAGCCATTCCACAGTAAAAGAAGTTGAGGGTTGCACAACTGGACACCCTGGCTGTTGGGACAGGAGAGATTTTAAGACTTGAGTTTCCTTTTCCTAATGTTTTTTCTCAGTCTTTGCATAAGGCCCTGACTCAGCTGAACACACACGGAAGAGTTTGGGGTTTGCGGAACGTACCTTTTAACTCCCCTATTGAACACACCTGGAGACCTGCCAGCATCTCCATTTAGCACAGCTGTGTACGGTGCTGCCTGCCTGCATCCGACACACCTGTGTGCAGACAAGCTCAGTCTTTGCCAGATGTCACTGGTTGGGGTGCACATGGCTTAGGGAAGGGGCCTGTGACATGGCCCCCACATGTCCTAGGTGTGATGTGGGACAGGGCAGGGGGAAATGAATGGAGGGGACACGCCGTGGGACCAGCCTCGCAGGACAGCACAAACGAGTCTCAGGAGTTCAGGGATGTTGCAAGAGGATCATTACCAGCTAATTTTAGTAAAGGTCAGTGTCTTGTATGTTTACCCTGGTATAAATATATACGTCATTACCACTCGCTTCTGAAGAGAGAAGCATAACAATCTTCTAATGCTCTAATTAAGAGAGTAATTTTCTAGCAATGCTTAAACAACTTCCTTACTTTTCTTTCTTTGTAGTCAGTTAATAACTGTGACATTTTTCTTGGCTTTAACTGTGTGTCCCTGAAGGCATGTTAAAGACCCCCTGTGATTAAAATAGTGGGAATCATGTTGCTGAAGTGACATTAACAGAGCTACTTATTAAAATTTGGCCCCTGCTGTTTGTGGTTTCTCAAGACTATACTTCTTTAGCAAATTTTAAAATACAATTACATGATGTCTGACAACTAGAAACTATGCTATAGCCCAAATGTTAAGTGAGAATTAGAGAAGCAATTGTGGACTGTCATAACACCTGGAAACAGAAGTGCTGGTAGATTGTTTAATGTTGCATTTAACAGATCATTGGTTTTGTTGCTGATGTGAGGCAGATCTCTTGGCATGCTGTGATTGTACCCAAAAAGGTCGCATGTCCTACTATGCTATTTTAATGTTTGTAAGGTATTTGCAGTGTTTATCTGCCATTCCCAAGACTCTGCTGGAAATATGACGCAACTTCCTTTGAGCCTGTCCACCTGAACAGCATTTTAAATAAATACTCAATGTGACATGTATCAGAAGAAAACAAAATTGCTACTTGACTGCAACTAGTTCACGCCTTCTCCTGAATCAGCAGCTCGCGTTTGTCTTGTAACTTACACAACAATTCTGTTTTCACCTCTACTGTTTATTTCCCTTTCCCTTTCAGGCAACTGCAAAAGCCAGAAAATGGCCTTTGTGATAATGCCACTGAGACTTTAGAGCATTAAAGCAATCTCATTATCAGTTTACATCCCCAGTTGGAAATCGGAGATTGTTCGGCACATCAAACAGCGGAGCGGGGGCATGTAATGTGCAGCCCAAGGGCCAGATGAGACCTGCTGAGTCACGTAATGTGGGCTCCAGCTGCCCTCTTCCTGTAACTGAAGGATGGGGACAACACCGCACAATTGCTGGCTGGTGTTGCTAATGAACTTGAACCACTATAAATTATTTTCCATCTGCATACCAAATATGGTTCTGTGCACTTATAATAAATGTCGATAGTTTATATGCAAATTGGATGTGGCCCTTGGGCTCTTGGTAAGTAACCTGTATAACCTTCAGGTCTGTAGAAGGTAAGCGTCTTGCTGATGCTGAAATTAGTGCATGGGGCCAGGGGCTGCCTTGCAGTGTGAGCCTGGGTTGCTCTTTGCTTGAGAGCAATGGAGGAGGACTAACAGAAACCCCTTTAGTTCATCTTCCACAATAAACTCTTGGCTAGGTGAGCAAGAAGGGAGGGAAAGGCTAGTCTGTGGTTCATACACTTGCTGTGTAGATTGTCTCTCCCTCAAACCTTGGATCTTAGCAGCCATGTACATGTAACACCCCCACCACATCTATGAGGTCCTCCTGATGCATCTGCAAATGACATTGCATTGTCGAATTTTTCTGCTCTGGAAAGAATTCTAATTATTTTAATCACTGTTTCTGAGTTACTGGGAAATAAACTTGGAATCTATCATTATTTCATCCAACTGTGCAAATGAAATATATAATTGATATAAAATGTTTTTGTCGTACACAGTTTGAACAAAGATCTATGATAGTTTAAAATTCAGAGGGTTCTTCTGTGGCAAAGTTCTATTAATGCATTCATTAACAAGAAATTACATTACAATGTCTGTGGGGCTTACTTCAGTGAAAGAATTATTTCTTTGTTGGTAATTTCATCTTGATGTTACTCCCCTCTATTCAGCTTCCCCAAAATGACGTTTTTCTAAAAATCAGCACTAATACAGTAGTTAACCTTTCTCAATATTACTTAAGAAGATAATGCTGAGATACAGTCACACAAAGAATTAAACCTTGAAACCTTCTGTTTTACCCACTGTTGCGAGAGTTCAGCACAACTTCAACCATATTCTTCATTTCAGAGATCTCAGCTTTAAAATGGCAATAAAGACCTTGAAATTATAAATGAGGGTTGCCTGGCTGGTACATATGATGTGAAGATTCTTTTTATATGGAAAGAAGACACATACAGGTATTGTCAAAGCATTTGTACCAACTCCACTTACTTTTAGCAAGGCACAGAGTTCTAGTGTCATTTTTGTTATTTCTTTTGTGATAAAACAAGATACGGGGGAGTGGTTACGTGAATCTGCAATCCTGAAAGGGGCACAAGTACTTTACTCAAAATAGCACTCAATTTTTATTTATTTATTTTTAAATTTATTTATTCTTCAAAAAAATGCCGTAAAAGAAATGTCTTTTCTTTTTTTTGGGGTGCGACAACCCCTCTGCAAATTCTGGCGTTGCTTGGGGGAAGGAAGATGTCTGTGTTGTGCCATGGACTATTGGGGAATCACAGATGACAGGTGCTAGAAGGTGAACTTCTACTGTGAAAACACTGGGAATATGCATTGACCTTGACTTGCAGCAAAAGGTGAGGCAAAAGTGCTTTTTTTTTTTTTTTTTTTTGGTGTCCTGGCAGATTTTATTGCCCTAAATAATTTCTTCTGTGTCTCCTAAAAGTGCAATTTGCTTGAAAATGCACACATTTGAAATTTTTAATTCATGTTAGGTCTTATTTTAATTTCCATTTATGAGATTAGTATGTCTTATTTTCTAGCTGTTGTTGTCAATCATGAGGGATAAAAACCTACAATTTCCTTAAAGTGAAAGCTGAAATTCTCATCCAGTCATTTGATTCCAGGAACTGAGACCAACTATAGGGAGATGCTTAATAGTCAAGTCCCAAGAATTGATATGGTTGCCTCTGTTACGGGACTGTCGCTGAGAATGAAAATAGTTCTGGTGTATTATGAACTGTGAATGATTATAGATCTGTGTTGTCCGAAATCCTTTCTGAGCTGCGCATAAGAACTAACCTTAATGCTATATGAATAAATCAGCTTGGGTTATCTTTTCTCTAGATAAATCCTAGTGTCATAGAAGAATGTCATCTATGTATCTAATAAGAATAATGATGCAATATATCACTCCATTAGAGCAAGGCCTGCATTTAAATGAGCACATTCTGCTCTGCAGTGAACTTTAAGGCATAGACAACTTCTGGGTTCTCCGAATTATCTCTGTTACCTGGTTTTAGACTGTATGACACTTTTGATGTACTCTGAAAATTGCCAAAAAAACCCCAAACCAACCAACCAACCAACAAACAAACAAAAAAAACCCAAACATCCTTTACTTCAGTTCCTAGAGACAGTCTCTGGTAACTATCAGAAATATTATAAGCTACAGAAGAAAGACCAGATGAATCAGGGAATCGTACTGCTCTTGAAAGGTTACATACCACCATCCAGAACTAAAATTCTGATAGAAAAGTACCATGCCACTGAATTTTTGGTCCAAGTATGCAGTTTGTAGTACGCAGACAAGTTGGACAGCCAACTTTCTGCCATCAGTACTCTGCACTGTATTTTCTCTCAGATTCTTAAAACTGAAGTACACTGCATAGTTCCAAGTTAGAATTTAAGAGGCAGAAAAAACTGGCAAAACATAAAAGACTTCAACTAGCTGTATATCAACCAGTCAATAGCACAGTACAAAAAAGCAGAGAGACATTTTATTAACATTTCAAGTGGTTCTTGTTCCCCTATTTGAAGAGGCTATTCTTTATTTAACCTTTATTAAGGTAGGAGTGATCTTGAGAAGCGGCAGTAGTACAGCCACCAAATACAAGAGGACACATTTTCATTGTGTTTAGCAGTCAAGGATGTCATAGAATGAAGGTAAGTATTAAGAACTGGCATAGTCTAAAAGCCCCTCAAATTTAAAATAAAGGATGCAAAGTTCTTATAGATGAACATGCCAGGAAAATAACAGTGGGAAAGTAATGTCTGTCTCTGAACAAAGAGGGCTCTTTGAAAGTGAAAAAAAAAGAGATATAGCAAAGCAATAAATACAATGGAGACATCAAAAGAACCCACCAAGAGTGATTACATCAAATCAAAAAAGATTAAATATTTTAAGGTGCAAAACAGATCAAAGGCTTCTTAAAGATATCAAACAAGTGAAGCCTATGAGGAAATTAGGATGTTAAGAAGCAAAGACAGAAATTAATGAAAATATACATACCGGCATTTAAAGTGGAAAATGAAATACAGTATTCTAGGGTCAGCCAAAATATTTGGTACTAATAATCCTTTCATCTTTTATTAGCTGAAATTAAAATATAGAATACATAACACCTGAAAATTCATTATATGATTGAATTTGCCATCACAGTTCTGCAAAACTAGTAGTCTAGCCTACTAATTACTTAAACTTCTTTGAACGTGAAAATAAAAGTAATGGAGAAAAAGAAATCAATGACAGAATATTTAAACATCGAGAAAGAATCTGACTTGGATTCAGCAGAGTTGAACGAAGTGTTTTACTGGAATAGTTACGCTGAAGCCAGTGCTGGAGCTAGGCCAAACAGAACTAGCTCAAGTATCTATGCTAGAGGAATATTTTATGATGTAATCATATTGGTGAAAAAAACTACATTATGAACCATCTGTTCTGTGAAAATACATTGGTTCACTGAGGTGATTTTACGAAGTTTTATTTTGTATAACTGTCATTTTCCCTTGCTGCTTCTTACCTCAGAATAGGCCTAAGTACTGTTCATCCAGGAAAAAATACATACAAATACTTACCTGAGAAGGTGTTTTTTAAACACAATTTGTCTTTCTAATTTTGTGTCCACAGCTTCAAAACCAGGATTAGAAAGCAAAGGGATAGACTTTCAAGCTTATAAATTAATGTGACCTTTTTTCCTTAAGTTATCTAGACTAGACTTCCAAATCTTTCTCTCTTCCAAGCTCCCAGAATACGTCATTTGAGGGTCTTGAAGTCACCAGCCTAGTTCCTTTGAACTTGGGTCACGACAGGATCCTAATTCATGTTTCTCACCGGGGCAGTACAAGTGGATTCTGGGTTTCTCTTTCCTTTGTGGCATTACGTCTCTTTTGCTTCACTGGGTATGCGGTTGCTCAGCACATGATGAAACTGAGCCTTCTGCAAGGATAACTCAACAATCAATGGTATTCAGCAAACCACTGGCATGGGGGGGCGGGGAGGAGGGAGTTCAGTTTTTGCTGTTTCAGAGGTACTAAGAGTATGCACGTGTTTTATAGATCAAGGAACTGTTGGAGAGGGACCCGAGAGGCAGTCATAGAGGCCGACACAGTCTGTAGTGCTCTGTCTGATAATAACCAGATTATAGCTTCACAATTCCAACAAAGAAACACAAGTGGTATGAAAGTATCAATTTGCCCATTATCTCTAGTGAGATTAAATAATGCGTATGGGACCACATGTTTGAAGAATAAATACACATTAAAATTCTTAACGGTGTGAAGATTAAGGCAATATGATTTTTTTAAAGCTTTCATCCAGGGAAAAATAGCTTACTGCTTGCTTTAAGTAAGATTAGCTAGAAAAATCCTATAGTGCACCTAGAACAAAGTCTGAGTGGCAACAGGCAAATATTTTAATGTGGAAAGATTTTTACTGGTTTTAATTAAGCAATAACATTTTTTGTTGAATGCCTTAAATCTTTAATTACCGCCCAAAAGCACTGAGCATGACATGAGTTATTTACTGAGTCACTGTGAAATACAGTTCAATATTTGCTTATAAATACTTCGTATAGAAACAACAGAAAGTCCTCACTGGAAAAAACAGTGACTTTTAGTAATATAGATGTTTCTGGGCCTGATTTGAACCACAAGGAAGTCACTTGAAAGAATCCCAATGGCTTATGGGAGTTGGCTCGGGTCTTTAAAAACACTGGTGCTCGTAGTAGCTAGAGAAATGTTTTCTTGTGACTGACAATGGCCCAAACCCCAGAATCTGTCACCAAAGGGAAGCCCTGAATATGTGTTGAGGATTTTGGGGGAGTTTGTGTTTGATTGGTTTGGTTTGTTTTGTTTTAAATGGGGTGGGGAAGGTAACACCTAATGTAAACCTTGGGAAAAGTTTCAGATGACAACCGCAGCAGCTGCACACGTGGATGTGGTGTAGAATTTAACACGGACAAGAAATTCAGAGGAGTTCAGCTCTCTTGTATTTCACAGCACTGTTGATTTACAGACCTGATCAATTTTGTCATGAGCATGAGAGAGACAGTACTGTACCCTAGTAATGGGTGTATATTTATGAATAGCTACAGCTAAGCTGAGGCAGGCAAGGAAACAGACATTTATACTAGCAGTTTGCCCTTAATATTTCATAAAAAAAAAAGAAGTAGTGCCTATAGCTGAAGCATATGATTCACCTCTCCCTAAATTTTAAAGTCTATGGCCCGTGTAGTGAGGCACACAGAAGAGGGAAGGAAGCAGCAGTAATGTCACTGCTTGGATGTAGGTACCTAATCTGTGGAAGGTGATGCATCTTTCCAAGCTTCCCATGTATTTAAAGGAAAGAAATCATTGTTTTCCAGGCTTTCTAACAGCCTGCACCTGGTTCCTGATCTAGATCATTCCTGGAGAAGTAGATTTCTCTCCTCTGAATGTATCTTGCCTCCCTGAAACAGGGCAATTTGTGATTATAGTAACCAAAGGAAACAAATGAAATCAGAACAAACCTACAGATGATACAGATCCCAATCGGATGTGCGCAGTGAACATCTGAAATAGCAAGGTGATCATAACACGCGACCATTTCCTCCTTTCCTTTCAAAGGAAAACAAGAATGAATTCTCTCCAGGAACTGTAATGAACGCCTTCTCTCCTCCTTCAAATTGAAGTGGAAGCAGCCAGGTGATCCTCATCATGAACAAAGCTAGTAAAAAGTACATAAGTGTATCCAATCATGTTCTCTGATTTTTGCAACTATGGTTTTACTTTGTGCAGGAAAGAAATGACTGCTGAATATGAGTAGTGATCACCAGAATAGTAACATTTGTGACAGCAAAATGTGAAGCTTTACCCAAATGTGGTTTACCTGAAGAAGAGTAAGACATGATTTTTTTTTTACAGACAATGCAAATCCATTGTCATGCAGTATATACATCTGAAGTTTTTCTGAGGAAGGTACTGCAGATGTGTCTCAACAAGAGCGAAGGAAATGTCTAGGTCAGTTGTGTTTTTAGTGATTAGACTCGTGGGAATGAGAGCCCAGAGCAGCAGGTACTGGGACAGGAGCCCAGAGCTGCGGAGAGTTACTTCTCGGGCAGCTGAGAGCAGCCCCGGGGGGATGCTGGTGCTGGGGTCTCTGCGCAGCCTCCACAGCTGGCAGGGTGGACTCCTCCTCTGAAAGAGTCACCTCCTCAGTGCACCCGAGTGTGAGAACCTGGCTTTGTCATCGCTTTTCTGTGACATATCCTTTCTGATAAAACCTAGACTTTTATCTGTGGGAAGGGGAATTTATTCTGTTAATCACAGACTAGATCCAACTGTTCCTACTTGTGTTGGCATAAGCCCAGGTGGTAGGCCCTCTAAGCAGAAAATCTGCCAACTGGGAAGTCATAATAGGAAAAAACAGCTGCTGTTTTTCATGTTAAAATCCTGGGCATACTGTGGAGCCCGAACCGTGGTCTTGAGTTTTCCTTTTGCAGCAGAAGGCTTAACAGTGTTTGAAAGTATCAATACTGTCTGATCACCACACAGAACATACCTCCAGAAACACCCGGGGCTTATTTAGGATTCAAAGATACATCTCATAGGTGGTCCAGGTATGCAATTTTAGCTTCTAGATGGCATTTGCCACTCTTACACAAGAGCAATCAGCGGTCAAAAAGGGGGAACTTTATCCTATGCTTCAATGAAGTGTAGTTTTCTTTATTTAGATGTTGCTTATTGAGTTTTCATTAAAGAATGAAAAAACACTTAAGATTTGATGAACACAGGATATGGAACATTACAGAGGTAAGAAACTTGCCTCTGTATCTGCAGCGCTTGTTCATGAGGATTCCTGTCTGAACCTCCCTGCTGGAGTCAGTAACACCTCTCGTAAGCATAACATACTCACCAAAGTTCTAGCCAGTGACTCCTGTGAAGAAAGCTACCTTGTCAAAAGCCGTGAAACAAATGCGTAATCCTCTTCACAATCGTTCATATTTTCAAAACAGTGACTCCTGCAGAACAATGACAAGAAAACCAGTCATTTGAGACGTTAAAATTCTGCTACATGTTAGTTTTCAACCAGAGTGCATTTTTGAACTCTTTGGCTCTACTTTGGTTAAGGACTTTGAGCTTTTTACAAGATCAAGTCCCAAGTGTAAGACCTAACACTGCATCTTGTCCCTACTTCATTTAAAGATAAAGAAAAAAGAACCATCTAGAAATCCTGATAACATTAGCACAGAGACCAAGATGGAAGAGTTACCTTGGATTGCTTGTGCTTTATGCTGCCGGAGATATCAGGTTCATAATTTAAGTGATACTATGTTTTTTTCCTTCCATGGGGAAAATGTTACCACATTGCTGTGTGAGTAACTTGTCCCCAACCAATTTCCAGAACAATATCTAACATCGGCCTGTGAAAGTTTCCTCCATTGAAATTCAGTATGAAGTTCACTACAGCAATGGTATCTAGGGTCTGATCGCTTGTCCATTGAAATGAAATGATAGCCTTCTATTCATCTCATTATGCAGGAAATTAAGATACAACCCAGGAAAGATATCAGTTTCAAATGTTCTCTTGTACTGAAGAAGTGCTTCTCCCATGCCACTCTCCCCTGCAACTTCTGTGTACTTAAAATGGTAGTACATAACATCCTCCAATATCTGAATTTACAGTGAGAGCCAACAGAAGCTACATTTTGTGTTATAGGGATGGATGATGAAAATCATATTAATGTTTTAAGAGCAAAGCTGTAATTATTTGCATTTCTTGAATACATCCATCAGTCTTACATGATTATTTTCTACTGATAAATATTATCAGTTCCTTTTAATGTCTCCTATTAAACACTATCCTAAGTGTTTCACTCCAGCTATGTTCCACATGCCCTATTCAAGCTCTTCATGTCACCATTGTGAATAGGAATTTTTGGTGTGTTTTTATGAGAGAGAGAGAAACCAACATGTGTAGTAGGTAGGGTGGAAGGTAGATAGTTGCTAGTGTCTGTAGTAGTTAATTTCACAATATTATACCGAGCCTACATAAATATTTTTTTCTGTAAAAGGGAACTTTACTGTAAGTATGTAAATCCAGAGGTACAAAACCTGTTGATGACATTTACCTCTGAACTTTGGTGCATTTTATAACATTTTCAGGCCCTTCAGGCGCTATGAAGGTAATAACCTAGAATCTGAATCGGAGTCACTCTGATTTCTGTTTACATTAGCATTTAATGAAAAACATTTGAGAATTCAATTTTTCAGTCTCTTAGAGGACAAGAAAATAAAAGCTTGGAAAAGTTTTATTAGAACATGAAGACAAAACTATTCCCAGTCTTAGTCTTAGGCTCTTTATGCTTTAAGAAAAAAAAAAAAAAAAAAGTTTCGTTTCCAGGGTCAAATTTTACTGCTTTCAAATGAGGATGTATCTTTGGTAACTTTTGATTCAATTTCCTAGCACCATAGAAAGTGGTTGGGGGGGGCGTTGGGTGGTGGTGGGAAGATTGGGGGTTTTTAGCTGTATCCGAACTTTAAAAGTTTGACAGCTTTCAAGATGGCATTTCCCTTTTGTAGAAACTTTTTCTAATATCTGCAAAAATGACTGAAACCTTCAGAAAATTGTTTGGTTTTGCTCCCTGCATTAACATCTCTGAGCATGTTCGTGTGAGTCACAGGTTGATGACCTACATCTATCTCCTACTGAAACAGCTTCCATATTACAAAATCTATCATCACAACTGGCACTGACACCATTTCTTGAAGTGTTATCACTGACATGAAGGAGCAGACAAGGAACTGGTGTCCTCTTTTTGTCCCTGTAAAATAATAGATAATGCCTGAAATACAGGCACAGAGCAGTATTTGAACACTTGCTTTATTGCTCCCTGTGTGACCTTAGCTTTGAGACCTCTTTTATAAAGTCCACCTGCCCGAGTACATGAGGATAAAATAAAGATAAACTACAGATCACTGAAATTTTCAGTAATGTTGCTGTTCTTCCATTGAGAGAGTTGCGACAACTGTTTGATGCCTTTTTTCTCTTTGGGGCAAGTGTTTGATGTCTTCATGAAATAGCACTGTGCAGAAATCTACACAGCATGCCCATCCCCAGCACATCTGCCCTCAGTGCAGGACAGTGATTGTTCACTTCATACAAAAATTAAAAGTTGCAGAATGTACAGAGAACATGCTTGATTTGCTTTTGTCTGTGTAGGAAGGTTTTCAACTTTTTTGGAGATGGAATAAGGAGAAGCACCTACTTGCATTCCTTGACATTTACTGTTCAGAATCTTATTTTCAGTTACTTCAAATTTTGCCTAGATGTAACTACTTGAGCTAAATGATTTTGGAAAATTCTGAAGGTATTCACTCAGTAACATAGAAAAATATTTGCTAGTCTGAATTTAAAATAATTGTGAATTATGAGTGTCAAGTAAGTGGTCAGCGTTTGGCAGGGAGGGGCTGCTGTCTCAGGGCTGTGCCCTTTGCCTGTCTATTGAAAATTTGCGCCAATTTGCCCAGGTTCACACAGCTAAATATAGACTTTATTTGTCAACATTGCTGTTGCCTGAAGATTTTTTCTACCCTTCACATGCTTCAGGTTTTGCAGTGAAGATGCTGGCTGTTCCTGGCTGAAAGGGGAAAGGAGAGGAAAGCTGCCTGACAGATGGAAAGGGAAGAAGTAGATCTGCATAGGGAAGCGTAGGAGAGCTGGGGAGCAGGAACCCAAGGTAGAGAGCTGGGGGGTGGGAATCCAAATTCTTGTGGCAAGAATATGGAAAATGAAGCTTGTGCCCATACAAACTTTTTGGAATGAGACATAACTTTTTGTGCCTGATTTCTAAGTTGGCCAGGCGTTGCATTCAGTGTGTCGTTATGCTTCAGCTAATAAATCCTGCTGCAAAATAAATGAGAATTAATTGGGCAGGGTATCTTAGATTAGATAAACCAGGTCTGTGACCTAGGGAACTTGGTTTATCAGGACAATGAGCTAAGATAACAGGGAGTCAGGTTTTAAGAGGTTCTAGAAAATGATGTACATGAAAATGGAATTAAATACTGTTATATCGTCAGGAATTCTACATGGAAATATTTCTGACATTTCTCAATGTTTCAGTGTTTAAGTTTGCAATATAATCTTTTTCTTTTAGCACCGGATGTATGAGTACATATGCATATGTCCCCTTCAAATTCAAATCTGCAGTAGCATAGGCTCTTTCTGTAACTTTTAAAGCGAAAAGCGGATTTATAGAGTATCATATAATTCAGGATGGCAAGTATATGTCAATGGACATATGACAAGTATATGACAGATGGAAGCACTGTAAAATCTGGCTTTATCATCATTTCACTATGTTGTGCTATGGAAATGCTTGGTTTTATTTCCTCAGCATGGTACAATTTATTTAATTTCCAGGAGTCTTCTGCCTACACATGGTGGTTGCTGTTTGATGAGGCAGAGAGATACAGAATTTCACTGGAGAGAGACATACATAGCTCCGTATTGAGCAATTTATTTTTGCCCTTATGTTATAGGACCATTCTGATTAAAAGAATATAGTTGTCCTTTGTGTATGAAAACTTATCATCTTTATAGAAACATACACATATATGTGTTTGTGTGTGAGGTAATCAGAAAGTATTGTGCAAATTCATTACCCAAAATGTTCTAATTGGCGATCCCAACAAAGATGGTAAATCACTGATTAACATTTCTGCTAATAATTTAGAAAAGGGACTACAAGTTTCATGATATATATAGGATAAATCTATGTTTAGGTTTGCAAATAGTAGCTCTGTTTCTAAAATTTTAAATGCGTTCCTATATCCTTTGAGAGGGCATCTAATATAGATACCCTCCTCGTGTGACTTTCAAATCTAAATGTTGATGAGTAGTGTCGTCATTCTTTCCAACATGAATATTCCTAACCTACATAAGGTAACGATAGAAAAATCATTCTATGTCTAAAGGCAGATAGCAGCTTTGCCAAAGAAAAGTCCATAAGGATGTTTAAGAACAATATCATGTTTTACTGCTATTTTTTCAAAATATCAGTACTGTATACTTCTACTTTTCTACTGTATACTTGAATCTTAATGCCCCCACAATATTACATTTTATTTTATTATGGTCACAGACTCCCTCTGTACCTAAGTTATGAATGCGTTCTAGGATTCAGCCTGTAATATAGCTTAGGCAGTGCAACATACTCGTGAAAAGTATTCACATTAAATACTGATAATCTAATATTCACCAATCAAATATTAATAGAATGATGTCTCTGTCTGTACAGCAGGTAGCTTGCTTATGACATGAAAAGTAGTCGTCAGTGCTAAGTAAAGGTAATGTCGATTTTTATTTTTCAACCTCTGTCAATTTAGGACCCAGCTACTTGGGAGCTGGATCTTTGCCACGATCACTTGTATCCTCATCAGAAGGATGACTTGGGGCCAATATGGTCCAAAATTAGGCCTAAAAAAAGAAGGTTTTTATGTAACTTACATCTGTCAGAAACGTATTTGTATTTCTCAGTTTTTCTCTCATCTTGAGGGCATATTTGCCGTGAGCTCTGAATTCTGTGTTTTCCACTTCAAGTTATTCATTGCGTGTTCTTGTTCAGGTTACAGCGGGCAACTTTGCCTCCTGTGCTACATCTGAGAGCATGACTCCTTGGGAGAGTTATATATCCTAGATTCTCTATTCAGCTCCCATCATGTTGCCATACGTGGCTACGAGAAAAAGCCTGCCAGACGGCTGGGTATATTGATATTATCAGTTCTCTGGCAATAGTCACTGCATGCTGTTTCTTATTCAGGAACTGCAAAAGCTTAATAAATATGAAGGGTGCTGTGATAGTCATCCCATCGCAGAAAGAGGCCTGGGGGTTTTGCCCCAAATTCTCTTTTGTTTTGTGAATCCACTTTTGGGTCCAAGTTCAGGGGCTGTGTTTGAGGAAAAACCCCGTCAAAGTGCTGTCTAGTGATTGTAATAACACTTATAGAAAAGCCTTTACAATTTCTACGTAGTGTTATCACTGACTCCCCAACTTAGCATTGCAGCGCTTCTGTGAGACAAAGAAATTGTATACAAAATACCAGTTTTCTTTCCCAGGGTCGTTCAGGGAGCTAGTGCTAAAAAATTGAACATAACTTTTCTGAGGCTAGAATCAATACACTAACTACTGCTCAAGTGGTGCTGGGAGGATATTACCTGGTCCTGGGGCACCCAGTAGTAGTCCGAGAGACAAAAAGCTTAGGCTCTTATTTTCGCAGTAGGGATAAAATGGCCTCCAAGGTGTTGTTAAAAAGGTCCTCTTGAAAAGTTCAGATTTCATGAGATTTATATGAGATGTATTGGCTTATTCAGAACTTTAATTAAAAATCATAGAAGGTCCTTTAGTTCATTAATTGAAGATGGTTGCCTGTAAATGAGAGATTAATTTATGCTTGTTTTTAATTGTTGGGTGCCACCACAATTGGTGCTGCATAAAAATACATACAGTACATAAAATATGAATTAAAACAAGTGAATAATTATAACCACATCAGCCTAAAGGCAGGAGGCATTTTAATATCAGAGTCTAGTAATGGTGCATGAATTAAGAAGGATTAATTTTTCTGAGACAGTTCAGAAGTATTTAGCCTTTATTCTGCCCTTATTTAAAATGCCTCATATAATACATCTCAGTATTTTACATAATTTAAGGTTTCATAAAGCATTTTGTTCTCTCCCTGTGAGGTTCTTCAACATACTGAAACACTCCTAAAATCTTAGATCTACAAACCGTAATCTTTCCAAACAGATCGTTTGTTCTTTGGCTTTGCATTGGTAATCTGTAGTATCAGTGCCTGTTAGAGATCAGCCTCCTCCGTCAGTGAGGGGCTTTGCTTATGGAAATGGAAATATACTTAGATAAATGTATATATCAATATAGATAAAGACATTCCACAATGGTCAGAACGTCACAGTTATCACACTGTTTAGCATTAAGGTGTCCTGAAAAAAGGCTTATATTCTCTTCTGCAGAGTATTATTTCATTTATTTGGGTAGCAAATGTGCAGCAGAAAGCAGTCTGCTCCACTGGTGGACAAATCTGAGAAAAGACAAGAATCTGTGGTTCTGTATTCTGTATGAACGATATGCATGGTTTAGGACACATACTACAGAGAGAAACTGGTTCAGCAGCGAGACTGATGACCATCTGCAAAGTATTTCACAACATGCGCAATTATGAATCTTTTTTTTCAGTGACTGTTCAACTGGAGTTAACTATATAGCTAAAAACAAGAGTCTCTAAGGGCTTTTCTAGACTTGGCTCAGATTTTTGCAGGAAGTTCATGTTACCAAAAAGTGAGGCCGTTACTGGCCTGAGTGTGTCGTAGCAGATAGTACAGCTCTGACAATAATGTGCCCGAGTAGATATCAGGAGTTTTTTATTTAAGAAACTGAGCAACAGAAGGTTATGTAGTGAAAATGAAGACAATTCCTAAGGGAAAAAACAAAATAGAAGCCTTACCAGTTGTAAAAATTTCACAAGAGAGCAGAAGTTGGATTACCGTATTAACGCCATTATTAAGTTCTTGATAAATGCTTTACGTATGAATATTAACGCAAGATAGCCTGGATTCAAGCTATTCACAGAGCATGGAAACATCGTCTCAGCTTCCTGAATGCATCTGTCAGCGTATCCTTTGATCCTGCTTTGTAACACGTCTTCTATTTCAGTTCTGGGTTTCTGGGCCTTTCCTCTGCAGAGCCTTCCAACTCGAACAGATTATTTCAAAATATGTGGTAGCTTTGTGATATGAACAAACATCTGCTGGGATCAGATTCTTTAAAGTATATATGAATAGTAAATTAGTTAGATGGAGCTCTTGTATGCCTGAAAAGTGTTTCAGTTCCCTCAGCATGTGAGCTTTCTCTACATCAGAAAGCAAATCACAATCAAAGAGCCTTACGTGGGTTTTATATTTTGACCTTGGGCAAGTCACTGAGGCCCTCTGTGGCATGGTTTGAAGCTCACATTCCTGCATGTGCAAAATGCTAATGTTCTGTGCATCAAGGTGTACATTCGTCTTTTTTTTTTTTCCTGTGTAGAAACATATGAATACTGGAGCTGCCTATTTTTTTTTCAAAGTTTGTAAAACTTTTTTCTTTTTTTTTTTTTATTACTTTTGGCCAGTGCTATCTGCACATCTTGCATGTGTGTTTCCAGTCCCTATCTGAACATTTTACCCCTATCTGCTACTTTAGCAGCAGAAGTTCTTCTGCAGTTTACAGCACAGAGCTCCTGAGTTTTGCCTCTCTACTCTTCTTGGGTTTTAATCTTGGCTACAACAGCTTCTGTGACCCCAGAGTTAACAGGCTGTCTCTGTTCTTTGGCTATGAATGCTTCTCTTTCTCCTATGGGAAGAACAGTACAATTATTTTTATTTATTTTTTATTTTTCCTAGAAAAGAATGGTATGACCTGAGAGGCTTTGTTTTATATTAACTTTCTTACTCTTAAAACTATAGCTGAGGATTTTGTGCACAGTTTTGTACCCCTTGGGGTGTTATGAGGTGATTAAACTACTGAACTACTGCCCATTTGATGGTCCCCCAGGGTCTCCCACTCCAGGGCACTGTAGGATTTCTTGACTTTAGGAAGTGCTAATGCTGCTCTTATCTATCTACCTTTCTGTCTTCCCTTCCCCCTGCTCCCCTCACCAAGTGTTTCTAATAGCGATTATTCTTTTTCAAAATGTGACTTTAGGAGTAGGAAAATTCTTTCTCTGCTGAAGGGGTAAAGGCACAGTTGTCTGCAGGCTTTGCTTAGCTGGCCTCGCTGATCCCAGAGCCACGCCAGCCTTCTGCTGGACTGCAGCTCAAACATTTGAAGGAGCCAGACTCGAAGAGAAGTACCCAAAAGGAAAACAGGAATCCACTTTTCCTGACATCTCTGTTAGAAAGCGGCAGAAGCACGTGGCTTCCTGTCTTCACGGGACGTGGAGGACAAGGTAAGTAGTTTGGGCATGGTGAAAGCATGAGACCAACAAAGCTGCTGAGCAGCTCCTGAGGACAGCAATGTGGGTGATGCAAGACCTTGTCCCTTTCAGATTTTGCTGCAGGGTGTTTGCCAGAATAAGCATGTTTCATCCCTTCCCGGAGAAATTATGCTGGTTGCTTAAAGAACCTTCTGGTTATGAACCACAAGCCTTGCAGAGGTGAGCAGTTGTCTCTGCAGATCACGTTTCCTGCATTTAACCAGGAAAGGTAACTGCTGTTTATGTCAGGTTTCTTTTGTCTGAACTTCTGATCTTTTCCTAAAAATTGAAACAAACAAGGAGGAGGGGGTTATTGAAATTTATAAAGTTATGTATAGGGTTAATCAAGAACCGTTGTTGAAAATGATGCATCTTTTTCCTTCTTTGCTTGGACAGGCTTCCTGGAATTTCTGTTTTAGCATTTGACCTTTCCCCCGTCTTTAAAGCTTTTCAAATATTCTTCAGTTTGGGTACAGTTTTTAAAATTTCTGATATACTTGCCTCAGCTGTGTCAATGCACAAAGGAAATAATCCTTGATCTTTCTGGAGAGCCTATCCCAGCTAAGAAGATAAGTTGTGTCTGGGATCAAGTGTTCAGACTACAACTGTCCAGACGAGCCGATGGGTGACATCATGCCTTCTCTCAGAGGCTTGTTTTATACAGTCATTCCTTTCCTTATTAGCTGCTTATCATTCCTCTGCCTCCCAGCGCTGCTTAACTTTATGTTGACTTTTCAGTTAGTTCTTTTAGCTTTTTTCTGATTCCGGGGACAACATCTAATTTGAGCAAAAGTACTTTTTGGTATTTGCTCAATGCCTTTGGAACGCAATTTTTATTAATGGAAAAAAGTAATGGGCAAAGAATAAATTATAAGACATTGTGCTCCCTTTCATCTGTTTCACCTAAAACACTGGATGATGAACAGATATATTTGTTTGCTTGTATTCAGAGATTAGTTTTATTTCTTTTTATTCTTTCAGCAGACAATGCACACTGATGTGTTTTAAAAAGCATATAAAAACATAAAATCCCATGAAATAATACTGTTGTGCATGTAGGAAAAGTTTGCTTAGTTGTTTGTGTTTTGCTGAGGTAAACATAGGACTTTCTTATGCTTTTTGCACTGAATGGAAAATTTATTTTAATTATGCTACCTTAACTTGGATTGTCAGTTTAAATTCACCTGCTGAGTGCTATCAACTGGTGTTGGCATCTTTATTTGTGCTTGAAGATGTCCATATTCGTTACTGGATTTCTTTAGCTTAACAAAGCTTGGAATTAAATGCAGCCCACAAAGCAAGCATTTATCATTCTGCGATGCATTGAGAGCTGGTGCTGCTAAAGGAAAGTATTGTTTCGGGCATTAACAGTCCAGTCTGATTATGGAACTCTTGTCCATTTCTGGTGGGAACCACTGCAAGAACAACATCATTACCATCTGTGTCCTCAGCAGAGCCTTCGTATCTGAACGTTTAGCATTTCAAAAATCCTACAGATGTTGATATTGCATTATTCATTTAGTTAGAGACTGCCACAGCTGTGTACTTTCCTGTATATTCTTTCAAACAATCTGGCAGCAGAGTCTAATTTGAGCAGTGCAGAGTACAGACTGCAATTTTGATGGGTATGACTCTGGTATACATGATTTGTGCCTATTTGGCAAACTTACAATCTCTGAAGAAGCAAAATGGAGTATTGTCACTGCACTCCAGCAATTTCAGTATTCCAATGACAATTTAATGGATTGAAAATGAACATGCCTTGTGTACATCTGAATGTTCTTGTGGTACTGATATTAGTTTAGAGAACCCTTTCAAAGTAATACATCGACTTGTCAATCAGTAGATTGATGGAGTGAAAGAAGTGATGTATCAGAGAAAGCAAGGGAAATAGTGAAGGAAAAGGAAGGAGTAAAATAATAGAAAAAAGGTGGGAAAGAGATGGAAGAAATGGAAGAGAATGTGAAATGGAATGTATATTAAAAAACTGCAAAGAAGGAAGCAAAATGGAACACAGAAAAACAAAAAAGGAGGAATCATTGAATTAAATGATAAGGAGGAAAAGAAAAACTCCAGCTGAGAAAATATCTGAAGTATGGACTTTAAATACCATCTGAGTTAGCTACTTGAAAATGGAGCAGATTCAAAAACACAGTTTCTAAAATATTTCTAGTGAGTAATTGGTTAAAAATACTCTGCTTTTGCTATGACTGCACACCAGGAAGAAAAGGGTATTGGAATCCAAATTGCCAAATGTCCATTGAATAAGATTCTTCCCCAGGAATCAGCACAAATGGGTACAAAGCTCTGTTTGTTTATTTCTACTCATAGAATCTGATATTGGAAGTTAGTCAATTGCTTGAAAGCAATTTGTTTTCATAGCTTGTGACTGGGGAGCCAAATCCCAAGAAGCTCTGCAAACTTTACTAAAAATACTTTAAATCCATAACAGTGATACCGAATGTGAAAGATGAACTCATCTCAGTGATGTCTCCCAGAAAGAGGGTTGGTGCTTTCTGAATTTTTAGGGAGTCGGCTCACCCTTTTATTTTTTTTTCATAATTTTTTTTTCATGAGTTCAATGTTAATCATCAAAAATAACAAATTCACAAGAGAACATTGGATGATTCTTTTGCATAATCTGTTGGAAGAAAGATCAAAGTAAGAACATCCTCATCCTATCGTCCTGAGTTTCATTGAGTGATAGCAATGGAAATCAATGTTCCAAATCCAATGAAAGAATACGAATAGTCATCTCTGCTGCTGCCATCTAAATTAACCATCTCAATTTGGGAAATATTTACCCCTTCTAGCATGGCAAAGTAGCAGCTTTTGTTTGACTAACGTGGGATGGACAGACTGTAGGAATATGAATTCTGTGGGCGAGGGGTTTGCAAGGGAATGCCCACAGCTTTTTACCTCTGTGTGGCTGCCACAAGTTTTCCTGTGTTTTATCTTCCCTGCCATGAATAATCGATGTGGGAGAGGAGAGCCATCCTCACAGCTGAAAGCAGTAACTGGTTGGTCTACAAGGGATGTAGTCAACTGGTTCTTCCGTAGCTCACCAGAAGAAGAATGGGAAGCCTGTTTTTTCTCCACCTCATGGCATTACCTTACTCCTCCTTTGTTCTTACAGTTCTCTTTTTCTTAGGGAAACACTGGTTTGCCAGCATGTTCTGGACTCTGACAGGATGTTTTTTCCAGGGTCAGAAAAAATGAATTTCTCCCTGGACAAGACATATTTTTTCTTTTCAGCTCCCACACAGCAGCCGGGGCGCATAGGCAGTTTGAGAGGCAAGGTTAGGGCTGTGCATGGCTTTAAATTTCACTCCCTCTAAGTAAATGCCACTGGCTTTCTTAATCCTCATCTGTAGAGATGAAGACTCCTGGGCTTTTAACTCCAATGAATCCTTGCTCTGGAACTCTGCAGGGAGAACTCAATGTCATCATCCTACACTTGTGTGCAAATTCTGTAGTCTTACTGAACTGAACTCTAAATAGCACTTTGTGATCTTTACAGAGGAGGACCACACTATTTCACCTCTCTTCACTTTTCCTTTGGGATTAGTTTAATAAAGTTCCCACCTGTCAGATGCAATCTATTCCACTTGCCAGTGTCTTGCTTATCTAGAGAAAAAAAATTAACATCTTTTGGGACAAGTGTAATGAAACACCTGTTCAGTGCCCAGTAACAGCCAAGCCTGTAGAGTTCAGTTCACGTGAAGAACCGGAGGAAGCACAGTTGGTCAAGAGTGGATTAGAACAGCGTTACAAAATCAGCAGTTTTTTCACCTTGAACTCCCTGTCCTATTTGGATTACCCAGATGGAACACAAAAGGGTGACAAAAATTATTTGTAGCATTCTGTATTACTGCAGAGAAAGACAAAAATATTTTGTTATTCCTAGAAGACTAGATTTGTAGGAGTAAGGAGAAGTATGGGACGAGTAACCCAAGCACTCATTTATTTTTGCTGCAAGACGACATTCAAATTAAAAGTGGTGATTTAAACACGTAAGAGGAACCACACCTCATGCAACATAGTTCACATGTGAAACTCATTGCCAGACAATATTCTTAACAGTATTGTTGGGAAACACTGGTCATTTACAGCAATAACAGGGAAACTGACAGTAACTTATACTATTATAGATATGATTTCAAATTGATCATATAGGGCATACAGTCTTAGATGTGAGGGTTAGATGCATAATTTTCCTATGGGATGAGTTATTTCTTAATTAGTTATTCTAAGTTTTTTCAATAGTATCTCTTACAGGAATGCTTCCTGCTTGAAACAGACGCTATTGGACAATGCTAGATTAAAAGTAGCAGTAGTCTAATATGAAACATAGAGTTGCTTTCTCATATATAACCTATCTAATGAATTCCTTACAAAGGAAAAAAATGGGCTACTTTAAAGTAGTTCTTTCCCTTTTTCTAAATTAAAAATAAATAAGATATTTAAAACAAATATTTATAATTAAAGGTCTTATTTTGTAAAGTTCTTGCTGCCATTGTTCTTGAAAAGAAGATAATATTTTTACCACATTTTAAAATCTAATCTAACTGTGAAGTATTATGATATCAAATGTAAATATTGTGTCTTTTCATTCAGAAGACACGCTCATTGACTACCACCAATATTATTAAGCTATGGACTTTCTAATCTACCCTGCAGCATTTTATCTGTAAACCAGTGTGAAAATGAAAATATGAAATTAGATAATGATGTGTAACATCTTTCCCCACTCCCCTTCTAAAACCATTTTTCTCTTCCTCCTCCTGCTTTTTAAAAAATATTTTTACCCTGATTTTTAATGTTTTCCCCTTGATCCTTAGCCATCCATGATTCTTTGATGAAGTCTAATTTTACCAGCATTTTGTGCAGTAACTTTTGCTGAGTTTTATTAACCAGGAGTGTACTTTGATCTTTTCTTTACATGTCCATACTTCTCAACATCAAACAGCAAAAATCCTGGAAGCCCTAGCAGGAAAAGAAAAAAACGTCTTAAGCGACCATTGAAATTCATGGGGCAAGTTGAGTTTTTACTTGTGACATTATGAGAAATCAAAGGTTTTAGAGCCTAAAGACAGCTGAGGTAGGGGCTAGGATGTAAGATCAATGATATCCATTGTGGTTATAGGAGATGGGGAAAAGGATCGGACACTACATAAACAAGAAACCTCCAAACAACAGCAAAACAAAACTGCAAGAGAGGGGGCTGTGGGAAATCGGTGAGTATATCCACCCATTCTATATCCACCCATTCTAATCTGAAAGGACACAGCGCTGTAAAGGGATTTGTGTAGGGATCTAGCCACGTACATATGATCTCAAGTTCTGTGTTCAGGTTGTCCCCTTTCAGTCAGTTTTATCTGTTTCCAAACTGTTATTACTTTTTCAAAAACCCCATTACTTTGCTGTGAATTATACTAACCAGAAACTTGAGGAGGGCAACTGTGAGAAAAAAGTATTTTTAATTTTTAACTTTCTGGGAGCATTATTAGTTTAATGCAGAATATGAGAAAATGGCCCTGTTTAGTTTTTCTTAAAAAATGAAGTCCTTTCTAATTGTTTTAGAAACATTATATTAAAGACAGATATACTTTCAGACCATCACATTTTCTAATGCTCCTAGGAGCCGTGTTTATTACCAGGCCCCGCTGTGCGGGAGTGACATGTACAAAGAACAGAAAATTTTTCCAGTGTAATAAGAAGGGGCACCGTCTTTTGTACATTGGTGACTAGATAGCACGAGCACTGCGCTGGATTTTCTGTGAATGGCTGTTTCCTTCTCTAAAATAATTTATCTCAGTCGTGTTTCTGCCTCACTTAGGTGTGCTCTGCACAGAAGTTCTCCCACTCTGCATGACTTCTGTAGGAAAACACTTCTGAAGTGTTTTAGAGGGAAGAGAAAGCGCTCTTCATTTCCCCCACTTGTTTAGAAAGAGTTCAGTTTTACATTTAATAAATTCACTCTTGCTTTGAGATTTTATACATAAAAATGGGCTGATTCCTTTAGTAAGGCCATGCAGTATCTGGCTATGTGCAATATTCTTTAGAATAGTTGCAGACTATGAATTCTTCAGCTAACTCATGCAAGTTTGTTCGTTCTACCTGCAGAGTTACCCAAGCCCATGGAGAAATCCCCATGCATTAAGAAAAGTGAGGACATCACAGAATCATAGAATGGTTTGGGTTGGAAGGGATCAGCTAGTCCAACCCCCCTGCAGTGAGCAGGGACATCTTCAACGAGATCAGGTTGCTCAGAGCCCCATCCAGACTGACCTTGAATGTTTCCAGAGATGAGGCATCTACCACCTTTCTGGGCAACCTGTTCCCGATGTCTCACCACCCCAGTTGTGAAAAGTTTCTTCCTTATATATAGCCTGAGAAGATGCTCTTGAAAATAACTTTCGTTTTTGTGTACAGCTTTTTGAGGTTGTACCTACCCTGATGCCTTTTTTCATTCTCTCCATTGCTGAAAGTGGGCAGGATATTCCCTTTCAGTTTTCATTTTCCAGAAAATATATGATGTTCTGCTTTACAAATGACCAAAACATTCCAGACCTTGGGGGTTTTTTCTAGTATGTTAAACAATAAGTCTACAAGTACTAAGTGAAATTTCTTGAGCTCTGGATTGTTTCATTTATTAAAACCACAGTTCCCTGCAGGATGGTCAAAATTATACATCTGATTTGCTTTCCAGAATTATAAAGTAAGAAAAATTGCCAAGAGGTGAGAAAAACTACATAGCTGATAGCACTGGTCCCCGTGTCAGACAGCACTTAGTTGTTCCTACAGTCTGTAGCAATGCTTCAAAATCTTTCAGGCACTACGTCCACAGCATCCCTTCAGTTTTCTGCATGCATTATGGATTCTTCTCTTGTGGAAAACATTCCTGCTTTGAAGTGTCAGGGATTTTATTTTTTCACAACAATCGTTTTTAAAATTGTCTTATCTTGTTAGCTGCAATATTAACATTAAACCTTTTTTTTTTTCTTAATTATATGCAAATTGCAGCAGAGAGAAGAACCTTGTGCTAATGGACCAGACCTATCACCTCCTAAGACATGAGAAGTAAATGAAAATGTAGCTAATCACATCGTTATCCCTTGTGTGAGCGGGTCAATGCAAAAAATAGCAAGGATGCTAGAATATGCTACAGTGGAATATGTGACAAGGTATGTAGAGGAATATTTATACAGCATTTTCTCAAACTGTGAAAGATGTCTTTCTCAAGTTTAGGCTCTGACAAGGAGCCTGAGTGGAAGTTTACCTCAGACTATATTCAATGTCTCACTAAAGTCATCATTTTCTATTCGTAGTATTTGGGTACTTTCTTGAAGCAGGGCATAAAGACCTTGCCTTCACTAAACTTCCCCAACATTTTTCTTTTAAAATAAAAAAGAAAAATTACATTAATGAAATATTCAGCCCAGAATCTCCTTGCTGCAGTTTCAGATTGTAATAAATGTACTTGGTTTCAAGAAAGATAGTAAAGCTTTTGTAGTTCCGTAAGATTTCAATTATAAATTAACATTAAATGGAAAAGTTTGAGTAGGTTATATCCTTTGAACTTAATGGCCCAGATCCTCGGCTGCTGGTAAGGAACACACAAGGCAGCTCAGGTGAAGGGTATTCAGGGATGTCTTTCAGCATTTCTTACCAAGCTGTTGCTTCATACAGGACAGGGAACCCAGGAAACTACTCTAAAATATGGCCACTGCTAATTGCATTTACAGTAATTGCAGCTGAAAGATGGGGGGGGGCTGGACTTCATTATTTTTTGCTGCCTCTATTTTAGGATGATCAGATCTCTCTTAGTTTATATTGTGGGAATAACTTCCCAAATTAATGCCGGGAGATACCCATGATCTCAAGAAATCATGTTAGCAATTGAAAAAAATCAACACTCATGCTGTTTTGGCTACTTCATGCTATTGAGTGATTTTATTTTTTTTTTTTTTTTAATGCTGCCTCTAAAATTGCCGTGCATGAGTTTTCACAGGTAGTCAGCTTCAGATCGTCTTTATGGCAGCACAGGTCTCTGAATGATGGGGTCGCGCATCTTTTTAGAGGCAAAACACATAATGAAATAATGCTCACCACCAGAATTACATAAAAGGAAATCAATGTTTAGCTTCTCCACTTATTTTCATTTATTTCCTCACATGTCTTATGTTTAATATGCCTTTGTTAGGCTTTGGTATTAGCTTTAAAAAAAGTTTAGTAGAACACTAATGCTGTCTTATGCACATCACAAAATACCGCCCCCCCCCCCCCCCCCCCCCTTTTCCCACTCTTTTCCTTCTCCAGAGTAATTGTGTATTGATTTGTTCACAAGGAAGCTCACAGGAAGCAGCAAAACTCCTACGGATAGTTTTTCCACAGATGAAAGTACTAGAGTCAGAACTATTTTCACTCCTTGTGTGTTGTAGCCTTAGTGCAATCTGCTGTCAGCGTAAAGCTGTTAGCATTTTTAAAATACACCTTATCTAGACAAAAAAATCCCATCTACCAATGTTGGCAAATGTGTTTGGTTGCTAATGACAGCTTATTTCTCGCCTTTTTCTTTCAAAATCCTGGATAGTGAACAACTCTGCTAAGCCCTCAAACTGGACTATTTCTTTTAGTATTTTGCTCAGGTAGCTGTGTTGGGAAGAGAGGGGATGGGGTCAGAGGGTTGGAAATCTGCATAGTTTTTATTTTTGCATTTTCTCCAACAAAATAGGAGATTTTGATCCTAATTCTTGCACGAAGCAAACACCTGACATTCAGGTGTCTGAAACCTGTTTGGATTTTGCAAATCTGTCAAGTAAACAGTGTCCCCTACCTTGTCCCCCCCAGTTTTTGATGACACTTTTTACAACCCCCCACAAGCATGATCTAGGTGGACTGAAGCTTGGGCTCTTCTCTGGGAGCAACAAGAGTGTGTGCCCCCTGCAAAGGAAGCTCTGTAGCACTAAGTAATTCTAATCAGAAGTCAGGATAGCAACAGAGATCATTGCAGACTCAGACTGTGCTCACTTCGGGGGAAATTATGAATAGTGCTGGTAGGGTGGCGGCACATCCCTCTCACCTCTGCTTAACCCAGCCCTCTCACCCCTTTCCACACCCAGGTTCTATTTCCCCAGGGATCCACACTCCGAAAAGGATGCATCAGAAATGGCCGCTCCATGCTTCCACGTTATGCAGGGTCTTTGCATAAGAAGTTTCTCAAGAAGTTACTGGCCATAGTTTACTGCAGCGTGAAACTGAAATGAAGGATTTACCTTCCCAAAGATGCTTAACTCTCTTCTGGTACGCCAACGTGAATCTATTCATCAGGTGTTTTCTGGTTTTACTCATTTTGTTCCTCTACGGTGAGGAACACTGTGATAAAGGTTTTACCAAAAGTATAATTTTCTCTTATCAATATCTGTTATTGAAAATATCTGAAAATACATACTGCTGCCTGTAGTTCATGTGACAGAAAAATCTTCTGTTGACGCTGTACAGTTGACTACAAGGGAAAATGGGTTGCAGAATTTATTCTGAGTACAATGAGAAAAAATGGGCGCTCTGCTGCATTGAGAACTGGAGGATTCTCTGAGGAAGTAATTCTATAGAGCAGGTACAATGTTGATTTGTTTTTTTTCTTGTAAAAAAAAAAAACAACCAAGTTTTATGAAGAGATTTTTCCATCCAGAACTATCCTTGTGCCTTTGTCTTCCACCTGAGGTACAGGCTTACTGCAGTGTAGTAGGCTATATCTCCAAATACTCAGTGCTTACAATGCTGAGAATAGGTACTTTTACTGGAAATTTTACCAGTGCTTCATTGAGGGCTTGATCCTCTTGTTCTGCGTAAGGCATTTGACTTTCCTAGCCTTGATGCCATATCAATCTGCACAAGAAGTGCAGCACTTGGGAGAGTCCAGTAAGGCTTCCATTGAAGCTGAAACTCTTTTTCCTATCAATATTACGGAGTCAAATCCTAAACGCGGAAGCAGTATTGCAGAACAATGAACTATCTGTTGCTATTTTGATTCAGAAAGTAACTTATCTGCTTTTATACTTCAGTCTATTATGTTCAGAATGTGAATTTTTACAGTTTATTGCTACTGTATTTTAGTCTCACGTTTTTCTCAGTGGTGGGTGAAGCTCTACTGTTTCAGAGACCTGCTGTGCATGCAGTACAAGGTACGCACACCGTGACTCATCGTCATGGCCATTTCCAACCTGTAGGAAATCTTTAACCTTCCCACACACGTACACTTTATGTAAGGTGTAGATTCTCCAACACGAAGCCCGTGTGTGCAAGCATCTCAAAACATGTTGCTAGCCTTTCCAAAAGGCTCGCTGGGGACTAATATTGGGTGCTTGCTTTGAAGTCTGCGCTCAGGCCCATCACAGCCCCTATCTCTGTGCATAACCATTGCCTGGGTCAGGAAGAGAGAGCAGCAACTGCTTTTCAGGTTTTTAGTACGGCAGTCTTTATGTGAGGTCCTCGCTTCAGCACATAAATCTCTGTGCAGTGAAGTCTTAATGTCCTGAATTAGGCGTAAAGACTTCAGGAAGTTACTCCGTACACGCTTAGGTGGCGAAGCCTGACCAGTGCCTGAAGACTTATGGGCTGAAGTGAAACCTCTGGGGAGGTGTTAGACCTCTGAACAACCAAGTGTTTCCATTAATCAGACCATGGCTAATCAAGGTATGATTACCTTGAAACATGCAAATTGTACAGCAATAGATGAAAATTTGATACGGAGTCCCCAAAAGAGGGATATCATTGTGTGTGTGTTCAAACGCCCAGCCGAATCCCAAAGTCAGTAGCAAATTTTAAGGAACCCAATTTCACACTCTTTCTTCTCAGTCACAATCAAAAATCACACTCAACATCGTATCCGCTGACTATTGATCTTCATTGTTCATCTGCTTAGCTGATGAAACTAGGGCTGTGTCATGTAAGTAGGACAAATTACAAACTTTAGTCTGCTGGAACCTGGCTATCCCTCTTCCATGGATACATGAAAAGAGAGATTTTGATAAGGCTGGAATGACAATAAATAAAAGTAGTGTTTTATTTACTAACAGTGCTACAGGCAGTGTTACTAAGTAGTGCCACAGGCATCATTGAATGTTTTATAAGGAAAGTGAATCTGGAGGTTATGTGAATTTTAATGACCTACATTGACTGAAGGTCATAAACTGCTAAATGTTTTTTAAGTTGGTTATCTAGTTGTTTCACACAAGTTAATACAAACATTTGAATATCCTTAAAGGCAAACATTATATGTGCTGTCAGCTCCCAAATATTTTCTTTTTAATTTGTGTTTTATTTTGATTGGTAGAAGGGGCGCGGTGGTTGAAGAATTGTTTCTGTTTGGTAACATTGTCTTCCAAAGCTAATGTCTGCATATTAAATGGCTTTTCACTCATTCTAATATTCTTGGTATACTAAACAGTTACTGAAGCTTTCTAGAACCACTACATGCATCATAGAGATATTTAGCATCATAAAGTAAATGGCTCTGAAAACTAATGGTGATATAATTTGCAACTTTCCCAATTCAGTTTTAAAGTACTTCCAGAATTTCTTTAAAGGCTTCTTCACTCCGCTCAATAAAAACTTTCCCACTGAGACCAGTGGGTGTAGCACCCGACCATTAAATGTATATCTACTATAGTGAACTCAAATACATATAGTATCCCATTATTATTAGCTATTGAGAAGCCTCAAATGTATTTTTCTCTAGCTTTCTGTCCCACCCCTCTCAATCTGCATGTGTTTTTAAACTGAAGAATCTCAGGTACAGGGAAGAGCAAATATACATTTTTTTTTTCTATTACTACAGTGTATATCTGCCTTCTAACTTAAAAAATAGAAGTATTTTGCTCTTGCCCTACTTTGAATTTTCTATTGCTCATGAAAATAGACAGTTATAAATATTGTGTCCTTTGAATCATTAGTAAGTTTGGTTTTAGTGCTCGTCAGACAATCTTGTTAAAAGACTGAAGTCAAATTGTCCTTTTTGTGCTAGGCTTGTTTTCCATAAATTGCCGGAAAACAATTTATTCAGTCTGTCTTTCTTCCAGTAATTGATTATGCGGATATTATTTATCGTACCGCTGCAAGCACATCTTTGCATAAATTGGATGTGCTTTATCATTCTGTGTTACATTGTATTTACAAATGCTCTATTTTCTGCTCATCATTGACGACTTCATTCCGTGGTAAACTCGTCTTCATTAGAGGGGCTGAAGCATTAGCGTTCATTTATCAGCAAGGGAATTTGGAGAAAAGCCCCACCGTATTTTCTCTCTTCAGCAAATTCTTTTCCCCAACAAATATGCTTTCAAACCCTATAGTTGTTTTTGTCCATGTGAAAATTCAATACATAAGAATAATGATTTTCTTCTTAGCACCCCCACCCTGCAGGTGTTTCTTTTAGCTGCTATTAAAATTTGGAAGTGACTTCAGTTTTTACAGTTTAAATAAAAGAGCTAATACAGTAAGGAGGTGCAGCACGCCTGGCATTTTCTCAGGTCTTAATGACTGTGTTCATCAGGTCATCCCTGTTAAGACAAGTTCCCAGACTAGCAATTTACTTGGTTAAAGGAAGGGTTGACTGGGTCTCTACACTGTTTACTGTCTTTTTCCTAGTCATAAATACTGCCCACGCATGATGTTTCAGAGTTTAGCTGAGTCCAGGGAATGCATTCACAAGTATGATTCATTTTCAGGCACGGAAAAACCTTTTCTCTTTATAGCTTTTTTCTTCATAGCTAAGAAAGTAGTATTTTGTCACTGCTGTAGTGAGATGTAATTACAGTAATTCATCTGCAGTCAAAAAATTTCAGGTTCAAAAATCTCCTCTGTGATTGCACAGGCATAAATGTTATGTTAAAACATAAAAGCTGATATTAGTGTAAATAAGGGCTCAACTTCCTGTGGAGTGCGAGGCATTGCCTGCTTCCACTGGAATTAGCAGGCAGTCTTATAAATTCACAGACTCATAAATTCACAGACTCAAGCCCCAGAATCTGAAATCATAGCCCTTCTTTCTGCATGATAATGGAGGACCCAGCTGCAATTGTTTTTGCTTGAGAAAGAGTTCGCAATGCCAGCACAATCCTTGTCCTTTACCCCGGTACCAGGAAGTCTGAGGAAAACTAACAGGAGAATCGATGTGTCATCCGTTATGTTGAAGCATTACAACGATTTTCACCTGCGTGACACCTTCTGTATGGAAGCAGTGAGAAGGAAATGGATCTCCCTCACCTGATCATTCAAGCTTGATGTGCACACATGCATGTATGAGATAAGGAGGTCTTGGTTTTAGACGTATATCATTGGAAGATAATAGAGTACCCATCCAGCACACTGTCCCTGAGCTTCTTCAGCAGAGATATCTTGTGACAAAATGGTAGAAAGCATGAGACTATTCCTTACCCTATTGCTGCTGAGTACCAGCTCATCATTGCTGGCACCCTCAGAGATGCCTATATTGTGAGACAGGAGGAAAAGAGAGCGAGACAGTGCACAGTCCAGAGCGTGAGTATTCACACAGCATATAGGACACCTGGACTGCATAATCCAGGTGGCGTTAGGAAGAGGAGGAATCGAAGAAAGGTGGGCTGCTTTATTATTATATTCCACTTTGTTGTTGTTGTTGTTATAATGGAGTAGACCTCTCAGTGTCTCTTTGCCTTTTTTATTTATTATTTTTGCTTGAGTTCTTTGAGAATAAGAACCAGTGCCTGATGAACGTCTAAAGGAAATAGGCATCACTCTGTAGCAGGCGGTTATGTGACTTATCTACCTTTGAATAATGAGGCTTGAGCCATAGTGTCTCCTCTGATGTTTTCTACGTTCAGATGAGTCACCACTTGGTTTTCTGGTTTGTGAAGTTGCCTTTGGGGATGCTAGTTCAACATGTGCATTGCATATGGAGCTATTTTAAAATTCTTCTTTGTAGGCCTCAGTAATCACCTTGACAGTCTTACTCATATATATATACAATTAGTTGTTGATATTGGCTTTTATTTGCAGCAGGTTTTTGTGAATCCACAGTCATTTTGAAATCCTCTTTTTAAGGAGAAAAAACTCCAGAAACTAAACAAGCAAACGTTTGTAGGTCACCTTTAAAATAGTTGCAGAATGTATGTCATTTATACAGATTTATATATAGGTATAGACATTTATAATATATAGGATACATTTGCATATATAAAATATACATATTTTGGTTTCCTTGATGTCACACATAATGCCTACACATATGCTTCTCTTTGTATGAATGATATTTCTTCTGGTGGGTGCTCGGTTGCTCCCGTTGCAGGGCTCCGATAAGGTTTTTCTGGAACATTTCCCATTCTATCCCTTGCCGTTTCGATTAGTTTCCTATTCCATAGAAAAATATACCTTATCTGATATGAATATGGAACCTGTGAAGTTAAATTTTGGTTTCTACAAGTAATGATTGCTTGCTTGAATGTTCACAGACAGAGAATCTAAAAGAGGCCTAAGCATAGCTGGAATGAATGAAGATTTAAATTTCAGCAGGCATTCATTGAAAGCTTTTTTTTCTTTAAAGGCATTCAGTTCTTCTGATGGTAAAGGATTCACCTAGCTCATGATTTGTAAAGGGCTGTCTGGACTTTATTGCTAATTGTAAGTCACTGTGCAGGCTCACCAGCCGTACAAAGAAAAATAAAGTCCCTAACCATACATCTTCTCTTTGCATCCCCTTCCTCAGGGCTTGCTTTATTTCCAAAACCACAAACTCTAAACCAGAACAAATCAACTCAAACTGCTCAGTAATAATCACCCGAGGCCCTTCCAGCCTTGGCCAGCTGGGAGAAGACAGCACGCAACCTCATCTTATGAGATTTTGTTTTGTACCGATCTTCTCATTCCTTTCACAACACCATCAAAAACACCATGACCAGTCCAATAACCCTTTTCATGGCAAATTGGCTTTAGCCCACAACACACTGTTCTTTTGCAGCAGCTGCGTATGCCAGTTTACCACGTTTTCACGTGTGTAACTCATTCCAGAAAAAAATGAGATAATTTTATGAAGAATCAATACTTCAAAATAGGGCCTTTCATAACCTGAAACTGCAAGGACTAGTGTTGAAGGGAATGTAGACAATTGCTGGGAAATAGTGAGACCTGGAGTCACTTGGAGTAACTTTTAATTAATTGATTAATCGACACATTACAACTTGTAGTGATTTTTGGATTGCAGGAAGTTTTGGGTTGGTTTTTAAAGATAAGCAGTATATCACTATAATGCTGTATGTGTTCAAATGAACTTCAGACTGCCTGTTCTCTGGATACTATCAAACAGGAGAAAATAATGGAAATACATATATAATATAATATATATATTATTATATAATAATGGGAAAACATATGTACATATGTTTATAGATATGAAACTTTTGGGATATGCAGGATATGAATATGAAGTATAAGCACGTATATTTGCGTGGGCATGCGAACCACTGACAGCGTGTCTCTTGCAAACTATGGGAATCCTTTTTTCCTGAAACTTTGCTTTCTTCCTAGGAAGGGGCAACCTGCCGCAGTATTTTGAAACCACTTGATGGATCATGTGAGTTGTTGTAGAGAAGAGCTACGCTGTCCGTCAGTTAGATGGCAATACACAGCCTGCACAAATCAAATTCACTTGGGGTTTTATTTGCCTCTGTAGCAGCTGAACAAATATCACAGAGATTGAACTTATGCTACCATAACTGGTAGTCTAATTTCTTCCAACAAACCAGTTTCACTGAGCCAGAAGGTCAGCGCGGAACAAGTTTATGACAGTGTGCTATGAGCATGTTGTAAATAAAAGCCGATAGCTTTCAAGATAGGTAAACTGCAATGGGGGATTTTGTGATGCTCTATCGCCAGTACAGCATGTAAAACCTGACACCATTCTACTTATTAGTAGCAGTTTAATTGTCACTGTAAGAAGTTAAAAAAAACATAGATTAAAAAGCTCCTCTTAATAAAAATTGTGGAAAAAAAAAAAAATCTAAGTAAAGATTAATGTCAGATAGAAAACTTTAGCCTGAAAAAAAATAATATTAAGACAATAAATAAAATTAAGCTGCATTTGAAAAATGATTAAGTCTTGTTAACTAGCCAAAAAGTGAACTACCGTATGGCCCTTACTGCCATTAACTCATACATTTGGGGCCCAGCTCTTTTGAAAACTCTCCCTGACTAAATCAGGTCTTTCATTTCAGTCTGAAATCTAGGTGGTTAGTCCCCTTGCCTTCTCCCTCCCCTCACTTTCCTTTGTCTTCATCTACGTGGCTGATTTTTAAGTCCTGTTGAGAAATGCTTTCTGCAGTGTTTAACAGCAGAGGAAATGGAGACGATGCATCTCACCTGTACCTCCCAAAGTGAAGATGGAAGGAGTGCTTTGCAGCTGACACCACTTAATGCAGCCTTTGAGCTTCTTAATTGCTCTGCACTGTCAATAAGATGGGACCTGAGGGTTGAAAAAAAAATAGTGGTCTTCTGGCCCTGCCCTTCTCTCCACCTCTCTGCTCCACGGAAGGAAAAGGACCATCTGCCATGGGATGTGTTTGGAGGAGGAGCAAGAAGATCAATTGGTATGTAACTACATTACAGTGTTAATCCTATTTGCAGCATTTTCTGTAAACACATCTCCTAGGCGTTGGGCTAGTTTTATAGGTATAATATCTTTTCATGGTATTATATGCAATATAGCACATGAAATACAGCATATGCCTGAGATGGTGGCTTAGCAGGGTCTGAGTTGCCAGTACGCTTGCTGTCACTAAATTTAACCTGTCTTGGAAATCTTGTCAAAGCAAAGCAATTGGAATTAAGTGTTTTGAAAATGAGTCTGATCACTTAAGAGTAGGTGGTCTATTGATTTAAACAGGAGCACAGTTAGGTACTGATGGCAGATTAAGGACCTATTTTGACAAAGCAAGAAAAAAAGTAGATAAGGATAATAAGAAAATATAGTAAAATGAGCTGTAAAACAGACTTTCTCTTATAGTACTATTTTGCTAATAGCCGTGACACCACCAGCAAACTCTTACTTGCTCTTCTTGGCAAATTTGGTGTATGTTGTAGATTCACACTCAAAGCCATATAGGTTTCAAAACCAAGCAGGTATATGGTACATAGTATGTGAGAGCATAGCCCTGCATTGCCCCTTTGCAGGGTCTCTGGCAGGTTTTGGAAGGCAGCAGAGTCAGATACTGGACAAAGGGATAGAAGTTTTTGCAAACTTGTGAACACCAAGCAGTCCTCACGTGGGTTTGTGTGGCAGAGACTGAACCTCTGGTGAACAGCTTGCTGCAGTAACAGTTTTAATGAAAATTGAAAGCTTAAGTGCCACAGTTTTCCATATCACTTTTCCCCTAAAATGATTTATTGACCACTTATACATGATACATTCTCCTGTCATGAATAACACACTATATATTTATTTTCATGAATAATGGCTACCATTTTAATTGATAGTTTCAGACAGGGGAGTAGATTTATTTCTACTATGAATAAAACTGCTCTCAGTATACAGCCTGTATAAATTATTTTAGTATGTATTCCAGTTTTCCTTTTGCAACCCAGTATGCTCCTAATCTTAATAGAAATCAATCAAATGAGATCTAATACTTCACTAACCAGCAGCTTCTATAAAGTATACTATGACATTTTTCTACAATGTTTTTAAAATTTGTGTTAAATGGTGTTGCCAGGAGCTTTCACTGAACCAAGGAGCTTTTGACTTGGCTGATATATCTGTCTGTAAGATGTCTGTTTCATTCCCCGTTAGCTTATTTATCTTTTACTGACACCCTACCTGTATACATACGACATCTCAATTACTTTACTCAAATACAGCGTCTCAATTATGCTACCCTTTTTTAGGTAAAAATTTAAAATTCAACTATGTTAATAATCAAATATTGATTCCTGCAATGCACGAGCTTGTGTGGGCAGGTGATGTATTTTGCATTCGTCCCTGAGTGCGACACCAAACACAGAGAGTCAAGCCTATGAAGGATTCTCTTAGTGAAGAAGGTGATCACAGTTCAGAACTGAAATCCCCATTACTTGCAAATGATCTCATTCTGATATTAATGTTCAAGTCAATACGTGCTATGTGCTCACAAATATGTCTCAGTTGTATGCTGCAGAACTACAGATCTGTTAAAGGAATAAACCCACGTGCATTCCTGTGTCTAGTATAAAAACCCAAAGCTTGCTGTGAATCATTTCCAAATAGAATTCAAGCGTTATGGAGCATGCACTAGCTGACTTCATTAAAAACAAGCAAACAAAACCCCAAACAAACAGAAATTCCTGAACAAATTGCATTGCAAAGCATTGACCCACATATCTTTACAATATATTCACCTACCAGTAATTTTAGAGAGCTATTATTTATTCTTCAAAGTCAGGAATGATACAGTTCTCTCTTCCTCTTTAATAAGGCTTGCCTTATTGTAGCCTGACTAGAGTTTTCTAAGGCATTACTTCAATCCCTATGTAAACATTTACTGAAGGGATTTTGCATCCATTCAGAAATCCCAGAATGATGCACCAGTATTGGAAAGTTTTGACTGTGGCATTTTAATATTTTTCAGTATGCTAAGAGTTTGGTGATGGGAACACTGTCAGATATAATGGGTAAAGGATAGAGGAAAGAGTTTGTGAATACACTGTAAATTAAGTGATGCAAATGTGAGTTCCCAAGAATGAATTTCAAAATGTGACATAGGTTTTGGCAAAAATAGAGAGGTAGAATCCGCGTAAAAGGAAAATATATTTGGGTTGGTCTTCACCATCTACTACATCAGTTAATTGAATTCGGAATGGCAATAATATTTGGAGCCAGGTTCTACTTCATATTTCTATTCTTAAAGCACACAGAGTTTTTACAGTTGAAAGACAGTGGTGTGGGGTAGCATATTAGTAATGTAACATATCAAGATGTTTTAATCAGAAGAGGTATTGCTTACATACCTGGCATTCATGACAGATGTGCTGTATAATGGATGTACAGCGATTTAGGATTTACAGTACCTTATTTATAATGTTGTCTTTGCTTTTATATATATATCCATAGCTAAAGCTATGGTATTTGAAAGAAAATGGAAATACAAGACTCTGTAAGAATCTGAATAGCTTTTATCTATGTCTGCATTAACATGCATTTCCTTTTCTTACTCTAGAATAAATAAGCCATTTTCTTGAGAAAACAGACATGATTACTAGAAACTGTAGTTTTCTAATTTGTTATTTGAGGTATGAAATCAAGATATGTTTTAATAAAATACTGCAGTCAATTAAATTCAGATGTTAAGCTAAAGCAAAGACTGATGAAAGTGAATCAAAAGACACCAGTTACTGCAGGGAGGCAAGTAAAGCAATAAAGAACCAAACCTAAAGCTACATAGTTCTTTTTGTTAGGTAGCAGCAAAGTAATTTGCATTATTCATTTCACCCTGGGGGGGGGGGGGGGGAAAAAACAAAACACAAACCACCAAACCCCCCAAACCAACACATGAATAGATTGAAAGGACTAGATGGAATCTAGCTGGCAAATAAAGCAGAGGTAAAGTAAGGGAAGCAAAGAAAGCAAAATCAAATGTAACAATGCTACCTAGGTGAGTAAAAGAAATACAAAAGGGTTCCAGAAATATCTAGAGAGAATAGAGAGAGACCACTGAAAAGTAACAAAGGGACTGTGTAAGTGAAGACTCCAAGATGGATGAAAAATGTTCAAAACTACTTTTTCTTAGTTTTCAATATAAAGGAAAATGATGAAAGTGGAGAATATTATGTAGGAAGACAGAAAACTATTAGAAGCAATGGGCCAGAATTGAGCTTAACTTGCACACAAGGGCCCCATTTTCTGCCTTCTTTCTCATGTTGAATAATGCTTATATTGCAAGTAGCCCCCCGGCTACTCTACAAAATGGAAAAAAAGGAAGTGCCAGATAGTACAAGGATGACACATGGAGTTACAAAGTGTAATGTGAGCACACTGCTCTGAGAGCATCCTACAGAATTTCTCACTGAAACATTCTATGGAGATATGAAAAACGTTACCTGAAATGGGTATCTGTGCAAATTAAATTGTGGTTTTTGCTTAGTTCAAGTCCATTGCATTTGAAATAAAAGACTATTGTAGTGTATGAGGTCTTTCGTAGTGCATGCTAACATCCTCTCACCATGAAAAAACACGGAGGGCACATTTTAGCATAATGAGAGCCAAATTAGGCACAGTCCATGTGTTCATTTAGATCCTACTCAGAATATACTTAAAATATATTTGTATTTAAAAGAGTAAATACAGTGCAAAAGAGTATCTTAATGAATATGGATGCATACATCTTCACTTCTATACTTTTGGCTCCGTAGGATTCCCCCCCTGCTCTTTTATATCTGAATACTTGGTGGGGTCTTCTGTATTAATCGGAGATTATCTTGTTGGAGCAAAGGTGATGTTATAGAGGAAAAGCATAAATGTATAGGAGTTGAATGACCTACCCTGGAGAGATCCACTTAGAATCCTTTACCAAAAAAGTTTCAGTGGAAAATTGACACACACAGTGGGGAATATAAAAGCTGCCTAAGTGTTTTGATAGCATAGAAACACTCCATTTTGGCATTTTTGGATCAATGGGATTTTTCATTTTAAAATGACTTTTGAAAATGAAAATAATTCAAATACAACTGAGTAAAAAGTGTATAAAACCCAAATTCCAAACAAATTGTTTCGCTTTTATCAAAAAAGAATGTTTAATTGACCTGAAACATTCTTTTTCCAGTACAATTTCATAAAAGATTTGTACATTTTGGGTTTTCAATTAAGTTTGTAATGGGAAAAGAAAATCCATGTACTCTCTCATGAAATGAAAAATTGAGTTAGTATAAAGCTGCTTTTGCGTTATTATGTGTCTAAGGCCATTGAGTAGAGAAATTAATACAAAGAACAATGAAGCTGACACTACTCAGCATTAATGAAAATGAGACTGCTCGGTTAAAGAAAACAATACAAAAATCTGTAGAAGATTCCTTTTTTTTGTAGTCCCCTTGCTTCTTCAGTCAGTTGATGAACTTTATGATATCATGAGAAGAGATCTCTTTTTGTACAAGAAGTTAAGGCAAACACCCTACTACTATTCCTGCAAGCACGTGTGTGCACAGAGACAGATGGGTGGACAGATGTATATACAAAGTTCCTGTAAGTCTGCCAGACTCCAGTAGTCTGACCAGGTTCTTTTAGGTATTCCACACGTGATGTGTAATGTTTAATATCAAACCTACTGATTTGAAGGTGTTTGATGTTACGTGGGATTTTGGATTTGTCAGAATGATACAAAATGTACTGAAATCACAATACAAATATAAGTTACGCTTAGCAAAATACAGCAATTGCAATTCAAGGTTCAATGGCAATACCAAAGTGACCCTGTTATCAATCTCTAGAATATGCTCAGTCATGATTCTGGGCATCCCCAGGCACTGGGAAGGATGATATGGGTTGAAGCACTTCAAACCTGCTACTCTTAAAAGTTCTTGTATTAAATTGTTCAGTTTTATACTCTGCGTGGGACTGAGCCACATATACGCTCTCCGCCATACCGGTCTGGCTAACTCAGGGAGACATGGCTGGCTAACTCAAGGAGAAACATTTACACCACGAGCTGATCTGCTCAACAGCTGAAAGCTCAGATCCTCCAGTCCCCTTCGTATTGAAACCAAGTCAGCTTTCTTTGCAGCAGCTGTGGTCAGTCACACCCTACATTATTCCCTGATCTTCACAGCACAATGCCCTTGCCCATCTCCTTTGAGCCTTCTTCTATTTTAGGGGTTTATTGGTCAGCCACAAGGTAAAAAATGGATGGAAGGTCTTTTGACCATTTCTTGGATTTCAAGCCCAGATCTACAGTGACTTTGAAAGGTGAAGATATAATATAGTATCAAGTAGGATTTGCTCAGTCTTTGCTTTCTTTTGATTGTAGGAACAACTGTTTGTTTTGCACTGATGATTTTCATCCTAAAAGGACTATGGGCTAAAAATTTCTAATTCATGCTACAGTAAGTCAGCTATGCTCTGCATGGAAGATGTGGGAGAAAGGAGGGCTGGTCAAAGAGTTTTAGCAATAGTCTTGGTTTTATTTTTTATTTATACTGATTTGCATGTATCCTTAAACAATTCAAACATTTAAAGCAAAATTTGTTTATAGGCGGCCATTTTATGCTGTAGATTGAATGTGCCCTTAGCTACACATAAGATATGCAAAAATATCAACCACAGCTGAACAGATTCATGCACACATGAAGCATGGCAATTTGGCATAGTTATTTAATATTATATATGAAGAAGATCCTAGAGCAAGTAAACGTTCAGGAAGAAATTAATATCAATCTGGAATAAATGGAATAAATCATTAAAAGTGGTCTCTACAACCCATTTGTTTAAAAGAGGACATCTAGCTAATGGTTTTCTCCATAATATGTTTCAAAAAAGAGGTTGCATTGTGAATAACACTAATTGTTATTGACAGGTCATAAAACTGACTCAATTTCTGTGTTTCAAATAAGAGGATTCACTTTCTGCCTAAGGTTTGGGACTGATCCTGACCTGATTTCCTGTATAGATAAAGATTTCACATGCATAGGTTGTTATTAAAATGTGAAATTGATAAAAGTGAAGCCTAAATAAACTGTTTACTGATTTTTGAGGTGTTTAGGCATAAAAATTGTAGGAAAAGGTGCAAGTAGGTTAGAAACTTTGACATGCTTAAAAAAAAAAAGGCAAGAAAACCTAGTTGGATTTCCTGCATATACAGGTCATAGAATTTCATCAAACGAGTCCTGCAACAGGACAACAGCTCTGCACAGGCTATAGGCTATCTCTTGGTTTAAGCTCTTATAAATTAAGAATGCGCATGCTGTTAAGCAAATAATTCCAAGGGTTTCTTGCCTCCTCTGGCAAAAACACACAAGCTTTTTAATTTTAGAACTTCCAGTCATTAAATTTTGTTATACTATGCAGGCTGCTACTATTAAAAATTTCATCCCCATTTAGGTCCCTGCAGATCAGGAGCAATTCAAGCAATTCATCTGGTATCCTTCTCTGCGTTAACCAAAATAATCCCTCAGTCTGAAATGGATGTTCCAGATCCTGGATAGTACTCGTGACTTTTTCCTGAACTCTTCCCGGTATGTCAACACTCTTTCTAAGTGGAGGATAAAGACTTTAAATTTGACCAATGTAATTGGTCTCCAAAGGTAATGGACTAAGGACTTTAATATCAGTCAATAAATGAGGAAATGTTTATTTTAGGTATGTCAGGCATGTGGCTTTCAGAGAGGAGGTTGCAATTAGACACTGTCGGAGGAAAAAAAAAGAAATGCAGTATAATCTGCATTCTGATGTCTCCACAGAGAGTTTGATATGTAACCCATGGTACCAAATGGGACTCTGCCAACTGACTTGAACAGCTTTGGATCGGGAGGTTTTATGTAAAGCTAGGGAAACAACTAAGGACTTTGCCAGTCTCTGGTGAAACCAAAATTTTGCATGCTGTTTTTCACTGCTCGTGAAAGCTCTGAAGACAGGCAACAAGAATGATGAAAGGATTAAAAGATAAAAGATATGCAGGGAACCTGAAAGAGCTAGATGCATGCAGTTTCAAGAGAAGAAGGCTTAAGAGATGCACAACTACTCTGTAAATTCCTTCCGGGAACTAATATATCATCCTACGGATTCTCTGGGAATAACCTCTCCTCAGCTTATTAAAATACAAGCTATACAGAAAGGAAATAATGTGATGTGCACTCTAATGCACAGCCACTGTCCTTTTTATGAGAAAATTCCTCCCCTTCCTTCCTGTAATCTGTTTCTCAGTTGGGTCACTTTCCTGGTTTATTTCAACTCAACTCAGAGCTTTGCAATTGAGTTCAGTAGGAGAAGAGTATTTGTAAGTTACAAGGATTAGTTTCTTTGAGCTCTGGGTACCAGTATTCCTAAAATATAGAAGGAAAATAAGTATTCGTGTGAATTAGAGAATAATAAAGCATCTTTACTCTTCCTTGTCTCTGTCCATGATAAGTAATAGAGCTGAAATCTTCGTCCCAAAGAAGAGTATGACAGAATTCCCACCGAGTTCAATAGTGTCTGTTATTGAATTTTTCATTAACATTTATCATTTTCCCCCCTTAGCAGTTCAACAATGGCAAAACAGTCTGTGTAATTCATTGCACATACAAAATATGCATATAGAGCTAGAGCTCTTGGCAGAACAAGCTCTTGCATAACATAAAAGCTACATAATTCATTTATATCATGCAGTAAGGGATGGGCAGCATATGTGCATATATACATACTCACATACACCCCTTGGGGGTATCCAAAGCTACAGGATGTTTTGGTGACGAAAGAGCCTAAAGCCAGAAATTTAACATCTCGTGTGTTGATGCATTATTACTTATTTCCATGACATATGTGTATATGCTCAAAAGTTCAGTATTTTTATTCATCATAAAAATATGCCTTCTTATTTCCTCTATTTGTTTTTCTTGATCTTCTCATTTAGAGAGTAGGTTGTGTAAATAAGTTACATCAATCCCATATAAAAATGATCCTCAGCTGTTCATCTCAGGTACTAGGCGTATGTATGTCTACCTATGCATATATAAATATATAAAGTGTATACTATACCTATCTTGAAGAATTAGAAATATTTGACAATCTAGATATTCTGCGACTGCCTTGAGTTCTCTGTGTAAAGTCACAAGGAAAGAGCCCCTGGATTATAGGTTTGCTACGTCTTAGAGCCAATATCTGGGGCTTCAATCTATTTGCAAACGTATTGCATTTTTGTCAGGGAGGATAATTAGCTGTAGCTTTTTGGGAACATAGTGTATACTACTTTCAAAATAACATTCCGCTGCATTTTTTTCCTACTTTATTTTCTCTCAAGTGGATATGCAGTGGTGAATACACTCAAATCTCCTGCTAACCTCCCCTAGCCTTGTATCTATTATATCTCCATAAGTATAAAAATACCCACCTAATTGCAAAGTCTAATATATTTATTTTGGCTTTACTTCTCGTGACAGCAGTCATTGAATTCTTGATGATGACAGCCAAATCTCTGTTGATAATATAGTTAAGCTTCGTAACTAAAATAAAAATGATAGCATCTCTAAGTACAATTTAAAAAATTAATTCCTTCCTTGTCTTTTACTACATTCATGATTTCTAGCCAAACTGGTGTTTTAACATTCATTAATTGTGTCAATCACCTGTAGGAAAGAGATTTTACATACTTTAGAACAATACCTGAGAATAGGGAAGTCAGATGTTTGTTACTAAACTTAACCTTGATGTGAGTTCCTGAGCAGTCATTAGGGACTTTTATAAGTATTGTGAGTCATTCTGAGCATTCCTTAAACTTTCCGAGGCGCAATTTGTAAGTTAATTTCTGTTTGCAATAATTTTCCTTAGGAGAAGTCACATTGGTCCGATGGGAACAGCTATTCCATTTGTGCTTGCCCAAATTGTTTGACGACTTTGGAGCAAGATGCTGAATTCCTTATAATTTTTCTCTCTTGCAAAGAAAGAGCAGCCCACACTTTGGTTTTTTTTTTTTCTTTTTTTTCCCCTTAGAAATAAGCAGTGGCAACTAGCCTTAATATCTGACTGTGGGAGGGTTTCAGAGCTTCCACTATTCAGGAAAGCCAGACTTCATCAAAGAGAGCACCCCTGAGCAGTGCATCAGAGACACTGGAGGTAGCCTGTGAGAATGATGAGGTTTTGATAGCAGGTTGAGAACAGGATGGCTTTTGATACTCACATTAACTCTTTTAGCATTGACTCGGAGACCTTTACATCATGATGTGCAATGAAAAATAGATACTATTGTCTTCCTTAATCTTGCCTACTCTGCCCAAGATATGTGGTTTTTAGAAGGTGCCCCCAGTGTTGTGGTATGATTGCACTTGGGCATGGTGCGGGCAAGTTTGGAGGTTTTGCCGTATTCCACGTTTTCTCAGCACCTTTCAGTTGAGCATGTGTATCCAGGACATAGGGCTTACTCACAGTCTGGACAGTAATACTCGGCACTGCAGGCAAGGATGAAAACACCTGTACTTGGCAGAGGCTTATGGAAGATAATGGACTGAAAGGAAAGAGGGCCATATTCTTAACACATCCAAGCATTCAACCTTGAATGAAACTGCCTACAGCATGAGTTGATTCCCATTTTTTAGTTCTGCTTTAATTCTTTCTCCCAATGAAACACTTCCTCCCAGCAGCCATAAATAAAGCAAAAGGTATTACTGCAAGGTCAGCTGGCACACCTTTATTTTTCCTTGTTTTCAGGAGCAAAAGTTACTCCTTGCCACTTGCAGTTCTCCTTTTTCATCATCTTCACTTTGCTCCTGTAAGAAATCAAAGCCTGTTGTCTTAATCCTCCACGGTGCTGAGCAGAGTTACATTAGAAGAGGTTTACAGAAGAGAAGAATGTGGCTGGTTTTAAGGTAAAATGCTTCTGCTTCCACAAAAGTGGCATCAAATTTATATAATTTTAAGCACTCCCAGCAGTAATTCACTCAGCAAATATTTAGTTCAGTTTTCATTGTATATCCTCTCATTCATGGATCTTAACGTTTCAAGAGTTCTTGACGGTCATTTCCTGTCCTGGCATCAAGTCTTTTCTTCCTTCTTTCATTTTAACATTGTTTGAGTATGGTATGTTTTGCTGGTTTTGAACAACTGAGCTTTTCAGTTAAGATGTCTTGGGCTTATATATGGGTTTCTACTATTTTTGTGGAACAGGAAAACTGAGGAGGAGACTGACTGAGTGGCTCTACATAGAGGTAAAAGAAAATTCACCACATGTATTTTAGAACTGCATCTGGCAGAAGTGTTTCGTATACATTTTTTTAAAGGATATAAAGATCAACTGAATTTCTCTGGCCCAAATAGAATGCAGTTAAAAATATAGATTTTTGTTTGGTATGTATTAATTCGTTGGCTGAAGAGCCTGAAGGTGAGATACAATCCCTCTTAATAAGATATATTTTGCAGGATTGTCTATAGTAAACACCTCAAATTATACTTGAGGAAGGCTACTATTTTGTAACTAATGGTTTTGTTTAGTCTGAAAATAGATAAGCAATATCATTTATGAGGCTTTCAAATAAGTTGGGTACTTTAAACACATCCATATAATTTATTTTTGAATAGATATATTACTTTATTTAAGTTATGTATACTGTAGAGGATCTTTTGTGGTCTCCCTTTGCTGGCCTACACTTCATTAAAGGAACATCTCTCGTGTGTAACAGTGGCTTGAATGAAACAGCCTGAGTGTGTTCTAAGGAGCTTATAGCAAAAACCGGAGCACTGGGGACTCAGGAATCAAGGAGGCAGTAGAGATGAAGGTCAAATAGCTCCATCTCAGAGTTAATTTGCCACTGCCTTGCATAAGAAGTGACCCTTGACAATGGCCTGCTAAACTTTCACTCCAGAAGCATAAATGACTGTGTAAGTACAAGGCAGCCATGCTCTTTTTCCCCTGGTATGCATCACTTTTTCACTAAATCCTTGCTACCTCTCAGCCCACATAAGACCCAGAGAAGGAGCTGCACCTTCCTCTCAAGCTTGATGGTGTGTGTCTGCAGTAAACCCTGTGATCATTCCCTACCTGGCCCCTCGCAGGCACAGCTCAGGGTATTTGCCTGGACGAATTTCCTTTTGCTCAAGAATATATAATAATAGGCATTACATCACAAAAGGATATAAAACACTAAGCAGTGCATCACACAGTTGTACAAAGCTAAGCAAAAGCTAAAGCAATCCAGATAGCAGACACACCTGATCATTAGATAATTTCTGCAATGAACCAAAGCTGCAGGCAGGCAAAGAGAAGTCCAGACAAAGGCTGACAAACCCTGGGGCCGGTGCTGCTGGCTTCACACAGAACGGGTGGCCACACCGTATCAACTGGCTGCACAATTCTATGATTCTTCACAGCCAGCTTAGGTACGTGCCCAGTCTACAGTGCCTCGCAGTCTTTAAGCAGGGTAGCAGCGTTGGAGAAGACCTCGCACTGACCTTTAATTTCGTCTTAAAATAAAGTTGCTGATAGATTGCTGATCTTTGCCATCTATTCATACGCTTCAGTTTAGAATGTGTTTAACGTTGTATTTCACAGGCACTGATCTTCAAGTATGAAATACACTGTATAAAAATCTGAGCTGATATCCATGTAGAAAATTTATACACAGTGAGAATTAGTCAGCCGCTTTCCATCTACCTAGAGGCATGCATGCCAAGAATACTTCAGACTACAGGATTTATTGATCCTAATGTAGCTGCCGTATTCAATCAAGAAAGTCTGAAAGGAGTAAATAGGCATCTGCAGATTGATTCTCCTTTAAGGTTTTCCCAGTAGCATACACTGGTAACCATTATATAATAATTACTTCCCAAATAAACTGCTGATTAAGACTGACATTCTTCACTCACGGTGAATATTACTGAACCAATGCAGACACTAGGCAATATGATAAAATTCTGAAGAATGGGACTGTATTCATATTTACTTAAGTAACTGATCTATTGAAAGATAAACACTTATTTTGGAAAATAAAATGCCTAGGTAAGCATTAGACTCTTGAAATGCACTAACTAAAGTGAAACGTACCAGAATGCTGCTTGTGATCTCTTCCTTCTAACAGGAAATCTAATAGCAACAGGTGACAGTGGCATTTGAAGTTATTGCTAATAAGCATTATATCCTGCCCTGAAATAAATCTTTATAGCTACTTAGACCTGTAAGTCTCTGTTAAAAATTCTCCTGGAGTGAGCTCCAGTACAATATCGTCTTATATCTAACAAAGTTTTGAGACCTCTCCAGCCCCCCCAAAAGCGAGAAGGCTAATTTGTATTACAGTGCCTGATACGTAACTGATAAGCTTGCCAAGCCATCAGTAGAATTCACTTATGATAATCAGGAAATTATTTGATAAGGTATATACATTTTATTACTTATTGATTGCTAGCAGCACTCTTAAACAACTAACAGAGCTTACATTCTAATCCTGTGTTTATATTTCTCATCGCAGAAAATGTCTGTGGGTGTTTTAAGTTTCCAGCTTGCCAGAGGATGAACCAAATCTGGCAATCGAGGTAATGCAATGACCATGCCTCTGCCAGCTCCTTCCACCAACGGTGTCGTGTGGGTTACCACCCTGACTCGCTGCCTTTCCAATCTTACTACTTCACAGTTTGAGCAGCAGTGATTGTTAACAGCTCGACCCATCTAAAGGTACACGTGTGCTTCAGCAGAAAATGGTATTTCAGAGAATATATCCCCTCGTGCAATTCTTTCATAGTTTAATGAACAGGTCTCGCGCGGTAAATGACAATGTCATTTTTGCATGGATTCTGCAAGGGGTTTTTGCATAGAATCTTCTGGATAAATGGAAAAACAATCTCTCTGGACTCATTAAAAGCAGGGCTGAACATTTTTCTCTCTGGTGAAAAAGAACAAAAAGGTGGCGCTATGAAAAAGAAGGGAGACATCACAAAGACATACAAGATCTTTTACTGAATATGTTAAATTAAACATTGATTACCCACAGCACATGTCCCCTCCCCAGCCCCTGCCCCAGCTGCAAGCTCACGCTGCCAGGTTAGGTGAGCAGCACCCGTGGCTTGGAACGAGCTCGGCGGCAGGAAGAGCCAAGCAGCTCTTGTTTGCAAAGGCAGCGTTCTGTGCAAGGTGAGAACACGGCCTACCAAGCGCACGCATTGCCCGGGGCCTCTCGGCTGGTGTGTATTACACTGGGTACCCATTTTATTCTCTTAAAAATTAATGCGCAGGTGAAACTAATAATTTTACAGCTGGTAATAGAAATATGGACAGAAGTGCTATAAATATTATTTTCACGTGGCATGTAATTTTTGCTTTGTTTCTTCTTTCTTTCCCTTCAGTTCTCTTCTATAAAACTATCCAAATAATAGTAATAATAAATAAAATAGAGAAGAAATAGTAAAAGAAAATAATTTAAAAACAAATAAACCAAACCAAACCTAAACTTTTCTAGTGACAGAAATACTCTCAGACATGGCAAAATATGCAAATTTAATTTGCTTCATAGAAGAGGATGTTACTAGATGAGCGTTTCAATAGCTGACCCATGGCGTATCTTGACTAAATAGCTGTTTGAAGATATGAGTAGCTTGATGGAAGCAGTTGTCCTCAAGATGGTCTAAATACCTCATGCTGTGTTCATTAAGGACATCACTCAGAGCACTGTGTTAGGATTCATGGGGTTCTCTGCTCAATTTGATCATCTTTAGAAGCTCACAAGATCACAGGCCAGATTCATCAAAGCAAGGGATAAAAGAGATTTTCCTTTGTACCGCTTGGATGTGGAGCTATTTTAAATTAAACAATATTTTAATAAATTTAGTTTTCATTTCATTAATAGTTTTGCCTTTCATAGTCAGTCATCCTTAGCAGCAAGTATGATATTAAAAGTTATGTACTTGTTTATATATAAGATATATATTTATGTGTAATTTTCAATTTTATATTGAAACTTTTGTGCAATTATCTAGTAGATAATGCTGTTAATTTGTGACTGTCTTAATATAATAATAATAAGGCCTCTTAATACCAAGTTTTTTCCATCCATGATGTAATTTGCATAAGATGATAGACTGCTGTTTGGACTTTTAAATTAGGAAAAGGACAAAATTACTCTAATGAGAGCCGGGTTTAGGATCCTGTCATCTCAGTTTCTGAGAGCCTATGGTTGTTTAGACCAAGGAAACTAAAAATGTGAAGGAAAATCATGACTGTCAAAGTTTTAATGGGGATACAGTACAAATAATGAGATTTGGAGTTAGAGCATACTTGAAAATGTCAGGACCCAATAAAACCTGGGAGCGTCTGCACTGAAGAACAATCACTTCTTTTTTGGAACCTATTATCTGGGTGACATCTAGAGTTTATTATAAAAGATCATTTACTCGCACAAGAGACAGCTTTTCTGTGAAAGTAAATTATAGCGGTTGAAATTTTTTTATTCAGCATTGATAGACTATTTTTATGTATGAAATCACTACAACAGTTTCCTTTGGGATTTGTACTTCAGGTGTGTCCTTCTGCCATTTTCTCCAGAGGCTTTGCCAGCTAAGATATTTTTCTCTGTATTTATTCTTGCTTGGACTACAGAATAACAGAATCCCATAACAACAGTACATTATTGGAAATACTGATGTGGACAGCACAGTCCATGAAGGCGACTGGGGGCATAACTACTGGTATATGCTTTACATTTAGGAAAGATGCTGATTTTTCCCAATATGAATAGAAATTTGAAACACTGAAAATTCTACACAGAAACATGTCTTATCCTTCCCCTCCAAAAGTCATGTTTTGTTGAAAACTTATCAGAAAAAAAGATAATTTTATGAATTTTTAATTTATTTTTATTTTGCAACCCTAGAAGTAACGTCAGGCTTGATTCTTCTAAACTTGAGATGGAGAATCAAGTTAGAGTATTCCTGTTACAGACACAGAAATACAGAAAATTAAAAAATAAAGAATAATAAGAAAGTAATTTAGAATTTCCTTCAAACTGCTTCTTACCACTGTATAATTAGACACGTATTTACTAATTGCTGACCATTCCCAAGTTTACTGGTGCTTAAATTACTGTCCAATATCTCATTAGTGTTTTTGCCACATTAAAACCCCCTTTGAATGCTCAGTTAGAAGACAGCTTATCTAGAAACTTTTCAGGCAAGTGCAACAAGTACCAAGAAGCAGCAGTTAATTGTAAATGCTTTCAGACGAATCGTTACCATTGAAGATATTTGTGTATCAGTTGACGTGACCTTTGAGAGCAATGCTCACCCACATGCATCGCTACTTCTGAACACGTGTAAATTATTCTATTACAACTACCAGTTAAGTACATTTGTGTACAGAGACGTCTCTAAGAATAAATGTCTTTTAGCATTTTAAAGAGAAAATGGCAGGTTTCCTGTCCGTCAAAGGAAAACATTCCTGATTGTTTACCTAATTGAGATAGAGCATTATTGTGGAAGAAAGATGGGAGAGCAAGATGCAACTTTGCTTAAGACATCTCAATACTAACTATGTCCAACTTCTTTCCAGAAACAAGGCTTAATCAATCCACAACAAGAACTAAGCATGTAAATGGCATTGGCACCTTCATTCGACACTTATGCGCTCATAAGAACATATGAAAGGCCAAATTGGGGTAAACCAAAGAGCTGTCTACTCTGGTAGCCTATCTTTGACAGAGATCACAGGTAGGTGTCCATGGAACAGTAAGAGAAACAATATATTTAAGTCACCAGGAACAAGCTATTAGGGGAGGGGAAAAAAAAAAAAAAAAGACAAGAAAGAAAACATATTAAATATCGTCATCTCCTTTGTCTTTTGATAAGCTAAAAGCAAGTGGAAGTTTTTATTCTCTGGCAAATATGATGGTTATGGTAAACATCCTTTGTTCAACCTGCTCAGAGAACTGATGGTCTGAAATCAAACCCTTGTTATGGGGATGCTACTTTAAAGCTTAGAAAGAGTGAATTCATTAAAAATACCAAATTTATAATAAATGTCTTTATAATACAGCGTCTTAAATAGAAGGCCTCTTTCATCAGTCAAGCTATTTTTGTCAGTGTCCTTGGCTGATACTACTGGTATTAAGTCTAGAAACAATACATAGTGTCATAAAACCTGCTTTTTAATACCCAAAAAACATTAATTCTGACCTGTCCTGGGCATTTTCTTGCATTTGTGTCTCTGCATTGTACCTTGAACATTAGTTTAACCAAAAAGTTTTTTACTTAATATGTGTATACAAGGCGCATGGTTCACTGCACTCTTAAAGTTCATCAGTTTACTTTATTTTAATATTCAGCTTACTGCACTTAGTATCTAGCTTTTGAATTAAGCAGTGCTTTTATGGCTGCAACCTTTTAAAGGGGTAAATGTGCACTCCTATTCCCTTCCTCACAATTTCTGTCATTTTTCTTTCTTGCATTAAGCAGAATTGCCTTCTATAGAGTTTTTCTAGTATAACTTCCTTAGTGTCTGCAGTATTGCGTAGCATGATAAGGCCTCATTTACATAGATGAAGTAAATTTCCCTTCTTTATTTGCTCTTGAAGCCAGTGGGAGCTATGTCCATATACCTGATGGCATTATTTAGTCATTAGACATTAAAGCAGAGAGTTGTGGGAAAAGCAACAAACACACTATGAAATTAGGAGGCTTCTCATAGAATTCACAGCAGCCATTTTCAGCACTTGAGAGATATTGGAGAGATTATTCTTCAGGGATCATGGATGATTTACAGATGAAGACTAAAGGGAATAGGTGAAAACGATTCCGTTCGTCTCAGCCTCTGTCTGTCCAGGAATTCCCATGTTTTCTTGGAATACCCATGTAGTTCATAGGTATTTCTTGGAATTCCTGTGCAGTGAAGAGCCTTTGCTCTTCGCTCCACACCAAAGCTCAGCAGAAGGACGCATATAACTTCTACCATTATCTATGTTTCATCTTTTTAATAAGCTGAAAGTTGTGTTTTTAAGACTAGATTAAAAAGGCAAAGGCCATAGGGGAAGTAGACTAACTGTGCAGTTCTGTGAGGAAGGAGTATGGGTTTGTGCTTTTTTCCTGACAGGTTTGATGTCTCAGGCCCGGTGATCTCCAGTTGAAATTTTTCTGTATTTGGGACACTTATATGTCCTCTGCCCTGTATGCATTTTCTGTGTTAAGTAAGGCGTAAGTGAAAGGTATAACCTGTGTTTGAGGATCTTATCAAACTTTTCTTTTGCAGGCTGGCTGTTTTCCTGAGTTCTCTAGAACCTTAATTATCTTCCGGGCTTTAACCTTTATATCAGATTGTGAGAAAACAGACAGAGTGATGTGCACGTGCACAAAAATACATTGATAGCGTGATAGAATATAAACTGTTTCCAGAGGAAACAAAGATAGAAACAGTCTCATATGCTACCAATATGCCTAATATGCTACAAATCCACTGAACCCAAAGCACCTTTTTAATGGTCAATGAATTAGCACATTTAATAATTTTATTCCTATTCTTATTATGGAATCGTAGTAATTAGTTTTCTAATGGTCTGTTATTAATCTGAATTCTATGTAACAACTTATTCCTTCTCACATAGTTTGAATTGCTCTGTGCTTTCTTTTGTGCTGCTCTCTTAAATTATTGGCAGATGCTTTCTGACCTACCTTCTGGTCTTCCTCCACAGCCTGAAGGCTTTAGGTTATTGAGCCATACTTGGTAGCTCTGGAAACTGCAATTGCTTTCGCTTATGTCATGATGCTTCTTCAACAGTCCTGTTGCTGCGAGAGACCACTTTCATTGCCTGATGGGTCAAGTACTTAGATCATCACAGTTATGAAGCCACATCATATAATGACTCGACAAGTAGCTTATACTTGCTCGGACTGGACTGTAATATGTTGAATGCCAAAGTACATTGTCCTCCTCATGAGCCTATTTATTTTGCTTCATAAAATATTGAAGAACACAAAGGATTCTGCCAAAAGCAACTCTTCTCTTCTCCTAAGGGGTCCTCCTTGGATTTCTTATGCAGACTGTGGACAGACTTTGATTGAACTCAGTGGGTTAGACCCCAATAAGCAGCAATACGATAGAGGAACTTATTTTTCCTCAAGGCATCTTGAAAGAAGTATTTTTCAATAACACAAGTTAAACACATAGTATTTAGTGCCTTGATTATCAAAGGCTTGTGATGAGAGGAAATATGATTAAGTAAGCATGAATTGAGGAAACCGCCTGAGAAAAAGCCCACAGTAAAAAAGATGTATGGAAACAACCCTTTATGGACATTTGCTGTGTGCACTTATGGCACTATATCAATAAAATAATAACCTAGAAGGAGCTGTCTCCCATTTGCAAGAAATATAGAAACAGTGTTCTAAAGAGACTTGTGTGTATAATAAAAGATAATGTGTGATGGCACACAATATATTGAACAGAAAGGGTGAAAATAAATCCTGATACCCTTATTTTACTTTTCAGCATTCATCTACGCGTTTCTGATTATTATTAAAATGGGGTATATATTTATTTCTCTACAAGCCAGCTGGACTAGTAATGAAATTCACTTCTGCTTCTTTTCCCAACTGTTCCCACAAATGGTGTGAGAAGGAGATGTGGGTATATCTGATGTACTTTGCAGTGAAATACACTGGGCTTCAGCACTCTGACTGGGCCTTCTGGGTCTCTGGAAGGACATACACCATAACAATAGAAAAGCCCAGCAGATGCCCAGGAATAAAGTTTCTTCTCTTCTGCCTGATGATGTGGCCTACTGGTCAAGGCACTGCTGATACGGCTGGGACTTTTCTTTACATCTCTGTTTTCAGGGCAGGATTTGAGAATGAGGTTCACCATGCAACTACGGTTCTCTCTTCGTTTTATTATCTCGAGGTTAAAACTCACATCTGTCATTTCCATGTTGAGTAGGAACTACTGAAGGCTCCTAGTCTGTGTCATACATCAAGAGGGACAGGTTTCCACTCCGGGGAAATCTGGAAAGCAGAATCATCTACTGCTTCCTGGGGGACCTTGTAAGTTCTCAGTGAAACTGGTATTTTTACATTACATGCACCGTCAGGATCTCTGAGAGACTGACTATTTTCTAAAGTGTGAGAGTGTTAGATCTTTTTATCTTCTAAAGAATTGTTTGGGTATAGCAGTTGCGTGATACAGTATAACATTGGCTTTACTAAAGTGAATACAGGCTTATAAAAGCATTAATGAGCATGGACTCTGCCCTACCTTTCCACACTAAAAAGCTTCCAGGCATCTACCTGGTACTTTTCAAGGGATGTTTTTCTGACCCCCCCATGTGGCAGCTGACGTAAAAACTAAAAACAAGTAGAACACAGGTTATGAAGAGGTACTGTGATTTCAAAAAAATGCATCCTGCAGATCAGGGGCAGCCAGTACCCACAGCCATCTGTCCTATGCAGTGAGCAATTTTGCCTTTCTTTGACTTGAGTTTGCATAGTTTACTGCTTCTGACATTGGGAATTCACTGCCTCACCTGCAAAAATCATCTGGTGTGTATTTGTCCCATGCTGGACGTAGGAGACCAAGTAGCATACCAAATTCAGAAGGAAAAAACCCGACAACTTAAAATGGAAAGCATCCTGCTGCATATTGGATTAATGTGCTGTCAAGAACTGTATGTGTCATTGCATCAGAAACGCAAAATAGAAACACAGTTTTACAAAAATCAGCCTGTGGTATTTTCCTTTTTCTGACTTTACTTCAGGCTCTTCCGTCATGGAGAGGTGATCAATCTGTTTTTCATATTTCCATTTTTGCTGGAAGATCAGAATGTGTGAACCTTCTTCTAGTGTAGGAAACCTAAAATGGGCTTCCAGCAAAGGACAATATTGCCCTTGCTTGGCCATGCAGGGAGTCACTGATGGAAAAAAGCAAGCTGCCCAGCCCTCTGAAGTGTCACCACTATTTGTTACAACAGCTTGGTCTGTCAACAAACTAAAAGTCACGATACAACTATATAAAAACTCCACCAGTTTCTGGAGGCATAAAGCAAGTGCCCAGATACGTAGCTACCATGATAGCTCCAATTTTGAAGTCTGGGCTATTCTGTGTCTCCAACCCCTTGAATTTAAGGGGAATGGCCCAAGAAAGAGAGAAGTACATTCCTCATGTGAGGCATCCAGCTGTGTATACGAAGGAGTCAAGAGCCCCTTCGCAAAAGGAGACCAAGAATGGAAGAATCCCATAGTGCTGGGATGATGGCTGGTTGAATACTGCATGGTCAGTCTCCAAAAACCTAAAAATATGTGAGACCAACCTATCTGGGTTTCTGGAAACGTTACGCTGATCTGGTTGACCTGCGATTTCCCACCCCTAAATTCTAAAATAGGATTATGTTCAGCCCAGTTCTAAAGCCTCAGATTTCAGCCTCTTTTTCGAAACCTGATTTGAAAATGTGATTAATATTTTCTTTTAAAGGACAGAGGCTATATTTTTTCACACTTAACCTCACAGAAGACCCTTTAATTATTTTTTTTCCCAAACAAATAGTAATAATAATTAATAACACATCTCTTCAAGCAGAAAACATGCATGGAAAGTCTTTATGGATAAACATTTAGAAGATTATTAGCATGGTAAAACAGGGGAATATGACTGAAATGTTTTCAGCCCTCATGTCATTAGTGCTATTGAATACATCCTACTGTTGTATCTGTCTTTCTATTTCTTCATATCCACAGACACAACAGTTTTTTAGTCATGTAAACATGTATAATATATATATTTTTTGCACATACTCCATTTTAAATATTACAAGCTCTTCCGTGAGTTAATATACCTCACTGCATACAAATATAACTCTCTTTTTATCATACTTTTTCGCAAGTGCACAATTTTAAATGTGAAGTAGGTGGAAATATTAATGTTAAACAACCTCTCAGGAAATCTTTATCTGTTTTCACCACTGACAAAGCAAGGGATTTAAGCTTCACCCTAAACTGACACATAAACACCATTATTTACAACAACATTAAAGAGAAGTAGCAGAGAAACCTCTGTAATGCCTTTCAATGATATGGTGTATAGTTTAACAACAGAATAATAATCTGGAACTGAGAAGTTTATTGGTAGACATAAAGCTGTTGATTCTCTACTAAGGCTGCTGTTAATGTATGGAAAGCATAACAAAAAGAGCCCTCCTGAAAAAATAAAAATAGGTTCTCCAGCGAGCACCGAGAAATTACTTAGAGTTACCTATATCAGCAAGTGTTGCCATTTCAAAATGAATGAATTGTTTTTCTACCTCTAGTAAATAATTACTGAATTTTGCACCCACAGAATTTATTTTGTCCTTCAGTCTCTGCTTGGAAAGGATTTTCTCTTTTTTAATGATGAAAATTTAAATACTTGTAAATAATAGAAGTGAGAAAGAATCAAGCCTGTGCTTATCTTTTCTAATTTAGAGCTGCAGTGCTATACTTACCTGTGATGCTGCTGAAATCAACAGAAAATTTGTGGAACAGGGAGAATCAAGATTAATCCCTACGAGAGAAGGTAACAAAACAAGTCTTAGCAAAGAAATTTTTGGCAGAGCAGGAATACCCATTTGATTGCATGTTTTTCAGTTGTCTTTTTTTTTTCCTAATAGATTTTTCTTTATCATCATCCACTTAACCTCCAGAGTGTTGTCTGCTGGTTCTGCTATCATTTTTGACCTTATCTTACCCAGTCCAAGTATTTTTTACTTTCCATTACCAAAGATGTTACTTCAGGACATTCGTCGTATCCTCAAACCCCACTGAAATCCCGTACTAGAAGATGCGGATGTACTTAACTACCACCCTCATCAGGCACCAGAAATTAATCAGAGCCAAACGTAGGGGCTAAACAGACAGGTTTCAGTCTTTCCAATGCGCAAAGCAGATACTCCTATGTAAAATTCAGACCACCATACACCTTGCGACTTAGAAGTGCGAGTCTTGAGTCATTACTGGCATTTGTACATGCAATATCTTGATTGCAAGTTTAGAAATTTCTTTTGAAAGTTGGTCTTATATAGCACAAAGAAATGCTGTGTTTTAGCACAAATATTGCAGTGAGACAAACAGCTGATTTTGCAGGCAACACTTTGAAAGTACAGTATTGGCAGTTATAAAAATCTTCTTTTGACTTGTAAAGTGAGAAACTTGCTATGGGCGTCATTGAGAGAGAATAAATATAGTAAACGGAGATGTCATTTATATACTGTCACTTCTCTGACCGTAGCCACACATTGAAAATAAGGCTTCAGGATAAAGAACATCCAAAATATACATGAAGTGAAAACAGCTACAAAAGATTACAAGGAAAAATTGACTTTATTAGAAAGATACGTGCTTTGATCTGCGTTAATGAACTGTACATGAAAGGTATGGATTTCAAAGAAATGATGGAAACCCCAATGCTGGAGGAATGTAATAATGTATCAGGCTTTTTGCCACACACAGTCCTCACTTAGTAGAAAATTAATGACGTCTATGGCTGGAGACTGTTACTTTAAGATTATTATTTTTTGAAGTGCTATTAATTATTCCTAATAAAGTTATTTTACTTTGGACACAAGCAAACAAACTGCTTCATTTACTTCTTTGGTGAATACATTGCTCCCTGAGCTCTAAAACCTGCAATACAGCTACAGTACAACATCCCCAGAGTGTCAAGTCAGATGAGTCTTCCCATAAACTTGTACCAATTGATTAATCAGTTTTCTTAATAATCACTTGCTTTCACTATGAACACATTGTTAGAAAACAAGCAGTCTCAGAACACTGGATTAAATTTGCCTCTCTGAGGGCACGGAAGTGATGGTTTATATTGCTGAGAAAGCATTTGCTCTGGAAAAAACATGGATGCTGATATTTCTCTGTCCTTCTTTAGGTGTTTTCCAGTAAATGGCAAAATTTAAATATATCTGCATCTCCTTGTCAAGAAATACTGCACATGAAAAATATTACTGCACCTCAAAAAAACAACCTTCCTTTTCAGTTCATATATCGTACACACCAACTAATATTTACCCCAATTTTATTCAAAACGCTTGACCCATTTCCTTCAACTTTCTTCGCCTCTTCTCCATCACTTACATGATCTTTCTCCAATAGACCTCTCCATAAACTGCGAGGCTATCCTCAGTGTTTGTACCATCACTGACACAATTCTTGAAGTGTTCATGTGAGTCTCAGGTCTTCTCATCATTGCCCTGATGGACACCAAGCAATTTACCCGTGTGCTAACTCTGACTCTGTTTTTAGCCAGTACATGGTGTTACTGACCTCCAGACGTGCCTCCGCAGCTTTGTAGAGCAGAAGCAGAACATTCCCAGAAGCCGATGCCCTTATTCCAGAGTTCAGCACCACTGGTGTGAGCAAAATAAAAGCCTTCAGTGAATTCACCACTGAGATGTTCCTCAACTCCTGGCAAACCTTAGGGCAAAAGCAAAAAAGGGATTTTTAACACTGAAATGCAAAGCTTAAGAAAACAGCTATTGTCTCTGAAGATAGGGGCTGACAAATGAATCAGTGAAACATAGTATAGTTATCTTTCATTTAGCTTTAAGGTGAGTTCTTCATGCCTTTCAGGTAATAGATTTTCTTAATTTTAGTCTCACAGGAAAGCTGATCTGATCTAATAGCACTTCCAGTAAAAGAGAAAATCCTACTGTCCCCTTTCCTTTACTCCCTTTTTCTTCTTCTTCTGCTTTCAGCTCAATCATTCTGTCTTTTTCCCTCAAATTGGCTGGATGGCACAGCTGAGCCTCTGGGTCAGCTCACCAAACTATCAGGAAACGAACCCAGCAGTAGGAGGGAATCACTTCCACGTCAAGCTGGTAAGGAAAGCGAAAGCCTTGGCTATACCAGCATGAGAGATTTGCTTTCATTCTTCACACTTTTATTTATTTTCATACATATATGTGTATATATATAATGTTAAAGCAGTTCCTCTGCAATATTTACTTGTTACTGATCGGCCATCTCATGTTATGATTTCTCCATTTCTTCCAGGAACAATCTGGAGCACAAACGTTTCACGTTTAACAAACCTTCAGGCTCCTCTACAGAAACAGCTGTGGGATTCAGTCAAAACAAGCAACAAGAGGCCCAGGCTTTGTGAAAAAGCTTGAAGGAGGATAGCTTAACCATCGTAGAAAAGCCTATGGCAACAAAAAAAGTTCTCTTCATGTTATTCTTCTCATTTGCCTTATGGAGATCTCTGTAGCTATCAGATAATCTAGCTGAATATCAGTGTCGCCGCTATTAAGCAAATAATACAAAAGGCCTTTAATTCATCCCGTCATTTCAGTGAAACAGTAACTGAAACAAAGCTGTTTAACTGCCCCACTAGCCTGGTTTTGCAGGAAACAGGCACTTTATCATGCAATTTTTGAATGGGGGATTGTGGTAACAAAACCAAATACGGACAGACAGATGAAATAGAGGAACAGCCTTTCATATGAATAAAAGCAGAAGGATGGGTTCCTGCTGATCATGTTTATTGCTTGTGTGCTGCTTATTTGCATAAATGATTTTCATGGCAGGCATCAAAGAGCACTGGAAATTCGGGCTCAGATTGCCAACTTTTTTTTTTTTTCTGTAACACTCAGTATCATTCATATGGCTGTCACTTTTAATTGCTTGGTCCTGGCCACTCAGGCACAGGGTGAGCAATAAGAAAACCCTATCGACACAATTCATCAGGAATGTTACTTTGGTAGAAGGTTTTGTTTGTTTAATTATTGCTGTTATCAGTTAATTATAAGATGAAATCTTTAGACATAAAGGAGAAGGAAAACCTACAGTCTCATATAATCGCTGATTACTGTTACTGTACAGAAAACTCTTAGAAGAACTACTCTTTTATCTCTATTTTTTTCTCATAAAACCTTTTTTATCAGAGAGAGGAGAAAAATGAACCTTCATAGGGCTCAGCTAACAGGAAGGAATTTAAAAGGCCATAGACCACTTTTGAAAGAGCATGCCAAAATGTAGCCATAGATATTCAAGGCTACTTCAAGAAAACCTGTTGTTGACTGTTCTGTGGGCACCAAGCCCACACCAGGTTGTTTCTTCTTTTTTTCAGAGCTTTCAGTGGGAGACGCTTGACCATTTTGTCTCCATTCCCTGTACAGAAAAGCAGTGCCAGAAGTGCTCAGAGCAGAGGGATAGAACTTGTGGGACAGCAGGACACAAACTAGACCAGGCAAGAGCACCTACAGCTACTGGGTAAATGTGGACATTCAAAAGAATTTTTAAAAAATCACATCTTATCCACAAACATTTTACTTCTTTGTTACAGAAAAAATAATCAACAACAGGTAAGAACAAAGTTAGAAGGGATCATTTTATTAATGACACTTTTTTTTCCCCCTTTTACTCTTGGCTGACAAGATTGTTGGAAAATGGTACTTTCAGGTGGGATGTAAGTAGATTGTAAGTCACGGTTTCACGTTGTTTCAGTGTTGAAGGAGCAAATCTGCACAGCACAATAGTTGGAAACTAGGGTAAAAAATTGTGTAATTTAGCAAAGATGGTCAGATTGTTACTATTTTTTAAAGGGACAGGTTACAGAGAGAGAGTTATTCCTCTTCTCTCATCTCTGTTAAATCATGTGAGCAGGCATCAGTGACATGGCCTCTATCTACCCCCCTCTCATTGCAATATAACAAGTGGGTAAAATACTAGGGCTGTCGCAGAATGGGGAAAATGGGGAAAATCCCAGGTCCTGAGGAAAATCAGAGAGAAAAGAACACTCAGAAGATTTGCACTGGGATAAAATGCCTGGATGCCCTACAAATACTGTTCATGGGAAGAAATGCAAATTGATTGTTGAACAATTTCAACAAGTTCCTATACCAAAATAATATGTGAAATAATATTATTTTGGTTCTTCCTATAGAGTGAAGAAATTCCTTCTTTATCCCTCCACTCCCGGTCAGATGCTGATGTTGCATCTGTTGATTTTTCACTTCACATTACTTTGCTGTTCACAGTTTAGGCAACTACTCTAAGCTAGTCATCTAGGTTTCCTCTGCAGGCAGTGAAGAGGGAGCAGAACCTTTATTGTACAATTTATCCCATCTTAAAATGAAAATCTAGAATGGATCAGAGAAATAATAGAGGCAAACAACAGTCACTTCCAAATGTCCTCAACTCTTGAAAAAGATGCCCCTATGTGGTTCTCTTACCTGGATGACTAAATACAGGTTTCAAGCTCAAACTTATCAGTATCTTATAAACATTTGGCTTTGGTCTTTCCACATTCCTTAGAATTATAAAGTATTTACTTAATCCTGGAGGCAGGAAGTGCAACAGGAGGATAAATAGTTCTATCTGGTATTTTTAATTTTGATATGGGATGTGACTGGTATTCGATGGAACGGCACAGCAGAAAGGAAGAGCTTAGTACATAAAGTGGGTGGAAAGTTCTGAACGCTATCGTATGCGCTCCCTTTAAACCCCAGGCAAATCACCGGAGACTGATTTTCATGCTAGGAATTATCCATAAAGCATTCAGACATGAATAGTAATTTGAATGTAATTGTCCCTTGATTGCTGGCATTCCAACCGGGTTTTGATGTTGTTTTCCAATGGTTCAAAATGAGGATATTTGCATTTTCTACTTTTTCTCTTTAAATAAAACCGATTCTTAAGTATAACTACATTTAGAAAACTCAAACTTTAGAAAAAGCCAGATTTAAGATTGGCTTTGCCCAATTTGAATGATCTACATGCAGATTTTCATAGACTATTGCTTTATTTTTTTCACAAACCAACTTTTATTAGTCTCAGTTGAAGCTGTGAATATGCTGCATTTTTGCAAATGAAAACTTTGCTGTGACAAGATAAGCACTCAGAAAATGAGGAACATCTTTCCTCTCAAAAGTCTGGTTTAAGTGACTTGCTTTGAATCATGAGATAATCTTGTGACAGATGATGATATAAAATACATTTTCTAAGTTGGCATTACATTGCCTTAACTGTAGGAATAAAGCCCATTGAAAAACAGATTGCTGTTTCAGTCTTGGTATAAAACTGAAATTATAAACTTGCATGATGAATTGCTGAGCAGCTCGGAACAAAAGATTTCAACTACATCAGAAGGAAAAAGTACTCTCTGAATTTATTATCCAAGTCTTCCATAAAGTTAATGACCTTACAAGAAATATTTTTTGTCAAATAAACAATTTTTGTGCAAAGCAATTCTACCCAGTAATTTTAACTAGTTCAGCCTTTTAGGTCTCTCAAGTTCCATATTTATTAATTTCACAGCTTCCAAGATCTGAAAAAGTAAGATGAAGGTCTTGAAGATAATACAACTAAGTTGACATCCACAACTATTTTCTGGGCATTGGCCACCTTGTTCACTGTCTGGCCATAAAAATGCAGGTTAGGATCATATAATTAAAGACTTAATTATAATGCCTACAGGAAAGAACCCTGAGTTAAGATTAAATAGAAAGCTTTATTTATGGTATTTCCCAATTTTGAGTTGTGCTTTTTCAACATTAACATCTTAATGTAGTTTTTGTTTACTGTGAAAGAGCAAAATAAATAACCCCCTGTTTAAAGCTTCCTTTTCTACTTGAATGTAGTCATTAACACCTTGAAAATAAGGGCCTGCTTTCTCCCTTGTCTCTGAAAGTAAAGAACTGATGCATTAATGAGGAATTAAGAGTAATAGGGTAATATGTATAACTCTAATACAAAGAAATGGTAGGCTTTTATAATGACACTTTTAATTTTGTACCATTGATCACAATTAATAATCAACACTTGCTGAACAAGATAAACTTGATAAGCTCACTGACATACGGTAACAGCTGAAAAATGTGTTAGAAGTAATGTATGGCAATTGCATTGTTTGTTTATTGATATATTAATATTAATATGTCATCACAACAGTTCCCCCCAGTTCTCATTTGGATTAGATAATGAGCATTGTAGCAGACAGTAAGAAATTTTAATTAGCTAGACTGTGTGGAGAACAATTGACTGACTCGGGCTTAGTCTATACCTGACTGACTGCTATACCACTACAAACTAGAAAGTAAGATTACACGGAAATACCTCTGGTGCCAGCAACATATTGAAGAGCAGCTCGAGGGAAAAATTAAGTTTAATTTTTAAATAAAAGTCATTGCTTGGGCAACACTCCTCCTGATTTGAATAGGAGATTTTCTTGAGTAATTTGTTTCTTGTTAATGTAAATAGGTCAGCTCCGGTTTTACCTCCAGAACTCCCTGGATCATATACAGTAAAGGATAACGTGTATAATCTGGACCACTCATATCATCAGTCTTGTTTATGACAGCTACATACTGTCTTAAAAAAATATAGAGATACAGAAATAGAATAATTAATCGGGCTACAGGGAGATGTGGCTAAAGCTAACTTATTGAACAAATTAATTATTAGTAATGAAAGAATAATTAATAGGGAAGTACAGGAATGTGAATGTTGCTGCTCTGGCTTCTTGTTTCTCAAGACTTTGAGTTGGATAACCCTAAAAAGTTCAATAGTTTTAGCTATGTGCAAAGACCAGCGTGCTTATTTCTACTTGTAACTTCTGTCAAATTAAGTTCTTTAAAAAAAAATTCTAAAAGAAAATGTCTTACAGAGCTTCTCTGGCTTCCTGACCTACAGGAAGTGTTTTAAAAGTCTAGTTACCTACTTTTCTGTAATTTCCTAATGGATCTTAGCAGTTTCAGGGAAAGACATACGCAAGACAAAGCACTTTCTTTGCTGCTTTAGGTACGAGGCTGCTTCAGCTCTGTATTTCCTACTCATACGGTTCCTAAACCTTACAATTAAGATTTTGGTTTAAACTTCAGAATGTTACATCTTCCAAAAGAAAGGGACTACGGCTAGCAACTGACTTTAATGGGGCTTAGGCGTGTTCGAAAGGCTTTCTTGAGTAAGCTCAGGGACTTAGACTTCTTGCTACTTGAAAGCTCAGCAGGGCTTAATTCTCCTAGCCTTTCATTGTCACCTCATTTCTGTTAGAAATCCCAGCACTTCAGTGTAATTAATTGTGCAAATGAATATTATCAATGTAAAGGTAGCTGTATTGGGCCAAAAGCAATGACTGTATTTCATGCACTCCCCAGAAGTGACTATCCACCACCACAAGAACAAAGAGAATGAGGTCAGCGAAAATCCCTCATTTCCACTTCAAATGAAAGCTAGCTATAAAGAACAATTTTAGCCTGCGGTTTCATTCCTACTTTTAAAATTGATCAAGGAGAGTTCTGTTAAAATATTGTAAAATGATATTAGCAATATTAATAGGAAATAATTATGAAGAGAAATAATACCTTTTCTTAAACAGGTCCTGATATAAAGTACCAATACTGCTAATGTAAAAGCCTAGCCCTCTTGGTGTTCAGTGTTACATTAAAAGAATTTTTATTAACTAATTCAAGAAAGAAATATGATGAATGTCTCCTTCCAAATCCTATCCCTATCTTTCGTTACAGTAGTATCTGGTAATAGAAAGTGCTTCTGGCAATACTTATCTGCATATAATGCATAAAATTTTAAAGATGTAAAAAGGTCTGTGTAGAGGACAGCTTGATCCATACCAAGAATATCATAACATTTGCTGCTTCAATTTAAAGCTAAACCTAATAGTTCTTCTACTTCTTTTGATCTTATAATCAGGAACTTCTAATATATGGGACAAATTCTCAGCAGAGGAAATTGTCATAGCTGCATTGACTTCAACAACAATTTATAGCATCTGCCAATCTGACCCTGTATCTTTAATCCATCATTACAGTTTCAGAAATTTGCCTCTCAGAGTTCTTTTTGTCACCTTTGACTTCTTTTTACAAATAAATGTAAAGTAAACAATTTCATTTAGTTGACATTAATGTGGCTAAAACCCTCAAACTTGCAGAGTTCCCAAGTGTTCTTACGATTTCTTGATGAATAGGTTGTCAACATTTCATAGTAGTATGCTAGTAGTACAAATGTCTTTTTTTCCTATTACTATTTACTTTTCAGTCTGTAGGAGTTTTCTCCAGCCCCAACAAAGATCAAAGCTGCCTTGGCCTAGGTAACAATCTCATATTCCTGATCTATAGTGCATACAGTTTAAGAAATGCAATGGGTGGAATGTTGCTTGTATGAATTACGAATTGCAGCATTAGCCATCTGCAGCCTGGTAACAAATAACTCCAGAAAACAAGTCTTGGCATAGACTTAAATTTCCTATGTTAAACAGAAAATCTGGGAGCTAGACAGGGTTGAGGCAGCATCAAAGAACAGATGCTCTCTGATAGTTGGCTATGGCTCTGATTCAGGAACAAATTTAAACACAGAGATATGCTTAAAGGCTTTGCTGCATAGGGATGGATGTAAAGCTGTGCTTAGAGCTAAACATTGGCTGAAGCATCCTGATAAATTGTATATCTAAGAGCAGGATCTCTTTCACGGTCCTGGTCTTTAGGACTGTTGTAGTGACTGGTGCGGGGATATCTTCTGCTTTGATTATCTGTCCATTATCCACCAGGATTGGAAGCTCCATCGGATAGGAAATCACAATCTTTTGATTTTGCAATACTGTGATTTTGTTACTATATTTGTTTAAGGTAGACCGTCTCTGTTTCTCTCAGTAAACTAAGACAGAAATCACCCTAGACATAAGATTATCAAGGTGATTTGTTTCTCTGAAAAGAGTTTCTCTGAAACTACCCTTAACCTGAGAAACAACTGTGCCAACTGCACAAGCTTCAGGAAATTCAAAATTGAGCTACACACCGGCACATCTGAACACAGCACATTATTACAGTATTTTATGCTCTTCGTTATGTGCCAAGAGCAATTAGGTTGGAAGTACAATTATCGGTCAATATTAACAGAAATTTTAAATGCTTTAGTGTATAATCATTCTCTTGAACTCTGTCCAGTAACATAGCCTGCAGCTATCTCACATGCCTTTGCTAACCCTTTCAGACCTCTGGTCTAAGGGCATGTGAAGGTCAATATCTGCTACTGCAATAGTTTTCACTGAATTTCATCCAAGTTTCATGAATTTGAACTGCACATATCAGTCAGTCTTTTCTGTTGCTCTCTCTTCTTACTGACATGCAGAAGAATCATATTTTAGAAGATTTAATTACCAGGTTGCTGTGATATTTTTCAGTAAAGTTATATTTAATTTTCAACTACAAATTATTTGAGGTGCTTTTCTCATATACTTTTGGAGTAATAATCTGGTATCACTCAGAGACAGTGGAATAGTAGAACACATACAAAACCATAGGAATGTTAAAAACCAGAAATCTTCTTTTGAGAAATTTTTGGTATCTACTGAAGTGATGTTGTTATGAATACCCTGTCATTGAAAGTGTATTTTTACATGAATGAGAGAAAAGTTCTTAGAGAAGCATTTGAGAGCATATATTTGAAGAGATGGCATTTCTATGCATGCCTGAAAATTCTAGGCATCTTCATTTCAGCCTCTCCCCCTAATCATGACTTCGCTGATCAACGTAATTGCATGTAACCTCTGTACAGAGCTCACCTCCATGCTTGAGTACTTCTATTATTGTCAGTTCTAGCAACTGATTAAAAAGTCTAAATTCTCCTTTGTGGTGGGAAGCAAAACTTTTTTTTTCCCAAACTTGGAACCTTTGAACATTGGGCTGGGGCAGCCTAAAGACATTAAATTTAAAATCCGCTCCCATTCTAGGGGTCTTGGCAAATTCAAGATGCCTGGTAGAAAAGAGTTAATTGTTAGAGCCAGAAAGATAACTGAAGCTTGTCAGGCAGTCAGATCCAGATGCTTCCTATAGAAGGAAGAAAAAGGGGCTAGTGAGTAGGAAGGGAAGAAGCTGCCTTTATCTCAGGAGATGCAGCTGTCGTGTAAACACTGAGTGTGTAGTGCCATCTGCTTAATGCCTGAAGTTGCATTTGTATCACAGAATGGAAGAACCTTAATTTGAGGACTGTGTTTGCTCTCTAAAGAAAAAGTAAAGAAGGGGGAGAAGCCCTCATTCTTGTAATCTGTGCAGTATGTTGCACCATTTAATTTTTAAGCTCCAAAGCAAGAGCGGGGGGGGGGCAATATATGAGTTATGGAGACTCAGAAGAACAGCGTAATAAAGACGAAAAATGACCCACAGGAAAAAACGTTACTGGCAACTCCCTGTGCTCGGCAGTGGTTTCCAAAGCTGCATAGAAGACCTCCAGAAAGAATCATGCTGCCCAGGCAGTCTGAGGGCCTGAAATGAGTGGAGGTTAAAGTCTGAAAGTGAAGGGCAGTGTTGTGGGCTCTTCTTAATGCAAAGGCTGGATTTGAATACAGACTACCTTTACCCTCTTGCAAAAGTTAGTTCCAGCCAGGTTGCAGCCCCCATACTGGAATATGGCTAGCTGCAAGCCTTGTTCTGCATGATACCAAAGTGTTTTCCTTTTGTGCAAAGTAGTAGTGCATCATTTCTTGGTTAAGTTAGTGCAGTCAGCTGTGGTGCAAATTTAAAATTCCCCAGCTATTCTAAACTAGCTCCATGCGATTTTACTTTGCCTTAACAATGTTCATGCAGACGCTTAGGAAGAGCAGTCAGTGCCCTGTAAAGCCCTAATCTAGCTGACTGTGTGCCAACTTTCCGGAGTAGAAAAGCCTGGAGAAACGATTGTTCTTGTCAAATGCTGGAGAATTCAATATCTTTTAGGACCACACTAGAGAGAATGAGAAATCATCTTTGAAAAAAAAGATTAGAAGCTACGATGTTTACTGCTGTGTATTAAAGCATAGTAACATGTTAATGTTGTGTTGGAACCCACTTTAGAAAAATGCAGTCTTCTCATTTCGCCTCTGATATGGGAGAAAACCCCAGTATATTTATAACCTTTATTTGAAAGCAAGTTTAAGAAAGATTCTAAATGCTGTATTAAATCTTTGTTGATAAAAATTGTATGGTATTGTCTCTGAAACTCACTGGGAACCATTACTAATCCCTGCATTCAAGATATTGCATATGACATCCCTGAAATTTAAAGCTGGGCAGTCATTTTTGAAAGGATAATACTCTATCTCGTGTCCTGGCAAAGAATTGAGCTGCGGTGGAGGGGACAGTTATAATACAGTTATACGGATATAGCATCCAAAAGCTGGAATAGGAACTGCCAGTAGCTATAATGTGATATTAACGTGTTTCCGTAATGGAAGAAGTAGTTTAGAGAACCTTCCTAGAGAGCCAGTAGGCATTCCTGCAGTACGAAACTGCTTTTTTTTCCCTAGGAGAATATGTGGCAGGATAGAAGTAGGTATGTACTGAAAATGCATGTAAACATGCTGTAAAAAAGCTGTAAACATGCATAACAGAAGTAAAAGATATTCAAAAGATATTTTACAGCTAAAGGTGGTTCTTCAAAATTTATAGCATGTTAGCAAACCGGTGATAAATGGTGATGTAGTTCGATATAAAACAAAATGGGGTGGCACAGTGCTAGGCTCTGTTCTATTAGGTTCTCACACTCATCTTATTGAAGGTCTTTTTAATTCCCTCTTTCTCTATTATGTACTTATTTATAATTTTCTAAAGATTTTAAGGATTAGCTATAGCATGCTTACCTCAGTTGATGGAAGTATGAAGACCGCTATTGATTGTGTGTACTCTAGCCTGTAACTTTCTAATCTAGAAAAATTTCTAATTCTAAATTTCTAATCTAGAAAGTTACTCCAATGGGTCCTGTAGTCCCAAGCATCCCTCTCAGAATCTGAGGATTAAGAGGGAGAATGGCAACACCTCATCCTCCCCCTTTCCTTTCCCTCTGCCTCCCAAGATATGCAGAAGTACCATGGTAAAAGATCTTTACGCTTATACCTCAATGCAACATTCCGTGGGATTTCTGAGTTCATACAACAGTCCCTGACATTGCTGTGATTAGACTAACCATATTCTTTACCCTCATTTGATAAACCTTACCCAAAGTTAGCAATTATATGTTTCTTTCAGAACACATACACACCCACACACCCTTAAATTAGCTGGTGTAGATGCTCATTGAGTTTTATTGATACGGTTTAAATGTCCCTTATACTTATCTGAAAGAGAAAAAATATTTCATGCAGAATGTTATAAAATTAGGGTCATGGGTCTCTATGTTAATTGTTTTCTGTTGCAGGCGATGATGCTATGTCCCTCCACAAAGCAAATGAACAAGCTTCAGCTTAAAGCCAGAGATGTTTTCTACTGTTTGTAATAGAAAGGCTAGCACAGAAACTCAGTGCTCTCATATTTGGAAAGTATCTAATTTTCAGCCTAAATGTACCCACAGCTAGTATATAACTGTTCATGCATCTGCTAATGTGGTCTTTCATGCAGTTTGATTCCTATTGCAGCAACTTTGCTCCTGATTTACATCTAGAAAGTGACGATGTTCTTTTAACTTTCAGACTATGAGGCTATGTCAAGCTTTCTCAGTCTCCTCTCATAACTTAGGACACCTATTCATAATGTAGTAGTACTTTTAAAACGGATCCAGCACTTCTCAGGAAATAACGGTCTCTTTTTTGGGGGGTGATACTCAGCCTGCCTGTGTGTTGACAGTTTTGAGTCATCAAGTTCACTTCATTGCTGTTCTCCTGCTTTTTGTGACTGAGTTTCTGATGAAATTTTTACATCAGGTTTGTTCACCAGACTGAGCTTTGAGAAACTCCGCTATTAATCTCCTTTCTGCCCAATGCTTTGCTGTTCAATACAACCTACCATCATCTCTCTTTACATCATGGAACTTTACTTGGTTAACAGTTCTTTCACTTCTTGCATCTCTCTAGTTAGACTAAGACTTATGAATAGTTAATCACCTCCCATGTGTCATATCACAAGATATAGTGAAGCAGATATACCTAATCCACTGGCATCATTCTTAAGCCTAAGTAAGTTTCTGTTTTAGCATAAAAATCTCTCTGTTGGCAGAAAATTGTGACCAGACAGATAAATTGTTCTACACTTACAGGATACATATGAAGGTGATTTTAATAATCACAGTGAGAGAAGAATTCAGTGCTTTCTCAGTTCTTTTTTTTTTTTTTCTGGTGTTTTTTTTTTCTCCTCCCCCTAATATATTAAAACTAACTACTTTCACAGGTAGCAGCACCTGGCTAGAAACTTTACTCTGCCCTATACTTTAATTAATGCAGCTGGTTTTCTTGGGTGGGACTAAATTAGTAAGTACTCTGGTCTGCCAGTTTGCCTCTGGCCTCCTAGCAAACACAGCCACCTCCTCAGAGAGCTGCCCTGTTCAGGTAAGTTTAAAAAACAAAATGCAAGATGGTTGTGAAAGAGAGAAGAAAGTGTGAGAGTGAGAATGAATAATATACAGAGTGCTGTGTCATAGCTGCTTTGTGGTTTCTTGTCTGCCACATGTGCGTGTAAATCTACTTTCAGAACAGTTAGCTTTAAGACAGTGTAACTTCAGAGCAATCTGCATTTTTGCTGCAGTTTATATTCCCATTGTAAGCGCTATTCCATAACGTAGGTTTTAAAGTAACTGTTGTTGTAAAGAAACAAGAACAAAAAAAACCCCAAACTGATTTTTCTCAGTTATGGTTGGAATTTTGGTATCGCTAATCTTAACTGTTTGATTTTTCATAAGGCAGCCTAATGATTTTCCTTTGAAGGCTTGTGATCCCTTATTTTAAAGTAACTAGATTTATATTTTATTACAGAACTTGGTTTGTTGGCAGATTTAGTCAAATGTTCTGAGCGTACCTTTGATGGGTTGAACAGGATAAAAGAGTTTCATAGCTGTCTTTGTAGAGGATAAAGGGCAGAGGCTCAGCTTCATTTTTATTCATAAGGTTTCAGTGATGAGAAATGAGGTTCTAATCCTGCAACTGGAGTGAGCAGAGGGAACCATTTTGCTTGTGGAGTTTCTCACTGAAGTCTGTGAGCAGCTCAGAGCAATGACAAAAAAATGAACTTTTATTTTTTTTTAATTGTTTCCTAGTTTCCCAACTTTCCTTCTTTGATGTTATAGGCAAACCCCTAATGCTTCCCATAATACAGTAGCTGCTGAGTTTGAGGTACAAATGGAGCATTACTAAAATATAGAATAAATATTCTTGAATAATAAAACCTGAAAAGATCTGGAGAATGTACAGAGATGTGAATGAAAGATTTGTCTGATGTAGGCCTGTGCTGTTTAGAATATATATCTTGAATTTCTTCCCTCATGAAGGTTAAGGAATCGTGATTAGTTCATGTGCTGTGTGGCTTTCTTACCTCTGGAGTAAGAATTACTTTGCACTTAAAGTCTGAAAAGTGGCAAATGTGTGGTAAAAACCGCTTTCACCTTGTATCCTCATACCAGGATTGTTTCCCACCAGAAATGGGGAAAGTGGGATGATTACCTGTGGGTTTCATAGGCAGTCAGACTCTGAATATTGTATATTGGTTCTGAGCTGAAAAAAAGTCTCAGGTAGATTTCATTATTTAGTAATTAGTCACTGCGTTATTTTATGCTCTGTGACCCAGGGAAAATACTCTCACAGCTGTTGAGTGTTTTCCAAAGCCTCTCAGTCTAAAGCCCTATGGCTTTCCTTGTTCCCCATTCCCTAAACTTACGCTAGTCTGCACCGTTTGCGTCAAACTTGCATATTTCCCCCACCACCACCGAAAAATTCTGTCAAAAAAAAAAAAAATGCAGTTTTAGTAACGAACATCGGTACGTGGGGTGGGTTTCCCTGACAAAGTTTTGGCGGGGGGCGGCAGAGAGGCTGCGGGGGTGGCCCCCGGGAGAGGCGGGGGCGGCTCGGCGCCGGTGCCCAACGACTCTAAAGTGGACCCACCTGAGGACGCGGCTGAGCCCGGGAGCCGAGGTGGCGGTGCCTCTGCGAAAACGCGTTTAAGAAGGGGCAGAAAACAGCAGGCAGGGAGAGGAGGAGGAGGAGGAGGAGGAAGAGCGAGGTCGGAGGAGGCGCCGCCGGTGCGTGGTGGAGGCGGGAGTGCAGGCGGCGGGTGAGCTCACCCCGGAGCAGGTAATTCCCCAAAGGAACTGCAGCCCGGGGGTGAGCCCACGCTGGAGGAGGTGCACCCCTGGGTTGAAGCTGAGCCCGGGAAAGGGGGTGGAAAGGCGTTTTTCAGAACTGTATAAATATTTGTTTCTTTTTTTTTTTTTTTTAACCACTACCCATATCAGTAAGTATTTAGTCTGATTTGCAATAAATTAATTTCCCCAAGTCGAGTCTGTTTAGCCCATGACGGTAATTGCGAAGTGACTTCCCTTTGTTAACCCATGAGCCTTCTTCCTCCTCTTCTTCCTACTTTCTACCCCCATCCCACCGAAGAAAGAAGCTGAGTGACTGAACGCAGCTTTGAGCTTTGATCTAGTTGTGATTGAGGCCAGTTCAATTCTAGGTCCTGCTGGGCAAAAGTGGAGGCATGCTTTTCATCATCCATCTCTGCTAGAGTAACACTGAGCACCAGCCTCTTAATAGCGCAGTATGCTCCCTCTGACTTAGTTTAGAGCAGTGTTTTCAGTTTCCCTGAAGTCACACAAAAAATATATCCTAGAAATGAAAAGCTGTTTTCCATCAGTGAGAGAATCAATATACATAAGGGAAAACATCAAAAAGACTCTAAGTTTTCCATAGCTGAGAACAAAACTCCCAATTAGCTTGGAAATTATTTCAAAATGAAGCCACAAACCATGACTTCTGGGGTAACCAATAAAGCTGCTTTTGTAACTAGGTGGCACACAACCTATGGGATATTAACTGCTAAATCCAGGTTTGCCTTTACAACAGAGGTGATGATTTACTTTGTTAACACTCAGCTTTTTTCCTTTGACTCCTGACGTAGTCCCTCCACCAGTTGTTTTGTTGTACTTCACTAGGGCGACTTTGTGGTCTGTGTTTATTACTTCATAGAACGTTAATTAGAAAAGGTTAATAAACTGCAGGTGAACTTGGTAATCAGTTCATTGAATGGCTTGAACACTTCTACTCGCCGGGGACTTCGATATTGTTAGAGGTACTCAGGCAGCATTTGTACAATGACCGTTTCTCCGAACTGGAACAAATTTATATCAAAATCAAACCTGACCAAGAAAAATGTCAGTGCTCTGCTATTAACTTGGGACAGGCTTAGTATGTTGGTTCTCTTATGCAGTCATGAAATATGAATGTTAGGTAGAGAGCTGAGTCCCAGAAAGAAGCCTGGGGCCATCCTGATGCTTCCTCTCCCTATGAAAACTTGTGGTCCAAAATGTGCTATTTTTCTTCTACTTTTAAGAACTGGCAGTTGTTGAGTGTTCATGGTTTTCTAGCTGTAACTTTTTCCTTTCTCTCTTTTCTATGATGATCAGAGAATTTTATCTACCATCCAGAACTTTCAGGGTGAGCTAAAGAAACTCTAGTTGCTTAGCAATTTCAGCTGCTTTGTCAGTGTTAACTGTCTTACTATGACAAGTTTTGTCTGAGATGCCAAATTCAGTCCGATCTTATCTGAAAACATATCCTTTTCTTCTCCCTGCCTCCTCCAGAACACAATTGGCTCAGCATTGGTTTATCTGTTTCTATGCTCTTTTTTAATGCTTGGCTTTTGGGAATATATTCATATGCTTCATTTTTGCACAGAGTGCTGTATTCTATTTTCTGTTGTAATTTCAGAATTAGTTTCCTCTGCTTGAGTTAACCGAAACCTATTAAGCATATCGAGCACTGCAGAACTAGAAACGGTCCAAAATAATGCTCCTGGCTGGCTGTATTCCCTCTTGCTGATAACTCTTTTTTTTTTTTTTTTTTTTTTTTTCCCCCATGAAAAGAGAACCAAGGAAAGCCTTTCTGTTTTCCAAAGAGTTCATAATGATGGGCCTTTTAATATTGGAATGTGTTTTCTACTTAAGGCTTTTTTGTTTACTATATTCATGACACCATATGCTGTTCAGAAAATTGCTCCGAGGCAAGTGCCTGATAGAGAATGGTTCATTCATTGTCTAGTCTTGACAGATAAGTATGGTGTTACCTGATCCCTTTGTGGAGACAATCTCTTCCAACCCGGTGTGGATTTTATAGGGACACTGTGCGTACTTATTTAGTGCCTCTTTAGAATAAAATACTTTAACACTTGAAAACGTAGGGGCTCTTTTCCAGAGGTGAACACTTTTGCTGCTTGACTGTATTTCCTCAAAGTGGCTGTAGCAGGGTGGATGAGGCATTTTTCCAGACAGGGAAAGATTTAGATATGACTTTCCTTAGCTTGAGGGGGAAATTGGCTAATACATTAATTCAGTGTTTGGGGGGCCCAGATTCAAAGAGCCTACTTCTGTCTCCCTCTCTTTAGAGGATCTGGAGGACTGACTTAAGTGTTTTGTTTGGGTTTTGAGACGGAGAGAGAAAGTGAGTGGTGAGTGTTTGAGTACAAGTAAATTAGTTTCAGTGCAGCATTGAAACACCTTTCTTTTTTCTCCTTCCACTCTCTGCCCCCCCCTATTTTTCACTAGCATCATTCCGTAGTTGACCATTTGCCCTTACTGGTTGCATGGGACCAGTTGAAAAGATGACGTGCCTCTGGAAGAGATGTTTGTGGAATGATAACATCAGTGGTATGACATGAAAAATTTGGGAATGTGACACTTGTGCCATAGAGAACCTAAGCACTTGATACAGTGTTGCTGAGTCTAGAAGTCAGCTACAGTAATGCATCTTCTGTTCCGAAAAGCTTAATGTTTTTACAGAAGTATTTAGTACAGCAATGAATTGGATTTTTCCCCATGGTGGTTAACCTCGTAGGATAATAGATTGGTTTGGTTATGCTTCTGTTTGGTTTTTTTTGTTGTTTGTTTGGGTTGGTGTTTTTTTCCCAGCTGTTCATTTGTACTCAATTTCTTCTCATCCCAAAAGCTAAAATTTCACTGTTGTCCTGTAAGGCACTAAATACTGCTTGAAGAACGTGGTAAGTGCTTCACACAGTAAAGGGTGATGACAGCATGATGATGTTGTTAAACATTTATTTGGGCCCTTAGTTATTAAGAATTTCACAGAAGAATGTTAATGTGACTCTAAGTCAATCTTGTAAATTGGGATTAGCATCTTATAAATTCTTAATGCTATGGTCATAAGGCAGTTGCATCTGAACTGGGCACCCAAGGGAAAAAGTTTAGTCTTGCGATACCCAAAAGACCCTCAAATTGAGTTCACCTTTCTGAAAATTTCTGAAATTCTTCTGAAGTATTGTTTCTGCAGGTGGGGCATACTGCCTGGAGTCTACTGTTGGATAAATAAGACTTTTCCAACCACAGAATGTAGTGTGGTGTTACTCTTTGGGACAAAAGCAGAGTTTTCCTCCAAAATACTTACTTTAAAAAATAAAACAAAGTCAGATACTCTGTGTTGGATCAAAAAAATAATTGCCTATGCAAAATTACATTTGGGAACTTGTTAGTTCTTAAGAAGGATGTGCCAATTAATTTTCTTTTAAGAAGAAGAAACTTGCCCTTTCTTGGAATTAAGCAAATCCTTCCTGCAGCTTTTCTTCATCAACTAAAACCTCTGTGATTTGACCTCCTATCTCACCATAAATAACAGAGAAGAGGGTTCAGTGAGTCAGAGAATGACTTTATGAATGTGCATTTCTGTTTGATAGTCCTATTTTATCGGACTACCATTAAAAACAAAACAATAAAAAAGCCTGTCAGCCTGGCTGTCTCCACAGCTGTCTATATGCCTTTCCCAGCAGTGCTGGCTGTCAAGCTCATTATTCTTCCTCCGAGTTGGTTTGACCCGTTCTTGTGCACTTTTGCTAGGCTGATGAAGTTTGTGGGATCTTGTCTCTTGGGAAATACGTTTAGAAGGATAAGTTAATTCTCTCCAGTAAGCAGTTCTGCCTGACTTCTCCAGGGCCAGTATGTCTGGCTAGTGTAAATTGCTTATCCTATAAGGAACAGGGTTTGCAAGACCACAGCTGAAACCCTCCCCTTTCTTAGTTTTCCTTCTTTGTACCACTGTGTTTTGTTGTGAGTGGTGAGTACTTAAGAGGCTAGGAACCACTGAGAACAGCTAAATCAAGAAAAGAAGGCTGGGAGGCCTACTGTTGTCCTTGGTTTTTAAAAAAAAAAAAAAAAAAAAAAATCTACATAGCTATTCATACAATATGTAGGTTTGAGGGGAAGGGATTTACAGTCGCAGCTTGCTAACGCAAGTCGGTGTGTAAGTGAGATTTTAGTATGTGTATAATTACTACACGTGACTGTAGCAATCGGAGAAGGGTAGTGCTAGCTCACATGCTGTGTGATTAGGGCCCAGTGCTAAACACGTACAGTGAAGGAGTCAAGGTCAGATTTTAGGGGCTGCTCACAGTCAAATGCTGTTCATTGTGGCCAAACATACGTGAATTACTGGGTTTGGGGTTTTATTCCTGATTTGTTGGCTGACTTAGACTGAGAAAGGAAATTCTTTCTTCTAGTCACTGACAGAGGAACACGCTCATAGAGCATGAGTCTCTGGGTACGGAGAAAACAAATAGGGTTTGTACTTCTATGCTTTTAAGAAAAGGCATGGAATAAAGATGACTGATAAGCTGGAAGCTCTTGTCTAGAAGTATGTAGCCAGGAAAAATGTCAGTAAGCAAGCTTTTGATTTTTTTTTAACTGATTTAGGCTTGTAGCTGCAAAGTACACTCCTTGCTCAATCATTCTGGATGTTACTAGTAGAATACACTTGAAAGGTAAAATAACTTACACTGTAGAAGTTAAAAATACTCAGCTTTGGGTGGAGGGAAGTCTTCACTCATTAGCTGTAAAGTTATGACTGATTACAGGCAGATCTTTTTTCCCTACGTTAGAATATAAAGCGTCCATTGACTTCAACTGTCTGATAAATTCTAATTTATTAATTGATATAGCGTCTGTTTTTTAACTATTTCCAGGGGTTTATCACTGCTCAGGGGTATGGTTTAGCTGTTTGAGAGAATGTCTGTTACAAAAATGGAATGTGTTGATTTGTGGTCTAGTCTTAAAGCGTGTATGGTCTGTGTTTGACTAGATAAGGGAAATCTGTGTCTGGCAAGAAGAACTGAAAACTAAATGGTGTATCGATAAATGGTTCTTACTAATTGTACATTAAAAAAAAAACCCTTCAGCCTCCTAAATAAACAAAAGTAAATGGCCAATTCATTGAGCTTCAGTATTTAATTAGTTTCTCCATAAACTTCTTGAAAAAAATCTCAGTAATATAAATCTTAAAGGCATCCCTTTGGAAAAAATATATGTTCTGTTTTCACGAGGAGTGACATGTTAATTGCCTGCAGACATCTTGTTGGACTAATGAGTAAAATAACCTAATAACTAATTGAAACTCCATTGAAATAAAGTCATTAGGAAAGTAGTATCATATCTAAGTAAATTAACTCCATTTTCTATCCTGAATTATCTAGCTGTTGTGCTTTGATCACAGCTGAATTGGATCATTAACTAATTAAAAGTGAAGCCAATTAATAATTGCAAACTCTTGTATAAAGATACTTTTTTCCTCTTTCACAAGGCATTTCAATAAGGAGTCTTGACTCTTTGAAAATTTTCTTTTGCAGATGTTTAAGAACATGGGAATGACATAACTGGTGACACTTTGGTCAGAAAGACCAAACCAGTTAGGCTGCAACGATTTAGGGAATTGTCCAGCAAAACAAGATTTTTGTTGTGAAATACCTTTTTTTAAATTTCTTTTACTTCAGTTGCCTTGCAAAACCATAACTCTTTCTTTAAAAAAAAAAAAAAACAACTCCTAATGGTTTCCTAACCATCCTCATGTTTGTTCTGCGGGAAAATCTAGGCTTTTAAAGTTTTAGGCAGCCTTTGCAGAAGGAGGTTGGGGTCATTCAGCTCTGGTGTGTCCTCTATGGCTCGAGTTCCCTACCATTGGTAATGCCATTGATTTGAGCCAAGAGCTGGAGCTCACTGAACCTCCCAGGTCCCTGTCACAGGACTGATGGTCTTGATATCTAATAAGGGCTCAGGTTTCCCAGCTATTCTGTAGGGATCTTGAAGTCTCTGTATTTCCAGATCCCCTGGTGTGGAGCTGGGAGCTCTTATCTTGAAGCTTTAATTTCTGCCTTTTAAGATTCAGGGACAGAAAAAGGAGCTGAGGACCTACAAATCTTGTGAGGGAAAAAGAAAGGGTTTTAGGTGAGTGAGAGATGCTGTGAATTTCAAATCCATTATGCTGAAAATTACTTCAGCATAGATTTCATGTGACAGGGACATTATATTCTTTTGTCCCACAGGGGGAATTGGGGGCCTTAGACTATCAGAGTTTTCAGCAGGAAAAATCCCTCCTGGTCAGTTTTCATGCATGTTGGTGTCACTGTCCTGTAGCTGTAGCTTGTTCTGATGGTGTGTGTGGTTAAAAGGCAACAGAAGATTGTCCTGTCGTGATGGTGGAAGCACTACTTCCCTTCCTGAACTTCTCTGGGAGATGTCTTTAGTCCTGCTTCATATTCCTGTGCCGAGTACCCGAATTCATGAGAATGGTGTTGTATACGGTGGTAGAGATTGGCCAGATTTGGAAAAAAACATGTTCTGACCCGGTAGCATTAAAACTAATGCTAAAATAGCTGACCTTGTAGCATTAAAACTAATACCAAAATAGGGAACTGCATGAAACAAGGTATTATTAAATGCATGCTGCTGAAGGATAAAACGTGAATCTTCTTGTAAAATGAAAACATCCGTTAAGGGTTAATTTGTGCAGTGCGAGACATACATATCACTTAGCTACCATCTAGTCTCAAAACGGGTCATAAACGGCACTTAAATGGTACGTAAGATTTATGCTGGCCCTCTGCCTGGGGGCAGATTTTCATTTAATTGTCAACGTTTCTTAATTGGTAGGTCAACAAACATGGGTCTGATTCCATTATATTTGCTGTCGAAATGCCAGAAATAGATGACTTGACAATGAGGTACGGGGAAAATCAAAGAAATCCCTCAAAACAAACACTTGTCCTGTGAAATACCTTCCTTGTGAAAAATTCTCTTCACGGTTTTTTTTTTCCCCCCTCTTCTTTTGAATTCCTTTGAAGTGTTCCTTTAAAATAAAGAAATAAAAAAATCTGACATTATCACCTCTGTGAAAAATGTTGTTTTTAAATAGAGCTGTTATGAAGTAGGTAGGCAGTAAGGATTCAACATATGTGAGAAGTAACCCACACGTAGCAGAAAAAATATGTAATTTAATGAGAAAACACTCTTGTATGCCCAGTAAAACTTCTTTAGTATAAAATGCTTTACAAGAACAAACTAAAACTTAAGCTGGCACATATTTCTTCCATAACTCCAAAATAATTTCCCAAGGCAGCAATTTATGTTGCTTGCTTAAAATGCAGCATGAATGATTATGAGGTGACAAAGACTAACGAGACTTCATTGTTACTCAATTGGGACTTATAAGATTGTGCATTATGTGAAAGACTATTTAAAGGAAATACTATTCAAGAAAATTGGAAAAAAATCAGCGCAGTAAAGCTCATTAATTTTAAATCTGAATTAGCTATTAATTCACATGGTTCTGCTTTCAAAGTTGTAAGAACAAAATACCGTTATCTTGTTAATAAAACTGTTGGAATGATAAAATGTAAAGTTGAATTTATTTTGGCAAGAAATAATTATTTTTACCTCCATTTACTGCTGAGTAGCATTGTTTCCACAGCAGAGAAACTTATTACAATTGTATACACTTATTTTGTGCCTGTCATTTCTTTCTTAAAAATATTCCATTATTCTGAAAGCTCAGGAAATATTTTTCCATCCACAAATACTCTATATGGTTATATTTCTGGGGTTTTTGTATCAATTTATGAATTATAATTTTGCTAATGCTGTGTAACAACTCAAATTGTTAGCATTTTAAAAAGCTTTTTTGGATGTTTACCATTGATTTATTTATTTATTTTTAAGTCTCATTCTTTCTTAACAACTTTCTTGGCAATCTGACACTGCAGCGTATTTTTTTTTTTAAATGGATTTGTTTCCTCTTAACCATAATATTTTGATATGTTAATGTTGGACTGTTCCTAAGTGTAAGGGTGTTGACACAAATGAAAAAACTGAACTGAATGTGTCTCCAGATAATTGTCGACAATTTTTACTTTGTTTAAAGTCCTAAAGTATAGATAGTTTTTCCTTACTCTGTCATCTAATTCTATGAAAACATTTTAATTTACAATTGGAATCAGATCTAAGTTGAATTTCTTCTGCTACATGATGTTTCATCAGAAAAATTCAATTAGAATAGATTTTTTTTTTTTCCCCCTCTTAATAATGCCAGTGGTGATCTTGGTACAGAATGTAAATCCTGATCAAAACTAGAGGATGCAAAAGAATACTATCCCTTAATAGCTACTAAACTCATAGTTTGAAAGATGAACCTCACTTGAAGTATAGATAATTAACCATTGGTCAAGAGAAAATGGTGAAAAAAAGTAATTATTACGCTGAAAATATTACTGGCAAAAGGGAACACACCTCGTTTCTCTAGTGTTTGTCTCGCTCACCCTTGTGATGCCCTCTCCTAAGTGATGCGCCTTGCAAAATTAGCAGTATCAGATGGTGGGGTGGGGGTGCTGAGGGATCGCTTCCTCCTCAGTCTTGATTTGCTTTATCTTATAGGAGTGTCCCCTTATTGGGGTTTGCACCTCCCTGGACACCCATGGGGCTGCCGGTGTTTCCTCAGGGATGGCCTGGAAAGGATCAGACCTTTTCCACCCCCAGCTCTGCCAGAGCCAGCGCCTGCAGAGACAGCAGTGATCGCTTGTCCACTTACACCAGCTGTTATCACGGCTAAACCCAGCTGGGGCCATGGCAAGTGCATCCCAGCCCTGACATCTCGTACCGCTGGTTCTGCACAATGTCTATGGTCTTTTACTAGCAATGCCAAAAACTGGGCAACAGCTGATTCCGAAGTCTAGCTTGGGTGGTGGTTCTGAGAGATGAGAGACAGCTTTGTTCAGACTCCAGCTTTGAATCTAAGTCTCCAAGCTATAGGTGTTTTGCATTCTGTTTTCTCTGTGTGTGTGTGTGCACTATTGGTTCTACACTATTGTGGGATGAGGAGTGCTTTTAGGGTTTTTGTTTTAAATATGAGTAATATTTTAAGAATGACAAAAGTATATTCTGGTGTTAGTGGCCTTCCACGTGAATTATGTCAGGAACAGCGTTGCAATTAAAACCTCATCAAAATCACAGCTCCAAAAATGTTGGTGTAGATTGTGTGACTACTGGGATTGGAGAAAACAAAGTTGCATTTAATGAAACTTTTTCTCCAAATGTAATTTTGAACAAAAACCTTAAGAGAGGGGAGAGGAAAAAGCGAACTTCAATGCTACAGAATGTTCAATTTTTTACATTAAGTTTTCGGAACAAGACATTTGGCTTTATTCTAACTGCTGTCCATTTAAATGGGTCATTTTTTTCCTGTTTGCTGAAAAGATGAGTTTTGGTTGTCTCCAATGGACTCTTTTTAGAGCATATTTTGAATCATGAAAATCCTTTCCAATTTGGAATGGTCACTTTTCTGTATCCTGGTCGTCTGTAAAACAATGTTTGTCCTTAGAGTGCTAATTATGTCTTTAACTAGAAAATATGTAGTGCAAATTTCTCAGAGAAGAAGCAATCCTAGAATATCGTTTGAAAAAATTGTGTACAAATACAGATCTAAGAAAAACATTTTTCAAAGCTTTTGGTATGTCTGAACAGCTCTTGAAGTGTACTTGGAATCTTCTCTTCTGGCAATTTGCAATCACTTTCAGTATACTACACTTGTCGCATAAGGCAATTTTAGACTTGAAGAGCACTGAGTGAGGGGAAAAAAAAAATGTGTGTTCTGCATTTAGAAATAGCTTGTATTGGTCAGATCTGAATGTTGTCTGGAAACAGAATTATTTAGCTCCAACAGAGATCGGCATTGCTAATAGTGCTCAGAGGCACTGTGTTCTGGTTAGTTCCATTTTAGAATTCTTCTGTATTTTGTCACTATAAAATGTAGCACATGAAACCTAATGAAAGGACACAAAATCCAGAGCTGTAGACAAATGTTTCCTACACTTTCTTAGTCATATTGGTTGGAGGATTTTTCACTGGTTTCTGCAATTAAGATTAAAAAAAAGACACAGGCAGCATCATCTGCTGTAGCCAATTAAATGCAACAATAATTACTTATGAGAAGATAACTTCTGCACTACGGGAATCAACCTTTCTGAAGAGCATGCTATACTCTGTTATGGCTGTCTTTTTTTTTGTTGTTCTTTCAGTCCTTTAATAGAAAGAGAACTGTTTGAAATATCGCTCCTAGGATTTAGCTCGTTGCCATAGGATGTTTCAACTTTTTTGTAAGTCCATAGTACTCGCCATTATCTTCGTTATTCTTGTGACCTGTCTCTGACATCCTGAATGAATTGTGACCAAAGGCAGGGAAACCTCCTTGTTTGACAGAGAAATTCTCTCATGGCTCTGCCTCTGCAGGTAGGTTTGAAGTAGGGTAACCCAGTGCCTGGCCCCCTTTCCTGGGATAATAAAGCTGAGTGAGGGAAAGCCATGGTTTCCTGACTTGGTGTTCCCGATCTATCAGTTAATTTCACCCTCCTCCTGTCTTGGAATTTGAGTCATAACAACTTTTCAAAGTGGAGGGGAAAGCAGTGGTGAAATTACTGAATTTTGTAGATGCCAAAAGGAGGTAGAAAGTAGCGATTCAATTAACTTCTCAGTCTGATGGAGCAGAGATTCATGTCTCTTGTTTTTCAGTAGAGTATATTAGCTGGCAACTGTAGATGGGTTTCAGCAGGAGAAATATATCTTTTCTGGTCGATCTGCCCATGTGCAGCAAATAATTCATTTACGATACAAAAAGGAGCAGATGAGATGGAATGACTTGTTGGACTAGCAATTACCTGTGAGTAGGGAGTCCAGGAAGCTTGTATTCTATTCAGTTATTGTTTATTGTAAAATACATGACTTGACTAAAAGCCTTTAAAAACACAAATCTTAATGACTTGTGTTCGGTTTCCCTCAAAAAGGTTTGTTTTTTAACTTGACTATAAACCTGTCAGTGAATGGGGTTTGGCTTTAAAAATAAATCATAGGACATGGAACTAAGCAGTGGTTCTTTCTTGCTCACCTAGACAAACTATTTAATAATCTGCAGAGAATGGAAAATCTACAGATGTAATTTATGCTGTACAAAATGGGTGAGATAAGTATGCAAATGGGAGAAGGGAAGGCAATAGATATGAAATCCACCTTTCACAGCTGGTGCCAATGCCAGCAGAAAGCAGGAGCCCCGTTGTCTCTGTTCCATTGACATGCTGGGATAGTGGGAAGTCACCAAGTTGCTATTCTGTATTGTGGACGCTGAGGTCCCAGTCATCTACCCAAAACAACTTCTCTTGTCTCATCCCTTAGTCATTTCCAGTCTCTCTTCAGTGACTTTCTATGTTTGATTGTGGAATGAAATCAGACGTGACTTTCTTGGCATGCAAGGATTGTGGGAACTTTCTGATGCATTCATCCATCTGCCATCCTCATCTAATTCTTACGTGGGATGCTCGTCATGTTTTAAGTGAACACTTGATCTCTTTATGGAGTGGGAAGTGAATTTTGCTGAAAGAAGAGTATTTGTCTAATGTCACTTTTGTTTTTATGACTTTAGCAGACATCTGTCCTTTCAGAGAACTTGTCTAAAAATGATACAGTTTTGCTGTTAGTCACTTGTTCATCTGAGTTTCAGAGACTTCAGAACTACCTTCCATTCGGCAAAGAGGAAGAGGGTCCATGTTTGCTTATGTGGTATTTTTTTTTAAAGGCTGTTTTTAAAGAAACCATGGCAGAAAAAAAAATTCTTTAGGCCAAGAAGAAAAAAAGTTACAGTACTTGTTAAAACAATTGTGAAAGTAGAAGCTGCAAGAAAGTAATCTTGTAAACAACAGTTCAAATATCAAAACACAGAACTAGAAAACTTTGGTCCACAAGAGATTGCCGGAAAAAGTAACGCATGCATCAGGTGGTTGGTGAAGGGTGGAAACTTATATACTTCTTTGTCAGAGCACTTGGAGTATTTATACTGAGTAAAGCTGAAATAAAAAAAAACAACAACAAAACCCCCCTAAATGAAATAGTTACTATTACAGTAGCCAGTTAGCTGCAACATTATCACTGATTTTGGAAAAATTGGTCTTTCTCAAGATGTCTACATAGATATTTAATTCTGACTGGTGTACAGATATATATGTATTTTTATATATATAGGAAATGCCTGCAGTTAACTTTGCACTCTCACAGCAATGATGGCATTTAAATTGACAAAGTTCCAAATTAAATTGGAAAATAAACGTTTAATACTCTCAGGTTTCTTGAGAAACATAGATCTTAGAAAATACAGGATGAGTTGGGCCATCCTCTGTGTAGATATCATCCTTCCGATTCGGCTTCAACTGTTAGCTCCCTAGATGTGCTATGTTTAAAATTTGTTGCTAAGTTGTGTGTGTGGTTTACGTAAAACCTCTTCCACTAGGAAAATTGCAGCACTGACTGTGGCGCCAGTACAACCGCTCCGTAAATATATTTGCTAATAAAATCGCACATTATACTCTAACCAAAATGTGTTATTCTCCATTGGAAATGGCTCTTTGAAATATTCAGACTGAACAGATTCACATAATTTCATGTTTTCCCCCCCCTAAGATGAACTGTTATTAATAGTGTAGATTTGTGTAATTACTTCATTTTTTCTTCTTTAAGCTGTCATTTAGGCATTTGAAAATGTTGAGCAAATTCAATGCTTTGAGTACCATAATAACCAAAAATTTCGAAGCAAGAATAGTGTGTTCATAAACACTTTGGATTGGGGGGGGGGGGGGGGGGGATAAATTAAAATGAAATCAAGCAAATGATTTTATAATGTAATGATTTTTATTTTCCTGTTGTGCTGATATAAAATGGCTGTAGTTTCATGCTACTTAAGTAACCTTCAGGTATTCTAAGGTATTTTACGCATTGCAGTATGTTAATTCCTTTTAAAAGGCTAATTAACATTATCATCAATGTCATAATTTCAAATGATTTAGACACATTGTTATGTTTAGCTATTACAGAAAAAATCTTTTATCTGTGATGGATATTAAACACTAGTTTTATGAAACTGCAATCACAGTTGTTTGGCATATTAGTAACACTTTATTTTAATCATTTTAATAGCACTGATTGTAATAAACTCATTTGGGATTCATGTAGAACTAACATTTATTTCCATAAAGCATTTCACAGTAATTGAACATTAGTTCAGTTATGAATGCTGGATTGCTGCCAGAATATTTCTTTCTTTCTTTTTTCTTCTGTTTCCTCGCTGTTGATTTTGTAAACCCATCTTTCTGCTTCATTACCAATGAGATCATTAAATCTAAGGTCGTATACTTAGCTAGCATAAATTGAACCTCAGTGGAACTATTCTGATTAACACTGATTGAAGATCTGGATGTTAGCTTTTGCTGTATTTTTAGTCAATCGTGGACTTTTTAATCCCAGAGTCTTTTGTGACTAAGGCGACTTTTTTTTCAAATTTTGTAAACATGCAAATGGGGTATCTTTCCGTGATTGAATCAGGAAAATAAAATGAAAATGTGTTTATCTACTGTCTAGGGGATCTGTTTCAGGTTACATTTGATTTTACTGAATATATCCCAAGTGAGAGGATCTTTGTGGGAAGCCATTTTTAAGACTGCTTTCACACTCAAATCACCTTTCGTGATGGGAATTATTTCAGTAATAGCATTACTGTTCTACATTAATATATTAAACAGTTGTTCAGACCTCCTTTGTCCTTTTGCTTAGAAAAAAATGGGTTATTCACAAGACAAGTATCAGTACATTCTAACTGATTCAACAATAATATGGAAATTTAAATAATTAAAGTTTGAAGTGTAGGGAAGAACTGCTTATACATTGTCTGATAGACAAATTATTCACATTCTGCACAAGATGTTTATGACACTGGATAATAACTCTTGCAAATAGCTTTCAGGGGACCTCAAACATTTTCAAGAATGTCTTATGCAATTGTGATATATGGAGACTTTGCAAGAGCACACGGATTGACAAATGGGTGCCATTTTAACAGTATTCGTTATTTCACATGTAAATAATCCACTTTTGCATCTGTTACATGCAGTGAGTGGGCAGGTGATTGTTACATAGAGGCCATTTAAAAGGATGGTTTTGTTCTATCAAAGCAGTTAATCACAGGTGTGTTTAGGTTGGTTTGGTTTTGTTTGGTTTTTTTTTTCCGAGACTCCTCTTATGCCTCAGGGTATAAAATGAAATACAGCTTTTGTGAACAGATTTCACAATAACGATTTCTGTAACAATTCAGCTTCTATTCCGTGTTTCTATAAAAGAAAAAAGGAAAGGGGGAAGTGAAAGCATTGGTTATCTGCATGAACCATGTGATAAACTATGAAAATACCCCAGCAGTGAAATTAAAAGATAGGAAAACAGTGCAACAGTCTCTAACATGGGCAGAGACTTGGCATTTACCACATTGTAGTAAATTTCAAAGCTTTTCATTTTTTCAGAGATGCATTATTTAGCAAACATTAAGTCATTAGAGCTAACAAGACTTGTTGATTTGTAGGTTCACACTAGCTGTCTGAATATAACCCACTGCCATCGTTCATCTGCCACTAAATACAAAAATATTAGACGGTGTTTTAAATATTCTGTAAATTTATCTTGAGTATTTCACAACAGACTTGAACTAACCCATTGTTGATAGGCTTTCCAGATGAACTAGGGGCAACTGGAAGTTCTGGAGTATCCCATTCACCAAAGAGCAGAAAGCTTAGCTTGGTCTTGGGTATCAGCTAAAAGCCTCTCACAAAAATAAGTTTCATCTCATATAACCTTTACTTACAAAATAGCAACATTAAACAATTTGTCTGGTTGTTGAACTTCTTTCTTCTCTTAAGCTAAACATTAGAGATTTGCACAGTTGGATGAATCAAATCTTGAATTTTTTTTTTTTTAAAGGTGTAATCCTGATACTCTGTAGCTTGGTAAAGATCTGGTTTTTTTTAATTAGGTCACTTTACCCTGTCCTTCAGTAAATGGAAAAAGAGGAGAAAATAATTTCCTATTAAAAAGTAAAAAAATGTACTTTCTTCTCAAAATGTTTGCACACTGTGTTTGCAGTCCTGAGGAGGTTTGGTGGTTGTTCCCTCTTTGCGCGCCCCCCGCCACCCCTTAGGTACACTAATGGAAGTGAAAGTTTGGACAGGTCATAACTTTAAATGAAGAGTATGTTCAAAACTCATGTAATAGAGCCATTACCAAAAACATAAAATGGCCAGGAGGAAAGGGCATTTACTAGTACTGAAGACATTTCTGAGTGAGACAAAAGAAAATCATATACAAAGATCAGAAAATAATGTTTCATTGCCACAAATTAAACTTCCAAAACAAAAATCCCCATCAAAAACCTAATTTGTTAGTAGTAGTGCATCTCTCTCTGCTATGGTTGAGGGTTTTTTCTTTCCTTTTATTGCTATTATGTGAGTATTTGCCTGCACTTCTGTTAGTACTTCAGTTTGGAGAAACAGTGTGTTTTGAAGAATTATCCCCTGGCAGGTTTTGACTTACACAGCGCACACGAACTAGACCTTTTTTGGAGAATGTCAGACTGGTAGCTCATCTTATGCTCTCTGATGTGTAATGGAAATGTGAGGGTCCAAACTCACTGCTCCTTCATACAGCCTTGAACTGAGTGTGTATTTGGGATTCTGTGTAGTCTGACGGCCACAGAAAGGGTTAAAAATGTCTGACTGACTGAATTGATGCATTGGAAAGACCTCATGTGTCTTCAAATTAGACTTGTTTAATCTGGCCACAGTTCTTAGCCCTTTAATATCAAGTTCTAGGAAAAATTAAAATGTTTTAGAGGTTTAAGATCATAAAGCTCCTTTGCCATAAAGATGACAACATAAAAAGCAATTAGAGAACTGTCAAATGAATATATGTCGTCTGAAGCTTTGATGCACTTAAAAGAACCAATTACAAAGAAAACTCCAGTGCTGAATGTACTGATTAGCAATATGCAAATCACAGATAAATTCAGGCAGACAAAGGTCTACAGAGACCGGAAGTTTGCCAAATGACTTGTAAATGTAGACCATGATGGTTTAATACGGTATGTGACCATGTTTTCCTGGAGCTAATCTTATGAAAAGGTCATTATGAAAAGGGCAGTGGGAAACACTAATGTTCGCTGTGTCAGGATGAAGGCTACCCTCTTGCTTCAGCCATTCCATACTCAGCAGCATGTAAGAGCCCCTTACTGGCAAGATCCCATTTCTACCAACAGTTAACAGACTGGGGTTTACAAAAATATTACTTTTTTTTTTTTTTTAACTTCTCATCTGCCTTATGCCTTCAGTAAAGAAATAAAAGCTGCAAAGAAATTCTCAACATCAAAAAAATGTGGCAGAAGTTTTTAATCTTTCTGCTGGAACTGTTAAATGTGCCTTTGGACAGTGTTATACTATACTCTCACGTTTTAGAGCTAAGCTGGAACCCAAATGTTGTTCCATTTCTTTTGATAAAAAGGCAAATGCAGAATAGGATGTATTTTGGGGATAAAGGTGAGTGGGAACTTACTTAAAACACTGAATTTCGATTTGAAGAGCTCTACTGAGAAGGACTAGCTTGAGATATCTAGACAGAAGCCAGTGATGGTTCTCAGTAAACCAATGTCTACTAAACTATTTTATATAAGGAGGCAAAGGCTTATTTTTGAGTGATTATACGCTGATCTGCTCCCAAAATGGGCTGACTGCCTTCCGTCAAGCTCAACAAGCTCCACAACCATGGAGCTAATTAAATTGAAGAAACTTCAGTATTCAGAAATACAGCTGAGACCACAATACGAACACTCAAAAAATACTTGGTATTTTCATTCAGTGAGTAAAGCCTATCTGGTGGTGTTGTCTTCAAGCAGACAATTTGTAAAAATAAGAGTACTTGTTACCAATGTAAGTCTTGATTCTTTAAGGAAAGTGCAAAGCTAAATTGCTATGATCACAAAAGGGGTAACTTATGCCCCTTTCTTGTTCCTCGAGATAAATAAGCTCATGTCAATAGCAAAGGAATAAAGCCTGTGCGTAGAAGTGTCTGGCAGGTCCTTTTTAGGTGATAAGCCAGTGTTCGGTTTTCTGTTTTTAATATTCGGTTTAGAAGAGACATAGGACTCTGCTTTCTAATGGAAACTTAAACCAGATAAATGTAAACCCTCAGTTTTAGTACAGATGGTCTTAGGCATGCTGGTTCCTACACACAGTGCAGAGCATTCCGCCTTTCATAAGAACAGCCTTTCCAGTAACCTATAATCAGCTGACGGTTCTTTTGTAAAATTGATATATTGTCATCTGCTTCCCAGGATCTGGACGTAGACTTGATTTTTGCCTATGTTTTTGAGGCGTTTGTTGAAATCAAAAGCGAGCCTTAATTTTTTACTATTTAAATTAGGTGTGTGTTAGTCGTCTTCTGTATGTTTAACTTTGCATCAGTAAAAAGGTGGTATTAAAGTTCATAAATTCTCATCAGTCATTAAAGCAAAAGATGAAAAGTATGGGTCACTTGTTATCTTAATTAACACCTACCTGGTGTTTTCCAAATTAAGTGTCAAGAAGTAAAGGGCTAATTTGCCTTCAATTAATGCATTCGCAATATTTCTCCCATAACGCCTCCTAATCCCCTTTAGAAATTCTGTGTTCATCTGGGGAAGAAATAATTTTCCCTGATAAATATGCAATGTGATTATTTATTTTTTGCATATTGTACTGATTTAGGGGTCTATTCTGTATCCCTTGTGAAGTCTAAACATTCAGTTTAATATAAAATAGGTCATACTACATATAAGAAGGGAAACACGTTTTACTTTCTGAATAATATTTAACCTGGTTAAATACGTTCTCCAAGATGAATTGTATTATTTTCCGAATCAAAATCATCACTGTTAACCAAACTGTATAACATACCTTTCCAAAGAGTGTTTTATGTAATTAATAGAACAAGATCCATAATTTAATGAACAAACCATAGTTCAGTGTAACTAGTGCTCAGTGCTATTCTTTGCAAAATAAAAACATATGACTGACATGATTATTTTTTAATATGCTTTAGTGATTAAATGGCATCCTAGCCTTTGGGCTGCTTTTCTTTGTAATGAGGGTAAAAATTATATGCTTTGCTAGCTATATACTCATGATACAAAACTAATATACTGAGCTTCTCCACTTAGATTCTTTGGTGGACTACAATCAGCAACATTAATGGCTTCTGATTAAGCGTGGTGGTAATCTGGAGGATATTCATAACTGTCAGATATTACCAAAAAATTAGCAGCTGGGCTCTGCTTTTGCATCTCTCATGAGAACTGTAGCTGCTTGGACAGCAAATCCCTATGGGTATATCTTCACTGAAAATGCTGGTCTTATCTATGGGTACATGAGATGCCTGCACGGAAATCATGATGTCTTTCATTCATTTTGCCTTCATTAAATCAAGAATTCCTGTTCCTGTACTTGCATCTCTTTCTTCCTCTTGTTCACTCTCCTGACTGATACTCCTAATCGTGTTCTGATAAACACTTGGCCTTTAGATCCTAAGTATGGGCATAAAGTATACCCTATTTTAAAGTTTGCTATGCCCTCTATGCCCTTCCCTTTCCTCCCACCCCCCGTTGGATTTACTAATTATATGAATAATTGTACCTAAGTCAACTGATCAATTTGCGTTTGACATGAGTGGAAAGGTAGACAATCACACTTCCAAAGAGTGTCCCTATGCTGGGTTGTTTTAAAAGACACTTCCCCTTCACTCTCCCAAAAAGGTACAAAGCCTTTTTGCCTTCAAGAAAAAGTTACCAGGGACAGCAGTGGAAGGCTGTAAGTAGATGAGCATACAGAGTAGTTTAATGATACAGGTAAGCAACTTACCAACTCTGATGCAATTGAAGCAGAGCTTCTTAAACAGTTATCTCTACAAAATTGTTCAAGAATACTTTCAGATGTCGCATAAATCAACAGAAAGATTTTCAGGGAGATTTCAACTACCTCTGGTTAAGGACACAGGTAACATGTATAGACTTTCCATTCTTCTCAGTAGTGAAATTCTCTCTCTGTGCCAGTTCCGTTCTGCATTTAAAATCATAGAAATCAGACTTTTTTTTTCAGTGATGCTAGCACCAGGAATGTTTGTATTGTATATTGTTGTGGATGTATTCTTACAGACACCGACAGTGAGGTGCTAAGAAGGGAGATCTCAATGTTGTGCAGAGTTAGATCAGATCTCCTGCTAAGATGACACGATATGTTGTAATATTCTTCAGGAGAAGAAACAGGTTGAGTAACAGATAGTCTCCAGGTTGACCAAAATCTTATTTATACTTGAGCAAAAGCAGGGGATTGTTCTGGGAGACAAACAGTATCCTAGTGTAGAGATTATGACTAACTGCATTTGGCTAGTGCTATTTTATGAATAGTTTAATCGATAGAGCAGTAAAATTCTAATTGTTAAACTAGCTAAAGCATGGTGTGCAAGGACTTCATAAAATTAAGCTATTCTAACAGCAAGTGCTTTGTTGGACTGTTGGGCTTTGTGTTGTTTATCTAATCATCAGGAGGTAAGAAATATAGGAGAGGAGCTGAATTCTGGGCTACAGTTAGCCGTGTATACGGAACGGGTTGGAAGGAATGTCTCACAATTCTCAGGCTGAACGAGAAGGCGCCTGGAGCAAGCACTGGGGCAAACACGGGTATTAGACAGTCACAGGAGGTATTGCCCAAAACTACTTTTAAACTGCCTATATTTCTAAACACTCACGTGAGAATGACTGACTGAAACTTGATTCAGGAAATACTAGATGGTTTCACAGTGGATTCAGAAAGATGCAAAGAGTATATTTTATTACTAATACGAGATTATTGTTGTGACTAAATAAAACAGTTGTATTCGCAACCTTGGTGGCTTGGCAACGTAAAAACAAAGGATGGCAAAGGTCCTATCGTGTGGAAACAGTTTTACAAACAGCTTGTGAAAACACTTTTGTAGCTTTGGGATAAAAACACCAGATATCTGGTTTACGTATGGATTTGTAAACTACACCCATTGGTTAGCAGTTACAGCACGGAATGAGACTGAGGTGCGCTATTCATTAAATGTGGCACTTGTGGGTTTTACACCATCTTGTCAGACACTAATTTTCCAAGTATCTTAAAATTGTATGGTATCAATACAGCCTGACTTCTCTTATGTCTTAGTTGATGCTAGAACAACATTTCAAACTAAGACGCTAATTTACTACAGATTTGATCACTTTTTCAGCTAGTAAAGTCTATGTGTTACCTCGTAGATGAAAGATAAACCATTACGATTATCTGCCTAACATTCAGCAGTTATTTGTATTGCAACAAATGCTACTGCCAACTGATGTAACTTTCAGTTAGGTTTTTAACAGACTTGTATTTGTATGTTTATATAGCCACTGTTAAAAGGCATAAACAATGTACTTGAACAGAGGGGAAAAAAAAAAAAAAAGACTATATACGATTTTCTAAAGGCTAGAAGAAGCCTATGATTTGCCAGAAGGAAATAGACTCCCGAAGTTTACTTGAGACATGACTGTTACTTTGTTTATTGGACAACATATTGTACATGCAACTGTTTGGCTTGCAGTTAAAACATGAAAAAGTGTTCACAAATACGGTCCTATGAGGACTTAAAGGGGAGAGGGAAGGGGGTTTGTTGTTGGGGCTGACCCTCAGCTCCGAAATGCGGCCTAAGGAGGATGGTGTACAAAACCCTTGATGGAGAGGTCAGGGGGTGTAGGAGGTGTTTCTTAGGCGTGGAGGAGTTGTCACCGGGTGGCGGTGTCCCCTGTGGCTGCCTGTAAAGCCCTGCTGGCAGGGGAAGGGTGGCTCTGTGGGACCTTGAGCTGGGCGGCAAGCACCGCAGGAGCACAGGCCCCCTGAATCCCCGAGGAGGGGTCTGAATCCACCGCCAGCTACAACTGCCTGTCTCTGAAAGCGGAGAAATCCAGCGGGATGGCAGAGCAGCACCAGATCGGGGCTGCGAACAGCCTCCCCACGCTGCTTCCCCTGACAGGGCTGCTGTGGAGGGGGGAGCGGGCGGCTCCCTCCTCTTCCTCCTGCTTTCAGACCCGTTCTTCCTCTCAACATAGCCTCTCTTCCTCCCCATTAACCACATTCTCCTCCTGGATCTCCTCCAGCCTTTCCTGATCCAGCTCCTCCAGGCTGTGTGAGCCCCGGGGTGGGGGACGAAGCCACCCCCGGCCCTCTCTGCCAGTGACACAGAGGGAGCCACAGGTACTGTGTCCCCTGTCAGGCTTAGGGGGTTAAAGGCAGCTGGTAAACCCCGACGATTGAAAGTCATCAAAAGGCTACCAAGTTGGAAAAATACGATGGTAGGTGGATTAGAATAACCCCCTGAGGGGGAGAGAGAGGGGTGCCAGAGGTAACGGCTAGCGGGAGGGGTTGGAGGGGGGTGCTTTTACCTGAAGGAGTTTTAGCAAAAATGGCGCCCTGCAGCACTCGCGTCGCCTTCCTGACAGAAAAAGGGGACTGGCGCGATTGCAAGCCCCCACCGTCAGCTGTTCGGTGTGTTTTCCAAATTGTGGCAATGTTGTGGAGTGACGGCAAAGGGGGTGCTGGAATACCTGGCCTGAAGCGGCACAAAATTCTCTCCCAAAACAGGCTGCTGCCACCTTGACAGAGCCAAGCCTTTAGAGCGGGAAGGGTTGTACATTTGGAGTGAGGTAGATAAAATTCTCAAGGGTTATTACAAGGGCTTTGCTGCTGAGCTTCAAATCAAGACCCAGAAATTGAGAGAGGATAAAATACTATTCCGTATGTATTTATTAATGGAATGGACTTGGGCCCTCCATAAAGTGTTCAAAGTTTTTAGGAGCAGTGTTTTTTGTTACTTGGAGGCATTACTGTTTGGAAGAGGAAGGAAAAAAGGTTCTTTCTCATGTTTTCAAACTGCAGCAAGAAGCTAATCCCACTTGAATGTGAGTGCATCTAAGTAACACGTGACCGTCACTCCCTTGATTTGATTTGCATTTGATATATTTATGAATATATAAAAGGAGATTGAGCTCTTTCATAGTGTCATAGCAGTTAGGCATTCATATTGAATCCCCTTCTAATTGAACTGACCCTTTAATTGCAATTTAACTAATGTGTCTGCTCATAACAAGCAATTTAGGAATTTATTTTCTTTTGCATTCATCTTTTGCCTGCATAGCGGTGTATGGGAATTAGTAACTAAAATTAAGCAAATTGTGTGTAAATCTGTATATATAGGAGATGTTTTTCAATTATCACTTGTCCAAGTAGGATGCTGAAAAACATAGAATAGCTTTGGGAGGAAAAAAGTTAAATGCAAAAGGAAGAGAAAGTGACAAAATAATCTTTTAAAGCTTTAAGTCAAAATAGGGAAATGATTATAAGCAATCAGTATTGATTTTTAGTTTTTGTTATAGACAGTAACGTTTATAACTTGCAAGGTAGGCTTAAAGCATGAGGGCTTGAGATCAGGACTTCCCTGCGCTGGATTGTGGTTTTCACATGGGACTTACTTCTGTTTTCCATTGTAAGCATCACCTCAGCGCTGTGCTGGATGTGTGCACGTCATTTGTTGGCTTAGAAGATGCTGGTGTAAAGTTACCTAGGTTAACTTTACAGTGCCTTTGAAAATATGTTAAAGGGAGTGGAAAACCTCATCTTAGTGTTAATAGACTACTTCCTGTTGGAATCGTCTGCTTACCTGGAATTTAGCTAAGGTATACGGAAGATAGATGCTGAGGAAAGACTCCACTGCAAATGTAAAGTTTCTGTCCCCAAATCAAGGAGCTCGGACAGATTAATGACGCCACAACTGCTTTCTAACACTGCATGAATGGGACCTAGAATATTAATCTTTATTCTTTTTTCCATTTGTATTTCAAAATAGTACCAGTAAATGAAACTAAATAGTCAAAGAGGGATAAAGAAATGGGAAAGGTGCTTGCAAACTATGTAAAGGCGTCTCTGCATATACGTATGGGAACTGAGAGAGATACTTCAGTCCAGTATGAAAAGAATATGGAGGTGGTGAGGAAAGTGGCAAATGAAATGATGACGGGTTCAATTGATTTTAAATAAAACAGTTTTTAAAAAGTTCTGTTGCCGTTTATTTCATTTTTTTCTTTCTTACCAAGGTATGTATCTTTTTAGGCCAAGTGTCAGTGGGGTTTCTTTAGTAATTGCTTCTTTTTTTTTTGTCATTGAATAATAGCTTAATTACCCTAGTAAATCTCAATCCTAACTGCTCTGTAAACAAATTAGACCTCTCCTTAGGCAGTTTTTTCTCTTCTCGTTTCATCCCTTTTGTCCAGATTCCTTAATTTTTGAATAATATAATTTTGTGCTATGAACAGGTCAGTCCCTTTTTAATTTGACATTACCCCTTTGTGTTCCGCCTCATTTCTCCAGTGTATAATGGAGTGTTTGTCACTTCTGCACAGGGGAGAGGGCTTTAATGAATTGCACAGGGTGTGCTCTAATTGACAGTAATGCATTCTGTACATTTTTTAATTAAGTCTGTAGAACTCCCTCATCTAAGGTGGATAATTGTTTCCTGAATTATGCCCTTCTATTTTTATCAGTTTGCCTAATCTTAAAATTTAAAGTCATTGTCACTTGCATGACAAGGACTGTGTATTCTTTAATCAGCATATAATACCCAATATCAGCTACTGCTTCAGAAATGACTGACTGATGTAAAAAAAAAAAAAAATTAAAAATTAAAAAATACATAGGGCATAATATGACCCAGAAAAGATTTCCAAAAAACGTCCAAATGATTGATCAAAACACAGATGCCATTTTTCATTGTATTTTCAAATTGAAAAAGCCATTAAAAATGTATCCTTGGCCTATTTAATTCGTAATTTCAAGATAAGTTAAATTCATCACTGTTCAGAGGGTCAGTAAAAGTCCAGGAATAAATTAAATCAAATTTAAGCCCTTTGGGCCTGATTCAGAGCTCTTCGAAGTCACTGGGATATTTTTCTTTGAGTTCAGCACAAATAATAGTAATTAATAGTTTCACTCCAAGTAGTTCCTCAGTGAAACAAATAGTGAAATATTATTTTAAAACTTCAGCTGGGCTCGAATGTTTGAATGATAGAAAGGTACTGGCAAAAAGCTGAGGTCAGTCGTTCATATTCTGTTGTGGGGGAGACCAGAACAGGAGGTTTGGTGCAGCATTTTTTGGAAGAGTGGCCGTCTGTAGTGCACACAGAAATGACATCAAAGGCTCATTAGCATCGTTCTTGGTAGAAGGTGAGCTGTCAGCTCTGATTTTGGCTGTTTGAAAGGCTTCTGTCACCTGTAAAAATTCTTATGTGTATTGAGGGCTGGAGCAAGCTTCTAAGAGCCTTTTTTTTTTTTTGTGTGTGTGTGTATGTTCCTAATTGTTGTAGTAATTAGTTGTTAAAGTAGAACCAGCGAAGGTGCCACTGAGTGCAATTCCTATTTGAACCAGCTATAGCATCTTATAGAAGCTAATTGTGAATTTTTATAATTCTGAAAGACAAGGGATAATTTACAAACAGATGAGACTTCCTTCGTGTGTGCGTATGTATGTGTAAACGTTACATTTGTTTATATCTACATGTGTCTGTAAAAAATTATAAAAGTAAATGTAATATATTAAGCTGTGAAGGAGTTGGTCAAAAACCAATTGTAAAATCTCAGCCTGGACTTGCTGTAATTTATATAAAGCACTGAAAGAAAATTTAGACATCCTAATGTTGATAATTTAGACCTAATACATTTCATTTTATCAACACAAGACAATTTATTGTAGTAAATTGATCCAGTAGTTTTAAATTAATACGAATTACTTGAATGATCAATCACCTGGAGTTTTGCAGTGAAATGAATCTTTACATTTAAATCCTCTCAGTGGAAGAGCAGTTCGATAAAATACACAATTCAGTGGTAATATTAGATGGGATTAAGCATGCTTAAAACATTGATATTTGTTTCTTTGGTATCATCCTTTAACATTTCACTATTTGCACCTCATATTGATTGTACTCATATAACCAAGGCATGAATTTTAGCCAACATGTGAATTCTTACATTTCACTATTCCACCAATTACACGTTTCAAGCTATTCAATCAAATGATAATTTTTTATTCTATGCTAGTGGATTCAGCCCAGGTTTGCATATGCAACTGTTTCTATAGTAACTGATGCACTTCAGAGGAGGAGATAGCAGTTCAAATAATAATAATAATAACAATAAAAAAAAGAACAAAATAGGTGGCATAACAAAATATGGGGTAGTCTGAGAATGTTATGAAATTTTATTGACAGTAATTTCAGAATGCAGGGCACTTGTAAAGAACGCGTGGACGACACGCGTGACTCCAGAAAATACTTGTATTATGTGGAACAGTGATCAGTTTAGAGGGAAAAACAGAGGCAAAATGAACCAAATGTAAATATAGTAGTTAGAATAGAGCTGTTCAACTTTCCCGTTCTCCTTAATGAAGAAAAAGCATTCCATTGAAATCCTATGTTTGATAGAAATTTACTAGTCTTGTTGATTTTCATGGGGAATATTTATCAGATGAGGGATGGAGTTTTTGATGAGAGAATAGACAGTTACATGTACCAGGTTGCCTTTCTTAGAACAGATGATGCCTGGAGGCTAAATACCAAGGAAACTTAAGTCTAAAGGATTGCATTTTTTTTTTTTTTTTTTTTTTGAAGCATCCATTCTAATTTTTTATTCCCATGTTCTAACTACTGACTCATTGGACTTCCAGGGGTGGTTCTTGGTTTTTATTGTATTTTATTTTTAATGTAAGAATTTGAAAGCTGTAATTTTTATTCTAGTGGAGAAAAAAATTGTATAAACCCAGGGTGATTTGGTGAAGAAAGAGAGTTGTTTCCTGCTGGTGAGATGACATGGGAAAAAAAGACTGCATTTATGTTTATAAATGAAATTCCAAAGTACACAACAGGTTTTATTTTGTGGTCTTTTATTTGAGGCTATCACAGTGTTTTAGTCTAGGATGTTCTTTTGTGTGGATCCTTCTTCTGTGTGATGATGGTTTTGTAGACAGGCGGCATCTAGAATTTTTTTCCCATTAAATTCTTGGGGAAAATTATCATTGAATTTAGTTATAGACTGCTTTAGGGCAGCTTCCCCAGTATATCTGAGTGCTAAGCACACCTTCTGTGAGGAATTTTCAGGAAATTGGTTTCAATGTCTTCAAGCAACTTTCAGAGAAATCCACCACAGAGAGAGTATTGTCCGCTAACAGGGGAAGAGTTGAAGACTGGCCTCTGACAGCAAAGTTACTTTTTGTTACTTCGGATAAAAAAATATAATAGGTTAAAAAATAATTAAGGCTTCACATTGAAGCTTGGTTTTTATAACCTTAATTTGATATATGAATCATGCTGACAGTACTGAAGAAATGCTATTTATGCTACACATTAATGGCATAACACCCTGCCCTCCACACACCTTTATGGAAAACGTGATTCCGATCTGAAGAGAATTTAATGAATATAGCTTATGAGAAGCCAAAAGAAGGCTAGATAAAGAATACTAATGACTTAAATAATATTCACTACTACAAAACAGAAGGTTCTTCAAATGTGTTACAAATTGTGTATCTCCAATTGTGTAAGTTCCTGTTTGACATTGTCAGTGTTTACAGTGTTAATTGATGTGTCCACATCAGGAAAGGACATTTCATTTTAACAGAATGGGTAGATACTCCATTGGTGTACCTATTAAAAATGCGGAAAAGATACAGGATAGGACCTTGTAAAATAACTTTAGTCATAAACACTAAAAAAAACCCCAAATGCATGAATGAGTGAGCCTTTTATAATGATTCAAGTATCTTTTCAGATTGAAACACCCATATAAGCCAGCAGTCTGGGTTGGTGGGTTTGGTGTGTTTTTTTTTTTTTTCTATCAGTGTTTGCATCTCCAGGAAAAAACCACAAAGCACGTACTTACTGATTTTGAAAACCCAAACAACCATTGGGTTGTTTTGTTGTTGTTTTGTTAATTTTTTTTTTTTAAGTAAACCTAGTCGATTTTAACAGTATATTTAAATTTTCTACTCGCATTTAACTCTAACTTGATAGACTGTAACTTCCTCCATAAAGCCTCCCATTGTCTTAGTCTGTTTTAGGCCAGTCTGGTGTTTTCCCCCAAGAAGAAAGCTTGGAATGCTACTTTCCTACGGTAATTACATGTTTATTTTTCAAACAGTAAAATATTTGGGGATTTTAAAATTACTTAATTTCTTCTGGAAACTCTTGCTTCTCTTGGCACTTGTTAGAAATTTATATCAGATGGTTAGTTAGAACAGCTATTGAAATGTATGTTTTTCAAACTACAGCCTCATTCAAAAGTTTGAATTTAATGTTCTTCCACTGGAAAATTGTTCTGTGTAAACTGGAATTTTCTGCACTAGCAGTTGTGAGACTCTTCAGTGTTTACATAGCAACCTGATTACCAGCCAGATTCTGCGTACTGGAAGAGGTTCTGTCAATTTATGCTAAATAATTGAGTGAAAAGTTAATATTCAAGTAATAGTTTTGTTTAGTTAGGGAGGAAGATCTAATTGTCGAGCCAACTCTTAGATACTGTTAAATGACTTAATGGAAAATAGATGCAATTGCAGAGACATTAGTCATAATGTCGGTTGTATGTTTATGATCTGGTGCTTTTAGACAAGCAATTGAATTTTAGGAACTTCATTCTTTGACTTTCTCCCAAGAGCATTGGGAACCTAATCAGCTAAATGAGATTACTATAAACTTTGTAATTTATCCACTATGCTTTACTATATTCAGAAGGAATAGCGTTGGCATGAGTGTCTCATGAAATTCTGTGTCCTTCACAAGGACTTAACCGTGCTGTGGTTTCCCATGTGGAAGCTGGCCTGTGCTTCAGTGGGCATGTGGTTGGTATATCCAGATTCCTTGTTACTTCCTTGTTAGGCTATTGGATAGCCTACCAAATTAACAGATTGATCTTTCCTGTTGCAATCCTGCAGAAGAAGCTTACAAAGAATTTTAGGACTATGGAATTTTCAAAAATGACAAAAGTTGAAGTGCCCCATGGGGAAGATTGGGCAGGTTCAAACATATTCAAGAATACACACGTTTGCATATTCAAAGCTATTTCTATGCAAAACCTGTTAAAATACCAATTGCTTTTCTAAGGATGGAATGTTAATCTGTGTCCATAAAGAATAGCTCTACTTTGATGTATGTCAACATAAAAAAAAAAAAAAAAACAACCCAAAACCTTAAATTGGATTTCTTTTCTGACCTTTTTCAAGGGATGATATTGTACTCTTATACTTTGAAGTAACCATGGCTATAATTGCTGGAAGGGGTGAGTGACACTTTAGTAGTTGTATTCTTCTTTCTGCTTATAAGGTCTAGTCAAGATAATTTTGAAAAATTACGTTTAGGTTTTTTTTTTTAGTTATAATCTTTCTATTATGCTCTCGAAGCAGAACGCTTATGTAATACTCTAAGACACTGATGTACATTCATCAGGAAATAGAAAAGAATGGCAAAAGGCAATGAATACCACCTGTCAGGAATGTCATCAGTCCCGTTTACCTCGTAAACACATTGTCCAAAATTGTGAGGTGCGACTTGTCCATCTCTTATTAAATCTCAAGTATCCTTTTCTTCTCTGGATACTCTGTCAAATACCTGTAGGCCCTTTTGCATTCATGGGGCAATTTGCCCATATTGAACAGGTCCTACTGAGAAAAAGAAAGGTTGCCAGTAATGCGGATGTTATTTCTCACGCGCATCTTTGGAAGATGGTGTTATTTTCTGAGTACGAGTAAATTTTATGTCATGAAGCTGATGGAAGCTCAGTCTTTAAAATGCTTTGTCAAAGTTACCTTTTCTTGATTGAATTACTAGTAGCGAAGGTAAATGAAATGGATGGGTAATGAAACTAAAGAAGGCACAATTTTTTAAGTAAGGTGCCTGCTTTTCAGAGTATCGTTCTAAGAATCTTAAGTTAAAATATACAACTCTCTGTCAGTGTTCTTGTCAGGCCTCTTAATTGCAGTGATTATACATTTCCTCAGTCGTTTTTGAACCAAGTTTATCACAACGGTAATGTTACCTCAGTGTTTATTTTCTTGACTTTTTATTTCAGGAAAGTACAAAAATAATTTATAATAAATATCTTTCACTTTAAGCTATTTCAAACTTTACCCAATCTGTTTCCATTTCCACCTCATTAATTTTTGGCATATGTTTTAAAATCCATTGTCAGAAATATATTGGACCCTAGGGGGCTATTACCCATTTTCTTCTATATTTCCCTAATGGTAGCAGGCTCTCATAAAAATTGCAGTGTGAGTTTTGAATAGCTGATTAAACAATGATGTTTAGAAGTAATAGATAAATAATAGACAAATTGTCCGTTAATAGCACACAACTTTGCTATATTCATTTTCTGTTTTTTTAATGTTGAATGCGGAGCTTGCCGTTTTAAATTTAGTTATTCATAACCTGGATCATTTGGGTGTCTTGGTTATTTCATAGTAATTGACTAAGTTTGTCTTTAGGGAAGACATGTTTATAAATATTAGTAACTGCTGTATGCTTTCTACTCAGACCTCCTTGGAATTATATAAGGTTTCTATTTGAATCAAGGAAAAAGTGTGATGATAAAGAGATAATTCTGACTTAAACAGTGGTGACTTCTTCATACGTATGCAGATCTTCTGCTTCATTGTAATGCTGCTTTTGATTTTTCTACATTGGAAACATACAACAATTTAAGTTTGTCATGCTTTAAAATGCTGGAAAATCATTCAACATTGACTAAAATATAGTTCAAAATTATCTTGAGAACACCACTTCCTCTGTTCATACACACTCTCAATTAAGTTAGGTCTTTCTATTCTGCTTTTAATATTGGAGTAAAAAATCATAGGCCCAAGTACCCTTGAATGCCAGAAAAAGGAGTGATCGTGTTCTGCTACTGAAGTATCTAGAACTGCAGGGAGGCAATTTGGGAGGCTTGTACAACCTCTACTAGCTTGCCTTAACGATGCAAAGGCTGTGACAGCGCTGCCTGATGCCTGTTGGGTGGTGCGCGCCTGCCACTGCTGCTGCTTTTCCCACTGAACCCCACTTGCCCCTTCCATATCCAACAAATTAAAGGTTATTATAGAGCAGACTGACTGCAGCTGGCTATGGTGTGCCACAGGAGGAATTCTAAGATGCTTATTCAAAACAGGTTTATGTTTTTACAATACCAACCGGTACACATTCAGAATATAGAGAGAATCGCTATTTACACTGTGGTCTTCTAAGGTGGTTGTCCAGGAGCACCAATGTTTGCATTGTGCTGAAATCCTGTGGGTTCTGGCAAATCTTCTGATGCTGGACTTCTGATGGACTTTTTACTGATGGATTAAAACATTTTTTCGTTTAATTCATTTTGAACAAGTATTAGTTTAGCTATATACTTGCATGTTTGATCCCCTCCAGCTTTATTTCTACAGCACTCAGTGTCAGGAGGATGGGTCCAGGCTCTTTTCAGTGGTGCCCGGCAACAGGACAAGAGGTAATGGGCACAGACTTGAGCATAGGAAGTTCCACCTAAACTTGGGGAGGAACTTCTTTACTTTGAGGGTGGCAGAGCACTGGCACAGGCTGCCCAGAGAGGCGGTGGAGTCTCCGTCTCTGGAGACATTCAAAACCTGCCTGGACGTGTTCCTGTGCCACCTGCTCTGGGTGATCCTGCTCTGGCAGGGGGGTTGGACTAGATGATCTCCAGAGGTCCCTTCCAACCCTACCATTCTGTGATTCTGTGCTCAAAACAGTTCCGAAAGCCTCTGCCCAGTGTTTTTTGGAGAGGGAAAGAATGTAGACCAGATGAATTCAGAAAAATAATTTCTTTTTGAAAGGAGATATACTTTGCTCTGGGAATAGGTGAAGAGGGGAACACTTAAAGGAATTGCTTCTCAGAAGTAGAACAACTTAGTGTAAGGGATTTTGGAAGAGTTTTGCTGAAATGTTTTTATTTGGGGAAGAAATTTTCTCAGAATGAACCATCATCTGTGTATAGGTGTGTGCATGTGTACATGTAGCTTTTATAATGAAATGTTAACTGGTTCCAGTGCATTCCAGTGTGAAGGGGCTACTTTTGCCTCTGGCATATGTAGTAACCTGGTATGTAACGGCAGTTTGTTGTTGTTACATTATATTCATTATGCCTTTCAGTCAGAAGTCTGGGGAAGCCTTCCATCAAGCTCACATTTTAGAATCTCGCAGTGTTATTTCTTACCTATATATAGCTCAAAATACAGTAACGTTTTCTTTAAAAACCAATGACTACGTCAGTTCTGGTAAATAAGGAAGATGAGTTGTTACATTCTGTTTGCAGCTATTTCCACATTTAGTCGTGGTTTTGCTGGAGTTACAAGAACTTTTCCTAACGTGATATGAAACAAGGGCATTATATTCTGCAGTGTTACAAGAGTGCTCTGATCTTCTGAAAGAAATGGATCGCTCTGGACCTCATCTTGCACTCATTGGAATAGTGCTTCTGCTATCTTTAAATGGTGTGACCCATGACCGTAGTTATAGTCTCACTCTTTCTTTTAAGAACTTCTTTTTTTATTTCAGTCACTTTTAGCTCTTCATTTCTTGTATTTCAGTGGAGGGGCACAGCTGATTGATTTGGTGTAATACATGACCTCCTGCCCTCTGAGAAGTCAGTGAATTCTTCGTTGTTGAAGCTTTTCTAAGAGAGATTTCCAGGGCTCATTTTAAATCTAAATTTGATTCTGTTAGCAGTCATCTCTGTGTGGCAGTTTCATTTACTTCACATGCTAATCTGTCAGATAACATGGCATCTCTCGCTGCCCCCAAATTCGCAGCACTCACTTATTAGCTTTACATTGCAACAAATACAAAAATAGATTCACCTTAATGCTGAACCTTGCCATTATATTTCAGCCTCTGTACAACTACCGATGGTTTGGGTGATAGCATTCTTTTAAGAGGTCTGTAATCTCTGGAAGTAATTATCATTTAGTGATTCAGGAACAATTTGGTTATGTGTTCTCAAACGTTTAAAATGATCTTCTGTTTTTGTGCCATGCATAATGTGATTTGCATGAAAACAACACCTGCATATCTTTGTGAGCAGTTTTTCAGAGTTTACACATCATTCTTCCTATGCTGCATTGAAAACAACATTCAGTGATTTCACAGGAGTCGTGAGAATAGCAGATTTGATGTCTGTTATTCTTCAAGTGCTTTATTAAAGCACTCATGATTCCTATTGATAATATGAAAGTGTTTCATAAAGGAATCAAATGCCAAAATTGATCAGATGTTTCTTATTGACCTATTTACCTATTTTCTATTGATGGGTGGAGGGTGATGATGTGTGGGGGGTTTTGTTGGTTTTTTTTCTTTTTTGTGGGAATGAAAAAATACTTATTTTTCTTTGAGGTTGATGTAGCCTATTTATCCCAAGTCTTACAAAGAGGAACTCTTTCTACAATGCAGAATTGCTCTAAGTGAGCTGTGCAGATCGGTTCCCTGGTTCTTGCACATCACTGTGATGTTTTGCAAGTTGAAATGTGTGGTACTTGGTGGAAGATGTGCTACATCTCAGGAGATTAGACCCTCTATTAGGTTGGATGGAAATGTGAGGTGTTTAAACTCTGCTTCAAAGAGCAGTTCAGTGGATCCTGTAAATATTTTCCCTTTTCGAAGACAGGAGACCAAATCATAGGAGAGGCGAGTTTCCTGCTGTTATGCAGTAAAACATTAGTTGACCTAGGACAAAAGTCAAACCTCTTTAATCCCAACTGAGTGTCCTACTGATGATTCCGCTGTCTCGTTTTGTAGTATCAGGCAGGAGAATCATAGTGTAGATTTCCGTTTGGAACACAAGTTGGCTAAATAAGCAATCATAAATTTTAGAAAAACTTGTCCTTCATTTCTCTCGGAACTTGACTAGTGGATGTACGAGTCATTGGAAAGCAGTGATAGAGAAGTGATTAATATTGATAACTATTTGGCTGCTGATACCTGAGACATTCAGATGCCTCTTAGCAATACCGATGCTGGAAACTATTTTGAAATTAATATTGTTATAATTAAATTACTTTAAATTTATTGGTTTTTCCCTGCCAACATTGTGCATGGTTCCAAAGAAAACATAACTTAAGGATGCATCTGTAGAATTTTTGCTTTTACAAACTAGTAAAATAACATAGTTGCACATAGCGATGAAATGCAACTGCTTCTGCCATTATTTTCATTCTGCCAGACCTACTGAATATTTGGCACTGTTGTTCTTGCCTTGTACCTGTTTGTTTAGGATTGGGAAGAGGTTTGGAATTACTCATGATATTTGGGAGGATGATAAATGTTAATTTGAGAAAGATACTCACAGTTGTGTCTTCTACCGGTGGCACGTCATCTGGTGTCACTGAGATGTTAATATTTTAGATTTTTGGTTTATTTTGTGTGTGTGTGCGTGGCTTAATGCTGGTAGTTGGTACAGAGGTTATTTCTCTGCAAACTCACACTGTGCAAAAGCATTCCTGGAATCCATTTTAGGCGTCGTGATGAACTTCTTATATGTAAGACAATACAGAGTTGGACCCCTGTCGTGATCTCCAATATCTCCATCTAGTACTTGTTCTTAATTCACAGAGATAAAGAGTAGAAGTGTAGGGGACGATGCAAACGCCTAGTTAATATGCTATATAGTTGACTGCCAATATATACATTCTCCTTGTTATGTACTATGTTCCTCCCGAAATGTATAAATTGTAAAACAACAAAGGACAGAACTAAGGCAGGGAGTGGGATGTTCGTCATTGACATTGGTAGAGCAGCATCTGATAGTAGGAGGCTTTATGAAAACCTAAGTCCCATAGTAGCTTTCGAAATGTGAGAACACACTTTATAACCTGTGATGCTGGACAGGTAGAACTAAATAGATAGCACAGACCTACAGCTTTTGTGTGCTGGCAGTCATCAGGATTTCTCACACAAATGAAACTTTCCTCAGGTCTGGTAGCTACAAAATACTATATAATTATGATGTGCAAGACCTTGTGACCCGATGAAAATGATGAACCTCTTCACAAATAGTATCTCTCCGTGTTAGGTGGACAAGGGGTACTACTAGAATCTCTCCAAAACTATTCTTAAGAGCTAGCTTCCAGAATGTGAAGGCAAAGGGTTCTAAAAGGTTTTTTTGGCAAATGTGTGGCTAGTCTACATGAGAAGACTAGTTTGAGACTTGATCCATCTTGCATATTCCATCTGTTTTTCATGCAAAGTAAAATTGGACCCCATTGGATAGTCTGATACTAACAAAACTAATTTTAAGAACACAATAATATTTTTTTAAATGTATAGTACTATGCTAAAAGTGTAGAAAGTTAAAATAATAAAAGCTCTTTCATGTATGCTGTATTGTATATAGGCATATTACTTTCTTATTTATATGCAGACTACTTTCTTATGAGTTGCAAATAGGAATCTTGATTTCGAATGTAGACCTGCGAACAGGACCAGTTCAATGCTATTTACGTTTTTAATTTCAGAGTAAACTTAACTTCTGTAGTAGCAATAATTGTCTCTGTTATATGAAAAGCAGTTTCAGTAATGGAGGCTCAAGTGTTTGGGTTGTCTTCATGTAGGCACATTTGGAGAGCTGATTTGCTTGAAAATTACTTGCCCCCCCCCCCCCCCCTTTTTTTTTTTCCTCCTTTTTTGGCTGGTCTGTGTTTCAGCTGGATCTCTCCCTTTCTCAGTGGATATCACTGGCATGATAAAAGGACTTGTATGGAGTGTGAGAGGATAGGAAGGGAAGAATTGTGTTGCTTTGGCTGCCGGTGCCTAACTGTGTTCATAGAGGAGATAATGTGAGATCAGTTGTCTGCATCGCTTTTAAGACACAACTGAGTGCTGGTAGCTGTGTTTTCCTACGGTCACAAACTGTTGAGGGGTTTTTACTTTCCATGGAGCTTTGCTTCTCCACCCCTTTATTTTTACTAAATCTAAAGCTAAAATCTACGTTCTGCTATTACTAGCATGATTATTATGGCATTTAAGAGCTTAGAAATGTGAACGTTCCCCTTGTGCTTACAGCCGTTACTGGAAAATGGAAATACTAAATGCTAACATAATCTGAAAATTTTGCTCTGTTGGCAAAAAGTCTCATGCTCTACCATTTTCGTACTTTATACTTAACGTGATAAAAACCTAATTTAATATCATAAAAGTGCTGTAATTTAAAGTTAATATTCTTGTGTCACTTTAGGCTATATGTGTGGATATAGTGGTATAGGTGGTAAATGTAGTATGATCTGTTGTGCTGTGTATGAGGAAGTCATTAAAGCCATGGATAGGAAAACCACGTAATTCTAGTTTCCCCACTGGTTTTACATTTGCCTGACTGAAGTGCCTTATTTCCCAGTCTACATCAGGAAGACTTGTGAATGAGATGTAAATTAGGCCTGCTTCGTATGTATGTTAGCTGAATCTGGAGCACTTGTCACATGTTAGTCATGTTAGTTAAGGCATGCAGCTATTAACCGATCCTGGTCATATGCCTGTAAGTGTTCTGTGATGCCTGTAAGTATTCTGTTAGATAGGAAAGCTTAGAAGACGTCTGAAGTTACTGAATGCCTCAGCTGCTGAAGTAGAAATACAGTTCAGCTCACCAGCTGTCTCCTCTAGACCATGCCTTTAACAAGAACAATTGACTTGTACACGTTGTTGAACTATAGTACAACGGGGAAGTGATTAGAGAAATGAAACATGGCACAGTGTCTCTCTTGGAACATATGTTGAATATGAAATGAAAATATAAATGGAAATAAGATGGATTTTGTACTGTTTACCTTGGAGAAAGCTAAGTTGAGTCTCTGTGGAAATTAACTTGAATATTAAAAGCATATGTAAACATTGAACTTACTCTCAGCACCTAGTCAAAGCCCAGCTGCTCTGTCCCAGGCCTCCTATGGCTCCTGTGTATGTCCTTTGGGGTACATACAATCTCCTGTTCATCCAGCTAAGCTTCCATCTGTATCTTTGAAGCCTCCAGTAGCAAATTCTATGGACAGTAAGAATGAATTTTTAGTATCTTTCCAAATGTCTGCTAGCCAGTGCACAATATTCTAGCCTAACAACAACAACAAAAAGTTTAATTTCTTTCTATTGCAGTGGATTCTAGTGTTGTTTGCTATGAAGACTATGGAGCACCATTATTTTGCTAGCCACTTGTTTTACTTTGCTTTGTAATTCTACTGAGCAATGAAGGAAAGTGAAAGAAGTCCAATTATTTTTTCTTTTTAAATAACAAAAATGCTTGTGTTAATTTACGTGGATTTCATATTATAGTAGGGAGGACTGGTGATGCTAGTGAAAACTGCTCAATTTTATAATACACAAATCAAGTGACAGGAGGGTGGTGCTAATTAAACATAAAGAATATTGATGTCTTCAGACTCAAAATTGATTTGAATATGATACAAAAATTAGCATATGCCTGTCTCTAGAAGTAAAATAGGCTTATCTCTTTATTGTAAGTAACTGAGCATTGTTTAACAAAATCTGTTTGCAGTTTTGTAGGTGTCTGTCAGATCTGGTAACCTTTCCACTGATAGGTTTGTTTGGTTTTTTTTTTTCCCCTCTGTCTCGAGGGAGATAATTAAGTCTTACTATTTAGGAAACACCTACTACTTTTACAACTTCAGTTTGTTTTTACAGGGTTGTACATTACTTTTACACCACAGATCCCAGTGGCTTTGTTTTTTTGTAATAATAATAACTTCTAAAATCATGCTCTGCGGTGTGAAAGTGCGCTCTGTTTAAAGGACGAAAAGCAGTTTGCATAGGGCGTGATTCTCTCCATATAGAAGACAATGCTCTTAAACTTCACTGCCAGAACCTCTTTTTCCCCCCCCCCCCCCCCCCCCCCCCTCTTCTCCAAACAGAGAAGCAATAGAATAAATGGCCAATCAAGTTTCTGTAATTTTTGGCATTAGTACTAGATTGGTACCTGCTGCTGCCAGGTAAGCGCAAGGGCACAAGGTAAGGGGAGCCACAGGGCTATCCTGAGGGAGCTCTAGGAGCTTCTAACAAGCTCGGTCAGCTGCCCTTGACCCAAGAGTTGCCTTTGTGGCAGCTCATCCGAGCTCAGACCAGCCTACATGTTCTCGGGTATGGTGGTGATGCACCACGGGGCATGCTGCCCAGCAAGTGTTGGAGCAGCCATCGCTGTCAGGGCAGGGGCTGTGACCCAGACACAGCTTCAGATGATCGATGCAGCCCCCATGTCCCAGGCTACATGGACTGCCTGGGGCCTCTCCCTGAGGCCAGGGGGGATGGTCCTCTGTCCTGCAGGTGGTGTGCTGGTTTTGGAGAGCTGTGTTTGCCAGGTGGAGGAGTTAAAGGAGGAATTCAGCAGGCTGTGGTGTATAAGAGAGAATAAAAGAGACAGGATCTTCTCAGAGATGCAACAACTTCAAGAGCCCCAGAGCCCAACTACAGTGAAGTGTGCAGAGTCTGTCCTTAGAACAGTAAGGGCAAGCTCTGGGAAAGGTTAGGGTTGAAGCTGGTGACTCCAGCTCCACATGAAGGCTTACAGCTGTGGGACAGGTTTACTGTCTTCAAAGCTGAGGAGGAGTTGAGTATGCTTTCCAGCAAGGCATCTGGACCAGCTGAGCCTGAGCTGTGCTAGACCATCAGGAGGAAGCAATGAGTGACAGTAACGGGTGACTCTGCAGTGGGGGGAGTCATAGTCACAGATGGGACAAACCCATCTGCCTATGTGACTGCAAATCTCCAGAGGGGTCCTGGTGGACAGAAAATGGCACGTGAGCCAGCAGTGTGCCCTTGTGGCAAAGGAGGCTAGTAGGATCCTGGGCTGCCTCAGGAGAAGTGTTTCCAGCAGGCTGAGGGAGGTGATCCTTCCACTCTGGCACCAGCAAGGCCCCACCTGGGGTACTGTGCCCCATTTTGGAATTCCCAGTATGAGAGAGAGATGGAGTTACTGGGCAGAGAGTAGCAAAGGGGCCGCTGTGATGATTAAGGGACTGGAGCATCTCTCCTATGAGGACTATGAGGAGAGGCTGAGAGAGCTGGGATTCTTTGCCCCCCGAGCCTTCTCGGGGGGCAATCTCATCAATGTGTGCAAATATCTGAATGGGACGTGTATAAAAAAAAAAAAAAAAAAAAACCAAAAAAAAAAAAAACAAAAAAAAAAACCCAAAACAACAACAAAAAAAAAATCAAAAACCAGAAAAAAACCACACAAAAAAACCCCCACGGGTGTAAAGAATTTGTCTTCATGTGCATGTGAAGATGAATGAAGCAGAATAAGATTGGATAAACTTGATTGTAAGGATACATAGACGTAAGGATACAAAGACATAACTTTAAATCTTAATTATATGTTGTTATTTACCTGCCTCAACAGCAATAAGCAGCGAAGATAAAATGCCACCTTCAGCTGTAGACCTCTTCTGTATTTCTTTATACCTGGTGATCCTGCAGTGGTAGAATAAAATATTGTCCCTTGCAAGTCTTCCATTACAACTTATTCCTCAAAGACAAAACAGTGTTTTGCAGTTATTTATATGCAGTCTCCTGCCTCAAGCTATGCAGAAGTTCTGTGAGCATTTTTAGCTGGGTATCTGTTCATATAATCTTTAGCAATCAAGTTTTAAAGTATAGAAGAAAAACATACCAAATCATTTATGGGCAGATGTTGTAAAATGTGTAAAGAAAGAATTCATCAGGGTTTTGCAACCTGAAAATTAGTTCTCAGGGCAAGCATAGGTGGTGACAAACTTCTAGGTAGTACACAGTTCTCTAGTAACAGTATTTTTTTCTCTCCCGTTAATGTATTCTGGTAAAATAATAGAATCCCTCAGGCATGGTATTGTCTAACTGCTTTATACTGAAGGTATGCAGGTGTGTCTTACCCAGACGCTGCTCCTGGAGGGGTGGGTGTGTTGTGTGGGTTGTTCCGCCTTGTGTGTGGTTGTTTGTTTGCTTGTTTGTTGTTATTGAGGCCTTGTAATTCAGTGGAGATGTGTATATGATAGGATTGAAAAGAGGCAGACGCTACTGCTGATTGAGTTAAAATATAGCAACAGAATAATGACTGGAAAGCTTGAGGAAAAAGAACTCTTACTGGTTGGTGCAACTTGGAGTAGGCCACCTGTATGACCTGCAGCTGGCCTGTTCGCTGCACTCTTTGAAAACCTCTAAATTCTTTATATTAGTCAAATTGAATTAATGTTGCTAGTAAAGACAGCATGTTTGAATGGTATAAGTTCTCAATTGCGGATTCAAAATTCACCACATTTTGACAGCTTTAACTCTTGACCTGTTTTTTTTTTTTTAAAGTTGACTCTGCACTTCTTCAGAGCACCGCCATGGATCATAAAAGACAACTGGTTTAGGGTAAGGAGCATAGGGTTCGGAAAATATCAGAGGTGTGACAATGCTGAAGCATTCCGAGTTCTAAAAATGCATCTTGGAATTTCTTCTTTGACATCAGAGTGAGAGAATGGCTCTAGTGAATGTCTGGTTCCCTTTATTTCTTCCATCTGCTACTAATAAAAGAAGATTTCCTTTGAAGTTTGGGGTATATGATATTATCGGTAATTACGTATTAGCTCATCCTCATCTTATGAGGATGCCAAGCTCTCTTAAAACGCTGCCTTGTCTGTTGTCATTTGGGCACCAGAATTACTTGTTGTTTATTCACGAGTATGAGGAAGAGCATTTAAAGGGAATTTTTAATGTTTTTCTGTTAAAAATTGAATCAAAGCTCTGATGCTATGAATTGTACTAAGGGCAAACAGCTTGAAGAATGAGCGCCAGGCAGTTTGGCAAAGAAATACTTCATCTATTTAATTTTCAGTTGCAAACTTTGCACGTGGGAATTAGAGATGGATGAGTAACTGCGAGCAGACTTGTTGGGTAATGGCTGCCAGAGATTTTGGCAAACCTTTCTTTAATTTTTCTAACGTGTTCCATAGATGTGATGAATATTGATAATAGGAACTGAGGTGAAAATCCTATACAGTAATGTAAAGAGCAGTGTATGAAAAGCGTGTTTCAGGATTTTACATCTCATTTAAAGTTGTCAATGCTATATAAGAATTTTACCCCTTCCTGAAATAATTGTTTAGTCCTGAGAGGTGTTAAACTGAGAGCAAAAGAAGTTCATGCCCTCTTTGCTTAAGTAAAAACCAACCTGGCGTATAAATAGACTTCCTGTCTGTTGTGTGGTTTTAGTCACAGGGTTGTGTTCTCTTCTCATTCTTCTGGAAGCTGCTGGACTCACTGCATGGGTGTGTGACAGTAGCTATGGAAAAGTCATCACAAATTAGTGGAAGTCTAAAGAAATCTTCACAAATTCAACATCAGTATTTGTAATGTTTTCCTCAGCAGGCTGCAGAACAAGCTACCTGTTGGTCACGTAAAGCATCTAGAAATATCTGCGGGTGCTTCCAAACATTTGATACTCAACCAGAAGTATCAGGATGGGAACTGCTGTCTCAAGTGCAAGCTTCTGAGACTGAAGAGGGGAAAAAAAAAAGTGGTGGTGGTGAATGCACATCATATGTGGTAGTATCATAACTTTGCTTTTCCACAGTAAAAAAAGGCAGTGATATTAGAGTTTATTTTTTGCCTCCTAAGGCACTCAGAATAGAAATCCCAGAGATTACCATAGTTTGCTGCATTCACTGACTTGATGCCGTATGGTAGAGGTCGTTGCCAGAAGGTCAAGGAACGCTATGCCAATGTTACCCAGCTCTTAGAATATGACTCACCTGGTGTGTCTAAAGGGGAATTTCTGGATTTTTCTCTTTTTGGAAATTAATTTTTGAAGACTTTATTTTTGTTCCTTTGGTTCCTATAACCTTTTAGGCTTCTGGATTTCTGGAAGACTCTGCATCCCCCACATCCGTGTGAGCAAAGGCTTTGAATTGACAGTCTATTCTATCATTGTGTATATAGGTATCTTTTATATTTTCTTCATGTCCGATGGGGTTTTTTTTTTTGGAAAAAAGAAGTCAACTGCAACAACGTCTTGTTTTTAATCTCAGCAGTTGTCACAGGTGTGGGATAACAATAAAAGTATTGCATCTTACATCACTGTGCACTCTGCTAGGGCTCTGCTGAGACTTAATCTACATGCAACATCTCTGCAGCATGTAAAGGCTTTAATAAGAGAAAGTCAATGAGCCTCATGTACCTTTTATAAAACATGACATAAGGCAATATAATTAAAACTAAACTTATTTCCTGTGGTGAAATTAACTTACAGAAATGAAGGTGTTTATTTATTAAATAGGATCTCTGGAGTTCTCGCCTTATTCTTACCCCTCCTGGGAAGGTTTTGATTGTTTGCTTCCTTTCTCTTGCCTGCTTGCTGTGTAATTTAAAACTGATATCTTCCTTCGGGAAACAAAATTTGATCGGAGAACAGCCTGCATCACTAGCTAAACAAATTACCAATGTTTTACTCGCTTTTCTTTCCCTATTCTTTCCCCCCACCCCTAACTTTAAGGGGAAGAAAACAAAAAAAGTGTGCAGAGATTTTAGAAACGTAGTATAGAGCAAATGTTTTTTTCAGAAACAAGGAGGTACTTTTCTTTCAGGGCAGGTAAATGCCTTTTTTATCTTTTTTTTTTTTTTTTTCCTTTCCTTCCCTGTAGCAAAAAAGATAGCAGATGGTTGCTTTCTTATCTTTTGGTTTCCTGTGATCAAGTCTTTTGGTGTTCATTGTTGGTCTCCGGGCACAAGAACTGACTGGGTGCGGCTGCTTTGTCTTACAGAACATATAACTTATGGAAGGATTAAACAGATATGTGAAATCAGTGTTGGTAGCTACTTAGCTTAAAATGTCCAGCAGTGCCTTTATCATGATGTATTAAAATACAAGGCAATGCAGTAGAGTTTTGCTTGCTTTATTAAGAAAAACAAGTATCAGTGAGTGGCTGAAAGAACTATTATGGCCAAAATCAAGAAAGGACAGTTGTTTCTTTGTGTGCCGTGGTTTCCACTGCTAAGATTATTGCAAGTAGAAGCTTTCTTTTAACGTGAAAGTATGTTAAGATGTGGGCAAAATCGAATCTTTGTGCTCATAAACTTCAGTTGAATGAGTTTGAACCTGGATCCTACATGGATCCGATCTGCATTGTTCAGATTTCTGCAGTAATATGGAGAGAATAGCGATTCTTTTCATAATGATTTAGTAAAGCATACTTTCATAATCCTTTCTACGTAGGCAAAAAATTGAATGCTTTAGACTTTGTAGTCGTTACGAAGTTGTAGTAACTTGCAACTGTTAATTATATTCTTTGCAAAATCATCATGGTGTTTTTCCAGTATGTTGTAGAACTGAGAATGGTTTGGAGTATTCATTGGAAATTGTGAGCCGCTAGAGGTTCGTTTTCTAACAGAAAAGAGAATTACTTTTTTTTTTTTTTCCTAGCAATAATTATTGAAATTGTGCTAGAAAATTCACAAAATAAAAATCAGCAATCACCACTTCATCGTGCAGTGAATGCGTGTTTTAATAACTGTAATACTTAGAAATAGATTGATACTGTACTGTATCTTTTGGGTTGAGTGAAGAAGTCCTTTATCATAGTGAGATATGACAGTATTTTGACTGTCAGTGATTTTCTGGAAGCAATATAATTATATTTGTTACCTGCTTATCTGCATCAGTGATACCTGTGATTTAGGTTCAGTTCTAGTGTTGTGTGAAACATTTGCTAATATATGCTTTTTGATGAGATATGAAAATAAAAAAAAAAAAATCCAAGTTTTTTTTTGTGTTTTGTTTTTTAAGACTTCTAGATTGCTAACTCTTAAGTTTTCAGGAAGAAAGTTTAGGAGAAAACTGGATTTTCACCGTAGAGAAGTGGTAGGGCAACTTCTTGTTTGTCCATTGCTCTGTGCACTCCTCGTACATGAGGAGCAGATAACTCTCTCGGCGAGTATAGTGAAGCGGAACTCTTTCTTTTCTCTATAATACGTCTGCCCAATGTCTTGAGTTAGTAATATATTCTGCCTCTGAACAAGTATAAATTGATGGCTTCAATATGATAGTAGGTGTTTGATTTCTTCACATTATTAGTATGAAAATTGTGTTTGAATTCACAGTATTCCTATTCTCAAGCTACAAATTGTAGGAACAGAATGGAAACTAAGAATACAAAAAAAAAATGCCTTTTACTTTTAGATCAACTAAATTAAATTGAATATATGACAAATTATCTGAAAGGTTTGGGTTAGTAACATAAATTTTCCTGAAATAAACAGCGTGTGATTCTGAAATACTGACATAAATACTTGTCTCCTTCCATAAGGTAGCACATCAGATGAATCACTTAACAAGAGTCTAACTGCTCCCCAAAATAAATAGTTCTTTTATAAAAAGGTGATTTGGTTTTGCAATGGTTGCAAGTTGATCAAGAAGCACTTTGCATTGACCTTTTTAAGAACTATCAAGAGGAACAAAAGTAACACTAAAAGTTGTCCCAGTGGAAGTCAAAAAGCCTCCTTAACCTTTAAAAGGCATACAAAATACCGCGCACTTTCTTATGGCCCCTGAATATTTTATTTTACTGCTTTGTAAGTTTTGTTGTGGTGTGTTGGTTCCCTCCCCCCAGTCTTGCAGAGTGGTGAGGGAAATGAGCATTAAAAGTATTTTTAAACTGAATAAAAGTCTTTCTGCAAAAGTGCTGAAGAATAAACGTATTTCTTCATAAGAACTCTCTTTCATTCCAGTATGCTTCTAAAGCTTCATATCTCGCAGCCTTTAATATCTCCATGTTGGAATCATTTCTCCCTTACATCCTGGAGTAATACAAGTTTTCCATGGGATTATAACTGCCTTACTGTGCACTTTTGTGAATATTTAATTGCTAGAGAAGTTAATTTTTATCCGTATGGAACGTGCCATTGATGCTTTTATAAAGTATGTCCTCTCATTTTAAAACAATTAGTCCTAAGAAATGTAATTGAATGAAATTAAATTCATGAGGGAGGTAAACACCAGGGATATAGAAAAGCTATTTAAACTAAAGGACAATATTGGCACAAGAACTAATGGGTGTAAGCTGGCTATGAATAAATTCAAGCTGAGAATTAAAAGAAGGTTCCTAATTGTTAGAGCAGTGAGGTTCTGCAATGGTTTTTCAATCAAAGCAAAATCATAAGCACTCTTAGGAAGGAGTTTGATAGCCTTATGAAAAGCATTAAATTATGCAGTACTTGTCGTGGCTGGGGACTGGACTGAAATTTGGTGGTCCTTTCCTATCCTGTAATTCTAAGAAGCGTATACTTTCTGGGAGATTTGTTTACAAGTCAGAAATTTATCTTTATATGTCTTGATGGATGCATAAATTTCCTTCACGTTGATTTTAATCACAAGATCAGCCCTCGACACATTCAATTTGATGTGTTAATTCTCAGGGGTCAACCAAGAGTCTCAGTTCAAGTTGTGGAGTCTCTCAGTCACTGTTATGTGATAATGGGAAGTCAGATATCGAGATAAGTTAGAAGCTTGGAGGTTTCTTCCATTTCAGGTCTTCAAATTTACATGAAGAAAGGTTTATAATCTTTTTACCCGGCAGTGTATGTAGAATTAAAAGAACTGCTTTTTTCTCATTACTACTACTCATTTTTACCACAAAACAAAATAGCCCTCTAAAAAGTGCACTAGAGCAGTCTACCTGGGTAGCTTAAGTGTTGCTTACTGTAATATAAAGAAAAATTGAATGTGTTTTACTTCTATAGTTAACCTGTGTTGGTTTGGTTTTTTTTCCCCCCTGTATCTACCTGAAGTGTTTAAATAAAGGGAGATAACACTAGCAAGGCAATGGAGAGGTTTTCTCATTAAAAGCGTGTGTAGCCTTACTTGTGCGGTTACTCATCCCAATGACTTGTACTGCCTCTAGTGTCGACTGTGGTAAACATGATTTACTATTGATTCAGCTGCATGTTGCCCACAGACCATATTTCTGAACTATTATGCGCTAGAACTTAATTTCTGTTCCTGCTTTTTGTTTCTGTTCTGTTTTTAAGCTGAAAACTAAGCAGCTCCTGAGTTGCTGCCAAGCAGTAGCCTTCAAGGAGACTGAGCTGAATTGCAGGTGCTTGAGAACTAGCAATCATTTACAGTCTTTTCTGACTCCTCGTGCAATCCTGGCATCTTATTTTACTTCTTGGGTTGTTTGGGGATTTTTGACCTTTCATACTGTCACCAGAAAGTCAAGTTATTTCATGAATTAGCTAGAAACACGCTACTAGTAGTTTTTTGTTACGTTCTCATTTTTGTGTTTCTGTATCATCCTTGTTTAGTTTGACACTTAGTGCTGCACAGATTGATCCAGTCCTTTCAGAAAGTCATACCGTGGGAACTGAATTGGCATCTGTTTAAATATAGAGTTTAATCTCACCATCAGTAACTGTAACAAATAATCCATCTGACCACTTAAAAGTGGACCTCAAGTTTAGTTGTACGTATTCATAGTGCATATAATTACTAGCCTGTGTCAGCTGAGCATTTGATGTGATGAGTTTAATCAGGAAGGTTTTCTTGAGGCTTATCTATAATGTTGAGCAGCTGCTTGCGTGTACTGCTGTCGGGGAACGGCAGAAAGCCTGTTATTACTTTAATACGTTAAAAAGAGCACCCTCCTTAATGAAAATGTATTTTTGCTTTGTTAGTATATGTTAAGATGTGCAGGTGTATTAAGGGTGCGCTCCATTAACCTTTCACTTGCGGAGTTGGATTAGAATGGGGAGTGGAGCATCAGAGGGCCTTTCAAGACAAAGTTGAAAGGATCCCTTGTGCAGTATATGAAAGGCTGGCCTTATGCCATCTGACAATTGCTTTGATCATATTTCTCTTCTGGGAAGGTGGTTTTTATAATACTAGACTCTTACAGGTATTTTCAATAAGCTATTATGAGTGAAGCAGATAAGCACAGTAACAGTCTTTGATGTCCATTTGATTATTGTCTGTCAATGGTTATTGTGGGGGTTTCATTCTGAAGTAATTTTGTTTACCAAAACCAGTGTCTAATTAAATCAACTACCTAAATAACATAGTCTTAAAAAAAAAAAAAAAAAAAAAAAAAAAAGCCGTACTTCTCTTCTGGAAAAATTGAGTTTAGGAATAGGTTCCATATTCATGTTTTATTTACAATTGTAAATGCACATTTTTCATCAATATTTTCTGACAGGTTTGTATTGAATTTAGGCCCAGAAGGTTTTCTGCAGATGCAAGGTTTCCAAAAGCTATTGTTTTAGTGATTTTTCACAGTGTATTATAAATGGCTTGTTTTCTTTACTGATTTCTTTTCATTTTATTCTATCTGAAGACATGCTCTGCAGATTAATGTATTCCTACTGGGTCCAGCCCCAGTTAGTTTAGCCCTTTGTGAACTGTTCTTCTTTTCGATGTGGTTGGGGACTATGGCTTTGAGTAGTTCATGTTTGGAACTAAAGATTTATAATCTGTGCAGCCGTCATTCGCCAGTCTGGCATAAACACACAGCATGCTTTCTTCTCTCTCGGTGACAAATAACCTTTAGGATATAGCGCTCACTTTCAAGCATGTCTTAGTAGTTTATAGTCTTTAATAGATATACTTGAAGATGGGTTTTTGTAACTTGTGAGTGATATTTGATTTTATTTGTGAACTGAGTGATAACAGCTTACATCATTACACAGTAAAATGATTTAAAAAAAAAAAATTCTGAAGTAAAAAAGAGGAATGGGGGAAACCTTTGTTTCTGTGGTGTGACTTTCTAGTTTTGTGTTTGTGTTACGGTTTTGTGTTTTTTTTTTTTACCAGAGCAAAACTTGGTAATACCACAGACATAACACAAATGTTATAAACCAAAATTGAAATTAAAGAGACAAAAGATTAGGATAAAGGGGTGGAAGGAAAGAAAAAAAGACCTTTTGGAAACGTGCATGACCTAGCTTTGTTGCTGCTGCTACTGTTGATTAAATTTTTTATGGGAGTAATAGTAACATTACTGTGAGTGAAAGGGATGGTTAACTTAAAGTTTTAGCTCTGCCTAAATGCTTTCACGAGTCCCATCTTTTATGAATATCAGTCAGCTTTGGAGTCTCAACATTGGGACAGGTTAGCTTCAGCAAGATAGAACTTTTTATCTTCATCAGTGTCTGGCCTTCTGAGATACAGTAGGTAAGAGTTTCGCTATCTGTGCTGCTTAAAGATTGGGTTCTTTTTCATCAAAGATGCACAGTATTTTAATATCCATGTTAAAATGTACATAATATTCTATTCTATCATTTGTCTACGCTGTAAGATCCTTGAGATTCTCTTATTTACATCTTCTAATGGGACTTATTTGAGAACTAGGTGGCTGTAATGTCAGGTAAATACGAGTTAGTGGGAAGTGACTTCAGCCAGGTACAGATGCCCTTATATTATAAATCATGTGTGTAGTTTCTGTGCTCCTGTTTACTGGAGTGCGTTATTTCTCATGCAGATACATTTTCAGCTATTAAATGGAGCGTCAGGAATCTTTGATATAGAAAGTTTAAGCGAGAACATTTGTGAGGAGTGTTTGCGCTGTCTTTTGTTTCCCCAGAGCCTGTCCATTGCAGGATAAGTGTTATATCCATTGTACATGCATACCAGGAGGGGGTGGACACAAGGGAAGACCTCGTAGAGTATTTTAAACGATATTCAGAAACAACAGGAGAATAAATGCTAAGAACAGGAAGACATTCCTAACTAAATTTGGAGGAAACCATTTGTCACTTAAATGGGATGTAGAGATTTTTTTTTCATACCTGTTTTCTTCTGAAATGCTTCCAGTGCCAGTGGTAGCTTTGGTTACTGGTTAATGTAACAGGCTGGCGGGCATGTTAGGGTTGACTGAGGTACTGTTCAAGATCTAAATTTTTGTAGGAAACTTTATTTTTTCCCCCCACAAAAAAATCCCAAACCCCAAGGAACCCTCTTGCCTCCTTTAAACAGTTTGTAATCAGACCTCTGTGCTTTGACATATTAATGTTTTCAGTAGTTAAGGTTTTTGTTTTCCTACAAAAGTTATTTTGTGACTAGGGCTGATTTGCTGTTGGGCTGTTTTTTCAGTGGCTCTAAAGATGATTTGATAATGAGCATTAAAAACATTGACAGTGGTAAAGAAGAAAGGGTACGGATACTTAGAATAGATAGTTGTGCATAATGTCTTAGTATTTGAAATTCACCATGCACATTAATTTATTTTTAAAAGTTTTGTTAGAAAAATGTTCAGACAGAGAATTATAATTGTAGTCTAAGTGGTTCTGGCCCTGGTTTTCTTAAATTAGGTATTTTAAATATGTATGTCTGGTAATATATTATTATGGAATATGAGAGCAAATTGGATGTGGAGAGCCGGATGCAGTGCTTCTGAGTGCTTCTTTTCTCTCTGGGAATAAAACCATATGCTTAGTAGACTCTTAGTCTGAATCAAATGTAGAGTTGAATTGTTTGCTGAACAGGGAGAAATCAAATAATATGTAATTGATGGTTTTATTTAAAAGAACGTGGGTTTGTTGTAACATAAACAGTCAAGGTGACCTGTTTAGACAAAATTCCTGTTGTGAAGAATTTCAAGTTGCTGTAACTCTTTGTCATTAACAAACAGTCTCTTTTAACAAAGTAGAAGAGACAAGGCTGATAGTCAAAGTTTTTACTAATTTCACTGCAAGTAATGTTTATTAATATTATTGATTTTAAATACATGGATTGAAGGTATTTGCATATGTTTTACTCTCCAAATGTCTGAATAGGTCAAATGCAAAGAATGAAATGCATGCATACAACAGATAGTTTTGCATGGATAATGCTTGTTCCAAGCACAAAGGGGTGGCATAGGTCATCTGGGTCACTGAGTGCAGTCCTGTCCTATCTCAAGCAACAACATTTATATAACGCTTTTGCACATTGATCAAGCTTCAAATTGTGTTTTCACTTTTGAACATGGGTCTCAGAGCCTGCCTTTCTGAGAATCTGTACTGTATAGTCCAATCATGTGTAATGTCATACGTGAGTGCTCTGAAAACAAGGGAAAAAATGAGCATTGACAATGTATTCCAAAAGCAAGTTCTCTTTTGCGTTTTTTTGACTGTATCCTTAATATCATTCATCTCCTTAAGCAAAGCTCTTTCTGTCAAAATATGTTTGCTGAATAATAAAGATCCTCAGTAAACTCAAGACTTTTTTTTTTTTTTTTTTTTTTAAGAACTCAGAGGTTAAAGGCCTCTCTCTTCTTAAGAAGAAAACCTGTAGTTCATTTCACAGTTGTGCTGACATCTGCTGCATTCCATTTTATTCGGGAATTGTTAGATGCTTTGTCTGTGACAAATGTTTCTATTTATCTAGTTTTGAGTGATAGGAAGGTTTTCTCTAGACAAGAAAAGTTCATATAAATAATAAAATGAATTTTAATGTTGTAACAAAACAGCGTGTTAATACAAAATCACTTCTCTGATGCTGTTAGGAGCAGCTTTGTTTTAACGTCTAATAAGAAATGTGGCACTGAAATAACTTTGACCGTTTCAGCAAACCCTGGAAACGACTGCTTTTGCCCTGATGGTAACGTGTCAGGACTTATGTTGGGAATGTGGTGGGTGGCTAGCTGTTGTTAAAATTCAGCCTTCCCAAATCAGTCCCCTGAACTTCTGCTACTAAGTAAGTGGAAATATGTGCCTTCTTCAGTACGAAGTATTTTAACTGTCTCTTGGAAACATGAAACCACAACCAGCTCCCGTGTCTCTCCTAGGCGCTAAAAGCCTCGGCTGTCCCTTTCTCAGCCGTTCCAACTTCCAGCTTTCTTTTGACAACTTCTGTGATGATGTCTCATGTTCAACGTGAAAAAAAAATAGGTCTGAAAACTAGTCTTTAGCATGGAATAAGTGCCATCAAGAGTAATGGGTAAGAGAAGAGGGATTGGAGGATGGCAGTGCTGCCTAATTTTGTCTCTGCCAAAGGAGGGTGAAGGTGCAGGACAGAATGTAACATTTTTACTATGTCATTATTTGTTTAGTTTTGTTTTGTTCTTGGCCATTTAAGAAGACGGTAGAGTATCGCTTTGTGCAAAATGAAATTAGCAGTTCTGATAGTGGCTACTTTCTGCGACAGTATCCTTGCTGGTTCTCCTGTGGAGTAGCTTCAGTAGCCTGCCTTCCTAACTGTTCTTAACAGCGTGAAACCTGATTTTACCATGTGGAAGCAGACTTTGTCGCAGCGGGGACGAGGCAATGTGCATGTGTAGCTGCAAAAAAGCTGAAGGAGTCCCAAATCACTGCAGTCTCTGCAGGGTCCACCTTTACGCTTCAGTAATTTTTCTATCGGTTAAGATAACTGCATCGACATAATGGAGTTCTTACTGATTTGGAGAGGGAAGTCTAAGATTAGGAGAGAAAAACTAAGTGTGGTGAAGAAGTGAAAAGCAAGGAAATGCATAAAACTGAGATCTTATTTATCGGAACTGCATAATGTACACATTGTAATTATACACTGTTACCCAAAATAAGATAGACATAGATTGTGTTTTTACAGGGAACTGTAGAAAAGCAAGGCTCCACAAAGTTGCTCAACTGCATTTTGGGTTTAGGTTAATTTCGGTCAATACCAGATAATCAAAAACTGCGAGTCAAGTCTAAAATTGTTGTGAGAAGGTTTTTATTCTCCTGTAGTTCTAACTAGGATTTTTCTGAAAGCATTAGGCGAGAGCCACATGATGCTATTTTTGTTTTAATACGTGTAACCAGGTTTTATTAACAGCTCATTCTTGCTTGCAGAGAGACTATTAATGCAGCTGCTCAATAGACAAATAGTTGCATTTCATTAAATACAAAACCAAAAAGGAAGCAGCACAAGCTACTGTACTTTCTGTCATTACGATAAAAAAAAAATATTTTATTGGAGGTAATAGGAGGCAATAGCAAGCAGGAGTGTGTTGTTTTTTGTTTTCTTTCCTCCGTTTGCTACTTTATTAAATAGTCTCCATGAATAGAACAGGAGGTCTGGCAGAAGAAAGGAAGTTGGAGGTGAATGTTTTGTATAGTAGTAGAGAAATAAATGTGTTGAAATAATGTAAAATTACTATCTCCAAGAGTGAGTCTGAACTCTATTTTTATGAGCTGCTTTGATGCATGAATGTGTGTTGTGTGTGTGTCCCCCACTTAAATATATTTGTTCAAAAGGCAAAACCTTTCATTAGATTTCGGGCCAAAAAGCATAGTTGTTGACTGTGGTGTGTCTGTTGAAGGTTTTGATTCGGTGTTCATCTGTAGCGCAAAGGAAACTTTTTCAAGTAGCTAAGTAAATTCAGTTAATCTATTTTCTTCTATACAGCTACACTAAATTTGTAAAATACTGGCACAATGTTATATTTCTGAATGCGGTTCTCATGAGTGCTTTAAGTTGAACAAAGCATCAGGCGGTTGTTTTTGTCTTTTCAAAGTGTAATAACATCCAAAAAAATAAGGTTTTCTACGTAGTTCTGTGCTGAAAGGTGCAATACAGTCAAACACTGGAAGTGTCACTATATAAGGTACTCTAGTGGCATCACAGCAAATTTCATATCCTTACAATTTATTTAAAAGAAATTTACAATGCAGCAAGCAACTTTGAATACATTTGAAAATACAGTGTTGTGAATGGAAATAAAACCAGTTGAAGTAAATGCTACTTAAGGGTGGTAGTATGTGTTCAAACAAACAAGGCTGCTGCCGTAATGGGAGGAAAATTTTTTTTCAAGGCCGATGTTTTTATGCAGTGGGGGGAGGCTCTTACATGAAGTAGGCAACCTTAGACATCAGTATTTGCTGGTGTTGGTTCTGAAACGTAACAGCGGTTCTTTATCCTGAAACAGAAATGAGGAGTTCCTCACCTGCTACTGTGTGGCAGCTATGGATTTTCGCACCAGCCAGCATTGTACAGAAGAGGCAGTAGCTCGGTGTTGCTCTTTTGCTTAATGAAGGCAGTGGACATTAAGAAAAATAAAAAACACCAGGGAGAAGTAAATAGCATTTGGTGATGAAGTAAAAAGCACTTGATAAAATAATTGTAAATTGTATCTGAACACGTCACCTCTCCAAGCCTTAAAAGAAGAAATATAGGCAGCTGTGATTCTTGCTCAAGCAAATGCTCTACTACTGTGATAATGACTTTAAGTGGTCAGTTTGATTGATAATGAGTCACCTTAGGATTCTTACTAATTTTTCATAGGTAGACAAGTAGTAATGATGAAGGTGGCCTTAGCGGTGTTTTGCCTTAATAGGCAATGTAGAGGCCTGATCCTACACTCATTGCCCCTTTCAAACTCCTGTACAGTCTGCAATCACCCACGCTCTGTGGAGTCACTTCAATAGGGTACTGTTTCTGGATTTAAAATAGAAGTACTGAAGCTCTGTAAGGGTAACTGCAGCACCACAGTCACTGGAATATTATCACGTTTTGTGGGTGATTGGTTTCTTGAATATTATATTATGTGCACATTCTACATGTTTACTTAATTTAGATATACTGAGCACACATTATTTTAAAACGGTATTTTTGATGCCATCTATTTAGGTAAATATTATCACACCTTAAAAAGTCCCTGAAAAAAAATGCAAACCTTTCTTATCTCTGTCCTCTCTCATATTCCCAGCTGAGAATCTTCTATCTGTTACCACAAGTAAAGCTGAAAATGGTATTTTATTCTGCCTTCTATTTCATTGTCTGATAGCTCATGACTGTTGGTGCAGGGTATTTGACAAGATTAATGATACAATTAACCTCTTTGTGCTACTCTCATTACCAGTATTTATCTCAAAATCCACTTCCAAGAAGGTAGCATGGGCTCTGGAATAGGAAAGCTACTGAATATCTTTTTAACTGCTAAGCTGAAAGCTGAACTCAAGTAAGGGAAGGATGCAGTCTTAATTAATACACAACTCTGTGTAAATCTAGTAAATATTGCATATTGTGATTCAAGAAGGCTGGAAAAAACACTACATAATGTCTGAGTAATCTTTCTCTGTATACTTAAGCTAATAATTCATTGATTTACCGCTCTTTATAAATGCTCCATTCTCAGGAGAGTGTTCTTCACTGAAATAACACTGTTTATGTGTTATAGAAAAGGTAGTCAACATAATTACTGTTTATACTGTTGGTTATTTAATAGTTTGTGTTGCATTTGTTGTCTACTTTTTTTCCTCAAAACTATAGTGTTATGATAAGTATGGATGAATGCAGATGGGAGAGAGGTTTTACTGTCAAAATTGAATTTTAATAAGTGACAAAGTAAATCTAATGCTGCTGTCCGGGCTTATGGGTATCTCCTGTGAACTTAAAACAGTTAGATGTGATTTTACTGTGTTTCGTGGTGGAGACACACCTTCTGGGTACGTGCCCTGTCCTAGGAGTTAAAAAGTCGGTTAGTCACAGCGATGGGCTACAAATGCTCTGCATAACTACTTACCCATAGAAATACAGAAAAAGGAGCTCAAGTCACAGAGAAAAGAGCAATAAGTGCTCTTTCTCACCTTGTTCCATGCCTTTTCAGGAGCATTATTCTCTACCAATCTGCAATAGGCAGCTGTTTTCCATTCCATATCAGCAAATTGTTGTATTTTTGTAGTTAAGGGCACTTTTTCTTTTTTTTTCTTTTTAGGTCAGGTGGGTTTGGGTTTTTTTCTCTCTTGGGGGTAGCCTTAGCTAAGGTTCTCTGATTTTGCGTGGAGTGGAAAATGGTATCAAAATTCCTAAAATTCCTGGTGCTGGCCCTGATAGGAAAAAGTTCAGTTTTATAGCCTGTAGATCTTCGTTGTTTGATCCTTTGTAAGTCATGGCAGTTGTGCAATTTAGGTAATTTCTGAAGAATTATTTCCCTCGCTTATGTGGAAAGATCAGTTGCACAGACTCTTAGGGAAATGCGGGTGACTGATTAATCCTTTTTCTTCAAGATATGTAATCCAACAGCATCCGAAAGTCTTTATTGAGGTTGACATACTCTATGCTGGGCAGTGTGCGTAAATAGTGGATGGAATAGTTTGTCTTGAAAGCCTGAAGTTTCAAGATTAACTGTGCCTGATGTGAACTACAAGGGATCTCGGTCGTTGCTGTGCTCAGGATTTAGCAGGAGCAGAGAATCGAGGGACTCTGCCTGCTATTCAGTGTCCTCTTCCCGCTTCAGAGGCGGTGGCGTCCTTGCAGGGACTTCTCCCAGGCCCTCTGAATGCAGCTATTTCTCACACACGTGTGTTTACAGAAATACAAAGGTTTTGCTATATTACTGAGTGAAACGGAAAATGCTGGTACTTACCTATCTAATTTGAGTGCTGGGTGCCTGACCATGATAATCTGAGGTGAGGAAAACGTGTCTTTATCCACAAATAAGGCATTCCACAGCAGAAATGAAGGAAGTTGGAGGCATCTGTGTTCCCAAGGTGCTATTTTTATCAAAGGGGTTGTCTAAGCAGAGCACCCAGACACCCACTACAGTGATACTCCACGTTGTGACTTTGTTTCTTATCCCTTTGCCCCTTGAACTCAGGGGTTAAGATAGCATGAGAATGCTGCAGGAGAGCATCAGCCCTTAGGCAACATGAGAGTAGCTGTTCATAATGAAGCAACAGTATTTAGCAACGAAGAACAATTAAATAAAACTATTGAAAGATTTTTGAGTTGTTAGGTGACTGCCAGCCTTCTTTTCAGGCTAGCTTAAAAATTTCATGCTTTTTGAGCTGATCTTACAGTTTGTGAGTTAACTGATGCATTAGGTTAGCTGTTAGTTATCTCTAATAAAACTATTTTGTCTAATAGTTGACCAACAGTGAGTGAATTTGATCTGATGCTTTTCTAAAAGCGTTTTTACCACGTATGCATGATGTAACCTGAAGATAGCAAGTTGATCCAAGTCTTATGGCACATACCAAAGTATTTAGGTTTTTAAATAATTTGGAAATGCAAATATAAATTCTGAGAAGCGGATGATTTTGTTTCCTGGAGGGGAATATCAGGCACGGACATTGTCCCCTGGAATAAGGAAAACTACTTCATAAGATATGTGTTTTTGCAGATGTGAATAAAAATCAGTCAACAATACACTGGTACCTTTTTTTTTTTTTTCCCCCAACAGAGACATGGAACTAGAAATTTACTAAAGTGTGACAATGAGGCATTTTGAGCTATAATAAATAAAACCCATTAATCTTGAAAACATAATGTTTTTAGAGCCAGTAGCCAAGGAGCAGCCTAATGTAATTACTTGGTGAAATGCTTTGTGCAAAACGGATGTTTGGAATATTGAAATTGCAAGAAAATGTAAAAATACGCTTTAGTAAAGTGTAGGGTATTAAAGCATAGGGGAAAGGGTGTGGAGCGATCAAAGTATGATTCTGTCACAGTTCAGTAAACACTTAGAATTAAACTGCATGGAAAAGCAAATGGACTTTTTTTATCAAATATGAAATTAAACAATTAATATATATATTATTTATACACAAATACAATAATGTTAAAAATAGGAAATGAAGCAAAGTTAAATTACTACGAGTATTTCTCTGCATTCATCTATGTTTGTTCATGTCTTTCACATAGATGCTGTTTAGTGAACAAGGAAAAGGAAAAAGAATTGTGATTTGGCAGATATGAAAAGCTAAGATACAACTTCCAGCCCCAATTCCAGTGGACTTGACACTGATCTCATTTCACCTAAACCAGGTAAATTTGAGTCCTTGCATGAGTTAAACAGTGCCAGACTAAGGGAAATTTTGTTTGTAAGCATTGAGATTGCAAGTGTCTCGAGCGGATTTATTTCGCCTGGTTGTGATCCATTCGTGGAACCACACCTAGAAGAAATGCAATAGCTGACTGACTTTGTCTGACTTGAAAGTCAAAAATACCTTCCTTCAAAAGTTATCTCGCCAATAGGACAGAAGCAGGAGTTTTACAATATTCAGCTTTTTACAGTCTCTTTGGTATGACTGATGCTCACTGGACAGGTCCAACACTGCTTCGCGTTTGGAGAGTCTCTGTTCTTACTTGGCTTGAATGGGAATCATCAGATATTGAAAGAAACAAGTGGATGATGAATGTACTTTGAACAAACCTAGTATAGTGTTTCTTATTTAAAGCTGTGATTTGAAATAGCTTTTGAAGCAAGAGCTAAGAACCTCCTGTGCAAGCCTGGCATTGGGATGGCTTAAAATGGCTGCTCTGCAGGGTATTTAATTTGCAGAGAGTCATTACTTCTCTGATAGATTAGGATGAGCCAACATACCTGCACGTCTCAGTCAGAATCTCTTTCTTTGTGCCTTCCCTTCCGAGTTAATTACTGTTTTTCCTAATAGTTCTCTATGGTTTATATCTGAATGATAGTTGCTTACGTTGAGAGCTGCTCCACTGAAATCAGTGGAACTTAATGTAACACATTGAAATACTGGTCTGTAATCGTTTGACCGACTTGGTATGTGTTTAAAATTATTATTGGTTCAAAAAAATTAAAAAATAGTTTAAAATTCCCTTCTAATCTCCTAAAAAAAAAAAAAAAAAAAAAATTCAAAAACCACCCCACAACCAATTATTTTATAATTGAAATAAAGAAGGTATTCCTTAACGTGGATTTCTTTTGCTGATACCACATTGAATCTCTGATATGCTAAACTGTGTTCACAGCTTGTTGGCTGGTGATACGGCGCAAAACAATTTTATGCACAAGGCATAGCAGGTTCCAGGAAATCGCAACTGAACTTAAGTGTCCCAACAGACACCTGTTTATAAAGCTGCAGTGTTCAGTCAAAACAAAAGGTGCAACTGCAATAAACAAAAGTTTTGACGAATCATTCTACACAATTCTTTTTAGGATTTAAAATAGGTGTTAAGTAGTTTATCTTTTATTTTTTCAGTTTCTGAATTTGATGGTAGAGAGCTGGAAATCTATATTTTCCTGTACTGATCAAAAAAAGATGTATTAAAGCATTATCACTGAAACGGTTTCTCCCGTTCTGTAGGACAATTTAAAAAAGAACTTTGTGCTTATGTTGTATTGAGCTCCGGTACTGTGTTAGGGTGGTCAAATAATCTTTAAATTCTTTAAAATTCCTCCTCAGAAAAATCACTTTCTGTTCCGTTCAAGCAACTAGTGGGGAAGTTGAGAGGTTTACAGATGTCTATATGTATCTGCTGTTAACCAATGCTCGCGGTGCACTGATGAGCTGCACATACCCTTGATACTTTTGGAGAATTCAGCTCCGTTGTCAATAATAGTTATAACTATTCTTTGCGTACAAGAAATATGCTTTCTTGGAAATTCTTTATTTTGCTCTTTGAGTAGCTAACAAATGTTACTGGGTAGCGCTGCAATTGGTGCCAGCATCTGAAAATAATGAATTGTATTAGAAGGAAATACCGTTGCTCTTGCACTAGCAGCCATTTGGATGGGAGCTAAGGGTTGCACGTCATTTGACTTCTGAGATGCGTTTTGTTTAGCATTCTTGTTAAAGATAGAGAAAAACAGGGAAGAGTTCTGTGTTACGCCTCTTGTAGAGATGCTTTCATTGAGTAATCTCTCCAATTCGTTCACTCCATTCTTAGGATCAGATTTTAGGCTTTGATGTGTTCCCTCGGGTCTGTGCTCTCTACAGCCACCCTCTCCTATGTCATTCATAGGTGTCATTCCACTGTGGTGGAAACTCAAATATCTGCTTTGTACAACTGAAAATACACAGTTAGTGTGGAAGGTCACTGCCTGATTTTTCAACTTTTATTTCCATACCGGCTGTTAATAAATCTTAACCTCAATAACCTGCCTTCTACTTACTAGCAAAAGAGGGAAACATGGTTTCAGTCATAAACTGCCATGGCCACAGAGATATTTTTTGTTTCTGAGGTAACTTACATTCAAAAATTTGATTTAGGGGAAGAAAGTAAAGCTTTTTCTGTAGTTTGCCTTCTCTCGATTTCTTTAACCAGTGATTATAGTGAGTGTTATTAGAGATATAATTGATGCAAGAGCCAAAACTTCACCTGAATTAATTGCAGTCATATGCAGCAAATTCTTATCTTTGAATGACTTACTGTAGTGTCTACTGCTTGTTATATTTTTTGAAATTTACTTGTGTTTCACTAGTTTTCATGCCCAAACGTGAAATATATTGATTTTTTTTTTACTGATACATACTGATACAAGATACATTTTTCCAGAAAGATAGGTAGAAAATTATTAAATTTGTGTAAAATTAATCTCCAGTCTAGTGTAAATTTAGTAATTATTGAATCTGTATCTGTAAGGGTTTTGTGTATTTGGGGTTTTTTTTGTTTGTTTGTTTTTTTTGAAGTAGTGCAAATGTGATACTTGGCACCTTTGACTTTGCTGCCAGGGAGAGGGGGGATCAGAATTCTATGATTGCCACCAACTGTTAGAATTAAACCCCATATATTCCTTTTAGAACCAAGTTGTCTTTAATCACAAGCACATTACAAGGATCAACTTACAGCGAGCACCAAAATACTACACAGGACTGTAGGTATTTAGAAAGCGTAAAAAGCTATAACTGCAGGCGTTCTGGACAGCTTTCGCTAACATTCGTAAATCTTGCAAGACGTGCATGCAAACATGGAATAAATATTTTTAAAAAATGCATTTAACTGTGCTTCTTCATAATTTCTGAAGATAAGCTAGCACATTTTTACTGGGAAAGAACTCCAATTTAGATCTTTTGTTCACGAATGCTAACAAGTTGTGAATGCATTAAGATCCAATTTACAAGTGAGTGAATAAATCAGTTTTTGGACTATATTAATCTAGTGCAGTATGGACAAATACCCAGAAATAATTAAAATGATCAACATGTTGGTATTGCATGCAGCCTTCTACAATGTTATTTTGCATAAAAAGGGCAACTAAGGGGAAAATGTCCATATATTATGGATTTAATTGGCAGTTTCTGGTTATTAGACTAGAGGCTTATTTTCATTCCTATGTACTTAATGTGAATTTAGTATTTGAGAAAGGGTGATAGGTGAAAGATTAGGTTAAGGGTGGACTTGTGAAAGGCTTAGTACTTTTGGATTGACAGCTCTGGGAATTTGACAGTAGCTGTATAAAGAACCAAAACAGCACAGACATCGCTGCTGCCATCTTCTTACCGCTCCATACCTTACCAGTGATGCACCTACTTTTGTCCGGAGTTCATCTCCAGCTCTGAGATGTATTCCTTTGAAGCCTGGCTTTTTTTTGATAAATTTACTTGCAAGAGAGCTAAACACAAGCCTACAATGATAGCAATGGCTCTCTTCAAGATCTCAAGCTACTAAAAAGTGGCTTATGAGGCTATGTGTGCCGTTATATTGCAACCAGCTGATCATTACTTTTTCTGAGGCACCTTCTGGTAGAGGGCTGAAAGCACTAAACCTTCAGCACACTGATCATTTTTCTCCAAAGTGGTAAAAACTTGTTACAGATGTCAAGGTGAGTATTCAAATTCAGACTCCAGTCAAGTTTTTTTTTTTCTCAAAAGTGGTAAGGGAACAGCAGGCTGCTCTTGAACTGTTTTGATGTCCAGTATGTGATCTGTTTCCCCATCTCTCATTCTGGTAAGTGTGGGTTGCTCGAAAATGTCTGAGGAAGCTAACAAACATGAGTTAGAAGTTAATTCAAGGCTGTACCTCTTATTCATACATATGTTTCCTTTCCAGTGATACTTTTCAGAAAGAAAAAATAATCTTTGAACCTATTTATGATAATTTTGATCTTAATAACATGACCTTTAAATAATATTTCCTGCGGCTTATATTCATGTTATGTGCAAGTATAATACAGTAGCTAAAGCCTGTGGTATTTATTTCTCAAGAGAGTTAGATCTCCAGAAACAGCATGGTTTTTCTGTGGACTTAAATGAACAGAAAAAAAATATTTTAATTCTTTTTTTTTCCCCCCCAACTTGGAATAGAATACTCCAAAATTATAAACATTTATGGAGTTATGTAATTTTCTAATTGAATTATTTTTCGCTCTTCATTTTAAGATCCCACGTTGTCACTAGCAGACGATCATGTTGCACACGAAGTTGTGAGTACACTTTAAAAAAAGCGACAGAGTGAGCTTTGTAAGGTTTCTGGAGAAATTCAGGGCTTTTCATTACAAGTGGTAATTACTGACATGACATGATGGTGCTAGATTTTTCTCTTTACTGAATTTATAGTCCACCATGCAACTGCGGTTAGTGTCCTCAAGCAAAAAGAAAGAGGATACAGGTAATGGAAAGTATAGACTCTAAAGTGTTATCATATGTTGTTATATAGGCTCGTTGTAGGCTGGTAGTGCCCATCATTTCCTCTGTGACAGGTTTCTAAGGTTTATCACTACAGTTGGCCTTTTAGTATTTAATATGATAAGAAAATTTCATATATTCAACTATTCGTAAAATTTCGCCCACTAAAGAACAGCTTTGGTGAGATCTGAGAGAAGATGCAAACATTTTCACTGTTTAAGGTAATTTTCCTGCTAAAAATTTATGATTCTCTTCAGTTTACTGCCTCATGTGAATGGCAAAGTGTGGTAAATTTTAATGGTATTAAAGTATTGTGGTCATATGGGAAGGAAGGCCTATCTTAGAAAATCCTGTAGCAAGAACTTCCAGTAACAATTATGAGTATTGTAAACAGAGTTCCTTTAAGAACTTTTGAAGATACCAACAGAAAACGTGAATGACAAGCTGGGAAAAACAGGTTAAATAAGGAAAACGTGAGGATATGTGGTTACAATCTACATGATCTTTAACGCAGAGCATGTTTCAAGGAGAAGCTAGCTTTGGAAACATTGAAGAAGGGCATAGGATAAAGTCCTTGCACGTAAACATTTGGGGAGTGGGCTGTGCCAAAGAGGGAATTGGGTGCAGTACCAGCATGCTGAAGATCAAGGGAGGGATTGTTCATAGGGGTGTTGCACATTATGTTCTGTTAGTTCTGCTAAGACTGCAAGTTTAAACAAACAACCTGTAAGGTCTTTCTTGGTCCCGCTATCTTTGATCCACTGAATTTGACTCATTTGTTTAGTAATTCCCAAATGTTATTCAAGTAATGTACATTAACAGGATATTGACTTCTCTTGAGGCAAACATCAATGTTTATTGAAAGGAGAAATAAATATTGACTGAAGTAAAGCCAAAGTCAATTTTTTCCTGAGAACTATAAACCTTAACGTTCACTGAAATGCCAAGTAAATACACAATGTTCGCCATTCAAATCTTGATACTTCTGTGGAGATATAACGCTGCTGTTGCTGTTTACATGTAAAATATGACTGTCATAATAAATATGTAAAAAGAATTTGCAAAGATTTAAGTTGTTCAGTAATGGGAGCATGTCTGTGAAAATGTGATTTGATACTTTTGACAATTATGATCAATTATTTAATAGTATCATGGCCTTTGGCAGAAAATGTTTTATTTGCATTCTAAATCAGTGGCTTTTTTCTGTGATGGATCTTTTTTTTTTTATTCCCAAGAGAGTAACATCTGTAATGTACTTACTGCAAATATGAACTCATACTAATTAAAGGAATTGTCATTGATTTGTAAGCCAGCTAAACATGTGTACGTGATAAACACAGTTTGTATGATTTTAAAGTATCATGCCTGAAAGAAAATATCTATTATAAGTTATGTATTTACAAAAGTATGATCCCTAAGCAATTATTTGGTAGAAAAAGTGGTGCAGGCAAGTTTGTTGCTGCATTGTAGTTACTCAAGCAAGTGGTTCTAAGGGTGGATTCGCATCCAGATTAAGTACTTGGCTGTCCAGAAGTAAGAGCAAATGATGTGAATTGAGATGCTGTTCTTCCAACTCAGCTTTGTGAAGACACCAACAAGTCTGACTTAATAATGAAGGCTGGTTTCAACCTCCTGGAAGTTTACGCTTTGAGATAAGATCCTGTTTTGTTGGGCGATTCAGTCATGTATGACTCTTGTAACGAACAAATGAGCAATGGCTAGTGAGGGTCAAGGTACAAATAGCCTGTGAGGAAGCCAGGTGATGATTTAAGTTCCATCAAACTCTCTTGTGAGTATGTTAATTGATTTTATGAACCACTGCATCTGGGTAAAACTATTACTACTGTATGTCAGTACTATTTGCAAAAAACTTCATTAGACTGATAAACATCCAAGCAGAAATACTGCACATCTGATCTGCGCTGTTAGTTTTGTTTTAACATTAAATGATTTTCATTATATGTCTGCTTTCCAAGCGAAGTGGGATAAGGTCTCCATGGTCTTCATCCTTGTAGTGATGGATCTAAAGCGCTGTTTTTCACAGACTTTTTCATTTTACTAGTTGTCTTTATCATTTTTTCACATAATACCTCCCATGTAAAGGAAGCATAATTTTAGCTGTGGTTAAGGGTTTTCATGCTCACTAAGGTGATTTGTGCATAGGAAGCTCACTCTGAGGAAGCTCTTCCACTTTAATCGAAGTGTTAGAGGTGTACTGTCTTTGTGACATTATCCATGGTGTCCAGAAAGGGAATACTTTCTGTATTGCTTGTGCTGTCTTTTCTCTGGCGTGATCTTTGCTTCTGGCTGGCTGGCTGCAGCGCTGAGTGCAATGTACGCAGTCTGTATGCAGAATTTTTAACTGTCTTTTAGCACCACAAAGCATAATCAGACATCAGACTTTGGCCCAGTCTGTAAACTGTGGAGACACGTTCCCATGCAGCAGGTGAACTTCACATTTTGAAATACTAGAGCGCGGTACTTTCATGCATGTAACCCTCAGGTATCACTAGCCTTTTTCAAGAACCTGTACTTGGAAATGACGGAGTGAGGTGTTCCAAGCAAAATTAGACATAGGAGGAGACAAAGTCAATAGGACTTCCAAATTAATGGAGGCACTGGAATGAACTTACTGAACTATCCGGTATAACCAAACCTTCTGCTGAACGATAAGGTTCTTCTCAGGTAAGTTGCAGGTTGTATATGTGAAAGTAATGTAATTGTTTAATTTTCAGTTCCAGTTTAAAAATTGATGGAACAGAAAATACAATGCCCTCCCCTTTTATAAAGCTCAAATCAGTAATGTTACTTCTTCATAGAGAATGCTGTCATTGAATAACGGTCCGCTGCCAGGGAAATGCTGAAGCAAGCTGTCTTATATTTTCAAAGCAGGCACGGCTGCCTTTGAAATAATCTTGTAGATGTTATATGATGGAATGCTAAATAGAAGACCAATTCCAGATCTTTTGACAACGTTCTGTTATAATGACTTTACTCCTATTATATCAAATGATTGATGTAGATGTAATCATTGTGGTTGATGGATGTTAGTGTGGCAGGGTGACATTTGATTTCTGTTCTGTTTGAATTCTGATTAGCTTAAAGAATAAATCTGTGCAGCCTGGTTAGAAAAAAGTTTACTGTACCTGTGTGACTAAACTGGTGTCTGACTGACATTTATTTATTTTTATCAGTTTGGAAGGGTCAGCAATCCTTATTATTCAGACTTTAAAGTGAATTTTAATGCTTGTGAAAGGAACAGATTGACAGCCAGAGGAACTGAAGTCCTTTCTCCAGCTGCAAAGGAGACATAGCGTAGACAAGAAGGATGTTCCTGTCCTGCCTAGGGACTCTTTATTCTTATTTATGGGCGAATAACGTTAATGGTCCCAGATCTGATGAATAGCGGTACCCTGTATTTTGGCCACGTGGGTTTGTATCATGACCTGCCATATGTGGCTGTGCAGGAGTTTGAGGGAAAGTAAAATTTCACGGTCTGTTTCATGTGGGAGAAACCCAGGGGTTGCTGGTAGAGTGGCTGTGTGTAGAGATGACAGAGATGAAAAATGTGTGGAATTTCAGTTAACTTTCATCTTCCCTTCTGCACCTTCTTTCATCTCAAAGCTATTGCAGAGCAAGAGTAGTGACTGATTTGTTACTGGGAAGGTCAAGAAAAATATTTTCTTCTGGATATATAACTAATTCCCGTTGTTATTTTATTTTATAACTTTTATTACTGTTCTGGCCTATTTCTTGTTTTCAGTTGAGTTCAGTTGAGTCTCTTGGTGAGCCCTTAAGAGCTGGAGTGGTGATTTCCAGCTCTTGTCGTCTGAAGACTAAATGCACCTGTGTACTGGGCCTGTCTGAGATGGAGTTCATTTTCTTCATAGCAGCCCATATGGTGCTCTGTTTCAGATTTGTGACTAAAACGGCGTTTGGCTGTTGCTGAGCAGTACTTGCACAGCACCGAGGCTTTCTCTTTGTCTAGCTCTGCCTACCATCTTAGTGAGTAGGCTGGGGTGGGCAAGAAGTTGGGTGAGGACACAACCTGGGCAGCTGACCCAGGTTGATGAAAGGGATATTCCATGCCATTCCATATAACATCATGCTTAGCAATAAAACCTAAGGGAAGTTTTTTGTGTGTGTGTGACCACACAGGCGTGTACTGTGACTGTTTTAGCTGGCCATGTGAAAAGAAAAGAGGTTAAGTGATCGTGTGTGAATCTGCTTTGTTCACATCTGTTCCTGTTAATATTATAAAAAAGACTGACAGTGTAGTAGAGGTATCTCTTGTGATTCATGCTCTGGTTCTTGATGTCATTGACATCCATTTAAAAGCATGTTTTAGAACAGTGTTGTTAATTACAAAATGTGGAAATGCTGAGGGGGCAGATTCTGCTCTTTTCTTTTTTATTTTCATTTTTTCCCCCTCTAATTCCATAGCCTCTAAGTTTTCACCCAGGTAGCCTCACTTGGAGACCAGTGACTTGTCTGACAAGCGTCTGTTTTCAAAACGGCACCCAGGTTTAATTTGGAACTACTGAGAGAAGGGCAATGGCTTCAGTAGTACCAGTGGTTAATCACTATCACTGTTAAATATTTATGACTTATTCTTAATTTGAATTTGTCTGGATTTAATGTCAAGCCCTTTCTTAATGCTGGGTCTTTCTCTGCTACATTTGAAGAGCATTTTAGTACCCAGTGCTTTCTCCCTGTGAATGTTCTTACACACTCTAATCAAGTTACTGCTCAATCTTCTTTTTGATAAGCTAAATAGATTGAGTTATTTCACTCTTTCACTTTAAGATGTTTTGTCCAATTCTTCATTAATTTTTTGAGGCTCCTTCTTTCTTCCTTTTTTTAACACCACCTTCAATTTTTCAATATTCTTTTCAAAGTATCAGAAGGAGATATTCCAGCATTGATCCCAGTGATACTGTATTCAGAGATAATTACCCTTCTGCTCCTTTGTTTGTGCATGAGCCTCTTTGCTACAGTAAAGCCTGCGTTTTTTTCCCCTAGACGTGTGACTTCGACTATATTAAAATGTGTTTGATTTAGAAGGCCTGCTTTACTATGTCTGCTGTAAAATACAATTTTTAAAGCTAAATACAAGTTACTTATGGCTTATTATGATATACCTTCATGGTGAGAGGGTTCTGAAAGTGTATTTTGGAAAATATTCATGTGAATGAAATGAGCTTCAGAACTTATTTATAAATATTGCTTTTATAGTTAACATATTTTGGATGCAGCTATATAATGAGATAATAGTGGTTTGGATGTTAGACAAATAGTGTTTGTTATTTGCAGAGATGTATTGAACGAACTCTTGATATTTGATCTGCGGTCAAATGTTTGTCTATAATCTCCCTCAATTATTAGTATGAAGTAAATTTTTTAAAAAATTCTTGAAAAACATAACTGATAGGTCCTGATCTCATGCAGTAGTTTAGTTTTTTGTTTCTTTTTTTTTTTGTATTTTTTTTTTTAATTCTTTATATCCCATGGCTCCTCAGCTTTCAAGTTCTAGTCTATGTATTTGTGAACTTTCCCAATTGGAACTAAGTAACATGGCTTTTTAGTGAATAATTCACTAAAACAAAAATTTTGAGTTGCTTTTCAGGTTAATATGCAAAATAATTCTTTGTTCCTCTCTCCTGAAAGTTTAAATATTCTGAGGTGTTTGAGAAGATACATGACATTATTTTTCCTCTGAAGTTTTCTTTGAAAAGATTACAACTTCAAAAATATTTAAGTCAACTCAATGTTGAAATTACGTTTCTGTTGTTCAGTTCCCTGAGAAGATCAAATGAAGCTTTTGAGTTGATCAAGCACCAATTTTAAGAATGAATTATTTACACAACTTTAATCTAGATGTCACCAAACCTGTTTGCTTGTCTCTCTGTATCATCATGTATCCATGATGATTGGAAAAATACACAGTTTTAAATACGTAGAAATTTTAAAGTACGTAGAAATTAAAATGTGATTTGCAGACTGAATTCATCCTATAATAAAACTTGAAGTTGGTATTTTATGTAACCTGATTCCTTACCAGCCTTGCTTTAAAGTAGCTTGAATTACCAGAGGGTTCTCAGCTACAGTGAGCATTGCTACATGTTGTCTCTCCGGTGATACACCATAGCACCATCTTAAGGTAAAGGAATGCAAGAAAGAATGAACTAAGTTTTTTTTAAAAAAAAAAAAAAAAAAAAAAAAGCAATTGTTCTAAAAAAGACAGAAGGCCTAGAGTCAGCTAAACAAATGGATTTATGTTGTGTCTGTGCTGCCTACAGATGGATAAAACTTATCAGTTTGGGTCTTTGGCATTATTCCAAAAGGAATTGTTACTGAATCTTAATCAGAAAAGATCAGTGGTTTTCTCAGAAATTGTTCTGTGTTCTCAGTCTGGTGCCATACCAATTGTAGGGTGTTTCAGAAGTGTTTCTGCATCAAACTGCTATATTCAACTTTGCCTGTTCCTTATGCATTGAGAGGAATAGTGTAAAGGAAAAGGAAGGTCCAGTGGGATGTGGGCATTAGCCCTTGCAGGTCTGGTGGAGGTTCTACTTTTTATGTGGAAGGTAAATCGGAAATAGCAGGTCCAGCTATTAATGGAGAAGGAGGAAGAATCTGAAACTGTCAGTGGACACGCTCAGACAAAAAACCCACAATTGTACCTTTGTTTAGTCATAGCCATTCAGAAGAGAGGTAAAGGACTGAGCAGCCTAGAGATTGGTCTTGCCAATTAAAATACGTTCCGGTCAGCTGAGATGGCTGTGGCACGTGGTCCAGGGTTTAAAACAGAAAGCATTGGTATGTTAAATTAAAAGAAACCAAGCAAACATGGATGAAGCGTGAGCATGTAATTACAGCATGGTAGGTCACAGCAAGCAGTCCCCCTCTCCCACCCACCAGCCCATGAAAAAGCTCCCAGTGGTAACTGGCCAGTATGTTTGGGCTCGGTGAAAGGAAATAGTCCAGCCACTCTTTTGAGTGCAAAACAAATGGAATTGCATTAAGAACCCCGCTTTTGAGGTAAAATGTGATTACAATAATAAATTATTTGCATAGCTTAACCGTAATATACTTTGCCTGTTGCAGGAAGTGGGGAAAAAAAAAAATGCATTGAGTAACCTTGCTGGGTAGCCTAGCCTATACTAGAAAATGTGGTGTGAAACATTTGGGTTAAAACTCCCATGAAAGCTTCAGTTTACCCACTTATTTATGGATATAAACATATTGCAGTATTTGGATGGATGTTCACCAAAGATTTATGCAAAGCCCCCATTTTCCACCGAAACTAGTTTGATTTTAAAAGCCTTTTGAAATACAGATTGGTGCTTGATTTAAATTGTCCCCCCTTCCCCGCTCACTCATCCCTTCACCTTGGTTTTTGCTGGGAGGAAATGGAATTTTTTTTGAAGTGCAGAGGGAAATCGTCATCTCTCCCAGAAGTAACTTCATGAACTGAGGGACCGTGGTCTGGCACAGCAGATGCCTTGCCATCCTGTCGCCTAGTTTTGATGCAGCCTTCAAGCCTACGATGCGTATACATACAAATTCTTACTGAGATTCTAATTCTGATATTTCATCCTGTTTGGCCACTAAGAGCGATAATTAACTCTAGACAAAACCTTTAAAAAAATTTTCAAGTAGTAGCTTGAATCAACATTCCACATGAGATGTATGGATAAAAAGGGAAACTTAAACGAAAAGCCTAGTCCTAATGAGACAGCCAACTAAGATAAAAGATTATGAGTAGTGGGAATTTATGCTGCTTGCTTTATGGAGTTGCCAAAATATCATTGAGATGTATCATTTTACCACGGTGGGAAACAATACTCTGCTGTATTCCGTTGTCGTAATGGTGTTCAGAGCCTTCGCTAGCAACTTGCACTGTGACAGCCGGCCGAAGCCACCACGCAGAGTATGTGGAAGTCACTAGAGACAAACTAGTTTTGAAATATTTGACCTTCTCAGGGGGATTTTCTTTTGGCTCCAGCTGCTGGACCCTCCTGTTTGAAACATTAATCTGGAAGTGCTTTTAAATGCTGAACAACACAGACAGTTTGGGAAGTACAGCATGGCTGCCAATAGGTAGATTAAACGGAGAGAAAAGAGGCAACAGGGAGATGAGTAACTCCAAATTGGTGGAAGGGAGAAAATGTAAAGGAAGAGAATCCAAATAAAGAAGGGGTTGGGATGACAGGGAGAAGAAAGACTCAGACATGGGAAAGAAGAAAATAAAATACAATGTATCAGAAATAGAATCTGTAGGTTAGGAACATTTTCAAAGCCCTGTGGCTGCCCTTAATCCTCCACATATATTGCTTTGAAAATATGCCCATTTGATCTACTCTCTTAAAAGTTTTTTTGGAAATAAAACATCACTTGACCTCCCTGAAAAAGACGCACGCTGCCATCAGTAACAGTGACCAGCATTTCATCTTCCGCGGGTTGGCACCTGTGTCTTGGCCTTCTAATCTCTCCTTATTTTGGTGGTTTCTGTGTGTTACAAGTATCTTTTTTTTTTTTTTTGTTTCTATTGCCAGCATTTGTCTTAATTTTTTAGTTGCATGCAAATATTTGTCTTTAAAAAAATCAAATAATATCAAGGGATGGAGGATAATACCGCTTTCTAGAATGAGACACAATATAGAAAGTCGTCATTTGTATTTCTCAGGTGCTACTGTACCAATATCCTTCGGTTCCGATCTGTAGTAATTTACATTAGTTCTTTTTGTCTTTCAAGATGAGCTTTCTTGGAGAAATGATGTTGTGCTAAATACTGTAGTGGTACCAATTAGTGTCTCATAAAACAAAAGTCTAAGAATAGAAAGCTCATTGAAGAAAGTACTTAAATGGGATTAGAAAGTCAGTATGAAAACAGAGGCCAATTTGATTCAAGCAAAGATCCCCTTAATGTTGATAACAAAGGATTTCATTTCTTAAATGTGCTTAAAAATAGTGAGACTGTTACTGTGTGTCTTAAAAAAGTAAGTATGCTTCTCGTGCTTAATTTTGGCAAAGGTCTTAGATCATTGTGTAGTTTTGCATATTACGTGTGCAGTAATTTCTAGACATTGGAGCCAGTGGTAGCTTTGCATGTGTAAAAACTGCTGGTGTGGTCCCCCGTGATTCATTGATAAGGGTATTGCTTCTGACATTAGATTCAGCTAAGGGTAACAGACAATAACATGGCTGATTACTATAGTAGAAGATGTAAATTCTTTCACATTTCTATGCATTAAAAAGGCTTAGAATTCCTGAATTTTAATATAAAATACAATGAAGTGTATCAAATAAGATTCCCCTATCTTGCTTTGTAATAATAAATTGCAGCGTGCACATTCAGAGGGTGAAAAATGGCTTTAAAGAACCTTTGCCTCCTAAGGTTGAGAGAATACGTTAACAAAATCTCATTAAACACTCTTACTTTTTTTGTGTGTGATTGCATGTTCCTTTTTCTTCAAGTGATTGTGCCCAGACTCGCATGATCTTATTAAAACCAGTTGGGCACACAGAAGCTGACTGGGTCTACATCAGTGAAAGAACTGGTTTGTCTCTCTATGACATTGGTCGTCAGCTATAATGAGAGCAGAAGCAAATGTTGTCTACTTATTTGGGGATCTTAGAATGCATTTCCTACTGTTTCTTACTTTGGCGTAGTCTTCACACCTTTTCTCCTTCCAGGCTTCCTCAGCATCCCTTGATGAGCTGCACCGATAGCTAGTTCAGGGCTTGGAATGCATTCCGTTCTGGGATTTGAGTTCAAGGAATTTAGCCTTTTTACACAGGCTTGAAATAAATAGCAATCAACATGTGTTCGTGTGAAAAAGATGTGGGTTGTTTGTGGTTTGTTTTTTTTGTGGGTTCCTCCCCCGAATCTCACTACATCTTTTAGAATCTGTGTATGGAGGGGAGAATAGAGCAGATACTGGTCGAGGCTGAGAGAAGAGCAGATGCAGCCAGGGTTGTTTCTCATCGGTGGGTAGTGGAGTCCGTCCTCACCAGAACTTCATAACCCCAAGTGAAATCTTCAGTGTTACTGTTTTTTCTCTTAGGCTAACCACGGCAGTGATGGACATACTAGTGCCAGAACACACTGGAATATGAAGTACAGTGTGCTTGGGCAGTGGTGAGTCTTAGTAGAGGGAGATCACCACCAACCAAAAAGGATTAGAGGCTCTGCTGTATGCAGTGTTAACTTCTTGCAGTGTATGTCAGGAAGGAAAAAAGAAAATAAAGACTCAAATTTTGTTCCCGTTGGAAATGTGACTCAAATTGAATAATACAGCTTTTAAAGTGGAGTTTGGAATTCAAAGTCTAATTATCCTGAATGATGCATAGTGGTTTTGGTCACATCCCAATAAATGGCATTACTAAAACCAAACCAAAATCTTTTAAGTTGAAAATATTTTCCAAGCGTCGTCTTTAGCAAAGGTGACTGCAAGTAATCAGACTCTTTAGTTGCTCAGAAATAATGCATAATGTTTATTTTGTCTCCTAAAAGAAGATTTTTAAGAGCCTATTGGTGCTAGGAAAGAAAAGAATCGGTACTTTGAGCATGTAGCTTCTGTAATTTGTAAGTGTTCTGGGATCTCTGCTGCCAGCTGCTGTTCTTGTTCCCTGAAAGCGCATCTGGTCTGATTTATTTCAAAAAAAAAAAAAAGAAAGAAAAAACAAACCAAACAAAAGACACAACAAACAGGGATCGCTGTGTAAATAATAAAAGAAATAACACCCTTAATTTCCTTTTTTTTTTTTTGAAGATGTTATTAATTTAAAATAACTTATTGCATTTTTATCCATCAGATAATTTTTATGGCATGAAGAATATGGCAGCCAGTATCAGGAATTTGCTGAAGTTCACCGAATTTGTAGGTGGTGATGGATGCTCAAACCCTGTAGGGTTATCATGGGAAGGTGAATTAGGAGCTCCCTAGCTACATCATTGTCTCGGTGAGCAGTTAACGGCCCGTTGAAGTAACTTAGTTGATGCCTCCTTTTTATTAAATGCTTCCTCTTGTGGGCGTGTGTTTGTTTGGCTGATTGCTGTGATTATTCACTTGTTCCACAATAACCTTTTGTGGGGCTGTTCCCTAGTGCTGAATGTATTTGGGCATGGTCATATATACGAGAAAACAATATGTCTTGACTGTATGTATGTAAACGTACGCAAATTGAGTGATCTTCATTCAAGTGTTAAATGCTACGAAACTTTCACTGTTGATATATCGTACAAATGATTCTATCCAAATTACTTAGTCCATTATGTACTTTGCAGCAAAGGGAAAGGAGAGAAGAGTTATTGTCTTGAGTGATCTATAAATGCAGGAAAGTTGTTTTTAATAGAACATTAGCTTTCCTAAGCTCTCAAATAACATCTGAAGTGTATTTTTCGTTACCAATAGATGGCAGCATGGCTCTTTAAGAGACTGCCGTAAGGTACTTAACGACTTAGCGTTAATGTAAATTACTTTAGTAGAAAGTTATTACCTGAGTAAATGTTGTTCCGCTGCATTTTTCCAAGTTCTCCACCTATTTTTGCTTTAAAATAGAAAGGAAGAAGCTATGGATGGCATAGAAGTTAAGACTGTATTTTATGACTACATATGTACTAGAACAAAAAATGTGTGGGGTTTTTTTAAATGCATTTTGTAGACACAGGCACATTTCTCAATCCCAATATATTAATTTCATCTAAGAATCTAAAATATGCCATTTTTTATTTGACACAACCTGCATTCTGTTCAACATCAAGAACAAACATCACTTCGCTTGTGAGGGTAAGAGGACCTGGGTCAAGGAAAACTGAAAATAAAGCTGAATGAGTATTCTTTGTTGTAAAGCCTAAAGGCTATTGTGGGAATGGTACAGTATTTAGAAGGGCAGATTTTTTATATAACCTACTCTAAGAAAACTGAGTTCTTACTGTATTGTTTGCCTCTTAATTTTAGTTTGAGAAGTAAGGATCTGATAGCATAGGATTCTAGGTGGTCTTGTAGAAGGATAAATTACTTTGAAAAGCCAATATTCAGGCAACTACCAATAAACTATTAAATCTAGGCTTCCTGAACACTGTGATTAACTTCGGCAAACGGCGTGGGGAGGAGCAGGGTGATGGGGGACAGGAACAAAAAGCACAAAGCTTTTTATAGCGCCATTCCTGGGTTTGAGCTTTTCAGAGTCACCTCTCACAGTGAGGAAACACATGTGAGAGAGAAATCTTGGAGGGAAAGGGAAGAAGGATTCATGAAGGGCACTTGAGGTTGCAGTAGCTGGAAGCTCTCTGCTGAGATGCAGACTGTGTTAGACAAGAAGGCAATCAGATCAGGGGAAGCACAGCTTGTAGAGAGCAAACAAGTTCTTCCAGTCTCGATTTTCAATGCTTTGGGGTATAAAGTAAGTAGCACATTCTTAGTTTGAAAAGAAGATCTGCTTCTCAAAATACGGTTCTACCTTCTGGCTTAGTTCACAATGCACTAATTTCTGCCATACATGCAATCCTCATTTTCTGTCTGAGGCTGCTTTTGTTTTTATTCATGTTTTTTAGTTTGAGGAGAGTCAAGTTGTCGAACACCTATTATTTGAATTATCTTGATAGGCAGAATAGAGCAAATCTCTTTACTCCAGATCTCACCATTCCGCTGCCCTCCTTTTTTATTTGCCGTACAAGGAATCTGTTTACTCTGCAACACCAATGCATTTTCTTTATTACTCTTAATTCATAATATTTGAGTATTGTTGCATGACTGGCCATTTCAAGTGGAAAAAAATACTGCCTAGCTGTAAACTTACTGCAAATGCTGATACACAGACAATCTAAAGTTGGGCAGAAAATGTCTCTCAGCCTTACAGCATGTGGATTTGTCCGACTTTCCATTCAGGAAGGAGGCAGCATACTCCACTCCTCTGCTGTTGCTTTTGACCAGAAACTCATCTTGAGTGAAAAATAAATTTTTCTTGGTGAAAGTTTTGTTGAGATCAGTGTATCTGAGAGGGGCTTGCCATGGCTGACCAGTATTTTTCAGTGTGAGGTGTTTTTCTTTTTCTACATCAGTAAATGATCTCTCGGAATGCATAATCCTTTAATTTTTTTTTTTTTTAAAGGAATGATTAGATTGCTCATTTTCCTTTCTTGTAGTTTATTAGATTACATGTTTTTTTCCTTTATATTAAGGCTATTTATTCAAAAGTTTAAATTTTTAATATTAAAATGTATTCTGTGGTAACTGTGGGAAGCTCTAGACCCAGTGCCTATGCCATGTTTTGTACTTTTGTTGTAGCAGTCTCATAAAAGATAGCTCAATCATTAATACAATTGATTTTTCTGAGGGGGAAGATTGATATTTGAGAGTTAGTGGAAGAAAGGGATTAAAATAGGAGGAAGATTAATTTTTTTTATTTCGCTCATCCCTATATTATCAGGGTATCTCTCATTTGTGCATCAGTTTATATGATCATCTCTTGTTTCCTTTGTTACGTGTCGTGTTCTTATATAGGTAGTAGACACTCATTATTAAAAGAAAATCATTTCTGATTCCATTGCTTGAGGTTGACAAACATTGTGAATAGTGAAAGCCAAACTTGCACTTAAATCTCTTAATTTTGGGGATGTTACAGTTGCTTTTGTTTTTTACCACCTGCATCTGAATATTTGTTCCTCTCCAAGTAATGCAGCGTCTTAGAGATTTCAGTAACCAATGAGGGCAGTTAGGACATCATCTTGTTAGTCTAATATAGAGCAAAATATGTTGATGGTTCAGTAGAACTTTATTTTTTTTAATGTTGAAATACCATTCTTTTGTAGGCATGGGTTGTTTTTTTTTTTTTTGTTTGTTTTAGTCTGTAAATCTTTAAGGGTCACATCAGAATCAATGTTTGTTCTTGTTTTGTGTACCTCATGGGAAGATGCCTGTTCACTGCCATGAGAAGGTGGCCTGTTCTGTAATGTTCTTGACAGCTAGGTGAAATGTTGGAATCTCAGCGTGCTTAGTGTTGGTGGTCCAGGCTTCTGAAAATCGTAGGGAAACAAATTTGAAAATGAGTTACAAGACTGGGATATTTCACCCTTCTCCTCAGTTAAGGTATCAGTGAAGCCTTTCTGCTTGTGGTGATCTGTAAATTAATATACAACTGGAAAAGAAGCCTGAAAGCATTTTCTTTCATTCTGAACAGGCTGCCCAGGGAAGTGGTTGGGTCACCATCCCTGGAGGTATTTAAAAGATGTGTAGATGTGGGGCTGAGGGATGCGGTTTAGTGGTGGACTTGGCATTGTTAGGCTAATGGTTGGATTCAGTGTTCTTTTCCAAGCCAAACCATTCTATATTGTCTGGGTTTTTTTTGTTTCATGGTGCAAAAACACCATTGTACGCTTCCTTTCTCTGTGGGTTTGGGATGTACTCAGTATCTTTAGGAGTAACACGGGGCTGGGTCTTGGTGCGGAGGGCGAGTGGCTCATTGCTAAGGAGGCTGTATACTGTTTGTCAGAAAAAATCCTGAACTGATCAGCACTGACTGTAGCTCATGCTGCCTTCTGACATTTTCTGTAACAGACCTCTGTGCTGTATTTGTGTGTTGAATCGATTTAAGCTTTTAATCGTAGTTGACTGTGTTGCATGGGTAGCAATGGTTATTTTGTGTTACCATACGCCCTGGGAAAGGTCCTTTTTAGAATATAACTGTACCTTTTTTAGTAGAACGTATTTAGAGGATGAGACTTTTTTTTAAAAAAGCCCATATAGACTTTTTTTTTTTTAGTATTTTGCATTTAATGGGTGTCGTCTTGAAAGCGCTAGTAATGACTGTTGTTCCAAACGACGACAACAACAACAAAAAATTGCAAGGAAGCCTCTCGTGTCAATTTAAACTGAGTTTATGACAAGAATTCGGTGTGTTCAATTCAAAGTATTTATCTCATGCATCTAGTTACTGTATTTTTTTGGATCTGGAAGTCCCTGAAGAGTCATAGTCATATCCATGAAACACAATAGATGGCCTTCTAGGCTAATTTATCTGAATTTTCCACCTTCTAAACATAAGTTTAAATATGGATTTAAGAATGTGAAAAAATCTCAGACTGTTTCCCCCTTCCCCCACTCATAGGTTTGTGAGTGATTTCTGCTGGGTAATAATCACAGGGAGTAAGGAGAGTCATGGAACTGAAAGAATATAATCAGAGTATACACTGTGATAACTTCGAACTGTCTTATACTGTGATGAAGAAAACCTTTGTAATGGCGTGATGTGCCTGAGAGATCCCTACAGGGGAAGTGCTTGGAAACTGAACCGTTGATATGCCTAGGATCAAGGCCAGACAACATGCTAATAAATAATACACTGTGGGGAACTTGTCTTTAATGGAGGCTGGACTAATTATATAGGTGCTGTATGTAAGCCTTTTTCTTCCCCAAAGTATTTCCTTTCTGAATGTAGCCAGTTAGACAAGCAGTTATCATGTCATATTATTCTAGTTTGCTATTTAACTGGTTTTATTAGGGCCTGCAAGAATTGTATGCACTTAAAACTAAATTTACGTATTATTTAACGTCTTGTTAATCTCAGCTATCTTAAACTGTGTTCTTCACATACTTCAGGTAAACTAAAAACAAAACTAAACTGCAACCTGAAAAGAATGCTCTGAAACTATGTGTTCCAAAGCATATTCTTCCTCCCCCCTGTCCCTCCCACCTTTCCAAAAACAGCTTCTGCACACCCCAAGCCTTAACTTACAGCAGGTCTTGGAGAGATTTTGATTTCACAAGTAAACAGCTTGAACAAAACTGATCATAAACAGCACAATCCTGTGCTCTGTGATAATTTTTCTAGTGTGTTCTGTTTTCCTTTGCACTGGCATGCATTTTTCTAGAGAGTAATGATCTACTTTTTCTTTTTTAGTATAAAAACTATATATATATTTTTTAATGTGTCTAAATAGTGGCTTCAAAACACAAGTCTTAAGTGCTTTTGAAAATCTTGACCTTCAGAGGCTAGTGTTAGATATCCAATTTGGAAAATACTGACTCTATAACAATCAGTATAAAATATAATATGTTTTGACAGCAGATCATTAACTGATACCAAAGTAATTTTGTTCTATTAGTTGTATCCAAATCCAACCTAGCCTCCTAGTTGCAACTATTAGAAGTCAGCAGAACTTAAAGCCTGCTAGAGGGGAACAAGCTTAATGATTCTTGAGTGAACATAAACTGGCAATTCTGTCATAGTTTGGGTTCCTGGGATGATGGTAATACTGCCTAGATCATTTTATCATCCTCATCTTGAAAAATGACTCGACTAGACCAGGACAGAACCATATCCAAAGCTAAGTAAAGTTGAGAAAGCCCTGAACAACACTTGAGTGCAAGAGTTGTGGTTTTGTTACTGCTCTTCTCATGTGCTCCATCAACCTGATGCCCTCTGATGGGAGAATATTTCTTTCTTTTTTAGACTTATGGGAACTAAAACCAAGTCCAAACCCAAAATGCTGTCTGGTTCCAGACTGCTAATCCAGATACTGTAGTAATGTAAATAACCAACAGGAAATAAAAATTTTTACAGATAGCTTTGTAGTTCTGCAGAGGATGAATCCTAGGGGTTTTTCTGTATTTATGATCATGTTCTTGTGTTTTCAGTTTTTTGGAAGTGTGATGAAGTTTACTTACAGCTGTTCTGAGATGTTACAAGTGCACTAGCCAGAAGCTGCAGAAGTTTTGGCGTCGGTACTAAGTGCTTTTAACTTGATTGCCTAAACTAATTTGAACTCAAAAAAAAAAAAAAAAAAAAAAAAAAGCTTGTCAACTTGCCAAATAAATGACTTGTGGATCTAGGGATATCATAGCAGGGTGCTACCTAACTTCAACAAGAAATCTGTCTCTATGTTTGGTCCTTTCTGAGACTGTTGGCTCTCGTTGGCTTTCATACTATTTTAAGACTTTTCCTTGCAGATATTTGTGGAGCAGAGATGTATTCTAAATAAGCGTATTAAATGTGCTTTCACATGCTGTACCACTTGGTTGGCTAGTATTCTCATAGTAACTACTTATCAAGAGTAATGAAGAACTTTTTCCTACTTTTACTTCCTCGTGCCCATACACACGATCACAGGTAAGTGTAGGGAGAAAATTGGTGGTTCATTCCCTGCCATGTGTCTGTCATGTTGTTGTAGTAGGGAAGGCAAGATCTTTGCTCTCTTCCTCTCATACGCATCTATGAAGCCATAGTGGACCATTAAATATTGTTAGGTTTTAAAGACAGGTAGGGATCCTTTGGTTAATTTAATCTGATCTCATGCATAACAGAGATCAGGGATCTTGTCCAGGAATCTCTGCATCAGAATTTATTGGGAAATCTTACCGGTTCATGTTGTCTTTGGCATTTGATATTTTTCTTTTACTCCGTGGTCAGTTCATATCTTGTTCCTCTTAGTGCAAAGTGTGCTCTCATCAGTAAAATTATTTTTGTTCTTATTATCATTTTTTTAAATGGTGCATTTACCATTGCTTCAACACAGGAAAAAACGTTGTTTTTCCTGTTAGTGTGGAAATTATCCTTTTGCGTCCCAAAGAAGTGGCCAACATGACATGCTTTTGGAAGAGGAAAGATTCCTTGCACTTACGAAATAAACATTTATGAATTAAGTTGCTGTTGTAATTCTGGATTCCTTAATTATCTGTATGTATTTGCATTAGTATTTTTAATCCTTTTAAGCTCTTGGCCTCAGTTATACCTTGTGAAAAAGATTTACAAAAGCTAATTGCATTCATGTTGATAAGCACTGTCTTTTAATATTTTCTCTGTTTCCCTGGATGTACCCTTCTGGTGCTCTGAGGTTTTGGATTGGTTTATTTGGAGCAGTTTGCTAATTTGTCATCTTTTGCATGTCTTCTCCTTTATATGAACAGCCATGTAGATCCTGTCTCTGACACAGTATGGTTATTTTCCTGCCTAATTCATTCTGATGGCTCTTGGCATTCATTAGGAATCCTTTTTACTTTTGCTATGTCCAGATCTGGTTAGTTTATCCATCCTAAATGTTCTCAGGCAGTCACACCTGTGACATTTATTGAAACAGTGTTTTTTCAAAATTGTGCTCTGCTCCATTCTTTGTTCTGAAGTACAGTCTTCTGAGTGCTGTAGGGCATTGCAGAAAAGCCACCATTCATTCCTCTGTAGTGATGAGCAGATACCAGGGTTTATGGTGCGGAGGAAAATAACAAAATGTTTAAAATCATTCTTTTCTGTGCATATGTTATTCTTTAATAACATCTTTTAAATATATCGTTCTCATTCTTTGTAGCATTTCCAAGTACCATTCGGTAAGAATTAAATACTTTCCCTCTTTGGCAACTGGTCACAGCAAACACAAAGATAGTAAAGTTTGCAGCGTTGTCTTAAATCGTGTACGTGTCTCATTGTGAGGACAGCACTACATTTGCAATTAAACCCAATCAAATTCAAGGTAAGGTATATATGTGATTTAATTTTTACACTACCGAATGTTAAATGTTACATGTATACATTCAAAATTATTTTTTTTCCAAATTGATAATATTTCTCTTTATTCAATGCCGTATGTGTGTTTGCTGCTCTTCGTCTTTTTACAGGTGGAATTCTAACATGTGAGATACCAACTCTTTAAAAAAAAAAGTTGTCTTTTTTTTTCCTAAACCTGCAGTCAGATTTGAACCACAAATGATTAGTTATATGGACAGTAAAGCTCTGTGTTTGCTAGGCTGCTTCTGTCATCTTTGCTTTGCGTATGCATGTCTTTAAGCTAATATAGTTCTTAGATGATTTTTACCCCCTATCAAACCTGTGATCATTTTTAGTATTATTCAGAAATGCTTGGCATATTGAACTGCACAATTAACTAACCAGTCTAATTTGGAAAATTAGTCTGCCATTCTGGGCTCTGAGAACCACCATTATATTTTAGTACGTAAAGTCCGCTAATTTTCATTCCTTCACAATTTTCTTTCCTCTTGATCATTTTCTACTTTTAGCAGGGTATTATTTTTCTGAAGACGTTTACAATGAATGTTATTCACTGGTCATGGCAAACCTTCAATTAACAGACTTTGATGCAGTGTGTATCATTATCCCATTATCAAGTCATCCTTTTCTTCATTGTTTTTTTCAAGTTATTTGTTTATTGTTGAGAAATGTTCTATTCTCAATTAGTATTCTCTAAGGTGTCTTTTCAGGGTCTCCAGTTACACAATACCATCCTGCACAGTGACTGTCACATTTCAGAAGTATACAAGGTTCTGTTAAATAAAACACAAAACATATTTAAACATATTTAAACCAAGAAAACAACCCAAGTCAACCTTGGTTGCTGGGTAAAGGGGATAAAAGAGGGTAAAAGAACCTCTCTAAAAAACCTGTCTCCCTTTTATTCCTTTTATGAAATTTTCATACAAAGTGATGACTTTAAGACACAAAATCAAGTGCAACAACACACTTAGGTGCTGACAGTGTTGTACAGATATTGTAAAAAGATACTTGTTCTTATTTTGAAACGTTAAGCGCTTGCATTTAATAGTAAAATACTTCTATTTGAAAAAGACATAGCATTTCGTAGTCTGCTTTGCCATCTCTTCCAAGTAGGCAGTCCCTCTTTCTTTGTAGACAAACCTCGCCTTTGAAAAAATGCCCTTTTCCTCATAAGAGCTGTCCCAGAGAGCTTGCAGTCATCTTTGAAGGTGAATTACAGTGCATGCATTAAAGGCTGGTGGATGCAGGGAAGAGGAACAGGCAAGTTTTATGAGTAGATATTCTTCGATAGCATGAAGTGAGGATTATGAAGTTTGCTTGTCACAGCTTAATCCATCTGTTTTAATCATTGCTGGTTAGCAAGTAATGACATTTAGCAGTTGTCAGAAATTAGCTTAGTACAATTGCATTTTTTGACTCTCAAATGTGTTCCTCAAGACTTTCTTTTCTGTTCACATATCCTTGTGATGCAACTGTTTGCTGAAATGGCTGTTACACATATTTACCTTGTTGTTTTTGTTGTTTGTTTTTTTTTTTTCCTCCTCCCACGTCAAAATCATGGCATCACACAGAAAGTCCAAACAATCCATGACAGAAAACCATTTTGGAGGAGGAAGACGCTAGCAAAGATTACAGTAGGATTAATCTTGTGCCCTAGGGATTCAGTAGTGTGTTTCTATTTGGTCTTAATAAACTTATGGGGTGGATAATTCTTGTTTTCCAAACGATGTTATGCTTTTCCTGTCTATGTTTCCTGTAGGATGGATTCTTTTCTACTTGAGGAGTTGGCAGTGGAAATGTCGTTGGAGTTAAAAGGGGAGGAAGTGTGTGGTGGGAGTCCATAAACACATTGAAAGTAACCCTGCATTAGAATACTTATTTGTTAAGAGTATAACTTTAGCTGTTAAAACTGAGTGCCAATTTTCAGGCTAAGTTTTGGTGGTGTTCCTTTCTCTCCTCCCAAGAAAAGCCAAGTGGGAAACAAAAATACTTGGCAAGATTTTTGAAGTGCTCGTTCACGTAATAGTGCCACCTCTCTCACACTAATAGTTCGCTTTTTCTTAATAGCCTGCTCTGTAAGTTGCCAGAGGTTAAATGAAATAGCAATGAAGAACCTAGTAGAATGTCACTTATGCTTAAAAAATCAACAATAGTTTCTTTTGAATTTTACATCTACTTACAAAGACAAAGCGTGATTTAAATTGTAGAGCCCTGGAAGTTCCTCAAGTTTTATGGTATAATTGATGAAAACTTCTTCAGTTCTAAAAAAGCAGGTTAAAAACCCCAGCAATCTCCCTAAGTGGAAATTTCAATAAAAACCAGCAGAGACATCTTTACAAAGTGAAGTACTTATATGTATTATTTTTATTGTGGGCTAATAGGCACTTTCTTCCTCACTAATTGGTCTCTCTCAATTAAAACAATTACAGAATCAAATATATGAATATTAATATAGCATTTAAATTGATACTTTATTATACACAAGTCAAGAAATTCACAGTTAATTTTTCCCACTACAACCTTATCTTCATCCCCCTCGAGTGTATGCACTGCAGTGAAGGACTTTTTTTACAATTACACCACATGAATACATAAATATTTAAAAAAAGAAAAAAGAATAAAGTTATATTTAAAAGATTAATTACGGAGCAACTCTGCTGGTTGCCTTAACTTAAAAGCAGGAATCACAGTGGTACAAATCAGCCAAAAAATGAACTGTTAAACACCTAATAGAGTATGAACAATTGTGTGTCGACAGGATGCTGACTTCCCTTTGCCCATTGTAGCCACTGGCATAGTGGAGAGGACACTCTGTCTTTGCTCGTGCTGAAAAGTACGGGTGGTAAGATGTTCCTGTCCGGGAGTTCATGAACCAGGGGACTTCATGCAAAATACAGTGGAGTTGCATTGTGATGGTGTTTAGAAATCATGGATATTACCGTATAAGTTATTAATATTATACTTGGACGGCAAGTAAGTAGATTACATTGCTGTTTAAATTTACCAGTAGGTTAAGGGGGTTGGTTGAAGTCATGAAGTGAAGCTACATAAAATTCTCGTGATCGGAAGCTGAGAATTCATTACTTCTATTGATTTATTTGCATTGATGTGTAATTTCTAAAATGATATTAAAATTAAAAATTGAGATGATACATTATGATAAGCTTTTGTAACTAGTACGATGCTTTCTAAAGTTTGGGAGAAATTCCCAGATGATCTTCAGTTTTCACTGTTACTGACCAGGTTTATCAGCTGTGCAACTTTACAGTGATGGGGATGTGCTGAATCTATTTTCCGTTTCATCTGCTTAACTACTTAATAATGAGTGTATGTTACTACAGGATGGATAGTGTTCATATGGAAGTCAATGGCAGACCTGCCATAGATTTCACTAGTAGATAACTCTCTCATGAGAGGAATTCCATGCTGCATCAGACAAATCTGAGGCAGCTCTGACCTATCTAAACACGCAGGATCGGGCCAACCGAGAATCTGTAGATGAGAAAAGTGATGTGTGTTTTTATCCTCAATATTCAGAAGAGCAGATCACTCTCCAGAATACTCCAACTCTCTCTTCATCTGCTCGCTCCAGACAGCTCTATACTGAAAGTGGTTTTAGGATTTGGGAAAGTCTCTCAGAGCTAATGAGCCAGACAAGAGCAGAGTAAGGAAACAGCACGATGTGACATTATATACCATTTAAAGGCAGAAAGCACTTTCCAGTTCTGAAATTCAACGACTAAATTCTGCTTGGTGAAGCACAGTAGGATTAAAAATGAGGGAAGAACGTGGCCTGTAATGAATTTTACATTATCTAGGCTTAAAAAATATGGGAATATTAGTCTTAAGAATAAAAGCTGTACATGCATCGTGCTGTTTTCTCTTTCTTTTTCCTTTTTACCCTTCTGCTCCTCCAGATACTCCCTTTTCCTTCGAACAAACAGAAATCTATAAATGCAAACATCTGCAGTGAGACCAAGCATAAGATGTTTCATCCCAAAGTGTTATTTTCTGACAACGTCGCAACAAGAATGGAAGCACCATCTCAGCCCTAACTTGAATGTTGCCATAGCTGCGACACTGTGATTACCAGTTTTTAAGCTTACTTTGGGGGAACGGTTGTGAAGCTACAGCATGGCAGGCTCTTCCAGATGAGGCAGAGAAGGTTTCTTCATGTCTGGCTTGCTGAGGACCCACTTGCACTTCTGGCGGCTACAGAAGTCTAGAGGGCAAAAAAACCACTTTGCGTTAAAAAGTGTGTGTGTACTTTATGTGTGTGTGTACTAATTATGTATATGTGTGTATGTATCTTAGAAATGTATATGTGTATTTGACCATTTGCAATCACTGGCTTCTCTTATTTTGGCGGAGCGCTATTGAAACTTTCCACGCCTTCCGAAGGAATACACTTAGCTGTGACTGAAGTACAGCCCTGACTTTAAAAAGATTACGCAAAAGTTTTTGTCTGTCAAATGCCTTGCTAAGTGTTCAATTACATACTAACACCTAGCTCAGGATAGGCCCATTTCATGCACTTTTTGAAAAAATTATTCTGAGTCCTACTTTAAATATTTCCCTTTAATTATAAGTGTATGATATCAGGTTAGAGCTAAGCTAAGTTACTGCCTTTCCATTTGGAGATGTACTGCAGTGAAAATAGAACATTGTGGCAGTATAAAATGTTGCCCCTGAGACCAAGTCTTATATAGTTTGTGTGTCCATGCGTCTCTAAATTTAAAATGAGTTAATTTAATGCATGCTTAGGGCTTTGGTCCTTGACCTCCGGTCCCTACTGTAACGTGCGTCTGTGTGCAAAGAGGAATGAGGTTAAAAAGGGTAGAAATGGAGCCTGCAAGGAGGCTCTTCTCAATGCCAGGGCTGAAGGATGCTGGCTGGTGTAACTTTTGTTAGTCAAACCGCTGGGGTATAAAGCGGGAAGGAGGCACGGGCTCCGTTCCTGCAAAATATCATCACACGTGTACTTTCAGCAATGTACAGTACTGTCTTTCCAAGCAGCAGAGGGGGAGGTGTCATTTCTGTAAACTAAATAGGTATTTGGCAATCTCGGGTGGTTTCACTTCATTGACACCGCTTATGTTTGAAACACGGGATGATAAACTCTGTCCGCCATATCGAATGAGGACAGAAGTGTACTCAGTCGAGAAGTGCTGTGCTTTTGGAGTGGAAGCATGTAAATGTTGGTGATCGCTAGTGCTCCTTGCTAATTTTTAGGACAGTGGAACCGTTTGGTTTCTTTTTATGTTTTTGTATTTTCTCTCTGTAAAGAGAAGTGTCAAAATAGAGTGGATATCTTCATGTAGTTGTCCCCCTAGACTACTTTATGCAGAAAGGCTGCTGAATTATAAGAAAGTTTTTGTTTTAAATGCAAATGATTTGTCAACATTAAGGACACTGTGCTTTCTGCACAGCTCTTCCGCTGTATGAAGGCCTCGGAGAGAGGGAATGCCACCAACCAGAGGGTTTTTGCCACTTAAGAGTTGAGCTGCTCACTCTTTTGTTTGGGTATTTTTGGGTTTTGTTTGTTTGTTTTTCTCTTTTTTTTTGATCTCTGTGCTCCTGGTGGCTGCAGGCTTGAAAAGCTGATGTTATTGGAGCTGCCCTACAAAAAACAATAAAGCATGTTACATGTTAAGTCAGCAAAATCCTATGTATCTGCAGTGGATATTTTAAGAGTTCTGCATTTAAAAAAAAAAAAAAGCATAACTTTAAACATAAATTTTTGTGATTAGATAAAGATTTATTTTCTTTTTAAGGAGGCAAGAAATATGAAATGTGCTGTGGCGTGCGGACCCCAGTCCTTCTATGCAACTTTGAGAGCATAGAGGTGTTCTGAGTTAGCAGCTGAGGATTCCCTCTGTAGATCTGTGTGCCTTTCTTTTTTTTCTTTCTTTTTTTCTTTTTTTTTTTTTTTTTTTTTTTTTTTTAATGATAACGGTCGTGCCTGGAAAGATGAAACCCAAGCACTGTGGTCAGTAATCTCTAACAAATATTAAGATTAACCTGCTCCCTGGCCTGGTTAATGGCTGAGGAGTGTGAAGTTGAAAATTTCCGCCCCTCCAGGGTGTCAAAATGGGCTGGTTAAGAGGCAGTCGTGACAGCGTGCTCATCTCCTCTCTGCCAAGGAATCGAATGCGGAGCACAGCTCGGAAGATTAGATACAGTTTCATATACGTGAATACAGAGGTGGAGAGTGCTCGAAACATACTGAACCTTGTCAAAGGTACATACTGTAAATACACTAGTATGTTAATTAAAAAATGTTTTTCTCTTTCATATTAATGGCACTAGCATGATATCAGATACCCGCTGCTGTGTAGTTGTATCCAGCCTTTGTCTTATTAGCTTGTTGTCAGGATGTTTCCATGGAAGAGCTTTAATTGCTTTTCATTCCTGTTACTAAGTGCTGCCTCTTTTTTTTTTTTTTTTTTTTTTTTTTTTAAATTCAAGGTGTTGGTGCAGCTAAGTGGTGCTTGCATTCTCTTGTATTTAGATAGTATAGTAGTAGGCAGTTTAAAGGGATCCCTTTTAGCTTCTCAGGGTGCTTAATTCACCTTTGCTTTTTTTCTTTTCTGCATTGATTCAAGAAAAGGGAGTTATCCCCCCCCCCAAATCCACTGCTCCATTTCTTTCTTACTGTTTCTTTTGCCTTTTTTTTTTTTTTTTTTATTTGGTCTCCGCTAAAGGGGGCTGTGTGGGATATTGAGTTGTCTGTAGGTGATCTCCCTCAGTGACCGGGACATCAGCACTAGATGGATTAGATGACTGCAAATTAGATTCCACCGACTGCATATGCAGTGTGCTGTTACATTTATATAGCCAAAGCCCCCATTTCAAAGGCAGCAGCAGCAAACCTGAATCAATGAATGTTGTCTTTGTCATCTAACATCTGCGCCTTTTTCTTTTTATCTTGAAGCAATGCTATGTATCTTTCTTCCTCCTCCCCTTCTCAAAGCTGAGTTCTGCTTTTGCCTTACAAGCTGTAGAACCTGCTGTTCTTTATTACCCTGTACTTGTGTCTTATGACTGTAAATAGCTACTACGTTCTTGAAGAACTAAATGATTTTTTTATTTTATTTTTTTTCCCTGCCCCTGGTGGTTAGTCTCTCCCAGGATCTGCATGTACTAAATGATATACTGGGTTGTTTAGGCAACATAAAAACTGATGGTAAACTATTAAGCTGTGTGTATGCCATTAATAATGCGTTTCCATTGTCAATGCAGTATTTTCATAGTCATAGAAATTAGAATTGGAAAAATATGTATTATGCCATTCAGGTCAATCTCATCCAGTGCAAGATTGCCTTGGTATATTTAGAATGTATATTTCCCAGTGCTTTGTTTTAACTAATCAAGTGATGAGGATTTCAGCATTTATCTTGAGAAACTAATCCAGAGCACAGTGTGTCCCACTACTAAGACATTTTTATTTTGTGCCAAAATTTCTCTCCTCCTCTCTCTCTCTCTCGCTGTTTTATTTTTCTTTAAAGTTTCCTTTAAGCAGCATTTCCAGCACGCTTTCAAAATCTATAAACTGTATAGTGTTACACCTTATTTTTTTTTAATTGAGTTTTGGATTTGTTTGTAATGAGAGAGTGGAAACATCGCCACACTTGGGGGATGCTCAGGACTTTGCAGTGCAGTCTACTCATTTAGTAAGTAACTTAGATTTATATGCCCTGCTAGCTTGACCTGAAGTTTGATTTGGGCTTACGCTTTTTCTGTTTATTTGTATTTTGTGGCGGTGTTCTTTTTAATACGGTCTTTCTAAAATGACTTTATTTTTACATTTTCTGTAGAAATAAGCCCTTAATGAAGATTATTGCTAGGTTTTTGATTCCTACATTAGAATGATTTTTATCCCTTAAACGTTTGGCATTTTTCATGTCTGTAGTATTAAATACATGTGTGAATAGACCATTGCTACTTTTATATATTACCTACATACTCAGCTCTGCATTTGGATATAATTATCTCTACCTATCCTGTAAAAGGCTGTATGATGTAGCAGAAGTTCTTCACGTGTTTTGGAGGTGCTATCAGGAATGTGGGGGGAAACAAGTCATTTAATTGTGCCCCATAAATAGCACTTACTGGAGATACAGTGTTTATAGGCATCAAATGTAAACATGAGATAGTCATTCAATAAGCAACTGATTTTTGTGAAAATACTTCTGGCGATCGTAGGGAAGTCTTTGCAATAAGTATTTCCAAAGGCTCTTCTGACTATTTTACAGTACATTCAATTGCAACAATCAGTGTATTCCTTCTGCAGCAGGACTCCTTCTAGGAGCAAATGCACCTGTTTTTGTTCGTTCTACTCCATTTTATTTAATTCCTGCTCATTGGATCCAGTAAAGATCCTCTAAAAGGATTTTGCTGCCAAGAAACCAAAGGTGGCATCTGTTCTGGATTAATATAACTTAATGTTTTCTATTCCTTAGAATATTTAGAGTATGAAAGAAAGAAACACTGTCCACAGTAGGCTGCGTTTTCTTCTGTAGGTTGGTCCCAGATTTCCTGTACCATCCCCCTTTTTGAACACTGCAAAGCAGGCGTGTAAAATTCAAAATGGTGATGTTATTACTCTGTTGTTGAAAAGTCACTTGCCAAAGTCCACCAATAGTTAAGCTGTTACGTGGCAAAAAAGGGGGTCAGGTAATGAATGAAGAATAAAAAATTAAAGAACTGCTTGAGGCGCCTTTGACAGCCAGCTCTTCACCTGGGCTGAGGTTTGGCACTGGGCTTGCCCTTGTTTGAAGGGATTCTAAACCGTACAAAGCGGTTCCCGTAGTGCTGGTAATACACTGTGAGTATCTGTATGCCTCGCAGGCACGAGTTAGTCTCAAAAATGTACGCTGAAATCCTAGACCCACTTTGAAACTCCTGAAAGAAGTTTTGATTTAAAATATAAGGATGAAAGACTACCTTGTTAGTGTTAGAATTGTACTTGTGAGACGAAAGAAACTATCTTATAATAAATTATCATACATAACTATTTTATTGAAAAAATGATTAAAACAGAGGGATCATGAAGAAACATTCGAGTTTCTTTTGTTCCTCTCCTTTTTTCTTGTCCTATCTATTGCTCTTCTGCTTAAAATTCTTTATGCAACAATATAGACTTGATTACAGCAGAGTAGATTATGATTTTCTGTTTGAAAGGATATTTATGTTCATTATGCAGAGATCTTTGTGTGCTTCTGATTGTCTCCAGTGGTTAGGCATTTGAACCTCCTGGATAGCTGCTAGTATAATCCAGCTCTAATAAAAATGTAGTTTATGCATATCTCAGGAAGGTTTAAGGCAGCTGTGAGCTATTCATACTCTCTCAGGAGAGGTCTCAAATTTTCTCTTTTAAATAAAATGTCTTCTTCCAGTTAACTTTAACTGGGGGGAAAAAAAAAAATAAAAATTCCCAACATCTGTACACCCTCCCCCCGCCACCCCCACCACGCAGCAGTGTTTAATTGACTCTGGACCAGTGACAGGACCATCCCTTCTTTCGTACAGTAATCCAGTTCCCCTTTTGTTGGGGAGATACTCAGAATGGGAGGGATTTTGACGGAAAGAGCCTGTGGGATACAGCCAGTCTCTTGATTTTGTTCTGTTCCGAAGTTGGGAGCTATGATGGGTGTTTGGTTTTTTTTCTCCGGGTTACTGTTCTTTTTATATGTTTTCATACACACCTAAAAATCTACTGGCTTAGCCATTCGTTCCTTTTTGTGTGATTAAATTTAAAAAGGCGGGACATCACAGATACACGTGGGTGGCTGTTACGTCCAGGGTTCAGATGCAACCTTCAGGTGTTGAAGTTCAGGAATGACAGACAATTGGAAGCTGGGAGCGTTTAGCGAGGGAAGTATTGCTCTATACTTGTGTAGCTTTCCTAACATCTGAAGCTGCTCGCTGTTGGAGCTGTGATAGAGAACGTGGTGGTGCCTTGTTTTGATCCAGTACATTCTTACACAAGCAAACAGACATCTGAGCATCCCAGTTGCAGGTAATAGTGTAAGAGAATATTTTTTTTTTTTTCTTTCGTGTGTCTTAAGGATAAGAAAACACATGCTTTAGTTAGCCGAGGAATGGTGGTATTACTGTTTGTGTTGGGTAAATTAAGTCCTGATGATCACCGGAGCTCCAGGCCGGTGTCTGGGGTTAGTGAAGCACATCCAAAGGCAGCTTCCTCCCAGCACTCTCCCCAAAACAAGGACAGCCCTCCCCGCAGCGACTGGCGCCTGCAAGTGTGTATGCGCTTTCTAGAGCAATACACAAGCTTAGGGTTCAAATTAGGTCTTGAAGAAGCACACCTTTCTTAGGGAGATGCTGTGCCTGAGTTATGAAATCCAGCTTGATGTATTTATAGCTGTGTACCGCTTCCAGGGCCAAGCTGGCAACTTTGCGTAGCACTGGACTGCAGTGCATCGTGCAGGGCTAGTCACAAGAGTGTTTACTGCTTCGGGGATCTCTGCACCTGTGAAGCATTCCCCTACTTTCCATTTCTGCACTCAGCTTTCATTTTTTTCCCCCCAAGACTGAGAACAGAAGTGCTAGCTGTGATCATCTTCTGTTGTGAAAACTGATGCTGGGCTCAACAACTCGTATTACGTATCCTCATGAAACAGGCGTCAGATCAAACTGACTCCAGGCCATCGTGGGCATGATTTGGTATTGAAACCACAGCCTTGTAAAGAAGAGGCTCTCTAGCCATTAGCAGTCCCTTGAGCTATTCAGTGTTTTATAAGCTAAGCAAGATAATCTGACACGTTTGAGGATTTGTCTTGCTTAGATGTCAGAAGGCTTGAAAATTCAAACTAGAGACCTGTGGAGGAGGAAAATAAACCGGGGACTGAAGTGGGTTATGCATCTAGTTGTGTAAATTGGGGAGGCAGAGGGGATGAATGGGGGTGAGAGATGACCATCAGCTCTTTAAAGAAATACTGCTGCTGTCTCTGGCAGAGAGACTGGGGGAAGAAGGGCATTGAAACAGTGATCGCAGCAAACAGGGAAACAAGACAGACATGTGTCACAGTAAATAGAGTAGCAAAAGGTGTGATATTTTTGATAAGCAGCTTAACGTTGAGATTGCTATCTTAAGTTAAGTTCTGAATGTTCTCTGATCACCGTTACAAATCCAGCAAGACTTAAAGGGGTGCAAGTACACTGTGTATGGAGAAGCTTCAGTAATGGTTCCGTAGCTGTGCACAAAGGGATACGAATCATTGCCAATATATACTTTTCCAACCAAGAATCTGCAGCTTCCCATCTCATATGCGCATCAGTTACCACCTTGCGCAGAGATCTGTCTGGCACCCCTTTGCTTTTTTTAGCCCACCTTTTCAAAGAGAATTGTGAAATCTTTCAGGGTTCGTTACATAAATTTGTTTCAGGTAGAAAGAAGCAGAAAACCACTCTTGCCTGCAGATACACAGCGCATGCGAGAAAAATCAGATTTTTGTAGTCTTTCTGCATAATCTAGAATCTAAGTAGAACAAGGGTCAAAATTTTCCATATGAACTACAAAATGAGGACTCGCCCGCTATTTATCTCAGGCTTTATGTTTCTACAGTCTTAAGTGTGTGACTGTAATAAACTAACTGGCTTATTTTGATCACTTTTGGTTTTGTAGAGAAATGTGTTTATAAGCTATACATCTGGAAAGGTGGGAGATAAATCCACACATATCTGAATCTATATTTTCTTCTAGTCTAGATAAAAATTCTGTATGTGAGGTGGGTCTGCACATCCAGCATGCATCCCAGATAATTGCTTTAGCGGCTGCATGACACAAGTACATCAGAAACCAACTTATAACGGGAACCCCCACCATATTAAGAACCACGCACATGAGAGCATCATGGGGTGAGCTAGAGAAACCCTGTAGAAAACTGATTAGGTACCAGTAAGCGTTTCTCTACAAAGCTTTTAACTGAATCACTCTGGAGGCTTTTCTGTGTTTAGCGGTTAAGGTGGGTTCTGAGCGTATGTATTATTGTCACTGAAGTACTAATAGCTGCTGTTGTTGTATTTTAGTTAGATTATTAAAACTTTTACAGCAATGAATTATTTGCTCCATATATATGGTATGTTCCCCTTTGTTAGCGAGTTTTTCAGTGAGAAACCCCCCAAAAAAATTCCATTACTAGAAAGCGTAAGAAACGTTATATTTAAACAACAGCTAAATCATAAGTGATTTTCTTAGGGAATAGAATGCCCAGTATTTTGCCTTGTCTTAGAAGTGAATATGACACATAAGGAGGAAAAAGCCAAAGCTGTTGATGCGTTCACACCAGTAATTAACAGTAGTTTAACCTGAGGTCTGTGAGAACCCAGAAGGAACGCTGTTACTGAAATCATGGCTTGGAACTTGAGAACAGCCAGAAGTATGTTCCCCTCATGAAATCACAGGGCAAGTAAAAGGTGTATGTGCTTTTCTGAGAAGAATGATCATACTGGCTGAGATACAAGGTTTTCCGAACTCAATGTGTTGTTTCTAGCAGTGGTCAGAAGGGAATTAGGAAAATAACAGAGAAAGAACGCAAGTATGGAATGATCTTTCCTCTCAAACAGTCTCAGCTTTCTATAATCAGCAGTGTAGAGATTTGAGTCACCTCTTTTATGCAAAACTTTGTATTTAATAAAGGTTTTTCATACATCTTTATTCCATTAATTTATGTAATTACTTCTTGAATTTTTAAAAGATTTTTCCAGTAAAAATACTGCACTTGTACTTCCGCAAACAGTTGTGGAGTATGGGGAAGATATACTGTTTCTTAACTTAGACCCATTTCATCAAGTGCTAGCTAATTCTCATGTTATGAGAAGAGATTTGCCATTCCCTCTGTAAACCTTTTAAACAGTTTCAAACGTTTTCCGTAGTCATTCTTTTGCTGGATCTGAAACCTTCTTGGCTGTATGTTGTTCGCAGTTCACAACCCATCTCTCGTACCTCACTCTCTGCATTGTGTGCAGGCAGAGAGAAGGCTCCCTGAGATAATGGAGATAGCAATGGCAAGAAGTTCACTGAATACCTACTCTAATTAGGGTGTGACATTAATTAAGCTACAAAGATATTTCTGTGTAGGCCAGAGAAGGAACAGCAACAAAGTGAAGTGAAATATTTCCAAGGGGGAGATACAGGTGACAGCAAGAAAAAATGTCTTCATTTTTTCTCATTTTGAGTGTTTTTAAGTTGAACTTTCTAATGAATTATAGATTTTTAAGTTTTGTTAATGTTGTTGTGCTCTATAATGCTATGCTTTGCCGTGAAACTTTACAGTAACAGACGGTATTGCTTGGAAAATAACTGAAAAAGGGCATTCATGTTTGCTGTTACTTTATGTCGGGTAATGCTTAGGACCAGAGGGAATGGATTAAAACTAGAGATGGGATGATTCAGACTGGACGTTAGGAGGAAGTTCTTCACCATGACGGTGGTGAGACACTGGAACAGGTTGCCCCGAGAGGTGGTGGAAGCCCCATCCCTGGAAGTGTTCAAGGCCAGGCTGGATGGGGCTCTGAGCAGCCTGGTCTAGTGGGAGGTGTCCCTGCCCATGGCAGGGGCGTTGGAACTAGATGATCTTTAAGGTCCCTTCCAACCCTAACAGTTCTATGATTCTGTGTTCTAAATGTGCTTAAATTATGGGTCAATCCTGATTTTTCTGATTGACATTGGTCCAGGAAAGCCAAAGGTATTCTTCGGTTTTGAGTTTTGATAAGGGTAGGGATTCCTAAATTAAGATTTACGTGACAGCCCATGACAAAGATGGAAAACGCAACTAATCACTCCTCCTGTATTTGTATTGGATTTGAAGTTGTGCATTAAGTTGATGGCATTTACAAAATTTGCTGACACTATTTCAACTCATGCTGAAATAAATGAGGATTTTTCTTTTGTGTTCCTATGGTCTATGGAGAACATAGAATGCTAGCACAAAAGAAGCATTTTCACAGTGAAATGTCTGCTTATAACCACATTTTAAGATGTGGTTCTTGAGTAGAAACCAAAATCCTCATTTTACTGTATTCATTCTTTTGACCAAAACTCCTGAGGCAGAGAGTGTAAATGGTGCAGCAGCGGCCTTTAGAAGTGTGAAAAAAATATTCTATACTGTTGATGGGAATTTCCTCAGCAGTATGTCTAGTAGCACTATTAGATTTTTGGGCATAGTGACACTGCTTGAATAATGTCCTTTTGCTATCGTTACTGCTTTGATTGTATAGCATTTTAGCGGTATAGAGCGTATCCCACTTTTCCTTTAGCTTTTTAGATGTGTGTGTGGGAATGCAGTTTGTGATTTATTTGTAAGTGTCACAGAGAGGCTAGGGGAGAAGAATTTGCTAACAAAGGCTGCTCGAGAGTGTTGGAGAGGTCAAGAGCTTTGTCAGTCACTTCCTTCAGTCACAGTCAGGTGAATGCTCTCACAATACAATTTGCTGTAATGTTGGGGAATCAGTTGCATACAGGGTTACAGTTTTGTTGTTTAACTTTAAATTCAGACTACGGATGATTCCTAGTAGCCTACTCGCTGAATCATTATATGAACAATAATTCTAGCTATTTTTTTTTCTTCCTCTTTTGTCAGGAAATTATTTTGATGTTTAAACCATCTCACATAAAAATGTGCAGCTATATCAAAACAGCAAGGATGATGGTAAATGACAAAATATCACACACACACACACTCTTTTGTATGTGCTATATAATTATCTTTTATTGTCCTAAATAGATTCTAGTTTTCTTCGCCATCTTTTCTTTAGACCATTTCCTGCTGGAAAATTTTAGAATTACTCATTTCATGGTGAACAGGCTTCAACTTTGTATATGGATGGACATGTTTTCCTTTTTATAAAGGGGAATGGTACTTTCCCTGAAGAAGGTTTTTAAGGTTTGAATGTGATTCTCAGGTGGGGAGGAAATTTGTTGTTGGTTTCAGTTCGAGTGTGTATGGAGAGGTGTAAGGACAGCACTGTGAAGCTTTTTGCACCTGCTCTCTAAGAACTCGAATTCTGGTTCACATAGGAAAGAATGATGGAAAAGACCACAGTCTCTTACTACTCTGGTGGTCAAAAATGATGAAAAAAGATCTTTGTTAGCAGCCCTTGCTTGGAAACACCACTCAACTTGGTGGCAGCTCTGCGTACACAGTACTCACAGAACTGTACCCTCAGTAAAAGTGACACAGCGGTATTAGTTCCTAACCAAAGGCTCCTTAGAAAGCTTCAGGAAAGCAGATATATGAGGGTTGGTTTTGCTAGGTGGAGCCAAAAGACAAAAGAGGAGATGGATGCGTCTTAAGAAGGCAGTTTTCAACTTATTTTAAAGGGGCATAAGGAAATAAAACAAGCTGACAGACTTGGTAGTCAAATGAAAATGAGAGCAGGTTTATTATTGTCAAAAATCTGTTGCAAAGCTTTCCACTTATGTATGAGACAGAGGATGGAACTGAGCACATAGAACTTGACACGCTTGTTTCTTTTATGCATGTTACCAACAGAAAATCTCCGATCTGTAGTTAATATTAGTGATATGAAGAGTTTTGCAAGAGTGTGGGCACATCAGTTTGTTAAAAACAGGGAAAAATGAAACTCCCAGGGGAGATGAAAATGTCACTGAAATTGAAGGTTCAGTTTTCCCACAAGTGCTTGCAATGAAGCCTTGTCTGTGTGTACGTATTTTTTTTTTAATTTTTCTGATTGAATGACATTTTATTAAAGACGTAAAAATAAACAAACTCTTTTTCACTGACAAAACACATAAAATTCAGCTGGGGTGTAGAGTTTCCCTTCCAGTTTAGGGGTTTGGCTGCTAAAACAACAAGCAAACCCTCAGTCTTTTCTATACCTTCCTAAGTGATAATACGCCTGTGTGTTTCTCAGAACATTTCATATTGCTATTAAATTCTTTGGGCCACTCATGGTTTTTAAAGTACTCAAAATGCCTTTTTTGAGACAGAAGCTCAAAAACGGAAAAATCTCCATTTAGAAGTCTAGAAGCAGATATCAATATCTCAGAGTATATAGCGTCAGGAACTCTTAATTAAAGTGATGGGATAACTGGGAGAATCACCGCAATCTTTGAAAATGCAAAAAGAATAATTGAAAAATATGCTATTTGTATATATATGCAAGGTATTTTTTTTTTTTATAATGGTGAAATGTATTCTTAACCACATTTGATACATAAAAATCAAAATACACCTGTCCTTTACTGATGCAGGATCAAATATATTCAGGTGAAACTCAATTTCACTCTGTTGCGCAAACAACATTTAGCCTTGAGTGAGTATTCGCACTTCTGCCAAATGTAATATAATTCTTCCAGAGGTAACCTACAAACAAATTAGTTTTCTTTTGCTAGCTGTACTTGAAAAAGGTTGCAGGAGAGAGTGGGAGATCAGAGAGCATATGTTATTGTTCAGTAATCCATGCAGCAGATATCAGAAATTAATGAGGCAAAGAAAGCAAAGGCGGCAAGCAATGCAATCAGCGGCAACTAAATTTGGGAAAAGCTTGAGTGTTCTGGGAGACAGGAACGTTAAGTATTCTCTCTTTTTTCTATATGATATACCTGAAAACATGGAGACTTGAATAAAAGCGTTGACGTAATTATGTATAGAGCTAGCCATTGAACTTCAAAACAAAGCTGTAGGTCGCTAGTGCTTTATACGAAGATTAAAATGAGCAAATGAAGAAAGGCAAGACAAATGGATCTGTAAATAGTATAGTTTCATAAAACAAATTTTCTAGATGGGATAAATAATGTAATGTTTCCCAGAGAAGCATCAGGATGCCCATCGCAGCTGGGATGCTGTCTTCATTCCGAAATCGTAAGCGGTTTTAAGCAGCTGTCTTCTCTGCCTTGCCACAGAAATGTTTGTGTCTTCCACCAAATGGAAGCACATCTTAATTATTTTTACGGGGCCGTGGGATAGGATGAATTTATTGATACTTCGCCACAGGGAATAGAAAGATGCCTTCGGGCCTGTTTGAGGGGCGGAGGAAGAGGCAAGCTGTCTGTTGGTTGAGTGGCACGCCGGGTGTCAATACTGGAAGGTCTGACAGTAATGAATGTTAGAATTCTGAGATACACAGAGCGCATGGGTGAGATCGTTAAAAGTAAATAGGCGTAGGCATTTTGAATTCTTTTGTTCTTTGAATTTTGAGGAAAAAGAAACCTTTTAACAGCCGGCGTTACGCAAAAAGCTGCACTACTTCTGTAGAAATAATGATAGATTCTCTGAAGCAGTTTGAGTTTTGTCTCAATAAACACAAGGTAAAATAAATGAGGTTTATGGCTTTATTGGTATTTAAGTGGACTTTATCACCCAGGAATAACGTGAAGTTTCTTAATTCAGGTAGCGAAACCGTTCTACCGCTTCGTGCTTTTCATATTTACAGTTTCAAAGGGAGCCGATTTCAGGTTGAGCTCTACATAGCTTGAAAAGTTTTTCACTTACATATAATAATTTTGGACATCTGTATATCTTTGCGGAATCATTTGATAAATTTAAGAAAATCTCTACCAAACTCTCCTTGTCTTTAACTGCTTGGTTGGTCCCAGTGCTACATGGTGGTTGACAAAGTTCTAAGCTTCATTGCTGTGTTAATAAAACAGCTCAGCTTCAAAATTGGTCAGTTTATTGACTTTTAGCGGCAAGGGATTTGAATGCGTTCACTTTTGTAGGCCGTTACTTTCCCACTTTCAGAAACCAATCTGCTGTTGTGAGTAGCGAATTAAGCATGCAGATATTATGATAATTGGAGAAAATGAAATGTTCACACTAGGGATGTATCGCTGAAAAATTGTGTGGGATATCTTTTCTGAAATCTTTGTTGCTGAAAAAAGAAGATTTTTAGCCTGGATTATACCGCAGCTTTTCTCTTCTTTTTCATGTTCAACTTTTGGGAAAAAAAAAAAAGAGGAAAATGTAAATGTTTTAATTCATGTTTTGTTTATTTTTCATATATGTGGTATTTATAAAGAGCTGAGTTATTTATGCAGCCCTTCCATTGCCATTCCACCCTCTCCTCTACTTTTTCCTGCTTAAAAATCTTGGAATATGTTCTGTTTATACTAAATGCAAAGAGAAGGAAACAGTTTCCCACAACAAAGACGTTAATTTTGTGCTTGTCACTAGGTCAGGCTATGGTATGGGCTGTGTCTTGCCTGAGAACTAAAAGGGGTAGGAAAAGTTCTTTGCCTGTCCACAAACGTAATATGAATCATACGTGGTACCCCAATCAGGGCTGTGAGGCAGCGGGAAAGAAGTGGATCGGTGAGTTTGTAGCCAGTTGACTGTTGCCTTCCTCACGGAGGAGATTGTTTTTTTTTTTTTTTTTTTAAATTTATTGAAGATAAGGGACTAGGAAAACAAGGCCCAAACGGGCTGTGAGTCACAGCTCAGCCCCTGCTGTTCCCTGGCCCCGTGCCGCTCTCTGCTACCCGGGAAATACACAACCAGAAAAAAAACCCACTGAGTCCCATACACAGTGAAATCGAACTATTTAGATAACTGCTTTTCTCGGAATGGTTTTATTCTGATTATTCAGAACTTTTGTATGTTTAATTTTGTTGCGGGTGCTGGCTTTGGAGATAATTTTCCATAAAATTAAATTACAGCAGTTGAAGAAATAAAATCTTATTAGGCTATCTAGCCTAAACAAACACTACTTTGAAATTATTGTGCAACTTTAAGGGATGCATTCATTAAAGGCTGCATCTGATTTTTTGCATTTAGATGTCCTTTATATTTGCATACTGTTTCAAGCCTTCAGAACTGTGCAGTAAATGTGACTAAATAGTTTTCATTGATACTATCTACTTAGAATCCATAACATAGTGCTATGAATATTGATTTTTAAAGATAGAAGTTTTGAAGTAAGGTGTTGATAATTTGAATTGGCATGGGCCCAACTGGATGCAGTCTTGAGGTTTGATGTCTACCTGTGCTGTAAACGATAAATGTAAAGGAACCGCATAAATGTATAGGGTAAAATCCAGACCTGTCAATCAAAACAAGTAATAGATAGGTTTCTTAAATTTACCTTAAAGGAGGAAGGTCAAGGAAGGTACAGGCAAGCTGTAAAATGGGAAATGAAACCAAATATTTGATGGCAAAAATCTTTGGTTTATTGGTCATAATAAAAAGAGAACTATAGGTATGTAATTCACATAAATGCATTTACAAACATTTAGTAACTTCTTCCGGTATCCATTTAATGTGGGGACTATAAAGGTTTAAGAAACAAGCAACGTGGATTTTCAAGAACAAACTGGCTAATTTTTTCATGCGCTGTTAGGAAGTGGGAAGCAGCAGCTGTGATACATTTTGATTTCAGAGAGGTTTCTTACACTGACCTCTATATATTTCAGAAGCAAATCACCAAGAGGTAAATGCACGAGCAGCTGAGATAAAAAATTTCTCAGTTTTTCATTGTGGAGTTGGAAGGACATTTGTTATGGGTTGAGTCTTAGTTTGTTTTTTAATTAGCACCCTCTGTGATAGAAAAGATATTTATTAAAACTTAAGGGGCTGTTACAGTGCAAGGGATGGCAAGCACTTGGAAGCCAGGTTGGAAATTCAAAATGTTCTTGGTAAAATAAAATTTTGTGATGAATGAGGTCAATGAAGACAAGTGCAAGTGAGAAGATGGGGAATAATTAGCTGTGCAACAGTGCTGCTGAAGAGGAGAACAGCGTACCACACTCCAAGTCAGCAAAACTGTTCCAGAAAAGCCAGAAGTCGTTCTGGAGTTTATTAACAGAATTACTGTATAGGAGTTATGGTTATTATTTCTCTCTATTTCGGTGCTGGCCAGGCCTCAGCTGTAGAAGTTGAGGAGCTCAGAGATATCTGTAATAATGATAATTTTGAAAACAGAAAGTAACAACAAATATTGGAAGAATTTTCACTAAAAAATAAGATCTGAGAGGGGGTGCTGGGATATCAGCCTTACAATAATTGGTAGAAAGAAGTGAACATCAGCTCTTTTGGGATTTCTTTGTTTGGGTGGTTTTTATTGCTAATGGAAATAAAGGAAATATTTTGTGTTTTTTTTTTTTTTTTTTTTACTCCAAACTGTTTTAGAAAAAGTTTCCGCCTGGAAAGTTAAGCTCTGGAGAGCAGCTCCTGAAGGAGACTCTATTGGAGGGTTTAAAAAAATACAACAAACCAAAACCAAACAAACGTGAAAAAACTAATATCACAGAGTTGGGGATCCCACCTGGAATATGGGACACCCAAATGAAGTTACTATATAGTATCACAGAGATTCCATATATGACGATTAGACTATTAATTATTTTGGAATGGAATTTAGATTTTCTGCATTTAATCTGATTTTCCTTCCTTACACTACAAATGTAATTGAAATTTCCTTTTTTTAATAAATTTTAGGTTTTGGTAAATCTGTGTTTTCCATTAGAAAAAATATTTGGCCCCAAATTGCTGACTAAAGCAAGAAATCCAACATTTGTACACGCACAAAGGTACATAACCGATTAAATTCCTGTTTAACAATGAATTCTTTGTATACGTGTTTGAACAAATGGTAGTTCCAGCTATGCACCCCCTAACTCATACAAATAACGCTGAAGATTTAGGTCTTCTTATCAGTCAACCCTAATTTATACAGCCTTGTGTTTTTTATGCCAAGAGGAGCTTTGCCAGCCCTGTTATGAGTTCAGAGTACTTCTGGTACTGAATAGCTGAGGGTAAATGGGGAGAATTTCTGTTACTTAAGGTATCAGTACAGTATTGTTCATATATATTTATTATATATATAAAATATAATTTTTAATTTTATACATTTTATATGTAATTTTATATATATATAAATATACATATAGTTATTTCAGAAAAATACTGTCTGCCAAAGGGCTGAATAATTCTATACTCTCACAGCTATTAAATAAATGGGAGGATGACAGTTAGGTCTTATAAACTGATGACTTGATCTTAGCAAAAGCCACTTGTCCTTCCATGTGGCTAAACTCCACTGCTCTACCAGCAGGGCAGCACAAAAAAAAATATATTAGTATATCAAAACATAATATTTAGAAATAACATTTATACAGCTTAAGATTTAAAACATAACCAAGTCGACTATCTCTAGAGCATAGACTGTTAAATGTAAATGTGGATACATATTTTGAGTACGTAAATAGTGTGTATAGTGTGTACTTGCAACACGAGTGTTTTAAAGTATGTTTTCTGATGATCAAATGATATTAATCACAGTTAAAGAAAAAACTTATCTTGTCTTTTATGTGCAGTGGCTGACCTTGCAATGACTTGTGAAATTGCCTCAAGAAAATAGGAAAAAATAATCGATTTCTTTGGCTTCTTATCTATATTCACTCTGAATAATACTCAAAATAAAATTTGGGAAAGTGTGTCTGAAATCTAAAGAAAACAGTAGCTATTATGATGAAACTGGCTGTGGCCTTTTATAGCTTTTTTTAAAAAAAAAAAAAAAAAGTCTTTTATGACTGCTCTGTTCCCTGCAGTGTATCTGTGAAGTGCAGAAAAAGTTCACAGCAGATGATTATACAAAGGTACCAAAGCTAGTGAAGTGTGAGATAATCTTTTGAGCTGAGAATTAGTGTCTCAGGCAACCAAGCGAGAAACCAAAGGGGAGTTATTTCTTCAGTAAAGTTTAAGGTCTAAGACACACCTGAAGCTGTATGGCTTTATTACTCTTCAAATCGATACCTTTGACCATCTGCTTACATGTTAATAAAGGTTTTTTGAGGGGAGGAGGTTGTCTTGACAGGAGATGGTGGCTTTGCCTCAAAATCCTATTTTGGTTTTGAAATAAAAATTTCTGAATTTCGTATAGAATAAAATTTTCTAATACAGGCAATATAACCTTTACAGATTTGTTTTATACTCTGTCCAAATGTGTGTATGTAACATACACATTCCCATATTTTCCTTGTAAAAAAAGAAAAAAAAAAAAAAAACAAAACAAAACAAAAAAAAAAAACAAACCACAAAAAAAGGAAAGAGGAAATGCGAGTATTTCAGTGCATTCTGGTTTTTGTTCCTGGGTTACATTTCTACTTTCCCCCCCTCTCCCTCCTCCCACTTCTGAATCCCAGAAGAGTTAAAAGAACAAGTTTTGGGAAGAACTGCGTAACTTTTTACCACAGTATGTTTGTTATCGAGACTGGCCATGGCACCTTTAGTACTGTCTCGTGGAACTACCTGAAGTCATAGGTTAGAGAGTAGCTATTGATGGTTTCTAACTTACACGCACCCCTTGTTTATTATCATAAGGCTGTGATGATATAAACAAACTTTATTTTGGTGGAAACTGCGAAAACCTCTTATGAAGTATGTGAGGTAGTATTGGTATATAGATTATGCTTGTTTACTGGTTTTATGAACGAAGAAGCAGTCTCTTCCAGGATAAGTTTCATGTTTCTCTCTTGATTCAGTGACATGAGACTGAAGAGTTGAGAGTAGGGCAGTTTAAGGGATATATCAACCGCAGGTAGCAAGGGCTTGAAACTGTGTAAAAAGCAGGGAGGTGGGGAAGAGTTTCCAACACCAGTGTCATTTCAGAACATTATTGCTTTTGCTCATGATACTCCTGTCACCTGTATTTGCCAAAACATAAAAATTGGTAAGTTCCTCTACCTACTTCTTAAGTTTCCCTGAGCTTTTATCTTAAAATATTTGGAAATCGTTTTGTGTATTTTTTTTTTTATCCTCTTTCATCCTTGGCATTTTCACAGGCAAAATTGACATTAAATATTCTCTCAAAATTTAACACCACAAGCCAAGGATGGTTAGAGTTGTTAGGTGCTAATAAAACATCTGGCATTGCAAATGGTCTTTAAATAAAACACATAAGCCTACTTTATAGGTGTAACTGACCCACTAATTATGTGTTAGTGTGTCTGTGTATGCTACTGCTCTGTGAATTAAGTACTCGCCACTCATTGACTTTAGAAGGACTATAAAAGGGGTAATAAGCAATGATTTAAGAAACCTATTGAAAATTAAGAGGCAACTGTATGTAGTGTTTGATTAACTATTTAAAAATGTTTGATTGATGCATGCTGTCAGCAAATGCTCTACCTAATCTTCTAAAGCAGATGAAGCACTTGGATTTTATTAGTGATTAAAAATGCGTGTGTTTGTGCATTGTCAGTGCTATTTCAAAGAAAAGTCTTTCTTTAATGTCGCCTTACTTTCATATGCTTTCACCCATAAGCCAGTTCCTCTGATATTGTGAGATGCATGCATGAATGGTTGTATGATTGATACGGAATCACAGAAGGGCTGATGTTGGCAGGGACCCCTGGAAGTCATCTGGTCCAACCCACCTGCTCAAGAAGGGTCGCCCAGACCAAGTTGCCCAGGACCGTTTCCAGATGGCTTTTTGAGTATCTCCAGGCATGGAGACTCTACAACCTCTCTGGGTAACCTGTGCCAGTGCTCATTCACCCGCACAGTAAAAAAGAGTATTTTTTTGATGTTCCTAAGGGACCTCCTCTGTTTTGGTTTGTGCCCATTGCCTCATCCTGTCACTGGGCACCGCTCAAAGTATCTGGCTGCGCCGCCTTGGCACCTTCCTTTCAGGTATTTGTACACATTGATGAGATCCCTCCATGTGTGACTGTGCTATCCATGTTTCCTATTTTTTACTTGCATGACTGGTGAGAAAGACTTGTTTATGAGAATGTCCACTCCTGCTCTTGGTTTTTTTTTTTTGGACTGATTCTATAGAAAAGTTTTAGTGATCAGATTAGTGCACTATCTAATTCTCTTTAAGAGGATTTAAAACATTTTACAATTTATAGCCAATGGATAAATATGCAGAAAGTATTTTGGGAGTTTTTTCTGGTTCACAAGAACCTGTTCCTATGATTTCTGCATTCCTGGCTGATACGCGAGTACTAAAACCTTCAGTAGGATAAAATGTGAAAATACATGTCTCAACGTTGAAAGAACTTGACGGAAGGGAAAATTTTCTTTCATCATGGAACCCTTTTTTATGTGAGAGAACTTCTCCATAGTAGTTTACAGTGGCTGGAAACTCTTTTTCTGTGAAAGAATCCTTCTTCAGGTTTATCTCTGAAAAATGTGTGTATACAGAGTAAGGGAGAAGGAGATAAAACTGTGTGCATATGCATCTGTATGCATGTATCTAAAATCCACATAGACTGAGGGACAGTCTTGCATGTCTCACAGAGCACTGTCAGCGTTGGCTGAGGAAGGGTGGGCGTCCCGTGTCATACACCCGCAGAGGGCTTGTGGAAGTCACGAGTGAGGGAGCTGGAAAATGCATCTTGACCTTGGTTTGATTGCAGCAGGCTTCCTTTGTTCTGACTCAGTTTGTTGGTCTCCTAAATCTTAGTTCCACTCTACCCCTTTTACAGTGTCCAGTCCTCCTTTTGCAGAAGACCTTTACTTGCGATAGTCTTACTGCTTCCAGTCGTGGGGAGAGGTGTAAGTTCTTGCCAGGCATTACAGCCAGTTAGATGTGTTCTGGCAATTCCGTATCTTCGCTGCTCGGAGGAGTTCATGTTATCTTATATTCATGAAAGAGCTCCGTGCGTTCCTCGGGTTAGTGGTGTTGAGTGCTTTTCACGCTTCTGTGATTTCTGTTAAGATCAGTTAGAGAAAATGATTTCTTTATTGTAAAGAAAAGCAGGTTTTCTGAAAGCACAGGGATTCTTAGATTGAGGCTTGAGCTCATGGCTAAGTGACAACGCCAGAGCCAAGGGTGTTGCCAGTCTTTACCCAAACTTCAGACCTATTTAAGTGAAAGAACCAGAACTTGCATAAGAAAGAGCAAAGGAAGGATTATGCTGTTGGTGCAAAGGCATGCTGTCTTCAGGGAGGCACAATGGAAAGAATCAGGTGGGGAAATATGCTTATACAAAGGAATATCTTCTCTTAGCGGTATGAAAAATGATCAGGTACTCCCCTATGTGACTTAAAATAAAGTTTAGGTACTCTTTCAATGTGACTGTTAAAAGCGTACATGAAGTGTAGGTATGCATGGGAGCTTTTGTTGTTAAATTACTTTTTCCCTAATGTTTTTGCTCCAACAGCTTAATAGAACATTTTAAGGTTATGAGGTGAATGATAAGGAGAATAAATCAGGTGTTTGTGCTGATGTAGCCTCACTGTGACATGCCGGTAGTGATAATGTCTAGTGTGGATACAACACCCTATCATCACATCTTGTAAAATGATGATAATTGACAAAATCTTGCTGTGTTCAGTGTTTCAAACATTTTGTTTTGTGTTTTTCACATGATTCTTAAGAAAATATATTTAATGTTCAGCTTTTGAATTGTTTGGTTTTGTATATGTGTCTTTCCCCTTCCCCCATCCCCAGTTCTGAAGAAAATGTACTTTAGAAGGTGGTTGTTTCCCAGGCAATAGGATTTGCCACCCAGCCAACTTGGCTGCTGTGTTTATTTGCTTGCTCTTTGGATCAACAGCTGCTTAGCAGCTCTCAGTATGGCTGCTCGCCATGCGGTGGAGAATCAGAAGTTCTCCCTCTTCCAAAAGATCTCTTGAAGTTGTATTTGTTTGCCTCACTGGAGGAAATCCCAAGGGGAAAAGGTGGGAAGTTGAGCCATCCTCCTTAAGGCTTTTTTTTTTTTTTTTTTTTTTGTTAAAGGGCACCTTTGTGAAGATGATCGCCTGCTCTCCCATCACCGTGCAGCAGCAGCATCCACCATCTCTGATCCAGTGGCCGTGGTAGGGGGCACAGCCGGCTTTGGGGACTGGGGCCCAGTGGTGCCCCCATGGGACCACCCTGCGCCAGAGCCTGGCCTGAGGGTGCCCGAGAGCTGAGCTGAGCGCTGTCGATACCTTTAGTTTTGGTGGCAATCAGAAGAGATGTTTTTCAGGTTAGAGTCCGACAGGTCACAGAGTTGTGTAATATTTTTGCACTTGGATTTTTCTCTCTCACTGCCTTTTTTGGCACAGGAGCTGTATCTCAGCCTGTGAACAACTTTTCTATTTCTTAGGTGTACCGTTGACGGGCAGGCAAAAAGAAATTTGTTTTTCTGTGCTGTAGTAAATAGAGTTTATTTGTTTTCACGGTAGGGCTGATCAGATACTTTTCACGTGACAAGTTTTCCTGCAGTCCGGGTGGACTAAAGAAATTAGAAACAGTTGAAATAATGATTTAGCAGAACTGCTCTTTTACTGTTCTTTGAGGCTAGTGCTTGGGGGCACTGGGGGTTTTCAGCAGATATTTCAGGGGGTTCTGAAGGGACTCATGAAGATTGATCTGCTGTCGAGTGCCCCAGAAAACTGTTACACATTTCCCCTGTGTATGAATTTATAAAATATATATATATATATATGCGCTTTTGTTGGTTTGCTTAAGTACTGTAAATTTAAAGAAATACACGTGGTGAGAAGAGACAAGGAACTTTTTACAGTTAATACAAATACTTTTGAATCGAAATGGGTTGTTTTCACCCAAAATACGTAGAGAGTAATATCACAGGGCTCAGCCGCCTCATCTGAAGCAATGAAATACTTCTCAGTGTAAAAAGCTTTCATGAGCTTATTTTTCTTGAAAGATATTGTTCTTTCAGGATCTTGGGTTTATTATCTAAATAATATTAGCTTCTGAACGTAGACCTACTAAACTGTTCCTGCACATCACCCTGGCCTCTCTATATAAGTCATTCTTTGGTGCATTACTTTTCTGTTTACCTTTGTGTTTAATTTCTGTATGCGTGAATGCAGAGAGCTAAAAACAAAGCTAATACAACATAATCTAATTGTTATTTCATCAGGTCAGCCCCATGGAAAAAAGGTGTGTCTCTTCTGCTTTAAGCCTATGGCAGTTACAAAGCAAGATGGAACTTTAAAAATCAAACTAGAGCTGTGACTTGTTTAAATTAATACTCGTTGAATTATATATAGTGTTAGTTTGCGCTACTGTAAAATAAAACCAAACCAATACAAATAGTGAAACACACTGAAAACTTAAACTTGCAGAGTACCTGAAGCACTCTCGGCCTTTATTGGGTATTTCATTACTCAGATGATGAAAGGGACATTTGTTGGTTTTTGGTTTTGGTTTTTGTAAGTGGGTTAGCTTCTGACTTTGTCTTTACCTCAGGTTAGTTATTGGACACATCGCTGGGCTTATTGACTGCAGCTCCACGAAGGCGTCTGAAATCGTAAGGTGTAGGCTTTCCCACCTCTGCGGTAGCTTGTTTATGACAGCAAGAAAACAGCTTTGCTAAAGAAAAGCCTCATAGCTGTGACTTGTTTATGTAACACTGAGTGTCTTCTGTGACAACAGAACAAACTCTTCCATTGACTGAGGCCCAGCATGGATGTAAAAGTTACCCGCGTACACCTTCCTTGATTATATTTTCAGTCTGTTTCTAAAACAGAATAAATTAAGCTGCCTGCTGGACATACCTGCTATAAGCACCTGACAATATTTATTATTAATTTATTTCCTTGGAATAACTGGGATGTTGCTAGTAATAAACAAATAATACTTTAAATTGCTCAAGAAGTTTTTAATTTGTTCTAATTAAATTCATTTTGTGACTGTTAATTTTGTTAAGTAAAGATTTCCTTTTGGCCAGTTTATTTTGGTTGTTGTTGTTCTTTAGTTATTCAAAGCCATCATTACCTTTGATTATCCCATTGGAAATTACAGCCCACAATTTGAGACAAACTGGACCGGTAACTACAATAGTGCTTTTGGACCTTTGAAATGTGCATTAATAAAATGCTACATTATTCATACTGGCAAAGATTTTTTTTTTTTTTTAAAGCCTTCATAGATTTGATTAAAGTACTAGTAAATTTCCTTGCAGTGGAAATTATTTGTCTCGGGGAAACAAAGCTAATCCAAGCGAAAAGTTAATATAGGAAGTTGAGATTCACATAGGTGGCAGGTATTGAGGTGTTCCCTGTGCAGTCAGAAGGTTTGAAGTGGGGTGGCAAAGCCAGCAAGGGGTTTGCTTGGCTTTAAATCCTGGCTCTTGTGTGGGGAACCGCTCATTGGGTTACCTCTATGTTGAAGCCGTGTTGACAGATATGAGACACGCTTATGGTGGAAATGGACACTGATGAGTGCCTAAAGTTGTGTTGGGGAAAAATAATGTGTTATGTTGCAGCCAGGACAACATCTTTAATGAGGTTCATGTATTGCTGTTGAGTGTACAGTCTTTTAGATACAGTAAGTAGTATATTCTTTTATACACAGTAAGTAGAACTCCTACAGATGTGGCTCATCTGCTGTGTGATAAGTGTAAAAACTGTAGAAATCAGACATGTTATATTTGTTCTCTGTAGTTTTAATTGATGTTTCTGTGATATAATCACAGTATCATAGGCACACCATACAGATAATAACATCGTGCTTCTCTAGATAGGGACAAGCCCATTTACACTCTCTATCTATTTCTGCAGACATTTGGCTGCCCATTAAGCTCTGCTAATTACTCATAAGACCCTAAGATAGACAAATGGAGTAAGTTTATTATTTTGATCTGAAATTTCTTGGTTGATTAATGTAGGATCAGAACCCTGTCTCATTGCGTGAGAACTAAGATCAGAAGAAAGCAGATAATCTGCTCAGGATCCCATACGTGGTCATGTAAAGCTGTGTTTTGGCCTCTTTAACCATACTGGAAAATAACACTATAAAAGATTATAAGATGTGTCTGGATAAGTGTGTCAAGTCCAGAAAATGAAACTGTGTGGACTATATCTGGGAGTTTAAAAGCACTACTGCTTTCTTATCTAGCTCACACCAACAAATAGATTGGTAGGCATTTCTAAACCTGTCTGCTTTCAGTGTTTCTAAGTGACTTCTTGTTCTTTTTCCTTTGAGTTGATTTTTTTTTTGTTTAGAAAAGTTTATGAAAAAATAAGGTTATGCAGAAAATTAATTTTGAGGAAAGTTATCCTGATTTTACTGCAGTTTTAACTTTTAGAAATATTTGAAATAATTGAGAAAACAGACTTGTGTTTCATAATGGTTTATTTTTTGGTGATGGGTGATGCCCAAAAGGACATAACATTTTCATGATGGATAAGCATTAAATTTTATCTTTTAAATATTGTGTGTGAGAGAGAGCAACATAATAGTTCAGTAGTTAACAGAAGTTAACTAGCAAGACTCTAATAAAGACAAGTGGAGTTGTTCAGGCTTTGAAATTTCCTCTGAAGCTGGACTATTTCAATTTTTATTAATATCATGGGCTGATTATATTAGAGAATGTTTTCTAATATATTAAGATATTTTTCCTTGGGGGTTGCGTATGAATGTTTTAATATTATATGCTAAAACCCCAAAGCATTGTTTGCACAAAAAAAAAAAAAATAGAAAGAAAAGAAATATCCAAATATAATACCAGTAATCTGTGAGTTGAGAAATACTGATGCTGGGAAATACATTTGTTTTTGAAACCTGTATTTGGGGGATTCAGTATTGTCAATCTCAATAAGGAAGACGAGGGTAATGTCTTCAGAGTAGCTCGTGCATTTTTAATATACCGTATTGGATCACTACTTTGGTTAGCTGATGTAGAAGAAAATGTTTTTATCAATAAAACTTGACTAGTAAGTAGGTCGTATTTATAAAGAGAAAACAGTACAAATTATTGTTTTAAACCTTTTAAAGTGGGCTTTGTGATGTTCCAGGCTTCACCTGGAAATCTTGCCATGCACTGGCCACTGGGCTATTCAGATGTAATTCAAATACAGCCGTAAGGAATGTGCCGTTGCTTTTGGAAGGAGAAATTGTAAAGTATAGTATATGTAGCGCATTAGTGTACGATATGCAAAATTCAAAATGTTTTGATAAGACATCTGCTCCTTTTGTATCCTGCCATTTGTTTCTTTTACCTGTAACTGTGATAATACTGTTCTCATAATTTCTCATTAGTAGGCATACATATTTTAACAACGCATTTGAGCTCTCTCATTTTTCCTTTGCCCTCTGCAGCTGAAGAGGGGAAAAAAGAAAGGGCATTCTTTGTTGCCATAAACACATTAGAGCTAAATAGCAAAATCTAAAAGCTGTTTCACTGAAGATAAGTGAAAGAAATTTTGGAAATAGGCTGTGCACAACTAGCAACAAGGAACTTGTTTACAAAGGGTGAAAACCTTGGGTATTTGGTAAAAATAAAAGGCCAGACTATGAAAAGTGTTTGTATGTTTTTCTCACTTTGAAACTAATGGGAATTGGATAACAAAATGTCTTTTGAAGTCTGACCCAAACATCCTAGGTGAAAATTTGTCAAAGTCTCAAGATTTCCCCCTCTCACCACTCTCACTACTTGAGAGTAGCTTCACTGAGGTCAAGAGTTAAAGTGCTTTAAGTTATATGCGGAGGGGTATGTTTGTCTTGAAGAATAGCAACATTTGCATTGTAAAAGCAAATTTTGCACTCTTTTTATTTTCATAGTTCTCACTTGTCTCTGTTATGGACAGAAATATTTGGATTTAAAAATGGTTAGTGAAGAGTACGTTTATTTACGTGTATGCACCTGTTCAGTCCTTAGGTTGCAGGAAAGTTCATGACATTGATTTCTGTATCAGAAGTTACTCCTTTCTGCTGAGGAACACAGTAACTCACAAGAGGAGGAAGCATCTGCGAAATGAATTCCACAGTTTCTTATGGGAAAAACATTCCAAAGTAGTATATTACACTTGAAAGTCATGAGTTTTATCCCTTTGATTATATGGGACAAAGCTACTTGAAGGTGGCATTTTTCTCTAAGAATGTCCTTTCTTTGGTGTACCTGTAATGATTTCTTCCCATGCCTGAAGAACCTAAACAAGATTGTCCAAACCTTTCTTAGAAGAGACTTATTCAGTACTTCAAAATATATTTCTCAGCCAATAAAAACCAATACCCCAACACTTTTTATATATATGTATGTATCTCTCTCTCTCCCCTTTACTGTTTGTCCCTCATTATATATATGATAGGAATTCTTTGGACCTCAGAAACTGATTTTCAGTACTGAATAAAGAAGTAATTCTATAAAGGAGCGAACAAGTAATTCAGTTGGGTAGTGTGTCTAAAAAGCACATCCCCTGTGTTTTCTTACATTGGCTGCATGAAGAATTGGTTTTTTTTTTTTTGTTATTGTTGTGGTTACTCCACAATTTTAGTCTAAAGAGATTAGCAAAGGTTAGATTCTTCATGATCTTCGGCAACTGTTAGGTGTGCCCTGAAGCACATAGATGATCTGAGCTTTATGTCAGCATACTGTGCCTTCAAAATATTAATTTGTTTCTTGTGCCATACACAATTTATACAGCAAGGTTGAGTGGGGTATTCTGCTATTTGGACAGCCACCTTATTTTTATAAAGTCTTTATTCCTCCCTTTTCATGTTCTGAATTGTTTTGTCTGGTGGATGACTACTTACTGCCATTATTTCTGGCTACGTACCACGTGCATTGGGTGGAGGGACTTACTGTATCTTTTTCTGTCTTCTAAATATGAATTTCTGAGGCTCTTGTCACTTGTTTAACACACGGTAATCACCTGATCTATTTGAATGAAATTTCCTCTAATATTACTTATCTACATTTGACACACTGTCAGTGGAGATTGTCAGATTGTGTGTTACATCCAAGAGAACCTGAGAGTCAAGTGACTCTTCTCCTAGAAGCAGTGCATGTCTGGTTTATGTTGCCTTTTCTTATGTGCGATAGCAGAGGTTCAAATACGTTTCTCAAATGACCCTCATCCCTATGAACAGATAGTTGATTGTATTCAACTCCCATTGAGTGAGGAGAATCGTTGGCTTAGCACACAAGGAAATAAGGACCACAAGGAGAGTGACTAAGCTGATGAGATAAGGTGGTTAAGAAAATTGCAGTATTTATCCAGAAAAGAATTCCCCAGCCCACCCTCACATCTGGTGTTATTAATGTTGCTTAGTAAAATTGTAGATTCCTGTCTTTAGTTGCTTATTAGACTAGTGTGTCAATAGAATGGAATATTTCAGTTGGAAGGGACCTACAGTGATGATCCCACTGCCTGACCAATTCGGGGTTGACCAAAAGGTACAGCATGTTGTTAAAGGTATTGTCCAAATACCTCTTAAACACTGGCAGGGTTGGGGCATCGACCACCTCTAGAAAGCCTGTTCCAGTGTATGACCACCCTCTGGGTAAAGAAATGCTTCCTCGTGTCCAGTCTAAACCTCCCCTGGTGCAGCTTTGAACGATTCCCACGTGTCCTGTCACTGAATACCAGGGAGAAGAGCTCAGCACTTCCCTCTCCACTTGCCCTCCTCAGGAAGCTGTAGAGAGCAATGAGGTTGCCCCTCAACCTCTTTCTCTCCAAACTAGACAAACCAAGTCCTTAGCTGCTCCTCATAGGATGTTCCTTCCAGCCCTCTCACCAGCTCTGTTGCCCTCCTCTGGACACAATAATCTACAGACTTGATTTTTTTGGAGATTACAACTTAGTTTGCTTTTTGGGGATGATAGAAGCAAAATAGCAAGTTTTAACATCGCTACGTGTTTTTGTTTGGTTTGTTTTTGTTTTTTTTGTTTAATCAGTAAATCTTCCCTCAAGTTCCTTCTCATACCTTTTGTTTGCATTTGCTTCTTCCTGCGCTGTTGGCGTTGTTATTGGTGTGGTCAGACAGTTATTTCCCTGCCTCAGTTGTTTAACTCTCTGCCTCAAATGCCTCTGTGAAGGAGGTGCCAATGAATCAAATAGCAGACTTGTTTGTGGTTGATGGCATTGGAGGGTTTAAAAAGCATTTGTCCAAGTTTTGATTGACTTTGGCTGCCTCAGAGTTTGGTATTACACATTTTTTTTTAATATCTGTAAGATCTTCAACATATATATGTGTGTGTATATATATATACACAACATCCACAAGTGTCTCAATTCTGTTCTATCTGAAAGCCCAACATGTGCAATTTATGTCAAAATATGTCACGCGCGTTTCACCATTTATCAGTTGAAATAATCTAGTCTAATTAAATCAGCTGTAAGCTAAAGAAGAGGCATGTTTATATATATAAAAAAAGTGGATTTAGAGAGGGAGAAAATAATTTCATGTAGTCCTGAAGCATGAGAAATTTTCAAAAGCATAAGCTTCGCCATCTTCCGCTTCACTGTTAGGAGCTAAAAGTGAGTAGCAAGTCATAACATAGCCACATATTTAAATCTACACCCAAAATAAACTCAACCTCAAACCTTCAAAGCCAACACCCTCCTACCCAAATCCCTACTGAAATAGCCAACCTTATATAATTTATTTGTAGTTAACTTAGTTGCATTTCCTTGGTAGACTTTACCTTATATCTTGAGATAAGTTTCTTTCCAGAAGTGACCGAGCTGATGTACTTAAGCCTGTTAAAATATGGATGTGAGCAATTTCACTCCATTAACATTTAAGTAGTGCATTGGAAGTACACTTGTACCTTACAGAATAGTGCAACTCCCGGTGTCAGAGAATAGATGAATTATAAAATAAGTTTGGTGGCAAATGGTCCCTGAAAGGTATTCATTTGATCATATCTTCTTTTACATGATTCCTACATAGCTTAGCAAAGCCAGTGAAGTTATTTTTTTAGCCATCGGAGAACAGGAAGGACAGAAGTCTGCTAACCAACCTCTGTTATGCAAGATGCCAGATTACAAACTAGCTCTTTAGTAGATGAGCAGGTCTTTCCCACTTGTCTTTATTTTAAGACAAATAAGTGCGTGGAGATGATGGAGGTGGGAAAAGCTGTTGAGGGTCTTTAAAATTTTGGAAGAGAGGAGATGAGATAAGGAATTTTGCTGTATCTGAGCTGTACCTCAGCATCTATTACTGAACACATTTGTTTCAAGTAAGCAGTAAGATTTTTGGTTGGAAAGCTTGGCACTGTGTTGCAGATGCTTTAAAGAAAGGAAAAAAAAGAGACGTATTTCTGTAGAGAGTTGTCTTTGAGAAGCATGGCCAGAGCCACAACTCATTTAGTTTAGCTTTTTATAATCAAGGAAAGGAAAGGAGGACCAGAGACTATGTAAAATCCATGAAAGTCTTATCTGAGAGGGAGCTTAAGCTACTATACTGATGAATATTATGGAAAATTGAGTTTAACTTTGCGTGGTTTTTTTTTTTTCTTCCAGTTACTGCATGCCTGTCTTCTTAAAGCAGAATGAAATAAGAACTACGTACCACGCATCAGGAATTCCGTTTGCTTTTCTAGTGTAAGTCAGCGTTGAAAGAGGCACCATCAAACTGAAAACATCACCTTTCTTTTCTCTGTGTAGGTCAACTTACTCATTATTTGCAAAAACTGTGATCAGTATGTGTTCCTGGCAAAATGCTGTTTACATCTTACATTAGGAAGAAAATAGGAAAGCAACTATCAAGAGCGCATGAGCCGGAAAGCTGTGAAATAATGAATAACTTAGATGTTATTTTTCTCTAGTAGCAAATTGAGATTGCTTTCTCTCAGTAGGGAATGTAGAATGTGCAGGATCTGGCCCTTGCTCAGGAAAGCAACTTATTAAATCTTAATGTATCGAAGTATTTCTTTGCCTCTCTACTTCATGTAATGCTTCTAAAGTGTTTGAATGGTGTATTTTTGTATCTGTGAGATTATGAACTAGATGGTAAAGCAATCAAAGGTTGAAGTGTGCTCTTGAGTATGCACATATCAGCCCTGCAGGGGTAGGTAGAAGTTTCATATACAAATACAGTGACTGAATTTAGTTCACAGTGTGTAAATGGACTGTTGAGAAGATTTTTGTGTTGCACCCTGACGCCCTGTAATGTATGCGTGCTGGGGTGCTCATTTGTTGTGCCATAGTCCTGTTGTATCCCTGAGGATTTTTCAGTGGCCTTCATCTTCAGATGAAGAAATGCAGGATATGCAAAATAAATGCAGTGGGAGGTTTTCAAAATGACTGAGAAATAAATTAAGTAATCAGCATTTCACCTGCTGTACTAAATGGATGCTATTAGTAAACACTAGAGGGTAGGTTTTCAGCATATAAAGACTCCGAGTAGCAGCAATCTTTGATAATGATGGGAATTGCATGTTTAATTCCCTTCATGCCTTACTGAGATTTAGCTAGTAGCTGTATGGGACTTAAGATCAGCTAAAGCTGTCTGCAACTCCAAATTTTCATTTCCCAAAGTTGCGAATACTTTTTCTTTTGGCTTATAAATCTGTAGATGCTCTGCTCTGATATTATACATGCAAATTGACTCTAACTGGATCATTTTGCATCAGTCTGAGCTGATGAGAAAAGCCCCACGCTAACCATATGTTATACTATCTCTGTAAAGGGAGCAATGGGATATTCTGTACTTTTCGTAGCTGTCACTGGATCCGTAACTTTTTTCCTAAACTGTATATTTAGGCACCCGAGGAGAACTGGATTTACAGTCCTCTGTTCCCTGAGACATGGTAATTGTGATCTGAAAGCATAAGAAAAGATTTTTAAAAGGAAAACAAAGTAATCTACGCAACTGTGAAGGGACAAAAAAGTCTCAGTAGCTGGAAATTCATCATAAAATTAGTTTTTCTAGCTTTCATAAAAACTGAACATTTGAATTTGTTTCCTTTATCATTTTCCTTGCTCTTCTTAAACGAAGGATAAGATTATCTATGGGGACTTTTTTCTTTTTCAACATTTATGCTAAAGATCAGTGGAGGTAGCTTCAAATAGCTTCAATAGTCTTTACTTGCTACTCCTGTTTACTGAAAAAGCACTCCCCATAGCTTTCTCGCATGAAACTGTGACAAGTTTTCCCAGTTTTGTGGTGCACGTTTTTCTGCCACGCGTTGTTTTCTTGGCTTTCTGGTAGTTAATATGAAATGTACTGTGACCGTTATCAGGCAAATAGACATTTGCTCTTTTTTTTTGTTTGTTTGTTTAAAAATCTTGCAATGTGGTTTACCTTATTTTTAGTTAGTTTATTTTTTTTTAAGCTACTGTTGGGGCTTTGAAAATGGAGAAAAAGTTGCCAATCAGGCTTTTTCAAGCTGGCAGTAAGATTATGCAGATTGGACATAAGGGTAGTAGCTATTTGTCTCTTATTTCTCACTTTGCTGTTTGTGCTCAACATTGTTGTAGCTGGTCTGAGACTTCTTGAAGATTTTAAATACCTTTATTTCTGAAAAACTTAAATATACTGCCTGAGGTTTAAAAAACTGTTTAAGAACAAAAGGGAATGATGTTTCCCTTTTTTCACAATGGACTTTAATATCGTAGCTAAAAAGATTATAAATTGAAATGAAATGTTAGAAAAATATTTCCGTAACTCATAAAAATTTTAAGAACTTTAGCAATTGAGCAAGGATTGGCATCTTTTGCATTAATTTAAATTAGGGTCTATGGTGTTGTTAAAGCTTTGAAAAAAGGGGAGTAATCAAGTTGAAGAGCTAGATTGTATGAATTTTGGAGGGTTAAGAGGATGTGAAATATTTAATGGAATAAATGTGTAGAAAAGTCGTGAGAATCGGAAAGAACCCAAGATGACCTTCCTGCTAAAGATACACTTAATCCATTTTGTTTGTAGAAATGTGGTTTGTTTTGTAATTTTAGTCTGTTTTCCCAGAGTAACAGGATTTTTGCAGTCACATGGTATTCCTGTCTTTAATAATTTTTAGATATATTTTGGTCATAAGAATCTATTTTGACCACGTTTGACAGTGTGATAAAGGTCTTAAATACAAAACTGCGTTAAAATAAACAGAGGGATAACATGCCCAAATGAGAGAGATGCTGTATTACTTGATTATCCAGTAAAAGTGAGATAAATGTCCTAGGCTCGGAAAGAGGTTCAGTTGGAGTTTACATCTTCGATACGCATCAAGGTCAATCAACCACAGGGCACAAATCTATAAGATACCAGGCTTCATTAGAGTTCATTGGATTGCTTTTTTTGTTTGTTTCTTTGGAGGTAGGGTGTAGTAAGACTTTCCGATAAAGATGTTTTCTTTACTGGTTCACAGATGATGTTTCTGTCAATTGGATGTCAGTTTTGTTGCCTGGCTTAACTTTTCTTCTTAAAGTACTATCTTGAAATACCAGCAGCTCTAGGTTTCGGAGAGTGTAGGGGCAAATATCCCAAGGGAAGGTGGGAGGTGGGGAGGGAACTTGGGGGGTGGGGTAGGGCAGGGCAGGGAGGACAAGGACGTGAGGAGGAGAAAAGAGGGCAGTGGAAGCATACTTAATGGGATGTTTTCCTACTTTAAAGAGAGAAGTATAATTGCATATCCAGTATATTAGATTGTTTACAGGTGTTTAGTTTGTTATTGTATATTATCTGTTCGTTCAGTTAGTAAGTGCTGTTTCTCATTTGTTTTGTGTTTAAGAGACACTGCGTTTACCACTTTGTGCAAAACAGAGATTTGTTCACCTAAAATATGGCCTACGTCCCTGGTTTTAGGGCAGGGGGGAGCAATAATGGACTGGGCGTTAGCTTTTTTTGAGTGTGTTTTTTGTGTGTATGTTCTCATTTGCAACTCCAGGAACAAATAATTTGTTTGCAATCATCAGGAAAAGCCAGTCTCTTGGGAACAGGTTTGGGGCCAGGGTGAGAGAAGGGAGTTCAGTCTCCAGAACTGGTGCTCTTGGAGATGGTTGCCCCTAAGCTTCTTAAACGTTCATGTGAGGAGTTCAGTAAAATGCACTTGAGGAATAACTGGGTCCAGTGTTAATGGCAATAATTTGGCCTCTGAATGCTAACAAATGAAGTGTATGCTGATCAATAGTGGAAGGGAAAGAATACCAATTTGTTCAAGAAATGTGAATCGGACTGCATTTTTAAGAGGGTGCCTGTCAGCTTGCCGCCTTCTGTTGGAAAACCAAATTTTGCCCAAGTTGGGGCTATGTTGTAAAATCTTTTGATGGAAGAACAGAAGTGGTTGATGACAGGAAGAGTCATGTGATTATAATTTGTGTATGTGATCAGGAGCTTACTTGATGGGGAATCTCAGAGTCAAATAACCACATGAACTAGATCATTATCAGAACTCGAAGATCTGGGTATTTTGACAAACGTTTGCAGAAAGTTTCTTACACAAGGTTCTTCTTCCCCCCGCCCTAAGGAAAGAGCCAGGGCTGGTTGCAAGTGTCTATCTGTATTACAGATAAATTTGCTAACCACCAAGATAGTCTTCTTGCTCATGATTACTGTTGTTAAAGCAGTTTTTCTTTATGTAAATTAATATTCATTAGTTTATTAATATTCCTGCCCCGGGTGAATATTATGTACAAGGGACTGGTTGATCTGGTATGAAACAAAAATCACCAAAAATGTTATGTATATTTATGTGTAATCCCAGAACCCCACCAAACAAAGGCTTTAATGAATTTGACGTTTTTCTGATTAAATAATTTTACTGGAAATTTCCTTACTGGTTATAATGATGACCAGTAGGCAGCTTCACTGCTCTTTTAATTTCTTATTTTTCAGTAACAAAAGTAGAGGGGAAAAAAATGAAGGCGATTTCAAATATTGAAATGTGTATTTGCAAAAAGTGGGTGGTTGGTGTTTTTTGGTGTTTTTTTTTTTTTTTTCTTCTTCATTTCGAGTGATGTGGCTACCTGTATTAAAACCCAAGGGGGATGAATTGGAATGGAGAGGAAAAAAAAAAAAAGGCATTTGGGAAGCATCATTTGCATTTTCAAGATTGCTTAATAAGCATTTTGCTTTAATGAGCACACTTTAGTCATTCCATAGGAGTTTGAGAGTTATTAATAGCGGTGTCATTCCCAGAGCAGTCATAAGTTTAGATCCCTGTACTGAGTTTAATCAGTTAAAATATATATTCTCCCTAGTTTGCTGCCCCCAAAACATATTTTTCAGCTGCTAGACAAACTCTTTCTTCTTCAGTGCTGTTAATCAGCTCAGAAGAGTTAACTCTTAATTACTTAATTAAGCCTTTTTATTATAGAATATGGCGTTAATTTAATTCCTAATTTAAACTAGTTACATAACCTTACAGACCTGATTAGGTGAATTACATTGAATATCTGCTATTCAAATAAATAACACAAGCTTCTGCATAAATGGCATCTAATCCCTGTAATTATGTTTTGTTAGGATTCCTTCTTAAATATTAAATATTACTTTTTTAATGTTCAGATGACATTTACTTAAATATTATCTAGTGGAGCGCCTTCTAGGAAAATGCTGCTAGATGTTGACTGTTCTCAGTGAATATTCTCGGTGCGTTGAGTCTGATACTTGCCCATGAATACTCGGAGATCAGCTTTGGGCTCTAGAAGACATTGGATTAATGTTTAAGGAACTTGATTTAGCAAAATGTTTCAACATGTTCATAATTTTGAATGCTTACGTATACATATAGACTTCAGTTACTTATGCACTTAAATTAAGATGTGATAATAGCTTTTTGAGTCTGAGGCATACATGACCAATTTCTTTATGATAAAAAGTAAAAATATTTTAGGATTAAAAAAAGTCAGACCTTATATTGCCTAGGTTTCTTTTTGCTAAATTACCAAATTTGTTCAGAGAAAAAGCCCTAAGGATTAAACCAGAACTCTTCATTCCAGTGATGGCAGTATGTGGTAATGATGAGTCACAGCGCATTGGATACTTCTCGTTTCCACTCGGTTTAGTTTTGACATTTTAAATAATGCTGTTCAAGTTTGAAAAGCCACCTTCTTTAATATCTGTTTCCTTTTCACTATTTGTAAATAGAAATCGTAGCTGTTCCGTTTTTTTCAAGCCTAATACGTCACTAATATTGTCATAAACAAAAAGAGAATGGATTTACTGGGGTGATAAAACGCCTGTGCCCATAGTTGCTGCCTTTTAACCTACCGAACACCATGTCTAGTCTTTTCCCTTTCTGTAATGCCAATGATTTATTTTATTTTCAGCTGGTTTGCTTGCGGGAGTTTATGTTACGGAAAGAGAAATGGAGCTTGGAAGTTGTCTGTTTGGCTGGTAGTTGGAGGTGTGTGAGCAGATGGGGGTCACTTAACATGGGAGAACGTAAAAAGTGCAACAGGAGGAGAGGAGTGATAAGCCTGGCATTAGGTAGTTTGCGTCATCACAGGTACGTCAACTCCTTGGTCCCTCTTAGTCTTCTATACTCTTCAGCTGCAGGAACTTCTTTTCTGAGATTGACTTCATAGGCTGTGGCAGTAGCTGTTTCCTATTCCAGATGAACTTTGAAGCAAGCACGTCTTGACCTTGGACTGATAAAAGATATTCTTATTAGTAAGAAGGGCATGTTTCTTGCTCTGTTTCTGCATAGTGATTGTGTAAAATGCGAAAACCCTTGGGATGTCGAGTGGACAAGGCTGTGTTCTTCTACAGTTTACCTTTCTCATCATGGAGTTGATCAGTGAGCTGTAACAGAGAGAGAGAAAAAGGATAGGAAGCATAAGAGAGAAAATCCATTTACACAGATTAGCCTCGATACGCGTTAACACAACAATAAGCTTTTAAGAGAGGCTGTACAGCAAAACAGTAGATTTTCCATTTTATTACAATATGAAGAGAAAAAGAACTTATAAAAATAGTTATATAAATTAAATTAGAGAGTCAAGAGAGAAAATTATATATAACAAGAAGAAAAAATATTGCTTTGTTTGTTTTTGAAAGAAGCAGAAATAAATTTATGGAAATTGCTTTTATTTTCCAGCACCACTAGCTTTCACAGAAAATTCCATTAAAGAAAGATGAAAACTAAATATATGTTTTGTATAAATGTGTGACTTTTCCAAAGATGAAGAAATTATTGGAAGAACCTGAAGTTAGATATTGCTTTTTTTCTTCCCCCCAACCCCTCCCCCTCACTTAAGGGAGCTGGGAATTATTCAATTTGAATGTCGACGACTGTAGTGGGTGATATTTTAGTTTCACCTACCCATTCTTGTTTAGAAAAGTCTCGAGAAGTATATGCTGTGTACTGCTTTTTTTTGGCTACGGTATTTTGGGAAGTATCTTTTTCATTCCTTTGTTGAGCCTTGTTTTTCACAGCACCTTGGGCAAAGGAGCCTTGTTCCACCTCTAGTTTCCACTTCAGTTTCACTTAATCAGCTATTTATTTAAAGCCTCGAAAGAGGGGTTTGCATGAATACACAGAGAATAGAGTAGGAAAGCAAGCTGCGCAATTAATGTACGTGGATTCCAATAGGGATTCATTCCCCTCTGGCCCTTACATGGCATTGCTGCCTGTTTGCCAGATCTTACTCCATGGCCGGGAAGTACCGGTGGTCTAAAGATCTGTAGATGGGTGAAGAAGCAGGACAGCAGCTGCTGCGCGCACCAGCGGGTCCCACAGAACGTGATCTACAAATCCTTCCTGCAGCGCGAGCCTTGCAAGATCTGTTGTGCTGCAACGCTGGCCTGTGAAATGCTTGAGCGGTAGCGGCGGCCGGGGGAGGAACGCAAACGCCGAGGCGCTGATATTGGAAGACACGATGCAATAAGGTTGTGGTGACACTCGCAAGTGTGCAGAATTAATCCAGCCGTTGACGGCGTTATATTTATGATGCCCAGTCCAAAGGTCTGTCTTTAGTCACAGGGTGCTTTGGATTGGAGTCTTTGCGTGTAAGATATGTTTGATGTTAAAGGTGGCAGGTTTAAAAATAATAAGTTTAGAGTTCTATGAAAGTACATGCCTGCCCAAGATCTAGGCAGCGTTTAGTAGCATGTCAACCAGCTTCCCGGGTTTTATCACAAACACACTTGTTCTCTATGTAGATTTGCATTTATCTTGTTCATGCATGATGTACATAAGCAGGACTCGAAAATGAGTATTAGAGCTTGACCCTGTCCACGCTTTCACATTTTTAATGCTATTTCTGGAAGTTGCAAACCTAATGCATTTGTGCCCAGGTAGCGTTAATAGGTGGATTAACTTGCTGTAGAAAATGTTATCTGGTATTTTTAGAAATGTGTTAAATTGTTTAGTTTGGAATGTCCTAACCCCAAAAGAACCTTTACAATGTTCAGTCAAAGTTTCTTGAAGTACTAGCTGGAAAGCACGAGTTTACTTATATTAAAGTGATACATCCTAGATTTTAATACCAGTAAAATCTGATGAACATGGGAACAGACCTAATTACATGAACTTACATTTAGTAATTACATTATTAATACAAGAGAAAAGGCAAAGTTGGCATCACCTTTCTGTCAACTGCTTTGCCGTTCTGGTATGATGTACGTTTAATTAATGTGTCAGTATCACTTAGCCCCTTAAAAGAATCTCCATTTCTTCACTGTAGTTAATGACCATCAAAAGGGTAATTGAAATGGGCTCAATTTCTTTATATTAGTGTGACTTGTTATACTTCAATTATTTTATTTCTCCTTTCCCTGAGATTACTTGTATGTGCTTAAGCAATTTGAGTATAAAGGAAACAACAGAAATAGGCCAATACATATTTAATTTTGACCTATAGCCTCCGTCATGGAATTTAAATCTCTTATGCTTTCAAATTAATGGTAATTTATCTGAATGAAGAATGGTGTTAAATATGCCAGCAATGCAGGTATGACTAATCAAAGGAAAGTAGTAATTTTGCAAAACTGAGGTTCCTGATCGTGCATCTTTATTTTTATAAGGGTGAAGATGTTTGCGCGCAGACACTTATATAGGTTATTGCTTACATAATGCATATCTGATTGGATATGCATTGAAAGCAGTAGGGTGACCGGTGCCTATGCATCCCCTTTCTAATTAATCTTTTCTCTTTTTCTTTTCTTTTAAATGAGCTAGACTCCACAGATGATATGTCCTGAAACAGATCCAAGGATAAGTTTGACGGATGTGAGGCTTTGATCATAAATCAAGCTTCAGAGACATGTTCATCTAAACAGAATAGCAGGTCTACAATAATAAAAATCAAGTGTCTCAAGTGTCTAGAATGGAATCATCTACAGATGTCCTTTTCTAGAATATCTGTTCACCTTTAGAGCACCCTAGATAGTTTCACCATCTTTATTCCTAAGGTTACAGCATGGGTTGAACTATTCCTTTCATTATAGTCTCTGAGTTTGATACTTCCTTTCATTATAGGCTCTGAGTTTATAGTGCCTTGGCCTGAACTGAGGTTTGAAGTCTCTGAGGCAAAGGCTATATTTTTGTTCTAGCATTGTCCACGAGAAGAGTTCCTGATGATGATTAAATATTACCAACAAAGCATTGAAATGCTGTCCTGCTGGAATTTAAAGCGGTTTTGTGATTGAACCGATTTATTTATTTAAGACTTACAGACTAATAGCATATTCCTCTCACCCAATCAGCCAGTCAAGAATAACTGCTCAAAGGTATTTTATTCTTTAATATAGAAAACTCTTCTTTTTTCTTCAGCAGATGGGCAATCTACTGATGGCTGCAGAATTCACTCTGAAACTTGAGACGTGGAAGTTTTGCTAAAGTGGAGAGGTAGGTGCTGTGATGGCTTCACATCAATTGAGAATTTTATCTCCATCTCAAACCCTAACAGTACTCTAACTAGAAAACATAGTACTGTCACTACACGACTGTCAATGCAAAATAATCATAATATTTTGATGCTCTGCGTACTGTGTTAAGCAGACTTTTCAATTGGTGTTTGATTCATTTTCTAGTGCAGCACAATAGATTAATATGATTTCTTGTTTTATGCATGGGATTGTTGTAAACACCATGGTCTAAAATCATTATTTCATCTGGTAAAAGTACTGTGGGGTTAAGTGTCTAGCAAAAATACAAACCATTTAATTCGATCTGGAATGCTATTCTGCTCTGATTAAAATACTGCAACTTTATTAATGATCTAAATTTAGAATAAGGAGTTGGAAGTTGTTTATTCTGTGAAGCAGACAAAGTGCTCGCAATGGGCGAGGTGCTTGTGCTTCTTACTGATAACATTATGGTAGCTTTTGAGGGTGGTGTTATCGGATGAATTTGTCCATGTCAGTCTTCCTTGAGATATCGCTTGATTCAAAATATTGTCTTGAGACATGTTCTTCCAAAGTAAAAGTTATTTTTTTCTGTATTGATTCTTCACTCAAGGTGATGATGATGGAATTTTTTGAATATCACTGATCAACAACAATGAAGTCGATGTTATTTAGAGAAATGAGAAATATAAAACATATTTCATTTTAGTTTACTTACAGGTATATGACCATGTAATTTTGAGCTTTAAAAATTGTATTTTCTGGAAAAAAACCCAAAGGGTAAAAGACCACATCTTTTACTAATGTTAAAGGAATAAATATGAATTCAAGTGCTTCAATGTGTTTCTTATCAGCCCTGCATAAACTCCTTCCAGAGAAACTAATGCAGGTCCAGATAGCCCAGGTCACCTGCGTAATTGTGTGTTGGGTGGAATGGTGGGAGGTGGAATGGAAATGAAATTATGCAAAGGAAAAGTAAATTGTTAGGAAGGAAGAAAGAACTTGGGTGACAGCCTTAGAGTGGTACATGTTTGCTGGGGGAGTAATCCGGTGTATTCTTTAGTTCTGGCATGTATGTTCCTAGTTAGCAAGTATGTATTGATAGGAAGTCAGTTTGCTTTTGGGGTTTTTTTCAGAGGACTTATCTCTCTTTAATTATTTTTCCCCTTTTTCTCCTACTTTGACCTTTACAGCATGGCATATAGGTCATCTGATGACTTGAACTAATGAGTATACCAGGCAATATATTCATATAAACATATGAAATCTCTTTATATTTCCTTGCTGTTTATCAACAGAATGTTGTATATTTATGTTCAAGAAATTATGCATTGTTGTTGCCCAGAGTTAGAAAATTGATTCATATGGAAATTGCCGATAGAAATTTGAAAAATAAACGCTCTGACAGCATCCATATTCTCCCCAGCATTGTCCCAAATTTGGCTGGCATTTTGGTGCCAGAGAAGTACAACGTTCTTTATTGATGTGATGTTTTCAGTTCAGTGTTGAAATGCGAGATCCTTTTCTGCAAGTGACAAAATTTCACTTCATGTTCTATAGAAATAGCCATCTTAATCCTTCTTAAAACTAATCCAATCCTTGCAGAAGATTTTTGCTTCTTTACAGCCTAATAAGTGTTGCAAAAACTTTTTCGTAACTAGTTCTTTAATTTTAGTTTGCTAATTTATTTTGACGGTTGCGGAACCTCTTTCTGTTTGTTTCCCAGTGGCTGAGAATTACTGGAAGTGGCGGGATAGCATAAAGTGAACTCTTAGGGTAAATCATCAAATTTTGAATTAGCTGCAAATTACCTAAAAATTTAATATTGGTGATTATATTTAAGCAGTATTAACTCGCGCATCAAGTAGATTAAGGCCAGAACACTAGAGCAAGGAGGGGCTCAGCTCTGGTGACTAATAATTTAGCTTTACGATTGGCTTGTCACTTGCTATCCTGATGTTAGCTGGAAGAGAGGAGGTAAGATTGTGTCATGAACCACCTCAGTTCCCCTTTTCTTTCAACATGGATGATGGAAGTAGAAGGGAAACGCACAGTCCTTCAATATTTTATTGGTTAGAATAACAGAATGTTTATACTAGAAATGTTATAAAATCCCTGGATTTGAGGAGAATAGGTTGAAAAAATGAAAGTTGGGAAATTTTGAGGCAAAGTAGCTTAGAAGTTCTGAACGCAAAGTTTCTTCTCTTTCTCTGGTGAACGAGAAAGGTGTTTGGTTTCTCTTAACCTTTTGACATCATGAAGACAGGGGATGAGGTTCGTCTGTCTTTCAGTTCTAGTTGAATTGAATTGATTTATGTTAGTAGTTATTGAAGAAAACTTCTAACTGGGCTTGGCAGTACCTTAACTCTTTCCTATCAGCATGCAGAGGATGATCACAAACTGCTTGTGCTTTTCAAAACTCCCTTTTCACTAGGGCTTGCTGGATATTTAAGCAAGTCAGTGCTCAAGTTGGATAGAATCAAGGCAGCCCCCAGACTAACAATCCAGAAGCAGCAGGAATTAATCATCGATATCGGGCATGTTTGGGTTTGGTTTTTTTGTTTGTGGGTTGTTTTTTTTTTTTTTTAAATCTAGATTGGTATTTAAAAAAAAAAAAAAGGCACCAGAAATGATGACTCTGTATCCCTATTAAGCAAATCTGTATCATATTCTAAAACGAGGACGGCCTGATTCTCAGAGGAACTAAGAACATGCAGATACTTTCTAAGGTCATTTAATTTCTGGGCTCAATTTTCATGCAGTGAATGGAGTGGGAAACCAACAGATTTATGGCTTCAAAACATTAATACTTTTTATCTTAAAAACTCAAGACACTGTTTGTGAATTTGATTTCACATCAGCTCCGCTTCATTTCCCAGGAAGATAAATTCCAGCAAACAGAAGTGACTTGTCCATAGCTTAAAAACATATATTGGAAGGGCCAGTAATAAATTCTGGATTTCTCATTCTTAGCACTAGTACCTCATTTGGGTCTGTGCACGTAAGAATAAGAAAAAAAATCTTGCAAATGCATCATGTGTATTTAACCATAGCTTTTATGCCTATGCAGAATGATCCTATACATATACTCTTTTGTGACAGCAAAAAGTTGCACATAGTGTCATAAGAGCTTTGGGTTTTACATTTCCTTGCATATGGATATCTGTAAGTATTTTACAAATATTAGTGTATTGCTCCTCTTCTGCTTACTGTGGACACCTGCATGTTATGCAGAGGGACAAACATAGGCACATCCAGTGTTGATGAAACGCTAGAATTCTCAAAGGAGTGGAGCAAAGCCAAGAAGGAAAAGACATCTGATGCTGTGCTGAGCCATAATCACAGAACTTTGCTTCCTCTCTGCAGAAGATGAGAAGCTAAAAAAGTCTGTAGCGTTTTGAGACTTGGTAGATATATTGAAAGTAACGAATGAGGAAATCCCTAGCTGGCAACCTGAGCCCAATCATTAGTCTGAAGATATTACACAGACACAGTTGATTAGTCTGTTGTGCTGTACTGTCTGGAAGAAGTTAAAGTGTAACATGGCAGTCATTTGTATCCCCTGTGAGAATGCAGCCCCTTCTGCAGCTTGCAGATGATAGATAATTTTTAAATTAATTTTTCTTACTGTTCTATTTTTTATTTTTGCTTTAAAATTTTCTATTACCTTTAATTAACTTTGCCAGCCTTGCAAATGTATTTGTAAATCAGCAAAAGGCATGCTGGTTCAGAGAGCAGGCTTCCTCCAACTTGGCTATTTACAGACCAGTAGTTCTGACACAGATTATTACTGAGGGCTCTCTCTATAAAATATGAATATCCTAGGCCTGCACTGGGCGGGGGGGGGGGGGCGGGGGGGGAATCACACCCAAAAACCTGAAACCAGTGGCTTACCGGCCAACATAAGAAGAACATCTGTAGATATCTAGGTAGCTCCCTGGTTAGTGTTAGTGGTGGTCCTGCTTTAATGTTTGTTTAAATCAAAGTATGGAACCTTGAGGAAGAGAAGGAGGACATGGAGACATGAGGAAATCAGAGCCTAAATAAGTCAATCTGCCTGTTTAGTTTGGCATGAGAGGAGGAAAGTTTGATGGGGTTTTTTTGGTTTGGTTCCTGCCCCTACCCCCCCCACCCCACCCCGGCCAGTGTTAAAAAAAATCCACGAATGTCTCAAGCACGTTATGTTTGTGAACAAGAACAGGAGATTAGTATCGCCAAGGTACACCTTTCACTCGCCAGCAGTTGCAGTGAGGGTTGGGATGGGCTACATGTAGGGCCACTGCCACCTTTCTGGGAGCCATGGGCATGGTACTGCACAAGTGCCAAGCAATTCTGCATCCCTTTTACTGAGACTGGATTCACAGCGCGTGCAACGCAGAGTTGCCCTGCAAGTTTCAGATCCGTTGTCTGTGAGAGATCCTTCTTTCCCAGAGGCTGCAGCCTGGAGTCCTGTCCCAGTCATTTCGGCAGCAAAGGTATCTTCTGGCTGTTGTCCATGTGCCATTATCGGCACACCTTTTGTATTTCTACCAGGTGAAGCAGCATGGGGTGGGGGGGGAATTCATTTTTTGCAGACCCAGCAGCACTCCCAGCATAAACAGGAGTGTAAATTGGGCAAAGATGACTTAACTCTTGGGCTGTGAGCTCTTTGGATCAGGACTGGGATGTACAGGCTCTGGCACAAGGGGACTTTAGCCTGGTTGGAGTCTAGGCACGATCACAAATAGAAATGTGTACTAAAACCTGTATGAAGTTTTCAAAAGTTGGTCACTGGCAAAAACACATTGATTTCCAGTAGGAAAAGTGAAGTGCTTTACTGTAACTTCTGCTAGTCTCTTATGTTTTCCCAAGACAAATTGTGAAGAACTGTTCAAATTATCACTTTGTTACATGCGTGGTGAATATTTCCCCAACAAACCAAGCAGCATGACACAGCATTCCACTGACAAAGGTACAAGCCTCTAGTTTGGCTGAGCTGTGTTGATATGAATCTAATTTTCAGTTTGCAACAGTTTACCATCTTTGGGCTGATGGTTTCAGAGCAGATCATACTCCAGAAAAGTCCTAAGTGAGGGCAGTTTAAAATTTAAAAAATCTAAACAGCAGAAAGTAAAATAGAAAGTACACTGACTTTTCAGGAACTTGAAAATGTTTAACTACTTTTTTTTTTTTTTTTTTGAGTGCTTTGCCTGTTTTGAGAAAGAAATTGAGTCTTACGGACAAATAGCAAAGTGTTAATATGGGTCTCTAGGATAAAACTTTGAATAATTGGTACGGTGTTACAACAGCTTCTTTTATTAACCACTGCTCGTGTGACTTGCAATATCATTTACTCCTTAGGTGGTGTGTTTCATAAAAAGCTGTGCAGCTGTGTATGGCACATGAAAGGATAATAATATGCATACAATACTTAGCAGCAGAAAAGAAAAACAAAATACATATTTCCTTTGGAATCCTAACGGAGCACTTTTTTTTTTTACAAAGCATCAGGGAGAGTACATTCACAATGTGTATTAGAGAAGCTACATTTCCCATTAATTATTTTGTAACTGAGTTGCTTTCGACATCAGACATAAAAGTGAAGGGCTTTTTGTTTTTGCATTAATTGGTGTCTTTGTGATAAAGCACTTTTTGCTCCTGTGGCTGATAAAATAATCAGCATTAGGGTATGTATGTGAATATTCCCTTAGGGCTCGCTTCAAAGACTGTAAACGAGGCAGATTTTCATACGTGTGAAGAATTGGTTAGAACTGTATGACATGTTGTTTGATAAACGCTTCTGAGGCATACCTTAATAGTATGCAATGTACAAACAAAGTAGTATGTCCTTTTAAATTAGAATTATTTTTTTAATCAGGAAAAACATTTTTTCATCAGTACATCATGGCGGAAGGTCATTACAGCCTAGAAATTTTAGAGCTTCTGCAGGTCGGTATATGCTGTTTATTTTTCAGAATGCAAAGATGTGATTTTAATTTTTTTTCTAAACTCAAAGAGATATGGATTGTATATCACACTTGTATGCTCCCGCTTACACAGGGGACCTTCACTGTGGATTGAGATCAGAAAGGAGCCAAACCTGGGATCCTTAGCCAAAACTCCCGATGACATATAATCTCAGAAATGTTTGTGGGTCAGCATTGTTTTGAAAATGAGTATGCGAGCTTATAAAATGTGCCTCTGTGTTTATGATTTTGGTAATCAGCCTGAACTTTGCATACAGAAGACCATTAATAAAAAATAATTGGACCTTTAATATAGGGCGAAATGTGACTTTGGGATGTTTGGAGGTAGAGGAAAAATTTCACTGATGCTCTTAATCCCCTAGGACAAAGTAAGTGGTGATAGATGTGGCTAGTGCAATAACATGTAGCAATTGTAGTTACACTGAAACAAAAATCACATGGGATTATGTTAATCAGAAAAATCAGAAAAAGGATTAGCTATCAGCAATCCTTTGCCCTTATAGCATTTGCAGAACTCTTGGTAAAATCATTAGGGAATTTGTAGAAAAAAAACCAACTGAGATTATCTACTGCATCTAAACTCTTACACTTTGCCCCTTAAAAGCCTCTTTTATTATGGAACTAATGCAGAGCTTAAGAAAATGGAAAGGATTGTAAAAAGTCACCAAGAAATCTACCTGCTTGCAGCACGGACTTTTGATCTGCTGACAAGAATTTGCTGGGTTTGAGAAGCACTTTTTTTTTTTAACTTTTTTTCTTTTTTGGGGTATAATTTATTTTTTTTAAGGAGAGAAGACACCACCAAATGATGAAGCTATTCTTGAGCACACCAGTGGAATATAAAGCTGCTTCTAGGTTAGGACGTTTATTTGTGTACCTAGAACTTTGCATGGACAAGGTCCTCACTACAGCAAAGGGATTTTTGGTGGTAGGATTACTACTTCCTGACCATTTGTGTAATGTAATCTTGTTGAATTCCTACGTATGATATGTGTTGATTGCCAGTCTCTATTTGAGCATGTCAAGAAGGAGGAAACCAATGCCTGAGTGAATGAGTGTCTGGCTGAGACTTGGGTTCTCGTTTGTGCTCTTCCGCATTCTCCCTTGATAATCGTGATCAAGTTATTTATTTAGTTTGTACCTCACTCTAAATTTAGAGTGCTTGTTGGAATGAAAATCCAGCAGGATGTTTTGGTTTCTGTACTACCTAGAGAGATGGTACATGAGTTAGAGTGTACTTTATTATAGTGTGTGTAGTATCAGTTACCGTGCTTCTGTCTTTCTCATGAGAGCGCTTTGATTTCTGCGGATCTTGGTATAGTGTTTCTAACTGATACTTTTTTTTTTTTTCAATCAAACTTGATGTCTTCTCTTTTGAAGATATGACCAAAGTAAGTTGTTTGGTATATATTGATTGACATTTTGTATGAAAATTTGTAGATTGTGTTCTTGTTTCATTAGGCTTTTGTCATTTTATTGTCTGCTTCTGCCATGTACTGTAAAGTCACTGAGGATGAGTTTGATTCCTGTCACTTCTGTTAGTGTTACGTGTAGCGATTTCTGAAACAGTTTTTGTTCCAAAGGGTATCTAAATTCAAAGGGATGTTTTTTCAAATAATGCTAAAATAGTAAGTTCAGTGTTTTGCTGGTATTTATAATAAGTTGCAAGTATGTGGTGTGCATTGGTGACAGAGAGCCTATAGCTGACAGAATGTGGGGCTGGTAGGTTTTCATGTTCCAGCACTGTTTCTTTGTTTGAATTTAGGGTTCTGTGAATATGCGAAGTGCCTGGGTATTTTCTTTTACAGTCTAATTGCCGAGTTAATCCATCCTGATAATCCTTCCATCTTTTTAACGTTGCTGAACTGTGCTGTACCATGGAGTTCTTTATCTGCCTTAGACCTTCTTGTTAATCTTGAGAGCGTGATCCCCAGTACATCTCAATCATATGGTATTTGCACACTGCATAATGTCCCAGAAGACACGCTATGCATTCAAACATGTCAAAGCAGACTATCCTAGTCTCTCCCTCCTTAATTTTGTTTACTGTGACATATCCTGTGATAAACTCCACTGATATTATGACTTTTTATTGATTTAGCAAGCTTTTAATTCCTGAATTTTTTTGTTGAAGTATTTAACTACTTAGAAAAAAATAAATATATATCTGACAACTTAAGCTTTATGCCAGAATTTTACATTTAATTTCTCTCCTTTTGTAAAGAGTGCAGGGGGAAGATACCCAGGGAGGCTTATCATGTCTCTCTTTCTCACAGCTCTTTCCATAAGGTTACAGGGCTGCACCTTATCAGTGCTGGCCTCGAGCATAGGCAGCTATACTCTTAGTAAGGCGCCTGACAGGGAGGGTGCAGTTAGCCTCATCTCCAGGTCATTGATAAAGCTATTACACAGGATAGGTCCCAAGATGGACCCCCGAGGAACCCAACTTCTAGGTACAACGTGAACCGTTAATCACTACTCTTTATTGATTTCAGTGGGAATGTTTTGTGAATGATTTCACATGTAGCAGGGAGAAAAATTCAAAGTCTGGACAAAAGAAATTTCCCTTACGTTTGAAGAAATTTTGGTGGCAAAATGAAGTCTATAAAAAGGAAGAGCTTTTCATCATCTTTTCACCTGGAATTACTTTCACTCTGCTCTTTACATTATGTTGCAATCCTTTCAATACATGCTCAGCAATTAGACTCTTAACATTTCTGCATAGTGTTCTGCACGCACCTTATAAAAAAGGGTTCATCTAAATGAAAAACCAATTTAAGGCAGAATTAGGATACTGTATTTTGGGCTTAGTTGAAATGACTTTGTGCAGCCTCTGTCTATTGCAGTACACGTAAGAAGAAAATATGCTATCTCAGTACTATATGATGAGCAATTAAGCCTAAGAGACTATGACTGTCTACTGATGAAGGTGGTTTTTTTCCGTTTCAAAGGATTGATGTGATGATTTGCCAAATTTGTATTTCTACTTGTTTTTGTATTCAGAATTTCATTCTCAAATACTGTGTTTATCTCTACTACGCTACATTCAGCTCAGGAGTCCTGTGCTAGCGATAGAGGAGAGTTAGTCTGGAGAAACAGTAATATATGGCACGAGCAGCTGGTAATCTTTGTTTGTAAGAATGGGGACTGGTGAACACAGCTACAAGCAATGCTTTACTGGAATTACTGAATGGAACAGAGCCAGTGCACCTGGGACTCGCTGTAGTTCATTGGTGAATAACTTTGGTTCCCCTCACTGGAGTAGGTTGTCTTGCAGCTTCTGAGTTCCCTTATGCAAAAAAGGGCTGATTACATTAGGGCGTTGGAGGGACAGAAAATAGTTCTCTTTCTATAATGTAACTCTTTGTTTTGAGATGCGGATTTATGACAAGACATAAATGTAAAAAATTCGGTGGCAAGTTCGACGCAAAATTTCTCTGCATCTCTAGTTCTCAGTCTCAAATGTAAATGGAAACAGACGCTGTTAATTGCTGATGCAATTTAAGCAACTCAAACAGGATTGGAATGTATGAGGGGGTAATGTGAGTTATGCTGATGTCCTTGGAATTTGTCTGGTTTTACTGTACGCTGTGGTCTATCTGCAAGGTCTAACCCAAACATTACTCTTGCTTGATAGCTCTGGACCTTGTGCAGTTCATCTGGCCAAAGCATTGCATCCCTTCTGTTTGGAGGGTCCTGGAACTCTGCCACCAGATGGGAGGAAACCGGAACAAGCACACTGATCATCTCAGCAATTGTCCCCTTCTGTTCACCACTGAGAGGACCATCCTTTTCTTGACCTGAGCACTTTTGTTTTTCTTCTCTGGTGTTGCTTTTTGCATAGGAGAGAGCTCCACAGAAAAATAGGGAGTCACCAAGAAACCATCTTACCTTCCTTCAGCTGCTACCTCAAGACTATTGTTTTCCGAGATGTTTGTAGTACGTTGAAACCTGATAATGGGTAGGTGGATGGGAGAGAGTAGTCTCTGCTTTTGGTACTTGAGGGTTCTGTACGCCCTATCCTTTTTTTCACCACAGTTACCTCATTTGATTTTCTTCTTTGCCTCTCATTCCATGTTTTCCGTTCAACATCAACAAAACAAAACCTTTGGGAGAGCTCTGTTGCATTCAGTCTGTTCCAGTGAGAAGGGATTCAACCTAGTTAAGGTCACTGGATGCTTAAAAAAAAAAGACACGTAAACAATAGGAATGTTAACAATGTTAATATTTCTTATGGTGTAGAAGAATAGCAGAGCATCTGTCTGGGAGCCCTGGTAGAGAAATTATGCCAGTTTTCTCTCTAAGGACTATATAATACTGCTCTCCCCAGGGAAAGGTTTTGCCTAAAAAGAATTCTCAAACACTTCAATATATAATTTATTCCGCAGTTCAGGTGCCACTGTTAATTTTACTTTCTGGCAGTCCTTTTTGTAGCAATTACTATTGCTATAGCAGACTTCTGTATATCGCTTTTATCTATTCGTGATACCGCAGCTTTGAAAGTGAGTGCCAATAATGTTACATACAAAGTCTGATATGAGCTTCCCCCCTCTCAGAGCTCTGTTCTCATTCTTGGTAGCTGCAGATACTGAAGTTTCTTGTATATTCTCCTTTATTCTCTTGCTTTCCCTCAGTAATCTAAATTTCTCTCACGCTCCTTGTGCTCACTTCTCCCTTTAATTTTGATCTCTTTGGCTCCTCTTTTACTGCAAAAGTCTACTTTGTGGCTCGTTTCACACACAAAGAAGCAAACACCAGCCTTTAAAAACGACAGCACTTCCCTGTATCCAGTTAACTCGCTAACTATATCCCCAGCATCCAATGTTTCTTCCTTTTATATTTAAGCTCGCTGAATTCACATATGTGCTCTGAAGCGCCTTTCCTCAGACTTTATCCTTGGCCCTCTCCGTTCAGTTGTTTCATTTCTTGAGGTTCACTTTTGCAGAAGTTGTCTTTAACTCCTTCCTACCCAAGTCTGGTCCTTCATGAGCTGTCAGTCACTTTCAGCACAAATGACTCTTCTTTCTTTAAAAAAAAAAATCTTTTTTTCTCCTCATTCTCTGCTACACGTATACCCGGTCTTGGTAGATCCTTTGGAGAACAAGGAAATTCCTTTTAATGTCCCTTCCAGCTTTCTGTGGCACTGTCATTGATGCATCTGTGTTTTCCCTCTTCATCTCTCTGCTCTTTTTTTTTTCTTTTTTTTTTTTCTTCCTCTTGGGGTAATTTTATTCACAAACACAAATCAAGGGAAGGATCTATTTTTCTCCTGTCCAAATGGTGTCAGTCTGTCCCTGACATCTCTGGCTGGAGATCTCTTATCCTTGAGCTTACTGTGTTGCAGGGAGGGATCATACTTCTGTTTCTCTCATGAGCCTTTTTTACTGTTTCTGATATTAACCGTGTGAACATCAGCATCACTTCTGTGAATCTCATTTCCTTGTTGACTCAGACACGTCTCAGAAGCTTTGTGTTTCCCAGACCATGGCTAACTTTTGCAGGTAGTTTCTACAAAATGTGTGCCAAGTAGTGCGATGCTCACTCCTTGATACTAAACTCCAGTCTGGGCTGTTATCTAACAGTTTGATGATTATCATGTTCACTTCCCTGAATTAGACAATTTGACTTAGTTGACTGTGATCTCTCTAGGATGTTGCTTCAAAGAGCATTGATTGTTTTGATCATCTGCTTTTTCTGTGTATCTCTCCACTGATTATCTTCTTCCATCTTTGATTAGCAGTTTGTTTGATACACTTTCAGCGCCCTTCAGGGACCATCCACAGTCTGCTGTATCTCAATGATCTCTCTCTCTTTTCCTGTCACCCATAAAATCAACTTTCATAACTCTTATTATTTTCAATTGTGAATATTCATGTTTCTCCTTTATTTTAGTAAGGCCTCTTTATGGACTTCCAGAACAAATCTATTGTAGCCCTTCAAATCCGACCCCAAAGTTCATGTTTTTGTCGACAAAAGAGGTTGCTAATCTGTGATGGTGGACAGATGTTTCTTCATAATTTGGTCATAGCTCCCTAAATGTTGTTTTTATTTGAACTGTCAGAGTTTTTGTGTGTAGAGGGTGGCTTTTAGTTATAGTGTTCTTAGAGTGCCTGGAAGTGTGGGGTCATAGTTCATACCTGGGGTGTGTTGGCAGGAGTTGTAGCAGTTGGAAGACCAGCATGGTAGAGTGCGTCAAAGGACACAGAGATAACTGCACAGCATAGACCTTTTCTTTTATTTTTTTTTCCTAAAAAAATTTGTCTCTTAGTTTATGAACTGGCTCCCTGTTCTTCAGTGATTGTAATGAAGAGAATAACTGTGTTCTCCTTGGGTGGTTTATAATCCATACCATCCTGTGCTGAGAACAATATATTTCAAAACAGATTGTAGTTCTGTTGGAAAAAATGCACTCTGTTCTTAGCCTTTAGCATTCCTATGGCCTATACTTTTCAGTTCTGATATATACGATATGAGTTGTTGTCTCCTTTTGGAGGTAACACCACAGGGTCTTTTACATGATTTTGAAATGCTTTATAGAATGGTTGCTATTAAAACCTGTACAGCCCACTTATAAACTGAAGAACATAGTTATGTACAATGGTTTTCTCACAACATATCAGACACATCGCATAATCATTAATTTGTAAAGGTAATTTCTGTTAACCATTTATTATTATTATTAATAAGCTATTTAGATTTGCTACTTTAAAATAAAGTATTATTCATTCCTCTGCCATGCTAGTCTGCTGTACTATTTCAGATAAGAAGAGCCATTACAAAAAATGCAGCAGCTTTTCTTAGTAAAGCCACGTATTTCACCTTCAGTTTTCAGCAGACATAATTTTTAAATGTCCAACATCATTTTAACACCTGCACACTTTACATAAGTGTTGTAACACAACATATGGAATTAAGTAAAAGATGTTCAAGCATCCTTAGTTTCTTTGGTTTTGTTTATAGCTCTGAACATACTTCCTCAACATTGCATTATTAAATATATTTATAAAATTCATTAAAGTTACAAAATGCATCTCTTCAGCCGGACAACTTGGTAGAACTAGATAACATATACCCTTGGGCAAAGAGGGGAGAAGAGGTATCTTGCTTTGCTTGGCTTTGATAATATGGATGTATTCACCAACAGTAAGTGCTTGGTGGTACGAGATTTGCACATACGTGTGCAATAAGGTATAGTTCTGAAGTTTTATGTGTTCTTGCTTTCAATCACTGTTAATCCTCCTTGTTCTCTTGCTCATCAGTTTGTCCATTGGCTATTTCTGATGTTTGATTACATAGTACTTAGTAAAAAGGGGTCAGGAGAAGAAAAAGGCATTATTTCTTACTTTTTCAGTTGGTTTATTTGGTACTTTTTGAATCTTTACTTTGCAGTCACTGACAAGTGGAATTTTTTTTTTACCTTTGAGAGAGACAAGCGTCCATTACTTTGATGCTTAGTCAGAACCTTCCCAAACCCCAGCACATTTATTCTGAACCTATATATGTAAAAGTGCCTGAAGATACTTGTATCAACTGATCTGTTTGAATATTGCAAGTATAATGCCAGAAATCTGCTTTCGGATATCAAGCCTGTTATCACGGTAGCTGAAAATAAGGTCCACAGAGTAACTCTGTTGTTTCTGGGGGGGGGGAGAGTGGTACGCAGCTTGGAGATGTATTTGGGTGATAGAAGTCAATCGTTTGGCGCATAAAGGGCTAAAAACCATTAGGGAGTGACACACTGTATTAACCTCTGAATAGTTCTACTTTTTGTTTAACAGTGTTTTATCTGCCTAATATGTCAGTCTCCTAGCTTCAGTTTGGGAAAGAATATTGCTGACGGTCAGAGGGCATTCTCCCATCTTTTTCAAACTCTGGTATTGTCTGTGGAAGCTGTTGTCTTCTGGTGGATGCGCTCACATACACCTGCCTGCATGGGACGGATTGATGATTCGGTCTTATTTCGTATGTCATAGATCATCAGCATCCACTAAACATTGGCTGCAGAAGGAGCAGGATTAAACTATTTGAATGTGGAACGTTCACAGTCGCTTGGCTCTCAAGGTCATTGCATACGGTTGCCTTCAAATAATTCATAGTGGTTACTTGCTCATTTGCTGTGTATGGATTATTTTTTTTTTCCACCAAAGAAAGCTCTTTTGAGAGAACTTTTATCAGCAAAGTAGGAAATTATCTGGTGAATATTAATAGGCATGTCTAGTGCCTGATGCTTGAAAGTAGAGCTTTTTAAGTGTTTGATCCTTAGCTGCGCTGCAGTCAGATTGAGCCACTCAAGGAAATATCATGAGTGAAACAGAGAAAGAGAAGGAAAAACAGGAAAGGGGTTACTGGGGATCATTACTTGAAACAAGTGGCTTTACATGCTGGAAGTGAAATGTTTAGTTCTCTGTCTTTGAATAATTGAAGATCCAACCTCTTTATTCCTTAGAGCACAATGTATCTGCCACAAGATAAGATGCAACCCTGATATATGAGGGTCTTGACTCCCCACTTTTCATGCCACGTAGCCAAACTGGCTGTATAACTGAGAGTTATCCCGACAGGAGGAGGGAGAGGCCTCCGTTTCCATGATTATAGATCCTGTGTTTCTGACCACACAGGGGGAAGGAAAAAAAAATGCAGGTTTTCTACCAGCTTATGAATAGAATTGGAATCAGAGGGGCTTTGCGGCAACTCTTTATCATGTGCACAACTGGGGCGGGTGGCTCCCGTTCCCACAATGCCTACTCAGGGCACTGCACTCGATCCTCAGCATGGTGCAGGGGTGGGTAAAATTCACCTTGAAAGCTTTAAGGTTAGCGTCTGGTGTCTGTGATTACATTTGCAATTCAAGTTAGTCTATTTTCTGCTTTTTAGCTTTTATTCAACTGAATTTAGTGCTTGTGAAAGATGTTGGATTGTTATTTCTGGAGACTGAAATCTTTCATTTATCCATGTAACAGATAAACCTTAAGTAGGGACAATGTAATCCTCCCCCTGTCCAACTCTGCCCCTTCCCGTGTTCTTGATGCTGAAGAAATATCTCTTAGGAACAAGAATAATGTTCAGTTTTTATGTAGCTGTAGCAGTATTAATGAGTAGCTTTGTATGGATGAACTTAAGAGAAATCTGGACCTATCTGTATTATCGAGTACTAGCAAATAAATGATGGTGGCTATCACCTGGTAGAATCAATACTGATTAAAATTGTGATAATACAAATTGGTGGGGTACGGAATATCTCTGTCTAAACTCGACTTTGTGAATATCTCAGGAGCAAAGTAGTGTGTCTCAAGGTATTGGAAAAAAGGGCACAACAGCAGGGGTGTTTGCTTTGGGTTTTCACAGGCACATACTCCTTGCACATAATGCAGTGCCATCCAGATAAAAAATGTATAAATAGTGGAACAGTAAATCAATTATCAGAATCATTTAAAGATCATTACTATAGTAAAGTGAAAAACATATGTTCAGAACCAGAAAGCCCGTTTGTAATATGGGCATAATAGAATATGATGACGTTGACTAAGAAAGGGGTTTTACTCGCAGGGCTCAAGTAGGGAGGTGGTTAGTGATGTGATACCTCAGCTAAGCATCTGCCAACTGGAAGCTGAAATTCATGGTTCCCATTGGAAGTTGTGTTAAAATAGGGACAGGCAGTTGAATGCAAACTATGCACAGCTCTTGTGCAAAAAGTTTCCTAAGACCCCCATCTCGACTACAAAGTGCTGTGCACATTTTAAGTCATTCCAGCTTCTTGAGGTTTAGATGAATTGTGCAGTGATATCAGAAGGATATTCTCTGTTCTCAGGCTTCTAGGATGGAGCATGGTATAATGGCAGATTCGTGGAGCTAGGGAGAAAGTTAACAGAACCATTCACCTCTAAATTAGGAAACCCGGCTGAAAGCTGAGTCTTCGTTATCTCTTCCTAATTCAAGAAATTATGAACAAGGAAGTCTATAAAGTATCTGAGAGTCCTTGGGGTAGGAATAAGGTAAGAATCATGTTCACTCTCTGATCTTAAGAAATAAAAACATCAGGTACCAAGTGGACCATTTCCTAGACGTGTTTATAGAGCATTCCGTCATCTCCCTCTATAATTCCTATGCATATCTGTTTATATATGTACAACGAAGGTTAACCTGTACACTAAAAGTAAGTACACTTTTCTGAGTGGTTCTACAGGTGTATTTGAATCCTTTCTTCAAAGAGAGAGGATTAAGTCTAAGTGGTGGGTTAACTGATCTACAAATAAAAACAGGATACCATATCCTCCAGCCGTATTTGTAAGGAATCAGAATTCTGCTGCGTTTCAGCTGTATTTGTTGTGCAGGATGCATAGAGGGCTTAGTTTTTTGACCTTGCTGGGAGGTAAGCATGAAATAAATGTCAAGTTCCTCAGCTGTGTCAAGACCTGAGGCACTTTTAGTCCTCTCCAGCAGAGTTCTGGGAATCATAAGGAACCTGAGTTTTGAAAGCTGATACGCCTATGAAGTTTAGATCTTTCTAGGCTAACGTAACCGTGTGGAGATCGCAATTTCAATTTGTGAGCCATCTGTAAATCTCACTTTCAGACTTAATGTATGGATTTGGATTTTTAAAGTGCCTGTCTTAGTCAAATGAATGTGAACTTCACTAAAACCTGGAAGCTAAAAGTGTGAAATATGATATAAGCTCGGAATAGGAGGGCTGAGTTACTTTGCTATTTGATATTACTGAGCGTAGTGCTAGACTGTTTTCAGATTCTCTTTTCAGCCCAGAATTTTGAAAGACTTGTGGAAAAGTTGAGTAAGATTTCAGAAAAAAAGCTGTAAGAATGAATCTTTCTGGAAAGAAAAAGTTTTGTGTAGCAAGAAAACTTGGAAGCTAAGTTTCTGAAATTAAATTATAGATGTGATTTGGGTACTGTTTACAAGTATGCTTATGGGGATGAGATATCCAGCAGCAAGTAATTCTTCACGGCACAGGGAAAATAACACACGATCTGGTGGTTTGAAGTTGAAGCGAGGTAGATTAAAATTAGAATTAAATGCATGTTTTTAGCTCAAGGTATTTCAGATATTGAAGGGCTTTTTTGAGGATATGGTAAAGTTTCTAGACTTCATTTATTATTTGAAGTCTGTAAAGTTAAGACTGGATGTCTTTCCAGAGGTGAGTTGTAGATCAAACAGAATTTTACAGACTGGATACAAAGGTTACCGTAGGTTCTTTGGTTTGTCATGCAGGAAACAGTTCTAAATTCAGCTAAATGCAAGCTATTGCAGGCAAAACTATTGGTATACTACTACTTGACGCTTTACATTTAGTGAGCTGTAAAAGATGATGCTGGAAAATGCTAATTCCCTTTCTTCTAACATCGGTGTTGCTAGGAGTGTGTATAAGCAGCTCTCCTGCGGTGCGTGTGAGACACTAATTGTTCTCTCATGGGAACCCAGTTCCCCCTTATTTTTAATTCCCTATCGTGGTGTTTTACTCATGGAAGAGATAAGCCCTCAAACTCTGGTGACATGAGTAGGTAGGGAGCCTTTACGAAATCAATGATTATATACAGCAGGGGGGAAAAAAAAAAGTCAGGGATCGCTGGCTTTTGCATTGTCTGTAGTACCAAGCCAGAGAGAAGAAAAGCTGCTTTTCCCCAGCTATCTCTGAACACTGAAATTATTTCAGCTAAGCTATCCAGGCAGGTATGAGAGTTGAGGCAGTCTTTTCCAGGTTCAACTGATTTATAGCACAAATACGGCATACAGACTTCCACTTAAAGCTGTTGATTGGTATTGTTTTGGTAGAACTGTAGTTTATTAGTTATGTGTCTAATTCTACATAAATATTTTTTCCTCTAACTATTCATACCATATGACCAGTTTAATGTTTTAAATTTTGTTTTGTTTTGTTTTTTTGTTTTGTAGCAGAACAAAGCGATTCCCTGAGGTTTAAGCAATCCAGGAATACTCATGAACAGTAGCTGCTCATTTCAGCCCACAGTCAGAGAATTGCTGAGTTGCGTTATGAGAGTAATAGATACATTCAACTGAAATCAGGATTGCTCTGTGAACAAATACCACAAAGAATAAATTTGCATTGATTACAATTAGTGTCAAGCTGATATTCTAGAAAATGTAATCTTAATTACAGTGCCAATTTAGGAAATACTTAAGCACATGCTTAAGTATAATTAAGCATATGCTTAGTCCTTCACTGATTTGGGAACTCTTCACTGAAATACACGCCCAGGGCTGGCAGTCTCACTGGCGAGTTCTGCAAAGTACATAACTGCTGGGCTCAGATTCTGATTTGTTTTAGTGTTAGAAGAGAAACTGTAATTCATGATGTGGTTACTTAGTCAAGGGTTGCAGCTCCTGCTGGCTGTGACTGTGTCTAAAACACTAAAATGTAAAAAATTCTCTGGATATTTAAATAGGTCAACACTAATTTTCTTCTTTCAATTCAGGGGAAAAATATCCAGGGGGCCTTCCCTTTGCAATTGTCATGATTTATGTAGCGCTGTGTTGTTCAACGTTAGGACTTTTTGTTTAAATAATCATAGCAGTAGGCAGATGGAGTGTTCCCGTAATGCTAGAATCTTGATTTGATGGGCAGTGTTTTTTAAATCCAGATAAATCTTAGTGTTTTATTAATCTTGCACGTTTCTCTCTTTTATATCCTTATTTCATATTTCTACTGTGTATGTTAAGAATCCTGAATTAATGTATATTTATTTTTAAAGCATTGTTCATAAAACCAGGGATAGAATGCATACATTACAAGGAAGCAAATAACTATCATCTGTTTAAAAAAAAAAAAAGAAAAAGTATCAAACATTGGGATATCTTATTCCTAATGGTCACTTTATATTACAGCTTCACTGAGTTTCTTCACTTGACTCCTTAAAGCAAAATGCTAATTTAAATGTATGCTTTCATTTATTTACATCTTTGAGATCAGATTTTCAAGGCAATTTCTTGTTATTTTCAGCATATAACTGAAAAGCCTCTGAATGAAGTTAAGATTAGAGGCCATCTCAACGTACTTAGTTTTCTGTTGATGCCCTGTAGTTTTACGTATTTTGTCTTGGTGTTTCCTTAACATTCATCTGGCGTCATACTTTTCCTGATAACGATTTTTCATCCTAAACAAATGACTTCTGTTGATGACCCTGGCCTCTTGTGAATATGGAATTAATGAGTGCATTTACTTTCATTCATACCTCTGCTGTCAGCACGTTATTTTTGCCATCCCTCTGAATCTGATCTGTCTTATTCACAATGTTTTTAATGTACTTGGGGAAAAATCTTATCTCAGTTTCTTGTACAGTTTATGTCCATTTTCCATATTTGACTTATCTTTCCGTTCCTCATTTCAGCTTCTACCTGTTTTATATTATATCTGATATATAATACCTACTTGTTCTTGATTACATTATGCAGGTCTGATTTCATCCAGGCTGGGATCCTGTTTCCTTTTCCACGTATTCAGCCAAATGAAATGCAGAAAGACTGAGCATATTATGCAGAAATACCCTATGAACAAACATTTCTTCTTTGCTTTCACAAACTGTTCACCTTCTTCAAACTTGCCATTTCAAACTTTTTTCCTTGGGTTGGTTTGGCTTGTTTTCTTTTGTTTTGGTTTTTTTTTTTCATTTTCTGTTTTGAAAGTTCAAATTTAAAAAAAAGTCAGCCCCTTTTGATGCTTGATCTCTTTTGGGTGCATGTTGTTACTTGTGTCTCCTATGTTACTGCAGAATAAGCTGGTAATTTGATTCCCACCCCACTTTCTTAATTAGGAAATTGCTTTCTATCTTAAGTCTAGTAACAGTGGGATTTCTAATACTGCTTTATTGTGCGTTGATTTATGTCATGGTAAATAAAAACCAGCTAATGATATAGAGGAAACTTTTCCTTTCATAAACCTCTCTCACTGATGGAGCAGGCTGTATGTGGCACGCAAGTGATCAGCTTGCTTGCTTTGTTATTTAATGTGTGGCAGGCGTTAACCAGTGTTTGAGGAAAATTCCTTTAATTGATGTGATCAATGAGATGACTTTTACCTGTTTTACTTTTGTGCCACCGTAACACCACTGATTTTTAAAGTATATTGTATGCATACATTGATTTAAGTCTGATGGAAACGTCCAGACAAGATATAGAATTTTACAGGTAACTTGAAAAATACATTTGGGAGTCAGATGACATTGAGAAGCAGGTTTTTTGGCTGGATGAAGGGTGTGAAAGAATGTGACTATTAAGAGCAGAGGTTTACTTAGCTCGTCTATGAATATCCCTTTGTATCCTCAATGATTTGATTACGCCTCAGATGAGCAACGTGACATTCTGTTGCTGATCAGAACCCAAGTGGGGTTGGTTCAGTGTAGGTACACAAGTAATCAGTAACGTTTTCTCTGCAACTAGATCTTTGACTCCAAAAATAGCAATATATGGCACTCGGTGAAATACATGCAGATTTTGCTTTTGCTTAGCATCCGCATTTCGGGTACATCTCTGATGGTGCCTGGATTTCTCTGGGAATCTGAAAGGAAGTGCTCTTATCTATAGAGAATAGACTGATGCTGCTTTGTACATCGGTAATATGTTCAGGCTGCATAAGAGAAAAAGAATTTAAAAGACCACCCCCAAAACAGTACTCTGTATCTAGACAGTAGCTTTCTGGTGATACTAACAGGCCTTAACATTGCAATCTAATCAAGAAAGTCCACGTTTTAAAATCTCATCAGCATCGGCTGAGTCAGCATCATTAAAGATCAACCTCATGAGTAAACCATACTTGATTGTACTGGCTGATATTTATAAGCTTGGAGAACAGAACAGTGAAATTTGTTAATCTGCTAATTCTAAACCGTAAATCATTCATTTTCCCTCTTGAGTACACCGCATTTTATCATTTTACAAAATTAGCATCTTTCTAGCTCCTTTTCAAAATCTCAATGCAAGCAAATTAGGTCTCCAATACAACTGTGTAGGAAGATACAGCTGAGAAAAGTATTGCTGATACAAGTGTGATGAAGCGTTTCCACAGATACTGGGATTGGGGCAAAACAAGACAAAGTATTTGCTTCCTCCAAATCCATAATTCTGTTTTATTTAGCGTTTAGTTTGAAATGACCGAGAAGATTTTAAAGCGTTTCTACTCGGTTGTGCCTACGAAGTGCGTATTTGAATTTGTGGGTCCCCTGTGATGCCATGTTTCCTCACTTCTATTGTAGCATGAGAGAGAAATTACAGAATTACATTTGGCTCATAACCTGAAAGCTCTTGAAGAGAGTGGAAAATTGGCTTTTGGGGGTACAGTTGTCAGTTGTGCTATTTTCAGGAGAATATTAATTTGATAAATGTCACTTAAATGATGAGCCAATAAATGGTATCCTGTCTTCTGCTCATTGTAATATGCTTTGCAAGTGATTTTTCTTTCTACCTGGAGCGATGGGTGACAGTTTTCTCCTTGTGTGCTTGTATGTCTGTCTGGCTAAACAGGTGGCTTTTATTTTTGTGAGGACTACTAATAAATACATGAAAGTTTAAGATGTAGCATTTAGGTTTTGGTTTGAGAGAGTTTTTTTTAAAAAAAAAAAAACCAACAAACCTGACAAAGGCTAGGCAAAAATGATACTGTATAAAGTATCAGTTTGGTCTCACAGACTACTTTGAATATGAATATGAGTATAATATTTAATATTAACCTTTTGATCTGTCTTTGGTCTTTTTTTAAGCATTTGAGAAGAACTGGTGACTGTTAATCTGTTTTTATCTATGTTTCCTATCTCTGCTAGTGAAAAAAGTGCTTCCCCCTCTAGTAATGCATATTTTCTGACACACCATAATTACCACGATACATGTTGCAAATACAGGCACTGACTAAAATGCCATCCTGTGTGAAGTATGTGTGTGTGAAGGGACTTCTCAAAAGTGGCTGTTACTTTAGGCTTTTTTTAAAACTTTGAAAATATCCATTCAGCTGTAAGACTTCCTTCCAAGGGCACACTTCAGGAAGGATCTTCACTTACGGAAGAGGAATTTTAGGAATACTTTTGTAACTCTTTTACTCCGGTTGCCGTAGTCTTGACCACAGATAATAGCAAACCAGCTGCGTTAGATCCTACCGAATGACGTGGCTGTTAGGGGTTGTTGCAAACCCTTACAAATTCTCAAGACAGGCATCAAAAATATAACAAACTGGAATATGTACTGTAAAATTCTGGCTGGAAACTTTAAAGTAATGAAGAAGAATATGAATATTCGAAAGAAGTTTTGCTGGCTGAGATTGAAAAGTGAGCATGTTCCTCTTGTAAGTTACTACTTGGCACACGTAGATTTTTTTTTTTGCTGTTTTCAAAGGGACTTGGTAAGATTGTCTGCTACGATCAAGACACATCTCTAAGATTAAATGTTAAAAACTGAAACAGAATAGCAGGTAAAGAAAAAATACGCGTTGACACACAACACTAAAATGTAAATGATTATACTTCTGATGAAACAGCCTACAATGTAAAATGTGTGTTTGCTGCAGTTTCATTTCACATCAGTTAAATAAAGCTGCAAGGCTCACACTTTCTTTAGATGATTTTATGCTGATGTATCAGTTTTGTAAAGAGCCGTTCTCCGGTGGGTAAAGGAAATGTACTCAGTCAAAGCTAATAATTGTTCATCCTGACATGGCATTAATGAAACGGATTCTATTCCAATTACAAATATATTTGAAAAATAGTATGGCACTAAAGCTCTCAAAGCAAAATAGGTGGGGTTAATTTTGGATAGTGGTTGAAGTTTTACAAAACAGGTTTATTTTGCTTATTGAATCGACCCATTTAATTGTGTGTAAACTAAATATATTTCAATTTGTTCATTACTGAAGTGATAGCTGTTAAATGGGTTAGAAGATCTTTGAATAGTGCTTTTAGGCAATAGCAGTATGTGCTAACTTTGAACAAGTTTTTTTTTTTTGAACAATTAGCTATTGAGGAAAATAGGACAAGAGCAAAACTTAAGAGCAACTTCACACAATTTGAGTGAAAAGTTAGTTTTCCTGTTCTTTGTTGCTTTTTCTTAAGAAATTCCCCTGGATTTTGCTGCACGTGAAGTTGATTCTTAGGAACAGAGTATGAGCTGATATAGTCTTGGGACACAGATTTTTCTCCCTCCCTTTGACCTTTGTACTGTGCTCACTCACAGTCTATCACTAGTCTGGATCTGAGAACAGTAGCTCAAATTTGTAGCAAAAACTGTAGCTGCCCAAGGAGGAGAGGCTGATCTGTAAATATTTACACTCATATAAGCTTAAGAACATTTGTAACACCATCCAAGTGGCCTGAAGTAAGTCTCATAAGGCACCTCCTCCCCTTTCTTTTTCAAAGACCTTGGTGTCTGCAGAGTTGTTGCTCTCACATACTCTTACTCTCCTCTCTCTGGCTGCTGTTGTTGCCCCTCAGTCGTTTTTTTTTTTTTTTTTCCCCCCTCCCTCCTTAAATATGTTATCCCAGAGGCGCTACCACTGTCACTGATGGGCTCAGCCTTAGTCAGCGGCTGGTCCGTCTTGGAGCCGTCTGGCACTGGCTGTATCGGACACAGGGCAAGCTTCCAGCAGCTTCTCACAGAAGCCACCCTGGCAGATCCCTGCTACCAAAACCCTGTCACGCAAACCCAATACAGGGGGACAGGCAGGCACCTGTCGCAGAGCTGATGGATATATTTGCAAAGGAAGGTATTGCTCCTGCCTTGGCTCATCCATAGTATATACTCACTTCTGATACTGACTTCTGTTTCACCTCTTTTTTGATGCTGATACGTGTAGTTTGGACAAATTTGCAGCCCACAGATTTCAGAGTGAGAGTGAACCTTGGACAAATAGGGATGACACAGTCCTTTTAAGCAGCTCTGATTTATTAGACTAATCTACCCCAGTTGCATCCACCTTCCTCTCATTTCTACAATTCCTTCTTCCTATGTCTGTGGCAATGGAAACTTTGGAGAACAGCAGAAGTGGCCGCCCAGGGCACCTCTTCTTCAAGCCACGTGCAGCCTTAGAATTTCCCCAGAGAGGGGGAAAAAAGAAAATTCCTTTGCACGTGTCAAAGTCAGTTGTTCAGATACTACAAGTTCTGACATAATTTCAACAATGTGCAGGATATTACTTGATATTAATGTTCTTCCCAGAAGATTATAAAAGCAATAGGTGTATTCAATTAGGAAAGCAAAAGAGAATCAGCAGGCAAGATTTCTCTCCAGTTTAATCTTCCTTCTAAAACGTAGGAGATGTTGATTTGTTATCCACCTACAAAAATGAAAATAAGCTTAGCAACATTTAAGGTATAGCCCTGTTACTGGGTCATAAGTATACTCAGATTTGGACATTCCAGACTGAATCTTCAGTCTGCCTTTGACAGAAGGAAAATTTTGCTTGGGAGCAAGAAGTACTTGAAGACAGTACAAGATCACTGAAATGAACGGGAATCTTTCTGATCAAGGTCAGAGTGCAGAATGGCTGGTGGAGCCGTGCTCTGCAGGTTTGACAGCTGTAATTTGTTTTTAGTTGAAAGAGATTGTCAAGGCACGTATTAGCTAGTAGAAGTACCAGCTAGGAGAGCTAGACAACAGGGAGCGTAACTACTGCAGATTCCAGACTGCTCTAATGCCTCTTGTAAGCAAAACCCGACCTCTCTTCTGAGCGGGTCTGGAAAAAACCAGCCTGTGCAAACCGCGTGACAAAAATCAAAGCAGTCACGCAGAGGCACAGATTGTCAGATGCTATATACATTAAAACCAAACAAAAAAGAACAGACTGATGTAAGAAGCACGTTGAATTCCTTGATTCCGTAAAACAGAAAGATACTTGACCTTATGGAATTATAAAGGCATGTGTTTAATGATGGTTGGTACTTCTTAGTTGATTAGTTTATCACCATGAGAAATACATTTTTCAAGTAAAGAAATGCCAGTTTTATGATGAATGTAATTTCAACAATTTTCAGGGCTCTGATCACATGATAATGACTTATAAAAGCTTGAGTGTAATTTCAATTAAAGATGTGCAGGTGGTAAGAAATCTGCATATTAAAATAACACATTCTTTAAAAATATATTATTTTGAACTTCTTTAGACGATATTTTCTGTTTTCTCATTATCATGAGATGTTTATCCTTTGTCCGTCTTTCCTATGTATTGTTGTAGCTTCACGTACGAAGTGTTTTACTGTACACTATAGAAGGGAAATTGGTGATGTAGAACCTGTTTCTAAACAGGTTAAAAAAACCCTATAGAAAGCCTTATTTGTGGTGGATAAGCATGCTCGTGTTAGATTCATCTGACTTGTTTTCCATTCTGTTTGCTAATAGCCTCTGTGGTATTGCAGAGATAAAACAGCAAAAGTGCTTTGTTTTGAAGGAATACAATAGCTGGCTAGCAAATAATAAACAGAAAATAAAAAGGATAATTTTTTAGTGGTGAAAAAAAAAAATTTCAACATTTCTTTAGACATCAGCCTGGGAGGAATGGCATTATCAAAGAGTTTCTCATAGCTGAAGGGAACCTCCTCCTTAGAAACACACAGCAGGATGGGCTCATGAAAATATTTGCACTTGTTGAGCAGAAAGCTGGTTTTCCACAGGTAAAAAAGATTGCATGATACAGCAATTGGATTTTTCCAAAAAGAAGAGATGCAGACGGGACTGGTAACCTATTCCTCTAGTGGCTGGAAATTTTCTCACAGTGCGGGAGCCACTGGGGCAGTGTAATTAAATATTGAGGTGCCAGGTGTAAAGTCCAGATCAAAAATAAACACGTAGGTACAGACTTTTCTTTCTCTATGTGACTGAAATCCTAAAAGTGAATGGGATTCAGACAGACGCCTGCAGTGAGGCTCAGTTCCACACGTGGGTGCTGGGACTGTTGCTTTCCAGAAGCTGTAGAAGGAGCCAAGTCTGGCAGCCGTGGATTACAGGAAGTCTTAACTACCTTCTCAGTAGTCCTGAGCCCTGGACGCTGTAGTCTGCACCCAGGCTCTTGTCAGGGCATAGGAGGAGTGCCAAGTATTATAACGGGGAGCGCTTTTACATCATTAATGCAGCAAGAACTGGGTAACAGTGCCAAAAAAGAGTAAAGCAGGACAATAAATCGGTGTAATTAACAATAAAAAAAATGGAGGCATATAATGGCACATTAAAGAAAAAGTGATTAAAACAATGGAACATTTCCCATGTTTAGCCAGCATGACTGTTGCCAAACAGAAACATTGAAGACTTGAACCCAGAGTAGGAAACACGATCTTAAAAGTAATGTTATTTTCTCTCTTCTGGTGTTTTAGGGAAAAAAAACATTTTCTGTAGAGAAATTCATCACAGCCCTTGAAGGTTAAGTCCTGTTTAAATAGATCTTTAGCTTTTCCAATGAAGTTAATGTTTAAACAACTTAAATGATATAAGAGGACAGGTGTTTATATTTGGAAAGTAACATGGTTTTTATCCTGATTTATAAACTAATTTTAAGTTGGGTTGTTCTACACATTACTCATTTTCACATATTTCTTTATGCAAATCATAGAGCCACTGTGCAATACTTGCTATGCAGTGGAACTCAACAAATTACATTCTCTTGGCTCAAAGAGGAGAAGAAAAGGCTGACCTCATCGGCTTTAGCTCACTGAGCCCAAACTTTGCATGAAAGAGATGAATAAAATGCTTTAGAGTTGAATTAGCTGTGTTAATGCTCTATTAGAAGAAACTATGAAAAGTCAAGGGCAATGACAGAAAACTTAAGCTCGATGAAGGAAAACAAGCTTTCAGCATGCAAGCAGAGCAAAAACCAGCAGTACTCAATCCTGGAGAAATGTCATGATAAATAGAAGGGAGCACAGGCAGAGATTTTAAACCACCAGTTTCCAGACCCTGCATGGTCTGGAACAGGTTCAGGATCAAAAGATGAGCTGAGCAATATGTAGGTGCAACAGGCAATTCTGTAACGTTGTGATGCAACCTGTGCTAGGGATAGTCTGAAGTGACAAAGATGCCCCTTAAACAGCCATTCTGACTTTGAGCAATTCTTCATTTCTTCTCAGAAGTCAGAACTCTACTAACTTTTAAACTCAACTTCCTCATTCTGTGCCTTTTCCCTACTTTGAGTAGTAAGAATTTAGAGTGGTCTCCTAAAAAGACACTAATATACATGAAAGGTTGCAACTGGATAATTGTCCGTTCATCTTTCACACGCTGTCACAAAAATCCATTGGAATTTTAGCAACTCTTGTTTTGAGAAGATATTGTCGGGCTCTTAGAGAAAATCAGAATCTTAAAATTGCTAGCTTGCACATCTAATCACAGCTGCCTTTCCTTCCTAAAAATTCAAAACATTACAGATAGCTCTGCGTATTTGCTATATGCAATGAAGTTCAACATAGTTAAACTAGAGATGTAATGTAAGCATTAATTCAAATGGCATCATTAGCCTCACCCACGTTATCCAATATACTTTGGTTGTCATGGATATGTTCACCAAAACCTGATGTTTATAGGGAACAAATTTGGTGGTGAAGTTTGCACGGCATGTAGTGGTGTTCCTGTAGACTGTGGGTAGCATGGAGGGGAAAAATCCCCCAACAATAACAACTTAAAACCAATCCACAACTTTCAACCAATTTAAAGGAGTTAGATAGTAGTGCAGGGAATTTATACACAAATGCAAAGAAAATAATAGATTAAGCATGTGGAGAGTATTTCAAGAGCTAGTAAAAAACATAGACTTTTCATTGCATTTTTAGATCAGACTTGTTTCAGATAACTCGGATGTAGAGTGCAAAAAGCTGAACACTACCACTTGTGTTCCATGAGTTTTATAATGCTCATGCGGAATGAGGATAACAAGTGTTAAACACCTTTTGAGGCTGATTAAACACAGAAGCAAAGCTGAGGAGTTGATGACTGCAAAACCCATTCATTGCAAATATATGCTATTACAACCATTAGATTACTAGATTAAAAAAAAAAAAATCAAAATAAATTCTGATCTGTATCTGGGCTGCCAATTTTTTTTTTTTTCCTTTGCTACTTATTTTCCATTTGTAATACCATGGATTAAGGAGCTTAAAGATACGTGTTTTAAGAAGGGTTAGTAAGCAGGCTGGGTACAACTTAAACTTTTCAAATGGAACTCAAGCATTACATAGTCCACACGCAATATTTTTTTAAAAGGGGAATAAAGTAGTAAGTGGTAACTCCATGCTTCAAAAATGTAAGTCCCCAAAAGTCAAGAGATTTCTCCTGGATAGATCTGAAACAATGTGACTAGACTTGTTTGGCCAAATACCTCCTCTCTCTCTCTCTCTCTTTTTTTTTTTTTTTTTTAAATACATACGCTGAAGAGGAAGAAAACACAGGGAAATATCATCACTTTTTCTAGCTTCAGTATCACAGATACATTTCTAGTGTATATACTTGATTGCTTCCTAGATAAATGGGAATTAACATTCAGACCTAGAGTTCCAGTTCACTGTGTCCCCATCAAACAAAAACAGGCAGGCAGGCAGCAAGCAGAGATGTCTGCAGGTATTTCCATTAAAAAATGCCAAGGGCAGAGATAAGGAGATAAGACTGAAGGACAGTGGTAGAATTGGTTTTATACTGAAAATCTGATAGGTAGGATAGAAAAAAAAAACAAACAGCCTTTAGTTATGGAAATACTTCTGCAAAACATTCAGTAAGGAATAATCTACCTTCTCTCTGTTAGCACTGCATGAACAAAGAAAACTTCCTACTCTACTGTCTAGTAAAGTCCAAATTATGTCATGCCGTGCTAACGTTTCCTTTTGGTTATGTAAGCTTTTGATAGATACAGAACTCTGTAGGATTTATATGAAAATTCCTGCTTACAAGGATTTTTTTCTTGTACTCTGCTGACAACTTTTCTGAGAAGTGTTTTTAAGCAAGCAACAAAATTGAATGGTAAGTGCTGCCATTCGTAACTGGTGGCAAACTCGATATTTACAGGAGTAGATAATTTAGCGCAGTGGATACGTATAGCAACAAAACCAGTTCCTTCTTACATTTTGTATCTAATTTTTCTTTGAAGTCCAGGTTGTATGCTGGTCGTGCCCTGATACCTGCGTTGCCTTCATTTGGCCTTTGTCCACTTGAATTCTTATCTTGAACTTTTGTGACATTAGGATATTTTGATTGAAATAAAGTTGACAAGATTGTGGCCTGTGTATAAAACATTGTTGTATGATATTTTACCAATATTCTTTCAGCTCGCTGTGTATGAGCGCTTGTTTTAGAGGTGGTGGTTGAAACACAGCCTGTTAGGAAAAAAAAAGTGAGATTTGAAACTGCACTTTGTCTTAAATCTGTTCATAGTGGTGACAGAGTCCTGGCTTGAGGGTCTGGGCTCCGTGAAGGATGTTGGAGGTGGTACCATGTTGGATAGCCGCGTCCGTTTTCTGGTTCCCCTAATGTAGCAGACCATGAGTACACCATCCATAGGTTTTTCATTTGTTTTTAGGCAACAGAAACATAATTCGCAGAACTATAATGTAAGCCTATTGTTTAGTTCGTATGGAATTCACAGGTTTTTAGCTGAGTGCAATTTGCTTATAAAGCATGACCCGTGCGTCATTACAATTTACAGTCTAATTTCTTCAGGTTACTGTGGCAAAGAAAATATATATAGTGTTTAAATGGGCAGTTAGATATTCCTAGTGGGGCAGATTAAGATGCTAAAGTGAAATCTAAAGAAGAGGATTCTGCTGAAATTGATAAACAGGTTACGTTTTCCAAATCTCTCTTATTCCAATATTTACTTACTAAACAAAGTATTTATGCTCCTGAATCTCTTAATCTTACCCCTTACAGGAATAGTAACTCTGCTAGGAATGAGAGAGTGCTGCGAGGCAGTTGGAGCACGGCTCTTCTCTGGGGAGGGCAATGCGACCTGTTGGCAAGAGAAGTCTGTTCATTAGTTTGCGTCTGCCTTCGTTGTCAAAGCGAGGTATTTGGAACTTTGGTTCCCTCTTCTCTGTTTTGTCTTAGCTCCGATATTTTAGCATGATGAAACCGCCGGTGCATTGCTCCTGTTCCACCAGAACCTGGGAATGGGAATGCTGATGGTGTTCAGGGCATTGCTTTCCTGAATGCGCGTTCACCTGACACGCCTCCGCACGCTGGAGTCCGGCCACTCTCTGTAGACTGGCTCGCGGAATAACTTCCATTGTATTGTAAATGATCATCTTCCTAGCTCAGTCTGAAGCGCTTCACGCTTCATCACTGTAATATGGTTCTGGATAAGCTGTTGCAAGGTTTCCTGTGTTTGTGAAGGCCTAGAGTATCCACAAGAGGAAATACTGTTTTGATTGAAAACAATTGCACGCACCAGGAGAGCTGTAACTAAACACTAAGGAAACTGTAAACGTTTTGCAGTATAATCTCATGACGCTTGGAAAGACTGTGTCCTTAGGCACAACTGCTGTTGCTATCGTGAAAGTGGAGCAGCTACTGACTACCAAGCTCAGTAAGGAGCTCGGAATTAACCTGAATAACAATAGTGCATCTGATTTGGTCTCTTGAGAAGAGTTTGTGTCTGTAATTGTAATGCACGTGATTGCTTGGACACATTAACAGATTCAGGTTTCTACAAATTTAAAAAAAAAAAAAAACCAAACTAATTTTGGTTCTAGTAGAGGGTAATACAATTCTTTTTGGCATATTTATTCTGACCTGGCTTCAGCAAAGAATATACTTATTAAGATAATTTTTATTGTTATGTAAATTAATTTGCATTAACATTTCTGTCAAAAGTAAGCATGTGTTTAGAGATTGTCAATTTGGCTCACTTAATGTTGAAGAGTCATAGAATGCCTTTCTCCTCCCTCCTATGTGGAATTTCTCTATGTTCAGGGTGTGTGTGTGGGACGTATAAAGTCGGGCTATTGACTTGTTGCCCAGGAATTTGTGAGAAAAGTATATTCTGTAGTTTTAGAACTTTCCTGAGGTGATTTTTTTTTTTACTGGTCATTTTTGAATTTGGAAGCAGAGCAAGTTTGGTGGTAATTGCACCTAATGCTGGCTTGGGAACTGGAGTGTATGCGTTTTGCACGCTTCAGCGATCTTCTCCCATCTTAAAAACAAGAACGTTAGCTGTCATAATGCTGTTCTTTAAAACATATGTAAACAAGAATTAAGATACAAAGCAGTAAATTGTTTGCCCAGTGGAACAGCATTGAGTGAGAGAGAATGTGCATTGTAATTGTTGATTTCTTCTCACTGTGGTTAAAGGATAGGGTTTTTTAAGTGTGTTTTTGTCAGCATAGTCTGATTAGTATATTGGGGTTTTCTGTCTTCTGGAAATGGTCTTTGCAGGGACCAACTTAATCCCTAATTGGATATTTGTTAACATTGAAAAAGATACAGTCTGGTACCATTCAATATGATGATTATTCATACATAAATTTATAAGATGTTATCATTGTAATATTTAAGCGCTGCATAGATAATTAAAATGTTTATTCTGGAGTAGGAAAGCGGTTTCTATTTCAGATCACATTGTTACATTAAGCCACGAGGAAAAAAATAATACCAGTGCTCGTGGAATATTAGGACTACAAGCAATGTCTCTGAATAATATATCTACACAAAATACACTGTTAATCAGTGCGCTGTTTTCTGCCCAGAGACAGCTAAATTTGTGCAGCAAACAGCTTTGGCTCTTCAAAGTTTTTAAAAGGTGGAGACAATGATCATACTATGGTAGAAAAAGAGAGCTGAAGAAGACCTAAAGAAGTCATCTCGTCCGTACTTTCTCCCAGGGTAGATTCAGCTGTATGTAAATTTCTGTTAAGAATTTTTATTCTTGGAGGCCTCTACCGGTAGCATTCTCTTCCAGTTTTTAACTGAGTGCCTTTAAGAACTAAGTTCTAATGACCAAATTAAATTTTCCTCCTTTCAATTTTATTCCTCCGCTCCTCCCCATTGGGTAGGTTAGATGGACATATTTCTTGGGTGAGTATTCATTCTCATTCCTGCAATCTAGGTGGTTGAAGACTGTTACCATGTCATCCTACAGGATTTTTTTAGACGCCTGATGCATCCTTTCTAGAAATTTGTCTGGAAGTTTTTATGATGATTTTTTTTAGAAAGTTAATACTGTGAATACATACAACTTTTACAGATACTCTAAATGTATTATTTCATATGATTTTTTATGTATGTAATACTTTATTCCCACTTTTTTCCATTTCCATTCTGTGAAGTCAATAATGATGTAATTATAAACAGATTTAACGAATGAGAGCCAAGTATAAAATGACTGTTAAAATGTTTCTAGTATACATGCTGTGCTTCTTGACTGTAGCTATGCTGACTGTAGCCAGCTGTGCTGGCTGTGACAAAGTCATGGTTCTGTGTTGTCGCCTTTGTCATGTTTCTTGATGTTTTGCAGTGTGTGTGTGTGTGTGTCGGAGTTCACTGTTGTTCCAGACAGCCCCTCTTTTCCTTTCCTGCAGAACATGGTTGTCAAAAATGTTTGTTAATTCTCTTAAAAACCTGATATTAGTCCCATTAGAGAGATATATATTCTAAGCAGAATTGAACCAGTTTCCATCCTGCTTAGAATCACATATTGCCCCTATTTGTCTTAAGAAGACTGAAAAGAAAGCTAGAATATAGCTTTTTTTCTTTTTTTTTTTTCTCTCCCAAGACTGTTTGTCCACATTAAACATCACAACTTTTCATGGAAAGCATCTTGCAGAAGAGTGTACACTAAAAAAAAAAAATACATTGAGCCTTCGGAAAGACAGGATGTATAAAATCCCCTCTGGAATTCCCCCTCAAAGTAGAATCTGTAAGTTTCATGCTTTATTTTGATTTTATTTATAGTTACTTTCCGAAGTAAATTGCCATTTTATTTTATTAGCTTTGCTGACTTCAAATTTTAGCCATTGGATTGAGTTATGCAGTCGCATCCTAGATTAAAGGAATGTTTCTGTTGTATATAAAGATTGGGGAGGGTGGGGGCCTATTTACAGAAAATATCTGTTCAGTTTGGTGAGGAGGATTAGTTTGGTGGGTGGGGAGCATTGGTTTGTAACTGAGCTACTGCCCGAGGGAAAAGCAAAAGCAAACAGAAGACATTTATGCACTTTCATCCACATGTTTTCAGCCTTGTTCTGGAATCACGATCTCAAGTTTAAACAAGATGACTCTAGAGAGAAGAGCATAAAGAGGCGCGTCTTGAGCAACAACACCTTGTAGCTGGGGGCTACCATGATTTGTATCCTCTCTAAATTCACACAACAGGGAGATCCTGTAACGTGCATTCATCGGTGGGTTGCGTATTACAGTAGAGGTTTCTAAGGTTTGGTAACATTACAGGTAAAGAGTTACAGATTTTTATATAAGGATTATGTAAGTAATAGCATAAAAAAGGAGAAGAATGTGGATAGGGCTTATGGTGAGAGGAAACCCAGGATGTGGTTTTGACTCCCGTTTTAAAAAAACAAACAAACAAAAAAACCCAAATTACATTCATGCCAGGATGTGGTTTTGACTCCCGTTTTAAAAAAAAAAAACCAAAACCAAACTACATTCATGCCATTTTTCTTCTTTTGTTGCTCATCTTTTAATTTATGAGCAGAGATCAAAGTTTTGATCTGTAAAGATCTGTTTCTTTTGTACTGAATTTAATGCATCATCAGAGCACAATATGTTTACCCATTCTAAGGAACAATTGCTTTATTTAATCCTTTTGACCCTATCACACAGCAGTTCTCAAATTGTGACTGTGGCTTCCCTGGGAAGGCTGTCAGCGCTGCCAAGTGAGATGCACGCAGACTCGAGGAGCGTCAACAGTAAGTCTCCTTTGTTGATTTTCTTAAGACTTAGTGCAAGCATAACTTCGTAATGAAGATACAATCATGAATAGAAAATGGGAATCTTGAAAAGTTCAAACTTGTATAACTTTACCTATCTTAGAAACTTTGTCTTGATCTGTTCTTCAGTTTTTATGTCCCTAAGGATCTGCCTGAGTCCCTTCCTAAGGTTGCTGTTCTCCCCATGTTTCTTTTCAATGTTTGCCATACTTTAAGTCTTTTGTACTGTTCTGATTAATGGTTCCATGCCAATGGCTCACTGCCTTCTTCAACTCTTCTATTACAGTAGAAACTTCCCCATGTAACTGTGGAAGGAATTTGGTAGACACTTGAAAAAAAATTAAGGAGCAGATTCATCAAATCCCTGGTTTCTGGCTTGTCTAGAGAGCTTGGAAATGTATGCATCATCTCAGATTATTCATCATGCAATGTCAGCGTCTAGGAGATGGGTGTGAAATACACTGATACGCTCATGGAGGGGTTCTTACCAAAGTGACAGTAAAAGTTAAGTACACAGGGGTACCAAAATTGTGCTGCTGTCTCTTAAGTGCTCGGGTAATTCATGGGGATGGACGCAGGTAGGCAAGCAGGCAATATGCATAATACACAGGATATGAAGAAGAGATTTAGTGCTTTTAAATTATATTTATCAAAAGCAATACAGGATCCTCCATCTGTCTCCTACCCAGTTATTTAGGGATGTGTGTGTCATTAAATATTTAAGTCTGGTAAAGCGAACGTGCTCCCTAAACTATACTGTGTTCAGTAGGTTTGGCTAGATTGGAGCATTTCCACTTATTTTGTTTCTTTTCATTGTTGTGTTGCTTTTTTTCCACAGCGTAATCAAGCTTAAGTGTAATTTTGTATTATACTAGTGCTTTTATCTCTTCTCTTATGGACTTACTAAAGCTCTTGGACTATAAAGGAGTTTTTAGTGCTAGTGCAGTATATTGCTAATTAGTATATTGTCATCTCTGAATAGAGAAGTGCTTTTAGTTTTGGCTCTTGATAATAGTCAAATGATATATGGGTATGGCCTCTGATTAATGCCACTCAGTTTTTCAGTATATCCCTAAAAGCCTGGGTGAAGCTATATTTACATGTGAATAATTACCACCATTTCAAGTATTCAAAAGGATATTGATACTTCCTTTTGAATTTAGTCAGTAGGCAACATTAGATGTAGATTCCGTGAGAAACTGGCGATTGATGTTTCTTAGAAAAAAAAAAAAAAATCTTAAGTGTGTATAAGGAATAAAAAGGCTTGTTTTCCTTAACACCAGGACTTGACTTCTAGACGAGATTTAAATGACAGCTCCTTTCTCAGTTTTCTGAATGCCATGCTTCCAGGTCTTGACTCCTCTAATTGTCTCAAACACAGAGGCAGGGGGTTGTGCCAACTGTGGTTCTAGCTTAGGTATTTGTTAAGCCAATACCTGGAAAACTCTGCGGCTCTCGTGTGTGTGCTGCCCAGGCTTGTCGGGCTGGTCCTTCTGCTTGTAAGGGCCTTCAACTGCTTTCCCACTTTACTTGGATGGGAGAATTGCTGAGGGTGATATTCCATTTCCATGATCTAACCCAGACCATAAATAAAAAGAAAAGGAGTTTTTTAGTGCTATTTTCCACCTGTAAATAGAATTAAATATTCAATAACAGGATCGAAAAATTACCAGATCCTGTTTTATTTCTGGATTGGCTTTTATTTCATGTCAGCTGTCAAGGAAAACCTTTCCTACTGCCGTACTCGGTGCAATGTTTTGCCTTGAGAGTTGGAATGAATAACAAAAAGATACTCCATAAATCTATCAGCAATGTAGGTAAAGTACCCATGGTTTGCACTGGTTTTGTGTGTATTGCTTCTTATAAATTTCTGCTAAAGTACCTCTTGTGGCCTGAAAAATGCAATCTGTGCTCTCTGAAGTATCTTACATAAAAGTTCAAACTACTAATGTAAAGCATTTCAACATGGTTAGCAAGGAGCCTTCCAGAGTTCTTCCAATTCTTCTTCCAGTCAAGCTGTTCATGCTTCCTCTGCAAAGTGGTACAAATAAAATTATACTGTGGGTTTTTTTCCATTGGAACAGTAAAAAAAAAAAAAAAATTAATTATTCAAGCTATAGTTTGTGCTACCTATTTCTCTTCTCTGAAATGGGGCTGCAAAAGTAGTCAGAAATTTTAGTCTGTCATTCAGACAAACTGTCTTAATAAAAAGACGTTTTTAGGGATGATTGCAGTTCATCAGAGGAATAGTCTTCATGAGTAAATACATATGCACACTTATATGTACACATTCACATATTCTAAGTGTATGGTGCTCCAATTAAAAGTGAACTAGGAGTGAAAGAAGGGAATAAAAATCACAGAATGTGGTGTTGCTGCATTTAGAAGAGGATTGTGAAAATGAAAACCTGAACAAAGTAAGTAATTTCTTACATAATTTTTCCATTAACCAATGTAGACAGTTATTAAATCTCCCAATAACCTAAAAAATGAGAGCAGCTTAATGCGTCTTCTGTTCATTCTTGTAAAAGAAACATTTATTTTCTATACTCTTTTGGAAAGGTAATTAGACATAATAATCCATCATTCAAGTGCATATTTATTGTCTTCTGTTGAGCAACATGGCGTTCTGCCAGTGCCTCCTGCAAATACAGTACTGGACTTTTAACAGTCTTAATACCTATTGCATAAGGTATAGTTCATATTCTTCCATCAGTTCTGGGGTATGAAGAAAATTCTTGTACAATAAGGAGGTGAACAATAACGAGGTTAACACATAGGTTGCATTGTGAATTGAAGTGACTTTGGTTGACAGTGGTCAGGAGATCTGCAGATAGTTTTCCACTGGCTCAACTGATCCATCGTGTTTATTGACCAACTGTGTATACTGTCTGTGAGCTGGAAATTATGACTTCAACTTCTGGAAGAATCCTGGATCCCTTATTGATTGAGTGAAGACTTTGTTTTGTAGGCTCAATTTATAATTTTATGTTTTGCAGGCAGTAAAAGACTCATAAAAAGCCTTTTGTGGTCTAGCCACGAGAGGACAAAAAGCCATAGTGGTATCAATGTGGGTTACAGAGGAACTAAGGTTTAGTTGGAGGACTTGTGATTATGGTTTTTGAAGAGTAATTACTTGAACTAGCCTATTTGATTCTGCTGATGAATTTGTGCTTTGATATTATGGATGTTAATATCCCTTAGCTCTCTGTGGAAGTGACCTAAAATAATTCTGGTCCCTTTTAATGACTATGACTTCATCAAGCTATTGTGCTCCCTAGAAATTGCAACTATCAACCTCAAAGAAGCAACTCTGAAAAGAGCGTTTTTTTCCTGCAACCAGTCATGGGTTTCAGTGCCAAAGAGATGAGAATAGGCATAGCTATCACTGCTTTTAGGCAGAAGTGCAAAATGCCTGATATGAGTCATCTTTCTTGCAGTTAACAAAGGATAGGAGAGAAAAGGGAAAGGAAGAGAGAGAAACAAAAAACTAAAATATAATCTGTGCATGGAGAAAGTGATTTGCTTTCTTTTTATTTTCAAAGCATTATCACAGTCACAGGCTCTGCTATTTGAACTGAGATAAAATGCAGAGCCTATTTAGTTAACTTCAGTGGATTTTAATTTTCATATCCGATCTCAATAGTAGAGACCAAAATTTTATCAAAATGGCTTTTTGTAAGAAGATTAATCCTACACTTTAATTTCCAGTAGGCTTAACCTATGTATTGAGATTTTAAAAATTTCATCTTTCTTTACTCTGGGCAAAACAATGTCCACTACCTACCACTTAAATGCCTGCTTATTCGGTAAAAAGTTCTTTATCTTAGTTGACTCAGCGCTGAACTTCTGTCCTCACTACAAAAGTGCGTGTACTGTTAACGTGTAAATATTCTTCCCAGGTGTCAGTGGAGATACTGGAAGTGCGCTCCGGCAGGTCATGCAAATTTTCCTCTCTGGGTTATGAAAGCCTGATGCAGAGTAGCTTGCATAAATGGTACAGAGTGCGTCAGAACTGCAGGAGGATACTAATAAAAGGCTGCAAAAATTATAAGGTACCACTGTACCAAAACTTGCCTTCTGACTTCGGAATCTCCTTAGCAGATGATGAATTGGAAGAAATGCTTAATAACAATACAAACTTGAAAAAAAAACCAAACCAACCAACACCTCTGCACTGTGACTGGCAACTTATCCCTTGGTTTTGATGGGCTTATCTGGTTTCTCCTAGAGCTTCTTCTATAAGAAAGCATCTTGCTCTGAAAATCTGAACTGGCCTGCTCGAAATTCCCCCCCCCCCCCAGCTTTGGTTGTCATTAAAATTGTACATACAATGAGTATGAGGAGGAGAGTTTGCATTTGAGGGTGGGGTGTTTGCTCTTGTTCCTTTGCCAGCTTGGTAGTGCTCACTCAACTGTGATATGGACGAGGGGAGGAGAACAGGTGCGTTTTCTGCATTTTCCATGCACAGCTGAATTTGCTTTTCCCTCTAATCATGCCTCTCTTTTCAGTCTTTTAATGGCATCGATATATTCATATTTATTTATTGCATTTTAAATGACTGTGAACAGAAACTTGATGGCTTTTATGTTGTACTATGGGGTTGGCTGAGATTTACCTCTATTATCCTGCTAGTATAACTGGCCATTTGTATCTTTTGCATTCTTATTCTTCATTAATTGTAAAGACAAGCTAGGAGAGGCTATTAGGCAAGCTAGGCTTACGGAGAATACAGTGTCAATGACAGAATGGTTCTAAACATCTATCAGTAAGAAAGGCAAAAAGTAGGAAATATTTAGAAGCCTGGATGTCAAAAAGGGCAAATCCGGTGACAAAATGAATGCAATTTGAAGATAAATAAGGTAAATACAGATTTTAGTTGCATTATTATGCTATATAATCTTCTGTCATACCTCTTGGTGGTTGCTTGGTTAATGAATGGGACAGAGGCAGTTTTCATATTAAGGTATCAGCTATGCACAAATATTTTTCAGCACTTTTTTTTTTGTTCTCAGATGGCAGAGGTGGCCCGTCTTAGAGCATGTTTACTGGATAAACATTCCCTTCAAGGTATTTAAAATAATGAAAAAAAAAAAAAAAAAACCCAAACTTTGAAACATTTGCCAAAGTACACAACTATCTGGGATCGCTAATTTGCATGTAAGATGTAGGCACAGCATTTTTGCAAGGCATTTAATTTAACTTTTGAAGAACTATTATTGTGATGTTACTCTGGATTGCTAAGGATGCATGTTTAATTTAAAAAAAAAAAAAAAGGAAAGAAAAAGAACAGTGATGCTTCTTCTCAATATGAAGGGTCAGATTCTTAAACCTTTCCATCTGTGCGGTCCTGGCTGCTGGCTGGGGTTAAACCACGACACGAGCTCAGTTTTCATGACACCGTTTGGAAGAACCCTCTTCCAAAGAAAAAGACGAAGGCAGCAAGGACGGTCAGAGCTGTGATTAGAGCTGATATACAAGGAAAGCCTAAAGACTTCAGGCACTCTGAGTTTGGAAAGGGTGTGTCTAAGAAGCAGAGTGATAGAGGCATGTTAGATTACAAAGGCCACAGAGGTGATGACTAGGAAGACAGTTTGCTGGTTTTTAGCATTTTAGAAGACAACCATTTTACCCGGTGAAATTGTGTACAATGTTTGTTTGATGGTCACTCAATATTTAAGCAAAACTTCTGTATTCTCTAATTCAACACTGGTGCTGCAGGCAAAACATATTTAGAGTCTTTCTCTAGGAAATTAAAAAACTAGAGGCCCGATACCACCCTTACTGTGTTTGTATGTGCGTGTAGCTGTCTTAAAGAATATTTATCAAAATTCTAGCTGGTGGAGTCACAAAACAAAGCCAAAGGAAAGGCATTCTGAATCCAAATCACTGCTTGTTCTGGAGACTTCTTCCTGTTTTTCTGTCTGTTTAATCCTGCAATAAAAATCTGTTCATCCTTCATGCCCACCACCAATTCCTGATCTAGAGAGATGTTTACATTTTTTTTTTTTTTTTTTTTTTCCCCACTGGTAATTTGAGCTGTAGCACAGCATAAGTTTCAAAATGGACAGAACTCAATTAGGAAAAATATCTTTATTCATGATTTACCAATAATAAGTATTCTTTTTTTCCTTAAATTTCCACTGCAAAATCTCACTGGCCTTGTACGGTTTACATGGGCGAGACTTGAAGGCATCATTTGGCACTTAATTGGACTGTGTGTTTGGGAACACATTTCCTGTAATGCACTTAACATGCTTTAAATCTAGTTTCACTGAGGCACCTTTGGGACTTTATGAAGAATAACAGGGATGTCTGAAAGCAGATTTGTTAATTTCTGTGTGCAACTGAGGTGGAATTAAACGACAAAGCAATTTAAAAGTGCTTGCTATTGTAAAGAGTAAAGTTTTCTTTTCAGTTTTAAATATTTCGATACGCACACGTTTGTTCTCAGCAGTGCAGTAGAGCTTTAATTACTTTGAATAAAAATACCTGCAATCAGAGTTTGGTTCCAGTGCAGCAGAGTTTGAACGCAGTGGAAAAAGCATGTTTATAAATCTCTACCTGATTCCATATAAGCTTTATTCATTGTTAATGCCAGGTTTGCCTGATGCTTCCATGTGTGAAAATCTCTGGGGTTTTTTTTTATTGCTGTTGCCTTGTGTAAAAGAGATGTACCCTTATATTGCAACAGGGTTTCTCAGGGAGCTGAGCTGTGTGGTATGACATACAACAGTCCTATGATAATTATTTAACATCTTTATTGCACTATTGATTAGGAGTTAACTAGGTCAGGCCCTATTGTACTAGGCACTGTAGAAGCATATAAAGCATGACAGCCCTTGCCTCGAAGAGCCTATAGTCTAAAAGGCAGCACGTACCAAGTGGATAATGGAGATAAGGAGTGAGAGGAGGTGGAGAAAATACAAAATAAATGACTGTGTGAAATTCCTAGCTCTTTAGAGATCTTTTCGTCAAAAAATAAACAGAAAAGTGTTTCACGTGCTTGTTCTAAGTGTAGAGAGGACGATTTGGTTGTCTGGTCTGACCTCATATTTGAAACATGTCGTAGAATTTTCCTTCTTAACTCCTACATCAAGCCCATGACATCTGTCCCCGCAAGAATCTTTTTTTATTTAAAAAAAGACCACAAGCTATTAAAAAAAAAAAAAAAAGTGTAAATAACTTAAATTCTTCCTGGGACAGGACTGTTTTTCACAGACGCTTCTCTTGCTGCACTTTTCAATCTGGAGTGTTCCTTCTTATTCTAACAATAAGCCAGGCAGAGACGTGATGTACGCAAGGGTACTAGTGAATGCTGTGATAATTCGAAATGCTGGTATACGATGAGTTATGAACGTTGATACTTATGTTCTCCATGTAGGACTTTGCATTAAAGAAATTTCCTGATTGAAAAATCAATTGCAGAAGAAATCAAAAATTATAGAAGTTTTCTTTGTATTTATTTGTGAAAAAGAGTTTGTGAAATTGTTTTGGATTTGAGATCTCAGTTCAGCTTAAGTAGCTTCCTTTCTCTTGAGTTTTTGTGTGTTTGCTATGGAAAACAGACACTAGACAGATCTAAATAAACCGAGAATGATGTGCTGGCCAGGAGGGGGAAGTAAATGTGTCATAATGGTGTAGTTAGAACTGATTTAGTCCCGACAATATAAAAAAGGGAAATATGTACTCCATAGTGGTCATTACAGAAGCAATAATCTCGCAGCAGTGGAATTTGGGGTAGGCTATCTGATCATTTTCTGTTCCCTCTGAAACCAAAATAGTAACACCCTGATGAATGTTGTAGTCTGCAGTCCGTATGTGATTCTGCGCCTTTGCCAACTTGTTTTCTGGTTTTACTACCTATTTTTCCCTCTTGACAGCTTTTTTTGAATCCCTGCAAAAGTTAAAATGAAATTGTGGATTTAGACAAAAAATTTCAACACGTTTACAATCAGAAAGTGTCTTTCACAGAAAATGGACAGAAAACTTTCAGAATGTTTTATCTCAAAGAGGATTTTGTTAGATAAGGAATAGAGGGTTTTATTTTGACTTTCATTTGCATTCTTGCTCTTTTGTTCAGGACTAAGGGAAATGTCCAAGCCGGATGAATTTCTTGGTTGCAAGAAATGTTGAGGATTGATCAGCTCGAAGAACGTTAACAAAATTAAAGTGACATCCAGGGTACAAATGGACAACAACAAAACTTCACTTGAGGGGTTTTTTTCATGGCTTTTATTTATTTTACTCTATGATATTCTGTCCAGAACGTAATATATGGACTCTCTTTTGAAAGTGCTTTGGGAAGAAAGACTCCACTGCACAAATAGAAACATTGATACAGTACGGCTTTGAATATATTTTCTATTTTTCTTATGTGAACTGAAATTTACAATACAGGAGAAAATTCTGTCAAAAGATTATAAACAGAGATGAGAAGAGAATATGGGAGATGGGAGGAAATACAGAAAGAATAAAACCGTAGGAAGAATAGCTGAGCTAGGTAGAGATATTAGTATTTTATAGAAGCCAACAAATTGTCATTGTTCTCCCTCCTGCCCCCTAAAAAAAAGTTTTGTTATTTGAAATATTATGCCATTATCTTTTTTTCAGTTGGTTCTTCTAAATTCTACAGTGCTTTTGAGTTGATAAAGCTTGCATTCTTTTCGAATCCTTTTGTATAGGCTCTCATGGAAAAAAAGGTTTTTCTTTTATAAATATTTACAAGACTTTTTTGTTATTGTGAAAACACATATACTCCTGATAAAGGGTTTATATAACTATCTTAGAGTCTTTCTACTACCTTTGGGAGCCTGTGCTACCGTGTGCTTTCTTGAGAGCAGGATTATTTCTTGAATCAATTTTAAATCAGCTGATTGTCCCTTTCACTTGCTTCTGGTTTTCTCTTTATGTTCATATGATCCCGCAGGGTTTAGCCTGACTCAGATAATCAGTTCAAGAATAACAGTAAAATTGCATGAAACTCCAGCAACTTCAACCAAGTCTGCTTCAGGTGGCCGGGAGATGCTGGTAGGAGAAAGCTACATTCTCCAGCCCGCTTCTCTCTCATTTCTCCTCCAACAAGTACTCCCCTGAATTAGGTTAACGTAAGGTAATGTAAGGTATACGTAACGTCTGTTTTTTAACTGTTTCGGGAATTAAGTCCTGAAACAGTCAAAGAAATAGTACCTGAGCGAGGATCCACAATGGGTTACAAAATGAAGGCCCATAAATTTACGATGTGATTTCTTATGATACTGACAATTGAAGGAGGCTCCTTCCTCATGCTGCTGTAAAAGAAAAGCTTAAGGCAATCGCAAGCGTTTGCTTGCTTGTAACTACATGAAACAGTTTCATTCCATTCAGGTGGTGAGCGTGGGCCTTTGTAATCAAGAGCGATGAGTAGGAAGAGGCTGGGTTGCAAAATAACAGCGCAATAAGAGTTAGCAGAAGTCATGTCAATCTTGTTATTACTAAGCATTTTTACATCTTGCAAGAGAAAACCCTATGAATGAAGGAATGGGAAGGATAAAGGAAAGGGAAGAAAAAAAAATGATAAAAGGAAATTTGAATGTTTTGGCAGAATGACCCTGTTGATAAAGAGACCTCTGGGACAGGCTAGAGACAGTGAGTAAATAGACAACCACTGACTAGAAATATATGATTGAGGAAAGAATTTTGTTCAGGTGTTCTCTTTATTGTTGGCTGATTTAAGGCAGGTCACCTCTGTTAACACACACCGTATGCAAAATCTTGCAGGATGTGGTTGGTTACCGTTTCTTTTTATAAAATGTAAATTGGCTTCTGTCATTTGCAGTGTTGCAGCCTAACAGTAATGAAAAAAAACCCCTAAAGTAAACAACAGGAGACATTTTTTCTACTTAACTTTTTATTGAACCTTTATTCCCTGTTCTGTAATTCCTTTCATGAGCTCTCCGATGAAGAAATTTAGATACTTTATACTCAGTTTCTTTCCCTATTGCTGTATTTTGGCAATTAGCCATCTGAAAAATCTGTCCTGATTGAATTTATTCATGTTTCAACAGTTTTCTTCATTAGAACCGTGCCTGTTAATGGATTCTTTCTTTTCATTTTAATGTATGTATTGTTTTCCCACCTTAATATACATTTCAGGGATTTGGTCTATGAAGTTTCATATATATATTTATTTTTTTGGTACAATATAGTCATAAACCAGTTTGCAGCTTTTTAGTTCATAAAATGCACATCTCCACCCAGATAACAGAAAGTTTCTAATGAATGTCTAATAGTTTTATATCCCAGGTATGTACTGACTTTAAATTAACTGTGATTCAGAAAGTTTGCAGTGGTTGAATATGCAAATTAAGGTTTCTGAAGGGGCATTGGTGGGAGAATTTTGCATTATCAATGTTATTCCTATGCTAGTTTAGAAACTAAACAAAAATTCTGTGTCTGGCGCTGGTAGCACAGTACAGAAGCAGATTCCCTACTGATTATTTACATCCCATATGAAGTTCTGGTAGAAGCTTGACCTATATTTAATTTAAAAAATAAAAAAAAAAATTGAGAACAAGCCCACATTCTTAATTCCCTCTTAATACTCTCTACTTTAACTGTGTAATTTCTTTGAATTAATATTTTCCACAGGTTTTTTTAAACTCTCTTCCATTTTATGATGAAATTTGTGAAATAACTTTCCAAAGTGCCAAGTTGTAGATTATGCCTTACAATGAATAAACTTTCTTCTTTGACCGTAGAATTCAGCTGCTGTGGTCTGGGTCCATGGTTTGCAGAGATCTAGATTTTTAAGAGAAAAAAATGTTTTAAAAAAAAAAAATAATCCTGGAAATACATAAATATCAAAATGATGGATAAAAATGTTCTAGGAAAAAAGTTCTTATTAGAAAAGAATCTTCACATCTCAAAGACTGATTTATTCTTTTTAGGTTTGTTTGTGTTGGTGTCTTTTTCCCTCAGAGTGTAAAAGACAAGGTTCATGAGTCATATGCTCTTAATTCACTTGTTTAGTAAAATGCACTACCAAAAGGAAAGGAACAATGCCATGAACTCTAATATCTTTAATTAGAAAACTAGATTTTCATTGTAATTAACAAAGAATCATGTTTTGTCTAACTGAACGTACATATTTTTTCCAGAAACCAATTGGTAAATGAGAAATATCTTCCGGCAGAGACATTTCTGACATCATGCAGAACGTAAGTGAAGGTTTATAAATTTACCGTTGACTTTCTACTGCATAAAATTAAAAACAAAGATCACGTATTCTCAAATATGCATAGATACAGTATTCCAAGTAGCTCAGGTGCTCTACTTGTAGTCAAAAAGAGTTTAAATCCATTTTAAGGATGGATAACATTATTTTGCTGCCTCAGCCAGGCCAAAGTTCTTCTATATATTCTAGTGAAAATGTAAGTGCTGCTTTGAATGTAGAAGTAATATTTATTTAGTAGTGACTTTGCAGACAGTGCAAACTAAGTCTAAATTTGAATATTTGCACTGGAACAAAGTTACGGTATTCTAATCTTCGAATGAAAACATACCGTCTACATGTCCAAGCTGAACAGATGTTTCAGATATGCTTAATGACTATCCCACAGACCTTAAATATTTGCCAATCTTGCTTGGAAACCATTTCATTCAACATGATTGTAAATAAAAGCAAGCTTTTAGAGACTCATCTGTAGGTGCAAATATCTGTTAAGACGTTTTGGAGAAACAGATCCCTTATGGATGTTATTTTAATTAAGTAGAGACAATAATAAGTAGTTAATGGACAATTCATTAACTGAAATGGGATGCAATTGATCACGTTATTTACTGTGAATGATTTACTGGGCTTTAAAAAAAGGCTGAATTAAAGAGTTATTATGATAATACCTCTCATAACAACGTATTCTAGTTGCAAAGAATAACTGAAATATTTTTTTCATGAAAATTTACCAGTTTAGATGTATATGAATCCAAAAAACTGATAATACCGATCCATCCATAGCTATCCTACTTACAACAACATGAATTCTGATCTAATATGCACTGTAAAATTTAATTTTGATATTCAACCAGGTGAATGCAATTCCATCTTTTTTGGGTTTTTACAGCACTAAAGGCAGGAAAGAGCCTAGTGGTTTCCTTACAAAAAGATCTTGTTGCTTAAGTTCCATTACAGTATTAAAAAGTTTCAACACTTCATTTAGCTGAAAACTTCCTCACCGCTGTGAGAAGAAAATGACACTACAGAATTATAATTCAGGAAATTCATTTCCTTGTCAGACAGCATTTGGCTTTCTGTGCATTCTTGTAAGACTCTCATACCAGCCTGGGTAAACTTTTTATATCCCTGATCCATGTTTACACTGAGACTACCTTACATCACAGTGCCAATGTGAAGAAGTCTGAAGGCGGGAATAAATTATTTTGCCACAACAGAATGACGCAAAGTGCCATTATTTTTAAATGAGAATTAGATTCTTCTCTCCCTCTGCCAATACATTGACGTTTTGATATTGCCAGAAAGCAAATTCAAAAAAACTAGCTCATTCCTACCGTATTTTTCATGTCTAAAAATATTTCTAAAAGTTTTCATAAAACCTTCGGTTGATCTTTTATCTTTGTTGCTGCTTCAGTCAAAATGTGAAAACAATGTGTTGATAACTTTATTATGCTTTTTGATCCCCAAAATATTGTCATATTCATAGTCTTTTCAGTGCATCTGTGAAATTTTTGGAGTTGTCTCTCCCCGGCCCCCCGAACCTGTACTTCTTTTGCAGTAATATCTTAAATTACGGTGTTTCTCATTTATTGAGAGTTGAATTATTCTCACTTTCTCTCATTTCTTTTCTTCTTGTTACTGAATGATCACTTAGTATTCACTTAAAGCAGTGGGGCACAATTCTCAGAAGGAAAAGCATATGCAAGGGAATGTTTTATCTTCTGTTAACTTAGCCTGAACTGCTTTGAGTAACTTAGGAATAGCTTTGTACTAAGGCATTTAAGGAAAAACAAGGTTTGAGCCATTTGCGGTCCAGTCTGATTGGAGGGCTGATCTATTTCCAGTGACAATGGCTGCAGGGATGACAATAATAACATCTGCAGCATCACCAAAGACTTTAAATCTTGACATTCAGAGTTCTGAAATAATCTTACAGATGTCTTTACCTCATTACGTGGCTACTGGGGGATTGTCTCATCTGGTGTACTTTGCAACCGGGTGTACCTTTAACAAGCAATCTGGCATTAGCCTTCTGTTTCTGCCACTGGAAAGCGCAGAATTGTTATATATCACTGGTACTGTTAATTACACTGCTGTGCTAGGCATCATTAAAGCTCAGAATGCTGAAAGGCATATCAGGAGGATTCATTTTTACTTAAGTGAATCTGCATTAAGCAACTCAAGAACTGTTGCAAGTAATAACCAGTTTTCTTTTTTCCCCGCAACCCATGCTTCAAGATGAAAGGTGTTTGCTTCAAACCTCCTGGTCTAAGTGGACTTAATTTGGGAAAAGCTTTCTTAGTTTTTTTAGAGCTTGTTGTTACTTTGTTATGCTAAGAAGCTTCTAGAGACAGTAACATGTTATATAGCTCAAAAGCTTAGGAATTTCCTTTTGTTTCAACCCTGGAAGACCAAGATCATTACAAGAGACGAGACACCAGACTTGGACATACATACAACAGTGATTTGACATCTGTGATACATGCTTGAGTGAAACATTTTTCAATTACAGTGCACTTTCTCATGTTCTACTTTGTAGCTTCATTGTTCTGAGTACTACTGAGGGTAAGTAGGCAGGAAACTTGCCCACTGAAACTGTAGTGGGGTGGATGTGTGTACATATATATTCATATATATGTGTAGCCAGCATAAATGAAGTCTGTATTATATGTATGTATGCATATATATGTGTGTGTGTATATATATATATATATAAAGCCTTCGTTTACGCTGGCATAAAGTCAAGGAGTTCTATGTTTAGAAGAAATACAAACAGAATATGATGAGTGTATTTTCCCACATTCTTCCTCCCACAGATGGATGGGTCTGGCTGCCACGAAGTGGATTTTGTGGACACCAACGAGCTCCAGTTTCTTTGCGACCATGAGATCATGTATTTTAAAGAAAGCAAAAGGTAACCCTAGTTCTCCACTGAAAAAGTATCAGAATTCATAGGTTTCTTCCACTCCTTCCAGGTACTTGTTCTGACCACAGTCTTACTCTGCTTTACTTACCTGTCATAATCCTTCCGGGACAATTCTACATAGCTTTACTTTTATACTAAAAGCTGAATAAGAAACCAAGTTTTCGGGTATCCTTTAACCTGCACTACCTCTTTTTGGAAGAGGTTAAGGGACTTTGCTGTGTTTTGCTGAGTAGTGATGCTGGTCTTCTCTTTATAAACGTATTTATACTCTAGGAAGTGTCACTCCCATAACAGACCTGTAGCGTCCTCTTCCCCTCTGCTTCTCCGTTGCACATGGAAGTAGATGACCTTTAAGGTCCCTTCCAATCCAAACCATTCTATGATCACAGGCTTGTGCTGAATGAGCATTCATTATATAGTTTTGGATATGCATCTATCCCACCTTCCCCTGTTTTTCCTTCTTTGCCCCCTTCCCTTTTCTTCTCCAGTCAGGAATGACTTTAAATAAGAGACTGGGACTTCCCTGTCTTTAAGATATTTTAAAACTCTTAACTTTGGTGCAGTTCAGAGATGAAATTTTCTGTATAAATCTTATATGTAGCCTGAGGTCTTAGAGACAATATATGTGGGCCCGTAATAGATCTCATACTCTTCATAGGTAGAGATGGTTTTATAGCGTTGCTATGCCTTAGCAACCTTCTTGATTAGAAAATGTGAAATTCTCCATATTGTTAATAGAAGGAAGTAGGAAAATTGAGGGAGAACAATTAGGAAAACCTAAAAAAAGGTATATAAAGACATCTAAGAGTTGATTTGAGCAGTTTATTTTCTGTGTCTTAGTGTGTTACATTTCATACACTGCACTTTTTTCTCATACCTTGATTTGGAAAAATGCAGATTTTATTTTATTTAAGCCTCTGCTAGAAAATGTAGTAAGAAAACCAAACTTTTTGTAGCTCTTTTATTTTCTCTGGGATATTCAGTGCTTGATATAATTTATACGCCAGGCTATTGCCAACCACATTGAAAGCATTTTATTATGTTGCAGTGAACAAGGCAAAATTCTCTCCTTTAACTGAGTCTGTGCTTTGGGAAGGAGAATTTTGCCCCCAATGCATATTAATTACATTAAATAGAATATTATAAGAAAAAAGAACAGCATGAATCCAATTAAAAGGCAAAGAAAGAGCTTTGGGCTGAAAATCTACCAGAATTTCTTTATTTCATGAGAATAAAAACAAGCTGTAAATACAGTGGACAAAAGGAGCTATGCAGTTCTGTTTTAAACTCAAGAATCTACATTAATAGCCTGGAGCAGATACTGTTTTGTAGCAAAAGCACCTTTAGACCTAATGGTAACATGTTCATGTGCACTTAGTAAATTGAGGTAGTAGCATATGGGTCTGCTGTTTCTTCTTGCCACTCTGACCAGCAAGCATGACCAAAATAAGTGTTTTATGTAAGAATTATGTTACCAACAAGTTCCTTCAGTCTAAAGGAATACTCTACAAGAGAAGTGAGACTCGTTAAAAAAGGTTCGTTAAGGCTTGATTGTGGATTTAGGGTGTTTCTCTAAATTTTGTGAAGAGGCATGTGTATCCTTGGTCATTAACAGCCAAATGGGTATTACTTACCAAACCAGAACGGTGATTTCAAAATAGATCTTGATGCCTCCTGCTCTTTAAAACGATATATCTAAGTATGCAAATTTGCGTCGCTTCCCATTTTTTCCCTTTATTTTTCATAATGAAATTTAAAATTAAAAAAAAAAAAAATCTTCTAAAGTTACATAAAATGCTGATCAAACAATAAAAATTTTAGACAGAACAACAACAAAACAGTTATTTCATTATAGAACTTGTATTCTTTTAAAATGAAATATTTAAATTTGGACCGAAGAATCAGAACCATATTCAAAGAGTTTCAAGAGTTAAAACTTTTATGTTTACATTCTTTTTAAAACAAAAAGTAATAGCTGTGTTTTATTTAAAATTATTGGCCAATAGTGGAGCCCTGTAATTTTAGGGACTAAAGTAGACAATGCTGTATAGGACACCTCATGTATCGTTCATGCATGTATCTCACATTCGTATGAACAAAGAGGACTTGCTGTACGTATTTTTGCGTCACATTTCAAGAGGGAAGGAAAAGAAAAAATAAAAATATTCGGAGGCAGTAATTTCAAATCGACTATCCCTGTAATTTTAACTGCATCAAGGTTCTCAGAAACAAGCATTTGTCACTGCCTGAATGTGTACTAGAGTATCCTGGGAGTGCATTTATTATCGCATCTGGTACCTCTAGGATGCATAACAGAATGACATGAGAATTGGATAACTAGTTCTCACGTATGTAGGCTGCCAGATTTTTGTTACACATTTTCTATTTTTAATAGGAATCTTGTACGCATAACATATTAAAGGCTGTCCCAAAAGTACATTGCCTATTGAGATTTTTTTATGAAAACACCATAAGTTATATTGATATGGTTGGAAATTTCGTTGAAGAGCGGATCTTTCATTATTAAATCATTAAGGTTAAATGGATGATACCTGATTGTTCTGTAGCATTCATCCTTTAAGGCTATCTATGATTAATGTTTAATTTGACATATTAGAGGTTCTCCTGACAAGAGAATTTTCTTATCCCTTTCTTTTGGTTAGCAAGGGCTATACGTTGAGAAGTGTGTGGGCAAGTTGCGCGTACATTCTGCTAACAAGCAACATTTGTTTGCAAACCTCTTCTACATTTTCCTTTGAGAAAATTGCCATAAAAATCAAGCATTTTAAACGTGGAAAAAAGTATATTTTATATATATATGAGACATCTACAGAGCAAATTACAGGCGCTGCTGTTCTCTCCCTCTACGTTTTAGCAAACTAGACATAGTTCCGATGATCCATAAGCCTGCGTACTAGTTTTATAGCATAAGGTCCTTATTAATCCATATTGCTGTTGATCTGAAGACTACTATTTTTTTATCATAGGAAGGAACTGTGGAGTGGTAGCATGAAAACAAAATCAGAAGTAATCTGTGTCTTTATTAATTCTCATAATACCTTGTAATGAAATATCATACATAGAATATAGTTAAGAATGAAAGCCAAGGTCAACAATTCTTGATATTTACATGACATTTGCAGTTATTGCACAGTTGCTTGGCTTGTGTATTAAGTTGTTTCCTCAGCCTAAATCTGACTTTTAATTTAGATTATGTGCCTTTAGATTATACACTTGAAGAGCATGACTTTCACAAATGCTTTACAACTAAACAGCTAGAATGACAGAGCTGCTTATACTCTAAATCCTGTCATGGTAAACTAATTGTCTACAGTAACAGCGCATAATCAATTCTGTGGACTCATCAATTCTGTGGACTTTATTAAATATTAATTAAAGGCCTAGTTAATTGAAATTACTACTCTTTAATGGATTATTGCTTGCTTATATTACTCAAAGTTTCTTATAATGAAGCACCAGTTTTTAAGATTTCTGAACATTAGAAGAGACCGATGTATGTGCAGAATAGCATCCTGTTCTCTCCAATGAAGAAACACCTGAGTTTATTGATCACCTTATTATCTTCACGTTTTGTACTTTTATTTTTTCAAAAGGTCATGTGTCGATGAAGGGGGTGGAATGTGTTCTGGAATATTGAATTGTACATTTTTTAAAGAGCATGAAGTTGAAGGAGCTGACAAAGTATAGTCTAGCATGATGAGCAGCCATTTTTCAAGTTTGCGTAGCTAGAAAATAAACAGATAATATATGTATTGCTTTTGCAGGTTTTTGTGATTACAACTCTAAATCTGAGGGGTCAACATTATCAAAAATCAGTGAGGTGTTTTGGTTTTTTTTGCCCTGACTTACTTACGCAAGGTAAAATCTTAACGTTGTTGGAATCTGGCAAAACTACTGTAGCCTTCTGTTCCAGACAGCATTTTCATGGACCTATATAGTATTAATTTTAGCTCCAGGTTAGTCTGTTGGGGAGGATGCTCAGAACACAGAGGGTAAAGATTTGGAGTTCTTAGTTTTATTCTTGTATCTGGTAAAACATCTGAAGGATTTTCACTGCAGTAAGATTTTATTTGTACTTTCAAAGATTTTCAGTCTATGATGAAAACCATAGTGTAAGGAAAACCTGATACAATTTTACTTTTACGATGAATTATGCAGAAGAGAGTAATTCATACCAAAATTTTGTTCACACTAATTGCAAACTGGAATGGAAGTTTCTTCTTTGCGAACCATTGAAAATAATAGGACCCTCATTATACCAGTACTCCAGCCTGTATCGGTAAGTCATTACCACGATAACATTGGACTGGGGGAGATAAAAACCCTGTCACTGAATGTAATCTGCTGCCATCGCAGGCAACCATTTAGTATGTATTTAGCCAAGAAGCTCCACTAATTGCAAGTCAAAGAACATTTATAGCATTACATAAAATAGTTAAGACCAAAGAGGAGATTGGAAGCCATAGGAAGAGATTAGACGTTATCAAGGATGTGTTCAGTGATCTAGATCATTGTAACAGCTTGGGGGATTGTTAGGTCAAGCTCTGATATAGTCCTAGGAGATTGACCAAACCCAGAGTTTATAGAGAGGAAAAAAAAAAAACGCTCAACTATTTCTGTCTGTCTTCCTGACCTTAGTTAAACTCAAATCAAATAATCTAGTTACTGATTCAACCTTAGTGTGGAAGGACGATAAACCAATGAGACACTTTAATGTCTTTACACATTAAGGATATTTAATGTCCCTAGAAATGCCCCTCTGCGCATGCCATGTCCCAACTCTGGTCACAGCTGTTTTTCAGTAACTAGAAGAAAGTGAATGAAATATATAACAAATCCAGCAACCATATTATGCATCAAGAGGAAGAAGCAACTCTTCCTGAATGCCGCTCTTGCCAGCAGTCAATGGAAGCCTGGAAGCATGGGTTAATCCAATGTAAAAGTCATGCAAGGATTTAATGTTTTGAGGAAAACTTTTTGTTCTTAATTAACAATATGACATTACTTGCAAGTTTTTATTTCCTTTAATAGCTGTCTTTTCAAAACCTGCAATGTAAGCTACTCAGACTTGTTTACAGAAGTCTTGACAAATACTTAATTGAACATTTCTCAGTTCTAATCTGGAAGCTGTGAGTTAAGTGTGGAAAGTATTGCTTCATTATCATAACCTGTTGGATTTGAAAAAAATGAGTGAGTCTGAAATTTCTTCCTTTTCCTGTCAATTCTCTGGCAACAATTTCACTAGTAAGCAAATAATATCTTGTTAATACCAGAGCAACCAATGTGATAATTCATAAAAGCAGAAAGGTAACCGTATGACTTTAAAAAAATCTTAATCTCTTCAATGCCATTTTAGCTATATTTTAGTGAGAAGAACTAATATACAGGGCTATCCTATTATGGATGTATTTTGTATGTGGCTTAAAAGCTTTACGGGCACACTGTTCTCAACTCCAAACGTTAGCAACAGTAACAAATTATGAATCAAATCTCCCTAACCATCTCTAATACCAAAAATAAAAATCTGTAAGTAGCTTTAAAAAGCCTTCTACTTTTTAAAATAATATATTCATATTTATTTTTCTCGTTTCTGAATTGGATAGATGGACTCAATCTCTTCAAGCCTGTCTCTGAAATCATGCAGTGATGGGATCTCTATCGTAAGAAATTTTCACTTCAAAAATGATTCTCTGCTTCACATTTGAATCAAATTGGCGAAAAGCTCCAGTGATGCGCAGGAATTTCCTTTCTGGTTTTATTGTCTGTGAATCTTGAGATCTGAAAACTTTGGTTAAAAATAAAAGCTGAGAGCCTCACAAATCGTGTCACTCCTAGAGTTGATGCTTTAGTAAAGCCCCCAAGTATAACAACGCTGTTGTTATTATATTATGTATACACACTATATATTATAGATTATTATTTTATATATATATATCAGTGTTGTTACTATATGTACTATATATAATATTATATAACAACACTGTTATTATTAACACTTAAACAATTGTCAGCGTGATCGTATTATTGGCATATGGCTGATGAGAGTTGGTAAGTGTTAGTTATGGAGGTTTTTCCAGCTGAGTGCTCTGATGTGAGAGTGTCACTAAGACAGAAGCTGTAGCTAGTTCCAGTTGAATTAGGTTATGATTTTTCAAGATAAAAGATCTTCCATACTCCCTGAGATAATGTTTTTGATGTTTTGCCGGGTTATGGGAGAATATGCTGGTGAAAGATTCAGTGACGTCCATTCTTGTCATAGTTATATAGAATGGTGTTTCTACATTTGAAGAGGTAGAAAAAGGTTCCCTTTTTTCTAGTAGATCTGGTTTTTTGTTTCGTTTCTTTCTCTGTTACTTAGAATGATAGTTAAACTGCCCAGAGGTTGAGTTTATCAGAAGAATCTTGGTTATGGCAGAAGACACGTGAACTAGCGATCAGTATGAGTGTGCCAAGTTCCACATAGATAGAATGACAGACAATATTGTGTGATACGACAGAAGATACTTTATATTCCAGAACACTCAGGACATGAGAAAAGTCGTCCAGACTTAAGATATACTTGCTGAAATACTGGCACAATTATTTCTGGTAGAATTAAGCTGTTGAGAGAAACTGAGCCCGTAATGTGGTTCCTCTGTCTTAGAGAGTTCACAGATCTCTCTGACTTCCAGGATGCCACTCTTATCCTAACTGCATGCCAAATAGGAAGACAGAAACAATCTTAGTAAGAAAGGTAACTGTTAAGTTTTGTTCATCGCACTGTGAGGTAAGTTTTGCAATGGTGCTTTAAGAACTGCTATTTATCTTTAATTTGTTTATTTGATTGTAAGATTAGGTGATACATCTGTACTATGGGTATTTCTCTAAGTTGAAGTGCCTTTTTTTTTTTTTTTAATGGTGTTCAGAGTACTGTGCTGCCTTTCATTGTGGTCTATTTTTGTTGTGTTTTCTGGCCAGCGTATTCTTAGCTTCAACACCATGCCATTATAGATCTTTCATTCCACTCATACTTCAAAATAATACGGGGAGAAAAGAAGGGAAAAAAATCTCAAGCGGTGTTTCTATCTAAGACCAAGGGCAAGCTCCTTAATGAAGGACAGATGAAAGACATGAACAATATGAAATTCTGTTGCTGTCTTTGACTTGGACATCCATTTGGGAGTCAAAATCTTTGCAAGAGATTAGACACACCCTTCTGGAGGATTGAGGTTGAACTGCTTCACCCCGCCGTGGTCAGGTGATTGCTGATGGAGACTTATTAATAGGATCGTTGCCAAAGATTCATTTCGGTTAACCTTCAGTTTGAAGATACAAAAGGGAAAACCTTTCACCATAAGGATAGTCACAGGCTGATGGTTCTTTTAAAAAGCAGGTTAATCATATTGCCACATTTTACAAACAGTGCTCAGGGGGAAAATATTTCTGCTTTGAGGAAGTAACATCTATTCCTTCAGCCAAGCTTCTATAGGGGAAAAATGGGATGACTAATAAAATCTGTGTGTTTTATTGGATGGTCATTAAAATTCAACTACTATTTCAGTAAATGGTTTGCAACCAGTGGAAATTTATGTAAAAAGGTGATTATATGCTAATTATAAAAATGTAACTTGATTATGCATATGATTTATATGGTCATTATAAAAGTATGCTAACCTTACTTTGTGTTCATAATGTGATCTGTATTTTAATTGTAGAATTAAAAGCTACTTTAAAAAAAACTAAAAACTTCAAGCTATGAAAATACAGTCCAGCTGATACGTGTTAGTAACCTTTTTATGTCTATGAAAGAACAATGAGATTTGGGTAACTGCATGCCTGTTAGTCTGGTCTTGGTATTATGCAAGCCTAAAAAGTGAATTTTAATGGAAAGAATAATTAATAACATGAAGGAAGATCAGATAACGTTCTGTGGGCTTGACTGAATGCAGCCAGCATCTTAGTGAGAAAAATAAAGGGTTGGATCAAGATGACTCTGAGTTACTAATGTGACGTGAACACAAAAAAGTCAAATGCAAACTTAGGAAGTTGTATTTCTTGTAGGTATTGGGGGGTGTTAGTGCCAAATTCACAATTTGGCCTCTGTTAAAATGTTAACATAATTAGAAAATTTCCATTTGCAGTTTTGGAGTACTTATTATAGGTCCATCTGTGCCTAAAAAGTAAAAGGCACAAAAAAAAAAAAAAAAAAAAAAAATCTGTGTACTTAATTATTCAATTATTTCATCCAGTAAGAAGGTAAGATGAAATCTATTTGCTTGAGGTAAATGCCAGTCATAAAGCAGGACCTAAAGATTATGAAAGGTCTGAGGAGATGTGAAAACTAGGATTAAATTGAGCAAAGGAAAAATCAGGTGGAACATAAGGACACGACTCCTAATAAAGTTCCAATATAAGTTTTTTTTCTTTCATAGTAGACAGTAGCATGTCTTTCCCTTCGGTCATTCAGAACAAAGCATGGAGATATTTGCTGTAGAGAGCAATTTTATATTGCCAAGGAGATGTACAATATGATCTAATAAGCTTTTTCTCATCATTAATTTCTTTTTGTGGTACTTTAATCTGGTGATTTGGAAAATTGAAAACAGAATTGCAAACAAGATTAATACTTGGTTTGAATTTGAGTCATATTTTTGCTGTTACTGCTCATGGCACGTCTATAATTATGTTCTTATGCATTTGCTGAGATTGTACCTCTCTTTGTCAAGTGTATTATTAAGGCATTGACCTGTATCACTCACAAAATGTTCAGTCAGTTGTGAAGCTGAAGTACCTTAAAGGAAGAAGTATCTCACCGCTGTCAAGGAATTCTGCAGTCGGGTGGCAAAATGCTTTCTAAGGTAAAGAGCATTTGTCAATACATCTTTTCAAGGAGTGCAGCTTATCTGTCCTCGTATGCCTGGGTATATCCAAGACAGGAGGAAAAGACATTTACTTCACTACGCTTAACCCTATTGCTTTTCTTTCACAGCAACTGCCGTTGCATGTGGAAAAGGCTCCTTGTGCCGTGTTTCATTTATCTTTGTACCTGTCTTGCATGCACAGAGTGATTCAGCTGCAGTGGTAAAGAATCTTCTGGGTTGATTCAGCGTTCTGCTGGTCTTAGGAAAGTAAAGTCTCAATACTTCTTTCATGGTCCACGTCTATCGCTGATCCTTGCCGGGATACAAAGCTCTAATGGAAGACTGCCCGAAGGAAAAAACTCTAATGCCTTTGTAAGCAAGGAGTTTAGCTGCTTCTCCAGTCTGGTGTGTTTCATAGATTCAAGTACGTTTCTTCTGAAGTCATATGTAGGATTGTGCTCTCCAGGCCTGTTTTCTTCTTGTTGAGCACAGGAGTGGGGTTTGGGGGCTTTCTCAGCTCCTGATTTGCAAAACTTCTATGTTCCAGTGAAACTTGAATTCCGGGGTAGTACCTATTTGTCAGCTTCAAAAGGAGACAGGTCCTTCCATATGTTCATTTCCTGTTCAAATTCCTGAAGCAAGGTTGACCTGCACAACTCTGTTCCTATTGGGTAAGAATGGCAGTAGGCTCTCCAGAGCTTACTTTGAATCTCCAAGTATTTCCTATGGTTTTTTAATGGCTAGTAGGTACAGAGTTTACACGAAGAAAACACACAGCTGTTAGTTAAAAATTAAAAATGTTTTAGTTTGTGTCTGTCCTGAAGTGTCTTAAAAAGTCTTAAGTTCAAGAAGGAGGCTGCTTAATGCTTTTTGACACTCAAGACTATTGAAGGATTCTCAAATTAGCATCCCATAAAGCAAAACAGTCCTCATCAGTTGTCACTTTAGAAAATCCTTGTGTATGTGTTATTTTAGGGTCTGGGTAATAAAGAATGCATTTAAACGTGGGAACAGGACAGGCAAAGTAATTGTTTTCATGCAGAGACTGTGAAAACATCCTGAGAATATAGATGGCACTATATGCTCAGAAACAGAAAGCTGCAAATAGAAATTTTTTTTTTTTTATTTTTTTATTTTTATTTTTGATCTGGGATGAGAGCAGAAAACAACTTTAGGCTGCTTTTTTTTCTGCAGAGCTGAAAAAAACGAGGCTCGGGGATGAATGCAGTAGCAACATCAAGAGCAACGGTTAGAGAAATAAGCACCTCAATCAGTTTGTTTGCGAGAGTTATAAAAATGCATTATTCTTCAGAAGTAAGAAAAAGTTCTCTGCTTCTTGTCATGGGCAGACTTCTTGGTTTTGTTCACAAGGTCTTACATTTTATGTATTCACTTGTACATATGACTCAATCCAATTCTGTGCTCATCTTTCTCTCTTTTATACTCCATAAATCAAAATACTTTGTCACCGTTTCTGAGAAATAGACTTTTAGCTTCTTTTATGCTGACCATTGTTCCTTGAGCATCTTTGTGAACTGTCGTTCCTGCTCAACCTTCACATGGCTTCCATCAGAACCTAAAAATCAGAAATGCTTATTAATGAGGATGTTATCCTTAGTCAAAGCATTCCACACTAACCATCTGTCACTTCTAATTACTTCTTTGAAGACACGATGTTTCACAGATATAACATCTGAGGACCACTGGGCTTTGGGAGGAACTCCTTTTACTCCTCCTAGTATAAAACACTATAAATCATTCAGTGGCTTGGAACAGGGCATGTGCCTTACTCATATTCAGAACTGTCATGGTTCTTCATGGTATTTCTCCCTTTTGTTCCTCTTGTTCCTTTTGAAGATGAGTGGTTTTTTTTTCCCCCAAGTTCTCCTGGGAAAAAAAAGAAAGACACCTTTGACTGTGGGTATTTGTCAGCATTCTGATTCATGTCTCGTCTTACAGGTCCACTTTCATAAGGTCATCTGCCTCATTTTTCTAAATGCTCGGCTATATTCTTTGTAAAGGTATTTTGTATATGTGTAGGAGAGGCTGGGATAGGTAGAGACAATGTCAGTGGATTCTGAATGAAAGTGAGCAATTTCCTAATCCTATCTAGATTTTTTTTGTCTTTTTCAAAAGTACTAGCTTTTTCATTTTAAGCTACAGAAAGTTATTCTAGTTCCAGAAATAATTAGGATCCAACTATCCTGTCAATAGCTTCAGTGATTGAAGTATCTGCAGGTTGCTAATGGTTCTTGATTGTCCCAGTTGGCATCTGGAGACAGCTCTTTTTGTCTCTCTGGTCAAAGTCCATGCTTAGAATACAAATGGCTTTTTAACGTGTGTTAGCCAAATACAGATCTTGAAGCTCTTTCATGAAGGCAGGTTGATCGCTTTGAAACATTTGTGAAGTAATATAGATCCTGGTATTGCGATACTGATTTACTTCAGCTACCTACTGAGTTAAAAATTGTAACTGCAGTGTATTTTTACCCATGTTTATATATCTCAAAAATGACTACAGCTCAGTAGATGCAACTGCTTTAAGCTTAATTAAGGTAACGTGAACTAGTACGCAAAATCTATGAAGGGTCTAGACAAATTCTCTGCTTGCTTATGTTTGAAGTTCATGCCATTAATTTCTCAAGCTCTTACTACCATGCTGTGTAGAAAAGAGATTGCACAGATACGCGCAGTGTTCTAGCCCAAATCTAGCTGTAACACGATTTTAACGTATTTTTTAACGTGTGTTAAACGAATCCTTGTTTTTTAAAAAAATGCCGTTACTGCTGGTGAAGATAAGCCATTTGCTCCTCTTGGAACTGTAAAATACATTAAACAAAAAGCCTACATGCTGTATTCCTGTTCACTTGCAAACAATGATTAATGCAGGCTCTGAAATTATTATATATTGCAGTTACACCTGCTGATTCATCATACTAAACTTTCATTAATGTGTATGTTACTAGCTGTCATGGATGTGAAGAGAACCATGAAAAAGAGATCCAGTCGTAAATGAACAGGGGTATCTTCCTGCATTTACGAAGGGAAGAAAATAAGTTGCCAGAATTCTCTTGCATTTGGATATTTGTTGTGTTGGATTAGATTTTGTGAATTCCACAACTTCTGTGTATGGAGGTCGCTGCTGTATTCCAATGAAGCTGAAGGGAATATTTTGCCTACGTGTTGAAACAAACAAAAAACATAAGTATTAGAATTGCATTGTTATGTACAGTGACAAAGCAAAACGAGTAGAAGAATTGGCGTGTTATGTCATTTTATTTCAATAGGAGGGCTAGATTTTTTTCCTGTGCTATTTCCCATATTTTCAAGTGTCAGTAAAACATGAAACTTCACTGTAGAATTTGTCAGGTGGGTTACATAACGGATGATAGATGATTGGCAAGTGGCAAGGCGGGGAGGCAGTTTGATATTCTAGGGCGTATATTTTCACCTTGATGAGCTCGATAGTGGAGGAATTGATATTTAATGTTTTTCATTAATTTTCACAGTAAACAATTTGTCGTCAGACTTGGAGATTTGGTGTAATGGTGAAGTTAGTTCATGGCAGGCAGAACTTGTCAAGGATGAGTAGATAAAATTAAGTAGCTTGTACATTTGGGCAGACAGATTTCAAGGACTACGCTGCTTTTCGGATGCGTGCAGGGAAGCCTAAGGCTTGGTTCTACTACGGTGTAGTTGACACAGGTTCTACAAGCACCTTTAGGAAGTACCTTCAATAAAGCTACTGGATAGAAAAGATGCTTAAGGACAACACTGGACTGTGGTTTACTGCAGCTCTGCTAGGCAGGTGATGCATTAACTGAATTAGAGCACTTAATTGACTTGTGTGTCCATTGTAAATGGTAATAATCATACTGTTTGCTTGCCACAGCCTGTCAGTGTTCTCTGTGTACATCTTGTGAGTTTTTTTGATGCAGGTGTATGAATATGATAAAGACCAGTTCCTGGGTTAATATACCCAGCTCTTTCTGACTATGTAGATGATTGTGCATGTAAAATCACATCTCCTTACTTCTCCTGACAAGCGCTAAGGGGATGGAGGCAGACTCTTGTCAGTGGTATCCAGTGAAAGGACAAGGGGCAAAGGGCACAAACTGAAATGTAACAACCATTTAAACGTAAGATAAAATGCATCCTGTGAGGGTGGTCAAACACTGGAGCAAGTTTCCCAGGGAGGCTATGGAGTCTCCGTCCTTGAAGATTCAAAACTCAGCCTGACGTGATCCTGAGCAACTTGCTCTAGTTGGCGCTGGTTTGAGCAGTGGGAGGGGGACTAGGTGCCTTCCAACCTCAGCCCCTTCGAGAGTCTGCACCATCCTGTCTTAGTACTGTTTCATTTTATTGCAGCTGATATTTCAATGGTATAACAGAAAACCGTAGTGAAAGCGCTTGTGTTTTGTCTCACAGATAGATGTTTCTTTGCATGCTCGGTTTACTGCATATGAGTCAATGCCATTGTGTATCTGGATTGTTGTGCCGGTAACCTCTAACAAAGCTGACAGCTGATTTTATTTTCAGGCAATTTCGCTGAAGTTACATGTGATCCTTTCTCTGGATATTGTGTCTGAATGTTCAGAATCGGAAGATTATATGGTTTTTCAGTCTGAAAAAAGCTTGTACTGAACATTTACAGTGTCTCACCCAGTGGTCTTGAAAAACTTAACAGAAAACTTATTAAAGGTTCCTTTTAGTATTAATGGGAGCTTAGTACTTTTGTCAAAGGGAAGAAAGATCTTTCCTCAGTGTGTGAAGATACATTACAAAAATATTTATTAAAAGGAATACAGGTAAGACTTGTACTGCTCACATTACAAAGTCATCATTAAGGTGCTAATAAATACAGATAAGCATAAGAAGAAATTTATTTATTTTTTTTTAAACGTGAATAATGGTTACTATAGCAAACTGTACTCTGTCCCTGATAGCCACTCTCTGTGCTATAACAACATATATGGATTGATGACATGGAAAAACAGAAGACCGTTTCAAAAGAATTTTGTCATCTTGTACAGACTTCAGAGAAATTTTATATTACTATTTTTCCTTCTCTAGCAGTTGGAGAATGCAGAACATGTTTTATGTTCTGTGTGTTACTTCAAAAATGAAAAAAAAAGATAATACAGGATTGTGGTAATCTTTTGCTCAATGTTTTTTTTTTTTTTTTTTCAGTTTTGTCACAGTCGTACAAACCATAGCAAATTTTCCTTCCCACTCCGCAAAAGTATTAAGCATAATGTAGTTTCTAACTGTAACCCTAACCCTGCCAAATGTGTGTCCAGTCTGTTCTTCACACCTCTAAATAAGGATGGCTTGCTCTAATGCCTAACTCTGTTACAGTTGGAGTGTGCTCCTCATGTCATACTAAGGGTTTTTTTAATTGTACATAGAATGCATTTTTTCTTTTCCTCCAGGTGCCACGGAGAACAATTAAATTGCAATTTTTATAATAGGCTTTTGATAGTGGGAAATTGTTGCAGGTCCTCCTTTGATGGTGTGTTTCTCTAGACCAACCAAACAAAAATCTTTCAGTATTTCTTCATATGTGATTAAAAGACATACAGCTTTTATCAGTTTTGTGGTATTCATAAAGACATGTGTTTGTGGTTGTGGGTTTTTTTCTGAAATGGAGTCCCCAGCTTCAGCACAATCATCTAGGTAGGATTAAAAGTCCTGAGTTGTAGAAATACATTACCTGGGATATTCCTACTTATACATACTATTATGACACCTCGTTCCCTGCGGCAGCAGTTTATTGCTCACTTATAATCCATTTATTTTCCACTTGTAAAATGCAGACTATTCTGTTATTTCTAATTTTATGTTTTTGCATTTGATTTTTTTTTCTCAGCTCACTAGTTTTTCTTTTGGACTACGATCAAGCCCAAATGGGAAGCTTGAAGAGAAAGATCAACGAAATGTAATTACAAGCAGCATATGTGTACATTAAGGTACTTGAGTGCGTCTAGAGGAGGGCAACCAATCTTGTGAAAGGGCTGGAGGGAACGTCCCGTGAGGAGCAGCTTGTCTAGTTTGGAGGAGAGGAGTCCTCATTGCTTTCTACAGCTCCCTGCGGAGAGGAAGGTGAGGAAGGTGCTGAGCTCTTCTCCCTGGTATCCAGTGACAGGACACGTGGGAATGGCTCAAAGCTGCGCCAGGGGAGGTTTAGACTGGACACAAGGAAGCGTTTCTTTACCAAGAGCACGGTCAAACACTGGAGGAGGCTTCCTTAAAGAGGCGGTCGATGCCCCAACTCTGCCAGTGTTTAAGAGGCATTTGGACAATACCTTTAACAACATGCTGTAACTTTTGGTCAGCCCTGATCGGTCAGGCAGTTGGACTAATGATCGTTGTGGGTCCCTTCCAACTGGAACTATTCTATACTATGTAATCAATGTTCTTTAAAAATACTTAAGTAAATTAAAATATGGGATAACCTTTTTGCCTGTAAAATTAGGACAAGCTCATGTAAATTTAGTAATCCTTCTTTTTTCCTAAAAAATCACTTTTCGCAATGGCAAGAACAACAGTTTTTAAGCCTGACAGAGTAATTCTGAATGTTTAACGTAATGGTTGCAGCCATACATAGGTAATATTTTAAGCTGAGCAGTGAGGCAAATAATGATTAATGTCATGACTGAATTTGAGTTTATTCTAAAATTATTTAAAAATAGATTAAATAAGTAAAAGAAATAATTACAGTACATTGAAACCTGGGATATAATAATTGATGACTAAATTATGTTAATAGAGCTCCTCAGGCTTACTCAAACCACCTAGGTACTGAGGAACAAATGTCAGCTGGGGAATTACCATTGATATAAGACCTTTCTGCCACTTTCAGCAAGTGACTAAAAGAAGTCATGTCAGTCAAGCAGGACTGGAGGATTTAGTATAGATAATATCCTAAATGTAGGGCTTTTTTTTATACAAGTTTAAATTCATTGGAGAGGTTTAATTTCTCAGTGAGGGTTGACTCCCCCTATTGCTTTGCTTTCAGGAAAGTATGTACAGTTAACGGAGGCAGGTAATTTATTTGGAAAAATTATCTTCCCTGATTAGGGCAAGTACCAAGTATTTTAGAAACTTTTTCTTTTAGGCAATTTTAAGGTTTGATGTGGTCTTTTGTTCACCCTGCTAGTTTCTGTCCTTCTTTCCTGTTTTTTTTTTTTTTTTTCCCCCTGTGAGGGCAAGATTCTCTGGCTGTCCATGCTGGGAGTGCAGGAGGGCCATTCAGTTTCCGTAGATCTGTGCATGAGTCCAGGAGCAGAGAATGAGGGGGTTTGTATTGTAAGGGCTTTTTTTAGCGGCTCAGGTGTTTTTGTGCATGGCAGAAGATCAGTTAAATTCGAACAGGAATATTTCTGTGTGCCTAGATTACCTGTGAAACACAGCACTGGCTTGGCAACAGCTACTGCAGCATTTTACTGATATATTTTAGATTGGTTTAACTAAAAATATTTTAGATATGAAACGTTACTATAGTAAACTCACCAAGAAATCTCGGCAATAAGTTGGATAAATTTTATTTAAACACCGATGGACTATATAATCTAATTTGGTCCATCAGGAATAGGTAGAGCTTTTATTGCATTCCTAATCCCATGAACAACACAAATTCATTCTTCAGTGTTGCTTTCACATTATACGCTCTTGTTGTCAAATGTCAGTGTGTTTCATTTTGTATTATAATTACACCTTAATAGAGAGTCTGACCATTGTCAGAACTCAGCCTCTGGTGCCTTCAGTGGATTTGTTCATCATTTATTTTTCTAGATTAAAGAGTGTTCAGGCTACTACCCTATGGGATCAGTGGGGAGAAGTGGTCACAGTACTGAAGTTGGACACACATATTAGACACTCGTGATTGCTTATTCTGTCTTCTAGGAAGTACAATTCAAAGATAAGCATTTTATTCCCTGAAGCGTTAATGTTATGTCTAGTGAATGATGTCACTGTTGAAAGTTTTGAGATATTTCTTACAGAAAGTTTCCAGCTCTATAAATATCCAAAGCAGGATAAGGCAGGACACAGATGCGTATGAACAGAGCTGATAACAGGCATTTGCACGTTGAACTCGGGTACCTCCTTGCCAGGCTATTGACTGCAAATGTGTGATATTATAATAAATGTATAGCATTACTTTAGACAACAAACAGGGATTCTGAAAATGATTTGCTGGTTAAATATAGATGTGAATCTGAGCCTGACCACATATAAACTTTACAGCAACTTCCATAATATATTAACTTTAAAACCCTCAGGTTTTGAACTAGTTCATGCAAATCCTGTAGCTGGAGCTACACCTGTTTCTGGAAGTGTGAAAAGGCTTCCACCTGTCTGAGTTAATGCATCCCTGATACACATCATCAAATGTAATTCATTTAAATGACTCTCTAAAATGCCGTAAGATACAAAAGGGGGATTTCGGACAACCTGGAAGGCCATATGAAAAAGGTGCTTATTTCTTTGTTGTACCATTCTTAATCATCTGCAGAAAAGATATGGGAGAGAAATTAAGAAGTAAAGTGAGGGTTTTTTTAAAATCTTTGCAGAGAAATTCAGACCCGAAGAAGATATACCCTTCTGGAGCAAACTGAAATTTCTATGTTGCCAAAACTGAGTGAAGGATAACTTCTTTTTATATTCTTTTCCTTCTTGAAGGCATTACCTGAAGAAAGTTTATTGACATTGTGTCAATTTATCTGTAGGGATAGTTGCTGGTGTGGATGGTTTCTCAGCAGAATTCCGTATTAGCTTTCAGAACTAAGCTTTCTTTTTCCCTCAGTTGGGTATTTAGAAATCACAGCCAACCACAGGAGGAAGGAAAGTTACGTTAAACACCTTGCTGGATTCCTTGGCTTGGAAGAAAGCCAGTAGATAAACTGGGGAGAGCGCGGTATCAATTTGCAGAGAGCAGAGGTCGAAGAAGCGTGGTACTGCAGGGTGAAACACATTATCGGTTGTTTGCAGCTCAGAAGCAGCAAGAGATCAATTGGTTGAGAGAAGCTGGATGGATGCCAGATGATCAATAGAAGTGGGGATGATCATTTGGTAGTTGTTTTTGGCTAGGAAATTGTCAAGCAATGTGGTTGCCAAGAGGCAGAGGCTGACTTGTACGGAAGCACGAGAGAAATGAGAACTACAGCGAGGAGCGTAGAGGGGGAAAAAAAGGCTTTGAAGGCATTGGGAAGATATGGTGGTAATTTTTGCATCTAGACAAAAAATATTTGTACATGCATATAATATTAAAACTCATGAAAGACATATATGTGAAAAATATCTTCTCTCTCGTGTTTTTGATATCAGCAAATGACCATATTGGAAGAACACTATAACATATGTAAAGTTACCAAACAAGATCATGGATCTGTTATCCTATGACATCAAGAAAGTAAGGAAGCATGCTGTTGGATTTGAAAACTGCAGCAACGACAAAGATAGGCTGACATCACAGAAAACCTACGTAATTTGCTACTTGACTCAGGAAAAAAAGGTACGTGTTCTTTATTGTCCGGGTAAAAAGTAGTAAAACTTACCAAGGTGGTGCTAATGTATTGGACTGTTTGATATCAGATGAATGGGAAGTTTTGGTAAGGTATTTGTAAATTTGGACTATTTTGAAGATACATGTAAAATCACTGGTTTAGTGATGATGCTGTGAATGTGCAAGTGATCTAAGTGAATCATTATTTCATCACTGGAATTAGATAAATAAATTGTAGGCTGTAGGTAGGAGGCTATGTAACTCAGGTTTCTGAGGTTTTCAAGTGGGCCCTTTTGAGAAAGGTTTTTCAGAGGCGATACTGTTAACATCTGTTGGTCACCTTGTTCTGCCAAGCTAGGAGTATTTTGACCATGAAATTGGATGATAAATTGCTAAGAATATTTTACTCATTAAAAATGCTTCTTTGTTTTAGAAATTATTATTCTTAATTTTTTCAGACATTGCTTAAATGAGCCTAGAAGTTTCTACCCTTAACTTTTTCTAAAAATGTTGGTGCAATTGGTGAATCAAAAGTGACTGTTGGCAAACGCGCCATTTCTGATAAGTAGCTGACCTCTTGTTGGAAGGCTGCAAACACATAAATATACAAATGTGTATAAAAGATAGGTACCATTACTGACAAAAACATATTATATGTAACCAGATACCAGCTATCTCTAAACACAAACACTACACCCAGTAAAATGAGCAAATTTAACGCTGAGCCTGACCAATCTGAAATATGCGTACCTCTCCTGATTAGACACTTCTGTACACTTGAATTGATGATGATTAGCCTCCATTTTTCTTTGTGGTTTTTGTGTGTGTTTTTTGATATATTGCTTCCCTATTTAATTTTAAAATGTCTATTGTATTTACTAGGAAGCTAATCAGATTTTTACTTTAGACATTATAAGAAAAGAATCACGAGTTGCAGAAGACAGAAAAATAATTAGTGAAGAAGCTAGTAGACTGTGACAGGAAATACATAATACATAAGCACAATATATAATCTGCTGCATAAATATGAAATTATATATTGGCGTCTGACCAACTTCCTAAATTCAGCTAAACTTGCCATGCTATGCAATCTCACGTCAACAGAATATAAAAGCAAACTTGCAGCATCCTTGATCCAAAGAGCAGAAATGAGACAAAAGAGACAGTATGTCCTTCAGCTCTGGTAAGTGATAATTGGATAAATAGAAGAAAAATGTAGATGGTTCTTTCTTGACTTTCTGCCTGCTCTAATGTGCCATCATACAGTGTTGAGACCACTACATTAAAGCGACTGTGATGATCTATGATTGATGCTCTTTTTAAAGTCCTAGTTGAAGAATAACTATTTCAAATGCTAATAGCTTTATGTAAATGGAGACACTTGTGTATTATGAGAGCTGCTGGCGCTGTGTGCCATGTTGCAGAACATGTGCTGCTGTAGTGTGTGTATGTTCTCCGCTGTACCCAGAGGCCGGTGTTAGGAGCAGTACACATGAACCCACCTCCTGGTTTAGGTGGTTTAAGAATTGCTCGTACTGTTGTCGTGTTAGTTCTTCTAGCACAATATTACCTGCTGGCCATGAAACAAAATCACACAAAGGTGGGTTCTCGGGGTAAGGGAACAGTCACTGGGGTAGTATCTATGTAAGCGTATATGAATAATTCGGTTGGTCTTAAACTGGAGGGAGATGGACTGAGGCAAGTCACAACTCACACTGTTGCGTTGGGATTACACTCAAGTAATAATACTAACGGATGACAGTGCACTCTGTGTGAAGCCTGAGGAAGTACCTGATCCAGGAAATTTGTTTTGAAATTTGTACAGCTTCAGTGATCCACTTAATGATCTCTATGGGAGATCCTCCTCCTCTGCGTATCTTTGTCTATTAAGCTTCTCTTCACTTAAAAACTGAGAATACCATTAACAAAATGCAAACACAGGTTATGCATATCCAATATAGCATTTCCTATCAGCTGCTTCACAGAGGTGTTCAGAAGATGATAGTACAAAATTTATGGCAAAAGCCAGCTTTTTGCTTCCTCCCACTTTGCCTCCAGCTGTGTCAGAGCTAATTTGAGTGAAACACCTAATTATCTATTAGCCAAGGTTATAAAATAAAATTAGTCACAGCCCTCTATGAAAAATGGCTAACAACTTTCTGCTCATTAAAAATCAAAGCATATACTTACCCATTTTTGATACAAAATGACCGGAGTAAAATCTGTTTGAATGAATGTATTAAAATTATTCTGAAAAAAAATCACTATTAAAACAGAAACACCTGGAATGAAATGGACATTTACATTTTAAACTGTATTTCCTAAAACATTACAAGCCTGTGAATGCTTAAGAAAGACCTCACACTTCATTTCTAGCTTTGAATTTCTGAATATATGGGTGGAGCAATACTTCATTTCTGACTAGCCATCAAGGAGTTCGTTAAAGCACATCTTGATCTTCAATTGTAGAGTAAAATACCATTTTGAAAAGCAGTATGGTTCAGATTAGTATGAGAGATATGTATTTAGCTTTAATGTTAATAAACTTTAAAGCAGAAGAGGAATCACCAGGTTCAAAAAGGAATTTTACAAATTGATGGGCAGCAGATACTAAGGGGAATAGGTGTATACAAACCCTCTGCCATCCCAAATCCAACCGCTGTGGGCACAAATACAAGGGAAATACAGGGCAAATGTATCACGGAAAGTGGCTGAGATTGTACGGAATTGCTAAACAGACTCTTCTGTTGCTTCTGTCAGCACTGTGGTCTTGACAGACCACTGATCTTAGTGGGACATTTCTTATGTTGTTTTTTTTTGTTTGGTTTGAAAATTCTTCACTCTTAAAATATTATAAATGACGGAGATTTTAACGTGTATCTGTTTTCTGCAGTTATTCTTCGGTTAATGTAATTAATCCTTCAGAACTAACAGGTCGCATTAAGAAGAAAGGAGGGGAGGGGAGATAAAGACACATAAAGGCATAATGGTCATGCGTAAATATTATTCATATATATCAGCATTTGTCTACTGCTTGTGCTGTAAAATCTCTGTTATTCTACAAGTTACAGGGCGTCACAAGGTAGTGCACTTCTGTTTTCTCTTTATGATACTTTAGGTAGAGACAAGAATGAAACAGTTCTTAAGTTTAACATGCGCAGGCTGGAGAAGGGTTTGTCTCATCTGTGTTGTGTTGATGCTAGTCTACTAAAAAAGAAGCAATGTGAAGATGTTTGTAGGGAGAGTATTTATGGTTATGCCATGGCTTGCGAGCTGAACCGACTAGATTAGATACAAAACTGACCAGAGGAAGCCTAGTTCTTTTGCTACTCCCAGGTACTTGGGTCCTGTAATTCTCACCACTGAAAAAGCTGAGATCCTGTGGAGAGTGTTCTGGGATTCAGGTCCTGCAGCAGAGTTCCATTTCTCTGACCTTTGTAGATACTAGACATTCCTAAAATCTGAGGAAGTGGAAAGAGGACTCTTTGCCAGTGGCTGAGAGGTTAGTTGTCTGTTACTTTCTAGCCCCAGCTTCTGTCATGTTTGTCTTCATGAATAATTTTTGCTATCACTTGTAGATCTCCTTTTGCAAGCAACAGGAGATTGACTTTTTGAATTTCAGAAGTGACCCCAATATGTTTAGCAGCAGCAGGAAAGGAGGTCCCATTCCAAGCAAGTCTTGAAATCCCAAATATGTTGCCTAATTCAGCGCCCTGGGGTTTACTGAAATGCTTTAGCTTCAGTTGATACTTGGTAGCGTCATTTAGTGAGAGCTTTTTTCAGGGTCACTTATTACTGTGGACTTTGGAGACAGTTTCAGTCAAGCAGAGAAGGAACCCACTGGGTGAATGACAGGAGCATTACCTTGCAAACAAGAAGGCTTTGTTTGGTATAACTTGACTGACCAACAGCTGACAAACTCTGATGCATACAACCTGTTCACTGAACCCAAATTATGTATGGTTTGTTTAACATACTTCCACTTTCTGCTTTCAAGTAACAATAACCTGTTTTGTAGTGTAGCCCAAAATGCAGTAATATGCTTGACCAAAAAGCCATAGTTGCAATGCTCATGTTTCTTGCTCCAAATTATGTTTTTGGTTTCTAATTATTCTGAAAATCTGCCAAGATTCCCATACCTGCAGGACAACACAGATGTCTGTATGCCATTTAACAGCTTTTGGGTGAGATAACGTAGCAGGTGAATACTGGAATTGACGTCCAGTGCATGAGTGAAAAAGTTTGGCCCTCATCCCTGGATAAATAAAATAAAAGACTTACTGTGTGATTTAAAGAAGCTGAGCTATTGTGTGCTGTTGGGTCAGGAAAATTTTCTTTTCTTCCTTTATGCTGCTAGTTTGCATTCTTTCCCTTTTTTTTTTTTTTTTTTTTTTTCCTTTATTGATACAAAATGTCTGCTTTCCTGGCAATAATTGAATTTATTACATTGACTTTCTTAAGGACTTCTCCTCTTTTATGTTAGTTTTCCTCTTCTCTAGAAAAATCTTGCTTTTGCCAATGTATTAATACAACCCAGCAGCAAGTAAAATCACATTATTGCTGATTGCATTCAAAAAGACAGCACATTCGTTTCACCTCTCTTAGCACATGTGCGAAGTTCCCATGTACCAGGTGGTTGTAATTAGTCTGGAACGCAGTTTGGCTGGCAAATTCCTTCCTGTTCATGGGATAATTTCACTGCTCCAGTCCCAAAACAGAGGTGGGTAATGGTGAGAGAAGTCTCATAACTGTAGGTGCTCTGGTATAAAGCTTAGAGAATTTCCCTTAACTACTGCTAATGCAAGCTGATACCCTGAAAATTAAAATCATCCAGTTTTTGTGATCCCTGGCACTCAGTTCACGTGGCTTAACTTAATGTTAAAAAGGAAGATTTCAGTAAATGCAGTGCACAAAATGCAAAATACCTTGTTGGTTTTTAGCTGATTGGTGTGACAAAGAGGAACGTGAAAAGAAATGGGACATCTCTACCTTTTGAGTGGTACTTACATAAGCCAAACTTCTGTTGTCCTTATTTTTGAGGCGTGTTCCGTGATGGTCCGCATAGATGGATGACATAGAATACACAGATACTTAGCGTCAGCTGAAAATAGCAGCAGAAGTCGTTTTGAAAACCCCTGCGGAGGCAGCTGCCCGTGCGCTACCCTGTAGAAAAGGTGTGTTACGCTCGTGCACAGAGAGGTGTGCCTCTTTATGTTGCAGTGATGCTTAAGTCTTGCAAAATGATTAAGGGGTGGCTTTCCTCAAGTACTAATACTTCGTGGATATTCCCAGGTTCGTTGACCTCGCCAAAGAAATGCTCATAAAAATCATAGAAATGTTGATATAGAGGACTGCATTTCGGTAAACTGAAAGATTGGGAGGGACACAAAATCGGCATTCTACTTAAAACAATCAGTTTGCTTTATTATTCAAATAGCTAAACGTTGATAAACTATATAATTATTGTGTGCATTCAAAGCCCGTATTTTGAAGTGAAAATTAAATGGCTTTTTTAAGCTATTCAGTGACATGATTGAGAAGTTCAGGCTAGTTATGCATTCGTTAGGTGGCTACACAGCTGCTATGAAAAACACATCAAAATGCAACATTAATTGAATCGGTGAACCACAGAAATGCAATACTTATTTTTTTATCCCCCTCCTCCCCTTCAACTGTTTTCTGGACTTCTTTATTTACTCATTCCTAACCTATGCATTTTGGATATTTAAACACGCATCAGCATAACAGCCATTCTAAAAGTTTTCTATCAGGTGTCAGTAGACCTCAGTGAAAATCCTCTAATTTCTTCTGAGAAAATGCTTGCTTCAACACAACTTTAAAACTCGTCATAGGCCTTACAAGTCCCTCAAAACCTGGTATTTCGCCTGTGCACCAAGTTTAAGTCCTGTTGTTTATGTTTATGCAACTGTCAGTTGTATAAATGGCTGTTTAAGTGCAGGGGAAGGGAAAACTGGATCTACGTACTTTGTGTTCACCCTGCAGTGCAGACAAATATCAGTGGCTGTAAATGAATGAATGACTGATTAAACTTGAATGACTGATTCAAATACCATGACTATCAAAAAAACCTCCACATCTGAAATTGTAACTTTATTCACACACACACAAAAATTCTCCTGTAGCTCCGACTGTGTACGTGGATTAAAATTCATCTGTTGTGCCATGTGTAGCATTTTGTTCTTCCTTCTCCTGCACTTTGTGTAGTCATGCGTGTAAGTTATTTTTGTTGCGGTGCTATCCAATAATTTATCCTTATTGGTAGAAAAAAATGGAAGATCCTAGGAAAAAAAAAATATTTAGCAATCCTGAAGCCTTGTTTTGTAAGCTGAAATGTGCTTTCAAAAATGAGATCGTGAGTTACCTCAGTAATAATTGCCAATGATATTCGTATTGGTGATATTTAACTGGAGAAAAAACTTAACCAAAAGCCTTAGGGAAAATTATTCTTTTCCTTGCTTTCCTCCTAATTGGACAATTTTATGTGAACTAATATTTATCGTCTGATGAGGCTTTCAAGGGAGCCAATTACATATTTCCCCCCATCAATATTGCAGCGTTACAGGCTTTTTCTGAGACCTTTTGTAGCTTACTTGTAAATATTGATTTAGGGGTTGCTCTTTGGGAGACAGCATTTACAGTCTAGCTATAGTTATGACAGTTACTTCTGCTGGTAGAGTCTGTCAGAAGAAACACTTCAAATAAAGCTTCAAGTAAACGTACTCCAAATAAGATTAGCATCTGAGAAATTCAACTGACAGAGTAACCATGATGTAAGACACATCTCTGTAATTATTATCCCTCTGTGACAAATTAACTGTAGGACACAGTTTCTGTAAGAGATCAAATATGTTAAATATGAAATTTACTAAATCTGTTGGTGACTTACAGCACTGGAAAGGTCAAGCAGCATCCAAGTCTGGTGATGTCCCTGGGTAGGTGTGTTTACATGTGTGTCTTCGGGGTTACTAAAAAAAATAAATCTGCTGGTTCGTGCAGGATTTTTATTCTGCACCCGTCATCTTGGTATCTGAGCGCCTTTCCTCAAAACAGTGAATGACAACATGATGAACATGTTTTGCATGCAGGTGTCTGTCCATCCATCCTTCTTTCCTCTCTCTCCTGGGAACAGAATTGCATGCTGGTGGGGTTCTGTGTCTCAGTCGCGTACAATGTGCTGGGTAGCTCTGAGAAAGAAAGGTCAAAAAGTATTTCTTGATCTTGGTGGTGAAACTTGTGGTAGTTCTTAGGTGTTCTATGAGTTCTTAGACCAGCCCCAGGGTCACTTTGCCTCTTGCCCACTGAGCTTTGCTCTTGTGAGGGACAGTTGCATTTTCCTGATATGTAGACTTCTTCATACTAATCCTCAGTTTAGTGCTTCACCTTTTAAATTATTCTCAATCTCAATCCTGAAGTCCTTTGAAGATATGGGCAGAAATGGTACTAAAGAATGTGTGGTTCTCTTTCCTGTCTCCATCACAAATGGAAAATAGGACTTTTCGCTCATAAGCATCAGGATTATTTCTGTTGGTTGACTTCAAATGTAGCTGTCTATATAAAGAAACAAAAAAAGCTAAATAACTAATATTCTTTTTTTCCATCAGCTCTTTCCCAGCTAATTTTGCTACTGAGATCTGAGGTCATTACTTCAGTCATTTATTTTAATCTTTCAGCTCTTTTTTCAGTATTTTTCTATTTATTTGGTGCATTATTTTCCAATACCATTTGGTTTTCTTAAGTTCCGGATCATATAGAAATTCAGCTAAAGGTGGAACTCTCTAGAGCATGGATTAGGGTAGCAGAGAATTTTGTCAGTCCCCTTTGAATTGCAAATGAAATTTATCAGAAGTAAAGTGAATAATGGAAAGAATAAAAGAATGTGCTACTACTTTCATTTAAGATTACTTATTAGCTGTTTCTCTTCTAAAAAAAACCAAAACAAACATTTCTGCCTTTCCTCTGTACAGTATTATACTGTCAAAGAGTAGATTAAATGATAGAATAACTTTTTTTTTGGAAATCTGATATGGTGAAAGACAGATGCTTTAGTTTGAGAATAAGAAAGGTAGATTAGCACCAACAACAAAACAAAAAATTCCCCTGGAATTCCTTCCTATTACTGACAAGAATAAATAGCATAGTTTCAGAAGGTCAGCCTTGTAGGTAGGGAGCCAGTGCAACCTGTGAACTGTGAACTTTTATGCCAGATTTGCGTCTGCCCCGCACAGGTGAAATACAAAATGACCAGACAATAACTAGATATTACAGTATGTAATAACAAACTGTAGCTATGTTTTGTCAGACGCAGTCAGCGGTACAAAGAAGTTTATAGTTTTGTTTTAAATTGGATTTCACTAGAATGTATTTGCCATGAAGGACCCAACATCCTTTAGTTTGGCTCGGTGAGGCTTTGCCAGCGTAACCTATTCTAATAACCCATCCAAATGCCTTATGAACAGCCAGAGAAAATATAAGAAGGTGAGGGGAAAAAAAAATCAGAGCACTTTAAAGAATGACTTATGAACTCAAATCAAGCAGACAACTCTTTCTTTCCTGGTAGCACTCAGACATGAAGGAAGGCAGAGTATATTTGCTATTCGAGTGGAAAAGCTCCTGCAGCACAAGGTATGACTGATAAAGTTTAGCACATTCATCATGGAGTTCAGGTCAGTGAATTAGTTATCTCATGCTTTATGAATCAGTTTGAGAGAATATTCAAAGCATGTGAATTTGGTGAACTGGTTATAAGTTCATTTTTAAATATTAAAGAATGCACGTTTAACTAAAACTTGGAAAGGGAAAAGGTTGGCTTTTTTTCTTTCTTGCCTGTTGTTTTTTTTTTTTTTTTTGAGAGAGAGAGGTTCTGTTAAGTATCATTTCCAGAAAGTCAGTGTCACGTAGCATTCAGAGAACAGGACAGAAAGGAAAATTGGTACTTACCTAGCTTTGCTGATAACTTGCCCTGTTAGCCAGGCGTTACACTTCATATTTCTGTACTTAAATGTACCCATCTGTAAAACTGTCATAATCTCCTTTTCACAGGGAAGTTGTGAAAAGCAGATTCATAAAAGTGCTTTTACACCTTCTGATGAACTCTGTATTCAAGCAAATAATCCTGCTGCCTGCCTATTTGTGAAAAATTTACCAGTTAGTTGCAATTCTTTGACAAAACATTTAAGTGAACAAAATATTTCATATGCAGGTCACTGCAGAAAGGTCACTATCCATAGTTTCTTCTTCAGTGGATGTATAGGGATACTTTGTATTTTCCCTGTTCAGATAATGCAGTCGTGCTGTGATGATTCTTTCTTGCTGTTTACAAATGATCTACGAACAGCTGGTAAATCCTGGAGAAACGTTACCCTTTCTGGGTAAGAATTCATTTTAGTGAATATAGATGCCAGTATAGACGTGGGATGATAATGCTCTTTTCCTTGCAGTGGATGGAGAGATACAGGCACTTTTAGGGCACAGCTTCTCTGAGACGTCTGCTAGAAAGAGATGAATTGTTCCCTGGAAGTGTCTGTTTCTGTTGACTACCAAAGAGGCTGGGGTTCAGGTGTAGGCATCTCTACTGCACGTGCCTAAGGTTAGGTGAGGCTGATCCTATTCTGAGCGTGCGGTAACCCCACATAACAACAGTCATGGGAAAACTTTTAATGTGAACTTTTATTGCAGGCATTTATTTCCTCCAGTCTTCTTCAAAACCTGTGAGATACCGAGAAACACAAGTCGTTCTTGTAGGCTTACAAGAAATAGTACTGTGGATATTAAAGAACAAGCATATTTTAATGGCAAAGATATTCACACATGCCCACGTACTTTTAAAATGTGCAGTTTTGGTTTTGCACTACTTATTTAATTTCTTATTCCCTAGAACGTTAGTACACCTGTTGCAATAGCACCTGAGGGTCTGTGGTCAGGAATTGGGAGCCTGCTGTGCCCATAACTTTGGAAGCGATAAAATGCGAAGGATCCCTGTCCCAGCAATCATTGTCTCTTCTTTATGGAGAAGAAGTTGTAGTAAGTGAAAGCAGTCAAGGGAAGAGGTGATTTGAGAGAAAAATGACAGTGAGCAAGCACATACTTAGAATAATGTTGTTGATTTCTCTGCAGTTTATTTATAATCTATGTGCTTGGACTTCAGGGTTGTTTGGGGTTTTTTTTTGTCTTTTGTATTTAAGCGAACAATTCCACTTCTTAGTTCGAATCTTATCTTTCTCTTTTTGGGAGATAAGATAGTTTCTTTCCTCCTCTTCAAAATTCATTTAAGTATAATAAAGTTTGCTGTTCTTATTAAGTCCTTTGGGGAGCATTGGTGCCTTGAACATATAACCGTAATAGTAACGGTAGCAATTTTGCACCCCACCTCTCTTTTGAGAGTATTGGTAATTTGTGGCACAGCAGATTGCGCAGTTGTGTTATGTCTGTAGCTTTGTTTTGTACTTTATTTGAAATATAGCAGGGAGATGGATAGACACACAGGTGAAGTAATTGCCAAATAAAATGATATCACGTCTATTATGAAGCTAAAGATTTTGAGGGGTGCTTGAAATAATTTTTTTGGCAGAATAGTGGGAAGATCAGGTTGAACAGCAAATGAAAGTTGGATATTGTAGTACTCGGAACCTTTTATATGCCTTTTAGTGGCAGTTTTGTAGCAATACAAGGAGAAAGAAGATTTTTTTGGGGGAAAAAAGAAGTCTGTATGAAGTGTTATATAAGGAAAGCAGGCTTAAGGGGAGAAGGTTCCCAAGGCTTTTATCGTAACACTGCTCTGTAAGATAGACGGATACATAAGGAAAATAGGAGACAAAAGTGATATCTGATTGATATGTGCGATGCCAATGTGCGTCATTTTGCTTGTGTGAATCAGAATTCATCACCTATATTAAAACTTCCAACTGAGCACATAGAATTTGCGTATGTGTTTACGCCATGGAAGGTAGAAATTTGGGATCTAGTTGTTGGATTCCTTCCTTTTCTTCAGGGACAAGGCAAAACTAGAGTTGTTTTGTTTAGCTACTGGAAATAGGAATAATTGTGTGTGATTGGTAAATGCGTGCTAGTGTCAGTCTCTAGTCTTCGTGATTCAGGGGATGTAACGTAAAGAGAAATAACAAGCACCATGCAGAAAGGAGTTAGACAGGAAACTAAAGAAAGAGCGTGGCCTAAACCCGTTTCGTTTCTTTGCTGCAGAAGTGCGTAGGAAAAATAAGAATGAGTGGAAAGATTAAATATAAGAATTATTATGTTTGGGCGTCCTTTCCCGCACCTCACCCCCAAAAGAAAGAAAAAAGAGGGGACAGCAAAGATATGGAGAAAACCAATTCCATTTCTAAAGAAATGTAGGCTATTTTTAAGAAGACGAAATGTCCTATAGTATGTTTATAGACCTCAAGAGCTGTGGTGGTCAGATGTCTGTATCTTTTGTTTAGAAAAAGAGTCACAAATAACCATCTTTCTGAGGTGGTTTCTATTAAAAATAAATAAATAAATCCCAAACACCCAAAGTTAAATACGGATAGTTAAAATACTAGGATTGGGTTTTGTTTTCATGATCTAATAAGAATCCATTTTTTTTTTAATGAATGAAGCAATTGCCTTACTGTCGCTGCTGAAACCTTCATTAGCTTTCTTTTCAATTAACAGCTCTGCATTAACAAATCAAAAGTATTTTGCAGTGTAGCCATGGAACCTCCCTTCCAATAACTCCTAGACACATGTAGTTAAAAGTAAATTTGAAACCTGTCCTTCAGTAAAGTCTGTGATTTATCCCTCCAAAACAGATGCAGGGTAATTTAAAAGATAAGCAAATGATTTTTTCATTTTGTAAATGATATGTGTAGGCCTCTTGTGGCTTTGTAATTTTTCTGCATAAAGTGGGATAGGATTAAAAGGCCACAAACCTGTTACTGGTCATCCACTTCTGATTCCAAAATCCTGTAAAAGTGTATCTTGCCAAGCAGGCAGTCAGTTGTGCAGCATTCTTCTGGAAAATCACCAAAAGCAGCCATGCCACAGCAATGGAGGAATGTTTACTATTATTGCCAGCTGCCTCAGCAGCCTGAGGAACTCCATGGAAAAGACAGGTAGGTGATACAGATTTCAACCAGGAATGTAGGGTCTCCTTCCTCAGATACTCTGAATACATTAAAAGCAGAAGATGGGTAACTTTTTTCTTTAATTGCCTGCCTGAAATTCCAGTGTATTGATAGACTATTGAGGAGCAAGACCACGTCTCAACTCTATCATGACTCACCTGTCTCTTTCTGATCTGGGCAGTACATCATTGATTGTAGTTTCCCTCCGGTATCCCCTTCCCCAAACATCTATTTGGCCTTCTTGAGGCTATTTCCTTCTTCTCCCCACCTTTACCAGCGAGCGACCTTTCAACACTGCATCAGTGGATGGTCGTCTGGTTCCAAAGTTGCATCCGCACGCTTTTGTGTCTTGCGTAACAGTCTGGAAGCAGATGGCCTTATTTCTGATGTCTGCTTGTACCTCTTCTTGATAATTTGCCCTGTGCCTTTAGGGTGGAGAATAGGTAAAATGTCTTTTTCCCATGTCAAGAAACTGAAGGGAAAGAGATGCCCTGATTAGTGATCAGGGGACTGATGCTAAAAGGGCAACTTGGTTGCTGTTTCTGCTGCTGAAATACTTGTTTTCATAGAAATATGAGTAGAGATTAGTTCCGGATTCATTCTTCCAATGGCTGAGGAAATTGTCTTCATGGGACATTAAGTGCTTGGAGCTTGCTGTAAATGAAAACATGTCCCCATCATAATGCTTTATTTGCCATTACCCATGTGCTAAACAGTGGAAAGGGTGCTTCAAAAACACCAAATGTGGACTTCAGGGGTCTGAACGTCTGAATTTTCATTGTCAACAGACTGAAAGGAGACCCTCTTCACACTGACATTAATTGCCCATTATGGTTCCATTTGGTTTTCTCTTCCAATTACTTTATATTGTCTCAGTAACTGATCCCTCCTCATAGTCCCGCTCCTTTACGAACTGTTGAGATCTTTCTTTCCAATTCGTATCATGAAATAGACTGTATACAGTAGCTTATACTGAAGCAGAAAACTGATCAGTCGATGTTGGTTTATAAAGAGCTCTGTATCATTTTGTCTTCCACAAAAAGAGCTTGCCCACTGTCACTCAATAAATAGTCTTTAACAATAACATAACCACAGGGTATCTCCAGTACGCGTTCTTTAGATAAAGTCCTCATTAGGTTAATGTAAGATCGCTGGCTTTAGCCTGCATTTTATTTTATATAATGAGTTTCTTTTTATACAATAAAGCTTATGAAAGAAGAAATTGTTGGCTCATAGGGAAGAGATGGATGAATATAATAAGGCTTCTGTTGGAGGGATTTATGATGTATATTTAGCATTGCAGACAACATAGTAAATCACTGCCATAGCCAACGTGAAAGATACATTAGTTGCCATTTGTTTTTTACCAGCCTAAGTCCTTTTCAGATGTCATTCTAGAGATTTATAAATCAGTCTCATTTCATGTTATTAAAAAGTCTATTACACATTATAATGCAGCTCTAGAACGTGGCAAATTAGTTCACTTTCATTGTTGTTGGTACCATTAATATCTCCTCCCTATTTCATGATATTTAACCTAGACAGAAGAAGCACTGGTGCCAGTATTGTGAAAACAACACAGTAACTGGAAGGGCAGATAAAATGTTTGTGAGAAATGTAATAGTCATAAGTTTTCTCCCAATTTCCTGGGATGTCCGCGTAAGGTGATGTTACGTTCTTTGGTCAGATGCTGCTGTTAATCTTAAAACATTGAAAAGAAATTATTCATTTGTAAATAGCTTAGAGGAGCAGGTCTGGTATCATGTTATGTGAACTGTGTTCATATGCGCGTCCATAATGTCAACTACGGCAATATCCGCGCGCGATTGGATTTTTCTGTTAAAACTTCATAGGAGCATCTGTGGGCACATTGTGTTTGCTCACAGGTAGATGTGTCGCAGAACACTTAATACTATTTTTACACTGCCTAGCACAATCGGATCCAAAGAATCGCTTAGAGCTTTTAAACAATGGAAAGGGTAGGAAGAGAGTTAAAAACTCAAAGAAAGGAAATTATTATATTGGACTGAATATTCATAACCCCTATTTTTCAGTTTCCATGGCCTCTGGTAACTAAACACGGTACTTCAAAATGCTCCTTTGATCAAGAATAAATGTACCCATTATAGGCAATTTTTGTATCTGGGGAAAAAAAATATTTTGAAAATTAATTAGGAATGTTTTGTTTTGTTGTAATATACAGCACCGTCTTCCAGATATCTGAGGGCTGTAATATCAGCAATGGTTTCAGTCGGGGGGGAAGACAGGTTGTATGGGAAGAGGTTGTGTACTGAACTGACATGACTGAAAATCAGTGAATGAAAGTTTGTTTTGTAGCACTCCGAGAAAAAAATAGAGAGCACCCTCACTGCCAGGTTTGCGTTTTCTTCAGCACTAATCTGCTTAGTCTCTTTCAGTTCTGTTTTCTGTAGGTGCATGGATATATACATGGTGGGTTAGTAATAGAGAGTTTATATTATGTGTGTGTACTGTCTTCGGTTCTTTTCCAGCCTGTTTGAACGTGTTACGCCTTATTTTCTTATTTTCTATCAGACCGTTCAACTTGATTGTTCTATCCCCCGACTACTTTACTATCCGTTTTTCAAGATTCTTCTTTTGGATCATTTTAGTCCCTCCTTGTCTAACTATTTTGTGTGATAGCTGTATATATTGAACTACTGGAAATTTTACCTGAATAAGGACAATAAAATTGGTTTGTTAATAAAAATTTTAGCAGTGTGAGGACTCTTCCTAGCCCTGAAATATTTTGAAGTATTGCAGTTTAAGGAAAAAAAGTGTTTTGTTTACTTGTTTATTTTACATATAACTTTGTGTCTCAGCATTTTAACCTAAGGGTATTAAAAAATATGAAAATACTTGACTGTATTATTCTGTAGATTCTGTTTCATTATATACAGGAATATAATATTTGTAAATCATTAACTAAATATGAGGTCTTTTATTCTTTTAACTTCCTTTTGAAAATCTCTTCTTTGTTTTATAAAACTGGAGGAATCAAAGCCTGGACTGTGTATTTATAGTCTTATAGTCTGTCTGATCTATATATACGTACATGTATATATGTGTGTGTCTGTATTTACCAAACTGGCTTCCTCGTGAAACTCTAAATTCTGCTGGGCAACTGTCAGTACAAAGCATGCTCAAAAGTTCCTTGATCTGTTTATTTTTTAATACCATTCTTTTTTCCTTAATCTACCTTTGTGGGGAAAAAAATAAATAAATTACGAAATTTCAGTAGCTGCTATTTTAAACTCAGCAGCATCCCATCTTCAGTTTTGCAGGGCACAAATTTCGTAGACGTCAAGTGTGGGAAAAACAGTGCGTACTTATAATCCAGATCAGGCAACCTGGGTTTAAAAGGTCTTATTACTTGTGATCAGAAAACACTGGTCTTCTGACAGAAGCCATAGGACCCCTAAATAATTCTGCTTATTCCTTCGGGAAAGATGAGAAGAGGTAGAAGAGCTGTTTTGAGTGAGACATGCAAAGTTAGTTCTTCTTGTCCCTCCTATTCAAAGCTCACTCAAACCGATGAGACTACCGAAAGAGTTCAAGGAGTAACACATTTTTGTTCATATTGCGAGTGGTTACCTCCAGTGCTTCTTCACAGCTATTACCTACCTGACCCAGTTCCAGTGCACCTAAATACAAGTATTAAATTAGATTTTTTAAGTGAGGAGTGTATTGTCCTGGGTCTGTCTTTAGATAGACAGGCTTCTTTAGGAGTTATTTAGCACCTCCAGAGATATAATTGATTGGTCAGATTTATCCATTTCCAAGTGGCTTCCAGATGTTTGCTATTCATTGTGCTTTTCCAATTTTAAATTAACCTTACATAAAATACAAGCTGTAGTTATTGCCAAAGAGAAATACTTGAAATGGCTGGGAAAGTTCTCTACTGCTCAAGAAACTTGTCACTGTGGCAAAGAAACTTGAGGGCAACGGATACCGTAAGAACTGATTTATTTGTCTGTTTTACTGTCACCTAGTAAAAAAGTTGCATTTCTGAAATGTAGATTGTTCCGCGGTCGCAGATGCTTTTCTCTGACGGTAGCAATCTGTACAACAGTATCTCTGTGGGCTCAAGCGTGCAGATTGGTGTGAAGCTTAGTGGAAATGCCTAACAGAGCTACTAGTGTTCTAGCTGCTAGCAAAAGAGAATGGCAAGTGCCTCTTTTATCTGAGCTTTCTTGAGGCTTGACAAGTGTGTCTCCCTTTGTAGTCCATTGAAGTGTTTGCGCTCCTGTGGAATACTGGTGATAATTATCCAAGTGTAATGACAAAAGGGAAGGAGGAAAACTAGTAGTCAGTCTTCAAATCTGAAAACATATTTTTGCGTTTACTTTTAAGTTTTGAAAAATAGGCACAGTCATTATGGCGATAAGTGCTTTGTGCATGTTTGCAATATCAACATCATTGATAGCTTCCTTTTTACAGGAACAATGCCCTCTGAGGACCAAAATACCTCTTTATCTTGATTGCCTGAGGACAGAAACCTCCAGGATAAGCAAGATAATAGGAACTAAAATAGCTCCAAGTCCCATTAACTCTAGCCATCATAAAGTACAAGTAATGCACACTCAAACCAATCATTATTTATAATGAATTCTGAAAATATGATATAAAGCCTTAAGCCAAATTCAGATTAAAATCAATATGATGTCACATCAGTACTGATGTGTCTTTTGGAGTCGGCATGTGAAGCAGGAAATTGTTATAAAAGACTATATTCATTATGACCTGTGAATTTGCATTTTAAAAAAATACTGATTTGCAGTTGTGTTATGCAAAGAACATCAGTGCTTACAGTCTGGTGATAAACCCTTTGAGCTTTTCTATGATTTGTAATGTAACCAAGACCCACTGAAAAGAAATCCTTGCATCTCATTACTCCTTTTTTAAGTATTAGTATTTTTTTATAACTTTCAGACTATATTAACACTGCAAATAAATTCATTTTTTGTAAACTTGATTGAGGTAAATATTTTTTTCATAAAATAAGATAAATACCGCTATTTGTTTCACGTATGAAGGTGGTGATATTGCCATGTCATCGTTGAGGGACGAAACAAATGGTGCTGATACCGTGTTCAGCTTAGTCAAGGTCAAAATACTGAAAGAGGAAGAATCATCTCCCCTGCAGCCCCTCTCCCTTGTGAGTGCCATGAGCCTTTCTTCCTAGGAGTGTACTCTTGCTGTCATTGACCTCGGTTTGAATGAAAAATAGGCAGATACAACAATTCCTGGACACCAGCGTGCTGTATGTCAAAATACGATCTAAATATCAGAATCCAGATCAATATCTCCAGGTTTTGTTCACATCCACTCTGCTGCCTATGGCTGTTACTTCAGTCAATTTGTTTATTCCTATTAAACTCCACTTATTTTTTAGTCCCTATAGCAACCCGAAGGACTATTTATCTACATTTTTCATTTATGTTTATTGGAGTGTGTCCAGAGGAGGGTGAACAAAATGGCGAAGGGCCTCGAGGGCAAGACTTGTGAGGAGCAGCTGAGGCCACTTGGCTTGTTCAGCTTGGAGAAGAGAAGCCTGAGGGGTGCCCTCATCACAGTCTACAACTTCCTTGGGGGGGCAGCGGAGGGGGAGGTGCTGATCTCCTCTCTCTGGTGACCAGTGATAGGATACAAGGAAATTGAATGAAGCTGCATCAGGGGAAGTTCAGATTGGACATTTGAGAAAGGTTCTTCACTGAGAGGGTGGTCAATCACTGGAACAGCCTCCCCAGGGAAGTGGGTCATGCACCAACCCTGTCAGAGTTCATCATCCAGATGCTCTTAGTCATATGGTTTAGTTTTAGATAGTCCTGTGAGGAACAGGGCCTTGGACTTGATGGTCCTTATGGGCCCCTTCCAGCTTGAGGTATTCTGTGATTCTGTGTTGATAACCCATACTGTTAGGTTTCTTGCCTTCCACCCAAATAAGAAATCTTGACCATGCATGGGTGTCTGCAACATGCAAAAGAAAAACAAAAGAAAATTTGTGTGTGTTTTTTAGTAGCAGTGTTCAGAAAGCCCAGAGGAGTCACAATTTTCTAACCAAGACTGAGTAGTTATCTAATCTTCCCCACTTAATCTATTCATAGTCTTCAAGATGCTAAAGTAAGACTCGGAGATGAAATGCCGCTGTTTATATTGGGATGTTGCTACTAGAATAATATTGTGCATCTAAGAATTTTTTTCTTTGTTTATTAGCTGTTGCATGTATGCACAAAACCTAAAATATTGTCGTTACTTGCAAAGGATAAGCCATTAAGATAGCCATTACTTATGAATGGCATTGTCAAATAGACATAAAAAGTATTACCTCATTGGAAAACTATTTGTCTGTATAACTTTTGATTAAAACACCATGAAGTTGTGAGTTTCGAACTCTATTCATTTTACGGTTTTATATGTGGATATACAGAATACTTGTGGCACTGTAACCTTCTGTATAAACAAGACACATCTAGAGAAAGAAATATTTATAAGCAGGTAGATGGAAGGGCATAGAAACCAGAGAGATCATCAGTGATGTGCTGACTCTAAAAGTTTCCTAGATGACTTTTCAGGTACTCTAAGTTTAGCATGTGCATATATAATGCAAAAAGGGACTAGACGCATTAATGTGACACATGTGTACCCATGCAATATTCTGTTTGATCTGACATAATAACGGAGAAAAAAGTAATGCAGAAAAAAATTCCATAGTGGGTAGAGAAAAGCTTGTTACCGACCTCAATGGGGCTATAAATGCTACAGTTTTTGCCTGTTCTATTCTAGCTGCCTCCATTGAAAACTCAGTCTATTAGAGTTGCTCATTGCCATCCAGTGTTAATACTTCCAAGTACCTTAAATCATGACATATACTGCCTCAGTCCTTCCCTTTCTTGGCTAACCTATATTTGGTGTACATCCATTTTTCTGGCCTACAGCTCTTCAGACATACATAAATAACACAGTAAACCAATACTAACCATGATAAGTATTCTACTGCTAGTAAAAATGTGGATTTTTCTCATGGGGGGCTGAAAAAATGATTTGGCTTCTTTGTATTCAGCTTCTGCTTGGAATAAATAAGGGTTATTTACAATGAAACATAACTCCATTTATCAGTTCTTGGCAAATAATCATTCTAAAACAAATTAAGTATAGAAAATCTGGTTTATAAGTCTAGTATAGACTATGAAAATACAGTTTGAGTATTTTAGTATATGCTCGGTATGTAGAGTTTAAGAGTATATGGGTTGTTACTTGTGATTTGTTTCCCTTTGACTGGCAGCTGCTGGCTCCGTCAGGTAATCAGTGATAGTTTATATTCCAGCTATTAAGATTCCACTAAGCCATAGCTGGGGATTTTCCTTGCAAGATGACTCCTGTAGGAGCCAGTTTTCATAGTATGGTATCAATAAAATAATCATGTCTCTCTCTCTGAGAAATATACTGCGTATACTCCAGGCTGAAGAATCACGCATAGCAGTAACGTATCTGTTACTTAGAAAAACAGAGGAGGAATGTAGCAGTATTTAATCTGTTGCATTTATTTACTTGTTGTATTTGTTTGTTATGTTTCTCTTTGTTCAGTTCTGTTGCATTTTCCTTTTAATTTGGAGTTTAACTGCACTACAATGCCGTTACCAATACCTTTTTCAAGAATGCTGATTTTACAGTTTTGCTCTCACAGTCAGAAGTTGCATAAGGGGCAATTTAAAGGAAACATATTTCAGATCCATGCATACAGAAAATCTTTATTCTTTACCAGTTATTCTGGAAAAGCACTAGTACTTGTTTTGTATCAAATACGCTGTCTTGATATTTCAGAAACACACACAAAAAAAAAAGCAGGAGGGGAAAAAAAGCCATGCTTTCTGCTTAAAGCCCTGTAATGAGTTTATAGGAGCAGCAGGATTGTTTATTTCAGGGTCAGGGATCTTCTGAATTGCCGTTTAATTTCAGCTAGAGTTTTTTAATAAGCATACCAAAAGTTGCATTGGTGTTAAAGTTTGTATACGGACTGAATAAAGCTCTGATGCTGATACCTAATATGAATCTCTGATCAGATTGTCAAAATGCAAAAAACCTGTTTCCATCTCCATATCTGAATTTTGCGTGTGTCTTTTGTATGTGACTGCAGTCTTCCCCACGCAGCATTTCGTGAAGGGACACAGTGCAGTTTGCTGTGGAAATACTAAAACATGGAGATACACAGAAGAGAGCACCCAAAAACATGGGACGATATACAAGGTCGGTTTTTTCTCAGCAGAGTGTTTGTAATTATTATGTTTATTATTACTTTGAAATATTTGTCTCTTCAATTTTCGACTTCTAAGAGTATATGAGTAGAATTGTACATTAATGAAAATTGGAGCATGCATGTGACGCCCTGGTTTTCTACACTATTTTTAAGGAAAATAATGAAATAATTGCTCTTGTCTTAAGCATTAGAAGACACCTAGGACTGCATAGCCACAGTAATGGCCACGGAGCGTGCAGTTTACCTAAAACTTTATGTGGGTGAATGTGCATTATAAGTGCAAGCGTGTCTCTGACTTGAGGGAAACGTGTTGCTTCGTTACTCACCAACCAGTGCCTTCAGCCAAGTGATGGGGGCTTAGTGAAGGTGTGCCTGTACAGCTGGGGCAGCCACAGGCGCCCAGAGACATTTCTAGCCATGCCATGGGCACCACAGAGGAGCTACACCGCGGCTCCGCGTAGAGAGCAGGAGAGGCAGGATTTAAGATGTGTTCAGAATGCCAAGCCCCAGCCACCTCCGATGTCCACTTCTGGGGTCTGTTTCCTCAATGGAGAAAAATAAGAGCATCAGTTGTGTTGTCCAAAAGGATCTTAAACTGGGAACAAGAAAAAAATAGAAAAGGCTAAATTAGGTAATAAAAATGATCCCCTGTAGTTTAGAATCTGTGATGGTTGTTCAGCCTCAAAGGATATTCTCTTCTGATGCAGAACAATAGAATCATTTAGGTTGGAAAAGACCCTTTACACAGTGGCCTTGCTAATGCTTTGGTGCGTCTCTTCCCAGTCTTCTTAATAACTATGGACATACGGTTTTGTAGTGTCTTGTTACTGATCAAAATTTCACTGGTCACAAATGTGGCTATTTTTCCCTCTATAGCAGCTTATTTTCAAAAACAAGTATTAGCTTATTTGTCTCCCTTTATTTGCAAAATGTTGTTGCAGCTATTTGTGTATGTATATGCATTACATATATGTAGAATCATAGAAGCATAGAATTGCCTAGGCTGGAAGGGACCTTTCAGATCATCTAGTCCAACCATCAACCTACCTCTGACAAAAACCATCACTAAACTGTATTTCTAAGCACTACGTCTACCCGTCTTTTAAATATCTTTACGGATGGTGCCTCACATAGATGTAGAAAGAGAGTGTCTCTGATCAAGACTATAGTTTTAGCGTTTGTGTATATATATGCAAAATTAACTGATTTTACAAATGAATGTTAATTTCTTAAGTCCCCATTGATGAAGGATCCTGTTTGCTTTTACTTCTGAAAAGAAAATGTATTTTTCTCCCCCCCCGCTCTGTATGTATACACAAATAGGGCAAGAAAAGTCCAAATATACTTCTGGGGCTGTGAGTGTGGAAAGTTAAACATTGAATTTAGCAGTTAAGCTTAATGTCCCTTAGCCCTTACCCTCAGAAGTTTCATTTTTTTTCTATTATACTGGTATTTGCCTTAGCTCAGGACTCAAAAGTTTGCACGTATCTTCTTTTGTTCTGACTGTGAGATACTTCCCCCTCCCCTCCTACCCCCCAAGGAATTGGGGTGTGATTTTTGGGGTTTTTTTCCTGTGCAGAAAGGGTTGAGATTAAAAGACTAGTGCGGACATTCCCTTTGGGAGTTAGGCGGGCTGGTCACTCGCTTCTTGGTGGTTGATCACAAAGCTGCAGCTGAAGAGAGGATTAATTGCTTCTCTCCAGACTTCACTGGGACCTGGCAGGCCATCTCCTCCTCCTATTTAGAAACCGAGAAAGCTGGTTTTCTCCTCTTAAATAATAAAAGTCCATTGTAGGCACTGGAGGGGTTTTCTAGTTTGTGAAAATCTGAACATTGTTTTTCTTTCTGGTGTCATTTCTGAGGCATACCGTGCTAGGAACAGCCTGGTCAAAGAGAAAGAAAACGAGTGCTGGGAGCGTAGCTCTTTCTCCTCCTTCAGTGTGAACAAAGATTTTGGGTCTTCTGGAAGCGATCCTGTGTGCATTCATGGGCACAGGTCTTCAGGCTACTGGTACGCAGCTCCAGCCGCTTGCTCAACACTCCGCTAAATCATGCACTAGAGCAATTTCTGGCAGGGCTGAGATTCTTTTCTGAAAGTACACAGAGCAGACAAAATATTACAGTTGTGGTTTAGCCAGCTTGCTCCTCTCAGGTCTCCTCATCCCCTGTCAAACTTGTCCCTTCCATGCACAGGTAAATTTTAATGGCATAATTGCCTTTTTTTCTAATCGTAATTAAAAAGGATTGTGTTTAATGCACCAAGGTATGCGTGAATTGTAATGAAAAGATTGTCTCATTCCGTTTTCCTGTGAACTGGTTTGTTGTACAAAAGTGAAAATTTGAAAAAGTGGTTTTACATTCCCTCTTTTTTTTTTTTTGCTAGTGTTTTATCATCTGCTTTTTATTTCTTTTTGATTTTCAATTCTTTACAAATACTGTCTCCTGACAAGGAGTCCATTCTTCAGTTTTTAGTTGAGGAAGGTAGCCTAGTACTGTAGGAATTTGAGCAGAAAAAAAACGTTGACTAAGAGATGAAGAAAAGTAATTGGGCTTTCCACATGTATTAAATAGAGTCTGAGAAGACAGAAATTTAAAATGTGTATTATTACTGCTGCTTTGATAAAGAGCATTCATGATCTGTTAGCTGTGACAGACAGTGACTATACGCGGTTGGACTAGATGATCATTGTAGGTCCCTCCCAAATGAACTATTCCATTCTGTTCTACAGCCTAGGCTGATACATGTGTCCTGACCTTTGGCAAACTGGCTACGTAAAATATTTTATTCACACAAATGCCTTCAGCCAGGAGGTTGAGGAGAAATGGGGTCTTGTGGTTAATGCAGTAGACTCGAGTTTAGGACTACTGGATTCTAGTTGAATGTAGGAATTATTTGTTGATTACCTGCTATCATACCCGCAGGTGTATTTGGGAATGGGTATAGGATCATGGGATTTATGTGTATTCATATATGCACATGTGTTTTTAATCAGGGCACAAATCTCAACAAGCCAGTGAAGCTGCAAAACTTTTAAGGAAATACCAGATCATTGATTTTAAAAACCGTAACAGTAGTATTTTCTGAGAAAATAAAAATTAAATATATTATTAGGATCTTGGGTATTTTAAATAATTTTGAAGTACCAGGTGGTTGCTTGGTGCATTATCGGGGAAATAGGTCACAGGTAGTAACGGTAATATATGATGGTAATGGTATGGTGTATGTATGGTATATAACGGTAAAATAATGATGGTAAATAGTACTTATGTTCATCTGCTGTAAGAGTGTGTAGTGTTCAATAGGTCTGAAGAGGTGGGGTTTTTTCATTGCTTTTCGGAGGCGCGGTAACCTAGGAGATGCACAAAAAATCTGCAGAGTAAACCATGCAGGGACACATGTTCAAATAACCTTAAAAAGTGGCCTTTTCCAGTGGGAGTATCTGTGCTTCCCTTCACAGGAGAGAGGAGGCAACTTTACATCTGTGCAGAAAATATTAAGAATTTACGTGTTCTCAAAACATCTATTTCTAAAATGTGAGTGCACTCGGAAAATTTCATATGGTACATGACAAATTTTAGTGTTGAATCTCTTTCACATACATACGACTCCTGCAATAGAAACATACTTTGAAACACGGTGAGGTAGTCTTGAGTACATGCTACTTATATGACAGGGTTATCCTATTTTGTAGGTTCAGAATATTCTTTTTACTGGGGATGAATATAGGTTGGGTTTTTGCTTTTTTTTTTTTTTTTTTCATTGAAAAGATCATAGAAGGCTGTGTGGGTGTGAAAAGATTTGATTGAAGAATTGAACCTTTCTCGATATTGTTCAAATGAAGACCAACATTTTTTTCTCTAATTTAAACTTATGGTCCTCATCGTCACTGGAAATTACTTTTCTGCAAATGTTCCTATTTTAATTTTGGATAATTTCTAGTTCACCATTCAGTCAGGCAGCCCAGCTTTAGAAATAATGGCAGTTATGATGTCACCCTGCTCCTCTATTTGTTAGTTGTATTATGTACAATCTGTGCTCTGTATGAGACTGTCACGCTTTAGCTTGTCTGCAGCTGTTTTTCATCACTGATTAAATCATAAGTTTTATTTCAAATATAAATCCCCACAATTAGAAGCGGGGGAGGGGGAAGCTTTGCACTGTAAAGAATTATAAATGAATACTGAGACGAATAGGTTAGTAACTGAAAAGTTCCATTTTATTTTCATACTTTAAAGCAGTAAAACCAGGAGGACATTAGTTCCATCCTCTTCTGTAAGCATTTGCAAATCCATATGTCCAAAACCATAAAGACTCTGTGATCCACCTTTGGAAGTATACCAAGACGTAAGTCAGTGCCACCTACTATCGATGATGTTGGAGAAAGGTGATAAGATGTAAAGATGCATCTACTTCTTGGTGGTTTAGCTTTGTGTAGGGTTTTTTTTGCCTTTTTTTTTGTTTGTTTGTTTGCTTGCTTGTATTCTGGCATTTCCATTATTGTGTCATTTACGATTCCCACTACAAAATTCCCTCGTCTTAGAAGAGATTTCTGAAGATCTCATTACTTGGGGGAATATCCATTTTACCCCTCTTTAGATCTGTGGCTGAGGCCTAAGTCTACTATCTATACTCGCCTAACATAGGAAAGCTTCTCCTGAAGAATATGCATAGCACTTAAGTTAGGCTTATGCTCTGAGTTGCTTCCTTGAGGAGCCTATTTCCGTATTCTTAATCGGATATGCAGTGGACGTAATATAAATAATATGTAAGATTAGCGTGTGCTGAGGCTTTGCAATATGTTGCATTTGCTATTAAAAAAAAAAGACCTGTTGCACATGACCACTTCACATAGCTTCCTGTTACCTGTGACTTTAGACAATGAAAGTCGTGTGAAGGTTGTTGCAGGTAGCTCAGCGCCCTAAAAAAATGTTATAAGAAAAGAACTCAAACAATATTGAAAATACAGTGTATGTTGCAAAATCATTACTCGAAAAATACAGTTTGCACATTTTTCTTAAAAACCATCCAGTCTGAGTCTGACAGAAGCGCAGGGAATAGATTAAAAAAATAAAAAAAGCTGGGGGGGGGGGGCGGGGGGAGAATGGGGAAAAAAGAAAAGGAGGAGTCACACAGTAGTCAGATATGATTATTCATCTGTGCACTTGCACTGCACTTTGTTTCAACACAATTGAAAATCACTCAGTGAGTGAAGCCGCTAAGAATGAAGCGGGTGTTTCCAAGTGCCAGTCAACAGAAAAATGATAAAAAATATTGCAGAACTGAATGCCAGTGTGCAGAACCACAAAGTGAAATGAAATGGCTTTGTATCCACCTCAGCTAAGTCACCTAAAGTATTTCAAATGCTTACGTATTTTTAAGAAGTTAAATGAGAATAAAATGTCGAAGCCCAGAGTAGATCAGTGTTTTATTCCATCAGACCACGTAACTCCAAGAAAATAGTGAATTATCTTTTCTGCAGACATCACTGCAAGCATCTTACTGTGGATCTGATGTCATAGCAGTATCACCTGCTCCTCTATCAAAGAAATTTTTATAAACTTACATACTTCTGAAGTTCTTATTTGAACTAGTAAACCTTAAATGTCAGGTAAAAAACTTAAGTATAAGGCATATTATTATTGGGAAAATAATTTGGTGATCATTAGAGAAGTGAACATTATGCCACCTGCTTCTTTAAGTTATGTTAAGTGGCCACAATAAATTAATCTCTCTTAATATTGGAAAAGAGAAGGGATGGTTTCTGACTTTCTGCAGAATTAGTGATTAGTAGTTTTGTGACTGATGATGTTTCTTTTGCCCGCTCTGCTCAAGCTCTCCTCTGAAGGACTGCTTCTGCACTGGCACTTACCAGAAATGGCCAACACAAACTGGTTATCGTCCTCTTGAGCCATAAAAAAAGGTCCAGCATTGGGCAAGGAGAATAATATAATTTTATATTACAGTGATTCTACACGATAAGCTCAGTAAGCTTTGTTTACCCTTTGTGTTATTTCTCTTTCTTCAGGGTTAGCCGTAGTAGCACTGCTGTCTGTTCTATTAGCAGCAATACTTGGAAATCAGTAAAAATTCCTCATCTGGCACCAGCTTCTCTTGATATGTAGATTTCAGATTCCTTTATGCCTTTAAAAGCTCTTCTAGCCACCTGGAAGGTGTGAGAAATGAGAAGTCAAAGTGTAGCAAGTTCTACCAAGCTACACCTCTCATTGACCTGTGATTAGTTCCCAGCTTTGCGGCTCCAGCGTACAATTGCACAGCTGAAATGTGGAGATGGAGAGAGGGTTATCCGGATAAAATGCTAAAGACTCTTAAAAATCTCACTTCAAATATATTAACAGTTTTGATTAGGCTGACTGAGATACACACTTGTATTTGGGATGCTCCACGTGTTTAAGTACATGCGTAAACATCAATAAATCTGCGTGAAAGCACATAGAGGATTCTGATGTTAAGTAGTGACGTAAGGTTACAAACTAAGAAATTAATTTTAACCTGGTTGACAAAACTGAGTTGTAAGCTTGTAGCATCCTATTAAGGATACGCTGCTTCCTTAAGAGTGACTTCAAAGGCAAAGTTTCTTTACCGGTTTTGCAGAAAATCTTGATCTAGGTAGGGCCAATTGATATCACAGTGGTATATTAATTAAGGAAAACTTCTAGCCGACCTATACAAACCAGACAATATTGAATAATAGGAGATACTAGTTTTAGTATCTTTTTGCCTCTTGTCGGCGTTATTGTCAGAATTACTGATACCATTTTTTCATACTCTAAAAACACTTTGTCTTCTGTGTTGATTTTGAATGAGTGAGAAAGTATTGCAATAACAACATGTGGGTGAACAGGTAGTTAAAACTATACTTAGGGATGTAGGAATGAAATTTTAATAAATTCGAGTACCCATTGTATTTAAAACAGTTGTATTAAGTAGCTTAACAGTGGGAAATTTTGTTCAGTAGAGACAAGAAATATAAATTTAAAAGATTGTAAAAGTTTTTAACTACTGGCTGTACTGGAGAATTTTTGAACTCGTATTTCTTCATTTTTCAGTCTGCTTTGCCTGGCTTTTGTGATTTTTAAATTGGAAAATGCTGAAATTAGAGCATTATTTCTGAAGATAAGCAGGACAAAAATCTTTCTGGTATATGTGTGATTTTGATGTGGAAGTTCTCCATGGTGGCTTTCTTGTATAACATTATTCTTTGTGTATTTTTACAGACAGAAAGCTATATACAGTTTGGGGCTTTATTCTGTTTTCCCTGTGTTTCCCTCGGTGTCTTTCATGCATACTTGGAACACAGACAGCGGTTCTCTTCCTCCTCTCCAGATCTCTAAGCTGGAGTTCCTGTTCCCATGTTGCTGTTACTAGCTTTTCTTCTTACCTTCTTCATTTGCCGTCCAGACAACTACACTCCCTACGACTCTGTCTTCTGAACTGGATTTCCCTCTTCTAGGTCACACACAGCCACACAAAAGTGAGTATTTTAACTTCTGCTCAGCCCATAATCACAGCCTGTACGCCACACGGTGCGCTCATGAACTACAATTGGCTTTATGCTATTAAGGAAGAGATTTTGACAGACATATGGGTTGTTAAGATGTATGGGAAAAGAAAGAGAAGGGCTGAAAAATTGAGCTGTATAGGAGAGAATGCTGTAGGAAGCGCTCAGACATAAAGAGGGAGGAAAACTCCAGGCGATCCTGAGGGGATGGTGAAAATTGCAGTGCTGTGGAGGTGTGCTTTTGGGCATTGCTGGTTTCTAGAGTGAGAACTATTCATGCGAAGAGTTGTCAGTTATGCCAATCATACACGAACAGATAGTCCCAAAGAGTCAATGTTACGCTGACAGTATGCAACCATCAACAGTTAAACGGGAGTGACTTTAAGTAAAGATGTCTGTCACCTTAATTGCATGGCTGCAGCCATTTCTAACTAGCTTTTGTACAGGGAAAAAAAAAAAGAAAATTTAGGCATGTGAAAGGCAAAATATTAAAATTTTTATATTTACTGTATTTCTGTTTCCCTTTATATAGAACATCAAAGAATCTTTTTTCTTTTCTTTTTTTTTTTTTTTAATTTAAAAAAGGAAGATAAACTTGTTTGCCAGTTTTTTAAGAGATACTTGAGGATAGAAAACAGATATTTGGGGAAAGGTGACATTTTTAAATAGAGGTAAATCTCGAATTGTTCCTGCTGTCGGAGACTGATCCTCTTTCCTTGGATGCAAGCATTTGTAAAAGCAGTTCTGCTGGTAGCTTGGAGCGAGGAACCTCGTTGCTTTAAAAGGATGGCTGCTGCACACAGTCTTACTCTCCCTTCTGGGATTTGGAGTGGCATGCCAACGTATGGCTGTTGAAGGCATTCAGCTTATCAACGCAGAGAGAGTTTGGGGATGTGGAGCCAGCTTTTTCTTATCTTAAGATTAAAAAAGAAGGAAAAAGCAGGGAATAAAGTAGAAACAAAAAAAAAAAGAATGTGCAAAAGAGGGACATGACAGGAGAAAACCCATGGTTCATAGCTATTGTCCAAGAGTTGGCTCAAGTTGGCAGGTAGACCCTCTGTGCAGTTCAGACTTGTCAGGACATTTCAGAGAAACAAATGGTCAAAAATTATCACTCTGGGCATCAGGCCCAGAGATGAGATGGTGAGGCGGGCGGTCGTGACGCTACAGTTTTGCCCTTGTAGCAGAGCTTTCATACTGTGCGATCTTCTGTGTGGATAGATTATAAAAAGAGGCAATGGCTGGAACAGCCCAGATTCTTGCTACCTTCTACAATAAATTACCACGACTTATATACATGACACTTTGATTTTGGGCATTAATTTCAAGTCCCACGTGCTTTTCACTGTCATTCTGGATTTTTGATCCCGATGTAATCTTTCAGTTGTTAACTCTTGTAGACCTTTAAAAAATAAACATCTCAAGTATAAAGTGTCCTAGAATAGGTGTCTTAGAGTGTGTTTGGTGCCCTGGAATAGCTTAAAATGTAGGCCACTGCGAACTATACTTCAAAACTTGAAGTATAGCTTCCTAAAAGTTATAATTGTTATATCATACTAACATTTTTTTAACCACCAACCAAAAATACACCTCCTGAGGCACAACTCAGGAGGTAAGCAATATTCTGTTAATAGTTTGGTTCTTTGTCTCGACATGACTTCATAGTTCGCATGGTCTTCCATGGGTTCAGTTTAAGAAAGGTTTTGCTTTAGAATTACATTACAAAAAGTTGGGTCCTCTTCAGCTTGATTAGTTCATTCAGTCTAATACAAATAAATATTTAAAATGTACAAAGAAATTTGTAGGCACTAAATATTCATCAAGACATGTCTGAGATTTGACAGCGTTTACGCTATTCGTGTTGAATATATGGACACCTAATTAGAAAAAAGGAGTGAATGTTCCCAGACACCCGGAAATCATGCCACATAACATTAGCATTAGAATTTAGGACCCCTTTCTCTGTCTATCTGCGCAGTGCAGTCTGGTTTATTTTGAGAAATATAATTAAGTGAACAGGAAAATAGTCTTTTCCACCTCCAACTGCCTATAGAACGTTTTAATCCACGTATATGTTCAGGATGTTTACTCATAGAGTGCTGATTTCTGCAGATTTGTAGTTCCTTTTCACATTCTGTATGTTTTTTACTGTTACCCATTTTTTCTCTCTCTTTCTTTTTTCAGGGTTTTCCACTCTTTAATCACCTAGGAAACCAAACATTGATATCTTCCCTCCCTTACAACATATTCCTCTCCTGTCTTTGTTCAAGAGATAAAAAGGTGTTGCATAGCTTCCTTTTTCCTCTCTCGGAGCCAGGCACGTCCCTTCTGCTATGCAGGTTTCCATGTTCCCTTCTAAATCTAAACGCAAACTTAAAATAGAATAGCAACTTTTTCTCCTTCCTTTCTTGCCTCTCACTACCCAGAACGACTTCGTAACTGCTTGTCTAGCAGAATTAAAGCCTTCATTAGCAGTAGTAAAGGGAATGACGGAACACTAGTATCTGTTGCATTTTATAAACTGTCCTTTAGGATTTTTGTGAACTCTCGCTGTATGCAGAGTTCAGCTCTCATTTTGTTATCGGAGATGCAGCTCCTGGCAACAGACGGGAGACACCAGTACACACACTGAACTCTTTCGTTCTGCCTCTTTGTGCGGGAAGTATATGGTTCCTCTCCTAATGTGAAAAGATGTAAGCTATTGTGTGAGCGCTCATCAATCAAGCTAGACTTGCTACTGCGTAGGCTGTTCTATTTTACCTTAGAGACAAGTTTATCTTCGTACGCAACCATAGTCCCACGAAAGCCCTCTTAGCACCTAGCTATTGAGCTCATGTTTCCACAGCAATGAGAACGTTTTTTTGCCTTTTTTCGTCATTCTGAAATTCCTTCTCCTTTGTCTTCCTTATGCTGCCTGGACACACTGCAGGTGATAAGATGCAACGTTTTCTTAGCAGTTGCGGGAAGTCTTCAGGAGAAACTGGTTGGAGAGAGATTGCTTTCAGTTAACATCCTCCCTTTTGCAAGAGTGTATGAAAATTTCAGCTAAAAGAATAACAGGCAAAGAGTACGTTATTGGTACCTCGCCCTGTAAAAATGGGGAGGAACTCTTATAATGAGCGCAAATTGTCTGGTTTGAAAAAACAAAACCAAAAAAACCCCACAACATTTTTTGCTAGAATAAAGGAGTCTAAAATAAATTCAGGTTTTGTTTCTACCGTAGATTTTTCCTATAAATATTATTCTTTCAAGCATTAGAACCAATAGAAATGGGGAAAATAATATTCAAACACAAGTCACCTGAAACCATGATATATTTCTATACAAGAATCTCCTCTTGTGCTTTCCAGGGTTGTTCAATGCTAGTGATAGGTAAAAAATACAGATACTAAAACAGTGTCAAACTCTGACTGATACTCAGTCCCGCTATGCGGCCTCTTCACAGGAATAGTTTTGAGTCAAGATTCTGGGCATGGTGTGAAATACCCCTCCATCAATAATGTGTAAGAATTTCAGTGGGAGAGGCTTGGAGCTGCATTCAGTTACGAACTCTCCAAGAGTCCATCTAAACGCTACTTGCAGTTCTTTGTTATATATGCTGACGTCATGATGCGGAGTCTGTTCAATTTTTGTGGCTGGTGGCTCATGGCAGCTTTTTTTTTTTTTGCAAATAAGCACTGTGTAGTTCAGAGCCCTTCAGAATTGTTTTGCCGTTGATCCAGCCTACAAGAAATAAAAGTATGAAGATGCTGGGTAAGCGGATGAGAGCAGCCCATGGAATGGGGTGGAGGGGAGAGGATATGATTATCCTGTGTTGGATTTTCCCCCTGTCCCGAATGAGAACGTGCCCTCGGTGCTCCACAAGCAGAACTACTACCGTTTCCAAGCGGCACTTACATATACAGCTGCGGTGGAAAGCATTCTCATGGCCAGCAGGGATTATCGGGTGTGATGCACCGTGTCACTGTCACTGAGAAGCTTCCATCAGCGCCCCCGGGCAGCTGGGACGGAGGGAGGGAGGGAGGGTGTCCCAGAGAGCAAAGATTTGCCTGGGAGTGCAAAGTGGAAAGGAAAAATGAAGGCTTTGCTCCCAGAATAGCTGGTGTGCACATGTGTACACAAAAGATCTAGCCTGCAGCAGGAAAAATAACTGTCCCTGTGAAAGATGCCATCTCTTTCTTATTGTATTTTGGATCAAATTCCATATGGATTTGAAAGCCTAAATACGATTTTTTTTTTCTAATTTATGGAGGCACACTGAACAAACTCACGTCTCCAGCTCATTTAACCTTCTACAGCCTTTTGTAAATGAATTTATCAAAGATGACACGTTGTGTAAATGCTTTTTAAACATTTTTAAATTTGTGGCCGTAGTAAATATGTTTTAAAAAGTGAGATTGGGAAACCAAGTTCTCCAAAGTTAGGAAATGGCAGAATTTAAATTCAGTGCAACCTGAGTTTTAACGCTTTAAACTGCATGCAGAAACTGTTCAATGTCCGAGACTTTCAGATTCAGTCCTGCAGTCCTGGCAGCGCTGATTCCTAGCAGCCTACGTTCTTCTCTTGGGAGTGTCTGAGGGTGGTGATGGAGGCTTTCAGGTGACCTCCAGCAATAGTATTTAATGTACTTTACATACTTTTTGCTTTCACGGTATTACTGCAGGCATTTTTTTAAAAGAACACCTGCTCTATTTAGTGAGTAGGTATTTATTAAATTCTTTTTGTCTTACACAGTCGTGACTGGGAGACAAAAATAGCAGGTCATTGTTCTTTTAAAATTATAAAATGCAATCTAAAACATCCACAGAAGAGGATCATCAGAGATCATGATCGTGATCATCATCTCTTATCAGAGAACTGCCAACAACAGTTCTTCTGTTTCCTGAACTTTCAATGTTTGGTTTCCAAACTTAATGGTCTTTAAATATAGATACTTTTTTTTTTAGAAATCTAATACCCTGGTGGAGATATTAGATGACAAATGTCACTACTGCATGTGTATTACCTCATATTGTGAAATAAGGCATGGATTCTATTTCTAGCCTTGATATGATGTCTGTGTAAACACTTGGTCAGATCAATAAGGCTGTCTCTGATTTTTGGTCTGAAACAGGAATGCTGCTATCTGGTCACCCTTTTTAAATACTCCAGATTTCTAAAAATATCTCTAGATGAAAATACAAACTCTTAATATTTGAATTGAGACATGATCTGTTCAATGAGAATGAATTGAGGAATCCACTAGGATAACATCAGCTTTTTCAAAGATTCCCTGGGAGGCTTTTTTCGTTAATTCCCTCATTCTCTTCCAAATGTTGTGTTCTGTGAGGGCATTGTGTAGATGTATGGTTTCCTTTCAGAGAGGAGAAAAATGGCCAAATGAGATTAAATAAATGGCTTTCCTTCATCCACTTGCTGTCTTTGCATGAGGGTTGATCGATGTTGTGCCATTTTCACATCTTGTTACAGTCCTTGTCATTTGAATGAATTGTCAGCGTTTTAATGTCTTGAATACTCTGTAAATTATAGCACAGGTACTCCCACCTTGTTTATACACTGAATTTTGATGGACCTATGGTTTTATTTATCTTCAGTTTGTAACTTTACTAACTACTGAAGAAGTGAAATATATGACTCAAAATGTTTAAAACAAGTCAATGACTTAAATCTGTTGTGCTTCATAGATGGCGTGAGGTGCTATACCCCAGCCCTGTTTTTAATGACGCTGGGAAGATTTATATGAATGCGTTTATCTGCTAGTTTTGTTTGGTTTTGTTGTTAGCTAGCCCAGTTTAAATGAGCGCCTTCTCACTGAGGTGAGACTATCCTCCAACTGTGTATTATTCTGCTTCTCTGTCCCTGGGATAAAGGAGATCAAAATGAGAAGTGACAGTATGGAAGTAGAGCCATCGTGCCCACGAACTGGTGGGAGAAGGGTTACTGGGGCAAAAGGGGAGGTAATGGGAGCCGCCCATGTCAGTGATGTATACTGGAGCTGGTTTGTGTGGTCTGCGTGGAGGAGAGGGAGGAGGAACAACAGAAAAATCAGGGAAAAAGAGAAGGGAGAGAAGGTGAGTGGAAGGAAGAGAAGATTTTCCCTTCCTTTCAACTTTGAGACAAATCCTGCTTCAATCCTTTTTTTCTTCTTATCAGCCAATTTTACTCCTCTGCTTCCCTTCCATTTTCCCCTCCTATTTCCCCTCTGGAAGGAGTGTGTGGGGAAAGAAAAAAAAAAAAAAAAAAAAACAACAACAAAAAAAAACCCAAACAAAAATACCCAAGCCATAGGGGAAAAAGCAATAGAGTATAATTTTCTTCATTGTCTCCAGGACTGTGTAGATTGCTGCCCGCTTTCATGTGTTGTGGGGTGCTTAGTAATGCTCTGGAATTGCCAGATCCGATCTTGTCAGTAGTCATGATGAGATAAAACTGGGAAAGGGGGGTGACACGTATGACGGGTTTGAATCCTCTCTGTAACTCAGCGTGTTTCTCGTCTGTGCAAATATATTTTGTGTAAATTGGAATATATCATGGGAGGAAGTTGGCAGAGAGAACTCGACACGCACAGAAATGTATTTGATCACTAAAGCAGTTCAGTGTTAGAGATTGCTCATGTATACCAAGAACGAAACATTTCTGAATGTGTGGCCTGGCTTTTTATTATCAGAACATTAATTTTTATTTTTTTTTTTTTTATACATAAGCATTCTCATTCTCTTTTCAGTACATCTTGTGCAGGTTTTTGGGTGGGTTTTTTTTATCAGTGCAGAGCGAGTTGAAAATGCTATTGAATCTGAATAGTAGCGTATTAGGCTTAGCTGAAGCAGGCGGCTACAAAAGACATTAGGCGATGGAAACTTGAGCCTGAAATATTAAATGAAGTGTGCCTCTTTCATCTTCAAAAAAAGGTATGTTTTTAAGGTGCAGATAAACTTTGAAACATAGGACAGTAGAAAATACACCATTTAGTTTAATAATCTATAATTAGTAAGAAAATGATGTTCACCTAGTAGTTTCAGCTTTCTTAGAAAATGAGTCAACAAAGTGACTGAGAGATAATTGTTTTTCATTATGTTCCTATTTCTATTGTTTTCACTCTCTGGACCTGTGTAGGCTCGCACTGTGGCTCTGCCCTACTTTAGCAGTCAGGTGGTTGATTTTCTTTCTTCCACCTCTTTGATTACACCCCCATAAAAATGAAAGGAGCTTCATCAGATTTTTAGTTTTGGTCTGGGGACTTTTCCTAGCTCTCGAGCCTGAATGAATATTTAAGCCACTCATAATGCAACAATTGTTATTCTGAGGGAAAAATAAAAAGCAATACTCTACTGAACATCACAGTAGCCTGATGAAAAGGTAATGGCACCTCTGCAGAATAGAATAAAATCTAATTCTAATTGTTTTGGTCAACTTGACTGGCCAGCAAGTCATGCTTTAATCTCCGCATAAATTAGAAGCCTTTTCTCTGTTCAGATTCCTGTGGGGTTGCTGTCTTTGGCTTCTGTCTACTTAATTCAGCTCAGCTACTGAATGCTTTTGGATAATGTCGTGATATTTCCATTAAAGAATTCAAAGTTGGTGAGAAGAAAGGTGTCAAACTGCTATTATTCAATCAAGATGAGTTTCAGCGATAAGGCTTTGGTTTGGCAGATTCCTCAAGCCACTACTGTGAAGGATGTTAGTGAATAAACTGAGGTGCAGGATCCAAGGGCAAAGCTGTTTGCCCGGTGTACCTGCGGTCGGGGTAAACTGTCATTCAGATTACAGCCAGTGAAGCTTCTGGTGCGGGTGGCTGACGAAGAAGAAGGGTGTGCCAGCGATTGCACTGGCTTTTGGGAAAGAGTTGGGCACAGAAGGGAAAGAAGGAGGATTAACATTGAATATTTCATTCTGAAAGTAAGTTAGGTCATGGGATAAGTACCAATACGTGACGTTCTCATAGAATCATAGAATTGTTAGGATTGGAAGGGACCTTAAAGACGATCTAGTTCCAGCCCCCCTGCCATGGGCAGGGACACCTCCCACTAGACCAGGCTGCTCAGAGCCCCATCCAGCCTGGCCTTGAACACCTCCAGGGATGGGGCATCCACAGCTTCTCTGGGCAACCTGTTGCAGTGTCTCACCACCCTCACAGTAAAGAATTATTCCTAATATCTAATCTAAGTTATGGTCTTAGTCTGCTCTCGGATAAGCATATCCTGCTTTTCCCTTTTTTTTCCTACTCCTAAATATAGTGTGTAAAAATATTCTCTACAGTAATGCTGCTAAATATTGAGCCTGTCCCCCACTTGACTGAGAGTCTGATTCTCTCAGTAGAGCACTGCCATATTGTTTTTCTCTTTATGACATGAAAGATACGTTAGCAACGTCACTATATTGCCTAGACAGAGTTGATAATTGCCATCATTTCTGAAAAATGGGATGTCATTAAAATAATAAGGATGAGATCACTCAAATACTTGCAGAGTTTTGTAGTTGAAACAGGTAGTGTCAAGTACAGACCAGAAGAAATAATATACAACAATGTGAGGTGCAGATTATTAACTGGTTTGTTCAGTCTAATGGGTGCAAAGACTTTTAGTACATTAGTAAAAACAAAAATTAAAAAGAACTTTTAAAAAAGTATTTTGAACCACCTTTTGTAAAAAGCCCTACTGAAAAGGTGTGTAGACACCCTAGAGTTCACACAAATCCTGCTATTTATGAATCCGTTTGGATGACCTTGAGATGCTATCATCCTGACTCCAATCAGCTGTATTCTTGGGAGAGAGGGGGGGAAGAGATGGAGCGGACGCAGTGGAAAATGCATAAGAAGAAAAAAGAAAAATGTTCTTTTTTTGGAGAGCTTGAGTTATAAGATTAGATTATAGCTAGCAGAATCAAGGGCACATAGGCATGGCACATGATGATTATGATTTATGGGAGCATTAAAAAGGAAGAAAATCAATATATATTCTAAAAGTTCTGTTTTGCTCAGATTAATCTAAACCCCCTCCTTGGGTTTGTGATGGCAGAGGAAGGCTGTGTTGATAAGAAATTTTCCTTTTTTCCCCAACAATAGTTTCAATAACTGTTAATGTACAAACCCAACTTCAGAAAATGAACCCTTTCTGGCCTTTCATTTTAAAAAATAAAAGCCAGTAGGTACAATTTGCAATAAATATAAGGTCAAATGTGACATTAGATAGGCATCTGCTACTAATAAACAAAGTGATAATGTAGTACATGGAGATTCTATTACCAGGACACAAAACCAAAAGGTTAATCTCTCCATAAAAAAATATTCTCCCCTTCAGCTCTACCTCCCAGTTATTGTCTTTGTTCTGATGCCTGTAGCAAAGCAGTATCTCCAGCTGAAGATCTATGCTGTTTTTACTTTTATAATTTAGTGCATCATAGATCTAATCAGATGTTTGTAGCCAGTTAAAAAACGTATCACACCTTTTTGTCTAATGAAGGCTATATGTTGATTTACTACGGTTTTCTTATGTGGTTGTCTGAAAATATTTCTTATGAAACTTTGCGCTGTTTTTAAATATATATATGCAAGTATTTTTTCGAGTAATATTAAATCTAATATTTCTAGGTATTTTAGAAAAGAAAAAAAAGCAGCAGTAAGATAAATGCAGGCGCACAGCCAAATGCCTGCCTCCATCTCCCCCATCCTATAACCGTCATACAAAGCAACAGTCAATATTCATGACTAGGACAGGTCAAGACACAATTAAGACTCTTCTGTGGAATAAATTCTTGCTTTTTCACTAGAAATGGTAAATGCATTATATACCTTTTCTTAAGTGACCATGTAGCCCTTGCTGGTACTTTGCTATTTTAAAATGCTGCCTTTGAGGTGTTTTGGGTTTTGATTTTTTTTAAACAGTCCCCTTTAAAAACATAACAAAACAAAACAAAAACCCTCTTAAGCATCAGTACCAAAAAAATAGATAAATGGCTATTTCACTGAAATAGTTTTGTTCCTGAAGGGCTAACTTCTAGGCAATTGGAGTTTACAAAAGACATTTATCAGAGTATCTACTGTAAATGAAACAAATGATGGGAATATTTAGACACCCCTCACCCCTGCCCCCCAAAAAAAAACCCTTACATTATAGGATGTTCTACCCATATGGAAAAACATTCTTTTCCATACGTCTGTATTTAGTTGTGAGGTTTAACATTTGTACTTTTTCTCTTAAATGTCTCCAAAATACAGTCCAACTCCTCAGAATGGCTGTAGGTATAATTTCAGACTACGGAACTGTAATTACTGCACTGCAGAATATTAACAAAAATATGAACTACAAAATATCCTTACGAAATTTTCTTTGCCACCAAAAAAAAAAAATAATTCTGTATGTTTGTATTCATTAGTAGTATTTAAAATGCAAACATTGAAAGATTTCCATTTAAAGATACCTGTAAATGGCACTAAAATAGTGATGAAGGTAAATAATGAATAAAGTCCTATGAGGTACTGGATAACCGTCATTGAAAATAAATGCTTTGTAAGTATCAATCAGTGAAGCTTCACAATACTTCAGGAGAATAGAGGAATGCTAATCTATTTCTTCATTTCAGCTACTTCATTCGTATAAGGTATTTCTGATGGAGCCAGTGACAATATACAGAAGAGAAACAAGAGGTCTGTGTTGCAAGTCCAATCTTAGAACAACGCAATGTTTAGAGCTAGCGAGAGTTTAATTTTGTGTATAAAAGTTATTTAGATCCTGACTCTTAAAATGAAATCTCACTTCTCTTTTAATACGATTATTTCTTAAGAGCTCATTTATATCTTTCCAATTAAACTAAACTTCATGGGTAGGGTAGGTTAAGATTGAAAAGTGTATGTTAAATAATAATATGGTTAAGGGGAGAAGAAAGGACGGTTTAGGGCATAATGCCTCTCCAGACGAACACTGTAGCTGTTAAAAGACGCCTGGAAGCAGAAGTGTAGAAGACTCTCATATTTTACAATAAATGTCTAGCTGAATTCACTACATGCTAGAATCCATGAAAAACAGGCGAAGGGTAGAGGCTGAACAGAAGTGTGCGCCTTTCTTTAAGCTCCTTCACAAGAGAAATACTACAGCTGCTCTGTAAGCGAGCATGGAAGGTAAGTCACGACCCCAGTGAAAAAAACAATATTTGGAGCCTTGTACAATCCGTGAACAGCTGGATGCACGCTTCCTTGTTTTGATCACTGAATGGCAGGCAAATCCAATAAATTGTGTTATTACGAGTTTCTACCAGATACTCTAATAGTTTTTGAGCTCAAAACACAGAGAAATATTGTTGCCATAATAAGTAGTAAACTATGAAAAGAGGTAAACAGTTTGAACATTAATTAAGCAGGCTCTTTTCCAAAGTTAAGGCACTTTTCAATGTTCAGTCCTGATGACGGCAGTACTTCTGTCATGCACAGAAGCAGAATCCTAAAACCAGATCAGATGTAAGTAAGGGACAGTTCTTTATTCTAAGTGATTCTTCAGACAGTCCTTGTTTCCCTCAGCAAATAATTGAATTTTTGTTTTAAATATAATTTCCTGTTCTAAACTGCACAATTTATTTGTCATAGGTATCTGCTTATTTTCAAATAATACTCACAAATGCTAACATGCTTTCATATCTTTTCAGTTTTTTTGAAATCAACGTAAGTAATTCTTTTATATGAAGAATGGAGAATAATTTTGGGTTAAAGCTCAGTCTTAATAAATGTAGTAGCAAAATATTATAAATTGTCCAAGAATGATTATTCAACAACTGTGTTGGGGGCATTTGGGGCAGACTGGTCATAATTAATTGCACAAACTTTGAGACATTGAGAGATTAGGATTAGAAGGAAGAACATTAAATAATTTTGCAATGTGAAGCATGGACACTCATCGACTTTCCTGGTATTCATATTTCTTTTACGGTATTGCTCATTCTATTTAGCTTTTAATCAAGTTTAAAATTTTCATTAAAGATTACAGTTTCCTGAGGAATGACCCTTTTTATTTTCCGAGCAGCAGAATCAAGATAGTTTTGTTTGCTGAAATTAATAACTGATGTCAGGTATTTGAAAGCTCATGTATAACAATGAATAATAACTTCTTCCATATTATCTGCTATTTGTTCGTCTTTTCGGTAGAAGTTACATCTCTGACCACCTAATTCATCAGTAATTCTTTCACATCAGTTACGGCTTAATGTTTATTATGTTTACAAATTTTGATGCATATAAGGTTTAATTTTAAGACTAAGTTTAAATGAAACTCTTCAACTGTGGAAGAAATATAAATTATTTTCAGTCACTGTGAGTGTATTTGCGTCTCCTCAAATGTATCGTTCTTAAAGGACATAATCACTGTGAGAGAGGAAAAGAGCTATTTTCAACTGTAGCATAGAGGAAGACCCACCCTGTGGGGCCATGCTTCAACATTTCCATGTATTTGAGACTGACAAATTGAAAAATCTCTCGCAATTTTTGAATACTTCTGTCAGATAAGGGAGAATAATTGAAATGGTCTGTTACACAACCTACAAGATCAAATAGTGACGTATTCAGAGTCTATTTTGTTATCTCACGCCGTAGGATGAGCTCAGTGATAATATTAAAGGAAGCATCCATTCCAATTTTCTCTTAATTTGTTGGCAGAGTAGTGTTTCTCCCTCTGGATTTTACCATCATCAGCTGGAAATAACCAGATATTTTCAAGTTTTACGTCATCCAAATCAGATTTTACATCATTCGGATAACCAGCTCCACATTTAGTAATGCAAATTTTATATTTTCAATACTCCTAGATCAGTTTCACTGATAAATTGAAAATAATCCACAAAGCAATTGATTATTCTGCTTTGAACTCTGAAATGCCACGAAACTGTTACAAATACTTGGATGTTTCCACTTGTTAAGGAATATGTGACCAGGTAAAATCATGACCAATACCAGTCCTGCAATAATACCGCAATACAGCGATTTCCTGAAAATACAGCAGTGTCGAGTTCTCCAAGCACAGCTGAAGACACGGGGGAGAAGGAACTGAGAACTTAACACAAAGAATGCACTGAATTACTGAAATACTAATTATTGGCTGAAAAACTTTGAAACCAAGAGTGCTAAGCAGACTTAATATTTACATTTTTATGCCTTCCAGGCCTCTCATTTCTAAGAGTTTCCTTGGAATATGAGTGAAAGTAAGTTAGTTTACTACAAAGTGTAATGCTGTTGAGCTTGGTTTGGTGGGTTGTTTTGTTTGGTTTTTTTTTCCATGTTGTACCTAGTATTGCTAAAGACAGCAAATAATACAATGCAGAATTCAGAACTGCTTCAATGCCCTTGTCACGTTTATCACTGTACACAGCTACCTTTTAAGATAAACAATGGAAAACGTGAATAAAAATTTGTTTTGGAAACAAACTATGAACTCTGGTGAAATGAAGACTTTAGTAAACCAGTAGCTTTGTAGATCATGAAAAGTCACGACTCTGCTAATGTTTACATTAGTCCTGTGTTTTGTTTGCACTTTGTGGATGATACTGTGTTTTATTTGTTCTCTCATTTCAATTCTCTCTACTGTGCATTGAGGTAGCCTGAAAGAAAACACTTTAGTCTTGTGTAATTAATTTTTCAGTACCAGTTTGCATAAATTGTGTGCTAAATAATTCATTTTCTGCAATAATAAGAGCAGACAATGACATAATAGAAACCCTGTTGCATAAGTTATGTTTCTTGAGTATCAGAGAAGTTGACCTACATTTTGAATGCCCGTAACGCTTGTGAGAGCTGCTGGATTGATATGCTTGGGTACTACTACAGCTTTTTGCCAAAGAACGACAATGGTGACTCACAAGAAGACAGCATCAGGAGAAGCAGAGAGGACCTTCCAGTTTCACCGCGAGCTTCTTCAATTATGTTTTAGGGTAAGAGAGTCTATATGCAAGATCAACCTTTTGTCTGGCACATCAGTTATGAGGATGCTTTTGATTATTGGGGCATCAGCTTAATTCAAATAGGATAGATATACTCATTTCAAAGGCATTTGGGGTAGAGGAAGAAAGAAACATTGCCTCATTCTGTCTTTCGCTGAACACAGACTCTCCTGTGATGAGTTTTGGCTCCCACCAAGTTGGACCGAAGACTGGACCAGTGACAAAAATTCCTTTGTTCTGTGTTTTGTTAGCAATCTCTTCTTTTAATTGCGTATTTGTAAGTGCTGAGCTTTTAACACTTAAATATTAGAAGGAAGGAATAAAGATTGCAGCTTGATTTAAAAAAAAAAAAAATCCAAAACCAACACCACAAACTTTCTGAATACTTTAATATATTAGTTCCAGCCAAAGTTATTGTCCTCCCCTCACAAGTAAAAAAACAAAACCAAAAAAACCCAACAAAAACCAACAAAACCCCCATAATCGGTGAAAAGTGGTGAGAATGTTGGCAGTATTTTATGAAAATAGTTGTTTTTTTTCCTACCACTTTAACGCACATTGCTAATTCAGTTTCTGGATTGCAGGTAAGCGCAGAGCAAAGGAGATAAAGAATGGAATAAAAACCAGAGAAAATGAATCGCGGTCTGTTGCTTCACTGAAAGTAAGGTAGGATGCCAACAATGACGGCTTCATTTGCTGTACGTCACTGGTGACGTATCAGTGTTGCTGACGTGGCAGGGATCTAGACGTAATGACCGTGCTGAAGTTGGCTCTGATTTTTTTTTTTTTTGTTCCTGCTTTGTATGTAGGTAAAGTCAGCATAACTTTCCAGATGCAAACAGAGCAAAAGAGAAGCGGAGGCCGGAGTCAGTGACGTATTCCCACTAGTCGCCTTGCACTGTTTTATTGAGAAGTGTTACATTACGGGGGAACACGTCCTTGAGAAGTAAAGTTGTGCTGTTCCTGGTGAGTTAGCACATAAGTTAAAAATCGTATTACACTTCCCAACTAAGCAAATGATATTGCCGGGGTTCTGGCCAACATTAGCTTTACAAATAAAGCAAGTAGTGACAGGTTGTGTATGAGCCACTGCAAGGTATGCTGTATTACAACAGTTGCTTTTATGACCCTAATCATTGTACTGCCAGGTACAAAAGGTGCACAGAACAATATTTTTATGCCATGAGCACACACTTCTGATGACAGTAAACTCAATAAAAACCGGTATTTTCTTATTTGTTTTCTTTCGTGACGTGTATGGAGCTAAGTAGGGTTCTATGTTTTGCTATTCTTCTGATATCTTACGTTAAAAATGCTTTGAACCATTAAGGGACAACGCTAACTCGTGCAAAATCTAGTGTAAGCTTTGAAAGCCATAACTGTGGTTACCAGGCCAGACGCAGACATTATATTGTGCTGCGATTTGACACCTATATAATGGCTAATTCCTGCATAGGGCTTAACCCAGTGAGACACCAAACAACTTGTGAAAGATATTAAATGTCTCCAATGCTTAGTAGCTCAGTGAAAGTTTAAGATAATCCTCAATTTCAGTGTTAGCCTCTTAATGCATTGAGAAGAAACAGGCATGCTACCTTTAGTAAAAATAACTATACAGAAAGCTTATTACAATTCAAATAGCTCTCCTGATAAAAAAAGAATAAGCGTATTTCTTATAGGCTGTAATTGTTCCAACATTTACTTTGCTTTTCTCCTCCCAATCCCTTATATTGTCTCCTTCAGAGCCTTCCTAATGGTACGATATACATAGTGGCAGATGAATCGGGGCAAAAAATTACTCTAGTTCTCCTTTGCCAATATCTATGAAACTTCCTATTTTTTTTCCAAGAGAATTTGGCAGAACTAGTATTCATTTACAAAGAAAAAAAATAATTAGGCTGTATAGCTAAGGGCATTACATAACTTAGCAATGAATCCCTGAAAATACTTTTATGGAAGAAGCACAACGTGAAGTAATTTAAAAATGTTGTGTAGCGCTCTGAGAAGCCTTCCAGGTTTGTTTTGATCTGATTTTTATCATGATCAATATATCTGTGAAAACAGGTGAGGCTCCGGTCCTATGTCATCTTGTGTGCTCACTGTACGACGTGTACAACAGAACTGAAGGCAGGGCTAAGCCGCATCTCTGTAGTAATGCCACTCTGCTTTCACAGGTGCAAGTTCCTCCTTTTAAAGATGTTGCGCCCGTATAAGCAAAAGACAATGCACAACAGCAAAAGTTTTAAGTAACGGAGGAAACGGAATATATCGTGCTATGTACTATTAGAAGAGACTGGGATGAGGTAGCTGATTCATACCGCAGTCTATCTGCGTAGAGAAATGAAGTGAAAAGAACAGTCTTTCCTAGGGTTAGACCTCAATCACGTGGGAAAGTCTTAGCCAGTCAAGGGGATACATGTTAATATGTAGTCTCAAATGCAATGTAGGCTGTAATTTGATACTAGAAGTCGAGAACCTCTGTGGGTGTTCTGTGGATATGAACAAAACTCAAGTAACCCGTTTGTCGTGGGCAGACGAAATGGTATGTAAAGCAAAGTCAGTTAATTTGACTTTCATCGTTAAGTTCAGCAATCTACTCGGCTCTAGGTGTAAAGTGCTGTTTTGTCTATGAATTATTTCTTGGACCCTGAATTTTTCAGTTTCAAATGTTGCATTAACCGCTAATCGTATTCTACCGATCACAAAAGCACTATATCTCAAAAGTAATGCAGGTATTAAATACAGCTATAGAAAAGGCTTCTTGGTCTGCTGTTACAAAATGCCCAGGAGAAATATGACCTAGTAGATATCTCCAATTTACCAACTAGAGTTAAGTAAGGGCAGAACTTTGGTGCTCCATCTGCATTGGATTTGCTGCAGAAGAGCTCTTTTCTGTAACCTCCTCCAGGGCAAGGACTTTGCATTAGAGATTGAAGCCATTCGTAGATGTTATTAATTTTCTTTGTGGATACACTGGGGTCAGAGAGGTGCAAGGGTGATAAAATTATCATATCCCAGAGCTGGTGGATGAGGTATGTTAAGTTTAGTCAAGATCTTGTGGATAGGTAGGGAAAGAAGCAAAAGCAGCTGGGGCACCTGCTGGAAGAAACAAGGCAAATACTGTAGTGTTTATCAGAAGTTGAAAGGGTCAGGAAAGGACAAAATAAGACAAAGATACATGCACGGCAAGGCAGTGAAAAGAAGTAGTTGCTGATGTCAGAAAACATACAGGCAGGTCGCCAAAAGAAGTGTTTGATGCACCTTACTATGCTAATCCATGGGTCAGAAGAAGCAGTGGTGTGTGTTAGGTCACTAGCCGGAGTTAAGAAATATTCTTGGCTTCATTGGCAAGAACGAGCATTGCAAGGGTCAAATTCTAAGTAACAGTTATCATCAGATTTGGATCAGGAAGGCAGATAAGGGTGACCAGCATCCAGTTCTAGTTGGGTACTTCAACTAGATTAATCAGATACCCAACTTAGATTACTTCAAATCTAAGGTTTAAACTTCAGGGTTTAATTGAAACGGGGGTATTAATTGATCCCAGGTAGCTGGAACTGCTGGTTGGTAACCATTGAGGTGAAAATAGTGTAATAGTGCCCAATAATTTTTAATGATGTGGAACAAAGTCCCTGAAGCAAGTCTTGTCTGAAGATGAGAAAAAAATCAATAGAGCAGCTTGATTAGTTTTGTTTGGGGTACTCGAGTGCATGGTCAGTTGTATTTTAAATGCCATAAATAGCATCTCTCCAGAGATGAAATAGATATCTTTATTAGTAATTTGTAAGGATTTCATTTATTATTTTATTTAGTTTAAGAAAATTATTATTTTATGTAAGTAAATACATCTGGATTATAGGCATCTATTAATTTTTTCAAGATTAAGTCTGGTGGTATAAGTATACCACCAAAAGTCAACTTCTGGGCAGACTGCAAAAGTGATATGTGGATGCTCACATTTATGTGGAGGCACACAGGTAGAGCTTTTACATGTCTGCAAACCCCTTAACAATCAGGTGTTGTTGACGGACAGCTTGAAATTGGCTTTTTTCAGTGGCTTTTAAGGCAGATCTTTCATAATCGTATTAAAATATTTTGGAATCTTTGATCCTTTGACATTCATTATCTAATATCAAAGAAATGGGCAAATATGCATTCTTGTGTAGGCTCTAATTTTTTCTATCTGTATATCTTTTTTCAAAGTGTTTCATTACAGATCTGCTTTTCAGGGGTATTTTTGTCACATAATTGGAGTATTTCAACGATCAGCGCTAGGTTCATTTCATTTCATTCTTCACGATAATCAACTTTTTGGCAAATGAGTGATTTCTAATATGTCTGTATATGCAAGTGTTTCTAGTCCTCTACCTGAGATGATGTTCTCATACTCCCTAGTACTTTTCTCTTCTAGAATACATGATCTGTTTGCATATAATCACCTTTTTTGCAGTTTTAAGAAGTTTAAAATATTTCGCCCAATATCAAATGCGTTGTAGTAGTAGTTGCTGTTTATAATGACAAGGCATGTGTTAGACCATAGAATCTTAGCAACGTTTTCAGTCGCATGCTGCTCAAATGAAACACTGAGGACTTCATGAGACAGAAAACATAGGATTAGATGGCCCCTTTCTAATTGTTTCTATTTACTAAAAGAATCCAGTATAGAAAGATTAATTTTATTTCTACTTTTTATGACATCCAAATTTTCTAAATCTGAAAAACTCCAGGGGATAAATTCTATAAAGCAATGTACTTTGTTAAGAAAGCAAACAAAACTACTCTTACTGTTGGCTCTTTATTAAACCATGTATCTTGATTATACCTCAGTAATGTTTCCGTTTCTATCTGGAACGGTTTAAGAATGTTAATTGAACTTTATTAGTTTCCTGAGATAATATTGAATGTAAAACTAATCCTGCTGATTGACTGTTATTGCAAGTTGTGTTGAAAACTAAACTGGAGACTTGTTCCACTTACCATGACAAACATTAGGCCGTTCAGGTTTATGGATTGCTGAATTTTAAAGACAAATTACTTTTTGTCTTTTAAATTCCAAAACACAAAGTAAAGCTTAAAGCAAAACCAACGCTTTATCTTTGAAGATTTCACAGTGCGCGTGCATGGAAAATTATCTTCTCTTCAAGCTGAAAAAATCTCAGCACTTTCCCTTGGGCAAACTTGAAGCTGAATGGGGCTATATCATAAATTCTAAGTGTGTTTATACATGTTAACCTGCTCGTAATTTATCTGGGTGACTTTTGTTTCAGTCTGAGAAACTCCTTCAACCTATCATAATTAAATTATTATGCATATACACCAAGGCTTAATGCATCATCATGATTTGGGTTTTCTCTTAATTTTTAACCTTGATACTTTTGCTTAAAATTTATTTTATGGTTTAATAAATAATGCTTCCAAAAATATTTTTCTACCACTATAGGCTTGATATGGTTTTTTTTCATACGTGCAGGAGATCCGTTCTTCACCTGAAGGAGCCTCTTTTCAAACAACACTTCGACAAAGCTTCTCTTGTTTATATCAGTCAGACTCCTAAGATTTTTTTTCTTAGCTTAAAGCAGAAACAGGCTTAATTGTCTCCTATGGTTTTCTGAAATGCCGTGTGGTATTTGAGCCAGTCGATCTTGGTAAGACTCAGTCCATCCAGAGCAATGACAAGATGTTGAATTGTCTCTGTATTGTATGGCTGTCTTTTCTCAAATTTGTTGGTGAGAGAATAAGATAAAATAGAAAGCTTCCATGTCGGTCAATATATTTATTTTTACTTTTTGTCTGTTACAACCTATGGAGTGGAAAAAAAATAAAGATCACGTCGTCTTAGTGTTCTTTGTGCTCTGGTACTGATTAAAAAGTGATTAATATAGTTTTAGAAGCAAATTTTGTGGACTTCTGCTTTTATGTTACATCATGGTCTTGCAGCAAACAATTATTTCATTTGGGGCCAAAACAAGAATGAAGGCTGAACACAGAATCATGGTGACAGCTCTAATACCTTTTTGCCAGAGTGGGGGCATGACTTGAGAAACTTATTTTAATATCAGTAATGAATAATAGTAGTTGAATATTGTCTACATTTGTTTACTTTTTTTTCTAAAAATGCTGCTGTGTGTTAATGAAATGCAGCTTTTTTTTAATTGGAGTTACATCAAGTAATTGCTGTACTTTTACATTTCATAGTTGTGTGCTTATAGTGATAGCTCAGAGCAAATACAAACTCTTCTGTTTCTTATCAAAAGTTTATGACATTTCTATAAGGCGGGGGGGGGGGGAAGAAAGTTTATAAGAGCATGCTACGTAGTATTTTTGAATGCTTTGGATTTCAGCTACTTCTCTAGGTGTTACACAGACCGCATTCCCATTGGACCTCTCACCGAAGTGTGAGTATACGTAGGCATTACTGGCCACACAGTATATGCTGAATTTTAAAACACCTGTATTTTATAGAATGCAAAATGATTGAAGTATCCAGTGTTTCGTTGTATGATGTTTGAATAATTGTTTCCATATGGCATATGATAAAAAGCTGTCGCAACCAAGGGTTGATAAACTTACTGGTTTTATTCCAGATGGCCCAATTTGTGCATCTGCATTAATATTAAAAATTTAAGTGTTTTCTTTGAGAATCCGCTGAACAGTATCCCGGGAGCCAGGAATGTCTCTTCTGGGCTGATTTTCGTACTGCAGTCCTTCTCCTTCTGTCTCAATGCCATTTTTTTTTTTTTTTTTTTTTTTTTTATGTGCTCCCTCACAGTGTTTAACTCTAAGTTGGGGAACTGTTTGTGACGAGATATTGAAAAAGAAATCGATGTACAGTTTACATACAGATTTTGAGTAAAGCTGAATTTTAGAAAAGTTTATCCCACTTTATTTCTAGCCAAAAGGAAACATAAAGGCTGAATAAATATTTAAGTGAGTTCAGCCTGAGTATATAGAAAACAGGTGTAAATTACGAAGACAAATTGCCTTCGTATTAAACTTTTCTTGCACAAAAATCTTTTGAGTAGCTCATTAAAAATACCTTGTGGGTAAATTTTCTGATAAACCAGTATCCTTCAGAGAGAAGCTAAAGCAGTAAGTGCTTGAAAAGTTTCCTTTTTAACTTGTCAAGTAAAAGCTTCATCCTCAGAAGAAGAGCTTGTATCTCTCTGTCTATTTGGATAAATTTTTATGTTTACTCTGTATGCTAGGAGAAACATACTGTTGATTGAGCTGCTATGTATTCTTTAGAACCACCTGAGGATATTGTCTGGCTCTTTCTAAAGCCTGTAAACTCACAGGATGTTTATCTCTCTAACCCAAACCAGTGTGCAAAACAGATATTGAAATAATGCCCATAATAAAGGGAAATATCTGCGTGGGTTTTTCTCAATAAGAGTTGGTGTCAGCAGGCTGTTCTTACGACCATCCTGGTTCATCTCTTCTACAGAAGAAATATTTTAATGTTATTGTTACTCCGGACTTAAAACAGCAAACACATAAAGTCTTCTTTCCCTACGTGTTTTTCTGAATATCCCACTCTTTTGCCCTGCAGCCTTTTCTGAAATAAGACTCGTCCCATTTGTACTCACGACTGCAATTAATATTGTAGACACAATTTGAATAACTATATGTAATTGTTCTTTTTCATGCCTTGCTGTGAAAAAGATTCTAAAATCTTACCCTAAATCATTTGCAAAGAGGCCATGCTACTCATTTTTGGAAGTTAAGCTTTTCTTACTAACAAGCTTTTCTTTCAGTGTCTTCTAATTTTCCCTGAACTCTTCTTCACGCAGGTGAGTGGAGGCTGGAAGAGATTACGGTCAACTGAATCTTCTGACAAAATGTCTCTGCATCCGAAAAGGTAAATTTTCCTATATAAAACATTTTTACAGTAATAAACACCTCATTTTTGTGGGGGGAGTTTCTTATATTTACAGTGTAGTTGCAGATGAGGAGCTTTAACCAACAGAGCAGAGTCTGTCAAATTTTGCCCTTCATATCTTAGGGTTTTTTATCTCTGTATCTCAGCACTTGTTTGGGAAGTCTCGTTGAAGTCTTAACCTATGTGAAACGTGTCTGGAGCAGCTTGCTACTTCTTTGAGAAAAGCAGCTGTAGTTCGTGACGCTTGCGAGCTCCCTTAGCACAACTCGCTGTCTGCATGTCCCACGACAAAGACAGAATCGTGGTGTTCTCTGAACCTTTGGATTCTCCCAGTAGAGCTTCCAGCACAGCCGGTGCAGCCCATATAACCTTTGCGTCCTGTGCTTGCAGTTTTTGTATTGCTCTTATTTGTATGACATGACTTGAGGACGGTGTTTCTGGATGCGTGAAGAAAATTATAATCTTTACTGGAGGGTTCACGTAAGTTATAACTGATAACAGAAGATCCTGCAGGGGAAAAAGGACTTTCTCCTTACCATCGGTAATTCCCACATGGAATTCATCTGTCAAAGATGATGAAAAAGTTAAATCTTGTTCATTGTGAGCTGATTCATTGTGTCTTCTTACAGGAAAGAATGTAAGCTCAAAATGATGCAAAAATAACAAACCAGAAGGTTCCTGAAAAGCAAGGTTGGAAAAAAAAGTGATATTGTATTTCTCATAGCTCTAAATTACCGGAAGCTCAGAGTGAAACAATTTTATCTCCCCATTTCAATGTAAAAATAAATCCCACATGCAGACCACCAAAGAAAGGAAGGAAGAAGCTGATTCTAGTATTTTGAATGCAATTAATTCTTATATGTTCTATTTTTTTATTGGAAACCTGAAACTTGAGGGTTATTCCCTGTTTAATGAAAAATTTGAATTTATGTCTAGGTAAAAAAGAGCATTCTACTTGCATTATTACTCCCGCCTAATAGTAGATTTGCATAGTTCACTAAGTACCAATTACACTTACCAAAGCTGTCAACATTAACCCCTGAATACGCGTTAGAAGACATACAGATGAAGTGCAGGCAAATAATCTTGCAGAGTGGAACAGTAGGCTGGATAATCTGTTGAATGCATTAGCATATATTTGTGATGTGAACGTACAAGGCTGAAGAGTATAAAGTACGTGAAAGGGAGACGTGTTAAAATAGTGTAGGTGGCGTAGTAGGTGAAAAATTGCCCCTTGTGGTGACTTATTAAGATACAGTGAGGTGATTATTAAAATGCCAGCGTAAACCTAAAAGGACTTCTGATTTAAATTTCTGATGTTTCAATTTTCTAACTGTCTTGAGAAGAGAAGCAGCAAAGCCTGTGTTTATTTGATTGTACAGCATAATAAAAAAAGAAATTATATTTAGAGGAGCAGCATTTGCAATCTTGATGTCCGATATTGGTCAAAAAGCCTTAGAAGCAACTGGTCTGACAGTTTTATTTCTTTTCAGAGTGTATCATGTGTCTCTCTAAACTGCTTGTAATGTAATGGGAAAGCACTGACCCATAATCTGCAAAAATAGCATAAATAATATATTCCAGCTTAGCGAATCTTGTTCTGGAGACCAGCTCGAGTGATAATATATGAATTGTCTTATTCTGTCTTCTCCATTACCCTGTCAGTAGATGTGGCAAGATACTACAGTTCTTCACAGCTCCAAAGCACCTGCCTACAGTATTATGGATGTAGATGTGCGTCTCCTTAGCGTTTCAACTTTTTAGCTCGTTCACAAAACCAGTAAGTGTTCATCACGTGTTCTTTTTAGATTTAAATAATTGCAGGGGGCAAAATTGACAGACTGGTGTGAGACAGCATTTGTGAAGATACAGAAGTCTTCTGATGATCTGTCTTCATCAGTCTGTTACTTGTTCCATTCCGTGAAAAGTTGTCTTGCTAACGAAAGCCATTAGAATAGAATAGCTCCACCCAGACGAGAGTAAGAAGCCTACTTTCTGACATTCACTTAGTTTTCTGCTTGCGTCTCGTTTTAGTAGGACTCAGATTTCAGCATGACTCCTGCAAGGCCGATGTTTCCCTATACGTGTGTGAAAATGGCAGTGTAATGAAAAACGTAGCAAAACCCAAACAAAATCCAGGTATAATAAACCAGTTGTGAACTTCACTAGCATTGTATCATGAAAATACTATTTCAGAATAAGAAAGCGGTGCAAAGTATTACTGATCTTCCAGGCCAGAAAAACTTTTTTCAAATGTCTTGCCGCCACCCCCCTCGCCCCTCTGCGTGCACTGAAACGTGCAAGGTACAAAATTACTTTTATCATATTTCTGCACAAAGTGTGTTTGCCCTAGAAAAATTTGTCATTCCTGGGTGAGATAACTAATTATTTAAAAAGTTAAGATACTCTCACAAAGCTTTGAAGTGGTAAAAAAACATGACTTTTTTCACTTTTAACCAAAAAATTAATAAAACTTTCAAAGACATACAGAACAGTAATTAATTATGGTGCCTCTGGGTTTTAAAAATACTGTAATTTTCTAATTACAGAGCTTCCAAAGTCATATATTCTGGTTGCTCTCAGATACATGCATATAACTTTACTAAGGTTAAGAGAGGTAATACACAACTTCAGTAGAGGGAAAATATATCCTAAAAGACTTTCATGCGGTACACATAACAGATCATAATGTATAATAGAATCAAAAATATATTAGTTTTTATGATAGATATTGGAATGAAATATTGCATACTCTCTGTCTAGACTTGGGGAAAAGCTCTAGCGAATATATCTGAGGAAGGAAGAGACAAGGAGGGTTAAAATGTGACCATCCATCTTAAAAACAATTTAGAACAGTTTCAAGGTTTCCCTGGTGCTGTATTGTAATTGCCGAAATACGGCCACCTTGTTGGTCAAGTCCATTCTGTTTTCTCTCATACTTGTTACAGGTGCATAGTTCACCACCAATTGCTCTGGGCAATCGTGGGGAGGTTACAGAAGGCCAAAACCATCTGAGGATTATTCAGAGCTTATGTTTTGAAGCCTACCATAGTTAATTTTTTTTCTTTTGTTGTAGCAAGAAGATTGTGCATTTATGCATTGTGACTCTGAAAAAAGCAAAGGTGCGAGGAGTTCATATAACAGTTTTTGTAGCTTTAAGTGGTATCTGATAGATTATTTCAATTTTAACCAAAAAAAAAAATAAAAAAAAGAAGGTATATTTAATCTCCTTCCAATTTGTGATACTGCAGAGACAAATTATTTCATTTGGTAAAATGGCATTAATGCAAAAATCACACATTCTTTTTTTTATAACTACATCCTAATCTTTTGTAGGTATTTTGTCTGCAGTGTTGTTAACTAATCTGATGTCATCACCTGAAAACGATCCAAAATTATTCCCAGATTTCAATTTGTTTTAGTAACTATATATAGGATCTACTTACAGACTCACGCAGTATTTGTGTCCTGACTTTGACAATATGTACATGAGTTATTGAAATATAAAGTAAAAATCATTAAAAATAATGGTTCTACTCTTAAAGGTTAAGATTAAAAAGGATAAAAAGTATATGTTGAGTTTTAGTTGGTAATATCAAATTACGTTCATTGCAGTAATTCATAAACTTTAAGGCAATTGATTAAACATATTAGTCCTTAACAGTACTGAGTACAGGGTACAGGGTTATCTAGTTATGTAGTGTACAATGGTTCTGTTGTTAGAAAAGAGGATTTGGAACAAGGAACTGTTTATTAGAAGTAACCAAGATGTGGTTTTTTTCTCTTTGTGAGTCCCCGGATGATATTTCAAACCAATGGACATGATCCAAGAAGATTGTGTTTCAAGGTTTGGCTTAGAGCATGTACCTTTTTAGCATCTGCCCATCGATAAGAAATACTAAAGTACGTGTCAGATACTAAGGATCCTTTCACAAGGCATGAGTAACATAAACATCATGGAACGGGAGCCAAAAGCAGCCACTAGGAAAGCTATGAACTCTGTAGAAAATCTCAACTTCTTCTACAAGACCTTAAAATTGCTAGGAAATGCGACGCCTCCTGCAAAAGTGGAGGAGACCCTTGTATGTGTGGGGTCTTGGTGTATCTACACCTCAGGCTATACTAATATCCACCACCTGAGTAGCCACGAGCAAGACTATATGCACATAGGTGGGGAGGCAATAGCTTAAAACCCCTTTTAAATGATATGCTAACTGCTTCTGCAGTGTAACGGAGGTGTGTTACAGAAGTACGTATTTGACCAAACTCCTTTGATTTGCAGCGAGAACAGCCTTTAATTCGGGAATCCAGCTAAATTCAGGAATAAATTAGAGTTACATATACAAAGCCAACGCGGTAGGTATCCTACTTCAGAATGTTACGTTTAAAAACTTGAATGATGCATCATGATCTTTTCCATATGATAAATTCTTTGATGATTCCTTCTGTTTTGAAGCTTTTTAAGGAATCCATCAAGATTCCTTTGGAAAAAAAACCAAACTGACTACAGTACTTAATTAAAAGACATTCACTGAATTTGCTGTTTTGTTAAATGTTTATGTACATCTCGCATTTCCGCAAGTTCGCAGCCTATGGTAGATGCTTGCAGGAGTAGTTGCTTTTCTAAAGTTTATAAACAGCTGACACCTCTATGATGCTCATACTGCTAATTACCCAATGGAGAATGGATTTTTCTAACTTCACTATAAACGAATGAAATTGCTTTACTGGTAATTCAAATGTTCGTGATCTGTTTCTTAAATTTAGAAGACGCTTGTCCGGTCATGCTTGATTTGATTCACCGCTGTGTTTCACGTGAGGAACTGCGGTGTATGAAGTTCTATAAACTGAAAAAGTGAGCGAGAACCCCTAAGGAAATCAGATGTGTTCAGTTAAAAATGTTCATTTATTGTTCATTAACAGAGGTAAAACTCCTTGCTATGTGAGCTGGTCCGACTTGTAACAGAGCTGTCTATCACAAACCCTTCTTTGATTCTCTTGGAAGTTGATTTTTGTTAGTGTGTTGTCTCAGTACATTAATCCAACTGAAATGCCACGGGATAGAGATAATATCCAATTACTTGTTTGGCTGAAAATAATTTCTGTTAAAGTTCGAAAAAAAGGCGTAAGAAATACCACATCATCTTTAATAAATCTTACAATATTACAAAGAACCTTGGAATGCTATGAGCCAGCTTTTAATGTGTGCTTCTCCATTAAGGCAGAAAATTGCACTGGGGAAAAAAATACCCAACCTGTTTCTGCTCCATTGCAGCAGTTTCACAGATGATGCTGTGCTTTGAATTTGCATTGGAAAAAATTTAACATTACTAACACTTCGACTGCATGTGAATTCTGATATAGTTTGCTAATTAAAAGTCAGTTCGATTACATATGTATATATGTTCAAGAGGAGTCTAATATCTTTATAAATTACTATTCTCAGACATTTCTGCTTTTTACCAACATCACTGATTTCTTTGCATGTCATTCGAGGAGCACAAGTGTAATCTTTAGAGTATAAGAATAGGGGAAAATTACGTATTTTTTTTTTCCCCCTTCCCTATTACAATCACCATCATAACAGTTCCCTGGTTTACCAATCCTGTTCTTGTTACAGTCTCCATCACAGAAATAAGAATGGAATTTTAATGCCAATGCAGGCTGTGAAACGGTACACGATGGTGTTACTGGAATGGGATGCGTTAGGTCCAGAATGCACTTATGGGTTCTTCAACCTATAACAGAAAAGAAGAAAGGCAATCAAACGTGCAACACTGACTAGGACAAAACAATAAATTTGGCTATTGGTAGTGGGGAGCTAAGAAAGTAATTTTGGGGGTGGGAAGATTTCCTTGAACTCTTCCTCTTCTGTCTTTCCCCTGTCGGTTGTGTGTGCAAGCTAATGTATTTACCAAGAGGCCTCCCTAAGAATGGTAGCAATAACCACGCCCCTGGAAGTCAAAAAACAGCAGCTAAAAACAAACACAAATTCATATCCTATGTAAATATCTTTTCAGTTACAGTAATGAATGGATTTGGCCCATTAAATGAATTAAACTAATGCATTCATATCATTCCCTAATCTCTTCTCAGTAACATCTGAATAATTTAATTTTAACTCTTGCTGTATGTTGGGTGATATCTTCAATTAGTTATCATCGCTAATTGAATACCTGCAGTCAGTTGCTACTCAGTTATACATATGTAGTCACAATAATTGGGGTTATTTGGGTTAGTAGGGTTACTTCAGTTTTACAGAATTACAATTCAGATATGAATTTGACCATTTAGTGGAATCCTGTTCTTACTCAGTGGGTAACACTCATGGATTTTTATGAAAGTATCATTTGGTTTTAGGTGCCATAGGCAATTGCTTCATCTAATTTAATGTGTTTAAACGGTTGAAATAGTTCTGCAAGTGTTCCTCGCCTTGTTCTTGTCTGTTCTACATTTTATTTAATGCCGTTCTTCCAGTTTACACCATGACATTGTCTCAGAGTTTCATATAATATTGCCTTGTCTTAGATGTTCTGAATGGTTTTATACTGGCAGCAGTTGTTCTTCCTCAGATTTTGTCTTCACAATCTTTTTCCTGCCTTTGTGAGGTGTACTTTATTAAACTGTCGGTTTTGAAACACATGAAAAGAACAACATACTATAATCTTTAAGAACAAATTTCACTTTGCCTGCCCTGGTTCAGTTCTCCATATTTTGGATGTTTAAAAGAATCACTGCCAAAGCACTATTAACATGATGAATACGGTATTACCGGCTGCAGTCATGTAACTGTCACAAGGACAACGACCGCAGCACGTGGGCTGTTCTTCAGCACAGGTAACGGAAAGGAAAAACCATGCACTTAGAGGAGTCCCGCGAGATGAGTTATCTCCAGATGAACCCTCTGCGATTTCCCCATTCTAATCTCAGGTGAAGATTAAAAAAAAAAAAAAAAAAAAAAAGAATGACACTTTTGCTGTGCAAAAGTACACTTTTGTGTACGTCAGTGAAGGTGATTTGACAGCCATCTCTATGAAAGAGCAGATGGTGGAAGAATACTCTGAGGTGGATTCTTTTCTTTCCCTCCAGTAGATTCTTTCATTCCAGTGAATAATTGATGCAGAAGGGAAATTCAGAGCATAAACTGCGTACTAGAAACATCAAATTGTTTGAGAGGAAAGCAAAGCTTTATTATTTTCAGAGGGGGTCAAATACTATTTAAGAGATGTCCTTCATCAGCCATTTTAAGAACGTTTGGGCGAAATAATAAAAGCTGCGGATGTTTATGATTGTGTGCTCCGTTACGTTCAAACTCTGGCTGTCAGCAAAAGGTGACGTCCCAAATACATGTGTGTGTATATATATATGGAACTCAGAGTTTATTGTCTGTCCAGATAATGCTTTAACAGTTATTAACAATGCAGGGGAGGGAATGGTCACTTGCCTGTTATAGCGGCTAAATCTGGCGGGGGCCATGGCAAGTCCAGCCCAGCCCTGGGACCTGGCACTGTTGGGTCAGGTCATCACAAAGCCTGTGGCCATCTGCTAGGAATGCCAACAAGTTGTATTTACAGGGCGAGGCCTCGCATGAGACTGTGCCTGACTGACTATTTCTGTGATTTGGAGCAGCCGCGACCGCACGGAGAAGGGAATTAGGCTCCAGCACTGGGGAAATTAATCAGGGAACTGTGTTTAGAGCTTCTTTTTATTTTTTTCCTAAACCGTTTGCTGTTGTACTTTCTAAAAAGAGATGATGTGCTCAAGCATGTGGAAAGTTATGCTTCTGCTCAGTTTCTCTTTTCTGTCTCCTTTTCCTACCTCACCCTCATGGGATGCTTTAAAATAGAAAATTGAGCCCTGCGAAGGGGGTTTGTTTAAATCTCTGAGGAGTCAGCAGGAGCGTTGGGAAAGCTGAGGGCAAGTGGGTGAGCCAGGGCTACCCCCTCTCGTGGACAGGTGTCAAGATGGGGGAAATGCTCCAGCACGGCCGAGAGAAGATGCGGGGCTGCATTCTGCACTGCTCCAGAGACACCTCGCTTGTGAGACCCATACACAGCATCTGGGGGTGCATCGCAACAAGGATCTCGCTGTCTGGAAACTCGAAGAGGCTGCTTTTAGACAGCTGGGGTTACATGGTTTATGCTTTAAATTCATATAACGTTACCAACTGAGTATTTCAATGCTGCCACGTACCTCAGAAATTACTCAGCCAAATTTGTCAACTCGTAACATTTAAAATGCAATTCAAGTTTTTATGTAAAACTTCAGCGGTATTCTTTTTTCTAACTGTGTATCTTTATAACACAAAGGCAGGAAAAAGACTGTGACGACAGAAAATCTGAGGAAGAACAACTGCTGCCAGTATAAAACCACTCAGAACATCTAAGACAAGGCAATATTATATGAAACTGTGTTTAAACGGTTGAAATAGTTCTGCAAGCGTTCCTCGCCTTGTTCTTGTCTGTTCTACGTTTTATTTAATGCCGTTCTTCCAGCTTACTAGAAACATCAAATTGTTTGAGAGGAAAGCAAAGCTTTATTATTTTCAGAGGGGGTCAAATACTATTTCAATAGAAGCAAACAACTTTATGCAAAAAGCCACAAACCGTAAAACTTTAGCAAGTTCTATTAATTAGTTATAACATGAAAGAGTGATGAAATTATTCTCTAAACTGAAAATATATGGAAATTATATGCAATGATGAGTTAGAAGAAACCATACAAAATCTGCTGCTCTACATTAAATGGGTTTGATGAAACAGAATCACTAGATTCCTAGGCCATTTTGAGAGTGGAGAAAAGATAGATATTTTCTGTATCACTTAAATGAACACGGGTGAAAAACATTCTGTGTCTGAACAAGGGAAAAAAAAAAAATCTTCTTTTGCAATGAAGCAGCAAATCAGATAAACGTTCAGTTGTCTTGAATGTTGATGAATGCTTTCCCATGGTACCAAAAGAATATATTTGGGTGTATATTTAGTTCTTGCCCTTATTGTTGATGATTGTTACCAGATGTAAGATGTCACTTTGGTTCAATGTACAAATATATGACATTTTAAAGTCTAATAAATGAAAAGAAGTAAACCCTAGCAAGAATATGTGAAACAATTTCAGAAAAAAAGAAAACCACTCAATATACTGGCAAAGGTGTACTCACAGTCTTCCATGTGTCTGCGTTTGGAGCAGTGTGTTACAGCTGGAGAAAAGAAAGCCTTTTGGCTTTTAACTACCTCTTTACCGTTTTAGGGGCTTTTTTGGCATCCAGCTTGAAAGACATTTATTAGTTTTGCCCTTGTCCACATTGAATTGCCAGTGAATTTTCTGCCTTGTTATACAAAGTGGTTTTTTTTTTTTTTTTTTAAAAAATGCTCAAAATGGGATGGCCTTTTAAAGCGTACCCCCCCGCTGCTTTCTGAGGAGGAGGGTGCGCTTTCATTCTTAATGCCTCTGAAATTCAGTTGGAGCCGCTGCTTTTTGCAGTGTTCCTGCAAGCAGGAGGCACTGCTGTGTAACCATTCATTCCGAACAGCTGCAAGTAACTACCAGTCAGAACTACACTACCATTTTGTGAATGCTAAGGCGATGGTTTTTTCACTCCGTTTCTATATAGTTCTACCCTTTGAGGCCGCAGTTAGACCTCATTTTAAGCAAACGTCATGACCTGCGATGCCACAGTGTGGTGAAGATATGCAAATATTGACTTTTTAATTGAGACCACTTTATCGATGCTAAAATATGTGTATGCGTTTGATTATTCATTTATCCTCCTGTAGTAGGTCTTGTTTAGGCAAAGCTGTACATATTTAATTGTTTCAAGTTTGCGTGATGAATCAGTCCCCCCAAACCGGTAATTAATTTAGATGGCATTCTCTGAACTCTGGACTCCTTGCAATATATCATCTTTTTGCTGCGGCACTGCACGGGAAAGTAGGGTTTTGGCAATGCCACGTGAACAGAAACCATTAATCATCCCCATGTGACGCCTGCGTACACGCAACCAAATCGAACAGTAGCTTCACTGCATCCCATAGCGTAGAGTAGAAGCTGGAAAAAAAAGGGTCAAACTCAACCGAAAACTAAAGCATTTGGTCTAAAAGTAATTAGTCACGTTTCCTAAAGGAATGGCCCTTAAAAATGTGAGGCTGTGCTGACTGATGGCAGCCTTACATAAAAGGGATGGTGATCTGAAGGATACTGGCTTTCCAAAAGGTTCATTAAAATCGTGCCCTGATTCAGGCGAAGCTGTGATCTCGGTTCCTGCGCGGACTAGAATATCTGTCTGTATGAAAGAAAGAGACTGTGAGAATCCCAGCAACAGAGGAAAAAACACAAAACCCTTTCCTTCAATTAGCATCTTACCAAAGAATAATCCAGCTGGAAGACATAGATCTATGGGAACTGGAGAAATACAGCTGGATCTTTATAGATCAAGTCCATCTAGCTGTCCCGAAGCAGGATGATTTAAATCAATGGGTTGGTTTTTGGTTGGGTTTTTTTCTGTCAGATATTTGTTCTGCCTGCTACACCTTTAAAAAAACCTGCAAGAATAGAAACTTCACCCTTCTCTCAGTGCTTTGCTGTTTCTTACATGTCAAAAACTTTTTAACTCCCAGGCACCATTACTTCTGCTGCTTATAGAGGTACTCTGATAAGCATTTTGGTAATTTTATCTTACTGTCAGTCACTCTCCACTACAAGGAAGTCAACATTTTTTTCCTCCCACTATGAACCTCTAATGTACAGAGTCATCTAATCCTTTCTGGCTGCTTGGTGCGAACAAAAGCTAGCAGAACGCTACAGATAAAAGGGGTGTAGAAGTAACTTTTGCTTCTATAATAGCTATCTCCATGAAGATAAAGCAGCCATTTTACAGTTGCAAGTGGGATGCTAGATTGTGTGACCTGCAAAGGGGTGAAATTGAAGCAGAGGATATCAGTTCTCTCTTCACAAGCCTTTCTTCTCAGTCTGATGAGGAAATTAATTGGAAATTCAAGGAGACGGAGCTTGCCGTTTCCTATACTCTGTCCCGCGGCCTGTGACGTACTGGTAAAGACACTCTCGCTCTCAAGATTTTTTTGTGGTCTACTAGAAAATTAGAACATTTTGCGCAGAGGATTTTCCTGTGTTCTAACAACGTTGGTTTCTTGATGTACATTACTGTTTTCTGGTTATATTTCAATACCATCGAAAGCTCTCAGCTGAGCTTTGAATTGTACCAGGTGGAGTTTATGTGTTACTGAACCATAGGCTACTGCTTTCTCCGCAGCGTGTGCAGCCAAGGAGTGCCTTTTTTTGTGAACATTTGATTCCCGGCAGAACAAACTGCACAAACCATCATCAGGCATACAGGAAACGCCGTTGCCATTTTATGCACAGTGAACTGAAGATGCCAAATGCTTTGCCATAAAAGCAATGATGAGAAGACTCAAACAACTTGTTTTTAAAATTTATTTATTTTTCTAATGCGGCAGTGAAGTACTTTTAGCACAAGACCACTCTTCTTGCATGTATGGAATCTACGTAAAGATACAGAGAAATGCGTTATCACTTTGTTTACCATTTCCATCCACACATGAGTCCTGTTAGAAATTAGACAAGAAATAAATAAAGCGACTGCTTTGCAATCAGCTTACCTGGTACTTTGATTGTGACACTGTGCCAATCGTACTTTGAATATATTTTCCAGCTGTTTCATACTTTTGTCTCTTCACACTTGAGGAGACGGAAATCACACTGACAGACTTAGCAGCTGTTCTTGGTGTTATCTTGGCTGGTTATGATGCTCAGTAGGGGATGATGCTCAGTAGGGGATATTGCTCCTTCATGAATTATGAAACTCTAATACAGTTCGTTGTATTGTGAGACTTTATAAAACCTGCCAGGTGGCTGTTCTGTTCTTGTCTTAGAGCTTTGGTTATCTTTCTAAGAACCCGTAAGCGTCTAAATGTATCTAGACTTCAGTAAATAAAACCACAGAGCCTTACCGTTGGGATAATTTTTACAAAACAGCGCATGCTCTCGCGTGACCCATAAACTTGCGTACTGTAAAATAATGCTGTACTGTTCATTCTCGGCGCAGGTTTCCCTGCAGTTATGCTTTGGAAGTGAAGTTTCCTTTCATACGTATGTGAGTGTTTGCCTGCACAGGTGAATGTGTGTGAATAGCAAAGCCATAGAATGAATGAAATAACATTTATCGTGTACTTTCAATTGATTTGCTTCCAATTTGCCCATTAATCCATTTCAAGAGGTACCTCTGAGACTGTCTTTTTGAAACTACGTATTAATGTGGAGATTTCTTATGGATGTGAGGCGTACTGTAACCGCATTTACGTTCAGATGGGTGACTGAGGACAAGAAAAAATGATAGTGAAGAGGGCTCTGTCTTGATTTTCCAGAGAGATGTTTTCAGGCATTGAGAATGTACCTGTGCATTTTGGGCAGTAAAAGAGAAATAAACAGTATGAACCTTTGTGGGATCAAAAGCATTTTTAATATTAAAACATTTGGCGCAGGGACCCAAACCCACAGCAACAGCAAACCCGAGGCATGCCCAAGGAGCTTGTACAGCAATTGCCTTGCAAAGCCTTTTATAAATGGCTTAATTACATTGCCCTCTGCTGGGATTACAAAAGATTGCAGCCTGATGCTTAAAACGGAGAGAAGAAATATCCGTCTGGAAGAAGACCCATGACCTAGAATTAAGTCGTTGTCCACTGCTCAGCAGAAGGTTTCTGGGTTTGGAATCCAACGCAGGGGGCTTGGGTTTCTTCTGCCCCGCGAAGGGGGCGTTCCTTTCCTTAGAGAAAAAGCCGTATAGACGGGAGAGAGAGCCCAAGTTGAACTTGCCATAAATGTGGACTTTGCAGTATATTCTTGAACTTACAGGACGAGAAAAAAGAATGATCCCTGAGTTACGTAGGCAGATGAGCTTATGGCTGACAAGAGAACTGTTGTGTGAAATTGTGGGGAAGAGATACGTTGGGGTCCTGTGCCACAGATCTTGGGTTTGGGTTTGCATTCTAAAATGAATGCATGTCTTTTTTTAAAAACAAACAAACAAACAGTTTGTCCCCACTGAAACGTATTGGGATTTTTTTCATTATTGTCCAGGATGTCACTCAGATCATTTTTCCTATTAAAGCGTCAGGTCGTCATTCAGTGTGTGCTTCGTGCTGCTGAAGTCAATGGAAGACGTTAACCCTGCTTATATGTGTTCATGTCTTAAAGTGAGGCAGGAGTTTAACTGTTTGGCTGATACTGTGTCCACAGTAAAGTTTTCAGAATTCCTCCAGTCATGTTTAGGTGCCTAAATTGAGCCACCGTCATGCTGGCTGGATGTCTCTGAAGTCACAGACGTCAACTGATAGGGAACTCCAGGCCCGAGAAGATGATGTGGAAGGAGGGTTGTCTGAGTGTCAATGGGATGCTGCGTACCAACGGCACTTCCTTTCTCTTTCCACCATCATCTATTTTTACATTCCTAGAAAGTACTCGGGCTCAGAGCAAGGCCGAAAAAACTCTATCAGCTCTTTGACAGCATAATTGCCGACCTACTGTCTTCTGCCTGTTCCTCAAGTCACGGGCTTCAAAGGAAGTATCACAGGCAGCGTAATAAAATGAGTCCGAGTAGTGAATGAGGCCATTGTGTATCGTCATGCTGACAGCCAGCTTCTCACAGTATTTCTATATGCGATCCATACACTAGGAATTAAATTCCGATCCTACTGGTGCTCATGGGAGTTTACCACTGTCTTCTGTAGTTTCCCTCAGGGCTGGAATGAACAGCAGAAAAAGTGAGCTGATGTCCTGATTTGAGGAATTCCTCAGTAGCCAGTGACCAAAGAGATCATACATTAAAAAAAAACAACTTACTGGGTATTTTTCTTTCTAGAATCTTCTAGATGTCTTTCTAGAATGTGTGATAGTACAACAACAGATGTTACAGCCAAGCTAAAGCTTTTTTAGCTTTCTTGTGTGTTAATTTTAGAGGGAAAAAAACAGTTTAATGAGCTTAGCACAAGCGATGTTAATGTAACTGGCTGTATGTGGGCACGGGAAATTTGATTGCACCGAACAACCAAGAAAAATGGCACAGACTTGAGAAAAGATGGGCAGGAAGAGAGTGCTCAGAGCAAAGCAAATGGACTTTGACATATGTTCAGTACCGAGCAGGACTCGGTGATACAGTGCAGCAAAAATGCATAGTGAAAGCGGTCGGCAAACTAACAGGTAGTTTCCATGACCCTGAGGCTGGTTACTCTTGTTGTCACAGCTTTGGTTGAATGAGTTTCATTTTTGACCTAAAACATCAGCCAGGAAATAACAGTCAGAAACGTACCACGATGCTAACTTTATTGATGTAGTTCTGACACGGACAGATTGACCTAATGTGCTGGCTAAAGAAAGTTTTGCGTGCAGTTTTGGAAGGACTCGATTACTGTATAGTTGAGTTCACAGATTTCACATGCTGGAATAATTCCTAAAAGAAAACTTTCTTGCCCTGTAAAGTACTGGAGAATGTGTGAATTATTCATGGCAGCAAGTTGAAGATCAGGTTCATTTTGTGTAAAAGATTAAAGATTAGGTCAGGACTCCTTGGTACTGTAAGATGCGCTTGGCATTAGTTTTATTCCAGCCACTTCATTCGCAGGTTTCATGTTCTCCTTTGACAAGGTAATTCCCCCTTTGGAAATCATAAGGAAAAAACTGAAATGATGGTTCTTAAGAACTAAGCTGATAACCCAAGTTAGTTCTTTTATTTACTGTATTTTCCAGAAATAAGTCACCTAAACATTTCTAAGCAAACAAATATTTTTAACTATTCTTTCTTCCTAAGAATATTTACGTGTCCTGTGCTTCCATTCATGCTTGCTTTGTTTTCTAAACTCCACGTAACTATTGAAAGTCAAAAAGATTTTGACTAAATCTTCTTGGTTCTTATTGAGTTGCTTTCAGTTCCAGGACCATTCCCAAGAAGCAAGGAAAAAATAAGTAGAAAAGCCCAAGGGTTTTCAAGTGCTTGAATTGGTCACAGAGGGAGTTTGCAAATTGAGAAGCTGAAACCCACTGTTCTTATCTTACCTATTTTCCTCCCATCTCACCGTGGAACACAGAATGATAAAATCACAGAATCATAGAATGTGTCGGGTTGGAAGGGACCTTTAAAGGTCATCTAGTCCAATGCTATTGCTTCGGTTCGCTTTCTGGATTATGAGGACCTCTCTTCGGCAGCTGCTGTCCCATATTTACCAGCAAGGGTAAGTCCCTTCCTTCCTGGAGGAAATAATTTACACGCTTGATTCTGCTCATCTTGGCTGAAGTGCTGAACTCTGCTTTTTATGACCGTCAATGAATGAGGGAGAAGGTTAGGAGGACTCACCGGTGTTTTTGAGGAAACTGTGCTGATACTGGTTTTATCTTAGCATTTCATAAAGCATATTTTGATTGCTGTGATACCACTGCCAATAAAGGGGTGTTAATATGCAATACCTCTTTATGCAACGTGTCAAAACTGGAAACGTATTTTGAAAGCTCTTCAAATACCTCTGCCACTGGAACGATGTAAAAAGACACATTACAAAATTTACTGTCGTGGGCTGTTCGTAGAAATACAAAGGATTCCTGCAAAACTGTGATTTGAGACAAAAATACAGAACTATTTAGCTGCTCTTAGTTATACAGTTGGAGGTTTTCATAGGCATCTTGTCTTCTAAAATGGGGGCAGTGGAGAAACAAAAGGATGTATTCTTTCTCTGCTGCTTGAGTAAGCAATGAGAAGCTACTGGAAATAAACTGGTGTGTAAAAGAACACTGACCTCAACTGAGTAACAGGTGATGTTACTTCAATTTTGTGTTCTTTAAAAAGAAAAAAAAAAAAAGAAGAAATAAAAGCTTTTTGTTTTGCATTAAATGTTCCTTTCTACTTTGAGTGAGAAAGAGGAAGATAAAAGGAAGCATTTAGCAAGCGAACAAAGTGTATATTTGATGTGATCTGTATTAAAATCCTATTTTTCCTTCCTTTGATTCTTGAGGATGTTGTGGTTGGGGCAAAATCCTGAAAATCCTGCTTTCGCTTTTGAAGTAAGCTTTGTGCTGGAGGCTGATAAAACGATAGAATAGTGTTTGGTACATTTAATAAAATACTAAACTTCATTTTTGTAATTCATTTTTGTTTTGGAAAATGATACGTAGTCCTGTTCATCAGTGTCTTTCGCTTCAGTAGTCTTACAACGATACAAAGGATTTATATGGATAAGTATATTCATATCAGCCTTTTATTTTTTTTACAAAACCCACACTTAGTATTAAAATGTCTTGAGTAAAGCACTGCATAATATATCTGTGCAGAGTTGGAGAAATCTCCAATGATTTCCAGCATGAAAGGTCACTTTTTCTTCTGATAGCCTACTGACCTTTACATTAATTTTCTATCTTATGGATTTTCATAAATTATTTAGTTGTACGGTTAAATACTGCAAGGAAAGTTAATGTAAAATACTAGTTTTTGTAAAATAGGAGTTTGTGGGGACTAACGAAGCTGGTTTGGGAAGCGTCTGCTACTTGTGTTCCCAGAAAATAAAAACGGTACCTTTTTATTTGTCGCGTACCAATACAGAGCGTACGTCCAATGGTACTTTTAGACAGCGTGTAATAATGAATAAACGTAAAAAAATACACGATTATAAACAAGAATAAAACCAGGGCAATTGGTCTTCACTGTGCCTCTTAGGACACTGAGCTTGGCTGAGAGAAGAAAAAATGGCAAATCCAATAATTATTTCAGATGCTGAAGAGAAGAGACTATATGAATGTCAATTAGTGCACGATTTAGATCTGCTACTGTGTGGATGAGATGAAGGTGTGCGTTTGTCAGCATCGTTGGTCTTGGGATCTGAATCTTTTTCAGCAGTTTTAAGTGGCTGTTTTAGAAGTGATGCACTAGTTCTGCAATAGTTTGAACAGTCTAAAAGAGGTTGTGTAAGCACAACTGAGAGGAAAACTTGGTGGTTTTTTATATCCTTGAGAATAATCTTTTCTTCATCTGATGCCTGCGTACTCTGGTCCTCACTATACCAGGAATCTTCTTATTGTATCTGCGCTTGATTCCAAATTCACTGAAGTCAATAAATAATATACATTCCGTACAGCTGAAAGACGTTTGCTTTATAATCTATTTCAAGGATATAATTCTTATTCATATCTTTTTTTTTTGGGGGGGGGGGGGATTATATTGCTATTGTTTATAATATACGAGAGGCATGTGATTATTTTATGAAAATCTGGAATTTAATTAGAGATACTTCTGTCACTTTTTTTTTTGGCCACAAGTGAGGTAATTTCTGGTTTTCAGCAATGGAAGTAAGTGGGAAATAAGATTCAACGCTTTTCTCCGTCGTAAAAATGTTATGACTGTAGATTATACATGCCTTCAGAGATACACTGAAAGGCGGCTGAACGGTCTTCAATGCAACCTCTAGGCATGAGCTTCAGACTGCAGTTGGTTGGACGTATTTCCCCACAAGGGAGCTGTGGCTGAAAAATGCTTCACTGAAACCTTTTGCTTTCTTTTTCTTCTTCTTTATTGTCCATTTGTGAAAATGTATGTCTTGTTACAGCTTTCACTGGAAACCTTTCTTAATCCAAGATGTAATTTCTCATCAAAATGAAAAAAAGGGAGCCACCCAAAATCAGTCTACTTCAGACAAGCACTTGAGACGCTTGCACTTGCATACGAGATACGGAACCTAGCCTCTAGACACTTGGCTAATCTGAAGTAATATACTGATGAAATTTTTGAGAGATCGTGACTTTTCCAGATGCAGAATAGAAACATTAGCCTCATCTCAGTTAGTTTGTTATTTTGGGTTTTTTTTCCCCCAGGTTCCCACACCAGTCTTCTAAGGAGATTGTGAAAACAGGATAGAAAAAGAAACCTCAAAACACGAGTAGAACTGTGTCCTCTAGTGCACCTCTAAATTGGCTGTTCAGTGATAAAATGATCTTTCATTAAAAGAAATACTTTATTAAAGGCTCTTCATACCCTGCCTCCTACTTCCCTCCCCCCTCCACACGCACACTCTAACAACAGGACATTTCCTGAAGGTAACAGAAAGAACTGCACCCAAGAACGTTTTTTGGGGGTTTTTTTGTCAGAAATCAAAAAGACCACATGCTAATGAGTTCTTTTTTCTGAAAATGAGCTCATTACTGTTCATTTTGCTCTGCTTTTAATCTGTTCTTCAAGTATGTGTTGTCTTTAAAAATTTCAAAAGGCGTTTCATGAATCTGTAACAAAAGCAAAGTTAAAAAACAGACTTGCTCTAATGCAAAGCGTAGTCGTGCTTCAGTCACGAAGGCGGGAATTTAATTATTGAAGGGAGGAAAGCAGCGATGGGCCACGGATCAGAGAAGTGAGCTGGGAAAACAAATATGAAATTATATAAAGGGAGAGAAAAAGGAAAACTAAGAAGCCACAGATATTAAATCTGTCAAATGAAATGCACAATAAAGTGCAATTTGGTATAAATTACGAATATGTATAATTGCCTGATGTAGTGTATTCTGGCCGGGCTGAGATTATTTCTACTATTATAATTTATGGATAAAGAATTTAATTCAGGATAATTGAAGAACAGTTTCTCAATAAATCTGAACTTTAACTATTTCAGATTTTTCTTGCTCTGGCTGCATCTGTGCTGTCCACCAGGTTGTGTATCGATGGTAATGCTTTCTTTTAGAGTATTTACATTTAAACCTTTTTATTTACCTATGTACCTAAACAGGATTTGAATGGAATGTCCTGACCTGTGATTCAAGTTGCTCATCAAATAACTTAGTAAATTCTTTGCAGAAGCAAGCGTTAAATTCTAAACGATTCTATATGTAACAGCGTAATTCCCTCACTCTCCTTTTTTTTCTTCTGAATATTCCTCAGTTTCTGCATATTTTCATCAAATTTGGTTTCTCCTCTCTGTCAAGCAATGCACGCTAAGCAATTTAAAGATGTTGTAAGTACCGAACTTTCTGCTTTCTTACATAAATTAAGATCATCTTTTGCCAATTGATGTAGGAATTCAGAAGTAAACATTTCTTCTCGTATTCACTTCTTCGTTGTGCAACATTCCTTTGTATTGTTTCAGGTGGCTCAGCGCGAATCATTTTTATGACACTGAAAGCACCATTTGTAACAGAAAGACGGGCTCTGAATCTGTGCAGTTGGCAAAAGTGATGGCCTAAAAAAGGTATCAAAGCCCTGTAAAAATGTTAAAATAGATGCCCTCCAATAAGGCTTTTTGTTTGCATGGTACCTTAGGACATAAAATTAGTATAATGGAAGGAGACTTCAGTAGGTACTCAGAGAGGTGTACTCATCTGTAATTACAGCTTCGCAAGGCTCAGCTAGAAGCTCGTTTTTTCCCCATTGTTTCGTTACATTTGCCTAGCCCGTTTTGTGTACTGTCATCAATACACTTTAAAGTGAATTTCCTGTATCAGATGGGCGCAAAGAGCGACTGGCGCGCTTTTGGTGTGCATGGGAACAGATTAATGCTAACCCAGGTAATAAGAAGTGCAGAACTGTCCCACAGTCGCTGTGCGCGCTGTATGTAACGTGGTAAGGATCCTTACAAGAAAAGGTGAGGGCCGTGCTACCTGGAGGTCCGAAATTTCATGCACAAAGAGCGTGAATTCATTTTGCTTCTGTAATGTCTGCCAAAAATCTGAGCTTGTTGGTGATTCTCAAGGGTCTCTGTGCAGTTTTGAGCATAAGTAAGTCACTAGGCTTCGCTTACAGCCCAGATAATTTATATATTTGAAGGCTTCTTTCCATAGGTATTACAATAGGATTGTACAAAGTGATGTAGGTGCACTCAGAAATTGGGGTCCTGATTTCTCAATTATTTTAATTTCTAAAATTTTGAGATTTCTTTTAAAAATAATTTGAAAGCATTGCCTGCTTTCTCTGAGGTATTTTCAACCGAGAAACTGATCTCTGAATTTGAAAATCCTGTCAGATGACAACTAGCGCTGTAAAGGCCTAGAAAATACAAAAAAAAAATTCGTCTCGCTTGCACTTTCATGTGCAGATCAGCTGCCATTGCTGCCTTTTAGCTCATCTGAATATTAGGGCTTCTGCATACTAAGCATCCGCTTAGTTACTGATTACTGCAAGAACCTGGAAGCGATGATCTTCCTGTTGGAGAACTGCATTGGGACGATATATCCTACATCCTCCGAGTATTTTGATAGCTTCTGCATTTCCAAGGTGCTAAAATAAACTCTTAATTCATACTTATTCAAGGGCAATGTGACTTCTCAACACCCTCTATTAAAAGTCATGATGTAATTGAACATTATGGTGATAAAATACGACATCAAGGCCTATGACAGGGCAATACAAAGGGCATAAAGCTTCGCTAAGAGACTGGATTCCAGCAGAATCTTGGGGAGGTAATGATTCGTGTGATTTATGTGATTAAATGTAAACACATTTTGCATTCTTTTACTTCAAATGGAAAAGCGTGTTTTGCATGCACTCTGCTGCAGGTGAGTACGCAGGGTGTTGCAGATGAACTTCCCATGGCCCGGAGTAGTGAGCCTCATTTGAGAGCTCTGTCTTCAACCAGGAAAATAAATGTTATTGAAATAAAGAATTTTTCTAAAGGGGATCAAGTCAATTCTCCACTTCAGCTTCTGAAGAGAAGTGAAGTTGTCAGTTTTACACTGGATCGAAAAACCAAGACAGCAATTCAGTTTAATTTCAACTTTTGAGAGACATTCCTTTTTTGAACCTTTCCAGCTTAATCTTGAAAGAGGGATAAATGTAGATATAGTTGAATATCAAACAGCCGGGAGGATTTATTAGACATTGTGTTTTGTAACCTTTAAAGAAAGGAGAAAATCTGGTATTATCATTAGCTTTCATAGAGTAAAATGAGAAATGGTAATAAGGAACGCTTAATACTGTGTATTTTTATAAAGAATCATACATATCCTTTTAAATAAATGTTTAAAATAATTTGCGACGAAAAGGTTACCAACCGATTCCAGCCCGTTTAAAACAAAGATTACAATAAACATGCACACATGAGGTTTTCAGGCTGAGTACTTAAAGGTCAACATCGAGGTTATAATTTTCCAACCGAGATATGTTATCCGTACTGCTTTTTTAAAATCAAGCCTGTTCTATTTGAGATGCTAAAACATACATTTAACCTCTAAGCACGCTCTTATTTCTGGATGGTGGTTTGATTTATTTAAATGTGTTGGGCACCTAGTTTGACCTTAGTCTTCCCATTTCCTTTTGTTGTTTTAGGATCCACGTGTTCTGTTGCCAGTGATTTTGGCAGCCAGGTTGAAATACTTGCTGCGTACTGCTAGGCTGAGCAAAATAGATGCAAGTTGCTAAAAGAAGAGATATTTTCTCCCTTACATAAGTCTGCTGAGCTGAGCAATAGCGGTGCTTTCTTCCGAGATTTTCCATTTGGTAGCGCAGCTGATTTCCAGCCATTCCTATTTTTCACGCAGTATGAGTTCAGTTCTGAGCTCATACATCACTGACCACATGCTAAAAATGGAATTCCATTTACATTTAATATATCTTCATCCCATTTCTTCTTTCTGGAATGCTTGTTAGGCTCTACGTCCTCCTCCTTTATTGGCTTGGGGTGCATTTTAAGAGCATGGACGTTAATTCTTGATGGAACATTTTCCTTCTTTCTCCCCTCAACATATAATTATGTGGTGGGCTGTTGAAGAGACTTAATAGCCCTCTCAATGCACAGACAAATACTTTAGAGAAAGATAGATCTGCCTAATTCATAAAAGGCTGGCACATCAGCATCATGTATCATCTGAGCATCACCCAATTAAAAATAACACAAAGACGACATGAATTGTGATATCATCTACCCAGTCATCGTCTGGGTGGTTTTGACATTGGCACAGGGAGTTGTCTATCTGTACCTGAAGCTTGTGCTAAAGGTGCAAAAGAAATGGGGGGGGAAAAAAATCTGACGCTTTAAAGACTGCATGTATTTTGAAGACATGGTCATGAAAATATTGACAACCTTTTAACAGGTTTGCTTTTCTATTTTTCTTTTCAAATTTCTACAATGCAAATCAATGTGGGTTATTGGAGTTTCATCTTCTGGAGCCGTACTGGGCTTTTAGGTGTTTGGCAGGCTAATGGATAACACACAGTAATCGATGGTAAGAGCACAATGTCTGGCGTTCTGTCAAAAGCTGTCTCTCAAAGTTCATTTTTTTTTTTTTTTACCTATAAACTTATGTTTGTTTACTGTAGTGAGTAATGAGTATTTACACTAAAAGCAGACAAGGTTTAGTTGAAGAGTGGAGTGGATCTGGCTGGTAGATGATGCGTGGCACGTTCGGTTTTGCGTGGCCTGTATGCTCTGGGCCTGAGGCGATTTACACTGCAGGAAACTTTTCAGACCTACTTGTGCTTAATTATGACGATGAACATCACGGTGCGTTACTACCCCTATTTGTTTAACAATTCTGGAAATACAGATAGGTGAAGAACCGGCAGCGCGGGCTGAAGCGGGGCTCGATGCTGGCTCCTGTTCTCTTGTCCCAGACTGTGCACCTTTTGGGCTACTGCAGCTACAACACGTGACAGAATGTTAGATGCTGTGAAACTGGAAAGAATACCTGGTTGTTCTCTGTTCATTGATACGTATTTTTGAGCTCCTGTTTCCCTTTTATCCTAATATGTAGTGTTGGTTAAAAGAAAATTAAAAATCCCATTGTTTGATAATCATGCACTGAGATTTTGCTCTTGTCAGAACAGTGATTTTCTTCTGTTCCACAGTTCTGGGGATGTGGGGGGCAAACAGCTTCCTAAACATTCAGAAGTTTTGAAAATACTGATGCACGGAAGTAAAAGACAATAACCAATTTTGTCTAAAGGATAATGGGCTGAATTTAGTAAACTAGAGCTGTGTTGCGAAGATATTCAGACAACTTCTATCAGTGTAATCCTTTGGGGGTTTTTGACTGATTTTTGGCCTGAAAAATCTACCAAAGCCCAGTTCAAATCTTATGACTCATTACAAAAGATGAACGAACCTATGAACTTGTATGACCGTGGTAGCCGAGTTCAGTTCGGACTGAAAATACACTAAATGGGTGTTGCCGAGAGTTCTGAAAGCGTGTAATCTGCCAAAAGCACAAATCTGCTGCAGCCACTTGCGGGGGTTTTGAGCAAAGGAAGGATTTGGCTGGAGCAAGGACGATCTGGAGCGTGAGAGAGTTCCTGCTATATTGAGGAATGTGGAAGAATAGCCAAGGAGTTATTTTTCAATGTGCCGCCTTTTGAAATTACGCTGCCGTACAGGGCATTGGACTGGCAGAAGAAGAAAAGAGATGCTCTCCTCATTAGACGCTGTCTGGTCCCAGCGTGAAGGCAAGAGCTGAGAGGCTTCCGGGCTCTCCATTCAGAACACGAAAAGAAAAACAGAGGCACTTCAAGATGCGTTCCAGAAGTCAATGGGAGCCTTTTGACTGATCTCAAAAAGTACTAATCCAGCCCTTGCAGGTGTCTTTTGAGGGATGGAACCCGTTGCTTACTCTATTTATTAGCTCAAGGTATGCTATGGAGGCTTGTCATAGTGAAGAGCTGCCGTCACTGCTGCCTTGCCTAGTGACGAATCTTTCTTTTCTGAGGGGCCATTTGAGGGGACCATGGAAAAGACTATTAACTAGTATTGCTCTGCGTGCACACTCACGCTTATTCCTATTAGACCATTTCTAGTTGTGCCAAGAAATGCAGTTTTCAGCCACGTATATTAAACAGTTTAGGAAGTACCCCTTAGACGCTGTGTGTAATAAGGATCAGGATTTTAGTCAAATGAATAAACTATTCAGAAATTTGAAAGTGCCACTGCTGTGGCTGCAACCTGTCGATTGGCTCATTTGAAATCTCCTTTAAGGAAGTCATACTGCAAAAATATTTTTCAGACCCAGGCTTTTCTCTCAATTACATCTGATTTTGAATTTGAAACAGATGGGACAATTTTTCAAAAATAATAGCTTTAAATATTTGCTTGTCGTTAAGTTCAGCATATTTTGTCTTGGCTATCGAGGCACGATACTTTGTTCCTTAGGGAAGAAGGTGTGCTTTGTAATTTTTGAAAACGCACAGAAACGTATTGATCTAAACATGACTAACTAAAATGTATACTGGTATTTGATGCTCTACATGAAATTAGTTTACTTAAACTATGTATTTTTCAACTGTGTTTTCTATTGCAGTGACTTTTCATACTTAAAAGAAGATGTCAGTTGTCCTGGGAAGAGGCTGGATCGCAACCAGAAGCGTTGGTCTTTCTGGTGAGTATTGGGCTTAAGACATTAAGGCTTTACATTTTTTGTTTTTCATGTTCTGGGATAAGGTATTACTTACGTAAAAGTGAGAGATGCCTGTGTGAGAGCAGATTTTCAGATGTATGACCCAAGGAAGTGAAGTTTTGATAGCTGTTCTTACCATGTTAGTGTGCATCGTGTGTTCTCCACGAGAAACGTATATTCACCACGGGAACTTAAGACAAATGCTCATCCATATATTAAAAAAGAAAAGAACACCTAAAAGCAAAACCTGTATGGATTTTTATAGGTTTATGGATGGTGGAATCCATTTCTAATAAGCAAAATGAGGCTGCGCGAATGAGAACTATTCTGTGATCCTATGAATTTATGAGATAGCATTGACGTTTTCAGCTCAGTCTTGTTTTACAGAATGCGTGTCTTCACCAGAAGCACATATAATTTAATCTCGAGTATGCCTTTGTGCGGTAAAGTATGGGAAACTTCGTGATGACTGGAAATCTCCAGTGTGGAGTATGTGCAGCTGGTGAGGTACGCGGCTCAGCACGCGCATAAGAGACGTTCAGCTCCTGAAATATGCATTCTGTTAAATAAAGCTTTGTAAAATGTTAACAGTTAATGTGTGTACAGTAAATCACCCTGGAAGTTGCAGTCAGTTGAAACTCTAAAAGAAGAAATGGATCAACAAAACACGGATCTTCGCTACTGAAGTATGCAAAGCAAAGTAATAAATTATGCATCCTGATTATTAACATATGCAAATTGATCTACCACATGCCTAACAATTTGACTAGCAAAATATGTACATAAGTCAATGAAAAATCAGCAGGTTGTGCAATTTGATGTATGCATTATGTAACTTCATCACAAAAGTAAATGAAAAATTAAATGACAAAATACATTATTTAGATGAATCATTAAAGAACGCTAAAAAGATTGAAGATCTGATCCTTTAGAGGCACTGATATTCTCGGGGGCATAATAATTGTTGTGGGGACCCAAAACCTTGTGCCCAGTCACTTTTACTTCCATTGCCATGAGTAGGAGCACGGTTTCATTCTGTACCTATGCAGGAGGGGCAGAACCTGGATTTGACAAACTCGGTGAAGATAAATAGCATACATCCCAGATTTGGTACCGCAGCTTTTGTTCACTTCGCTTTCCTGTTCAGTTTTGTTCTTTTCTCTGCTTCGGTGAGGACTGTATGTGCGCTTACAAAACCAGCTGAGTGACCCGGGGAACTTCTGAAAGAAATCAACCCTCGATCACAAAAGCAAGATTTCTGTGCCCTTGGTTTGGGGAGGCAAAATACAATGTCTTTTGTTTTCCACTTAGCTGGGGTCGCTCCCTGTGCTTTTCAGCGCCCTTTTGATTTCTACACCGTCTGCAGGCTGGATTTTTCTCTCTTAGAAGCGAAGAAAGCCAGTACAAAAGTAGTAAGCCTACTTTTGGGAGATGGCCAGCCCCTCCCATTTGAGAGGAAGGCCTTTCAAGTCCTTCAAAAGAGCTGTTTGCTATTTACCGCCCTGTCTGAAGAATTTTCTAGGGGAAAGGACAACTTTAGCAAGATTTGCAAACCTCAGATTTCCTTGCTGCTCTTGGGTTTGTTTTTTGTTCTGGGAATGATATAGTAATAGTATGGATTGTATTAGACTCCTAGTGATAAGAGATTATATCTTTTTCCTAGTGATAGAAGATTGTATCCATGCCTCCTATGAGCTTCTTTGATACCGTTGCCCTCTTCTGGAAGGTAGGATTATTATTTTTGTATCTTTGAAGATCATTCTGCTGTTGGGAATACGCGTAAGGAGCCTCGAATATCGCTTCTTTGCAAAATGTGCACCATCATAGCTCTGAAGTGAAAAGTAAATCAGCAGTCTCATAAAGACACCAAACCAATCCTGATTTTATATTATACACTTGCTTTTCTCAGATGCCGGGCTGGGTGATTTGCGCGTAGGATATCTTTGTGCTCCAAAATGTCCATTCAGAAAATGTGATACAGGGAGGCAAGAAAGAGCTATTAACTACTCAGGGCACTTGTTTTGCTATATAAGAAGGTTATTACTCTCAAATGTGTAAAACATAATGAGTTAATTTCATTGAATTTCAAAGCATGAGAACAGCACATTGATCAATGGCCTTCTAGGCCATTCTGTTTCTTACAGTAACCGCTAGCTCTTCAGGAAGCCTAGGGAAGACTGCAAGGGCAAGGCAAGCACATAGTGATGCTTATAGAATATTCTCTCATCTTCCAGGCTTCCGGAGTCAGAGGGGATGCCTGTGGGTTAAAACGCCCTTTCCTAGATAACTACTCTGTTGGTTTGTCTAATTGCTTTTTGAATCTCTGACGACTTCTAAAACTGAATTGAGTTCTGCAGTGTAATATGTAGCGCCTGGTGAAATAGCTCATTTTGGGTTTTTTGAATGTACCCCATGTTAATTTGTTTCACGCCTCCCATTTTTTCAAGTAGAAAAGATAGTGAGCAGTCCTTACTTCGTACTTCTTTGCTGTTGTCTCCTCTCTGAGCTATAGTTATTTCTTGTGTGGCAGACATTCAGAATTCATTGCTGTAATTTCTTGTATCTACATCTAATTCTAATCTGGCCTTTTTTGGACGTTGGGAGTAAAAGCGAGCCGCTTTAGTGAGCTCCTGGCAGTAGGGATCACTTCAAAGGCTTTTATTGATAATCTCTCCCAGAACTGCCTGATATTGCTGCTCTCAGAAGGGAGTTGATGAGTGCATCATACTTTGTACCCCCTGCTCCTGCTCACAGCTCCTCAGACCAGTGTGTAGGAACTTTGAAATATTTTACCAAATTCAAGCCTTTTGAGCTTTTTTCCCTGTCTGAATGAATTCTCAATTCTTCTCTTCAGCCTTCCTCCCCATCTTCCCTGCACCAGTTAGGACATCCTTCTGGGGATGGGAGATGCTGTTCCCGAGGTCCCTGTGCAGCACAGACTCTGTCTAGCTGCTATTGTGGTATTTGTCAAAAGTAAGATGAGACTCCTTCAAAGGTGCCTGATAGTCTGTGGGATGCTTTTGTCCCGTCATGCAGCTTCATTTGCTTCCAGGAGTGCCCAGGACAGATTCTGCATACCCAGTGAGGATGGGTACGTGGATTGGTCTGGTTGGGATGGCCATTTAGCACAAGTGGTCAGTCAGCTCATCAGCACAATCTGGCATATCAGAAGTACTGATGGAGGACAGGGAGGAAGGTGCTGGACGAGGGAATGAGGGAAAGTGACGGCTGAAGAGTGAAACAGTAGAGAAGCAGAGTACTGAGGACAGGGGGATAACAGGTAAAGTAAGAGGGTGAGGACAGAAGGGCACAGCAGGAGAGAGGGGAAGGACAAAATACCAGGTAGCAGTGCTTCATAGGAAGCTGAGAATGGTAGCGACGCTGTCATTTAATTTTCTGTACAAACTTTGGAGTCATTCTAGTGCTTAATATCTAGTTGTGAGGAAAAACACCTCCCGAACATGCAGAAGACGGCTGGCTCTGGGCTAGATGATACATGAACTGGCCACTAACTTTAGACAGTCATAGATAAGGTGAATTTATACATCCTTCCTTCTGGAGAAGGAGACAGGACTCTTGACAGCCCAGAGTCCACCTCTGGCTGTAATGAAGACTCTGTATCTCTGTGTTAGGGACTTGCAGAGGATGGTTTTCATGCCTGGGCTCTTTTCAGGCCACCTTCTTGGGTTGCTGATCTTGCAATTGCTTCCACAAAGAGCTATATTTAAAATACAGGACTAAATCTATTCTATGTCTTTAAACAGAATAGCTTTTTTCTGGCCCTAAATGATTAGTGTGCTATGTTTAAGAATATAAAACCCATTTTCTATATTTGGAATTAGACCAGAATAAATATAAAACAGAATATCCCTTGTGCTGCATAGTTTATAATTGAGTTTGCTTCTTTTTTCAATCTTGAACATATAGCTTATAAATTAGTGGGGCAGCAGAGTGAAACAGAGTGTAAAATATTGCAATAAAACTGAACACTTTGTGTCTTCCTCTCTCACAGTTATGATCATTACAGAAAATAGTTATTAAATCTCAAAAGATTGCTTTAATTGAATTGCTTGTGTAATGATAACTTACTGTTCCTAGAGTCCCACAGATTTAAAAAACCCCTGTAATGCTGCTCTTCTTCATTCAGGAGGAAGCTGCAATGTTGAATTTTCACATAAACAAACCTTTTATCTGTTAGGTACAAAACAGAAATACTATTGTTCAACGTCTTCTATGCAGTTCATTTAAAATTTGTTACATATCTGCGACATATCTATAAGCTTAATGCTATTTTACTTCTATTAATGAAGTTGCCGTTTCCTTGGCGATAGTTTTGTGTTTTGCCAAATTGTTTAAAAAGCAGCAAAACCCACCAACAGAGTCAGCGTGCTTGACATTCGAAAAGTAAGCAGAGAAGCGGTCAGCGTTACAATTTTGATCTTTTCTCCTTTATTTATTAACATGTCCTAAATCTTTTGTCAACCACGGGTGGCTCTTGACCTCCTGGTTTTTCAGGCGTGCTCACAGGTAAAGCTATTTTTTCTCTTCTTTGAGTCAGAGATCGACCGGATGGGTATCCTGCTGCTTACAATTATTACGTTGGTTATCTCTACCCCTAGTTGCTTATACTATTTTCTTGAAGCATCACATATATATACAACTAACCATCACTGCTACTGTGACCTTTTTGTGGTTGCCATCAAGTCTTAACTACCTACCTCAGGCAGCAAGTCTCTGGCAAGCTAGTGGGAAGGTATCCTGGCATGAAGGGATGCTCTGGTGTCCGTGCTAGACTTGTGCCTTGTACTTGGAGTCTTTCAGTCTTTAGCAGAATCCATTTACAACCCTGTGGTGATGGTCAGGACCCCGGCTCTTAGTTTAGCTCTGATTTCCCATCATCAGACACAGCACCCCACTGTTACGCGGAGCCCTGTTGCTTCCCGTTTCCCCGTAAAACACCTGCTGCCTTACCTGGTGTTTCTCTGATGAGTTCCTGAAAACCTGGATATCATTTGGAATGTGTTTTGTTTCCAAGTTGGTGTGTTTAAAAATTTGTCTTCTATCCACTAATTAAAACAGCAGTAGATGAACAAGAAATAGTAGATTAACAGCAGCACATAGGACATAAGTAATCAGACACTTACTTAGTGAACCATTGCAAATATGATCCATAGACACATTATTGGCATATAAACTGGGCACAACAAGGATTTTAATGAGATCTGATAGGCTACTTAAATCAGATTCTTGACAGGATTATCCAAATGCGTTCAAGCTGAAAAAATCAGAAAATAAATAAAGTAATTGCAACGTTTGTGGCAGCAAATACTTAGAATTTGTAAAACATTAAAATACTAAACCACATGGCTACCGGAGCAGTTTTCTGGAATGAGGATCGCATCCTCAATAGGGAAGGGTTTTACATCTTCTCTAATGAATATGAGGTCCACAATGACCAATTTAGTAGCGAAAGAGAGGAACTAGCACGGCTTGGGTATCTTTATGGACCAGTCAGTCCTCAGTAAGAAGCCATTTTAGACAAAGCTACTATAACAAATAATATCTCTAACAAGAGCCGTCATCGTGACAGAGCTTTCCTCTCCTTAACGGGGGTATTGCTGTTATTATGGGGGTTTTTTTGAAAAGCAAAAATCTCAACATTTGAGACAATTTAATAACTTAACAGAGGTTTAGTATTCAAATCTAATGCATTTCTTCATTTATGGTGTCCTTTGTTTTCATCTCGCAACTGACACCAATAATTGTGCTCACCAACGCAACTAGCACTGGCTTCTTTAGGAGTTAGTTCTGGTTTTTTGTACCAGTCTGCCACCCAAAAGAAGTCATTTAGTCATCCATCTTTCCTCATTTCTGTAACTCATGCTCACAACTTGTTTCACTCTCTAAGTCTTTTAATAGCTGTCTCTGCTCTGTATATTCCAATATAGGAAATCCCAGATATTGAGCATTTAAAAGCAAGTGTGGCTAAGTCATAGTCCAGAAGTTTTTCCAGTTAAACTGGAATAAAATGTCAAACTGTAGATCTGTGCTTTTGCAAGTAACAAAGCTTTCCACTATTTACGTTTTTGTGGAGAGTGTAAATTGTAATTCTCTATGATTAACCAGGGGAGAAAAATAAAATTGATAGCATCTCTCGGAGAAATACGTGCTCTTTTCATATAATAAGGACAGAGACAGAATCATCAAAGTCATTCTGTTTTGGAAATCTCCCTCAAAAAAAAAATTTGTATTTTTGTCCGGTTAATAAATTGTCTGAATATGATTTTTTCATGGTTCACTCGGAGAGAAGGAAGTTATGCGTCTTCGGTCTGTCTAGTTTGGGTCTTCATGAGACTCCTGGCAGGATTATCCAAATGTGTTCAAGGTGAAAAAAAAAAAAAACCTCACATTAAAAAAAGTTCTTCTAACATTTATGGCAGCAAACAACTGGAACTGGCAAAACAGAAAAACACAAAAGTGGTGGCTTATCAGAACAGTTTACTGAGCCAAATATTCCCAGTAGAGAAAAGTTGTTTGATTTGAAAGAGGTCATGTAATTTTGATCTGCACAGAAACTGGCAGTCAAAATAAAGGCACGGGCTATGCAGAGCTCTGCTGCCTTTTTATTTTTGCATTGGTTATTACAATTAAAGGGTGCGGCCTTTTTCCTGTACCTGATGCGGGGACTAAGCCCTGTGTCTCTGCCTGACTTTAAGCAGCTAGAATTTGTAGTCTACGAGTAAGACTAGTGGTTCTTATTTTCCAACAGTTTTTTTCAAGGTGTAAGAAGGGATCGAGTACTCACTCGCTATGTCCTGCTTTTCTGCAGGTTCGTTTCTCATACTATTGTCCTCACAATCTAAGTTTTTGTTGAGCGTAATGCCTGTCTCCACGGATTTAAGAGAGGAAGATGACGCCTGTGTGCCTCTTTCACACTCAAGCTTTGAGTTATAAACTTATCCATACCCATCATTTTAGAGAAGTCTAAAAGACAAAAACAATCATCATTTAATGTACAACTTATCCTAAAACGCACAATGCTTCCGCTGGTGTCCTGCCGTTATTGATACTAACGTAGCATTTGGGAATCCATTTGGTGAAAACCTGTTGAAAGTACGAACTCCTTTTTCATGAGTGCATTCTTGCTCCTACAAGATAGAATTCACCCCTTTGACATTTTTTCTAACAAATGAACTTGTACTCATTTGGGTTTCAGTTGTAAAAGCTTTCCACTCCTACTTTAGTCCAGCTGCATATCTGTAACGTTTGTTTTTTCATCTGCAATTTAAGATGTGAAAGTCACTCCACAGCAGATGAAACTTCCACCCTTCGCCTCTCCTGCTATTCACAACAGAATAACTTAAGGTCTTGAATTTGAAATGAGTATTTCAAATTTAGGAGACAAAACGTTTTTCTGAAATTAGCACATAATGATAGATAAATTTAAAGACTCCATAAGTATTCTTTCATACTTAAAGATATAATGCCTGCTCCTGCTTTCATTCAGTTGTTCAGTTTCTGAAGGTCGTAACACTCGATTTCATATAGCATAGTTATATATGTATTTCATATAGCATAGTTAAACACAATGTTAGAAAACTGGGATATCCGGAGCCCCGTTATGTGCTACCTACTAGATGTATTTTTAAGCATTCGTACAGTGGCCAAATGTAAAGAGGCATTATATTTCTAGTATCTGTTTAATACCTTCAGAGTAAAATAGAATGTAGAGATTGTATATAAATACAAACAATAAAAAAAAAATGAGAGGTTTTAAGATTAAACAAAGCAACATGATGTCTCTCAGCACATGTAGAAGAGTTTGATGTCATAGTTTGTAACAGAAGAGTGCTTTTGGTATTTTTTTTTCATACATATTAAAGAGATACACAAGGCTGGAATAAATGATATTCCAGTTTGAAGTTTTAACAGGGCGAATACTTTCACTCTAATCTATTGAAGCCTTTGTGGAGTCCAGCTGAACAAAACACAGTGACTCTTTTTCCTTAAAATTAAATACTTCACCTGCCCTGGGGATGGAGATCTTAGGATTTTGGCTTAATCAATGTCCCATTGAGCTCACTAAGAAATTTCCTCCTTCACCTGCTTCTTATAATTAGCCAAGAAGTTTAATGTCTCTTAATGGAACATCGAGCATCGCCTCCTGCTGCAGGTAAATTGACCATTCATCTTTTGCTTTTGTGGTATTTCCTGTTTTACTCGTACCTATTTCCAACTCCTTCCCTCAAAATATATTACTTAATTAGTATTTATAACAATGGCTTATTGTAAGATGGGGTTCAAAGGTTTGAGAGCAGCTTAGTGAAATATTTCAGCTGCTGACTGGTAAAGCCATTATTGTTCTCCAGAGGGGAGCTGTAGACTTTATATGATTCACTTAACAAAATGGACCAAAGGTGAGCGCGAGGTGATCCTTAACAGGGTTATTGGTAGGACTGCACTGAAGAGAGCGTATGCAGGAAATAGGGTTGTCTCCAGGATAACAAGATTATTCCCTGCCAAATTCACCCTGTAAAGAAACAGGCGTAATATGCAATAGAGGACACGAATGGGACAGCTAGAGATTGGAAACAGATCTTTGATTAAAGTGGTGCTGCCTTTTGAGAAAGGTGGAATGTGGAAAAGTTAGGGAGTAAAGGGTTGTAAAAGTTGTAAAGTAAGTAAAAAAAAGTTGTCAAATAAGATTAATAGTAAAAAGGGGGTTACTATATGTCAGGTGAGATGCAGTTTAATATTAACCCTTACCCAGTAATATTTATTTTTAATGCTTTCAGCAATCTGAGATGAGGTTTTCACGCAATCATTTGATCAAGTGTACTTGTCAGACATAGCATTTTAAATATAACACTTTTTTTTAATCGACTACCTCCATCAGATAGACTAATGTCTGGCTGGCTCCAGTTGTCTTTGGTTCTATAAGAACATCTCAGGGTCATTTATACCGCTGGGTATAAATTCCTGTAAATCCTTCTGCTGCTGTTTATCTCAATGCACAAATGCAACTAAATTTGTTAACGCGTGCCATCAAGCATAGGCATTCCTGACTTCTTCCAAAACAGTCACTAAACCTCTTGCTTAAATAGATAATGTACTGTATAATAAGTGCCATGATTTCGAGGAGACTTTTCTTGGAGTAGTTTCTGCTTTGGGCTTGTCACTGACAAACAAAAGCTCTTGTGATGCTGTTTTGGTACATTACAGGGTGGGGTCACGTTCATAAGGATTTCTGGTTTTACGGGTGCTAATCCCAGAGAACTGCCATTGCCAGGAATCAAGGACAAGATGTTAATGGCTTTGGGTGCGTGAGGCAGGTGTCTTCATTTTGTCCAGCATTTACGCCGTCCCAGAAGCAGCTCCGGGTGTCTCCTCACAGGTTTCTATTGCCTCTGCCTCGCTCGGGAGCTGCACAGAGGGACAGGTTTGATACGCGCAGAGCTTGGAGTGCAGATACGGTTTTACGTGCTTTGTGCAAGTTTAGAAGTGAAATGAAATTTGCCTGTGCATCTCCCTAAATGCATCAGTATAAGCTCTAGCTACCATCTAGCACTCCTTCCAGAAAGTTTTTGTCTTTCTAAATACCGTCATCCTCACCAGTACGATTTCCTCTTGAGCTGTAATGTTATCGACAGTTGCAAGCCAGTCAAGTACAGTTTTTCTTGGCTGATTTGTCCCACTTCAGCGCTGAACAGTTTAGTGTAATAAAAGACAGCAAGGCACCTGCAGTCACTGCCTAGAGGATCCAAGTAATGCTGTCCCCTTTTTAATCGCGTATAATGTCTGAACTGCAAAGGGATTCAGTCATCGGCACAAAAGAAGTACGGGTCTGAAGGCAAGATTAAAGAAATGACTCGTATCCAACAGTCAGTGCGCGCCACCGTTTCTCCATGGGACAAACACTAGGATGAGGGTCGAAGGGTTAATCTGCGTATCAGGGTGAGTGGCTGGTGAGGGAAGAAGAATAACGCAGGCAGTTGGTCAAGGCTACATCAAGAAAGACCGGAAGATATTGACAGGTAGATCAGGGAAGGAAAGCAGAGACTGCGAGAAATGAGCCGCTGGGATGGAGCTGAAGGGGTCATTTAAATGAACCAAGGGAGAACCAGAAACAGAAGAATAATGGTCGTGTTAGGCAGGTATACACAGGGAGGCACACCTCCCACTGTGGGAAAAAAAAAAAAAAAAGAAATAAAAAATGAAGTAAACCAGTTTTAAAACTAACAGGATTTCTAGCCTGGAGGCTTTGGAAGCCCTTATCTTTTATATTTATATTGAATCATTTACAAGAGGAAAAAGCATTTCAGCCGATCCAGATCTAAAAGCATTTAGAAATGGGGGGAAAGAAATCCTCCTCGCTCTGACCACTGGCCAGAGGTATTGTTACATGACCAGCTGCGCGGCAGCGTATTGGGAACTGGAGCTATTGCCAGGGAGGGCAGGGCAGCTGGGAGATGTGCAGCTCCCTCCCGAGAGCGACGGAGATTTGCGGTGCCGCAGGACTGGACACAGCCTGCGCAGAGAGCACACCTCGTCCCTGTGTCCCTCCTGCGCCCGGCCCTACGCGTCAGGGTTCGTCAACAGCATTTTGCGCTTCTGTCCCCCTTTCTCTTCTCTGCGTGGGTTTCATCCTCACGGTACCCGGACATGGGAGAAGAAAAGATGCTTGTCCAAACATAGAAGTGGCCCGTGGCTCTTCAGTTTGGACACAGTTCACCTGCGTAGGGAACTGGCAGGGCACGAGCTGCCACGATCTTTGCATTTCCAAATTGTGCCGAGCTCCGGCTGCCTGTACTTTAAGCAGCAAATCCTCTTCACTTCTGGTGACAGAAATACCTTTTGTGTGCCTCAGGAGCCCCTTTCCCTTGTTTTGCTGGGTTCGTATTCCTATAATTATGTCTCAACTAGTAAAACATGTGCCTGGGAATTAATCCTGTGGTTTTGATTAAGGACAGCCTTTTTTTTTTTTTTCATCCTCCTTCTCCTTCCATGCTGTTTTTAGAAGAGGGAGAAGAAAACTCATGGCAGAACCCGCCCAAACCTTGTAAAACCTCAGTGATCCCTAAACAGAGAATCTTTCGTGTCACTTAGCAATATAAATGAGCATTAGATGCAACAGAAGTTATATTTAACTATATCATTAAGCTCTTCACATGTGAAAGAGCATTGAAAAGGGCAGAAGATAAGACTATTGTCTTACAACTCTTCTATAATTAATTACCTGAGTGAAACAAACAGAAGGCCTGTCAATTCCCAATTATGGTATTGCCCCCATTTGGATTATAAACATTCTTCAAGATTAACTAATTGATGGGCCATATCATCTGCAGTAGTCGCACATTGTCCATACCTTCATTACGGCCAGTGTAACTAGGACAATTTGCAAGACTGGAAGCTCTGACCTGATGTCAATGCAACAGAAAAATTGATATTTTATTCTCATTATCCTCGCTGTCAGCGCATACGGCACTTCTGTGTCACACAATTCCCTTAACACGCAGCAAATATTTACCAAGCTCCCCTGTTTGCTTGAGCTGGACTACGGATGACCAACTGTCATCATCAATCAATTCATCAAGTGAGATAATTTGATCCTTACTTCATAAGAGCCTCTGATCAAATAGGGTTCTTCCCGAGACGGTGTCCAAATTCAACAAACTGATTCTTATGTCACTTGTAGTACTTGGCAGCAACATTTTACAGTCTCTTGGAAAACCACTGTCGTCTTATTTCTTGCTGCTACAAACCCCGTTAAGAATTTCGGTTTATTTTGTGGGGAGAAACAGTGATGAAGGATACCTTTCCGTAATCAGGGTCTGTATATTTTTGAACGTTAACGTGAAAAGCATTATTGCTTTCCTTTCTATTTGAAATACGTACTGCATGCCAAGGATACCGAGGTGCTATCACTAGAATATGAGACCCTTCGTTGTGATGACAGTAATAAAGGCTTTTCTTAAATCTGAAAGACTTAACGCCTTGAAATATTAATTCTTCCAGAGTTTTGTTTTATAAAACATATATAATTCAAAGGCATTGGATGGTGAAACTACAGTGGTAAATTACAAGAGTTATTAAAAATTCTCTTTCAAGCTAATATCAAGTCATCAAAAAACTGAATACTCCTGACCCTTTTACCGAAGTGTAAATTAGCAGCCTAATGGTAATATTCAGATGGGCAAAAGAAATATAAGCTCCTTTTGATGAAAATAATATAAGAAAGTGCTTCCCTACTGTGAATCATCGTAACATGTGAAATAGCATTTTGGTACAGTGATCTCTGCAAAGGGCACAGTAAGCTGGCAAATATGGTAACAAAAGATGAAAGCAATGTCGTGCATCTCATGCCAATGTTTTATTCCCTTTTTAGTTATTATATAAAATATGAACATCTCAAAGCACCTCTGTATGTTACTTTTTTTTTTAAAAAAAAGCCTAGCCCAACGAATAAACTGCATTCCTTAGAAAACGCTAGTTACGGATGTAAATTTAAGCTAAAGCATATAGAAGACTGACCACGTTTAAGAATGTTTCTTGTAAATATTTTCATCTACCAATAATAGCTGCTTTTACTGAAGCACTAATATTTACATGTGCATCTGAAACAGGATTGTTACAGAATTGTAGAAATGTTATATTTTTCTTCCATAGTGGTATATTGTAGGAAAATAAATTCTTAAGAAGTTGAAGCAGATTTTTTTTTTTTCTTCTGCACACCCACCCATGCTATTTGCTAAGACCACCCATGTCAAAGGTTGAATAGCCTAAAATTCCTCAGTGGTGGGGAATCCCTTCTGCTGTAGTAAAAGCTTTATTGTATCGTGCTAGTCACTTTTGCTCTCTGATGGAAACTGGACTACGCTTTGTCGTATGTGGTAGTATCTTTTATGGGCGTGCAGATAGTTTCCACATACAAAGCAGACAGCTGTGCCCTTCCCACCATTCATAGAATCATAGAATAGAATCATAGAATCATTCAGGTTGGAAGAGACCCTTGGGATCATCGAGTCCAACCATCAACTCCACTACAAAGTTCTCCCTTACACCATATCCCCCAACACCACATCTAAACGAGTCAAACACATTCAGGGATGGTGACTCCACCACCTCCCTGGGCAGCCTATTCCAGTGTCTGACCACTCTTTCTCTGAAGAATTTTTTCCTAATGTCCAGCCTAAACCTACCCTGCTGCAGCTTTAACCCATTCCCTCTTGTTCTATCGCTAATTACCTGTGAGAAGAGACCAGCACCAACCTCTCTACAATGTCCTTTCAAGTAGTGGTAGAGAGTGATGAGGTCTCCCCTGAGCCTCCTCTTCCTCAAACTAAACAGCCCCAGCTCCTTCAATCGCTCCTCATAAGATTTATTCTCCAGGCCCTTCACCAGCTTCGTTGCCCTCCTCTGCACTCGCTCCAGCACCTCGATATCCCTCTCGTATTGAGGTGCCCAGAACTGGACACAATACTCAAGGTGTGGCCTCACCAGTGCTGAGTACAGGGGGACAATCACCTCCCTCCTGCTGCTGGTCACACTATTTCTAGTACAAGCCAGGATGCCATTGGCTTTCTTGGCCACCTGGGCACACTGCTGGCTCACGTTCAGCCGCTTGTCAATTAGAACCCCCAGGTCCTTTTCTGCCAGGCAGCTCTCCAGCCACACTTCCCCCAGCCTGTAGCGATGCATGGGGTTGTTGTGGCCCAAGTGCAGGACCCGGCACTTGGCCTTCTTGAAGCACATTCCATTAGCATTGGCCCATCGGTCCAATCTATCCAAGTCTCTCTGTAGAGCCTCCCTATCCTCATGTAGATCAACACTCCCGCTTAGCTTCGTGTCATCTGCAAACTTGCTGATGATACACTCTATGTCCTTATCAAGGTCATCAATAAAGATGTTAAACAGAAATGGTCCCAAACTCAGCCCTGAGGGACACCACTTGTGACCGCATTTTTACTTTTTTACTTGCTTTCTTTCCTTCTCTTTTGGTGGATGCAGCTCATGTAGAGCCACTCTGCCTGCAGGCATTAATCCAACAAAACACTTGAGCGTGTGCTTAACGTTAAGCAAATGGCTAGAGTCATTGAACTGTGCTGTCCTACTTCTGAGCGAAGGTGCTGTCATGAATCAGAGCTATAGATTCTGGCCCAGCTCTGATGGAAATCAGTGACGTGGGCAGCATTCACGTCATCGAGAGCCTTGAACTGAGCCCAAAGATCCAAGCTGTGTGCTGAAGATAGCTCTACCCTCACGTTCAATGCTTTTTTAACTATACATATTGTACTATAAAATACTGTACCATATTAGAACTTACTATGAAATTATTAATTGCAGTGCTTTTTGCTTTTTAAAGAATTGAAGTCATCACTAAAATGCATAGCTTTTGTCATACGTTGTCCCAGGTTGCCTTCTCAGGTTCACGGTTATATTGTAAAGAATCCTGACAAACAAAAAGGGATATTCATTTTATATCTTTATCTTGGCAATTCTGAGTAAGAGGTGAGTGGAACGTTCATGATGATTCATATAATTACCTCTGCAGGATCTTTATCTACCTTAAAAGCTTTTTCTCCTGAGGACAGATCTTTCCACCCACAGATCTCCACTCATACTCAGAAGTGCTCCTGAAGTCAAGGAAGTTCTGTTTCTGACTGAACCTCCCTTTGATGATTACTGCTAAGGTGGGTACCTTGTGTAGTTCTCTGAGTAACATGGACTGTTAAAAATGAGAGTTTACAGTGACTACAAGAATATGTGCTGGTTGTTATTGAAAGCTATTTTATAGCTCTTAAACTCTTCCACGTTTCTTACTCTGATCTATTCTATACAAGAACACATTTGGGGGCAGGGCTGTAATTAGCTAAAGGCTGCGATCCACAATAAAAACAAAGAATTTAGAGATGAAAGACAAGAACCAGGCTAGCTGAGAACGTGAACTTGGAATCAACCACAGGCTTTGGTCCTTGGCAAATGGAAGTAACTTAAGATAGATGCTGAAATGCACCAATATTTCTCCTCTGCACCTAATGTTACTGCACTCGTGGTTCATATATTCCAGCTGAAGTGCTCTCGTAGTCCAGCAATCAATAAAAGAAGTTAGATGATATCAACTCAGCTCCAAGCTCAGTAACTTTGGTAGGATATTTAAAGGCTTAACCCCTCATTACTGCTGAGAACAACCCTCCAGAAAGCTCTAGGCTCTACACTGCTGATCCGTATACGTCCATGCTTGAGTAAGTTGTCTCTGCGTCCTTTATAATGGGGAGTAAACACCTTATTATTATTGAAATTGAATCTTAGCTCTCTCTCAGCCATGGTATGTCACTACGTTTTAATGATGGTTAAGCTGCTTGTGCACAGATGTTGCGGGGTACGGTGAACAGGTACTGCAAGGCTAAGGGTGCTGTGGATGTTTACACGTTAATTTTCTGTGCGTTAAGGTTGTGCGACTGGCTGATCTGGGAGGTTTTCTTAGGATTTAGTACATTGTGTGGATAAAAAGACTTTTTGAATTGTAAAAATTGTGAACGATCGTGTTGCCCAGAGTTCCGTATAATTTAGCCTCATATTAAAAATAACTGGGTATCTATTAAATATTTCATGTTGTCCATGTAAGAAGGCTAAGCCATAAGTAAATTCTATGAGAATACAAATTGGGGCAAGAAAGCCTGAAAAGAAGTGCAAGCACATTTTAGGCCCAGATTTTAAAGAGATTAGTTTAGAAACAGGCATATTGACGTACATCTGGCTGTCACTTATAATATTATAATCATTCTCTCTCCTTCTCTCTTAAAACAGCTTCTTTCACAGAATCAGTTCTTCAGTCTTCATTAGCAATCTTGCTTTTCTCGTTATTTAATGCGACTTTCCTTGGGACCTGAAGTTCATTTGTAGTTAAAGGACACCTCTTACGTATTAGAAATAACAAATTTTGTCGTGTCCAGTGAGAACACATCGGTCGCAGGGTTTCAGAGAACAACTTCACCTCGACTGTGGTACAAGATGGGAGGGCAAAGTCCAGAAAGAAGCATCCTGCTCTAAAACCTTTCCTGCATCAGTTCATTGGGCATTATGATAATTAGATCATCTGTCTAAATAGGGTCCATATGGTGATTTTTCTGTAAATGTTTTCTTTATTTGAACACAGTGTATTAATCTATTTACAGCTCCACATTGAAATTAACCTTGGAGCCTGGATAATTAGAATCTGAGCTGAGTAGCAGAGCAGCTTTTTTATTACTCAGGGCAGGGGTGATGGAAATATTAGACATATTATCTCTGATTCTAAAGTCTAGGAAACAAGTTAGAGATAAATGACACGAACCTGGCAAAGGAGTCATATTCTTGGATTTGTTCTATTTCAGTTTCTCTGAGTATAGCAAAGGAAAATGTAAGTTAATTAGGGTTAGCATCCTTTATTAAACCTAAAAACTTTTCTTTCTGAAAAAGACAGTTGTATTTGAGCAGCAGTTCAGGGTATGAAGCTAAAAACCAAAAAGTTATAATTTCAGCTTGAAAGGATACTGGTATCGCTGCGTTTTTTCAATGCTCTTTGTAAATTTTTTCTTAATGACGGATTTTTATGGCTTTGAGACTGAACAAAATATTTTGAACACAGAAGTAGTTAGAAATACGGTAAAAGAGTATTCTGATCTTTCCCATTTGATTCTTTGACACGTATTTTTTATTTTCCTGCAGCACGCAGAGCATGTATATCGATGAGGTTGCACCGAAACGTTTGAACAGGCACAAACTGTAAGCTTCCCATTTCGTATAATGGACCAGATTTTCAGGATATTGCCTGCAAAAACGTGCCAGAATTTTCTGCACCTCCCTACGTACTTAAGTGCTCTGCTGAATTACGGCCTTCATTTGCATAATGACTGATTGTGTTTGCAGTGTCGGACTTGCACAAATAGTTGTGCAGCTAATACTCCAGCTGGTTCCCGCAGCCCCAGATACCATGGTAATGGGCGTAACGTGACAGCCTCAGCAGAGGAGGATGGTTTCTGAAGACAAGAGTCCCTGGTGACAGCCAGCACCACTCCTACCTCAAAGCAAAGACACGGGATAACAGAGGAAGGTACGTTTTGCGCAACTAAACTGGAAATTTTTAGAAGTGCCTGCCTGTTAGCTTCTCCTGCTGGTAAGGAAAATTGGGTAGCTTGATGCTTTCCTGCCAGGACAGTCCCTGAATTAGGGGCATGTCCAGATCAGCTCGGAGAGACCAGTATCGGAAAATCTCCAAGAGGTTGGCCAACAGTGATACCATGTTTTGTTTAAAGCCGCAGCAAATCAGAAAAGCACCCTGGTCCTTCGGTCCAGGCACTGTAAAGTGTGCAAATCTTAGTTATGGCTCCATGCCAGCAGCCGGCTGGAACGCAGGAGCAGGGTGTTTAAATAAACTTGAATCTCACAAAACAACAGCAGCAGCATCTCACCGCAATTTCAGCAGAGAACGGTTTAATGAAATTGTTATTAGTAGTCATTGTGTTACAAATAATCAGAACGGTTTTAAACTGAAAGAGGGTAGATTTAGATTAGATACTAGGAAGAAATTCCTGACTCTAAGGGTGGTGAGACACTGGCACAGGTTGCCCAGAGAAGCTGTGGATGTCCCATCCCTGGAGGTGTTCAAGGCCAGGCTGGATGGGGCTTTGAGTAACCTGGTCTAGTGGGAGGTGTCCCTGCCCATGGCAGCGGGGTTGGAACTGGATGGTCTTTAAGATCCCTTCCAACTCTAACCATTCTATGATTCTACAAACATCAAACTGAGAGAGATCTCCCGAGAGTAATCTCCTTCATTTACTCTCAAGGCAGTCACAGCCTGGTAGTGGAAACGTTCAGAGATCATTCAGGAACCAAGCAGCCTAGCACAGGGCTGCTGCATCTCTTTTCTGCATCCACACTGGAGGTTGCGGTGGTGGCTCCATCAGGTGTGACAAGCCACCAGCCCTGGGAGCTTCCCAGTGGGATGTCCCAAGGGTGGTTTGCACTGTTTGTCTGAGGGAATGTTACAGCGCCAGTTAACAACCGGGAATTCCCTCTTTGTGACAGTGGGTTAACAAAGAGAATAGCTTTTATTCATTTGTAAGAAGGCAGATACTCTTTTTGGACATCTGCCCCACTACTGGAGGGGTGAATTGAGTAAATGAGGATACAGGGCCTCTGTGGGCAATGAGTAATGGTTTCATGGATTCATGGTGACAAATTTTAATTGCTGGGATATCTCAGCAAAAGGCCTCTTTAAGTTTTTTGGGCTGAGTTGCTGTATTAGATTCTTATTTCTTTATGTATTTCATCATTCGAGCGTTTAATATGCTTTCCTTGCCTGACGTAGGGATATTTATGATGATTTCAGATCACTACTGTACTTGACTGTATTAACTTCTTATCTGCATGGTTGTGCTTTTTAAGAAAATGAAAATTTAAGACAATTTCCTTTTAAAAAAGAGGTTTAGACCTGCAGTCTGGCTCTTTCCTGGGCCTGTTAAAACTTCTAGTCAAGCTTTTCTGTTGTTTCTCAAAATACTTTATATGTAGATCTTACATTCTTTTTCTTTTTTTTTTACCAAAGTCTGCTGAGTAATTGTACTGTCTGCTCAATGGAGAACTGATTACATCTCCATCACCTCTTGCTTATGATAATGATTTCTTCAAGAGAATCAAAAAACTGTATGATATAAATTTTTCCATAGTAAAGGTCAAAGTAAAATTCACTCACAAGTACAGTTTATATCTGGGTCTAAATCCAGTACTTGAGCCCCTCTGTGATAGGCTGCTAAAATGCCTGTAGCAGAAAAACTTGGATATTGGAAATAACCCGAGTTGTAGTCTGAGGAAAAATTACTTCAGACATTTTTGAATGTATGGTAATGTAATTAGGGCCCCTCTGGTACAAAAGAAGCATTCAACAAAAGTATCTGCTATCTTCTCTCTCTCCCAGATGCCCAAGATCCACACATAAAGTGAAAAGATACAACTTCCCCCCCTGCCTCCCCCCCCAAGTTGTTCCTCTCTCCTTGTGACTTCCAGAGGTGGGAGCTTGTCCAGCTTCTGCATTAGTGTCTAGGCCATTCTCCAGGAAGCCCATGCAGCCGGATAGTTGAGAAACTCTGTTAAGAAATTTCTTATGCATGAAAAGATGTTCTCCAGTGTTCTTCTCTTCTGACCCTCTGCTTGATCGTTAAGGGTAGAATTACGAAACCAAGCATATGGGCTATATTTTCCACCCGAGAGTACTTTTCTCCTCAGTATCCTGTGTTATTTGTTTAGCTAACACTTTATTTTCGTCTTCCCTTAAAAGCAATGAGCACTTTTGGTTCACCTAACTAGTGCTGTAGTTTTCTTCTTTTTATATTCTTGAATGCTAGTTTCCTGAGCTTTCCTTCCCATGAAAGAAGAGAGGATATTCTTCTGTGGCTAAGGAATGAACGCAGTTGCTATATATACATATTACATTCACCATTTACTGTCTGCTTTTGTGGCTTTCCATTGTTTCTGCCACTACTTTGGCTGATGCCCCACGGTCCAAATAACTTGAAGATTTAAATATACATTAGCTTCCAGACCAATAGCTAAATCATCTCCTGTTGTAGCTGCATCTCTTGCTTCTATGCAAAAAACCTCTGAATAGATGATCACCCTTTTTGTCCATATTGCATTATTCTGGCCTTTGCAAACTCTGCAAAGTTAATAGTTCAGTTAAGCTCCTGGGTTTGGGTTTTTTCTTTTTCTTTCTTTTTCTTTCTTTTTCTTTTTCTTTTTTTTCTGTCTTTTTCTTTTTTTTTTTCTTTCTTTTTCTTTTTCTTTTTCTTTTTCTTTTTCTTTTTCTTTTTTTCCCTTACATACCAGAAGTTGTCCGCATTTCTCAATGACTCGGGCCTTTTTTCATGTCATATTAAGCTTCTCATATTAACGGTATGAAAGCACCATCAGCTTGGACTGGGTGATACTACGGTCAAGTCAGTTTCCACTCAGGTATCAGTAGTGAATCTTTCAGTAGCCCAAGTGTTTTGTCCTAGATGCCAACGAGTCTTTGGTTTCTTACTAAGAACTAATTCCCCCCAGATTCAAAGACTTGTTCTTACATCTGAAAAATTAAGCTATCTCACGTTTCTGCATGTTTTCCATTGTAAGGGCACGTTTTCATACGTGCCATTTCAATCTACATTGTTGTCTTTCTTAGTCTGAGTGAGAAGTTTCAAAGTTTACCTCCTCTGCATGAATCAACTCGGAAAAAAAAAAGGGGGGGGGGGGAGAAAATGAAGAGCTTCAGAAGGACCTAGTGCCAGGAAAATGTCAGCATTAAATGGTAGCGTTGGCACTGCCTCTTTGTGATGAGCGCTTGGTCCCAACGTGAGTCCCTTCACTCTTTGCTTTTCCAGTCAACGGTGGTTTTAGTCACTGTGCATCTTCACCCCTTTGTTGCTTTTGTCTGTCGCGTTTGTTGAGGACATCTTAAAATTTATTAGATCTTTTCTTTCTAAATGACATTCCCTTGCCACACACTATTCCTTTTATTTTAAAAACCTTCATATTCAGATCTGGTTTCTCTGTAATTTTCCTTTCTTTAATAATACTTAGTAAGATGTGACTGAGGTACAAGAGGTCAGAAGCCACTTCTGTGTGTCTGTGGTGGACCTTAAACTCCCTAAGGATATTAGAGTCGGGAGTACATGGAGAAAGAGAGTTGTGAAGATTTAGAGTAAAGGTACTTCCTACTTTTGTGGCTGGGACTGAATGGAAGAGTGGCAGAGATATTCCAGATGGACCAAAAGAAAATTAAATAGCTCAACTCTGAAGAGTGGAGATACGGCGGAATAAATGGAAAGAAGAGAATGGTGAAGAGCAGGGAGAAAATTACCCATTTTGCATATAAATGATGTAATTACCCCCTCAGCTTCTTAGGCAGAAGTTGACATCCCTAATTAAAATAATTTTATGATCTTCTGGGGACAGATATACAAAAGCATAAAGAGAAGGAAAAAATAACAAATACAAAACTAACCAACATCAGCAGCCATTTTTACAAAATAATTTTGCAACAGGACTGATGATGTACATGCAGTCTCAGCTTTATAACAAATTATCAGGCTTGTATTTTATTTCAGATGATTCACAGGGCTTGATATAAAAGGCAGAAGCTGAATAAAACCTTTTCAGAGGAGAGAATGATGAAACCGCAATACGAGGGCAGGGAATTGAAAGCCTACTGGACTGAATTTCATTGTTTTCTTCTGATTAATACTGGAAATTGAAAGCCACTGTGTTTAACCTGTGCTGGATGCTACAGTTGCTGTAATTAAGCATGAGAATATGGTCTTACAACTTGTGCATGCTGATTGTTTTATACAAAGCACCTGGCAAATTTGCCAGCACATACACTATTAAATCTGCAGCGGAGGCGTCCGGCCACCAAAGGCTGCCATTGTCATTCGTTTAATTGATCTACAGTATTCCACCACATCTTCGCTTCCCACTTGCCGGGCAAGAAAGCAAGTTACGGAGCCTTTTCCAGACTGCGAGGTAGCGAGGGGACATGTTGTTTTAAGCATACGGGAAGGAAGGGGTTGTGTTACAGAGGGAGATAAAACCCAGCAAGTGTAACAAATCTGGAAAATTCCATTCCTGCCCAGAGAGGTGGTGGAGTCTCCATCTCTGGAGACATTCAAAACCCGCCTGGACGTGTTCCTGTGTAACCTGCTCTAGGTGACCCTGCTCTGGCAGGGGGGTTGGACTAGATGATCTCCTGAGGTCCCTTCCAACCCTATGGTTCTATGATTCTATGATTCTATGATTATCATATGCCTTGTCTTATCACTCGTACCATCTGACTGACTGCTTTAATGTTGCTAAGAGACTTGACAGACCAACTTGTTAGCATTACATACTGCACAGTAGCGATTGATAAATCAATTGTTACCACTAATTTTACTCCAACAGGGTGATATTTCAGTAGTCAGAAGTTGGCTGAAGGATATGCTTGGGTACGTGCAATTTTTTATGGTTTTTTTTTTTTTTTACCCCCACATAGCTGGTTCTCTTTTGCATTCCCTAAGTATTTTTGGTGATTTCACGGTAAGGTAAAGCTAGAAGCCAAGAGAATAATGTTATCCTCAGGCACAAATGCAGAAAATCAGGCTAGAAATCTCACAAGAGCTGGTGTTCTTGTCCTATAACTGCTACTTAGAGTAGTGACTAAGTTTTGAATAATGTAGAAAAATTTAAATCTTTCTTGAGTTATTTACATGTCTAGTCCTGACTGATTAATTAATAAAAGAAAACAAAGCATTTTAAGCCTCAGAAAAGCTTTGGGTTTGGTTCTGCCCAGACACAGGCACAGTGTCAAGTCCATTAGTTCTGAGCTGATTCATCCTGCCCTAATTAATATGATTCACTCGTAGACCACAGAATCTGGAATAACCATTGTGGTTTACAAGCTAATTAAATATTAGTTAGCGCACCACGTGCTTAGTTCTTCAACTCTATTTACATAGGTGGGAAGGGGAAACATATTGCAGTTATCATATCTGACAGACAAGTCTCAAACGTCGTAAAGATGAAACTTTCCCTTCCCTTTTGCAGAACACCCTCCTGTGCAGGACCGTCAAGGAACTCAGCAAAGGTGGCAGGCAGCTGAAACAAAATATTTGTATGTTTACGGGCAAATGATGGCCTTTGATTTTTGTGATGTGAATGAGAGAATAATGCATCCATACTCTTCCTGCGAGAGAAACACAAAATCAGAGGCAGAACAGCATAACATATTGTACAGAAATTACCTATAGCACCAGTACAACGCACAAGAAAGCTCGCAGAAAGGGGCTTCTGCCATGGATGCCATGGATCTCATGATCCTGAAGACACTTAAGGATAAAGGATTGATTCTTGAAAACAGGCTGAGGCACTGAAAACCACACGAAACGATCCATCCTTTATTCAGCTTCTGCTGTCAGCGAGGGAAGGGTGCTCAATGCTGTGCCCTCCTGCCAGAGCTCCTTTCACTCAGAGAATCAAGATTTATCCACATAATATTTGACTTGAAAACAAATATATGGCTTTCTAGCTGCTTCTTTTGTAAAGATGTATATACATCCTGCCAAAAGTAGCGTGCAGTCTGTACCACATAGACTTTTCTGTTTTATTCTGGATTTTAGCGTGTGTATAAATTAATCTGTCTTTATCCCTATTTCTCAAGAGACGTACGTAGCTGTCCGTATACCAGCATTTATCTTTCTGGTTAGTGCCACTGTGTGGATAATACATCACTAGAGCAGTGGTGCTAGTTATGATGTATGACACCAACATATCATAAAAGCACTGCCACTTCTGTGATGTATTATTCAAAACATGGAATTAAACAGAAAGATCAATATCATACGGGCCCTTAATTTTTTAAGGTGGGTTAGAAGGTTTTAGATTAAAGAACACAGGCTTCAGAGGATTTACATGGCGGCTCAGTGCGTAACAGAAACAAACGAGAGTAACTGTTATTTGAAATCTCACGCAGTTTGTGCCAAAAGAGATGGTCAGTGAAACTTTTGAAGTCTCATTCTCGATATGTTTCAAGCCCTCTCTGTCCTCAGCTTCGATGCATCCAGCTTCCTACCACCTTCCTCCAGAACACCTTCTACAAAACACCGTCTTGGCTGTCTCCACGTGAGCCAGTTCCCTCCGCTGCCCCTCGCGTCCCTGGACCACCACCGGGCAGCTCTGAGCTGCCGAGGAGAAACGGCCGCCTCATCCCTGTTGATGGGCTACCCGGCGTGCTGAGCAGAGCAGATAATGGTGCATTTATTTTCCTGCTTTTTTGCACAGTGAGGGCACTTACTTCAGTCTCTCTGCTCTACTTGGCTGCTGATTACCACTAAACTTATTGAAATTTAGTTCCCATTGAAGAACCAGCTCTTCTTGAAAGGTCGATGGAATTATCACATATTTTCAAAAGTTAATAGGGAGATGATGGGGTGGGGGGTAAAAAAAAAAAAAGCCTAGCCATCCATCTTATTTCCTTGTGGCTGACTTAAGTCCTTTTGTTAAGAACACTACTATTTTCATTAACACTTATTGTTTTCATGAATTTACACAGATAAAAATTATACTTAGGAGCATTCATTTGCTTTTCCAATGCTGCTAATCTAATGTGTTCAAGAATCATAGCGTAGGCAGAATTTGAATAAGAAATGGCTTTGGCTTTGTGTTTCTAATTTTATTCCAGTCCTGCAAGTCCTTCCGAAGTGCTTAGACAGTTATTTTCCTCCTTTTGCTCAGAAAGGTGAAATGGCAAAAGAGGCTGCCAGGTCTTCACGTACACAAACTTTAAGAAGAAACTCTAGATATTGCAAAACATCATTAAAACTGTAACAGTTGGCACTTCTGGGCTTCTCCTTATCTCGCGTAAAGAAAAACAGTCCCACAGCGAGCCACAAAAACGTTCTTAGGTTTGGAAGGCCCTGCTCCATCCTAACAGAATAAAACCTGGGTGTCAGTATCTATGCCCTGCTCTTTGCAGGCTCTTTTTATTGCACAGTTGCAAGCGGTCTTTACATATTTCTATTGTCTTACGGTCGTGATGCAGCCACCTCGCTTGTTTTCTCTGCTTGAATATTCCATTTATTAATCTCTTTAGCCATTTTTTTTTTTTTTCTGCTCTCTAACCAAAACCTTCTATTTCTAGTTTGGAGATAGTAAATTTATTAACCTTTCTTAGGTAACATACAAAATCTTTTTCCTGCCTCGATATTATTTCCTTGAATCCTTGAAGATATTTATACAGTTTTATATCCCCTTAATCTCTTTTTCTCTAAGCTGTGTAAATTAACTTCCCGTGCTTGCTCTCCTCCTATCGTATCCTCTCATCCTTGAATCATTTCAGTTGTCCAAACTACCATAAAAGCAGCAGATATGTTTCCTGGGGCTCAGAATATAAAAAGAAATTAAGAGGCCGGGGTCTGCCACGACATGCTTCTGTGACCGTACCTCTTGAGGACAGCCTTAGCCAAAAACAATTGCAATTCTTGCACAGCATGGGCAGTTCTATTGATTATATATTTTTATCAGGTTTTGGTACTATTCACAGAGTGCCAGACACTGTTTATGCAATAGATGCTGTTATTTCCCAGCCCAAACAGCTTAAAATGGAAGATTTTCATTGTGTGTGAGAACCTCCCAGCAGAGACCCCTACAAAGAGAGCTACACATTAAAACCTCTCTGCTATTTCAGTTCCTTCCAAATCAGTATTTATGACATATAATGTTATGTGATAAATGTGGTTTAGATTTTTAATGTATTTTGTCCTAAGAATAATGTCCCATTTCTGGGGCAGTGAGAGAAGAGGGAAATAGTTCAGATTGTGTAACATCCAAAACCACTGCAGTTTACGGAGGTCATGGCAATTTACATCTCTTATCGCCAGATAATACACTGACAAGTTCATTCAGATATAGCTATAGATAATTTTATCTAAGTCAGAGCAAGATTATAACATCAGTCCTCTAGCTAGTGATTTACAGTAACTGTCTTCCCTCTTAGGCGAGATACTAAATCTGCCAAAAATGTTTCTAAAAAAACAGTCTAAACAAATCCATACATGTGGTCAAAGTACTAGTGATGCCAAAGAGAAATATATTCGTGTAGATAGGCAGCTGAAGATGCACGTGTCCCTTACAACTTCCTCTCCTGTCTCAGTGCTGCCATTGTAAGCGAATTAGCATGATGGGCCGAATGATGTCTTTGGTTACGTTCTCTGTGATGTCGAAGGAATTCAGCGTAGGTAGATGTAGAATTTCTCCAAGAAAAGCCTATAAAAAACATGCTAGTTTGGGCAGGGAACAGAATCCTATACTGCTATAGCATAAAAGAGTGATTTAATATTGTGAAAAGTAATGTGTTGGGGCTGATTGTGCTATTCAATATGTATAAAAATGTAAATGACCAGTGTGACTGACACTTTCATTTCTAGATTTACTGTGCATATACAGAAGTACCTGTACTCTAGTGATTTATGTGCTTGTGTGCTCAACAGTACCACCAGCTCCAGAACAAGCTAGTCTTTGGAAGCCTTTTGAAAAAGGTCTTATGCAGACATACAACAGAATGTAGTCCCTTCTTAAAAAACATGTCACTTATCTCAACATTAATCTGTGCCGTTATTTAGCGTATTAGCAAGAAGGTACGAACAGTGGGAGAGTTTTCTATGATAGTAAAGAAACATTAACTTTTGGATGTTGTTTAATGCAAAGTTTCTCTGTAACGTCATGTGTCCATCCCTCTACTCTGGTCCTCATCATTAGGTTGGACCAGATGACCCCTGAGGTCTATTCCAACCTGGTATTCTATGGTTCTATGATTCCCTTTTTCTACAGTTATAAACAGCCTGTCTCTTACTCAGCTGTAATGGATTGACCAACAATTGCTTCAAACACAACTTTCCTTTTGAGGATCCATGTAGGTTTTAGTTTGATATATGCCAGGTACTAGTCTGATATTGTGCAGTGAAGAAGTTACTTGTGGTAATGTCAGGAGCATTCCAAATCACAGCCTTTTAAGATAAATATAAATATGTATGTATTATGTCAAGAAATATTGAATGTAGTGAAAGCTGGATGTTGCAATTATTGGAAGAAGTACATAAGAAGATACAAAGAGAGATGAATGCAGTTCAACTGACAATCATAAGTAGAAATTATAATTTAACTTCCTTTTTTAGAGCTGTGTTGAAGGTAAAAAGCTAGATGGGAGCCATTAGCTTTTAATGATTTATAATGCTTTTAAGAGCTTCCATACAATGAGCAAAGAAAAGAAGAAAGGTATTGGGCTGTAATTCAGAGAAGGTCATTTCCATTTAGGCATAGAAAAAGTATCCTCTGAGGTGTTTATCTGTAAACTATTTGCAACACAAATAGAGATTTGATCAAAGGAGGAGAATCACACAGAAATTATGGACGGTACACAGTTAAATCCCGTGCTTTTACTTCAGAAAAAATGTCAGTAAATAGCAGTAGGTTGATGTGCAGAAACGCCTTTTTAGAAAGACTCATGGGTTTCTTTTGAGAATTTTTTCATTAGCACTTAGTGCTATCAAATTAAGCCTAACGTAAAATAAATTAACATAGTACATACATTGTTAAATTTCAAAAGAGCAACAATGTCCATGAATATATTATATAAAGAGAAGTCTAAAACTGAAATCAATATATCTCGCTTCAGCCTAACTCAGAACAAAACTTAATATGTAATATTCTTTGATAAAAGGAGCATGAGTGCTAGGGATTGATATTAGGCTTTTTAAATGCTATTATCTTCTTTAAACTGTATCCTTGCATCCAAATAATGTTGTTATCTAAGGTAACGAGACAAAAGGATGATGAGTGCGCATTTGGTTGCAGGTGTTAGTGGTTACACATCTGTACTGTGCAGAGAATCCCTAAAGGAACTGCAGAAACCAGGCCAACTCCGGTCAGATTTTCTTACTTGCAATTAGAGAGAGAGTTAGAATCATCTACACCTACGGTGCGGAGCCGTCAGCACCGAGGTTGACCATTGCAACCTGTGGTTTGACCAGCAGGAGATGCTTCCCAAGGAGCTGCAGCCGGGTCCTCCCCTGCCCGACAGGACTCAACAGCGGATGGGAGCAACCCGCCACACTCCATGGGTGATTTGTGCCCTTCCCGTGGAGCTGGGGTCATGGGGTGTCCGGGAAAGACAGCGTCAAATGGAAGGGCTTAGGAGCACTCAAGCATCCCCAATGGGAAGAACAGGCTAGAAGCGGGCTTCACGTGCGTTTAGACAGAAGAAAGCCTGAACCCATTTTTATTCTGCTTTCTGTAAAAATACTTGCTACTGAATAAGAACATTTTTTTTTTATTTGCATCGTACTTTATTTCTACTTTATTTTGGAAAGAGAAAAAATTGGTGGTCAGCCCTTGGAAGAGGCTGGGAAGGTTCTTGTTTCAGCCAGATCCTGTTTGTTATTCAGCGAGCAGCTTGGCTGAAATAAACACAGGTCCTTCTCCTTCCCCCACAAATATTTTCTGTTAACATTTTATGAAAGACATGATTTTGATCAGTGTTGCTCTTCCGCTAGGTCTTGATGGGTGGCAAGAACAATGGTTTCAAATTTAAAAGGCACGCCAGTAAAAACTGTGGTGGGACCTCTTCACCCAGAAACACTGGAAAGAAATAACATCTGTAAACTTTGTGGTGCTCAGGATAAGCCTGCATTAGCATTTTCCCTCAAAACAGGCACAAAGTTTGGAAGTGAATCTCCCCTCCACTTGCTGCATTGTGGTTTACTTTGAAGAACGAGCTCGGAGCGTTTGAGTCGGTTTCTGGCTGAGGGAAAGTGAAGTCAAAGCTGTGCTCCCGGCATCCACCTGAGTTCCCCGATGCCTAATGAACGTCAACCCCACAGAACCAGGCTACAGCGCGTCTGAAGTAAAATCCCTGAAGTGGGGAGGGTATCTCGTGGACATGGTGTCCACAGCATCAACTACTCCACCCCCCAGATACAGACGCAGCAAGCAAGTGTGCATTTGATTAATAAATAACATATTATTCTACGGGAAAAGAAACCCACAGTAAGCTGTGTAATACTTAATAATGCTAATGACATAACACTTCGTTCCTGAAGTCTTTTACCTTCACTGAGGGAAATGCTAGGACAGCTGGTGCTTCTCCTCTGGTGAAGTAAGGCAGAGTCACAGCAGGACTCAAGGGTTTTGTAACCTGTCCTGACGGTTGACAGAGCCCAACTGAAGGTGACTTTGATGTTGTGACCTGAGGTGCTTTTTTTCTTGCTCTCTTGCCGACTGTTTCTCAGCCTGCCAACGCCTCTAGCTAAATATTTGCCGGTGGTTTCTGTTATTTCAGCTGTTCCATGCAGTAATGGTTGACTCTTATTTTATAGGATGAATTCTGCAGTTCTTCTCATACTGAAACTCAAACAGGTTTTTCACCTCACAGTGTACAGTAGACTCGTGAACAATGAATTGTATTCCTAAAAAGAGTAACTTTTGTATCTCAGTACTGGAAGCAGACTCTAAACTGGAACTGGCCCAGAAACACGCAGTACGCTTCTACGACTCAGATTGTTCTCTGCCTTCCCTCCTTTTCAGTGGAAATGGCTTTTAAACATAATGAGAAAACATATGCAAAAGTAAGCATTTCAGGTGCTCCTATCAGGTCTGTTCGGTTTGCTTTCTCCCTATTAATTCCTACCTCGTCTCACAGCCCCTTTCCCTCCATAAATAGCACCCATGAACATGACAGTAAGCCCTAGATTGCCATGTAAAAGGTGAATCGCATTTCCACAGATGTCACCATCTTATATATTTTGTCCTGTTAACTAGGCTTGGTCTGCCCATATATAAAATCTCAAGCCCCTTTCAGGCTTTGGCCAGTGTTTAGATGTGTGCTGGTCTGTCCCATACATACGTGATTTTGGGAGCAAGTACCTCAGGCTAGGATGCTTCTAAGACTGCAAAGAAATTTTTGCCACATTTGGCTGGTGCTTCGCTTAGACGTTGGTTCTCCAGGTTTGGATATCAAGCAGCCTGCTTGGATGTGGATAATTGCTTCCTAAGGAGGTGATTTGGGTTCTGTAACGTGCAATTTAGTTATTGCCTTTTGAATCACAACTTCCCTTAGTCTGCCTGGTTTTGGTGTCCCAGCAGGCTGGCTATTGTGAACACCCCTCTTAGCTATCTAATTCTCTGTATTTAATGTGGATGATTTAAGGACCTTATTCTGCATTGTCGTTTTTAGCACTGAAGCACTGATCTGGCTCTCATTGCCTTCTGAGGTTAGGTATTTATTATCAGACTGAGATGCTGTCAATGTCTTTTATGTTGAGAGTGTAATTCAAATCTGGAAAACAGCATAATGTGATGCCATGCACCTTGAAGAAACCTATTACATGACTTTGGGTGGAGTCCTGGAATTTGACAACTACATGGACTTGTTCCAAACAATTAAATGAATCTCTCTTCAGAGCATATGGTGTAGAGAACATGTCATGTTTGAGAAATATGGTTGGCTTCTAATCTTGATTTTTAATTTTGCGACAGAACAATAATTTGGCACAGCATATAAACCTTTTTTTTCCCCTGTTAAATACAAACGTGTTTTCTTCAAAGACAGAAAAAAAAAGTCTTTTCAGGAAAATCCAGTTTTCCCTTGCATATCTCATAGATATTACTTTTTGTCTCAGTTCTTTTGAACTACAGTTTGGAATTAATGTGGCTGTTTTTATTTCCTATTGATACTAAAAGTGTGCGATGGAAATTAAAAATCCAAAGACTCAGCTATTCAAGATTTATCTGTTGGTCTATACGAAGGATCTGGCTGGTATAATTATTACCAAAAAGATGATGCTGGAGAGAAAGGATTCATTGTTTGATACACCAGAAATTTAGCAACCTATCCTATTTCCCTGCCTGAGTTGCATACTGATATTTAATAGTCACACCAGGGTCCAGGCTGGTTGGCGGGGAGCTATGGCACGGGTTGAGCTGCACAGAAAGCAGCAGTCTCACTCCGTTTAGGCTTCTGAAACGTAGAATCCTAGAATGGTTGGGGTTGGAAGGGACCTTAAAGATGACCTAGTTCCAACCCCCCTGCCCTGGGCACGGACACCTCCCACTAGACCAGGCTGCTCAAAGCCCCATCCAGCCTGGCCTTGAACATCTCCAGGGATGGGGCAGCCACAGCTTCTCTGGGCAACCTGTGCCAGTGTCTCACCACCCTCAGAATAAAGAATTTCTTCCCAACATCTAATCTAAATCTCCCTTCTTTCAGTTTAAAACCACTACCCCTCGTCCTATCGCTCCACTCCCTGATAAAGAGTCCCTCCCCATCTTTCCTGTAGGCCCCTTTAGGTACTGGAAGGGGCTATAAGGTCTCCCTGGAGCCTTCTCTTCTCCAGGCTGAACAACCCCAACTTTCTCAGCCTGTCTTCATAGCAGAGGTGCTCCAGCCATCTCAGGTGAGTTCCTGGATCCCACCATACCAGGAGGAATCTGCCATCAGTTTTGGTGGGACGCCCCTCTGCGTGCTGAGCAGAGAGCAGTGGCATTCTAGCCGATGACTAGTCAGCTGCAGAGGGTCTCTGCCCACCACTTTATGCTGTTCCTGACTCACGGACCTGTTTCGGGCGAGCCCCCGAGCCAGTCTGGGTGAGGAGAGGAGCAGAAGGCTCCTGCCCACCCAGCATGGAGTCTGGCCGGGCTCCTCAGCTCTGCTGGGCGCTGCGCCACAGCCTCCCTGAGCCAGGGCTTTTCCTCTAAGGAACTAAGGGGATTAGGCTTTTAAGGGGAAATCTAAGAGGATTGCAGATTTAAGAGATGGCCAAAGAGGCACATTTATAGCTTTTTAATTAAAAGATATTTTGGCTCGAAGGCCAGAAGGATTAAGGAATCGGTAAAACCAAGTTAAATGTCAAAGGCAGGGTTAAAGCACAAATTAGGCGTATTTCTAATGGATCTTTAGCTTCTAATTTTATTTTTTTTTTCTGAGATTAAACAATCTGTAAAGCTTATTAAGGTCATTTCCTATCAATCTTCCTCTTTCACCGTTCCTCCCCTCCTGCCCATATTTATGGCATTACAAATACCTTTAAATCCTACACAAGAATTTGGACGGCTGGTAGTATGAAAATGAAGACCTTTAGCAGACTATGTCACGCTCATATTTTTTAAGAAAAATCTTATATTTTATGAGAGTAATAACTGAATCTACGTTTTCTAAGCATAGCTGCGTTTGAGTATTTAAATGGACTGGTCTTTTCTTCATTCCTTTTGTGTGTACTTATTTTAAATGATCCGCAGTATATGAAAGTCAAAGGGAGAAGCAAAGTATCGATCAGATTATATGAGAGAAATTCTCACAGGCCTAATGCAAAAAACCTGTTCCTAATTTTCTCCATAAACCTCTTGTCATTATACTATTGAGTCATGTAACATTATTTTGAAGTGAAAGCGAAGGTGTTAAGTCAAAAGAAGTTATTTTAAGTTTTTAATTATTCTACAAGTTATGCCCTACAGCAAATTTTCTTAAAACTGTACCTTTTGTTTGCCACTAAACTGCATGAATTACTTATAAGTCGGGCAGATCAATATTTCAGAATGTCTTACAAATAATAATTTAATTCAGCTGGGATTTTTTTCCCCTGTTGTTGCTGTTCATTCACCAACATTTTATTCTCACAGCGTTAATAGCAAAATTCAGCTAGTGAAAGGAAAGGTCTCTTACCGAATGAATCTGTGAGTTCAAGGACGCGGGGAACAGCGGTGTGCTGATATGGCCACGCAGATGTTTCCTACCGCAGCATCCAGGACTCTCTTGAGTTGTGTTGTGGCATCTGATGCCTCCAGTCACTGGAGATGACACGCTACTTCTTACCAGTTGGATTGGTCATCAACTGGAGGACCATCGCATCTGTAGCCTGTTAACGATTTCCCCACCGGGGCCACGCACCCCGGACCTGCTCTAGAGCTCAGTGGTGATAAAACCAGTAACAGGACAGTACCCACCGGAGGCGTGCTCAATACATTTAGGGAATATGGACGGTTGCGACCAGCTTTGTCCTTGGACATTTTCAATATTACAGAACGGTGGAAAGACTTCTGGTCAATATGCTGAACATCTTGACAGGCCTGTCGGGTACTCACCCATACATGCACTTATGTACCATTCTGAATGCAGAGTTGCTGGCTATGTGACCTGACTGAAAAACTACTTTCAATACCCAGTACTTCTTCATTTGCCATCTTACAACAATCTAATTTTCTCTTTGGAACGAAGGCCACTGAAAACCTAATGAAAAATCATTTTAAATAATATGTAACAGCTGCTAGCATCTTGACAGTTTCAAAATATGAAGGGGGATAGGTGAATATTACTGAAAATTAATGTATTGGGCATAGCATTGGCAAAATTTTACAGGAAAAGTGTCCTATGTGTGGCAGATGTCTGTATCTGCTTGTGGTTTCAGTAAACTGTATTATATTGTGTTAAGGTAAATGTGTTAGGCTGTGCTCAGTCAGGAGCATCTGTAAAATCACCTGCTTTGAATATCTTTGGAAAGTATCAGCACAAGGTTAAAAGGAAAAAAAAAAACAACAACCAGAAGCAGAAGAGGTAAAACACTGGTTTGGCGTTCCCCACATCCTGTTTTTCCGAAGTCCAAGCAGAAGATAAAATATAGTGTTGCATGCTTCCTTAAATTTCCACCAAGGGATTTCTGTCAGGACGCCGCCGTGCCTTTAGCGCTCCGCTGTCTGATGGTATAATGTTTGATCCAGCGCTTACATCAGCTCCCTGGAACAGGCTCTAATCCGTGCAGCCCCACTGCTCGCCGCGTGGCAGAGGGTCAGTCGCTCGGAGCTGGGCAGGGCTCTGCTCTCTCCTTTATGACATTGTCCATGTATCCAGAGCAATGCTAGGATTTACCCTGCTGTACAAGACAGCGGCTTTTGACCCTATCTCTCCACATGCCTCGGTTTATAAAATTCTCATCTCAATCTGAAAGCAAAAATATTGTCGGACCCCTTTATTTGTGAAGTTCTTTGACCTTATGGAATGAAAAGCATCTAAAAATATGTTGTTCATCCACTATTTGTTGTCCCTGATGTTGTGAATAGATGGTGCAGTGACGCGCCCTGTGTTTTGCTTTCCATTTTAAGGCAGAGTTAGTTCAGATTTCAGTGTACTGCTAGCAGCCAAAGGTTCTGGCATTTCAAACCCAAGTGTTCCTCCTGTTTTAGTGTCAGCACTCCTGTACGTAGTCTAAGGACAGAGCTGGGCTGAAATGGCGCTGAAGTGTTGAAAAGCTTATGTTATTAGTCACAGCATCACTGTCTCGGGGAGGGGACCCCAGGAGTTGCCTGCCCAGGCTCCGTGACTTTGGAAACGCGGTGTCCCAGTAGGACACCTGGGCTGGGGAGCTCCATCCCCTCCAACCTCTGGAGCAAAAGCCTCCATCCCCACCTTTCCTCAACGTGTATCTTGAATACCTACAGTCTCTCGCCCGGGTTGTGATTTGGTGCTGCCTTGTTTCCCAAAAGAGTCCCAATACCCGCCACCAGCCCAGTCGGTTGTGTCCCAAAGCAATTTTCTTCTTAAGGGAAACGGTAACAGAAGAGCCTTCCCTGGGGGCTGAGGGGCTCGTCTTGCTCCCTCCACTCCAGCGCAAACTTGGGAGGCCTGAATCCTGCCCCGAGCTGTGTTTGCAGTCATGCTTAACGGGGATTGCTTTAGATTTATGTTGGTACAGCTGTGTGATATGAAACTGAACTTTGCATAGTTTCCCTTGATCAAAGCGTTAGGTGTGCAGGGGAGGGTGCCGCGGGGTTCTTCCAGGATGTTTTTCTCCCTTAGCTCCTGCTACGCTTTTTGAAGAATCATTCCTGCCAATATGTGGGAGGATATTTTCATATTGATTCCTGATTACAGTTTTTCATTTCGTTTTCCTCTGTATTATGTCTGTATTTACGGCATGACATATAGAAGAGAAAAGTCATAGTATCCTCCTACTTTCTTTTAATAATTTCACCCTGTATCGATAGTTATTACTTTTGTATTGATCTATAACAGGCTGCCTTTAGTTATAGTGTAATGATTCAATACCAATAACATCAGTCTATAAAACCATCAAGTAGAACAACCTAAACCACATTAAAACACCTGATTAACATTTTGTACAACACTCTCTTCTGAAATAAACAGACCGCACCAGATTTTAACATCTGGTCCCCAACAATTCTTGCAGGAGTGATAACTGGTTTTTTTTCCCCCCCCTCGACTCTTTGCAAATGCTGGCCATTTTTTCAGCAACTTTTTCACCCGGGCACAGCTGTTGCTGCCGAGCGCCGCGTGTTCACGTCTGAAGCGCGGCTGATGCTCGCTTCTGTTTACTTCTGCCCAACATTGGTTTTGCATCGGGCGCAATTCAAGAAGACAAACGTCGTCGTGTGCTTTTAAAAAGGCATCTCATCAGCAGTTAGAAAACGGCCTTTTTTTTGTGCTTGTGTAATAGCTACAAAAATACGCTTCAGCGCTACGTCTCCTGAACAGAAGTCTGGAGCAATTTCTCTTCTTAAAGGGATGGACAATGGAACAGACTCCCTTTGTAGGAACTTCTGCTTTCAGGCATTATGTCATTTTTTTTTTTAATCAAGCCTTCAACTTCTCAGGTTGGCTGCATTCACTTGGTCAAAAAGAGCGCAGTCCGCAGCCATTCATAAAATGTTGTGGGTTTGTTTTTTTTTTTAAAGTACCCCACATACCGTGTATTTTTAGAGTACCAACTATCCTTACTTTCAGTTAGCAATGAGAATCTTTGTGTATCAAAAAATATACTACAAAATCTTGATCTAAACAACAAACTTTTTTTTTTTTTGGTCCAAAACAATAGCTGTTGTTTAACGTTTAATGCTGCCTTTTGAACAAGGTTTCAGTAACTGAAAGGTAATTACAGTTTTCAAAGGGTGAGCGGTTTTCATGATTCTGAGAGTAATTTTCTTTTTTTTAAACTGGAAGAGTGGAGAATTCTATATACAGTTCACGTTTCCCAGCCCTGCATACCTGCAGCCTGCTAATTTTTGCATATTTCAGAATGATTGCTTACGAAAAGCTGAGCCTTAGTACGCTGTGGCTCTGTGCTGTAGACAAATAATAGCTATATGTTTTTGATAATTCTGATTTGGCCTTGTGCAAACGCATCAAAATCCCAAACTGTGCAGTGAATTAGCATTAGGTGAACAATTCAATCAATTTTTCTCATATGCATAAGCTTGCAGTTTAGGTGGCAAATTCTGTTTCTTCTCAGCACACAGCAACACATTTCCCTGCCCGTTCTCTCCTCCCTGTTTCCCACAGGCTATCTTTAAGGAAAAAAAAAACCAAACAAACGAATAGGAATTTGTTCAGCATGAGCCTAAGTTATAAAAATACAGAGGGGAAAATTTTCAGAGGGACCCCATTCCTTTAGTAACCATTTCTGCTCGGATTTCTTCAGGTTACCCGAGAATTTGATTCTATAAATATTGTAATTTAATGATAAAAATAATCTAATTTGTAAGATACGGCTTTTTAGCCAAAACGGACTAAGTCCTGTCTCCATTACCACTTTCCCCAGGTAAGTCTTTGGATATCTAAATTCTCTCCTCACGTCATTAGCGGAGGAGGAGGTTGGGAATTTTTCAAGGAAATCTTCCCAGTATTCTCAGTCCAGTGGGTTTCCCCAGTGTTATGGGAACTTTTTTCACTCATTTTATAACCTAGCTAAATATTAAGGAAGTTGTAACATCCACATTTAGCCATTCTGCCAGCCTACGAGCTCGGTGTCTTCATTCCCAACCTACTGCAGTCTTTCAGCAGACGATCTTGAAGTACTTTGGTAAGTATTAATTAAACTGCAGAACATGTCACATAATTTTATTCCAATTTTACAGAAGAGAAAACCAGCTATCAGTAAAATTTGCGCATTGAATTCAAGTAAAAATGCCTACGTGCAAAATGCTAACTACCTTAGTTGATATTCTTCCATTGAGAGAGTTTTTAATAACGTATCTGTAAATGTTCTGGGCAGAGGCAAGAGAACACTGACAGCAATGAAAATATTTCAAAATTATGTTTTATAGGGTTTCTGGTGTTTATCTGTTTATATTTTGCTTTTGTATGTAAGTACTCATCTGTTCTATTTTTCTGGCAATCCAAATTAATTATTTTTCATAGATTCCCAAGATGCACTACACTCCATTTATTTGTTATACTACTGACCATGATTAATGACCAACCACAGTTTGGATATCTCATTTTTAATGATCATGATAAATTGTAGCCCATCATGGCAATTTAATATGCTTATCATGCAAGATCTAAGTCAAAAAACTTAAATTATATCATAATTAGGAAGCGCATCTTAGCTGGGAAGCACAAGAATAGTTCGCCGTTATAAAACTTGCAGTTCCATGCTTTTGCTGAAAGGGTTTTATAGCACATCAGCCTAGCTGTGCTGTGCTGTGCTGTTCTGTTCTCACAGGAATATAGGTCACGAACTCTTCCATATTGCATCTCATTCTGCAGGAGGGTCTTTTTGCAAACTCTTTGATTGCGGTTTTCACCGGAACCTAATTTATGATCGATGGGGATAAGGAGAGCTCAGGAAAGAGGTCAGATGAAAGAGCCTGGCAGGTAGCTAGAGGAAACTTAAGAGATTCCTCATATGGACTCTAGGTTGTGAGAGACGCGTCCCAGACAGACCACTGTTTGGCTATAGGTGTATACAATATGGTGGTACGTTCCCCAGTGCCCAGCATGTCCCAGCTCCGCATCATGCTGAGAGCTGGTGACAACCATCACTCCCCTTTTTCCCTCCTTTCTTTTAACACGCAGGAAAGCTGTGGGTACGTGGGCTAGAGAGGAGCCGCAGCAGTTCCCAACACAGGCTCTGATACGGGTGACTCGGATATCGAGCACCGCCCCATCAAGTAGTCTAAACAGCCTCTCTGAACGTCACGTGCAGTATGACGCTTTTTCATGCTTAATTTCTTCCTACTGTGATGCCTTCCCTCGTCCTGCTGTCCTTCATCATCCTCTGGGTGACAGTGGAAGCTGAGAGCGCAGAACCATCAATCCCTGTCTGGTATCACCTGTGGCTACACTTGTGGGAGAGCAAGTGTTTAGCAGATCCTTTGCAGTTTACCACTTGAATTTAGTTTTTAAGACAACACCAAACAAACACAGTAATCAAGTAATACTTTTTTTTTTTTTTTAATTACTGCTATAACACTTATGGTTTCTCTAAATGCGTTTGTCAAATCATATCTGAGTTAGCATCCTGCACTTGGCAAAATGCTATTTTGGAATGGTCACTGCGTTTGTACTTCACATCAAGTAACTTCATGCACTGTAATGACTCAAGAGAAGCAAGATCAGCAATCAGTAAAACCGAAATTATGTTGTTCCTTGGTTATAAGCAAAAAAAATCACTTAGCAGGATTTTTAAAATTCAGTATTATTTTTGTCAGTAGAAGTCACTGGACGGTAGTTCTTTAAGACTGGTCTCCTGCTGTCCCTGCTCTTGGCGGGGCCCAGAGAAGAAAAACTGTAATTCTCCTTCATCACAGAAGTGGTGGATTCTAGGAAGTGTTGGTGGGAAGAAGCTGGAGAGACAGAAAAGTTGGACCTCTGCCGTCACTGCCAAAAAAGAGCTCTATCAGGGTAAGCTTTTCTTGATTTAGTAGAGTCAGTACACTTTGATGCCTAAGGAGGAGATGACAGAAATTGCAAAAGTCCTCTAAAAAGCCACTTAATAAAAGTGGGACTTGACAGAATATCTTACAATGGACATGATTTAATCACAAAAACCCCCATGATTTAACAAAGAATATTTTAAATATTAAAAATGGCTTTGCCAATGTAGATAGCAACATCATCTTATGCATTGAGATGTAGAGAGCTCAAAACTCATTTAAGATATATATATATTTTTTTTTAAAGACTAATTTATGGGGTCATTTATAAAATATCCAATTTCAATGCCATCAATGTTGTCTTAATGTTTTGTAATCATAGTGTTGAATTTGCACTGCTCTTAGAACTTTAATTACAAAGCTAAATTGTACTAATATCCATTAGGTACCTCCTAATTGAAGCTACATCATATGTCTGATGTGGCAGTACTAATTGGTATAATTAAATTCTAATATGCATCAGTAGACTATTAAAAGGAGAGTTAAGAAGAGAAGAAGGAATAAGCAAGTTTGTGAAACTTCTCATATCTAAAGTATTCCTATAATGAGAAAGAGTGCTGACTATACTTCTTGCCCATTTTATTTTAATTACTATATTGTACAAAATGTACTCATGTTTCACTGACTGAAATTCACTTTTTCTGAAGCCTTGTGTCAGCATATTTACTAACAGTGTATTTAAGTTCTTGTTAGTTATTGTATTTTCCTTATGTTTTAAGTGTCCCTAAAATGTTTGGGATCAGTCTTGAACTGTGATTTGTCCACCTAGGTTTGGCTTTAGACTGACTGACAATTTGCTGTGCTGGAGTACCTGTCTCTTCTTTTTCTGGGATGATTAAAATGGATCTTTTCATAGCAATTTGCCGCATTTCTGAAGTATGTCACCTTTAACCACTACAGTTTAGAAATCGGAATGGCCACCACTCAGAGACGCATATGAAAATCTTCAAAAGCCTGGAATTTGCAGATTTTGCGTGTATCTCAAAAGGTGGAGGATCAGGCTTCAGTTTCATGAGTTCACAGGCAGGAAATATCCCTGCTCTGGGAAACCACTCTGCTTCCTTCTGAGGTAAAGCTGGGAGTTCCGCTGGGTGCCAGGGCCATCAATACCAGTGCCACCAGGGGACAATTCAGATTTTTCTAGCAGCCTTTATCCATCGGCATTCCTACAATCTAGCTCCAGAACGGCAGCTCCACTTGGATTCCTCAAGAGCTGCTCGTAGTTAAAGGGCTACTCCTCGGCACATAGTTTTCATAAGCAAAAATACCATTCTCAACTCGTATACAAAAAATGTATGTACTAAGTACTGACTTTAGGGACAGTAAATGAATTCTGCTACTTAGTCTGATCCTTCAGCTAGTAAATACTGTAGTGATCAAGGTATATAACTTGGCAACCATTTTTGAAAGTGAAGATTTTAGGTTTTTTTAAATACCAATCTTTGGTATTACTTGTAACAAGGACAGGTAGGTGATTTGGGCCATACAGGTATGTTTTTTTTCAACTGATCCTCTAATTTCATAGTTCTAACTATAATTTTACAGACTGAATTTTATTTTATGCATTAATCTTTTAGAGATTGTCTTACAGGTCTAGAAATCATTGCTGATTTTTGTATCTTTAGATACAGTATGATTTCCCACAGAATTTAATATCTAGCTGAAAACTTGAAAATTATTCCGGAGGGCCTTAAAATATCCAGGCAGAACTTCTATACGCAGTATCTGGAGGAATAAGAGATTTCAGCTTTGAGCTGAACACAAGAATGCATTAGCTTTCGGGATTTTAAATGAAGCAACACGCAGGAGAAAGGCCCAAGCAATGAGTTGTTTAATCAGCTGGAGAAGTAGTGATGAATACCAGGGATTCTGTCACTAACTTACATCGTTATTAGTACTTTTTTTTTATTATTTTATTTGACTTTTTACAAAGTATGGAGGATTTTGTGATATTTTCCTTGAAAATTACTTCTTTCCAGACCACAGAGCTCCTGCTCTGTTGGGCAGTGAAATCAGAAGGAATAGTGTATTAATGATAAATAATAAAAGGAGAAGAATTTGGGATGTTAACTTCTGAAAATTTTCCTCTCCTAGTATCTATAATGCTGTTTCCACTTCTCTCTTTAATGCTGCCTATCATTTGAAAATGTTATTTTCTTCTTTCATTTTTGCTTCTCTTTCACTTTTATTAATTTTCTCCTTTTTGTTTTCTGTTGTTAAAAATTTTACTGTTTTCCCTTTTCTGTCAAGATGAACTGGGAAAACCCGTGTTTTTCCTAGCATATGAAATCAGAATCAGTGGCCACAAAGATGGCAATGGCGTCTTGTTCAGCAATGCTGAAGATAATACAAAGGCAAAATTATTTATAATAATGGCAGATGTAATAATTGAAACGCCAGAAAAAGGAAAATCATAGGTCTACTGAAAATTAGAGAATCTAAAATGTTATTTTGCCGATGCTTTTTCCACAGCGTATAAAATACGTCATGCATCCAGAAACACACTTGACATGCATATAATTTATTTTGCTTCTACCTGCATCAGGGTTGCTTCTGCAGAACTGTTACTGATACTTTCATGAAAATGCAGATTGAAAATCCCAGTCGAGATTCCAGGTCCATATTAAATGGAAACCGGAAAATAAGAGTAAATTTGATATGATTAATGAACGGAAGACTCTAACGCATTTTCCTCTTTCTTTGGGGTTACGGTAGCTAACAGCGTAAGACCATTAGAAGTACTCTGTAAATATTATGAACATGTTAACGTAAATGAAGATTGTGTATCTTTAATAGAAATACAATGCTGTAACCAGATGTATTTAACCCTCGCCTCAGTCACTGATTTAACAGAACAACTCCTGTTTCAGCTCTACAGCTGTCTCCTGATCTTCACTGGTCTTTTCTCCACTTGACGTGAGGCGACCCAGAGAAACAAGACTGTTCAGGAAAAGGCTACGGTGAGAACATTCTGACATATCGCCTGTGTCTTTGGTAAATAAAACGAGAAATGCTATAAACCTGTTGGCTCCAACAGGAAGTAAAAAGTGGAAAACTAAATAAACTGTTTACCCACAGTTCCTCTGTGTGCCTGGCCTGAATTTAGTTTCTTCAGCTCCAGCTTAGTGCTGTAAGATGTATTTTGCAGAATAATCATGCATAATGATTCAGTTGCATTTTCACATTTTCAAAATTGCAACCATCCTCCTTTAAACATTCATTGTAGTAAGTGATCTTCAAAGAGCTGCACCAGCTGTTTCAAACCTTCTCAAGGTTGACCATCCCTAACTCAGATGATTTGCTAGATGCCTATGGTCAGCAGAGAAAAGGAACGGTGTGGGATGAACAGCAAACCTGTTGGGATTTCTCTCTTCACAACTTACTCTGCAGGTGTTGCATGTTTCTGTGATTGGGCATGTGGGGAACAACTGCAAGAGAGTCAGACTGATGCTTTCCTGAGAACAGCTGAGGATGTTCTGGCTCGAAAATGTTACAGAGTTTACTGGAATCAGTGATAAAAACTGGGAGAGAGATAGCAAGCAGAGATCCTGCAGCACGACTGCGCGCTGTTGAATGACTGAGTCGAGCAGCCCCAGTGCCAAACCTGACAGGAGATGGGTAGAAGGGATGAGACTTCTAGAGACGTAGAGAAAGTTGTGTGGAGTTTGCTCCGTTACAGAATGCCTCTGAAAGTACTTCTTAAAGCAGAAAAGTCCTACTTTACAAAGAAATGATTGGCAAGGGAGAGGTTTGTTTTCATTTCTATTTAGCAGTCTCCTGTCTATCAGATTTTGACTTTTCTGTGTTTAAAGAGCCTGTGTTGATCTGGTTTCTTATTTCTTTCTGTAATTTGAAAAAACAACAACAGTCAGTTCTAGAATTTTGAAGCCTTTTGGCATGTCTCCTTCCAAAAGATGTTCTACCTCAAAGCTTCTGCCAACTCAGGATCCCACCAGAGTAAACTCTGAAAAATTTACAAATACTAACTCCCCAGAAGATCCATTGTTTATCACATTTTCCTTGCCCGAGGTCTTCCTTATAAAAAGAAATTGGAAAGTGCTCATTTTTCTGTAATCCTTCTATTAGCAGATTGCTGAAAACTGATTTTAAAAGCATTTAGGGAAAGTAACAAATAAATGATTTGAACATCAAGTAAAACAACCTCTCTCTTCCCTTGGGACCCCTTATTCAGTCTTCAGTGGTGAATGCTGAATTTGGGTATATGACAGCCCAAGACATTTAACATTTAGGTAGCCCTGCTAGGTGCTAAAAAGCTGCCCACTCCATTTCAATTCAAATTAATGGAACAAAAGCATTCGTAGGATGCCCTGGAGCTCAAACATTAGATGCTAGAGGGAAGTGAAAGGAAGCTTTTTATGTACAATGGTGTCGATGGATCACATCACTTTCAAATATTCATGAATGAACTATGTTTGGTTAATTCCAGAGGAGTAAAAATAAGTGGGTTTATTCATCTTTTCATCATTTCACATTATAATCTCATTATGTGGAAGACAATTGCTTTTATGTCTTTTTAATTTTTATTTTTTTTCAAATTCTTTTATTGCAGGAGGAGTTCTAAGGCCTCTGCAAGCGGCTGTGCTGCTGTTAAATTTAATGGGCTCCAGCTGTGCAAGGGTATTGTCAGGAAAAAAGAACAAAACCCCTGGAAGAATAAACAGGAAAACAGGATACTTTTTATGGGTTATTTGTTTATTGGGAGGATATGTATCATTGAATTGATATATATATGTGTGGGTTTTTTTAAGAAGCAGTGAAAGCACACTTAGTTACATACGCATGCAGTATATTTTTGTTAAACTGAGACGCTACAGTGAGACGATAAAAGATGTACGCTGGAGTGACTGTTCACAGTTGAATATCCTTTCACTCATTCTTTGTCTGAAAGGGAATTCAGTATCATGTTTCCCTATGCGTTAGCCAGCTTGCTTTAAGAAACTAGCTCCAAACAGAAAGCCCTTCAGCCCCTGTGCATGGAGCTACATGCAGTCTCCTCCGCCACCACCACCTCTTATTTGCTTCACTGTGCGCACAGAGCTGCATTGCTGGCGACACCGTATCAGCTCTGCTGGCTACCTACAGGGCAAATACCAGCTTCTGTCTCCTGTTGCTCCCTGTGCTGCCCTACGCCTCCATTTCTGAGATATTTTAGGAACAGTGAAAAATGATTTGGTTACTGATGCTACTACATCCCCATTTCCTGCTCCTTTCCCTATGACCCACCTTGAGTCTCATTCTCCATCAGTGTTTTGGTGGGGCAGCTGTTTGAGGTGACTCTGCCAACAACTGTTTCAGCAGCCGGCCATCACCATGACCCACTCTGGGCACCGTGCTCTTCTGAGGGGTTGCTGTTGTCTGCTGAAGACATCTGCCATGGCTGAGATATTCGTGACATTCAGGTGTGTCCACCATGCTGAAGTCCCAGACAGTATCTTTCCTTGCTTGCGTTACAAGGAATAGTTGGCTCAACCCAGGAGAGCATGAAAAGTGCAGTTAAAATAGAGAGCGTGTACAGGAGGGAACAAGTGAGATTTGAAATTTGTGTTACGTACAGATGTGCCTAAATCCAGATACTGAAAATCTGGTGCTTTAAAGGAAGGTACTGATTGCCAATCTTCTGAAAAATCAGACCCTTCCTAGCCTTTCTATAACGACGCAAAATGTAAGCCACTTTCCTACTGCCTTCTCTCTAAACATCATTCGTTTCTTCTACCTTACTGATTGAATAAGCTGATCCTGCTCCAGCTGAATACGATTGAGAGAATAATGGCCTAATTGAGTGTTCCTTGTTTACAAGTTAACTTGGAAATACCGTGAAATATATATCTTTGCTTATATTTTTTTTTCCTTTTTTTCAGATAACCACTGTTACATTCAAAGGGAGAGGTGTAAGTCTTTGAAATGAAATGTGGAAAGCAAAGCTCCCGTGGACCACTCTGCCTCCAGAAGCAATTCCAACACTGGTCGGAAAGTGGCACTACAAGACAGAACTGGGCCATTTGGTAGACTGGTAGTGTTTCTCCTTGCTGCTGGGCAAAGCCGAACACACACTTCTGCACCTCTACTTGATCAGGTTCTTCAGGTGATGAGTTGGAGCCATTACACCCACGTAGCTGCGTGCGACACCCCCAGACAGGTATCTGGTGGTTTGCACCGGCCCACATCGTTGTATCCACTGTCATTTTTTTTTCCCCTCATTGTTCATAGTCTAAGTTTATTCCAGTTTAAAAACACTGCATTAATGAGATATGAGACTAAGACTAGTAAGCACATGAAACTTATATTTAAAAATTGATTTTGCCTGGAATTATAAATATCTAGTGCATTAACCAAAGTACCACAAATTTCTTTAAACTGTTATCTTTTGTGTGTAATGATGTGACTTTGAATTTACTTTTTAAGAAATACCCATCATGAATACAAAATGTTCATCTTCAAACATCATCACAAAAAGATCCATTATTTCAGCATGTTTTCTGTTTTTCAGCTATACTTTCTGGTTATTTTTAATGCTTAATCCACCATTTTGTGAGCTTCACCATGGGAAAGGTAAATGTAAATCCTTCCAGTAGCAAAGATACAAATGGAATGAAAAAGAAAACTGTTTTGTTTTGACAGAAATGCTAAAAATTAAAACATAGAATGCAAGGGTAAAGCTCTGCTCTTTAGAGGGCTGTCTGCAGGCTTCATACTAATTATTCATTTTATACGTTTCTATTTGAGGATAGGCAAACAATACCACCTTCAGATTTTTAAACTGTGTCAAGGGAAATGTTGCAAGCCTAAAGGAAACTGGTGATTTATTGTTTTTTTCTACATCCTTAACCTAACGGGTTTTTTTGTAACGCAGGCAGAAGCAGATGATCGCCAAGGTGCAAGGAGGGAGCAGCAAAGACCCTTGATCTTCTCAACGATCCACCTCAACAGTCCCAACAAGATGAGGCACTACTCCATTTTGCTGTCTTCATCTTTTGCCTCCATATTGCCTTCAGTAATTGTGTTTCTTCTGCTGCTTTTTCTCTCCTCCCTACTTTGCAAGGTGAGAAACGGTGGATGTCTTACACCGTCTCTGACTGGTGAAGCCCATTTCATTAGCCCTGCGTCGTCAGGGACCAGGAACGTGGAACTGAGGATGGGTGACTGGGCCTGCGACAGGCTTTTTAAAGGCTGGTAATTTGTCGTCTGGATCTCTGTATCGTCACAGGCTCCGTATTTCATTCCCACCTGTACCTTAACTATTGCTGGCAACTGAAGTGAACTTTGGGACAGGAATGAGATGTTAGTCCTATCGCAAAGCTGGTAAACAGCTCTTTCCCTTTCCCCCTTTTGCATCCAGGGAATGTGACATAGTTGTTGACAGTTTTCATCTGGTTGCTGGACTTCTACACCATGGAATTGGCCCAGTGAAGAGGCGTGCCTGTACGATTTTTGCAGCCTTGTTGCAACAGAAGTGGTAAACACAGACAGGGTTTTCAGACTAAAGCTGCTCTCATCTTCGGTGTGAGCTGGATGCTGGTTCTTCAGCAGAGACCTCGGCCGACGAGGGTTAGAAAGGATACGGTCCCCACACTCGTACTCTAGTCATTAGCGATGGTGAGTGAGTGCCACTTAAATGCGACGCTGCATCAACATAGCTGTGTTAATAGTAGTTGTTGCCCCAATTAGATAATACTTGCTAAATTATTTCTAATTGGATATTATTTGGTTTTGGTATGCACGAAAAAGGAATGATTATGTGATTTTCAGATAAAATCTAAGATGGCACATCTTTTTTTTTTTTTTTTTTTTTTTTTGACCTGTCAGAAATGGTTCCTTCTGGCTTTGCTTTAGTGTTTCTAACTCCGGTTCTTTTGCCGGTCAGTACCTGTGTTGGGTGCAGAAGGAATGTGACCATCGTCCCGTTTACTCACAGCACTAATTTCACTGGAACAGCCTCGGTTACAGAGGAGATCTTTATAACTTTGTGGTTAGCTTTGTAGAGCACTCACAGAATCATACCAGACCTTACATATAAATAAGGAATTCTTCATTATTCCTATTATGCTTGATTTTGTTCTTATCTTCAATTTACTGAATTAGTAGTAGTTATTCCAAATAAGGAAATGGATAGAAAACTGGTAAAAGTGAGAAGCCTGTTGACTTTTTTGTGTGTGTCTGAGTGGCATTAATATATAACAAGGGACATGTTTCTTAGCAAGCTTGCGCTATAAAAGGAATTCTCTTTGACTAACAGGAATAACTTCATTTAGTTTTAGATGTGCGAAGATGCTGATGTCTCAGATGAAATTCCCTCAGACTAGGATACTCAGCCAACACTGAATTCAGGCTGAGACGACATAATACAGATTTTGCCTAACATGGGACCAAAGAAGTTGCATCACAAAAAGTCAACAGAGTGTTGTTACTGAAGGTTAAACGGTCTGCATTGCTCTTGAAGCCAGGGAGAACAGGAAAAAGTTGTAGTAGTAGTTGGATAGTGTCCATTGTTTCTAATGTCCTTACTGAAACATTCGTCCTGATAGTCACCCTTTTCCCAGAGGACCTCTGTGGAAGCTCATGCCATGAGTAATGTCACAGAAGGCTTTTCAGTACCTGTTCCCCGATTCTTACGCTTTCTCATTTTAGCATATTAATGTGACTGGATGGAGAAAGCATCTATATATTTTCAAAAGTCTCTGCTTAATGTAATAAGTGGCCTTTGTTTATGTTATTTATTTTCTTACATCACCTTAAAATGTCAGTTGCCATAACAGCAAATGCCACTTTAAGTATCTGTTTCTTTAATTAATTTGGTTTTCATTTTCTGGATATATGCCGCCTCTCTTTTTCTCTGAAGACTGTCACAGGTGGAAATGAGATGACACTGGGGTTTGTCTCAGGTGGAAATTAGATGGTACCATGGTTTTTACCACTCATATGGGTTCAGAGTAGAGTTAATCGCTCTTGTGTCATCTCTGAAATAACAGTAGGAAATCTGAAAGTCCAAATTAGTTATATATTAATAAAACTAAAAAAGAGAAGGCGGGGGGAGGAGAGATAGGTTTAAACAAGTATTTTGTGACGCTTCACTGAACAGCTAGTAATCTGAAAGAGGAGGAAAACAAGAAGTCAGGCAAGTGTCAAACAGAGACTTCAGACAGAAAATTAGAATATCCACAACTGTGGTAGCCTAGTGGGGAAAAAAAAACCCAACACAACAAAAAAGCCATTTAAGCACTTAAAGAGTACAAATCAATTTCCACCTACACAGTTAGTTATGTAAAATTCTGCTGCTTCCCATGCTCGGTATTTTCTCCATTTGTTGAAGCTAAGTATCTTGTAATATAGGAAGGTCTAGCTAAAAATTATTTGAATTAATCTGTTTTAGCTCAGATGGAATTATATTAGGTGTGCTCACAGAAGCATTGATAATATCTCAGCTATTGGAGGAATAACTTTTCGAATTCTGAATGTTTCATCTTCATTTGCCATACTACTGTCTCCAGTATTAGCTCCTATATTCAACAATTTTCAAATGATAAACAGAATTGGGATTCCTTAATTCGGCTTTTCTATATCTAAGATTTTTAAGAGGACAATCCAGTCGGTGTTTTTGAACTTCCTCGTATACCAAGAGCACTGTCTGGCACAAGAGTTTCTGTACAGAACCATGGTCTATGATGGTCTACCTTTTAGATAACAATTAAGTGATACTAAGCGCTCACTGGGCAGTAGAAGTCTTCAGCTGCAAGCGGTTGAAGAAGGCACCAAACTTGACAGATGCTTTCCATGTTTGGCCAGATGCTTACAAATTAAGGCGGGTGATGCTCAGTGTTATCTCTGTAAACTAATTTTAGATTAGGGCCCTTAGTCTACATATCCGACATCTGTGAGTCTGTAAGCTTGCGTGGGAGAAATGGGTTCTTGCACATCGTCTCGCAAATAGGTTTTTCCTTCCTGGAATACATTTATCAGTTCATATTTCTTGTGTCTTAATCTTAGCCATATGATAGGTCTTTCTGGTTGTACTGGCAAAAGCAGTAACCTCCATTTTATTTCCTCCGATATAAGTGGGATACAACAACTTGTCAGAGTTCCTGGAAGTAAGATTCAGTAAGATCTGCATGGAAGAAGTTGTGTATTATGAGAATTGCATCATATGCAAAAATTTCTTAGAGCTACTGAGGGCTCATTTTCACAGGAGAGTAAATACCAGTCCATATTCACCTCTTCCTATTATTTGTGATTTTACAGATCTGCTGTGTGTTGTCCCTCAATCATCTCCTTTCCAGGATGATTCTTGGCCTACTTTGGAAGTCATGATGCTTCTCTCACCATCCTTATCACCAGACTCCATGCTGTAGGGAGTCTCCTTCACGTGGACTGAGCTGGTGCAGAACAGAAGCTCAAACTCATTAGTGTTACAGGGACTAAAAGAAGAATCACGTCATTTCAAAGCACTTAAAAAAAAATACCTAGCTCTTGTCCCTCTCCTATGTTCTACCAAGAGCTCTGGGTTATGAACTCACACTTGCAGAATATCAAGTAGTGTACATTCATCTGTCTTTAAAAAAAAAATGCTGGCAGGGACTCAAGCCACAAGTACATTTATTTAATCTTGTCAGCATTCATTTACAATCCAGCATTTAAAGGAGACAAGATTAAAATCATTTTCCCCCACTGCACAAAGCACCAGATAAAAGAACCTTTTCAGTAATAGTATTTCATTTTGAGTTTCAGCAGTCCGTTTAGTTTTGATATTACAAGAAGTCTATTAGCTTTATATTCTTGTGCTGAATGTTGATGGATTCTGACAGCTGTCACTGAGAAGCTGAAAAGAGACGAGATTTTCAAGTTGAATACAAATTTTATTGAATAAAGGTGAAATTTATTTCACCCACATAAATCATAATAATCAAGCTATGGATGGATGAAGTATGGATGCCATGAAGTACAAGCCCTTGCCTTTGCATCTGGTCTACCCCGTATTACGTCGTAGTCACTCCACGTTGCTGGAGAAATAAGCCCAAAGCCGGTACCTGCATGTTCAGGTGGGGGCCGTATGAGACTTCAGTAACCCTCAGCAGGCTCGGTCTCGTCTTCTCATGCGAGACAAGTCATCTGGAAAATACTTTTCATCATGATCAAGGGATGCGACAGTAGCAGAACCTAATTCCCACCAACCTATTGCAGTATTTTATGCAGTGTGAAGGGCTTCTTTGGACTTTCTGTTTTCCTTGTTATCTCCCTCACAGGCTACAGAAATAACAAAAAGAAACCCATTTTTTATCTCTCATGTATGTTCTGGAGATGGCACGCTTCCATTATTGGAATATATTCCATTATATTCCATTATTGACCACTAATTCATTCACCTGAATTCATCATTGTCTAAAGCGCTGCCTTTTTCTTTTTGAGTGTATTTTTCTTTTTATATTTATTTGACACTAATGAAGAATTTCCAAAACTTGATCCTTCTCTTGATTTTTTTTTTTTTACAATGATAGTCTCAGATAAGCTACCAGAATTTTTGTTTTTTCTCTGTTTCCTATTACCTAAACACCCTACCAGAACATGTTTTGTCTCTAGCAGCAAAATGTTTGGCAACATTGATTAATCTATTGTATATTATTCTGATTTAGCTGAGTTAGCAAGCTGTTTTGATGTGATTTTGATGAATTTAAGTAGTTTTCATATCTTATTTGCAAACCAAGTGTCCTTGAGTTCTGGAGGGCCGAATGGTAGAAGCTGCAGTGCAGCTCATAGCCATGAGTATTCATGTTTTTAATAGGCCAACAGGAATGAATAATTCGCAGCGACCTTGCAAAAGAAGTACCTAAGCTGGTGGAGAGATGGTTCTGGGTAACTTGTTTAAAACTAGTTTATTTATGAATTCACCAGTTAACTGAGTTATTTAGCAGGATATTGCAATGCTACATCGCAAGCATATTTTATTTGAATTTTATGTTTCAGTAGTTGTTTTACTGCAAAGGATATCAGTAAACAATATAGTCAAATACTTAATAGCATGGCATTTTAAAAACTAGAATGAGTTTCTTTGTATTCTCTGTATAAATATGTTTTCAAAAGGATTTTTTATGGTTCACCTTCATTATATTCTGTTTGGCTCATGCCTTTCGACGCAACAGTTCAGTTCCTGCAGGGCTAGTTTTAAAAGGCTGTCATTATTTAGAATGGATCATTTAATTAAGCTACCACAGGGTCTGTAAGTAAAATTAATCAGTGTAGGTATATTGCTTGTATGAGCCACAATTACTAGGCAAATAGGTTACTGCCCAATAGAGTTGCTGTAATCCAACTGTACACAGCCTCGTAGAATTTAGGGACAAGCTTTGTTTACTCTTAATTATACCTAATGCCATTTACCTCAGCTAGGCTGTAGCCTTTGTTGTTACTAATTAATTTATGTAGTTGGTAAAATACTTTAATACCAGCATGTGACACTATCTGAGATGAAACTGCCTGTCCTATGACTGGAGGGAATAATTACCGAGAAAATATATCAATTAAAATGAGCTTTATTAAACTATATTTGTGTCGTGAACACGGTTACCAAAACCTCCAAAGATCTGATCTGTATTCTTGGCCTTGGGGCACTTACTTAATAAAAACTTAGTAGAACATCTTCAGTGACTCATGCATTATGTAGCAATTGAATCATCAGGAAAACAAAGAATATTGATCCTTCGTGTCACGATCTAAACCCAGGCATTTGGAGGACAGATTCTAAAAAAATATTATGTCTCATTTGATATGGTAAAATCAGATCTGTTATCCTGCCATAAAGAAAAACCTGATATTTAGTCGGACAAATAGAAAGGACGTTCCAGTTAATATGCCAACCTGAGCTGTAGTAGACCAGAACTCAGATCAGCTGCTCTTTCAAGAGCAGCTAGAGAGGTTCTCTAAGACAATTCTATTTGTGTGCTAATTTTAATATAGCAAATAATACAACCTCGAGATGCAAAGCACTGTTACGACTATAAATTCATGCAACTTTTTTCCAAAATATGTGAAATACGACTTTTGAGCTGTCAGAAATTTTGCTGCTTCTGATCTTTAACTGAATCTCCTACAGCAGCCCAAAGGCCTTTTCTCCTGTCTCACCCTGTGCCCTATGTGCAGAGGTTTTGATTTCTGGATGTCTTCTGTATAAATCCATGCTCTTCCAGTTGGATACTTGCATTGGGTCTCTGTGGGGAAGTCTGCACAGTCTCCTCTCACGTAACATGGCCTGACTTATGGCAAATCATCTGAGAGGAACATCAGCGTAACCACTGCACGTGAGTAGAAGACCCAAAATTGCTCTGAGAGTGCGTTTGCCCCCAAACTGATAATGCTATGGGGAGAAAAACAATGACAAAGTTTGCTCGTGATCACCACCAGCAACAAGGGGGTTACCAAAACCAGGCGAGGGCTTAAAGAGAAACATGAAAACTTGTGAATGTGGGGACCGAAGGGGTGCTCTCTCAGCAGGGCACGATGAGAGGCTTCAGGGAGCAGCACAAGCCCAGAGAAAGCTGGAGCACCCACACCTCCAGCAGGAAGGGGGTGCAGATGCGGGAGAAAGTGCTCCCAAGAAGCTGGTAGGTGGGCTTGAAACCCCCACAAGAGAGGAGACTGCGCACGCTGCTATGTGAACGTGTCTGTGTGTGACTAGAACGTCCTGGGATTAGAGAAGTGGGTTTAGACATTTTTAGTTGTTTACTGATTTTAATTTTCTTTACGCATCTGGTACTGTGGTTTATCTGCTGTATTCCTGATACTGATCCTGGGTGTGTAGTTCGGTGATTGCCAGTTAATTACCCATCCCTACCCAACAGATAAACCACTTCATTCCTGATTTGATCCAAACCCCTTGAGTTGAGTAGTTTTGCCCCACAGCAGACCTCTGCACTAGATTTGCCCTCCACCGGAATGTTTCTTCCATCATTTCCTCAACGTCGTGCACTGGGACGGCAGCGCAGCATCGCTCCAGGACTGGAGACGTAGTCAGCTCGTGGGCCAGAGGGAGCTAAGGCAGGGAATGAATGGCCAGTGCTGACGATGGAGATGGTGCTGACATCTTTGGGGAAGGTCATATGAACAACCAGGCCAACCAGGCTGTGATCTCTTGAGTGAGCTTAAGACCAGAATTTCCTGGACGGTGTAGTCACATCCTGAATAGCCACGACTCTCAAATCCCAGACTGGCAACCAACTGGTAAGTGTTAAGACTGTCAATATCAAATGAATATGTCAGTGTTCTCAACAGTCTCATATTAGTTGTCCTCTGTGCTAGGAAAGGATTGAGCTCAGCTCTGTGAGTGTCACCTGCTCTACCCAAAACCTTTCCTATCATTGGCAATCTATGCACGCCGCTGCAGGAACCAGCAAGCTTTTCCAGCAACCCCAGATGCTGTGCAGAATGGTCAGATATTTGACTTTAGTAAATTTAAGGATTTTAGCAATGTTGTGACTCACTGGAAATCATACATAGAGCACGTGCACTCAAATCAGGTCTCAAAAATCAGGTATCTCGAGGCTTAAACTACTGTCCTAACTACTGAATTATGTTTGGTTTTTTTTTTCAGTTCTCTTATATCAGTATAGAAGAGTAGCAACCCACAGGGACACTGTACTACTTGGAATAGGAGCAATACGTACAGGCTAGTAAGGGATGCTACACATTTCATACTGCTGGCAGTTACAGTGCGGGTAATTAAGGAATTAAGATTACAAACACAAAGAGTTTCATGTGCTGGGTTTATGCAGCTATATTTGAGAACCACTTTGTGTATTTGAATATTGCAGCACAAAAGCGTAAATTAACAAGGTAGTATTCAATTTTCAGTTACAAATTTTTCTGAGTTTGAAAGTTAACATCAGCCTCTGGATATTGCACATGCATTTATCCTATAACTGGTAACGTTCAGTTCTGTATGTCACCTCTTTTCTTGTAAGAGCGTGAGGCCCCTAGGCTTTTGGTTAATAAAGGCATGTATGCTGGAGTGAAAAATGATAACATGGTAAGTATCCTTCAGACGCAATCATCTAAAATCTGCAAGCTCAGCAACGAAAATCCATTCAGATGTGTGGGATTCACATAACGGTGTGAACCACAGTGAAAACAAATATATTTTTTTGTCAGTTCAAAATAGGGTCTAGATTTTACACCATTTATGGCTAAGAAGAAGCTTCAGAATGTTTCAATAACGTCTGGTAAGTGATTGCTTTTGATTTGCAGTTTTAATGATTTATCATTTGCCATCTTTTTCTGAATTGTGCCAAAGAAAAATGTTCATGGTTTAGATCTTATTAGCGTTGGCACTAGCCAAATGTCAGTAATTACAGCCAGAGGTTAAAAATTAAAAGAGCTGATTTGTCAGTGAAGGTGTCCGATAAATCAAATGGACTCATCCTGATGTATGAAATTCTGAGTGGCTTTTCTGCCAGGCTTGAATAAACTTTAACTGATACCTAAGAAACATACACTAAATTGCTTCTCCTTTTCATTGCAACACGTATGTCATATAAATTGATAAAACTCAAAACGGTTATCTACGATACAGAATATTTTCAGGAAATAATTCATTTTTATGCATAGACTAGAAGTCAAGAAATTTTGTGGCGATGTTTTCTAAAACTACAGCTTTGTTAGCATTATATGAGGTGCTTCAATCTTCTCACTAGGGATTTATCACAAAATAAGAGTATACTTAGGGGAAAAATGACATATTACACAGGAAGAAAAAGCATGTACTTGCAGCAAGTAAACAAATCATTCATTTGATAGAATTTCATTGATTTTTTTTAGTTGTAATTGACTGAAAATGCCATATATGACTAAGAGAAAAATATCCATTTTATTTGACAACTTATATTTTTAGCCCCTGCACTATTTACGGAGAAAGCATCTGTTGTTTTTACAATATTACTGTATTTGGGGATGTAACACTGTTCACATCAATAATATTTTTGGTTTCCTATATTGCTTTACACCTCAGGGAAGCCAGAAGTCCTTTACAATTATTTATAATATTTACGTAAACAAACTAATATTTCACAGTGGATTTTAAAAAGATGTATTTCAAAAAGATTAGCAGATAATTTTACCTAAGAACAATTGGCTATCTAAAGCCGCTACTAAATTTAAACAACAATTTTAAAGAGTACCTACAATACCACTTATTTTCTCTTACTTTGCTCGTATATTTTGCTGGAATCACCACAGGTTTTAAGTCTAATAGTTTCCATAAAATGTTTTTGTGCCCTTAGAAGTTTGTTATGTGGTGGACGGCCGAGGCATCCGTGCTTTGCTGGTGACAACGCTCATCTGGAAGTATTGGATTCCACTCTGAAGCCACAACCTGGTCATGGCGCTCTGTGTGGGTGCTCCTGCGCTTTGTCTTGACTCATGGCACAAGACTCTGTTTTGTGGACTTAATCAAGTCTCAGGATAATCAGGTATACACTATCAGTGGGCTAATATCAATTTGGGAACCCAGATCTTAATATGTGTCATTTTTTTTTACCATGGAAATAGTATCCTGTTGGTGGAAAGCCCAATGTGCAATGTAGTAGTGTAGATCGCTGAGCCAAAAGAAGCCTCAAAAACCCACGGGTAAAATATTTTCCATTTAAGAGACTCAGTTCTGAAACAGGTTTAAAAAGAATAATATAATACAAGTCCAGATTTCTGCAGAAAAAGACGAAAAGTGTAAGTAGCACTCATATTTAGAGCATACTTTTAATATATTGATCTTATATATTCCTGCTCCTTATGTGTCTGGATTTTAACAAATCCCTCATGCCAAGCAAAGTTTTGAACCCGGAAAAGAAGAAAGTCCTAGAGATGCCTTAAAATGAAGGACTGAGGATTTCACAACAAAAACCACTTTCAAATCTAGTCCTTTTTGTCCTGTTTTATTAGCAGGCTTATGTTTTTCCTGTCTCAGTTTTTTAACTTGTGAATCCCAATTCTGTGCTTATAAACGCATACTTAACTGAATGGGGAGCTCTGTGTTTAACACACTCTTATTGATTCCCATATCAGAACTGCACACTGAGGGAAAAGGACCCAAGCTAATTTTTGGTCTGACCTTACAGTTTTTCTATACGGTGCACTGATAGATGCCTAAAAGTAATTTTGCCATGTGTTTCAATAGCTTTATCTTTAAAAAACAAAACCAAAAGGAACAAACCAACCAAACCACAAAACCACTGTTAAACTTCTAAGTTTTCAGATAAATTATTCCATCCAGTGATCTGTTATATTGTTATTTTTCTTCAATGTCGAAATTCTTATCTTAGAATTTATTGAATTTAAATTAGAATTATCTTAAACCAGTTGTAGTTTTATATTGTGTTTTCTTAGCTTCCATATCTTATTGTTAGCTTACTTTCTACTTGCTAGATTAAAAGATCTTCCTAAGTAGAGATTTACAGAACAGGTAACTTCTTAGCTTGAGGACTAACTTGATTTCCAGAGTTCAGCTCAGTCCTGAAGCAGGTTTCTGAAACGTTTTCAGTTTTCTTTTGCTCTTTCTGAAGCGCAGACAGTGGAACTGTACACAGCAGTTTTCTCATCGGTGGCGTACAGAGATGTCTTCTTACAGAACAGTGTTTTGCTTGTATATCTGGAAAATATTAGGGTCACAGGGTCATACTGGAAATTCACAGTAATTCTTTACAAAGGTACTCTTTTCTAAAATACCCTCTTTTAACATGACAAGACTTACATGAATGTCCTGTCTTGCTTAAAATTAAATGTGCACTCATGCATTTCCCTAAAATGTAGAATAGGTTTAGCAGCACAATAAAAAGCCCTCCGTCATCCTACCTTACCATCTTAGGAAGGGTTTTATGCAGTGAGTGAAAGAATTGTGCTTTCAGGGGAATCAAAGAGAAATGGACTAGTAAAAGGTTACGGAAGGAAACAATGCTAAGTTAGTACCTCAAAAATATGTTTTCTTGGTGTTTTCTTTTTCTACCTCTATTGCTGTTCCTTAGATCCAATTAGATCCAACAGCTGACGACAGACAGAATGGCATTGTGTCCTCAGCATCACTATGGAAATAAAATGAATCAAGAAAATATTTTCTTCAGGCCAAAAAAAAAAACCCCAAACAAACCATGGTAAGTGTATTAGTTTTCCACTTAAATCACAAAACAAAATCTATTAGCTTCAATCAAGTGCTGCAGGAGCCAAATAGTTTTTCAGGCACAATCCATTTAGCGTTATAGTAGCAGGTGTCGCAGTCTACAGCAAGAACTTAAACAATTTTTAGTATATAACTGCATACATAATTTGATGTTGGAAAATTATGTGTATTCCTGAGTCAGCCATCAGGTAGAATCAGAAGTGGTTGAAGGAAGGGTAGGATTCATAGGAAGAAATGTATATACTGTTGACTATAGCATAGGCTTTTGGTGTTCTAGACCACTGAGATGATGTCCGTGCAGAACTCAACTCCTGTAGCAGCAGCAAACCTAAAATTCCTCATGAAGATTGAACTGCATAGTTCAAGCAGTTCAAATGCAGTTGCTAACTTAGGATTGTATGACGTGACCAGCTCTGGGGACACGCTTCCTGGAGAACACGGATCTGTATCCAGGCTGTGGAAAGTGCTGGAGACCACACGCTGCTGTTGTCAGTGCTGTGACCCAGGTCATGGGCCCCGTGACGGGGTGCAGTGGCAGAATGGCTTGGGAGCTCTGCTGGAGTTCAGCCATTAACTGCTTTCAGAGTTTCCTCTTCAGTCCCTCTTGCTATGTGTTCTGTGGCTCTTGATTATATGAAGATCCTGATAGGATAAAGGAAGGCTGACCACCCTCTAATGGTCAGAACACAGAAAAGCCTCCTCTTGTGTTTTCTGGTTTTGGTTTTGTTTTTGTTTTTTTTTGTTTTAAATTTCTTGATGGTTCATTATATTGCTTTTTCCAGTCCTTTTCCATGACAGTGCAATAAGGTGTTTGTACAAATGTGCAGCACTCTAGCATTCATTAGATTGCATTATGTTACAATAAGGACATTTAATATTACAAAGTGCATTTCAAATGATATCTTGTGCAACCTAGTGACATAGAAAATTTGTTTACATAAACAAAATGGAAATAAAAATGTAGAAGTAACATTTAATTGTACCATTCCGAAATTTAAAAAAAAAAAAAAGAAACAACAACCAAATTCTGCGATACTTTTGTGAGATAATGTTACTCCTAAAGTAACCACAATTTACAATGTTAGAAGTTTCATATATTGACAAATAAGAATGAACGGAATAGATGGATATTAAAATATCCTTATCATTTTGACATTTTTCAACCAAGTTAGCCTCTGAGAAATTCACACAGTAACTGACTCTGCTGTTGTTTTGTGTATATGTACATACTGATAGACATATAGCTAGCTACATTATTCTTCCAAAAAGCTTCTCTGGCAGAAATCTGCTCTTGGTCTGTCTTGTTTTCCTTGGTACTGTTCCTTCTTCTTGAAATCTCTAATTCTGCATCCTAAAATATACACACGTTAAGATGCATAAGCTGCAGCGCAGAAGTATTTATGCAGTCAAATGGTACTTTTTTCTTGTTTAAAATATTAAGTATCTGATCAGCGTGGTTATTGTCTTCTGGGTTATCTGCTTAGTAACTGAAATTACAAGGTCACAGAATCCCTATAATAAAGAATACAACAACAAAAAAGCAAATCTGCTACAAGATTTAAGATGCTTTATTTCCTTGGGGGAAAGCTGACTAGCATTTTCCACTTAGCATGAAATATCCATCACGGGTGCTATTTGCTTTTGTTAATTTGCTTATATGGGATTGAAAAGAAAATCGTCAGAATGCTTTGGGCATCAGTCTCCACATGATCTTTCACCTTTAACAGCAAGGTAGCTGGAAGAGGATTATCTCCACTAACATTTTCTCATACTCAGAGATTAGTTCAGCTTGAAGAAGCCTGTATATTCACAGTTATGAAAGGACCATTCCGATAATCTAATGTGACTCCTTAGCATAGTCCAACAATTTCTTCATCGCACCAGTAGCAAGTGGCTGAGCTATGACGTTATTTCAAGTACTTATCTAGTGTGTAGGATAAGAAAGAGAGATCTATTGAAGCCTTCCGAATAACCCAAAATATACAGTAGTAAATCCTGTCTTTTTAATGAATACTTAGTCCCAAGTCCAAATAGTTTAGCATCCCAAAACCACTCAAAAGTCCTGTAGCATCAAGATATTTTAACATCGCAGAACTCAGCCCTGAAGGATTTGTTGATGTAAATAATTTTTAGTTGCAATAGTTTGTACGCTGGAAATAAAAATGTCCATAAGATACTGCTCGGACTTTTGGTAAGATGCTTTGTCAGTTTGGTGAGAAACAGGTGGTTTTTGATGGCCTGCCAGAAGGCCATCCAAGATTGCACAAAGTGACTGCAAAGTCAAATGTGGAGGTGCAGTAAAAGAAGAAAAAAAAAGAAAAAAAATCCCTCAACAATGAGAAGTGTCCAAATAAAAGAAGATGATAAAGGTCATAAATCAAACATCACAGTCACCCTTAAGTCAGCAACTGTCAAAAAAATTTTCCCTTGCCAGAAACATGCTCTGTGTTTGTCAGTGCCCTCCATGCATGGGCCCAATACCTCTCGAGGAAAGGAGCAACCAGAAGCCTGAGAGACGCCAAGCAGAAGCTGTGAGAAACAAGGCACAATTTTGCCCATGGAACTTAACAAGAATAGTATTTTATAGCTATCCACTTATGACTGGCTGAAACTTTCTTAATAAAAATTGTTTTCTTGTTTTAAATAATAATTTGATATGCTGATATGTTAAGGATGTCCTGAATCATGCCAGTAAATGGAATTCTATTTACTGGCATGATTCAGGACGTCCTTAACATATAATTGCCCGTGAATTTAGGAGCAGCAGAGCACTGTCAAAGAGTTACTCTTCCTGTCCCTGATAAGAAGAACAGGGAAAGGTTAAGTATAGGTGGGGTGTTTCTGTCTTCTAGAGAATGGTAAGAAATCTTTGGCTAATTCATCTCAGGAAAACACGGAATCTTTGTGGCTCTTCAGGTTTTTGTTGGGATCTAGAGCGATGGATGGCTATAGCTATCTTTAATTTCTCTTTCCTGTGTTTGTGTATGCACTTCTCCAGTTGCTTACAGCTCAGAATTAGCTGAATAAAAATGCCATTGAGAAGAATGAACCATTGGATCTGAAATACAGTACAACTGATTTAGCAAAATCACAGTAATGTTTTTTGGCCAACTGAGAATGACAAAGTGGTCTATAGGAACAGCATCTTTCCAGTGAAAAGCTTGGAGGCATTATGTTACTGCTGCAAGCCTCATCTCGCTTCTCTAAGTAGCTGTCTTGCAATATACTACCCATTACTGCTTTTGCAACATGATGCTTCCAGTCCCATTCTCCTCCTAATCTTTTCCTTCGGAGTTTTTAATGCATATACGAGGGTGTCAAGTTGGAGGCTGCTGCTTGCTGGCTGTCATCTGAATGAACTTCACAGATCATTTCTTTTCTTCGCAGCTGAAGATCCGTGAGAAGATTCAAGTAACTACTGACATCCTTTCAATTTACCTTAGTCTCAACAGGGTTTTCTCTTGTTGCTTCTTAACTTCAGCAGAGCACGGAAAGAATGGGAAGCACACTGTGCACTTGAAGCCACAAGACATGTGGAAGGGAGGAGAGCAAAACTGTAGGAAGCACACTTCAGAGACATCGGCACAACGCAAGAGAGAGATACATCCAAACGTTTAAATCGTATGTAACTGGTGAGCTACTGCTGCCCTGTTGTGTCTTTCTCCTCATAGCAGTTATGTTCTTTTTATCCACGATGCCTTTGAAGCACTGACTGTCCTCCAGCTGACCAGTCTGCTATGCTATCTTCATTGAGTCCTGACTGTAACTGCAACTCAAGTTTTGCAGGAGTACCGTGGAACTGGAAGCAAGCATCTAGTCTTTACTTAGACAGTAGGACAAGGGCAGCTTGGAAGATGATGAGTGGAATCAAATCTTCCGCAAGAATACATTACGGGAAAAACAGCATTTTTTCCCCCTAGTTACTTATGTTCCTTTTTTTTATAATCTTGCTTCTTTCCAAATAGAAATTTTACTACTGGAAGTTAAAGATAATATCCAGAATGCATAATTTTGTCATTTAAAAAAGATTGCTAAAATAACCTTTCTAAGGTTATTGAAAGACAAGGACTTACATCTGCTGTAATCCTATTGACTTCTTTTTATTCATACACATTTTTCTCATAACGTTGAATTCACTTTAGAAACGTATTTTTCCCAAATGTAAGTGAAGGCAACTTCACTGAAATTGGCCATCAAGGAGCTATGAGTAATTTGCACTAAAATATAATGTATCCCTGAATCAAAGCCCTTGAGATATTTGGAAAGATTATTATCACCTTCAGTGTGTTTGGGCCAGGCCCTTTCTCAGTAACTGAAAGTAAATCTGACTTTTCTTGTTAGTTCGTCGCAGTAATGAACAAAATCTTGTCCCTTACTGCATAGGAGCCTCCCATTATAACAGGATGGAGCAGTCAGGCAGGACATAGTAACATAGCTTACTAGTCTTTGAGTTCAGCAATCATTTATTTATTATGCTCTAAGTATTTACAGAAGCTGTATCTGATTTATATAAATCTCCAAATGTACACTCCTTTATGAGATTTTTCTGGTTGTAAATTCCATATTCCTCTCATTGTGTTTTCATTTTTAATTTACTACATTCCCCCAAAGGCTTTCCTTTAACTAGTTTGCTTGTTGTAAATTCAGCAGTGATATTCTTTAAATAAACAGAAGCACAGAACATAATTTCCTGGTAATACTGTTTAGAAAATGGATCAGAATAAGGCCCCAAAGCTATTCTGATGATGAATTAATTATAAGATTCCAGGAAAAACACAACATTGACATTTTACAAGTTTTGGCATGCAGCCTTGTATAATGGTGCACACTTTAATAAAGTTATTTTGATGCTTATAGTATGAATAAAGACTTAACTCTCTAAGAATCAAAAAGTATTTTGGCATAATGTAAACTTAAATAGTAACCTCCTACACTTATTTCGCCATTTAAATTATGTCAATCTATTATGCAAACAGAAGAAAAGAGCGGATCTTAAAATGCTGAGGCCACGTTAAAGTATCTTGACTGGCCTTCTCTCTTGTGTATAAACTTATAGCAGCTTTTGCTTTAACAGTAAAAGTTTTCTGGTCTTTTATCATTAGAATGATCAAGGAAAAAAATCATACAGTACTACATGTTTTTTCCTATGCTATTTCAGTAACACTTTCTTCCTTTTTTTGCTTTGCATTTATACATTTTCACGTCGTCTCTCTATAATAGTCACATATTTACGTGTCTTCAGCTGAGCAACTCTCCAACATTTAAAACTCTCAAAATTCCTGTAAAACTGAGGTGTATGATCCCTGGTTTGCAGTTTGGGAACTGAGATGAATATACCCAAACCTGGAATACCCACAGGGATACAATTCTCATTGCAATTAACAGAAATTAGATCTCTAATACACCTTTCAATATTTCACCTAAAGAAATAAAGCTGCGGATGGTTCTTGGCAGGAAGGACAACAAAAAACGCAGATGAGGGCTGCGTGTAAAGAAAGTAAAGCCCTTTAGCACTTTCAAAATTTTTACTAGCTGCTCAAGTTCTTTTGAGAAATTGTCACTACTTAAAGATGCAGATCCTCTAACATGTTTGTTAAATGCCTGCTTCTATACCTCTCCCTGTAGGAAAATTAATTGACCATAACACTGAAAAAGTAAGTTTCTAGTCCTGTTTTCAGAATTCTTGCACTGGGAGCCCCTGCGTTTTGTGCAGGCGGACACAAGCACTTCCCTCCCTCAGTTCCCTCACAGACTGCGGGACGGCGACAGCAGCCTCCCGCTCCCAGCCCCTCGGCGCCATCTTGTGGGGCCACTCCCGTGGGCGAGCTGGTCACATACCCAAGATGGCGGCGTGAGGGGCAGCCGCCGGGGCCGGGAGGGGCGGTCGCCTCCCCCGCCCCTTTCATGGCTGAGGGAGCGCTGTCTGTGTGCTTTGAGCCCGGGTTATGGCTGACGGGTTAAAAACACCCGTCTGCAGAAGGCCCAGGCTCATGGAAAGTTTGGGTTCTGTCAGCAGCTTCCCTGTGTTTCATGCCTCTACCGACGGTCCCTCAATAACCTGCCCGCCCCCGCAGAGCTGGGTGACAGGAACCCCGGAGACTCTTGGCAGTTTAAGAAAGTCTGTAATAATGCTGGTATGAAAATTGGATCATAAGGTTGTGACTGAGGAGAAACCTGATTTACAGGTGCTGAGGAAGCAAGCTGAAATTTAGGATGCAGTTCCTGTGTTGTTTGCGTGCTTTTTCCTCTCTCTGAAGACAGCAAAATGGAGGAGTCGTGGCTATTTTTGCCACCTTTGTTAGTGTAGGAAACATTTCTTAAGCTCTCTCAAGTTGCAGGAGCTGTACAGGTTCATTAACATTACACTTTGCCTAACTTAATTAGCTCTTTTAAGAGCAGGAATGTATTATACCAGGAAGATTGCGGTGATGCGCTGCAGATATTAATTTGTTTCATCCCAGACAGTTTGGCTGTCTGTGCATGATTTGTGCTGTCCATAGCCTAATAATCTTGGCCACGCACGGGCAGTCAGAGAAATCCTGGCCTTGTTAATGTCTTTGTGGGAGCCGAATTACTTCGGTGTGGCTGTAACACCCGTATGATCACCATTCGCATTCAGCACCGTAGGAGAGGGGGCTCAATATTCTGGTGTTTCTGCGTCTGGCCCTGGCCAAGGAAGAGCCATAGACTGCGAGTCATAAAAATGAATTTTCTAAACTGTTCAATAATCTCATAAAATCCAAATGATGTTGTAGCAAGGGTTTTAATTAGTTCATGTTCTAATTTGTCTGCTTTTCCCGACTCTGATATTACTTAACCTTGGAAATTACCTTGATTCTGATGATACTGGTTTTCAGTCATAATGCTTCTTGCACAAAACCAAAATGTTGCATTATATATTGAGTTGTTACACAAACTATCTGGACAAAGGACCCAAAGGACCTCCTTGCAGACAAAGACATAGATTATGGTAGCCTTTGCAGGAATTAATAATTGTATTTTCTTCTCCCTATTGGGTACAAGTTATCTGTGTTACTCAAGTTAGTGTTTACTGTTACTCAAGTCAGAGTAGTAGACACTCATATAGGCCAAGTTTGCCTTCTCGGCAGTGGGTTGTTCATAACATTATCTCAGAGTTCACTGTGAATTTCTGAAGCTCTTTTTACCGATGTTATCTGTAGGATAACTTGGCAGGAGTTGAGAATTTGGCTTCAAAATCTAAATCGGTAATACTATGTTAATGGCAGGTTTTTCTGATGAACCTTTTTAGATATAACGTTTCGTGACCATGCTGTTGCTTTTTTGATGACGCTGTAAATAAGAACTAAATGGCACATTCACTCAGAGAAAATTCTCTGAGCCACAGTCAACCCTCCAAGAAGCAAATATAAGAAAATGAGACTTTTTTTTTCCACTTACGGTAGACTTGAATTAGTATCAAACATCAGTATAAACAATCCCTTATTACAATTGTACTCCTGTTAAACTCTCATTAAATTTTTAATCTTCTTCCATCCCATGGGGTTGAATCCAACCATTCCATCACCATGACAAGCATTTATTCCAGTGGGGGTTGCGTGACTGCCACATCTCCTTGCTTGCTGCTTACTTTTTCTGACTCCTTCTTGTTGTTTTAAAAATGTTCTTATCCATTGCCATATTTTTCAGTGTGTATCATTTCTCACTACTGTTTTTCAAGAAGAATGTCAGAGAGAATGCTGTTTCTTAATGAGCTCAAAAAGCAGGCAAGTTTTGCTCTCCTATTCATTTTTACAGTCTCAATATTTACATTTTTTTAGCAGGTATACATGCACATGTACATCCTCTAACATTTTAGGGTTTTCCGATGGCCTTCCTTTTTGCTTCCACATGGCTATCTGATACCACACAGTATTTGCCTTGAACTAGGAGGAAATGGGGAGTCTTTTGGTTAAATGACCTCCGGTAATCTGGAGTTTTGGATGTGGCTCCAGCCTGTGTTACACACATCGGTGTAACTCTGAGCAAGCCACTGCAATTGCAGCTTGGGTTTGCTGAGGTACCTGCACCCAAACATCAGTTTATCCTCCATGTTTAGGATGGCCTACATGCTGAATATAAATTCTGAGTACAAAAGTAATGTTGTTACTGGATTATTTTTTTTAAAAAATGGCTAAAGTTTTTCTTTTTTAGAAAATTAGTATTGTTAAGAAGACATCAATATATTTCTATTAATTAAAAACAATGTTTTATTGCATTATTGTCAGACAGCTCTTAGTTTGAGTAAAAGAATAAAAAAGAAACAGCTCTAGGGGTCTGGGCAGAACATTTCTTTCTCAGTCTAGACTCTTAACGTGTTCCATTTCCACAAGAGAAAACCCTTCAATTATAAGATCGTTAATTTACCCAGGAAATTTCATAAGTAAAATGATTAATTACTTTAAGCAATCAGTTTTACAGATAATCACAGTTCTTTATTTAAACTGAAAAAGCAAAAGGGATCTTATGAATTAAACATAAAGGGGAAAAAAAAAGCTTTTAGTTTAATAAATACGAAGTCAGCATTGAAATATTTCTTCAAATAGACAAATCTTGTTAAAATCACACTTCTGTTCATATTAACTATTAATTATGGAATTATTTTCTGTTAATACAGTTGGAATATAGGCCTTAGCACAGTGTAAGCAAGTGCTACGCATTCTTGAATATTTTTTATTCAGTTCAGTTGACCCGAACCACCAGAAAGACATTGCACATGGAAATAGAAAACCAGTACTGAAAAGCAGAAAAGGGTTCTTGTGGTTATGCATACTTGACGCGTGTATTCAGTGACCTGTTGGGTTTTTTTATACTGTGCGAAACAGCAGCGGGAAAGACTTAATCTTCCTGGGAGAACCTCGACCTTAAAGTGGGAGGTGTAAGTCGCATCCACTGAAGCATGTAGCATTTTCTGTAGCTCTCAAACCAGTGCCTTTTTCAGAGTTTGCTTGCCGGAGCAGGCTTCCACAAGCAGGCAGAAGAATGCCTGCATTGGCTTTTGTTAGCTGGCTACTGCTCAGGTCAGTCAAGACCTTTGCGTTATGAACACAGCCATAAATAACCAAGTAATTCTAGTGTGAAAGCCCAAGGGGCTTGTGGTGTTGGATGGCAAATAGGCATCCTGCTTCAGAAGTGCTATTTAGTACTTAGGTGCCTAAATTCTTCTGCAGGCCTTTAGCACTGAATTCAGGTAGCCTGAATAACATTTGAGTGAAGTATTCTAGACACTGGAAGAAAATAAATAAAGCAAGCTTTCCAGTGTTCTGACTATCAAAATTTCATGCTGTCCACTGTTTTATCTGATATATCTGAGTAATTAGTCTCATACAGGGTGTATTTGGTATTGTTACTACTAGTGGACCAGGAATCTGCATGGCCAAACAGAACAAAACAGCTCCTCAGCACTGAAATTTGCACTGCTTTTACTGGAACAGAGGTATAAGAAACATCAGCTCATGTCTGAGAGGTTGATACCTGTTAACATTGAGTGATACGCAGAAAAAAAAAATATTTTCAACTGTATGTAGAGGTGCTGCACAGGGGGTAATTTGCAGAAATGTCCTAGGTTAGGGGAAATAGTGTTCATAACTCCCATCATGTTTATGCCTCTTGGATTGAACGCGTAGGGCTCTTGTTTTGGTAGGTAACAGAAAGAAAAGTGGCAATTAGCAATGGTAGATGGCGTTGCCATTCTGCTGCGGTGGTGTCTTACTTGTAAAGCATTCTGAATGTCTTGTTAGAGCAGTTAGGTTTCAGCTGAGAGGCATCTCACTTGTGGCATGGGCATTTGTCATCCTGTAGCTCTGATGGACAGATAATGTTTTTGCTGTTATTTAAAATTTTCATCTACAGTGCAAGTGTGTCAGTTGATGGTATTTCTTTCTGGAACTGTGGGCTCTTAGGATTTTTTCTTTTAGTAAGAATTGATTATTCTTCTAGCTTTTCCTAGGAGATATTCATATTTAAAACATTTCTTGCTAGAATTGGTAGCTCCTCTAAGGAATACTTTGGTTTTCTGTTTTTGTATTGACTCAGCCCCTGAGGGTAACACATCTGTTTGCAACTACGGTTTGAGTGGGTTTGTAGGCTCAATTTAAAGGTCAGATTTGAGTGATGGGGCATGACAATGAAGAGACTGGCAAAAAAAAAAAAAAAAGTCTGAAAGCTATTAAACTCCTTGCAATGATGATTGCTGGACTCCCTAGAAGAGAAAGAAAACTATCTTCATTACCTAAAAAAAAAAAAGTCAAAAAAACCCAAAACAACACAAAAAACCAACCCCACACCTGTATTCTATGAATTGTGCACTATTTTGCATCTGTCCATTACTCTTTCCATTCTGGGAACATATGTTAATAGAACATGCTATGGATTTCTTAACTGTTTGCATAGTCACCATACCTAGCAGTCCTCATTTTTTTTCCCCGGTCCCTAGCTCACAGAATACGTTTGGTCATTCGGTGCTCCCTCTTCTTTCTATTCTAGTTTGAGAAATACTTTATGCATGCTAGGGAAGAAAGAAGTGCTTGGTTGAGTTAGTATCCCTCTTGCTCCAAAGGGAAAGAAGAATATTACTTTGCAGGAAGTGGTCTGCAGGCACAATTTTTTGCTGGGTGCTCTTTTAGTTCTTGCCCTGCTTGTCTCTCAGTTTGCCTGTGACCTTGAGTCAAATCATCTTTCCATTTTCTTGTCAGCATGAGTCCCTGTCTGTCATAGAGCTGCAGTAGAGTTGAGGTTGGAAGGCTTGCAAGACTCCTTCCAGGTGTCTGAAGAAGGCCCTCATCTGCCTCTTCTTCCTGATGAGGCAATCCGTACCAGCCATGCACAACAGTATTCCCGTGTGTCCTGTCTTCCTGTGTTCTCCAAGGATGTGGCGTGGTACCCTTGAGTTTTGGCTCACTGCGGCCTGGTGCCTGTTACCTTCAGCCAGCTGAGCTCTGCTGATACTCCTCTGCTCCATCTAGGATACGTGCCGCGAGCCCTCACTCTCGCATCAGTGCCTTGAGCATCGCCTCGTCTAGACCAAGGCTTTTGCGAGTACCTGTTCTGCCTAGAGAGATGCTTGCAAAGCAATAGGTATGCATATTACAACATCTATATTTAATTCACAGTGAAAGCTGATGAATGTGATGTTTTTGAAACAGGAAGTATGAAGCTTAATGCTTCTGTGTGATCTCTGTTTGCTGAGCTCTTGTTTTAATTTTTTTTTACTGGTGCTCTAAAACTTTGCTTTAATTAAAAAAACCACAGGAGTGACTCCTAATGATTTGATCAAGATTTTTGTCACTCGGGCCTGGGTGGTGCTGCTAAAACCAAAATGAGATGCTAGACAGCATAGATTTTTTTGTCTTCTACTAACAGGTACTTTTTGTTGATGGAGGAAAGATAAGAGATGAAAGATCTAAAGGCTTGTATCCTAACATTTTAATTTAAAGAGCCTGCATACTGTGCATAGTCTGAAACTACACTCTGAGACACGGGTTTGTATGTTTTATGCATTAACACACCATCTGCTTTTCATGGAAGAAAAGGGTACAGGAGGCTTTTCTGTAGCAATCATCTTTTTAAACAAAACAAAACATGCTTTATATTGGCAGAGTCCTTTGAGGAAAGACGCAGCATTAATGGCATAAAGCACCTTAGACAATTACTGCTTCAGAATTTTTAGAAGCCTTGGAACCGTATTTGGTTCAAACCATGAAAAACATTACTGGAATAAATGGAACTGTATGGAGACCCATTATTAAGGTCAACCAATATTTTCCTTTCTGCCTCTTCCACAGAATAGGGAAAAGGGTTGGTTGGTTGTTTTTTTCCTGATGAAAAAAACTTGCCCTAGAAAGTTTTGGGGAAAAAAAAAAAGTAGGGTAAATATGTGAGGGGCTCTTGAAATGACTGTAAACAAAGTATCATAGAATTATAGAGTGGTTTGGGTTGGAAGGGACCTTAAAGACCATCTAGTTCCAACCCCCCTGCCCTGGGCAGGGACACCTCCCACTAGACCAGGCTGCTCAAAGCCCCATCCAGCCTGGTCTTGAACACCTCCAGGGATGGGGCAGCCACAGCTTCTCTGGGCAACCTGTGCCAGTGTCTCACCACCCTCACAGTAAAGAATTTCTTCTTAATATCTAATCTAAATCTCCCTTCTTTCAGTTTAAAACTGTTACCCTTCATCCTATCACTACATTCCCTGATAAGAAGTCCCTCCCCATCTTTCCTGTAGGCCTGCTTTAGGTACTGGAAGGGCCTATAACATCTCCCTGGAGCCTTCTCTTCTCCAGGCTGAACAACCCCAACTTTCTCAGCCTGTCTTCATAGCAGAGGTGCTCCAGCCATCTCATCATCTTCGCGGGCCTCCTCTGGACTCACTCCAACACGTCCAAGTCCTTCTTATGTTGGTGGCCCCAGAGCTGGATGCAGTACTCCAGGTGGGGTCTCACCAGAGTGGAGTAGAGGCGCAGAACCACCTTCCTGGACCCACTGGCCGTGCTTCTTTTGGTGCAGCCCAGCACGCGGCTGGCTTTCTGGGCTGCGAGTGTACATTGCCGGCTCATGTTGAGCTTCTTATCAACCAACACTCCCAATTTAGTATACAAATAACTATTCAGTGTACAAATCTGTTTCCCTGAAAGTAGTCTACCTGTAAACTGTGGGATGCTGAATTCCCAAAGGATCTTTTGAAGAGCCCAAGTGAGGACGTTCTAGGAGTATATATGACTCCATGTGCCAGGTTAGAATAGCAGAGGAAGTGTAATGTTGTTTTTGAATACCAGAATTGGGATGTTCGCAATTCCCATGTCAGTATATGTGAATAGCACTGTGTACGTGACATTAAATATTTCATTAGCAGGAAAATATCAGCTGTAGCTTATGTAGCTTATGTTTCCTGAAAGTTTTGGGTTCAGTTTACAGTTTGTTGTAACTTGCACAAGGCGATCACTGTTCTAGTTTCCAAAGGTAACAGGGACAGTAACAGACAGATTGTCATAGTAGGGGAGCAGTAGGTGACCACATTTATCATGTTCTTATGTATGGAGATGAAAGAAAATGTAGAAATATGCTGCTGTGAAAAGGAGACATGAGAAGCTTATGTATCAAAAAAGGGAATGGTCAATAAAGGCTTTTCTTAGGATGTTGTGACGACTGGCTGTGCTGTGAAATGTGGGCAGACAAAGAAGAATGAATTAGGGATTCACTGGTAATTGGAACTGTTGATAAGGAACTGTCGTTAAGGTCCAGAGTGCAATCTGATAGTAGAGGAAGCTATTCATATAGCTCATCACACTCAGTTCATTAGCAAACAAAATACTGATCCAGGGAACTGCTAAGAGGATGGACATGTATGCTCACAGTCCAAAAAAAAAAAAAAAAAAAAAAAAAAGCGTTGCATAAAGATAATGGAGATGACAGTGCAGTGTGTGTAGCATAAAAAACAGATGTGCTTTTTATCCACATAGCAGAAAGGGGAAAAAGTCAACATACAAGAGAACATGCAGCAAGCAAGTTGGTTTTTGTCAGTCAAAATATAGGGAAAAAAGAGCACTTTAAAATGTTAAATTATATATGAAGATTTTGCATGAGATTATAGCAGGCTACAAAATGCCAAGATTAAAATCATGGTGCTGTAACCTCAATTTGACTTCAGTGGAGCTATGATAGTTTACACAGTCTGTAGTCTGACATTTTACATGGTGGTCTGAAACCTACCCCAGAATTTCAAAACAGCTTTGTTTTGAAACATTGAAACATTTTGAACATTTACCACTCTTATTCTCATGTCCCACATAAAAGCATACCTTTCATAGAGCTGTAAAACTTAATGCTAAGTGAGGATTTGCCACTACCCCCTCCCGCCTCTTTTGCATCACCTCTGCACTATAAATATTTAAAAGCTTAGTGACTGGGAGGATGTAAGAATAGGAATAATTAACAGTGTTCTCATAGGAGAAGATGGAAGAGAAGCACAGAACATATTTTAAAAGATCAGTTTCTATTAAAAATCAAGAGAATAATACAGTACATTGCTAGGTAAACAAAAGTGCAATGAAATACTCATGATTCTTTGTTAGCAAGAAATTTATCCACAAATTCAGGATTACAGTCATCAAATAAAGCATATAGCCCTCAGATTCATCAAAACTTTGTGCAGTTATTTCAGATCATGAGAATGGTGACTCTGTCCGCATAGATTTCTATCAAAAGAAGTAATTGTGATCTAGCTATATAAAAAACCTACTCTTATTTAATGTTTGTTGGCAATCAAATCTGTAAGTTCCAGGAGGATTCTGAAGCTTAATGTTACCAAATATGGGGTTTCAGGCTTTATTTTGCATTCTTATGAACAGATTTTTAACCTAGTCATTATTTAATATTTATTATTATTTAATATTATTATTTATACCAGTGCGTGCAATCTAAATACCAGATACAGGAATGCATTTGTATATATGGAATGTATAGCACGAAAGTATGCATTTAATTTTTATTTTTTTTTTCCTTCCAAGCAATAACTGAGTCAGGAAAGAAGTTTGATGTTGAAAATGAACTTTGCACAAAGGTGTGATTTTGTGAAGAACATGATCCTAATCTGATGAATTTAAATCTTTTGATCTGGTAAAATGCCTGTAAGCAGTAATTTATCTGATCAAAACCTAAAGTTCAGTTAAGCACCTCTTTCACATCAGTACCTTTGATCAGACTTGAGGTTCATCTGATGATGTGAACTAGCATGTCCACACTATGCTTTCCAAACTTACTGGCAGAAAAGAGCTGGATTAGGCTGTAAAGCACTGCCCCTTTGCCCCCTCGCATGCCCATCAGTAGCAGGTCTGCAGCGAAGAGCCTGGAAGCCTTCCTGGATCCTGGATCTCTGCCCTTGTGCCGTTTGTGTCCTGGCCTCATCTTGGCTGACCACCGGTTCTCCCACTCCCATAGACAGTAATTCATTGAAAAGGAAAGAGGTCCTGATGTCAAAGACTGGGAGATTGGCTTCAGGGTGGGCCATGGTGTGCAGCTGCCCAGCTATCTATGTGGAGGTGGTAGTGGTGGGCATGCAGAGGGACAACCACAGGAAGAGGTGTACCAGAGCTCTGTTTTTCTCTCATCCAGACCTGCACATCTGATACTAAAGACGCTGTGATGTGATGGAGAACATTTGGGTTTCTGACAGGTCCCCAAGTGCAATGAGGTACAGAAACCCAAATTCCTAATGATTTTCTACTTGGCTTTGGCTGAATAGAAGTGAAGGCTATCTTATTATTTGTTTACATAGGTATTTCCAAATCATCTAATATTTGTGGGGGTTAACACTGGGAGGGCAGACTTTAGTCATTGTTAATTCTGTTTAGTTTCTGTAAGTTATTTATAGTTATGTCTTGGGTCAGATGGCTGCATATTAGGTGGCTGGTCCAATCAGCAGGGGTGGGATTCTTATTATTAAACATTAAATTATCAGAATAGGCTACATACACGTTCATACTACACAGGTACAAAGAATAGGATGTAGTCCCATTCCTTGTGTTGAAGTACTAACCTTATTTGTGTCAAGTGGTTGAAATCACATGCGGTACTATATTGATGGCAGTCTCTTAAATGATATTTTATATAGGGTTTTGTGCCTTAAAATGGATGGTAAGGGATTTAAATTAGTCTCACCAGCCTGGATTAAGGCAGGGATTTACAAGGGTGCTCTGGATTTGTGCATCCAAAGGAAAACTCCTGACAATTTAAAGTAACTATAGCTTTCCTAGAAGTCAGGTTGCTGTTTTTATTTATTTATTCATTTATTTAGGTTTAAGAACTCAAGACCAGTAAGTGCCCCTCCAGTGCTCTGATGCCCCATGACAGATACTTGAGACAGAATAATGGTGAGTGACAAAATTTATCACTGTTACATCAACAGCACCAGCTAATTAGGAGTTTCCTGGTTTGACTTCTAAAGTTTCTTAATAAAAAAATACCTGTTTGGACAAAATTTCTGTTACTGGTCATTTGCCTTATTCACTTTTCTACTGTTTACACTTAAATTGCTATTTTGAAGTGAAGAAAACAACATTTAAAGGATGGAAACTATTGCCATTGTTCTCCATTACGCTGTTGATGCTACCCAGCATGTAAAAGTTACAAAGGGAAAAATTATACAATTTATATTCCTTCTGGGTCCAAATTAGCAGGTGCTTTGAGGTAAAACATGGATGAATTTCCCATAACCCGACTGATGTCTCGAACAAGATAGCTAAAAAGTGCCTGCGGTTATCTTCAAATGAAGTTATATTAGAATTGTGTCCAATATTCTTTATTACAAGGTGAAGACACTCACAGCAAATAGGAAGGGATGGGTTTTTTTCGTTCTCCACAGCCTTTGTTCAAGCTTTGCTTTGTAATGTTATTTATATTTATTTTTTTGTTTTATAAAAATTAACTTTTGAGAGTGATATTTTAAGCTGCTTATAACCTTTTATTTCCTAACAGAGTTAGTCCACACTTTAAAATACAGGGGCTGTGTGCTTTCTAGCTGTGAGTACATGGCAGCAGCCAGGTGCATCAACTGCTGGGATCTTTGTTGCTACCAGCAGACGACCTTGTGACCAGAGCCAGCACGCCCTCACACCATCTCCCCTTGTGCATCGTCCACTCTGTTTTCCCCTCCGTTTTTCCCTTGGGTGGTGCTGTGGCTATTCTCACTTCCCAGTGCAAACGTTTGAGAAGGCCAGCTCTGATTTACATTTACACTCTTTCTCTAGCAGTTGTCTACAGGGAAGAATAATATTCCATAGGTCCCTACTTTCTTTTAGTGGTCCCTGTTGTCAAACTGTATTGCACATCATTCATGTCAAATAGTCTATAACTATAATTACCTGCTTCATTGTACTTTACAAGTTCCCCAAGATCCAGGTCAGCCACTCATACTGTGTGCTTTTTCCTTTCCATAATGGGAACGGGGCTGTTTATTCTCTTAGAGTCTTTTTTTTTTCCTGATTGTACTTAGACACAGATTTTAGAGTACGACTTACCCACCCACCCCTTGGTTTGGATTATTCTTTGCTATTTGGGCATAGACTACTGTTTATGTGCAAACAGAATCAATCATATTGTTTTGGTTGCATCATTATCAAGCCATATAGTTGGTTTACAAAACACAAATTTGTGAATTACTTTGACTACTGTTTATCTATAATAACTGTAATTTTAAGCTTTATGCTTTTAGAAACTTTACTGTACAAACTATGTTTTTTATGTGATGAAAAGATGTGGATAATTTTTCCATGCGGGTGTTTTATTTTCCGTAACAGATTTATTGGTTCTTTCAAAATATTTTACATTATCCCTTTCATTTTACTTAGTTACGAAAGTTCTGTATGATTCCTGTGTTGAGTTATACAGCACATAAATGGGTATTAGGCAAAAGCATAACCTAAATACAAAAACATATCGCTTCATTGTTTGATTCACTGATTTCCACATTTTTCAGAAATAACGATATCAGTGAGACCACATCAGAAACACGCTGAAAACTTTAAACATCTTTAAGTTGGGCAATGGGCAAAAGGAAAACAGAGACGAAAACTCATGAAGGTGGAAATGTATGTTATAAAACAATAAATCTCATGCTTCGAGGGAAAAAAATGAAGCCCAAAATTAAAATGACTCTTTTTTTTAAATTATGTCTGTTCTTTCCCCTTGCTCCTGCTTAGCCACAAAGTAAGTGGGCTGAAAATGAAATTAACTCTTGACATACCCACATCGTATCATCTAACTACAGGTTGACATAAAATAGCCAATAGAATCAATGGAATCAATAGTCTTTGCCTTTAAAATTCTGTTTAGAAGAGCACTGAGGAAAACGCGAGAAACTGAATTATGAAAAGGAACAGCAGCATTGAAGAATAAGGCCTATTTCTAACTGAAGTCCAAAAAGGCTTCATTATGTGTTTCATCTGCTTATTTTGCAGATGTTTCTTTATATTTTTGTTTACTATGAAGGAAAACTGCCTTTTAATTCCAATTTATATAGCACTTTCAAGGCAGAGAATTTATATTAAAAGAAGTTGGAGGTCATGCTGAGATGCTGCAGTGATTGGCAGCAGCATAAACCACAAATAGAGGAAAGATACCCGTTCCTTCTCCTCTCCTAGCCTGTAATAGTCTTGTAAGCCATTTTGTCATCTCATCTCACTCTTCTGTTCACAAGCATGTTGTGTGAAGCAACCATGCCAAAATGAAAGGAGAAATGTAGGTTGTAAAATGTGTACATAACATTATGGTATTTTTCCTATCTAATTCATCCAGCAGCAGAAAAACACCCTTGAACTGTCTAGTCAAAAAGGAATAGGTATAAAGAAACATTGGATCACAATTCAGTGTCACGTAATAGCTTAAGTTACGTTTGACTACGTAAAAATATTTTTTTTTTTTTTCTGGACAAAGATTTGAGAATGTCTTCACATTTTCATGTGTTGTGGTGACTACACGCTCTCTAAATTTTCATTACTTCAGCTGTTCACACATTCTGTAAAGTTTCTGTTTAATCTTACTCTTTTTCTCACTTCATTTGATCCATTTTTGTAAAGTTACTTTCTTTTAGATAAAGATCTGTTTCAATACAGAGGAAAATTACTGCTAAAGATTGACTAAAAATCCTAATTCTTACTAAGCTTACTATGTTTTTCTGTATTTTAGCAGTAAGTCTGTCCACAGCCTTTTGAAAAACCTGATTTTTTTTAAAAAAAACATACATATTTCAGGAGAGTGGAAATGGACAGAAGTACTTCATACTAATTCCTTTTTAAAGTCTGATATCCTTGTTAATTTTTATGTACAGTCTAGCTGAAAATATCTTGCCTTTTTGACTGTAAAACAAAGGACATTTGCATAGTCGTCTAAAGCGTTTAATAATTCTTGCCTTCCCTGTGAAATGAAGCTGATCTGATTTCGGTTGAAGAAGAGATTGAGTGTTTCGTTATTCCGAGTGACGGACGGTACGCTTGTTCCTTGCAGAGAGCCAGGCAGAGTGGTCAGAGAAAGAAGCAAGCTCAAAGCTGCACTGCTCACCGCTGCTAATGTGGCTGCTCTGAGTGAATGGGGTTTTTTTTCTCTTTTATTCAATTTACCTTGTTTCCTTTTAGAGTTTTTGTGCGTGTATTGTCCAAAACAAACAAACAAACAAAAACGTTAAGGTTGAATTAAATGAAGAGGAAGCCTTACCATTTTCTTTTTGGGTGAAAAGCAAGCAAAACACCCCAAACATCAAGTAATAGTCATAGTTTGTTTTTTCACATATGCTAAAGAAACATTTAATTGTAACAGAAGATCCAAAGACAATGGCAACAAGCACTTTTTTTTCCTGAAGGCTGTGACACAGATGATGTCTGTTATTATTAAGATCTAGCTGTAGCCCATCCATCTGTTAATCTTCGTATGTGTGCCATAGCAGCTTATTTGTAACTGAAGGCTGAGTCAAAAAAAGATTTTACTTCTTTATAATAACCTTCCATGAACACAGGATAGTCTATTTATTATTACCTTTTATTTTTGAAAATGAGAGGTTTTGTACATTTCATGTGACCTTTCATGTGGAGAAACGGTCTTGTACTTTCAGTGGCTTTTTACACTTACTGGGTTCTAAGAGAATTTAGTCAAAATGAAGCAGTGTGCTTAACGTCTGTAAGATGCATCCTTTAAAATTCATTTTAGTAACTTTAAATGAAATGCATCACAGGCATCTGAAGAGGGGAAAAAAACAAGTCATGAGCAGCAAGCCACAATCTATCAACGTATTTTGCATCCCATTCAGGCAGATGTTTGGCCTCAAGACATGTAAAATGGATGGGTTTCATTCTCTCTTGATCTCCCTGCAACTTGAACTGGAGAGATGAGAGAAGCTCAGCAGGAAATTAGCTAAATAAAGGAACTAGATAAGCAAAAGCAAAATGCTGGAGAATATTGTAATATGTAAATCTAAGACTAAATATATATTTTTGCCAATTGTATAAATTCTGCTAAAACATGGCTATGGTAATAGCTTGTCTCTAAAAGGATGTGACAACTCTATCAGGATAGAATAAGAATACTTCAAATGATGGATGAGATTTTCTTTCATTTGTTTACAAATCTGAGACTACAGTCTAGTCTTAGACTAGTCTGAAGAAGAACTAAAGTCCTTTCTTCCATGTTGTACTGTACTGTACAGTTGAATCTGACAGCTAGTTTGCAGAACCAGGGCAAAATCTGGAGCATCTTAATTAAATCCCCCAACTCGATTGTTGCCATGCCTTAAAGTTGCACTGTCTACACTAGGCACCCACTGCGCCAGGCCAGGCAGTGAAGATGGTTAAGTACCTTGGACCGATAATCATTTGAGGTATAATCACAAAATGTTTCAATCACTGACTCAAATCATGGGAGATTTGAATTAATTTCTCTCTGTTGGGGGTAAGGACCAAGATTTTTTCCTCCTTCTTCCAACTTTCAAATGATCAAATACAAAGGATCAAAATAACAGTCTTTTTTTTTTCTTAAATACTTATGTTTAACAGCTATTTGTAATTTTAAATTATCAAAATATTTTTAGTACAACTTTTTGGGTAACTTTTATTTATGTAATAGCAGCAATGGAGAAACCTGGAAGACAAATTAAAAACACTATACAAGGTGAGAAGAGAATTGCCTTTTTTTGGCGCAACAGCCAAGAATGGCATTCAGACCATGAAAGTTGCCAGCAGAGCCCATCTGTTAAGCAACAGAGTAAATCAGATGCTGCAAGTTTCCAGTGATCTCGGGAAAGTAAAACATTGAGAAGAGGCAAATAAAGGCAGGAAGGTAATTTTCACTGCAAAGGTCTAATGGAGCTTTTTCTCTCTATAACGGACTTTTAAGTTGGTCCTTTCCTGCAAAGCACTGTGATTGAAATTCTGTCTTAAGCACAGATACATTAGTTCACACGCATGTGAGAGATCTTTGAAGGCACAAGTCCTGAGGAGACTGTGTTTCCAACGATCCCGTTTCTCCTATTAATCCAGGCTCTTACCACTTTCAGATCCTGCATTTACAATGAGCATTTATGTGAGTGATGATTGAAGAGTCAAGATCTTGTTTGGCTTCTCTGTTTCTGTTAGGTAAGTTATCTGTATTATTCAGTTACTTTAACAGGAGAAGACCTCTGTAAAATACTCATGTTCCATTAAACTAGGTCATTAGTTGAGGGATAATTAAAAACAGGGATTTAAGCTGGTCTCCATAGCTTCTCAGTTGCAGGCATTCACCAAGGAGTCTTGTACATTCCCCAGATTTGACCATTGCCTCTCCTGGAAGATCTGACTGCAGCTTGTCCTGCAGGACACTTTTCCCCTCCCAGGGAAGAAAGAGTGATGTTATACATGGGTATTTCCTCTTCTGTCACACCATTTTTTTTTTTCTACAAATGTAGCCACTGCTTGCAGCAGCTGATGTGCATAGGACTTTATTTCAGGTTAGGGCATGTATAGAAAGCGTGGTGCAGAAGATATGCTACTGTATCCTACAGTGCTGCACTGCTTCTGGTACTTCTTTTTAACTTGGATGTGACTCAGACCATGCCGGTACATTTTAAGACAATATCCCATGTTCTTTCTAATGTAAAACTGCACACTGGAGTCTGTAATCAGGCCAACAATGGCAGCCTTTGGAGGAGTTTTAGAGAGCTTTACTTGTAACACTGCCAGTTGCTATCTGGTTGTTTTATTCTGACACCACTTATCCACAACACACACATCCAATGTCAAAAGAACACAAGATTTTGCATGGTCAAGACTTGACCATCAAACTTTGTAAGGCTGTTAATTGTCATGAAGAGTTGTAGTCCAAAATAGCTTTTTTAATTAAAAATCAAAAAAACTAGAAAGAAAAATCAGCCCTGCTTGATCAAGTCACAGGAAAGAGCCAAGCAGGAAATTTCAGTGCAGAAAAGAGAGTGAACTGAAACTAAGAAATGTATAATTCCCCCACTGCAGTGCATATCTGAGCTTCAAGAAATCTTGGAGTTACATTTAGAATTAGATTCCTTAATACCTACCAAATTTCAAAAGCTATATTACTGCCTTTTGTATGAAAAATACTAGCAAGGAAAAAATATGATGCATATGTGGTCTCCCCAGTGGAGAATAAAGTAATAATATAGTAGAGCCCTTTTCTATTGAATTGTCTGACACAGTCAATGTTTCTAAACCCCTAGATACCTTTATTTAACTTTTTTTCTGTCTTCCAACAGAAAAAAAAGAAATTCCTATTGCATATTGTGAACAATAATTTTACAAATCTTATTCTAAAGGACATATCATTCTATGCATTCATAACCTTCTAATTCTCTTTGCAAATGGCCGTAATTCACAATTGCATCAAGCAAAACATTAAAGTAAAAATGTGTGTGTATATATACGTTATCTGTACAATGAAAAATGTACCTTTAGTTTTCACTGCAAATGTGTAGAATTTTTTTTCTTTTATTGCATGCCTTTCTCTCTCAATCGTACACTATGCTTGTGTACTTGTCCTGGACTGGCTCTCAGAAAATGGTGACCAGAAAAAAGTGATGCAGCTGGAGTGTGCAAACGTTTATAAGTTACTCCGATTTTACTCATCCATAGTTGAGGAAAGCTATTCTGCAGAGAAATTTAGAATGAAACTGATTTGACCAGCTGTCATTTTGTTCAGATCTTGAAAACATGACCACCTTTTTACAGAAATAACAAAACTGTCAGTTCATTCAGTCAATTAAATTGAATTATTGGAATGAGTTATTTTCTGTGAATACTTTGTAAAATCCAACTGACTTGTTTCAGCCTAGCTGAAGGGACTACAGACGTCAAAGTTCAGTTCTGCATCTCTCTGGCACATGTATTTTTATCTATGTTGAGAGCCCAGAGCCCAGAGTAGAGTGTGGTTATCAAATGTCTGGCACAAGACTGACTGTCTTTACCTTTCTTTTGCTTTTTGTATAAAAAGTGGAAGCCTTATTTAGCTCACAGAAAGCGTATTGGTCCCACACTGCTTGTCTATCTTGAGTATACTGGCATCAAATACTGAAGTAATACAGGGAGACTGTCATGATGTCATAATTCCAGTTTTTGTCTTAAAGACATCTTGTTTTGTGAGGCTTTTATAATGCAGTAAATGCACAACATAAACATACAGTACCAAGTATCTTACAGTTCAAAATCACATTTTGCAGAGAGTAGAAATTCAGTCACTAGGCACGCTTGTCATAGTTAACCACTCTAGAAGTTTACAGTTCAGCGCACCTACCATTTATATCTCTGCCGATGAAATGCAATTTTCAGCTGTTTTTTCAGGAATGTGTGCACAGTATGCATTTAGAAAGTTGCTAATGGAATGAGGTTCAGGCTCATGTGGTTTAACATTGAGCTTCTTATTACAACGTGTGTAAGAAATTTAAAAATTATCTCAACCTAGATGATCTGCAGCAGCTGCTTGTATGTGTCTGGCAATAATAAAAGTTAGAAATTGTATAAGTTTATGGGAAAAAAGCTTGAGTAAATGAAAGGTGGAATTAAAAGAGAATTGTTTAGACTGTATCCACTATATTGAAGTGTGTTAAGGCTGGATTAGCAGTGTTTGTTACCAGTCTCTGTTCATATTATTTGACATTTTGCTAGAAAATGCTTTTTCACTCTTAAATCACTTAAGTAATCATTTAATTATAAGATATTGAAGGATATTGTAGAAAAAAGATAAATATTTAAAATCTTTTCAGTAAGCAAATGGATTTCTGCACTTTTTATAGAGCTGAAAAAGTTTCTGTTAAACAATAAGCTGATTTTAATTAAAATATACTACAGTAAAATGGGAAAGGCCATATGCATATAAATGCATTTAAAATATGAATAAAAGTGTATATACTTCAAAGTGAACCTAGAAAAGGCAAATATTCACTCATACAATATATTTAGATGAATAAAAGTTAACATCTGTGAAGATTTTTTAAGCCATCTTCCTTTCATAGATAATTGTTAGGCGTTAGCTGAACAATCAGTAAAAACAGGAGGAAAAAAGTGAACAGTGTGGCTCCATTGAAAGTGCAACTTTCCTGTCTCTTCTCTAGGTACATGCATTTTGTTCCTCTGTACCAATTTCCAACTCTTGTAGGAGGCGCCAGTGGCTTCTACAGCAGATACTTCTCCGAAAGTGAAAGGTATAACTCTCATATCTATCTATCTGGAAAATTCAAATAAAATTTCCTGATCAGCTGTCACTCTGCATCTCTCATTCCCAAACATTGAAAATTCTTTGAGAAGATGGAGGACTGTGTGTGGTTTGGGGAGAAACTCTTGTGGTTTCTAAACTCTGTGATAGCAAATCAGGGTGGTTAAGTACAGCCGTGTGTAATGCTGTATTGTAAATAAACTTAGAATTGTCTGAAGTATTCAAAGCATGCATGTAGGTGCTTGTATGATAACAGGCATGACTTAGTGCTATTACACATGTTTACAAGTTCTTCTTGCTAAGGAATCTCCAAAGAGAATCCATTTGAATGCTGCTAGTTCTATGCCACTGTGGTTTTTTTAATTAGAAGTGGTTGCAAACAGGATCTGTGTGCATTCCCAGCCTCACCTCACTGAACAGCACCCATGGCAGTACTGCTCTGTCTCATGAATTTAGACTGAACTGCAGGACTGGAGTGCCCAGCGTGATGCGTACCCTGCCTTGGCTTGGGTTCACGCTTATGAACTTGACACCAATAACCAGTTCCCATCAGTGTGTCTACCCTTAGTGGCTTCTGAGAAACCTTCAACATTTTAGGGGTTTGCTTATTTTCATGGCTGATTTCCACATCTTGTTGGGCTGCAAAAAATTCCTTTCCCTGGAGGACTTATGTAGAGTGATGGCTTCACCAGCTAGCAATTTTTGCATATGTAAGAATGAATCTTGAAGAAAAGACTGCAAAGCAATGCATATGGCTCCATGACCGTAACACCTTTAAACGTAAATATCCATGGGAAAAAAAGCTAATCATTAAATCCCCCAAATAATTTCTCACTTTGCAATACACCTACCAAGTATATGTGCCTGTGGTTTATTATCTGTCTGTGGCTTTTATTTCACTATTAAGATTAAAAACAAGATAGCTTTTGGTAGTAGTTAAGATTTTATAATACACTTAACTTTACATCAACACACTTCTGTATTCTGAATCACGTCATCATGTTCCCTGAGTCCAAGCAGTTCTACTTGAGGGCATAAAGATGATCAGCTTGTGTCTTCCTAGTGCATAAGATTGATCAAAGTAAACCATTAATCAAATAGATATGAAAATTAGAAATAGTAATATGAGGTGTTAGATAACACAATCTGCATGCAATAGCAGCTTGATCTCTCAGGAAATTAAAATAATTTAACAAAAAGGCCATATTTAACAGACTGTATGATGGAATTAAGAATGAAAATCTAGCCTATTAATCATGCAAGAAATTGCAATTAAATTATATTTGTTAATTTCATAGTGAAGAGTTTTTAAATTAAATCATTAACCATTTGTTGGAATCTTTACTTAAATGCAGTTATAATTCAGATGTCAGTGAAATGCAGTTTTTAGGGGTTAAAAACTTTTCTATAGGATTTATTTAATTTCCTATAAAATACTTTCTTTGGCGGGGGGGGGGGAAGAGGCGCAGATCTCAAATTATGTATCGGTTTGTCTCTCCCAATATTTTTCTCTTGGTTCCTTTGGTTCTTTGTATCTCATGTACCCCAAGCAGCATGGTACTTTTGTCGTATTCAGTATGCTTTTATTTCAAATACAGAAAAATTAAGCTTTGTCTTTTCTGATTAAAGTATCTGAATTGCCTATGTGTATTTGGAAACAGGATTTTTAACGTATGTATGTAAGACAATGAAGGGTACTGCATTTGTAAAGGCAAGTGGTCCTCTCGAACTAGTCTCACTAGCTCCTCTGCATTTTTTAAGGCATCAACGTTACTTTTAAACTTTGACACTACAACCTGAACATTGCAAATGTAAACTGGAAACTACCCTAAATTACATTTCAGCTTTGAATATAAAGTGAAAGAATAATTGGCGAATAAGCATCTGATCTCAATACTTCTGTTGAAACATTCTATGTTGTCATCATTGCCAACAAGTAAGTCGCCTTCAGTCTTTAGGGAGAGCTCCGAAAGCCTGTCCTGACTAACTGGAGGTAAGACTACACAGATGAGGCCAGAGAGATGTAAATTTCTAATGAGGGATTAAGTTACTTTATGATCTCCAAAGAACTTTAAAATTAGCTCAGATTTTCTGACATCTACAAAAAGCGGAATTCGGCCTAACAGCCTTTGAAGGAATCAATAGAACCTCTATTTGCCCACTTGTTTTCACAAAATATATAGGAACGGATTATCTCTGAAACCTCAGTCTCATGGATGTTTTGCTTACTTGAGTTTGGACACTACTTTTAAAATGTTTTTTGAGAGTTAGAGAAGGGCAGAGACAGATAGACACATGGACAAAAAACTCAGATTGTGATTATATATTTCTCCTTTATTTAGGAAACAAAACTTAAAATCCCTAATTGCATGCACCACCAGTCCACATAAGTTTTACTCACTGTTCAGATCTTTCAGGTGTTAGTAACTAAGGAGAAAGATCTAGATACTCTAAAACAAGTAGAAGAGTCTAACGTCCTGCTGTAAAAAAGAATCACATATAGCTCTGGCTTGTGTGAGAAGGGTTTTTCCAGTGAAGATGTGCAAATAGTCACATCAGAGGTCCGGGACACAACTGAAAATTCTTGTCATCAGTATGTAATTCAGGCCAGAACAAATGCCTGAGGTGGGATGGTAGATTAATAAAAGTTTGATGTACTTTGCAAAACAAAGGCTGATGGGGGATGTATTTGTTTCTTCAGTACAGCCTTGGGATAACCGTTTCCCCTCTCTGTCTGATCTCTTCCTATGCAGAATAAAAGCAGTAATATAACTAAAACATAATGGGTTTTTATATTTTAAACTTATCAATGAGATAATGTACTCATTATGAGTCAGTGTGAATTTAGTCTTTACTAACTTTAGCTACCTTGAAATTATGAATCTAGTCTAAGCAATTGATGGTGTACTTTATCTACATAATACCTCAAGAGACAGATTCTTCCCTAGACAGTGCTCTAACGTCTTACATGTTTATTTTAGGGTGGGAGAAGTTGTTGCTGTGAGGTGCTCTGACTAAGAAGAGAGCCTGGTAATGAAAAGAAGGTGCTTAAATTTTTAGTTAGCAGAAATTAGATGAGCTGACTGCTTCCCTTAAGAAGCCTTTGAAAATTCAAAAAAATATTTTCAAGACCAGTCTCTGACCCAGCTTCTGAATTAATTTCAAGTTTACCTTGGATTGTCTCCAGTTTTACTTGGATTAACTTCAGTTGTACCTTGGAAACACATGCATCTTCCACATACTAATGGGATCTGATGAAAAAAAAAAAAACCTCATCAAATTGCAATAGTAAGAGGATACTTTGCTAGGAAATTGAATTTTAATATAGGGTACGAAGTTGTAGTCTTACATAAATGTAATGAGTGTAAATTTGTGGCTGTGTTAATGAAGGCTTGCTGTATTTGCCTTCCAAAACGGTTGCCATACCTTTAAAATTTTCATCAGTTATATTATTACAAAGTCCAATATTATTTATCTAATAAAATGTACTTGTTCCATCCATCCATCATGTTATTCTAAAACATGGTAATTTTTTTTTTTTCATTTGCTTGTTTCTAACAGCAAATGGTACTATTGAAGGAATCTCAGAGCTCGAATTTCATACTTAGAAAATAGAACTAAGTTATAACATATTTTTAAGGTAGACAGTTTCTAAAGATACACCTTACTTTCCTTCTTACAGTATTCTCCAATGAGTTTTAATTCAGAGCAACTGTTTAGTACTAAGTAATTTCTTGTTTTAGTAACGGAATGTGAAGATTAGGTTTCATAACATTCTCAAATATCTTCCGTCTGGATTCTGTTTAAGGAGTATTCCCAGTTTTCTCAGCACCAACATAATTTACACATTTTTGTTATGCTAATAGGAGTGTAGCATTATGTATTGTGCCCTTTATCCCCATGGATTTTGTTCCATCCATTTTGCTTGTGTTTCTAATCTGATAACAGAATATATTAAAAACATCTGTCCTTGTGTTACAAGTATTTGTTATTTGTAGGAGATAGGAAATAAAAATATGAAATTAATTTTCATTATGAATTGTACTTGCCCTCAGAAGAAGTTGCTAGAGATTGCATATTTTTCTGCTTCAGAGTAAGAAATGAGATTATATCATATTACATTGATTAGAAGTTCACTGCTAATATGAAACCTGTGCTTACTAGAAAAAAAAAAACCTACCCATTTGTTTTTCTGCATTGAAAGAGTTCAGATTTCTCTGTCTCTTTGAAGGCAAGTACAGTCAGGATTTCAATCAATTTTAGCATATATGACAATTGAAGTGTGTCACAAGTTATATGAAACAACTCAGACAATGGTTTGCTTATTGGATTAGATTTATGCATCAGTTAAATTTGTATGTGTCTGGAATCTTTTAATATCAAAGAAGTTAAAGCAAGTTTAGGTAAGACAGTATCATTTTTGGTCAAAATAAAGAGTGCCTTGTTTGTTTGCAAAGATTAATATCAAATGAGTTTCTGTTGTTATAAGATTTTGGAAACTTATTCAAGGCACAGTCAAGCCTAATAATACCTATGCTAAAGGTTTTTATACTAGTCAAACTTTGCAGTCCTCCTCAACAAGCCAGTTGAGAGTGTTTCTGAGTTGTAGGGGATCTTTAATTGTAAAGAAGTAATTAAAGATCAAAGAGGACCAATGATGAGATTTACAAGATTGTTTTCAGTTTTCAAGTTTTCCTTCATGTAGGTTTTGGTTTGTTTCGTGGTGGGTTTTTCTTCAGTTCTTGAATTCTATGGCTGCTTTTCTTGAGGAAAGAAACATATCCAGTATCCTGGAAAAGTCTGAGAAACCATCAGATCCTAATGCTAAACCAGCTATACTTATCCTATGGGGTTTTTACTGTTTTGGGTTTGTGGTTTTTTTCCCTGCAGAAGATAAGTAGGATTGATTAGCTCCAACCTGGCAGCTTTTAAATCATTAGAGGTTTCCTGAAGTGAAGTTGTGGACAGGGGGAAGAAACGGAACTCTTAAATCTTCTGTAGGAGAATGACAGACTTTTTTTCAAAAAAAAAATAATTCATTATCCCTTTCCCTCTTAAGACTTTTAATTTCCATATTGAGTTAATGCGTGGCAACAGAGCCACGAGTACTTTTCTAACTCAGTAAGTCATGAAAGTCAGGCTGGTTTTATTCCCCAAGAAGTTTGTTGTGCTCAAATGAATGGATGTCCAAGGTTTTTTCCAGGAAAGCCTTTTATCTAAGAGTTAATTTTTTCGCTGTTATCTGACTCCAAGAGATTATTCAGAGTATATCAAACCTGAAAATATTGAAGTAACACAAATGTCAGCTATGCTGCCTGATCAACAGTGCAAATTCTAGCACTAAAATGTTTTTAAATGCTCTAAAATTCCAAATTAACTAGACCTCTATATTATGTGATTTAATGAAGTTTATTGCTTGGAATTTTGCAATAAGTCTTAATCCTTTCATGCATACCATCATACAGTAGGAATAACGTCTTAGAAATCCTGTAATTCAAATCTTTAATTCATATAAGTGATGCCGGTCATATTGCTGTGCTGTCCTGGGAAATGGCTTTGATTAGCTGTAGCTAAGCCTTCCTAAGTTTCTGTAATAACCACCATCACAAAAAATTCTTTGCCTGTTAATATGGAAATATTCATATTCTATCTAATATTAGTCTAAAATGTAATCTTTCTGTGAAATCTAAGGCAAGAAGTTGCAAGAAGAGAGTAGAAAAATAACATAGATTCTTGATTATAATAAGTAAATCTTTTTGTTCTATTTGAACAGCTTTTACACCCAAAACTTCTCATTGTACAGGCTGGAAAACTTACAGTATTTGCTCCCTATTATTCAGCTGCAAGACAGACTCTAAACTTAAACCAATACCCAGTCTACATAAATGGGGCCAGAGAACTTCAGTGGCCATTGTGTTCTGCGTGTCAGTATACTGCTGTGGGAGAATAGAAGACAATAGTCAATCTAATTTCCATTTGAAGTCAATGATTTACTAAGTCAAACTGCAAATTTGAAGTCAGTTTGCAGAGAGCTTCCGTGTAGGCACTGCTTAGGTCAGGAGCTGTGCTCTGCGGTGCGGTGCTCTCCTGGGAGCTCATGAATTCAGCCTGAAGGAAGAAATTATGAAACGTAATAGCGAAAAGTTACCTACAATTAATCCCCTTTGACTTGCAGTCCCACCAGTGCCACTGACCACTGTTCATATATGTGTGTTCATGTGAGCGGAGACAAAGAAGGAGGAAACACTTTCCGTCTCTCCAGAGGTACCTGCCTTGGTGTGTCCTGCTCCCCAAATAATACTAAAAAGTTACAATAGTTGTACTGTGCTGTCACGTGGAGATATGAATGAGGAGAAAAATCAAGTTCCACCTCCCTCTTTAGACATCTGTGAGGCACTTTGGCACAAAGTGTGCTTGCAGTGAGTTAGAGGGCGAGTGGATGGGTAGGAGCAGGGCTGAAATGGAGGTGATTTCTAACGAGGAAGAGAATTTCATGCAGAGGGAAATATGGATACACAGGCACATTTATTAAACTATATTAGCTGTTGTTCTGAGTGAAACTGCTGTAACTAAAAACACTTGTGGCTAAAAACATTTAGTTGCACAATTAATTGCAAAATAATCTGATTTAAAGTAAGAGAAACTGCATAAATAAATCTCATTTCAAATGAAAGAAATTGCTTCTTCACTCTGGTACTTCCCAGTTTACTGAATACTTTGTAACAACAATATTTTCATCATATAATGTAGCATGTTCTTATTGTCTCAGCTCTAAAGGTCAGATGTTTTACATTACTTGAGTATTTTCATAGTGTTGAAAGCATAAGAAAACAGGTAATATATCAATAACAAAAGTATCTTCATGTAAGCCCAAGTGAGTGCAGGAAGAAAGGAAGATAAAGATACTGACAAGACTGGAAATGATGAGAACATACATGGCTCAGTCCTGCAGTTTTTACCGAATAACAATCTCGTACCTTTAGAGATTGAAATATCAGAGAAAAATATTACAGTAGTTGATCATTTATTAGTAGTTAACTGATGCAAATGGAAAATATCTAAGGGTTATTTTATTCTTCAAATATAAAGTGAACTGATAATAAAAATACGCAACTTTCATTAAGAAATGTAACAATAGATCAGTTTTTAGTTAAGACTACAGACATTTTCTGGGGAATTACAGATTTGTATGCTTATAATGGAGTTAACGCCAATCCAATCTGTACATTGGGAAGTGTGCTTCAATCCATGACAGCAAGTGAGGGACCAAAGAGCCAGCTCCCAGCAGTGGCTAATTGATTGACCATTAATATTTGGGATATGAGGTTTCACTCATGGTAGAAAAACGCAGCTGCCAGGGAGACCGAGAACTGCCCTGAGGGTGAGCATAAGCAGGAGACTGGCAGAAAGATGACTGAGGACAGAGACTGCCAGAAACAGAAGGACGGAAGAAAAGCTGCTTTCCTCAGCTTTGCACGTCTCTCCAAAATGCATCTCATTTTAGATGCAGCACAGGCTTGGTAGCCCTGCTGATGCTCTTCCCATTAGGATGTTCTTTTTGTTCCAAAGGCAATTGGCTATGGGGTACAGCCAAAACATGCTACCAAAGAACAGCAGCAGGAATAACAGATGCAAACACTGATGCCGAATACCAAGTGAACCAAGGCAAACAGACACAAAACAATGCAATGTGGAGCCTCTGTCACATTACGAAAACAATTCTACAGAGAGTGAAGTGATGGCAGTGTGACACTGAGCAGTCAAATAGCGAACAATCTTGAACTTGACGGCAGAGTGTGACCTCTGCTAAAAATGGCTAAGGACAGACTGGGAAGCTATGTTTTCAGGGATCTGTATTAGGCCAACTGTAGTCCTGTGTTTTTCTTGGAGGTTTTCCTGGAAGCTTTCTTCATTACCAATTCTGTGCTAAACTAGAGACTATTCATTTTTTTGCAGAAATAGAGACAAAGGTGTGAAAAAACAGGCAGATGTTGTTGATGTTTAGCAAAAAAAGTGAGCGCTTGTAAATAAGCTCGGGATAAACAGAGAAATGTACAAATACTGTACATTCAAACTAACGAAGCAGAAAGCCTATAATGGGTTCGTTACTTTGCTGTTTCAAAGGTTTTCAGACCTCACTTAATGCAGGCGAATTTGAACATGGTCCTGTTGATGAACAGAATTTATTCCTATTCTCTTAGCAGAGTCCGAGGATACATATGAAAATTCATCATAAATCCATGGAGCTGGATTATGTCAAAGTGAGGTTAGTTACGTAGTTGTTTTGCTTTTTTTTTTTTTTAAATCAGCCCTATTTCTAACTCTTAAAAATGTTAGAAGCTACAAAAAGTTCTGTTTAAAGGAACTTTCATTCTTACTGATAGAGATCCATCCCTTTCCTTAGCTGAATTCCAGGAGAAAAAGAATAGAGAAAAGCTAATGGATATCAAGATTATGATGGGTGACAGACACTTATAAAGCTGCTATAGAATTCAGACTGCAAAATGATTTTCCAGCATCTTGATCCTTCATCATATGTCAGCTTTTCCAGGTAGAAGCAGAATGCAGTAGAGGAGCACAGCAGGAGAATAAAGAATTGTGCCACTGAATATAACAGGATAGTAAACAGCTTTTATGACAAGAGAAGTGGTCTTCCTCACTTTGTCCTGGAAATTTCCGTGCTTAAATTTAAGATGGAACGTCTTGTTACTTCCCAAAGTTTTCTTTGAAGGAATTATTTGCATTAGCATACCAAACATCTCTGGCAGGACAGTTAAGGTAAGAAAACATGCTGTCACACTTACTCTCCTGTTTTCTTTTTTCAAGCGTTTGGGAAAGTGATTAGTTTTTCTATTTTGGGGATTTGCTGGTATCTACAAGGATGGTAACTCTCAAAAACATGGTCCTCAATTAGTTGAATGAGGACAGCAAATCCATTAATGTGTAATATATTATTGCATAAGTGGGATTCATCTCATGTTATCACTTTAATATATTAATAATTACTAAAGACCTGAAATTAATTATTTTCAACCTTTAAGGAAAGGGGATGGCTTGTGAAAGTACAAAAAGTAAGTAGAAAAAATAAGTCTTTCCTTCAGCTTAATTTCGCAGACTGACAATTACTGCAAAGTAGTTCTTATTTTAATGAGCAATGAAATGTAGTTACTAAGCTTAAGCTTAGAGTGCCTAAGAAACAAGATTGTTTTTTTCTAGAATGAATGACTTATCATTATTTATATTTCCATATAATCTTTAATCACTGTGGAAAGAATTGTGAATGATAAAAGAGCTAAAATAGAATAATTTATATCAATATTCCTTAATGGAATGAATCAAGTAGTATACTGCACAGAAGCTGGTTTTACAATTACTATGAGGACACAATAAGCACAAAACTGTATTTATAAAACATAAATTGTAATGTCAAAGTAGTGACATTATCAGATTAATTTAGCCTGTGTGTAAATGACAAAAAATGTCAGTATTTACAAAGGGCTGCACATGGCCTTCTTAGATGGAAATTAGATTCCCTGTAATATTGTTTATTTTATGTAGCTCCAGGGAGTGCACAAATCCGAAGCCATAGGCTACAATCTTACTAGATCTCCTAAACCAGAATAAGTTTAGAGGGTACCTCATGTGGAAAACTCAACATTAATGGGATTGTGTGCTGTTGGTACAGCCTTCTTAATGAGTATAAACAGTCAGTAAAAGTAATGTTTTTAATGTTACTTCATATATTTTGATATTCTTTAATGGAAGAACGTAATCAGTCCTGTTCTATGGTGCAGTTTTCCTTCTCAGAAAATGTATTGTTTCATCAGGTTGAGAGGAGATTGTTAGCTCGTAAGATCCAGATAAAGTAGGATGGGAATGCACAATGTAGAAGCAGCTGGTTAAGAAAGATGAATAGGTTGTTCTACTCTTCCTTCTTCATTGAGCAGGAGAAGCCCTCACTGGGAGCCCTCATGCTTTTTCACCTTCCTTTTTGCCATACAGTCTGGAGAATGTTTGAAGTCTGGGGGTCTGAATCTATCACGTGTTTTTGGAAACAGAAAATTTTCTCTTTGAGGCAAATTTATCAGGGGCTGCCTTTTGGCATCTGAGAGATGGCATGTATGACAAAGTAAGGTGTAAGGAGGCAACTTAGCAAGTGGAGTCTGCAATACTGATGTAACTCACAAGCGATATCCAGTGCAGATCAATGCTGAAAAAAAATGGCTAACGGCATAAACATAAATGGTAGTGCTGAGAGAGGACTAGTAGATCGTGTATATCTTCAGTACCAAAAAAAAAAAAAAATCTGTTTACCGTCTTTTCCTTCCATGTATTTGGAGAATGAAGTAATCCAGATGTAGAATAACTCCTAGACGTTTCTCTGAAGGAAACCCACTATCAGTATCATTAGTACAATATCATATACTGGAATACTCTACTAAATCCAAGAAATACCGAGGGCAGGGAAAGGATTTTGAGATTGAGTGTAATAATTTCTATCCCACATTGATGGATTGCTATATGGCATTTTATTTTAATCTAAAAAACTCTGGCATTAAGGGCAAGACAATTTGTCTAGGGCTCAGACAAGGTGAGATTTAGTTTGATCTCAATCAAGGATCTGAGAAGACTGGAGGAGAGTCTTCTAATTGACTTAAAATAATTTAGAATAAATGAGAACATGACATAAGTCGACATGAGATGTTTAAAGGTGAATGAGCACAGACTTGGAAATAACCTGAAAAACAATTAGGTTTCTCAAAATGGTGAACCAGAAAAAAAAGCCCACCTTGCTGTCTTTGACAGTTGAAGTGAGCTAATCATGTAATAGCAATGTAATGTCATTGCACAAAGCCTGAATGTAATAACAGCAGTCTTAATAGGAAGATACGAGGAGGGATGATCTTAAGGCAATTTTAGATCCCTTGCAGTTCTAAATTCTGCTACTGCAGAATGAATTTTGAAAGTGAGACTTTTGGTTGTGACCATTTTTTCTGTGGGGAGTAGGATTTTTACAGTTCAATGTGCTCTAAGAAAATCAGAGACGGCAGTGTATTACGACTTTCCTCCAGGAGGAGGAAGCTGTGGAAATGATCAGTTTTAATTCTTTGTATGTGTTTAATTTATTCATTACTGAAAAGAGAAATTGTATTGTTTGCCTTTCATTGACTCTGAGCACGTTGGTATTTTGCACAGGTTGTTTTAGTTTCTAAGTTCAGAGAAGTAACGTGATTTTAGATGTACTATTGTAAGTATGGACTTAAAAGTTGTGATCACTAAATGCTGTCAGTTGTTTGGTCTTGTAGATGGACTGTTTTTTCTTTTTTGTATTTTTTTGGTATTCTGACATATTATTTGAATTTTTTATTATTTTTGTGATCCATTGGCTACTTCATTTTGACTGCTTCAGTGGAAATTCAGAATAACAAGATCATTTCTCTGTGTTGGATCCGATTTCTTTGCAGTCAGTCTTTACTGGGATTTTTGGTTTTGTAGCAGTTTTGAGAACAGTTTATGCTTTTTAAAGTGAGAGAGTGTTCATACTGGAAGATCATTAATCTGGACCTGTGAAAGTTGTTCTTATTCCTTTTGATAACTAGTTACTTGTTATTCTGTTCTAGATAAATGGTCTTATAATAATTATTGAAAGATGAGCTGTGGGTTTTTTATCCCTGTAGTTGTGCACTGACTAGCTTGTTTCAGGTGGAATGCTGTTGAGTAACTGAAGTTAAAAATTACAGTTCAGGAGTCTATGGAAAGATTTTCCATCTGAATCCTCTCTTTTCATAGGTTTCACTATATGAAGTGACATACAGCTTTTTTAAGCATACATTACAAACAGGGGTGCAGACAAAAGCCTTAGGTTTTGTTATGGATTTTGTTGTGTATTTTGCTGTTTGATTTTTCTGAAACCTCATTTTAACGTAGTGATATAACAGTGATTCCAATTAAAGAAGAATTGCTTTGTAATGAGATGTAACAAACACATGCTAAATTACTCATCATCTGTTGATGCAGTCATTGGGAAGAAAAAGATACCAGGTGAAAAGGTGTTAATTGGAATTTTTGTACTTTGCTTGATGCCATTGTAGTCCATCCATATCTGTGAGGAGAAAGAAAGACTTGATTCTCTGCTACAGCTGGAGAAAAATCGTGGTTTTCTGTCTGTTGTTATTTCCCAAAAGTCATAGGGTGCATAATGTACCTCTGCATGAATTCACTACATGGGAAGTAGGGGTTGTAACCTTCACTTCCTCCCAGCGAAACTGTGTTTAAGGACATAGGACTAAGATGACTGCAGAGTCCTTATCAAACATGAATTTTCCCATTCTTATTTCTGTAGCTACCATTTCACTGTCAACTACTAACATGTTAAGTGTAATAGGAAAGTTATACTCTTCTGTTTTGTTAAACAAAACCCCTCTTTTTTTTGCTTCAGTAAAATACATAACATAGGAAAGGAGACAAGAACGATACTGTATTTATGAAGACATCAAGCTCACTGAAATGTGTTTCTCTTTACGTTTCACTTATGAAAACTGAGAAGTTTCAGTACAGTAAGTCAATGAAAATGGTAAATCTGAATTCTCTTATAACCAAACACATAAGTAAATAAAATCACTCTCAGTTAAATGATGCTCAGTAACTCTATACCATTTTAATTTCAAATACAAAGGAAATGAAAGCATTTGTCACAAGCGCATTTTGATAAGAAAACCAGTTGGGCCCTGGTTTCTCTCTTGATAACTAAAATCCTAATAATCTTTAAGTATACCTAAGTTATTAAGACCTGATCCATGGTCAGTAGAAATAGCTTCATAACAATCAGAAGGATTTTTTTCAGATTCTAATTCCATATCTGAGTTTTTAGGATTAATTTTATCACAGCCTTGTACTGTTGAACCACTTGCCTATTGTTATTTTCTAATGTTGAGGATAGGTAAGATCAGAATTCATTTTGGGGTTTTATTTGGTGCGTGGCTAACCAGTAAGGCAAAGCTTTTCTCAGTTTCTCAAGAAAGAGCAGAGTTAAAACCAAAAGTCCAAGTACGGACTTTCATTAATCTCTGATTAGGAAAAACACCAGCCACTGCTTCCCTATTATTTTTCTAGGTTAAGATTTTTAATCCTTTGATAAATCCCAAAGATTTATAAGTGAAAGAAAGAAAATAAAATGTTTCATTACACTCTCTGAAGCTAACCTTCCACGCTTTTATCAGTGTTTTGAGGCACACTGCTACTGCTAAACATGCATTATTTTGTCACTGTTCTACCTACAAATCTGACAGGGGGTTATTTAATAAAAACCTGTAACATAGGATATAACTTGGAAATGTGATTTTGTTACTGTGGTCAATTGCATCATCTGAAAAGGAATGACATACTAAAAAGTGCTTTGGAGAACAGTTTTATAACTTCCTTTTCATTTCCTTGACTTGACGCTTGTATAAACAGCCTAAGTGTTGGAGCTAGCTGGATGCTTACAGGACTTCAGCAAATATAGTACTATGTTTTGTTGTTTGTTGGTTTTAGGGTTGTTTTTGTTGTGTTTGGTTTTGTGGTTTGTTGGTTTTTTTGTTTTTTTTTTTTTTTTTTTTTTTTAACTATGAGAACATGCTGCAGGAGAAGACATGACACTTTTATTTCATTTTAGAAATGGGGAAATCTTCTGTGGTAACTCAGCAGTGGTGCACAGTCAGAGGCAGCCCACCTCAACCTGACATCGTGTGAACACACCTGCTCCTGATTGGGGTAAGGTTTTATTATCTTTCTATAGCAGACCATATACAGCAGGAAAACTGGGGAAACTGTGGCAATGGGAACAGTCATTCTGCTGTGTTATATTTCTATACGCTCCTGTTAGCATAGGATAGACAGTTATGGCAAAGCAGATTGAAAATTATAAAGCTTAACCTGCTCGCTGTTCCTTAAGTCATGTTTATGTATGTATTGCTAACTTGAATCAGACAGTCCCCTTGAAGTTGTGGTTTCTTTTTTGTTTCTTCCTTTGTACTTCGAGCATTTTGCTAATTAATTGCTAGAACAGATTCTTACCTGCAACATCTTATCAAGAGAGCAAATGGCTCTGCATTGTGTTGTTTATATTTTGTGTTAATTAGTTAAAGATGTTATAACCTTCACTATTGGATTATAGGGCAATCTGTGACAGAGTGGCTGTACTAAAATTGAAGAGCTTTTTCTATTTTTATCTCACCTCATTTACCTGCTGTCTGATGTTAAATCAAGTAAGTGAAACTGGTAATGCCCTTGTGATAAGAAAGCATGGGTAGCATGCTTAAACACCTTGTTTTCTGAGGAGATATATATTATTTTATGGAGAGCAACTTGTTCTCCAGCTGCGCAGAAAATAGATGAAATGTTGAAGGGATACTATTTTCACCATTGTTTCTTCCCTCCTACACCACTGTGCTTTCTGCCTAGTTAAAAAGGATAATACAGCATGTGAATAACTATAGCTTATGCATTTGCGCTTACTGAGTATGCTAAAATTAACATGGCTTATTGATCTTTTCAGCACTCCACAACTGAGCTCTAGGTGGAGTCCAAAAGAATCGTTTTGACCCAATTGCAAAATAATATAATGATTTCTATAGAAAACCTTTACCTGCTACCCTATGTCTGACAAGAAGATGTTTTTTAACTTTGTAGTAGTCCACCCATCTAGACCATAGTGTACCCGCAAAGATGCTTTGGGATGTTTTCTTGAAAGCTTTGCCGAAATGAAGGTAGATGAATTCTACTGCTGTCTCCTCATCCACAGACATAGTCATTTTATTACAGAAGGCACTCTGGTCAAGGATGATTGATTTTCTCCAAAGCAGTGATGGTGGTACCAAAGTTCAAGAACAGAACTGTGGTGAAGCACTTCAGTTCTTAGTGTTAAAATCTCCAGGCAAATAAAGTTATGAATTATTAAATAATTTCTAGAAAATTGGAAAAGCTTCAACTCTTCCCCTTCTCTACATAGTATAGACTGTTACATTGCTACGGAAGATGAAAAATGCTGCTTTGAAAAAATGAATCATCACTGTCTTTATTCTGAGTGCTGTGTGTAGTGAATGGTAATATTTTGGGGCACTTCCTCTGTTATGTGTATAACCTTGTGAATAGCAAAAGCAGACACTTCCAATAGCTTTTTAAGTCTAAAACAAGATGGAATTTAAGTTTTCAAAGTTCCCCTACTGTTTGCCTTTCAAGTTTTCCTTGCAGAGTACTCTCACTTAATGCAGGTGCCTATCAGTGTGCTTGACAGGTTGTGACCCCACTATGGCTCATTCTCCAGTGGCTGGGATTGCACTCTGGGTGCTGGGTGCTTGAAATATATATGTTGCAATAACCAGTGTTTTATGTCTAAGTCATATTTTCAAAATAGGCCTATATTGCTAATATATGTAATAGCTGAAATGATTTTTTTTTTAACATTCCTAACAGGCTTTCTGTATAGCTCAGATAAAAAACTGAAGGCATTTAAAAAAGAATAATCAGTTCTAAGTTTTTCCTGACAACCCCGTGGAACTATTAGTGCAATGATTTGTTAGACTTTGAGCTTAAAACCATATATAACTCGGAAAATGCAATCCAAGACTAGAGTTAGATAAATGATGTTTTATAGTGAATGCAAAAACTATATAAATGTTCAGTGAATTTGCTTGTATAGGCTTAAAAATTGCTAAGATAATCGTTCAGACCTTCAGAGTTGTGGAGCTCGTGGTAGCATAAAAGATCAGAACCTCTTGATGATGCAAAAGAGAAGGGCTGAATGTCAATTGCATTCATCTGTGTGTGTGACAACAACCCTGCAAATGGAGTAGAGGGGTGAAATGTGGTGGCGTTTACTAAACATTAGATATAATGCTCAATAGAGTTATATATTAAACACAGATTTTCAGTTAGTGCTTTAACATTCACTGACAAAATTGTAGTAGGTGCCTGTTTCATTCTGAAATAATTTTTACATTTTTTCCCAAGTAGGCGCTTGACTGGTGTCTGGTTAAAACACATGGGGGAAAAAAATAATAAAGAATGTGATACATGTTGAAGCAAGGACATTTTAACTTAAATTTCTTAATTGCTTTTATATTCTTAAAGAAGGACACAAATACTTCATAATGTTAAAAAATTAAATAGCATGAAGAAAACAATTCATTTGAGCTCTTGGGATTTAAAATGTGCAGGTAACCAGTACTGACCATTTTTTTAGGGGAGGAATTATAAGTAGACTGAGGTCTGTATGGTAAATCTCATCCTGAAAAACTTAGATGGATGAGTCATAAGCCTCTGAAAATGAGATTTGTAATGGAAACACCAAATCAACTTTTACTATAGTGTCAGGAATATGACATTATAATAAAGTACACTGATGTATCTGTATTTGCCTTTTGCAAACATAATGAAACTGACTTCAGCATAGAAGGTGCCAGGGTATTCCATCCACATCTGCTGTTTTACAGTATAATATAACAATATTCAGACATATAATGCTAGGTGTTATGTATGCGCACTAGGATGGAAGACGACCAACAGAATTTTTTTAATCATGACTAGAATAACAACTCTGCAAGTTGCTGTATGAAATGTGGCATCTACCCTCATCCGCATGGGAACAAGTTAGAAGTCATCAGTGCCTTTTATAGCAAATACTAATGAAAATACTGTAGTGCATACTGGGATGCTGTTTGGCTCATCTCCTGTCTGACCTAGGACAGGCTCAGTGCGAACCCATCCATCCTGTGCAACTTTATTGCTGGCATTTAGTTTTGAATGTCTGCCACTGCTCTTGGCAGGACTTAGGCTTTTTGTTGTCGCACGCTCCCAAGTAGGGAATGCAGTACAGGAACCTGAGTCCAGGACTTGGGTGAACGCACACGAACAGCCGTGTTGGGTCCCACTAAGCCAGAACATGGGCAGGGGACAGGAACTGAAGACATATTTGCCCCATGCACTCTCCTCATCCTCCACTGACCTCAGGAATTTCCAGTGACATCTTTCTGTTTTGCTAATTTTTTTTCTTCCATCTAATCACATTTTATTTGCTGATGAGAGGACTTAGAGCTGTGCCCAGAAGACATGGTGAGGGCCAGTGCCCCATCACGGGACAGGATGGGACTGGAGAGGATGGTTGGCTCCAAATCAGCTGCTTGGAGACCACAGGGACCTTTGCTACCATCTGCAGAAAGAGCAGCTGCCCTCCCACTGCCCCACGGTGAAAGTGCCTGCTGTTGGCACAGCAGGCGATGCTCATGCAGAAGACGCACCACAAACAAAGAAGCTCTCCAAGTGAGAAGTGCAGAAGCTGCTCTGCAGATGCCTTTTCTAGTTAAAGTGGAGTGAGTTAGTCAGGAGGGATCTTCACTGACTGCTGCGTATTTGTCTCCTCATGGCCAACCCACTGCTGCACCTGCGGGAGATAGCTGAATCTGTCCATGCTGCTGCTGCAGGATTAAAATTTCCCACTTTCAGGCATGGGGATGTAGCACTATTGTCTCTTTTGTGGCAGAAAAAAAAGTCATTTTTGCTTGCGTGGAAGAAAGGCTTGAGCCAGCTGTCTGGTGAAATTTCTTCTGCTTTGTTGTGAGCTATACCCTACACCAAAATCGTGGTAGCCCTTCTTCTGGCAGAGTCTGTCTCCATCATGTACATTCAAACTGGGGCTGTTATCCAGCCTAGCCCAGGCTTTGCAGACATTTCTCTAACTGGTTCCTCAGACAGAGAGCAAGATGAGCTAAGGCTTTACAGGTTAAACAAGCTGAAAAACTAGGGAAGCTTATCAGAGGGAACAGCTTTTATCTAGAATACTAAATACAGTACAAACCAAATCTGTTAGCAAAAGATGTTGGGATGTTGGTCACATTTGTTTTATTTATGAGTCATTTCCGTTAACAGAATTCAATTACTGATTATTAGACTTGGAAGTTTTTTCCTGCTGCCATCTCCATACTTACTCCGGCTGTTCCTTCTTTTGAAACTTCACAAACTATCAGTTAATTTTCATTTTGTAATTTCATTTTCTGTAACGTATTTCTGGGTTTGCTTTCCAGAGAAACGGAGGATTTCTATTACATGTCTGAAATGGTACTTTGGTAATAAAATCAACAAAAAAAATGGGGTAAATAAATAGCTAAGAACATCTGCAGTTACGGATATCTGAGAAATTTAGAAATGACTATTGTAATTAATCTTGTAAAATTAAAAATAAGTAAAAACTGCATTGTAATGGTTTAGCAAAGAATCTACTTCGATTAATACACTGAATTTAAGTTTAGGCCAGATGCTGTTTTGCACGAGGAGGTGCTGGTCCATTAAAAGCCCAATACGAAAAGCAGTCAGCCTCTGTAAAGTATAATTTAAAATGCTATTTATAAGAGCTAGTGCTACAAAAAAAGGGAGACTAGTTTAGATAATCCCATGTCCTTTTAGATACTGGGATCACCAAGGTGCACAGCACCAGATGTCCCATCATGATGCGGCACACCATATGGATCCCATCCCTGGGAAGGGCTGCCCCATTTTGGTCATTACAGGATTTTCCTACAAGAAGGCAACCCTTGGTCATTCCTCCTGTCAGATAACAAAGATGATCGCATAGGAACTTGTGCCAGCTTTGTCATTTGAAATGGTTTTCTTGAGAAACTTGCATACGAAACTGAGATTCAAACTCTGATAGAGTAATTTCACTCATTATAGTTTTTTATTCCTGGAGAAGACAAAATAGTACGTTTTATAGACTTCCCTTTTTTAGAATTAATCCTGTCCATGAAGGGTACATGGACTATGTTAACATCTATGGAACTACTGCAAATAGCTGTTACGTGAGAGGAGAATCAGCCAGTCCTTCTTTATTTTGATCTAGGCAGTTTAGTTTTCCCTCTTAGCTAGTAGATCACGATAAACAGCTATAAAAATAGCTTTAAAGATATGTTAAATTGGAAACCAAAATGTATAGACTTTCTCTTAAAGGAATCCTAACCTTCAGAACATTGTTTCTTCTTTTTTAAAATTTTCAGAAACTCTTGGAGTGATTTAGGTGATTTTAAGTTTTTTCAAAGGGCCTGGGGCATGCCAGACATCTGACAGGAGATGGCAGATAAAACACAGACCTGACAGAACATGCTCACCTTCCTGGGGCAGCAGCTATGTGACATAGCACCAGACACCTACATTCAGGCACCAGAACTGCCCCCTGCCCCCGCCAGTTTGCTCATTAGCATTTCTGTTGTAACCAAGCAGAACATTTTGACCAAAGTATACAGCTGAGTTTTTAAAATCAGGCAACTAAATCTTTATTATACACTGCAACTTTGAAAATTTTGCCAAGTTTGGCCAAAGTCTGATTTCCATTCACAACTCCATCTGTATAATGGTTATTAGGGACCTAATCTATTGCCTATTGGTTGTAATGCTTGTTGGATGGTGTCTCAAAGTGCTTTGTGCTTTTGTAAGTGATTTTTGCGATTAGTTCATCTTTGCCCAGCAATGATCCAGATACAAAATTCCCAATGGTTAAAATAAAAACATCTTGTAAAAAAAGGTTGAATATATCAAAGATCTTTAGCTGTCGTGTTTCCTCTTACAAAGAAAAAATGAGAAGAGCTGCCTTGTTGTCCCCTTTTCATTAATGTGTGTACTGAAAGAGTTTGCTCTTCAAAGAATTCATTTATATACACATAAGTATAAAAATACTACCAGAGAACAAAATGTCAAAAGAAATATTTTCCCTATGCACACAAACATTCAGAGCCATTTCTTGAATTCAGATCCACTTGAGAACGAATAAAAGATATCTGGAAGGCAGTGAATGCAATTACTTCTTAACACCCCTTCCTCTGGCTCCAAATGTCAAAGATACATAGAGACAAATGTTTAAATTAACTGAGAAATATCTTCACTTGTTCTGAAATATTAACTTTTAGACCTTTACTCATTCTGTTATTATATTATTATTTTATTTGTTTGGAAGCTCTGGAAAAGGCATTTTTATGATCAAAACTTTCAGATCTTAAGTAATACATTCTAGGCAGGAGCTGTCACAATGTATTAGCCTGAGTATGACAATGTTATTCAACTAGTGATCTGAAGCATGATGTTATTCAACTGCTTTCCTATTAGTGAATTTAATTGTGCCCAAAATCATGAGACAGTTGGGTAATTCAGACACTTTGATAATGCTGTGGAATAATTTATTTTTTATTCTATTTTTATGGCTTCACATTGGCCCTACTTGCCCTTTATAGCTGATTGAAGCATGAGATTTCTATATTGCAGGAACTTTTTCACATTAAAAACAGAACAAAAATATCCCTTTTCAAAATAGAAACTTTTTTTTTCTTAATTTCTCAAAGAAGCAAAGATCAGGAATTGTGTATAATTTAGTAAAGCTGTACATGTTCTGTTTTTCCATGCTAAGGTAGATATCCTGGTATTACAACCCAGTACAATTACTGTGGTCTTGGAAAATGCTGTGTCAGATCTTACAAGAAAATTTATCTGCTTGGTCATATTTAATGCTTATCCTTGCCTGTCTCATCCTTCTACTTCTATGAGACTGTCCAGAAGCTTGAGAAAATCATGATGAGAAGATCCTACCAAGAGGTCCATATGCAGCACACGTGCATTAATTCTGTTTCTCTGCCCTAACTAGCTCAGTGTCTCAGTAGCAGCTATCTGTTTCCAGCACACAGCGGGTAATTTTCCACAAATCTGCCACAGCTGTGGGGAGCAAGAATGCTCAGATGCCTCAAGAGCAACCTGGTAACTTTAACAATCCTCAGCTGTACATCAGTACAGCTGGAAAGGTAGTGGTGGGGAAAGTGCATAAATTAGCAACAAATTAGTCAGCTATTTGAACGGCCAGGCATTAAGCTTTTGGTCTACTTTTTGGATGTGATCTGGTATCATAAAAGAACTGTAAAAAAATAGGTAATCCTCTCCATGGTGTTGACCCCTGACCCAAGGAAGCTATTAAGGTTCTCTGTGATGCTCCTGCATGTGTTTCTCCCCAGGTGTGACTAGAGTCTGTGTTCAGGTGGAGGAGCTCCCGAGGCTGCCATCCCTTTTGCTGCAACCTGGATGGAGAGGCTGCAATGCTGCACATGGCTTTTGTTACTGCAACCCCCAGAGCTCCTGAGGGTGGTAAGTCATAAAGAGGGGCTCTTCTCATGAGTAAACCAAGCCAAAGGAATCATGCTTGTATGATTCTGCTGCCTCTAGGTTGCTGTCTTTTAAAACTTTTGAAGGTAATTCTTCACAATTTAGGCTTAACAAGAATCACAATAACTATACTTTTCATTTGATTACTGTACCACATAATAATGAGGTTTATAATAACTTCTGTGCCCTGTGAATATAACTTACAAACATAGATTCTTTACCTCTATTCCATCCTCAGTCCTATCATGTCTTGATAAATTTGACATGCCTGCTCTTGCTAAAATAATGGAATTTCCACTTTTACTAGTAGAATGAACTTTAGAAAGTGTTTAATCATAGATGTTGTGCTCTGGAGGACCTTCAGAACTCAACTAATTTGGAAAGTTGATATTCTGAAGACAAAATAGCGTCTTAGTTATTAAAGGAAATTATCTGTACAGGAGGAAAAAAAGCTTTAAGTCTTTTCCTTCCAAATCTCAAGTGGTTAATGCATGACTCTGCATGAATTGGAAGGATTCATTTGATTCCCATGCTGACCTCTTCCAGAAAATTTAATTTCTCCATCTCAAACATATTATTTTTCTCTAACACAAAAGAGCGCTAGCCTGAACCTTATTGTGCCCCTTTTACAATTAGTCGCCCTTTTGTTGCATTAATCTTTTAAAGTAAATGGAAGGATTAGTGTTTGAACACAGTACAAAGGGAAGTTTGAATACAAAACAATTGTGGACGCTCTCTGTATTTTAGTTTTGTATTATAGTGAGTTTCTGATAAGTTTTTGACTTCATTTAATCTCTGATTTTGGTTTTGATCCCAAGGGTCAAGAATTAAAACAAGTATTCTGTTTATAGACTTAGTAGAGATCAGGGGTATGTTGTAATCACATCTGAGAGTAGAAGATAAGCTTTTATCCTTAATAAGTCTGATTATTAAAAGGATGCATATGGCTAATTCACTAATGATAATTCTAAAATATAAGTGTCTGCTTCAAGTGAAGACTGGGACACCTTTGGCTCCAGTTCCTTCCAGAAAGGTCTGGAGTAACAATATGCTTGCATAAATCACTCCAGAGGTAAACTGGTATAGTTGATGTCAGAAACTTCTTTGTTCTGCTTTTTGAAAAAAGTTTTTCAAAAAATGGATCTAAAGTGGAAAGGTAGAAATTATGATAGAAATATTTTTAAAAAGGTAAATAAAACTGTAATGGTGGGTCAAGTCTCAGTACACCTTTGTGAAACTAATTCCAAGTGACAACCTTTGTTAGTTAATGCGGAGAAAGAAGGAATTTTAAAACATGAAGGCACTAGTTTTTTGGTTTTCATCTTCTCTTTTGCAGTTGTAATACTGTTTGATAGGAAACTCTGGATTGTAAGAACTTGTATATGTGCCTATTTTGGCTTGACTGAGAATGGTTTTCTATTTCTGGTATAACAAAGCCTTTGAAAATAAGCTCTGTTTGATTTCGAAGTGTTTTCCTGTTTCACGCATTGGGAAAGTGAGTCCTTATTTCACCAATTCCATTTCCATGAAGATTTTAAGAGATGTTAGCTGATGACACCTTGAGCAAGTATAGTGACTATTAGAATTTTGAAAATCTGCTATTTATATATGACAAGTTATTTAAAAGCTTGTAGTTTTCTGTATATAGTATAGTGGAGTAGCTGCAAGAATATAAATTTAAATCAGAAACTGAGTGAAATTCAGTTGAACTTCCCATGAATATGGTGAGCAGATATGTTAAGAATTTTAGCAGATCTTCAATCTGATGAAGACCTATCACAAAAAATGACTGAGTTTGTCTGAATTTGGCCTCAGCCTTTCCCATATTGTTTATTAATTGTAATATTTGAGGGCAAATTTACTCCATAAGGTTAATTAGGGTTGTATCTTTTCTTTTAAAGAGGTCCCTTTCTGTTCCCTGGAGTGCTGGAAAGAACTTCTGTGTTCAAACTAATATCAGTAAGACAGTTCACATTAGAATATGCATTTATACTAAAAGCTGTAAGTGTCGTCTTATCAGGGGACACAATGTACTGCTGCTTTAGTGATCAAATGAAGAATTAGGATGGTAGAAAAATAACCAAAAAGATCAGGAGAAAGTGATAGGATGAAATTTCTTTATTCAGAGTAGTGGAATGATTGTGAATTGTGAATTAATTCATAAAAGCTGTGTACTGTTTGCAGAAAATTAGAAGAAACAAAAAGATTGCATTCATGAAAGAAATCACTTGGCAAATCTGTTTCCAAAGACTGGGTATCGTTAGAAGAAATGAGTGAGTACATGAATACAATACAGATATACAGAAATTATAAATAGTGACATGAGTTCATCGTTTTAATGAACTGCATTGAATATGTTCCTACAAATTATTACATTGTTTGATTTAGCTATAATAATACGGCAGAATATGCTTGTTATTGATATGTGCAGCTGAAAGACAGGGAAGATATCAAAGAATAGTAATCTTCATTGAAATGTAAAAAGTACAGTTCCTGCCAGTCCAGTCAGTGATAATGCCTGCCTGTTGAAATATAAATACATATATATATATATATATGTATTAGAGAACAACTTAATAGATGAAAGCGAGAGACAAATTGTAAGAAGTTTGGAGGCAATAGGAGGCATTGAGTGTTGCAATCAGTTGTGAACCTGCTAAGACAAAGTTTAAATACTAGAAATATTGTAAATTCAAACATCACATTGATCACTCACTATTAAGCATTAGCTAAGACCACCTGTTTCATTCATTTGGTCAATTGAATTCTGGAACATATATGTCCTGGTTAATATCCCTTTTATCTATTGAGCTTCCATTTGTGAAGTTGCCTGCCTGTTCTTTCAAACCTCTTAAAAAGACGATGTAAACTTAGAAGAAATCTATGAACGCTTATGTCAGACAAATATTCTTGAATTCATTATTACCGGAAAGCTACTAGTACTCGGATAAATGATGCCATTTTCTGTAATAATGTATACTAAACTCTTTACAAGATAGATGGTGTATGAAATGGTCACTTCTTTGTATTGTTCCAAACCCAGCACAATCTGTAATAGTTTATTATTTCTAAAAGGCTGTCCCCCAGTTCAGCCTTGGAGGAATAAACAATCCAAAGAAACACTAACTTGCTTCCAGGAAAAGAGAGAACTGCTCTATTACATTTAACTTGTTATAATAAACAAATAACCTCTGCAAGCATGTTCAAAGCAATTAGCCATCATGACTATAACCTCCCAGGGATGAGGGTGAGATCTGTGATCACCGAAGTCTCTCACTTAATCGCCTCAGCTGCTCAGTGTCCTTTGGCTAATCATATTATACTAGTTCCATCTCAGCCGGCTAGATTATTGCAAAACTCCAGAAGGCAGCGCTGGGATAACTGTTCTGTTGCCTTCCAAACTCGAGGGAAGTTTTTAAAAAAAAAAATAAAATAAAAAAATTTGTAGTCAAAGTCTTTCAAGAGAATTACTGTGTTTGATCCCAAAGAGAAGATTTAGGGTGGATCCAGCTATTCAGTGTAATAATCCTTTACTCCAGAGGGCTGCAAGGAGAGTTGAGATGGTGGCATTTGTTTCTGGAGGTGAGGAGTTTTGTGTTTGGAAGTGTTAATATCAGTGTGGATGGCGGTACTCTGTGCCAATGCTCAGTGTCTCCCACTAAAACTCGCAATGAGGCCTCGCAAATATCTGTTTAGTTTTGCCAAGGCATTTCGCAGTGGGCAAATGGAAGAAAGGCCAGAAGCACTGACCTTTCTGATGAGATTGCTTCTTCTTCCAGCAGAGGAGTTCCCTCTCAGCTACCCTCAAACTCTGTTAGTGTTGCACAATATGTAGAATTAGCAAAGCACACCTACTCCCCCACCCCAAATTACATGTTTGCATATAAAATACTATCAAAAGGAATGCCTTGTAATAGCAGATGTTTCCTCAGGACAGCCAGAGGTGCTCTGATAATGAAGCATTTTCTTCTACAGATGTCTAAAGGATATTGTGTGACAAAAGCTGGACAAGCTAAAATTTTGACATTGGGGATTTGGTCTGAGTTTTCTCAAAAAAAAAAAAGAAAAGATTGAAGGATTTGATTCTGTAGGAAAAGCACGCTCTCATTTCCTTTGACTTATGAGTAACATACTCTGAGCTTTCCCCAGTATTAGTTCTCTCTCCAATTAAGGTGAGAGTGATCAAAAGATCCATTTCTGAGGACTTCTATTCCTGGGTCCTTCTATGAAAGGCAATTTGTTAACTTTATAGCTCTGTGTTTCAAGAACTCACAAAAATGCCCCAAGAAAGTCTAGGATCTGCTTAAACAAGCTGCGCTGATTATATTTGTTCCTTCATTTTACCATTACTAAAGATGTTTTATCAACATGATAACTTATAGAATAGAATGGTCAATTGATAAAAATCCACTTTACATGAAATACTGAAGAATTTGCATATAAATAGGTTTTTATATTTAAATGCCCTGTGGGTGAATGTGATCCAATATCCCTCAGAAATCAAAATCCTGAACTGTCTCATTTAAAGTTTGCCTGCTAAAAATAAGGTGAAGTTGGACAGCTTTTGATTAGCATGACATTCCTTTCTGGAGAGTGCTCACAAGACCAACAAATCACAATTCAATTAAACTGTGCCCTGTATAGTACTTTCAATGTATTCTTTGCGGTTTCTTTTTCCGGCAGTCACACTTACCCTGTTTTTTTCTTGATTCATTTGGCAAGACTTTGCATGTAAATTCCCATGAGAGAGATAAATGAGGAACATTTTAAAAACTTGATTGCAGATCTTGCTGCTTAAGACACAGGCATTATCCCATGTCTGCCATTATGTCAGCTGGCTCTTTAACAATAAAAAAAAGAATTAACAATTCGGCTGTATTTACATTTCTCTAGTGGCATTGTTTGCTCCCCTATAATTAAAGGATCTGCCAGACTTTCAATTATGAACTCCTATTTTTAGGGCGGTAAAAACTTAACCCACAAATCCACGCTGGGGCTTTTCAAGCAGCGAAACCTGGCCTGCTTTGTGCAGATGATAAACTGATTAAAGCCGTGATGCCATTGCCCGAGGCGGCTGAGTGCCCGGGAAGCTGTGGTAGCTCCGGACCCTGCTCCAGCCGCAGCAGGGAAGCACTCAGGCACTGCTGCCCTATTCTTGCTTGCAGCTACAGCCCGTTTGGGGCTCAGAGCCGTGCTATGGTATGGCACGTAGGGCCATATTCCCCATGCTCTCCCAGGACCTTATGCTTTCTTAATGTTGACCGTCTCACCTGTAGCTTGTACCTTTCCACATTAAACTGCAAACTCTTCAGTATACTTTTGTAAGGCACGTATGTGCACTCACAAGCGCACCCTGAATGATATATGGTCCAGTGTAGTCTCCTTAAAGAGTACTCTTTGCAGCAGCTGCCCATTCCCTATCCAGAAGCAGACTGCAGACGTGCCCCCACACGCCGAGCTGCTGCATGTTCCGGGGGATCTTCTCTGGCTGTACCTGGCCTTTTTTTCAAAACATCTGAAGATGAGAAAAATAACTGTGAGAAAACTAACTTCTCTACAGTGAGTAGTTTAATGTGGCATGACAATTGCATTTAAATTTTAACACTAAACAAAGTCACATCTGCTGGACTAATACTCTGAACGTTTTTAGGTATCACAAAGTAAATCTAAGTGGAAAACCAGCAGCCAAGGAGAGATCCTAGGAAATTTCCACAGAGGTGTTTTCTAAGAGCAATGACACAGTATTTTGGTTGATTATCTTGAGAATACATGCTTTTCCAGTGAGCAGGTGAGCAATGTGTTTCCTATATACTGTCAAGACACGGGGGTGCAGGGAACTGGGTCTCCCAGGAGCTCTGGTTCTGAGAGCTGTTCTCACTAGCACCAGGTTGCATTGAAGCCCAGAAATAGTGCCAGTGCTCACCACAGGGGAATAACCTAGGAGAGAATCAGCAGCAGGAAGCACCTTTTCTCCTGCGGGCTAAACTTCCAAATGTGTTTGAAGTGACCTTCGATCAGATAAAGTGGAAAATGATGCAGGAGCAGGTACTGAGGGCTTGCTGCCATCTCTGGCCGGAGTCTGGCAAAAGCCAGCAGGACTGGGGACAGGCATCTCCCCTTGTTTGTCTATGGGAGGAATGCTCGCAGAAAGAAGGCAGAAGAGTAAAGTAATGTATATCTGTTTGCAAATTAATGAATTACATGCAATTATTTTTCGTTCAACTCCATTAGGCCGTTAGGTACTAGGGTATGTGATGCACCCTGTATGGATGCTTTTAAATGGATGCAAAGCATGACATACATCTTTAATCTCTGAGTCTATATTAATGCTTTTTTTTCAGTAGGTATGTGCTGTGTATACTGGGAGCACTCAAGCTTTGATTAAACTGAATTCAATTCCTGAGTCTTTCTAATGAACTGTAAAAACTCACTCTAATTTACATTCAAACATCACTATGCTCTCCATACTGTAATTATATTAATAATGATCTATCTGAAAGCTTCTTAAGTTTTATAGGACTTTTACTTGTAATCATAAAAATATGGAAAAGAGATAAGGGAGAAAAAATAAGGGAATAAGAAAGGATGCAAAGAAAAAGAAGAAAGCTGGGAGAGGAGAACAGAAAAGAAGCTGGAAGGACAGCAAGAGCAGAGATACTGTAGTAGCATGGCAATGTAATTGTAAAGCCTTGTCAGAATCACTTTCTTGCATAAATAAATTAAAACATCAGAGGAAAAAAAATGTTATTGTTTTATGAAAGTAGCAACCTTTCCATTTAAAGTTCAGGTCATTAGAGAATAAATATGTTCAGTGTTTTTTCTTCCTCTCTTCCTCTTGTGTGAGCAGTATGAGAGCTAGAATCTACAAGGAGTTAAATTCTAGCTGGCTATGAAATTACCTCAATTTTAAGTCAAGCTACTGGGATAGGTTTAAAATGCTAATCCTTTTTTTTTTTTTTTCCTCTCTGCTTTTGATGAACAATTTCTCGTGCTCATTTCAATGAGAAATAATGTCAAAGTGTTCAAAAAAACAAGCGTTTCAATTCTAAGCGTATCCCCGGAGATAGCACTGATATAAAAGTAATTTTTTTATCCAGTTAGGATTTGAATTGTAACTCTTTGTGGTTTTTTAAATCAAAAGTTGAAAACACGTAGTAATAGTTATTATGGTATCTTGGCAGGTTAATGTACTATGTCATATCATATTTGTGTCCTGTGGTACGACATACAATACACATTGAATTTCATTGCTATTTAAAAGTGTTCTGGTGCTTTATGATGTGCATTACATTGCAGAAATGGGAATTAAACATTAACAAAATTCTAAGAATATGAGTCTTTTCTGGCTCATTGTAAAGTAATATGTTAAAAATTCAAAACATAATATTACTTTCTGACTTTTTTGTTTGGGTTTTTTTTTCTACAGCATATTGTCTCTCTTTTCTTAATGTTTATTTAAACACATACAGAGATAGATTAGGCTTTACTTTGAAATGGATTTCCCTCTTCTGCAGTCCTCTTTCCTGACTAGGTGTTTGAAAATTCTGTTTCTGAATTAAAATTTGGGGTTTGTTTCCCTGTAAACACTTTGCAAGCATGACATGAATAGTGCCTTGCCAAAAAAAAAGAAAAAAAAAAAATCAGTGAAAAGAAAAAAGATATTCTTGTTTTGATAACATTTTTTTTGGAGGGATTATACAAACCTTTCATTATCATTGATATGATTATGCTCCTAGTGATTTGCCCTGTCATCTTAATTCCTGTTACCAGTTACTAAGAGACAAAGCAGCTCTTGAGGATCAGCATAGCATACTTCCTCAAATTATTAGTCTTATTTTCTTCTTTATTGCGTTTTCATTCTCCTAACCCTTGCAGTGGAAAGGGTTATTATTGTTGTGACAATAAGATGGGATAAGGAAAAATATTCAAAGTCGCAGCAAGGGTTTAAGGAGAGGTTGTGGCAGTCAAAGGGACTGACAAGGGAAATGAATGTAGTTAGAGAGTGTTGGATGGATAGGAAGATGAACATAAGAAATGGGAAGACTACATACATAATTTATAATAATAACGTGTAAATAATGTGTGACTGAAATATCAGACAGGTCTCTACCCTCAGGCACTTACAAGCTTTTAGACATAGGACAACAAATAATGGTAAATAACTTGCTGTTCAGGGAGAACGATTATCACCATATGATGTCTAATGAGAGACTGGCATGTCGAAAATACCTTGTTATGATTTTAGCTGTATTTAAAAAAATAAGAACTGAATAAAATGTGAATAAATGCACAGGAAAAGATATGAGGCAAACAGCAACGTTTTAAGGCCAACCATGAGTGTGTGCAGGAAATAGGAATTCAGTGCTAGCCAAGGAAGGTAGTTCCAGCATGAGGGGGGTGGTATTAGCTGAGGTTGTCCAAGAAATTTGTTCAATTTACAAATTTTTTGGATTGTGGGAAGAAGAAATGAGATGTAACAAAACTGCATGCAAGACGTAAGAGAAAATTACTTACTTGGTGTTGTGAACAGAAAATGAAGCAAGAGCTCAGTGAAGGGTTGATACTGCAAAAGGACTGGAAGGGTTTGCTTTGCAGCCAAAAAATGGATGAACTTCAGTTGAAGAACTGTTATGTGGCATGAGACATGGCAAAGAGTGGACAAGAGCAGCATTAGTAATTAGAAAGGGGCGATTTGGGAAGCAGTGGCCCTTATTCACGTCTCTGTCACCTATGCAAGTCCAGGGTATGTTCACTGATACAGAGGAGGAAACTGAGAGTAAATAAACGTTGTACAGAGATAAAGAAATCTGAATCAAAATGTTTGGATTATACTGCTTCTGTGAATAATGAAGTGGAAAAAAAAAAGAGAAAGAACAATCATTCTCATTCTTGAAGTATACATTTCTGTTTCACGGATAGTTAAAAAAGATATTGAAGTTATATTTAAATATAGAATATTATGAATAAAAAAAATTCTAATATGTTTTTCAATGTTACCTTAACTTAGTGTTGGGAATTTACCTGTTAAATTGAGATACATAGAAGAATAAAGCAGTGTAGAGGCTGTCTTCAGCTCTGCTGAAGTCGTTTATAGCTGTCTCTGCAGTTGGCTTCATTTCTTTAAGATGACAGTGTCCTTTTTATAACTGTTATCATACATCATTATATAAATTCACAATGCTATATAGAAGGATAAATGACAACATGCACTTTCATTTAGGCCAAAATAAATACTGGTTATTGGCAAATGCATTTTGTTCATCACTGAACTCACCTCTCTGGGAATAAAGAAAAGATGAGACTACTTGTCTAAACAGTTAATAAATAATTTAAAAGCAGAGTAGCAAGAACATTATCCAGAAATCCACATACAAATAGAAATCAAATTTGTGTACAAATACAAATTAACTTTTAAGGCACCTATATTTCATGAACAAATACCAGTATTTGTTTATACTGACATGTAGCGATTTGTAGTTTGAATTATACGAGCAGAAAAGTAATTTGAATGGGCAGCAGCACATTCTCCCTTCAACTTGAGTGGATTTGGTGTAAAGCCTCGAAGTCAAGTTATGATTGTCTTGAGATCTTAGAGGCATTGTTTAAGAGTACAAGAACAGACATGAAGACTTAACACACTACTTGGATACTTGCAGAATACCTCAATGGAAAATAAATCAGCTCCTTAAGTAAAGGGTTTTTTTAATTGTATATTTAGTAGGTGGAATAAGGGAAAGTTTAGCTCTCTTATTGAAGTAAGCAAAGGTCATGGCAGGTTGAGAAAGAATAACCAAATCTTCTGGATCTTTATACTTCAAGGGACGATGTATTAACTTGGGGTCAATTTTGAGGCTAGTTACTCTAAAAAAGCAGTAAGAGAATGTTAATATTTTGGTATCCAGTTTCATATTCCGTATTGCATTCCTTATTTCATAGAATTTGGTACTGGAGCCATATTTCCAAAATAAAAAGATTAAAGTAACTTCTCTGCCAGCTAGTCTGTCAACCAATGAGATCCTCTTTTATATTTCTTTAATTGCTCTGTCATCAGCCAAATTCAACAGAGAGTTAGAGATCTCAAAGATGTGCAATTCCTTCAGTTTCAGTGAGAAATAATAGGTACATAGAAGCGAGAGCCCACAGTCTGGAAAAGCCAGCAAGATAAGTTTATTTTTTCCATGTGATGCACTAGTTCTCCAGACAGCAAGTGCACAGTGATATATTGAGGAATGCTGCACTTCACATAAGAAAGGGACATATATGAGAATTCAGTGCTCAAATTCAATCATTCAAGGCTGAAGGTGATGACATTTTCTGGTGCTGTGGTCCAAAGTGCATGACTGAGATATGGGAACAAACAGCTGAGGGAGAAAGAAAGACTGCTGCAAAAATCAGGATTAATGTCCTAGAAAAGCAGTTTTGAGTTTGCCAAACAACTGCCCTGAAATCACCGAGGTCAGAGAGGTTGAGGCGCAGGAGATTTTATGAAGGGTAGATACCAGACTTCTAGCGTGATAGGCATGATTGAGGATCCAAAGTGCTCTCTGTCCTTAAGACATTGCACCAACAGTATCTGGGACTTTAAACTGGAGTTCTTAAAAATGAGCTTATAGGAGCTCAAACACTTTAGCAAAGGCAAAACTTGTATTTGAAAGAAATAAAGAACTGTGGTGGATTGCATGTTGTACAAACATTTTCAAGTGTTCTGAAATAACCATTTCCATAATTGTTCCAAATAGAGAGAGGTCCAACTCCATTTGCTGCCTGAAGGCTGCAGCAGCCATGTCTTGCAGACTGCCCATGGGCAAGCTGTGTCCATCAGGATGTTTTGTGGGGAACAAAGCCCATGTGTGGCTCTCTGGAGGGCATGGTCCAGCCCAGCCTGGATAACCACAAATTTCATCTTGAGAGCAGCTCCCAGGATGCTTGCTCTAGTCAGTGTGGGGCCCTGCACATACAGGAATGCCTGATGAAGTGGGTCTTGGGTTAAGTACTTATGTGATAGTCGCTATTTTTGAAATGTGTAATTTTTCATAGTGCTGCGTATTCAAAGCAGTGCTATAAGCATGAGTGGCATGACTGTGAATTAATTAAAGATACTTAAGTCACTTCTGAGATCATAAGATCACAATAAACAATAATCTAACTTTGCATTTTCAATTCTAAGCATTTTCTGCCATTTCCTTCTGTTTAATGGTGGCTGCCTGTGTATTTAAAATAGATTTTTCGTGTTTAGTAATGGGAAACCTCAGGCAGACTCCTTCCCTTTATTCTGAAACCGAGCTAACAAAAATCTTCTTTTCCTTTCAGTCCTTAGGTGCGTATCTTTATGTCAAAATCTGAGCCTAGCCACACAGTGGAGCCAGAAAGTCTTATTCCCCGGTAAGCTACAATACCATTGAGACTGGCACTGTGTTTTAACTGCGTGTCTCAGAACTGCTGGTGGGGCAAATGGATCATAGCGTGGGTTTTATGCTTTGCTTTGTTGGTTTATGGATTTGTTCTGGAGCAAAGCCACCCGTACTGTAAGTCAAATTATCAGTCCAACAGAGAGCACCAAATAGCTGTGAGAGACCAGGTTTGAATAAGATTCTCATATAATCTAGATATAATAGTCCAGCTGGAACATATATTGCAAGGATCCTGCCTTTGAGGTTTGATTTTTGTAGATTGAAACTAAAGAAAACTCTGTGTATAAAGAAGTTGGTGTATAACAAATAGTGTAATATTTGTGTAAATTAGGTTTTGCTATATACATTTTCACATCTTCAGCTTCAAATATTATGTGAATTCTTTGCCCTAGCTTAAAACTAATTATAAAACCCTGTACAAGTGGTAGCAGGAGTAGTTTAAAATCAAGAAGACATCCTATCTGTATCCATGCAGCAGTGACTGAATAACAACACGGAAACTATAAAATCAGAAAGACATTACATCTTTGCAGGTTACATGTTACTAACATCTCTGTGTGACTAATTTGATGTGACTCAGACTTCTCATAAAAAGATTTGTCATTCTGTCAATTGCATTTCAGCTGCATTAAGTGACAAAGCTAGTAAGCTGTCTGTTAATGGTTGGAAAGAACATGCGATTGTGTGATTGAATTCTGGAAATACTGACTAAACATTTTTTCATATCTTCGTAGCTGGTTAAATGGAGTGATAAATGTCTCTAATTTCAAAATTGCAGTTTCAGGGAGATTAAAAACATAGCAATACTCCATCAGTTATTAATTATAACATGAGCTGTGTGTAGGGTGACTTTGTGACCTTAAGCCCTCAAAACTGAAATACAGAGTAATTTTTAGGTACTACGTTCTTTAAATAAGAAGGCATGCAAAAGACAGGCAATTAGATGATAGCTACTTTAGTTGAGGCTAATTTCAGATAATTTTTTAACTAATTTTCCACTGAAATAGTTCAAGGTAGAAATGATCTTTAAAGTCAGAGCCTCTTTGCTTTTATGCATCGCTTACAATTCAAATTTAAAACAATATAATGAAACTACTGTTTTCTGCAGTGATTGCTAATTCCAAATTATTTCCATAATGTTTAGCTGGAGTAACTGAATAATTGAATTTTAACTTCTGTGACTGTATGATAAAACAGTTTTCCAGTCTGGAGAGGGATAGGCTGGAGAGATCTAACCTAAGATGCAGAAAGATACTGTGGCTTCATAATGCATGCGTTAAGTACTTCTTTAGAATTATAATAATTATACAATACAAAATTATTCAAGCGAAAAATCCCATATTATTAAAAATAAGAGCATGATCAGGCAAAAATGAGGAAAGGACTGAGCTCTCACAACTGACATACCTGATGTCCAAAAAAAAAAAAAAAATCGCAGAGGAATTAGTTCTATGATTTCCTTGCATATTGTGAGGCAGATACTGCTTTGGTCAGGTGGCCTAATCAAGGCCAGTCAGTCCAGTGGTTAAAATGGGGCTTACACCTGAAGGGCTCATGCTGACTTGTTTTTCAGGAGGTAAATCGCTGTCTTCAGGAACCATGGCAGAAGTCAATGATGTAATTTGAATTATAGCATTGCAAATTAAGCCTATGCCCCCACATAAGCAGTAGGGGAAAGGAAAATGTGATACAAAACCAAGGCCTGGCTGGGAAGGAGGGGAAAGTGCACCTGCGCCTTTGAGATCTGAGGGGCTACTTAGACAATTAGAGTCATTTAAATCCCCTCATTTGAGAAAAATGAAGGCTGGCAAGTGAGAATCTCCCCTTCATGTCCCTGAATATCAGGAAGGCCTGGTTTTGGATATCATTCTGAGTTTTTGAAGATTCATTTGTATATACCTTGCAATGATTTCGTCTGAGCTGCTGTTTGCAAAATTCTGGTGCCTAGATAGAAGAGAAAAATGCATGAAGTCCTCATTGGTAAAAGCAACTTAATACCAACATAGCTTTACTATCTTTAAAAGTGACCGCGAAGCTTATGAACTTGACAAGCCTGTGCATTATTTTATAATATGTAATGTGCTTATGTGCAAAATTGCTTAACAGTGGAAACAGCTGAATTATTTAGAAAAAAAAAATGGGGATCTTTTGTGCAATAAAGGAGAGGAACATTTCTTCTCTTGTTCAACTTTCATACATGTGTAGGGATTTTACTATGGATAGCCATGCTGGTGGTAGGATGGGGCCTTGAGTGTAATACTGTGCTGCTTTGCTGTGATGTGAGAGCTAGGAAAGTCTCTATTGTTAAATGGAGGATTTTCATGGCTTTTGATGGTTATTCTGGCTTTTTTGCCATCGCTTCTTTCTCTAGCAATGTTAAATATATTCCCTAATTTTACAGTTTTTTATGTCTATGAGTTGAGCTATTATTCAAGACTTCTGCTTGTGCTCACTTACTAATTGCAGTAGCCATAAAAAGCTCTTACTAACTGCAAATTACCTATCATTGTACTCAGTTGTTTGAAATTACTGAAGCATTTCTCAATTTATGAGATCTGCAAGGATATAAACTCAAATACTTTAAAGAAGTTATAACCAGTCCAACAGCATTCATCATAACTTGCTCATCAGGTGGCTTATTGCGGCACCTGTTACATTTATTCTACTTTTATAAACCTACATAAATAATTATCGTGTCTTCATACTGTGGCATGTACCATTTCATAGCAGCTCATTTGGAAATCCTAATAGCATCAGGCTCCTTTAACATTCACACACTTCCAAGAGCGTAAGTGCTATGGATCTGGATTTATGATTTATAACTTCAGTCCTCTCATACTCTGGCAGCAATGGCATTATGGTTCAATTAAAAGTCACCTATCAAAACAAAAACTGGCATGTTACATATGACAAAAGATTGTCCTGACAACATGAGCTGCATGGCAAAATGATGAATTGCTGCTCTGTGAGGAGCAGAGTTACAGCCTAGAGTTCACTGTCCGCAGTTTAATTAGGCAGGCAGAGATCCATCAGTGAACAGGGATTCGGATTCTGCTGAAGGCAACTTATCTCAGGTCACTGGTAGGTGTTAGGGTTTGGGGGGTTTTTTGGTTTGTTCCCGCTTCCCCAGGCAAAGGATTAATTCAGAAAATTTGGAAGGGTTTATTACAATGCACAGGAGAGAAATAGATAAAAAGGCTTGGGAGAAATTTTCCTTTACTGCCTTAAGGACTACATAAGAAAGATTCCCTGCTATGCATTAGGGGGGACTAACGGGCTTGAATTTGTAAGAAACATGAAAACCAGTAAGTCAACAAATATATCATACAGAGACATGGGGACTGGGCTGCTGAACTGTTATATGATTATTTTTAATAATAAGGCGATGATGTGTCATAAAGTGGGGTTAGCACAGGCTTGAAACTGCTGCTAATGAGTGTTTTAGGTGATTTCTAGTTTAAATGTACTTGGATATAAAATAGACTTTGGGCTTCTAGCCTTAAGATATTTCAAAGTTCTTTCCAGAGCAATGGCTGGATGAGACAACAGTCTAGATCTTAACAACGCTTAACTTTGTGTTTCATCTAAAGGCCCTTTGCCTTTAACGCCACTGTAATGCGTCGTGCAGGCAGAGAAAGCACAAATGCCACCAAAAGTTCTGACAGTTGAGTGAAGATACTCTTTGTATTTTAAAGTAAGAATTGTAAAGGAACGTACTGTTGCATGTTTGCTGAGTAAAACTGGAAAGCAGCTTTTGGACGTTTGCAGACTAGTGCAGATCTGAAAGTGCAATCCTCACACTCAGTGTGAGTGTGCAAATGCTCAGCTCTTTTTAAGGGAACTGTGCAGCTAATGCCTTCTCTAAATAGCATAGCTTAAAAGTTGACCTCAGACCAAATCAATGCATTTATATTGTTTTACAACAGATTTAAATGTAGCCCTAAGATTTCGTGTTCGAAATGGAGCAGACATCTTTCTTCTACTTACCTCTACTTAGAAGCTGCAGGATTATGTTCTTTTCTGGGACATCACAGCCTCCCATTTGGTATCTGTTCTAGGTGTTTCTGTAGTGTTTCTGATCTATTTTTATCAGATATTGCTAGTTTACTGTTGTTTCTGATTTATATTTGCTTCTTGATAGTGGTCCATGTGGAAAGTTCCTCCACACTTGACAGCTCAATTGGTAGGACAGCCAGCATCTCAGTAGGACAAGTCCCATTCTGGGGAAGGCTTTTTACTGGTGTTGAATCTTCTTTGGAAATGCCGAGAGGCTTCTCTCTGCCAGCCCCGCTTCTGACTGCTTTGGTTTGGTGCTGTTCATTTTAAGACTCTTCCAGTGCCTTATTTTTTGGTGACAAAGAGGGTGGAGGAAGGGCGCTGAAATGACAGATGATGAGTGGAAGACAGACAGTGGATGGGAAACCTGGCTCAGCTGCAGTACTGCTGGCGGCTTGATGTGGCTCACTACAGTGATTTGATTTGATGGCAATCCCTGTTAAATAGTTAGATTTTCTCGCTTGTCGTTTTGAGTAGAGCTGGCCAGAATTTTTCTGATGGAGTATTTCTCAGTTAGAAAATGCTGATTCATTTAAAGTGAAATGTTTTGTGGAAACGTGACAATCTGAAGAGAATTTCATTAAAAAATGAGGCTGTTCCATTTTCACTTTTAGAATGGAGCAGTAGAATTTTCTGTTTCAAAAAAATCCCACCGTTTTGCAATTTTTTAAACTTTATATCGAATGTATATGATTCCATTGTTTGGAAATAGAAAAACTGAAGCTGGTATGAAATATTTTGTTTACCAAAATGAGATATTTTGAATAATCAAATATATTTTGAGCATTTTATTTCATTAAAAAATTCTGCTTTTTGTCATTTTTCCATTTAAAAAAATTTTTGGTAGAATTGTATTAAAATTTAAGTCTCACAATTACTCTAAGAACAGAAAATAAGTTCACCATTATTTTATTGAGCCTTGTAATTGATCCTTGAAAATACTAGTACCTTTTGTTATTTATTAGATTTCATGTTTCTCAATGTGTCCAACAAAGTATTTTAGTTCAAGGTTTCATGACTCATTTTGTATTTTTCCTCTTTGATGGTGATGTGCAAAGTGGTTTGTGGTTATTTTTTATAATATCCAGAGGTCAGCCTCTTAAATTAAATAGGTTCATAGTAGTTCCACACCAGACCTTACTTTAAGGTTTATTTTCATTTCCCTGAGGTAGGGTCCCTCCTCACAGAAGCTCTCCTCTTGAAGCTCTAGCATGTCTCACCCAGGTCCCGTTGTTCTTGGCGAGATGCTTTTAGAGGTGAGACTGTCTATTAGACTTAGTGTGGCTGCATGTTAAATATATTTTCTCCACAAATAGCAAAATTAGGGGCATATCTAGTGAAAACAGAAGGGAATGTTCAGCTTATTGAGCACACACTATGGGCTCAACTACGAAGCTATAGCAGAAGTCATTGCAAAGTCAGTGTTTGCTGGTTATTACTGCGTGCCAGACAGCAGCAGTAGCTGACCTTATGGTGAACAATGACTATAAACTGAAGCACAGTCTTTCCATGGTATAAAGATCTGGAAGGACAACATGAGTTATTTTTACTTTCTTGCATGAGAAAAGAAGTTACAATCTAAGGTACAGACACTTCTCTCTCCCCTCCCTTACGCTAGCATATTGCTCCAAGGACGTTAGAGAGATGGGCTCCATGAGCCATGATATCAAATGCCAGGCATGCTGTGGAGGAATTGGATGCATCATTTGCTTACTTCTGGCACCTATTTGGGCGCCTGGAGAGGAGCTGTGCCATTCCCAGTTTTCTCAGGGGAGCCGTAGATCTGTTCGTCTCTGAGTGGTACAAATGTAGCCCTGACTTTAACATTATGAAAACTCTTTCTTAAAAATTATAAATAATTAAGAGACTCTCATAATTAGAGGTTATGCTGATCTCAAATATAGCCGTTTATTTTAACCTAACAATTTTAAAAGGGAATTCTGGTTTTGCCTATACATATAAATTCTTGTCATCTCTTTTAACTTGGAGCAAAGTAGAGCCGAAAATGTGAAACATCCTTATTAGACACCATTGTTCAAGAAGGATTGGTGGACTTTTCAACATTTTCATTCATCCATGAGGTAAAAATTTTTTTGACTGGCAATATTTCAAGACAATGGCGTATCTAGCCTTTTCCCCAACAGTGTCTCGACATGCTGTGTATAATTTACTGTTCTACTTTGTGAGGTAGTCTTTTGTTGAATAGAACAAACACATTTAGCTTCAGTTTTATTTTCAGATATGATAGTTTTTAGTTTCTTTTCTTTCCCCTCCCCTTAGAGTGTCCTCCTTTCTCCCGATTTTTTTGAACAACTGCACTACGTTGTTCCATCGCTGTTATTTAATCTCAAAAATAATGGCTTGATGAACTTACCATTGGCCAGGTACTAAAAGGAAATACTGTAAATCTATCTGTAAAACGAGGGAGGTACTTACGGGAGATACTTAAAATACCGTTATTATTTCTTCTTACATCTAAGTAGAGAGGCAAAAGAGTTAGTTGAAAGCATCACGAGGCTAGTAGCCATATTGAAATACTGCTAAAGGCTGGAAATGTTCAATGAGAATGTACAAAATACTTTTTGCAAGTTCAGACTATGATAACATGGCCTATGATTGTGTTTATAAGCATTTGGAAGAGCTGCTTCTAATTCCCAGCTTATAGGTTCTTGGTGGCATTTAAATTTCTATCAAGAATTATGTGAATGTTTCATTTATTGTATTTCTCTTAATAAATTTCTGGCATGTTTATAAAATGTGATTTTGTGTTTGCGCTTGTTCAAGATGTCTTGGATGCATGAGGCTGGATCATGCAACCTGCTCATGTAAGACACAGCTTTTGCTTTGAGTTTTAATATCGTACATTTCCCTGTATTTCCCTATATCGAAGGGTTAAATTGATTGCAAAGATAATATCTTCTAAAGTGGCATTTACGATCTTATCCTTTTATCTCTTTCAAACATATTTGTGCCACTGTCTTGCTGTATGGCTATAATCCATGCAATGAAACTAAATTAGGAAATTAATAAGGCCATTCCCCTTCAATTTGATCTGCAGTGGGTCAGATCTATAATGAACAGTGTTTTGCAAGGAAGTGATGGTTTAAAGTCCATAGAAAAACAACTTAACTAACGCCGCTCAATTCAAGAGTTATATGATACAATTTTTAATTGCTTTATTTAATGAACTAATACAAAGAGACCCTGGAAGCTAATAAATGAAATATGGTTTTTTAAATATGTTTGTTTATATATATTCTGCTTTGCTTTAATATGAATTAACACCATTCCATGTCATATTGTGTATTTTGTTCTTTTAGATGAAGTAAAAGAAATTAATTATTTTAACCGGATGTAGAGTTTAATACAAGTCAAATACTCATGGATAAAGGTAAAGCCCTTATTATAAGAAATACTTAGAAATGCCGTCTTCAAAATAAATCTTACAGTGATATTATGAAGGAATAATAAAGTATATGAAATTAAATTGATTAACAGTAAAAATATACAGACTTCTTTTAAACATCAGGAAATATTTTTAAGACAACTAACAAAGCATGTAAAGTGCCGTATTTAAAAAAGAAGAGAGTTTTCTTTGCATCAAGATATTTATTTGGTAGTCAGTTTCATATCATGTCAGCTAGTAACATCAAATACATACAATACTTAAGATCTTTAGCATGGCTATGCAATCCTTTCTTTAATGGCAATTTACCAAATAAACTTAATATTCCCCTTGGGATAAATTAGTGTAAATCTGAGCTGCCCTGCCTGGTTACGCAGGTCCTCTGTATGATCATCTTGTTGTGGAGATACTCCTGAGAAGTAGTAAAACATGGGATCAATCACAGGGAAGTGGAAGATACCAGCCTGTCTGGAATACAGGCAAATCTGGACAAGATTTTCTTGTTATCGCTGCTCTGGATATCTTTCTACCAATAGAACATGTTTCTTTAGGTAGTTTGTGCTGTATTTGTGCCTGTTATTTGATCACATATGGGTGAGGGAAGACCTTTGCAACTGATACAGAAAGGTTAGGATTGGCATTACCCACATAACCTTACCAAATTCTGCAAGCACTTATGCATATAAAGAGCTATTGATAGTCTTCAGTTCAACTGAACTTAACAATTACATGCTTAAATGGTGTGTGTTAACTTAGTGCCAATGACCCAGGTCCACAAACTTCAGCACAATTATCAATTTCCTTGTTTGTATTTTATACACCTTTATTGTAAAAGACAAAGGAAATCCTTTGGTTACAGTGGAAGTAGGGACTGGGAAGGGTGTTGGGGAGGGTGTGGAAGTTGAATGTGGGGTAGGTTCCCCACAAGTCACATACAGCACTCCTCATGCACTCCTCTGGATTAAAAAAAAAAAAAAAAAAAAAACATACAAAGGAACCCCTCTTCTTGGTTAAAAAAAAATTATCAAAAAATAAAAATTGTGCCAATTCTCCCTTTCTTAAGACTTTGATTGTGGAGCTATTCAAGTTTGCATACTGTTAAAATTTTAGTACCCATGATATACATGATATGGTGTAAACAATATGCTGTAGTCGTTACAGTGGTTTGGTAGGCATTGTTTTATCATTTATTAGTGGTATTTTCTCAGGTTTTTTGCTTAATTCTCTTTTGGTTCTTCTCCTACAGAATTCTGTTGGGGGAAAAAAAAAAATTCAGAGATTATGCAGCCTAATTTGTGAAGGCCAAAATATTACTGCCAAAGCATGTCTGGGTGATTAAAGTTGGGTATGTATTTTTACTACCTTGTGAATCAGTGTCCGCGTAGATAGAATTTGCCACAGAGCATGGCAGAAAGAATTGGACAGCTGAATTATATGAACCTGGTGTGATTTAATCGGTGCTCAGTTGCAAGAAAATTGTTGATATTAGCAGGTGACTGTGCTCACCGATAGATCTGAATTTGTCTGTAAGCTGGTAAAGATGGTCTTGTTTTGGAAATCCAGCTAACAGTAAACAGCTGTTCAGGCCCCACTGCAATTTCCCAACAAAACACACAGGACTTTATTGTTCTTTCAAGACTTCTCAGCTGGATGAATTTATGCCATAAATTAATAACTGCAGGCATCCATGCTTGTACCACAGTCACTGTGAATAATTGATAGTGCTTACAAGTTTTGATGATTTAGTATCTGGGCAGGCAAATACACAGAATGTCATACGTTTTTTAGACAAAGATTTATTTAAAGTCTGAATTTTACCTGGATCTTCAAAATGATAAATTCAGTACAAAAATATTTTAACAAAGCATTGTTTGTCTTCTCTATATCGACTGTACTATCATATTCTAAAAGTACAGTCATTCCAGTAGCAGAAAGCACTTTGAGTAAACGCTGTAAAAATCATATCATCTTGTTACAGGATCCCTTGTACCTCAGCTCCAGTGTTCAATTAGGTATTTGGGGGTTTAAGGTACAAGTAGTTTGTGTTGCTTTCTGGTGACTTTCCACAAACTGTATGCCATATCATGTGCATGACTTTTACTTATTGGTTCTCTTATCTGCAAAAATACATATTCAGATACAAGTGCCTTGCAGTTATTCTCCTAGGAGGAAGGATTGCTTCCACTCAATAATGCAACAGTCACCAACTCTTCGGAGCCCACCAAAACTGCTGTTATTAATCTTAGGGACTTCTTTATTTGCAGTTTAGATATAAACTTGACCCGTTGAGCAGAGAGGACTCTTCAATATCACCCATTAACAGTGAGGTTAGTGTGGGGAACTAAAGTATTGCATAATAGGTGAATCCTAACACTAAGCTGCATCTCCCACAACTTCCTTATGCGTGCTGTGTGTCAGGCTCCAGTGCAGTGGTTGGTTTTATCTATAGGAATGGTCTCCCTTTCTTTCTTTTTTGGTTTGCTTTTTTTTTTTTTTTTTTAAATTTCTTTATGTGCCTTGCACCTAAATGTCTCTGAAGATGAATGGAAGTAGTTTTCTGGGCATGGATTTCTGATGGTATACAGAAAATATTAGGCAGGGCTAGTTAGTCTGCTTCCTCCTATCTGAGCTAAATCCAATTTGTCCCATAGGTTTCCTGAGATGGAGTGAATTTTCATTTTCCACTCTCAACTTCTTATTCCCACTCTTGGTCATGATTTTACTAGCAGTAGTCTGAGACATTATTGAAAGCACCACATGACAAAAAAGATGCTGGTTAAAGCCCAAAGGTTACTTGTACACTTATGCTTCAGTACTTTTTCTGATGAAAAAAGCTAATGAAACAGTAACTTTAAAATAGAAAGTTTCTAGGTTAGACAAATGATAATAGAGTTTTGGAGGGAATAATTTACTGTTCTCTGTCAGCATTTCTACTTGAAAAACGTTATGGCAATCAGTGTTTCCCATAGCTACTAGCCATCATAGTTCTGAGAGTGTGAATATTCTGCAGATAAGATGTTTCCATATAATGTTTACTTTGTTTTGCAGCTGTGGTACAAAAGGAAGTTGGAAAAATGTCTTCCTTTTGCAGTTCGCTTTCATTTATTTTGTTTATGTTTGTTTAATAATGCTAAATTTACAGTTCGTTTTTTTTAAAATGCTACTACTTCCCAAAGAGAAAAAACATAGTGGGAATGTGTTTTCAGCTCTGATGTCTCAGAGAGCCAGAAAAAGAAAATGGCCTGTTTCGGTAATCAAAATGATGCTTGCTTTGATGAAGCAACAGCGCCTACTTATGAGAAATGATTAAAACAGATTTTGAAAGCAAACAAACAAATGGAAGAGTGAAAAAAATGTGTTCTTGTCACTAGGTAGCCTAAGTTCAAGTTGTTAAAATACTTTCTAGCACCAGGAAAGTGCAGAGAAACTGAGTTAATGTTCTAATTAAAGCCTTGTCACTTATCTGGGAAAAAGCATCTTTTACTTGAAAGATGATTTCATGACCAGAAGCTGCATCCAGGTTAAAAGCCATCTAGATTAGCAGAACAGACACTTTGCTTCTGTTTACAGACTTGGTGCTCAGCTCAAGCAATTGATGAGAGATCAACGTTAATAAGCAATTTATTGACAGGAAACTGTACAGCAAGTTATTGAGTGCAAGTCAAGATCTGGTTATAAAAAAAAAAACACTGAAGAATAAGAATTATTTTTCAGTGGTAGCAAAAAAAAAAAAAAAAGAAGCTAAAACTGAGTGTCCTCCTGTGTCCCAGTTCTCATGAACTGTTCTAACAATGTTTTAGGAATCGGTGGGTATCTCTAGAATAAACTAACTGAGCACAACCAACACCCAATTGGGGAAGAAGTGTTTGCTTTTACTGCCTTTTGCCAAAGACTTTGCCATGGCACTTCAAGGTTGAATGTGCTCCTATAACAGCTGTCATTAAGAGTGTGGAATCACAGGGTGATTTGAATGGGAAGGAACCTTTAAAGATCATCTAGTCCAGCCCTCTGCCGTGGGCAGGGAGATCCAACCTGACCTTGAACACTTGCAACGATGGGGCATCCACAACTTCTCTGGGCAACCTGTTCCACCTGAATATCACCACACACATCATAAAAAATGTCTTCCTTATAGCCAGTCTAAATCTTCCCACTTTCAGTTTAAAACTCCTTTTCCTGTCACAATGGACCTTGGTAAAAAGTCTCTGTCTGTCTTTCGTATAAGCCCCCTTTATACAGTGAAAGGTTGCAAAGTGGTCTCCTGCAACCTTCTCTTCTCCAGGCTGAACAACCCCAACTCTCTCAGCCTTTCTTCACAGGAGAGGTGCTCCAGCCCTCTGACCATTTTCGTGGCCCTCCTTGGACCTGCTCTAACAAGTCTATGTCTGTCTTCTGTTGGGGGACCCAGAGCTGGATGTGGTACTCCAGGTGGGGTGTCAGGAGAGCAGAGTAGCAGTGGAGAATCACACACTTAGAGAAGTGCTAGGACTAGGACTGAGATATGATATTGATTGGAGCTTTATATATATCACAGGTGAATAGACAGAAAGAGAGATTAGGTAGGATTGGGGATTATCTGCAATAATGAAGAAATCTGGCTGTCCTTGTCACACAGCTGTTGCTCTCAAATAATCCTCAGAAACTTTAGAGAGACAATATGTTTAAAAGTGATGGTATCAGATAACTCATTCTCCTAATCACCCACTTTTCCTCATCCCTTCAGTGGTAATATTGGAGACTTGATTAAAAAAAAAGGAAATATTAAAGAATTTTATAACGAATATAAAGTATATATGCTAATGCAGAGCTGTAATAGTGCAAGACTCAAAAGGGAAGTAAAGGGTCTGGAGAAATTGTTTAAAAGAGCAATTTAAAGTGCGGCTACTTGGGCTGAGCCTCCACAGTCAGAGAGAGCAGAGAAGTCAGCAAAAGCAGTAGAACAGAGTGTCTGGAGAAGGAAGTACATTTTTTGAAATAAATTTACTTTGTGGATATCACAAAGTAAAGAGCTCGCTTATGTTTATAGGCTGAAGAAAGGATCCCAATTTGAGCTGATCAAGAGCTAATCAGATCAATGAGCCAGTCCAAGAATCGCATACTGAATTGAACTGGCTGTTCAAGCAAGCAGCTGTGTACATTGTAGTACAAGAGCTACACGCTTCAGTAAAAGCCTTTCCAACATCATGTAAAGTTAGCTGAGTACCTTATTTGAAGGGAAGAGTCTGAATCTGCAATCCAGAGAGAGAGAGAAAGGAGTCAGCTCTGTTGGTCGCAATGAATAGACTGCACCACTTGCATGGGCACTTGGTACCGACAGGAGGTTATATTTTCGTATCAAGAGTGGAAAATAACCTTTATCTGGTCATAAATTGATATCCCAGTGCTTGGATACTGGTGTTTCGGTGTGTGTCAAAGTACCTAAAGCTCCTATATTTGACTCGGAGACTTTATTGGAAAATCATCTGATATACTATCTTTTATTAACATAAGAAAACTCTTATTATAAGTCACTGACAGTTATTCTCTTTTTACAGATGACTGCTGTAAGTAAGTGTGTGTCATTTGCAATAAAGTGTTGCTAAAGGTTGTTCTCATGAGTTAATTTTTGCTATCTTTATTTCACTGGTTACCAAAAAGATTATATGATATGCTTGTGAATTTCAAGGGAAAAAAACTCTGCTTCTGGTGTTAACCTACTTCTTTACCTTTCAGATGAATCTGAAGGGCTATAGATGATAGATAATTCTTGTTCCATAACAAAGTTATATTAGTGTTATTGGAGAAGAAGAAAAGTGTGTGGTTTGTGTGTACTTGTGCACGTAAAAATACAGCTGCATGTTGATGTGTGAATGTTTTGAAGGAAGAATGGTTGCTGAATCTAGAAGTCTGGTATGTGTCTGGTATGTATTCCTAGAGAAAAGCAGACAGAAGCCAGATACCTGCATTGCATATACACTAATATGATTTAGTTTGCGATGACCCTCTGAAATTAACCTAGCCTTCTTCTTTAATAGGGATATGATTAATATTGTGTTATCTGAATCTGTCGTTGTGCAGCAGGTGCACCAGCTAGTGGTTTAGTCAGTGGGAATTCTAAGAAGGTGGTTTTTTAAGGTGCCTATCCAACTTTGGAAGTAATCCACCAGACAGATGAGGGCACTGAGCTTTTTATTATCCTGCTGGAATACATGCAATGAGATGTAAAGCAGTGGATACTGAGGCTGTGTAGATTGCTGCTGCTGCTGTCATCTGCATTACCAGTTGCAACCAAAGCTTTTAAGATATTCATCCCAGTACCCTAAAAAGCTCTTCCCTGAAAATGGGTGTCCGTGCCAAATGATGCTAAAGACACTGGGGCAACTGTGAGATTATCCTACAGGTTGGTTTTTTTTTTTCCCCATATGAATTTGCCCATAGAAGTTAAATAAAGACTTAAGATGAAGAGTGACTTCACTAGTCATAGTAATAATTTTCACAAACAACCCTTCCCTGTCAACCACATTTGGTAGCTGTGTCTCGGTAATCTCTGCAACATGCATCTCTCTCAGATTGTTCAAACTGCTGATATGCCATTTTAAGACATCATGCATGCACAAGATTTATTCTAGTATTCTTCATCACCTCATTCGCTGCTCCTCTCTGGACCTCTCCATGGCTGATTTCCCAGTGTTCTCTATATTTTCTGTGCTAGTATCCAACAGAATCGTGTCCATAGTCATCAACAAAGTAAATCCAAGATGAGATAGACAAATATCAGCTTTTTTCTATCTGAATTATCCGTATTATGTGCAGACCATTGTATTTAAAATACATTAATGTTCTATTGAATACATTTTTATTCAGTGGTTCTTTTCTTAACTACTGTCTGAAAAAGGAAGAAAAAGAATATCAAATTAAATATGGCTAAAGATACATGTGTATGTTCCAATTAAGATCTGTCAGGATCTGTTAAGATACTGCTTATTATTAGCCAATATGTGGATAACGAACTTAGATTTGCTCCAATGAAATAGTGCTGAAAGATTTAATATTCTATTTAATATTTATTTTAAGACCTTTGCAGATAGCCACATCCTACACAACAGAACAGAAGACTTTGATCTCTCTGTTGTTGAGTTGCAGTGTGGCGTTGAGGAAATCTGGGTGGGGAACAGAAATTAAATGTCATGGAGGTTTTCAGGACTTCAATTCAGGAATAGATCTTTAAAAAATCCTGAAATTCTATGCAAAAACTACCTTGGAAGGCAGGGATTACATGCAATTCTCCATATAGTCTGCCTGAGAGCAAGGATTAACAGAAAGTCAAGATGCAGTTGGATCAGAGACATATCGCTTTCCAAAAAAATTTGCTGAGTCCAAGTTGATTTTAACATCTGGCAGTGGTATTTGTTTAGGATGTGTCTCTACCAATGCTCTAGTTAAGCATTACATTCTTATAGTGTATCTCAGTCACATCCCCTGAAGTGTGCTTTGGTGAATATCTAGGAGTGGCTTTGGCGTTGGGAAGTTAAAAATAAAAGACATGCTCCACAACTGCAACTTATAACTGTCAGCCCCTACTGGGCAGCTGTTCTACGTAACTAGGCTGGCCAGAAGTAAAATCTGCCGAAAAGCTTGAAGTGAGCCCATCGGCTCCTTGCACAATGACTTTTTTTGCTCTAGAGATCTACTTCTGTATGTAGACTTAGCCTTAATACTGCACAAACAGCCTTCCTTCACAGGAGACTGACTCCAAGCCCATGGCAGAGCAGGCGGCAGCCTGCTAGTGAGGCTGCGCAATGGAATGTGGCTGGAATATTGGACACTGCTTGTATTTACTCTGCTAAACAGAGCAGTCAGGGGACACATTCGGATCCATATACAATTTTTAAAAGGCAAAATCCAACACGATATTGAAATAAGTTTAAATAGATTTCTATTCAGAATCCACTAATCAGACTGAGAAGAACGGATACATAACAATATAGCATACCAGAACAATATAGAAGCGTATCAGGAGGACAGATATTATTATTTATGTTTCATCTGATTTTCTTTAATGCCATGATAGTGGAAAAAATGTCTTAGTTTACTGAGGATGTTCCAAAAATGCATACCAAGAGGAAATTAATTTTTAAATGGTTTAGATTTTTTCAATTATTTTTATAATGTTGGTTAAAGCATACTTATTTTCCTGTTACTTTGTCATAACCCTCACCAAGCCTGATCAAGCACACACATACAAATCTGTAGTTAGTTTTGTTTGAAATTTTCCCATGCAAGTAAACATTCTAAAAACATTTTAAGTAATAAAAAGTAATTATAAAACTTATGCGGTATACAATGCGAAACTTTGTTTCCTTCTTAAATAAAGTATTATAGTATGAATTAGTAGCGTTCCATTTTTAGAAATGGATGGATTAAAAAAGCTCCGTAGAGCTTTTGTTCTATAGTTTACAAGTCTACATTTATAAACTTTTCTAATGAATTATCACATTATAATTGTTTTGGGAAATACAGTTTTTCAAATGTTAAAACCCAGCAAAAGCCATTTTTGACTAAGTGAATCCAAGTTGCAGCACAAAAAGAATAGGAGAAGTTAATATATTTCTACAAAGATATAGCACTTGGAAAGAATAATTACCTGTGAGAGAGATTTCTAGGAGTGTGTGCATGAACCCTTCAAGATAAGCACTTCCTCCTTCAGGAACTTCGAATAAAATAAAATAAAAAAGAAAAGAAAAAAATCTGGTTACAGAGGCAAATTCTCTCCCACTCAGAAAGCTCTTTACAAAACCTACCAACTTTCCCCCTCCTATCTGAGTAGCTTTAAATCTATTCCTTTGACTGAACGAAATCCTGGAAAAAATTCTCGCCGGTTCACGGGTGTTCACAAGAGCCTTTGCTAAGCCGGAATGTCACAAATGAGTCTTGTCTTAGAGGCTCCGAGTATGATTTCGGTGTCCTCTCTTCAGGCTGCGTTTTTCTCTAATGGAATTTCATATTATGTTGGGTTAACTGGGATGGATCACACTTGACAATATTCACCCTACCAATTCTGTTACGCTATGAAGCTTGGGTTACTATGCAAAAGCAGCGTTCTGTCATGAAATTATGTATTTTTTTGTAAAATACTAACAAAAATATCAGGGGCTTTGCAGAAGAAAGTAGTATTTGCAGAGGTGTTAAAGGAGACAATACTTTCAATATTTAATGAACTATAAAATAAATTTTAAAAAGAAAGCAATATAGCTGCACTGTTTGGGAAATATACTTGCATTTAGTTAACAAAACTCTATCCTAAGGAAGAAAGAAATCATTCCATTTGGGAGAAAAAAATCTAGTAGTTTTCACACGCTTGGTTCAACTCAGGTTAATCTTTTTAGTGAGATGTTATTTTTCAGACACTGAGACTATTGTAGCTATGTCATAAGCCATGTTACCTTAGCAATTACATTATAGAATAGTAGGATGTACTTCCCTAAGGTTTTGAAGAAAAGCTTCTCAGCAAGGCATCCGCAGTGGAAAAAAAAAATACTCAGTACTGTAATCACAATGGAGTCACAGGTAGCGACGCTCCAGCGTGAACCACGGCTTGTCTGCTTGCCTCAGCCTTTAAAAGCAGGCAGGTCTTCAGTACCTGTCTTCAGAGCTACATCAGTTCCCTGTGAAATACGCGAACACCTACTTCTGAAGTCCTAAATGCAAAGGTACAATATTTATGGCTCTGGTTTCGGGATCTCAAGCCTACCGTGGAGGCTGCAGGCGGCAACGCAGCAGTTCCCCGAGGCAGGTTCTCAGTGACAAAACGCTGCTTTGTGGCTCTGTTCCCACTGGGTTTGTGAAAGGCGAAGGAAAAGGTGCTTTCTGCAGTTATATCAACTGATGTCAATACAAAGATGCCTTTTTAAGTGATCTCGGATACTGTATTGTGTCCCCTGAGATGCTGAAAACACAGCAGTAGCTCTGTACTGAAAGTATGGATTTATGAAGAAAACTGAGTAGAGAAAGAAAGTCAAATTACTTCAAAACCAGCTTGATGCTTGAGGGGTTTGCATCTTCCTTCGCTCTGCTTTTGCATGTATTGTAAGCCTTAGTGGAAGTTAGTGGTCGTGTTAACCATTTGAACCCCTTTACAGAAAAATGTCAATTTTCCATCAATTTTCACTTTCCGTTCTCAGCCTTACCGTTGCTTTACATGGTCAAGGTCAGCCCTTGCCCTTGTCCTCATCCCAGTTTAGGTTTCTATTATCCAGTGAATGGCATGTCATATTTTTCACTGTGTAACGTAGTATCACATGTCTTTATTTTTGACTTTTCTCTCCATCATGATTGTTGGGCTCAGTGCACACGGGTTATGTTTCGGAAATGAAGCCTTCAGCCTTTCCCTAACTTTAAGCTGGGACTACTCAGGTGAGCTTTCTAAGAAGCCCTAAACCTTATACTTTGGGTAACCGTACGCTTTCTCATCTGTGTTTCATCTAAATGTGGTTTTCCATTGCTTGACTCTGTCCCTCTGTAATTTCTAGTTAATCAATTTTTTGTCCTAAAGCATGCACCAGCGGTGATGGGGAACAAGTTTCAGTGGGACCCAGAGGAGGGATGCTGGATTTTGTGGCTTACAAAGGCTCTGATAAGGAATTTTCCTGTTTGGCCTTACAGAAGCTGTAGTGGAAAAGTCCATGATATGAAACCAGGTCTGAATTACAGACACACGCTCATGTAGCCTGACTCACTTTATTTTCACTGTTTTGGGGTTTCCCCCCCATACCCTGCCTGTAGCTTGTGTTGAGGATTAAGAGTCTTCACTTTCAAGGGATAAAATGATTACTTTTTTGCTTAATAGAGGATGCTTTTCAGTAATGTTTTTAAATCAGGTACAGAACAATCATGAAAATCACACAGCATTTCTAGTAAGATTTTCAGCTAAGAATTTTAGTTCCATGTGCTAACTGTGGCTAATATTTTTGTTTAATAATGGACTAAATAATACATTATATATTTTAATCTGTAAGTGAATAAATCACAGATACTCTAGCGTTCCTCTTTCATTTTAATTGCAGGTTGCAGACGTGTAAAAATAATTGGGTACAAATGACAGGTAAAAGATGAGTGAAAACCAATTTACAGGAACAAGGTAAAGTCAAACTCATATTGTGTCAGAATGTGGTAGATGTTTCCATAAATCCTTCACTGGTCTCAATATGCTTAATATGCATGTATATACTTACGAGTCTATACTTACATGTAAATATACAGACATATATAGAGGACCTATATGTAACTTGCACACAGGTAGCAGAGAGGGGCGCATGCCCAGTTCCTAAGTAATACTGGTGAGCTGGCAGCACAGCGTTCCCCATGAAAATGTTAGCTAGTTTGAAAGCACTGCTCGGCACCTGGCGTTCAGCGGCTGGTGTGCTCAGGAGATACCTTCTCAGACTTAGGGGTTTTTTGTTCGCCTAAACACATATTCGTGTCCAGGTGAATGATTTTTACTCTCATAGCCTAGTATTCATGACAGAAGGCTTACTGACTGTTTTAGGAAGGAAGGAGAGGCAATGTTTTTTCAAAGGACGGCACTTCCTAAACAAAATAAACAAATGCGAGAGCACTGTAGCATATTGACGTGCAGTTGTACCATGCATTGCACAGATGTGTAGATACATCTGCACGACTCCACCAACCCTCCAGGCCAGCTGTGAGACAGTGCCACTCCAGAAGCCATGCAACTCTGGCAGCATATACTTGATTCAAAGTAAACGTATTCTGCATTTACTGTCCAGAGGAAAGGGAAACCTTCCAATCTTTTTTAGAGTGAATGTACCCTGATTTTTCTTTTCAAGGAAAGCATTGTTATACCAGAGAAAAGCCACTGATTATTTTTTATTGGTCACATTATAAAAGCAGCTCCTAACAGGGAATCTCTTGCTGCTGTCATTAAGGGAAGACAAATACAAGTATGAACACTGCCATGCTGGGACTCAGCAGCACCATTCTGGAAAAACACACAAGACCTATTTTAATCTCCACTGTTCTAGTGTCATTTAGTTCACTTAATCAAATAGTGGAAGTCAAGATACATAACACTACTCGCAGCTAATATATTTGACAAAACGCTGCTACAGCTGTTCAAAATGTTTTAAGCAGTTAAGCACACAAAGGGTATATAAAAGGGCATATACTTAAATAGGTACATAAATTAGATTTAAGAACATTTAGCTCTACAGATTTTTGGAATGCTTGTTAAACTGCTTCTTTCTCTGTTCATTAAAAGCTTCCATTGCCAGTTGAGTCCCCATTTTATTAAAGTGCTCCGGTGATTGGAACCTCTCCATGAACAAATAAATATAAGCAATGTTCACTTATAAAAATATATGTGTGTGTGTATATATATATTGCATATATATATTAAAAAATGTCTTTTGGTAAAGTAACTCTTTACTTAGTAATCTGCCACCAAATACTAATCTGATGGAATGTAGTTGTTTCTGAAATATTTCTGCTCATGAATTTCTTTCTTATACAACTTCCACAATATAGTCTGATGCAAGATTGTCTATACCGATGTAAAGCTACACGCATTTTTGCTAAGAATTTTTTTCCACGTATTTTGTAACCGCAATGTGTTTTAAACATTTGTATATCAAAATTATAAGTAATTTTCCTTTTCTTGTTTTCCTCCAGAATATAGAAGAATAAAGGTAGAATATTACTCACAATAACAAGCTACTGTGTCATACACAAACAGTGTAGGCTCCACCGCTCATCTTTCCAGGTACATTCATAAAAGTATGATAGCCATAGGTCTGCTTTATGTTTAGCAAAACACACTAAGACATCTAGCCTTTTCTGCAATATGCGTGATTTGTGTTTCATATTCAAAAGAACAGGAAAACATTCAGTTGCTGAGCAAAGGCTTATGGTGCCTTGTGCTTCATATGTGATGAAAAAGGGTGATCAAAAGCTGGTATTTATTGTAATATAGTGGTGTTATTTGTGAATACTAGACCTCTCAGCTCCTTTTTTGTGTGTGTGGTTTGTTGTGGTGTTTTTCTCCAGGTGTCTTAGCTGGAAGATAAAGAGATGGGCTTGTGCCAGGAAGTCAGTAGAGATAACCAGCACAGTAATACCGTGGATATATACTGAAGTGTTAGATATAAACGTGCTGCATGCTTAGGTCTGTCCTTGTTAATTTTCAGCAATGATGCTACAGACCAGCCTATGTAAACATAGTGATGCTGTTGCCATGTTATCTGCCTTACAATTAAGATTTTTTCAATGCTTTTAGAATTGATTAAAAAACCAGAGGTATGATAACATCCTCCTGCACTCACAGAATACCTTACTTATACCTTACCACTGTGGGGAACTATAGTTTCAGTGGTTAGAACATTGTTTGCAATTCAAGGACTGAATTAAGGAGGTCTCTACCAAAATAATGTGAAATACGATCTAAACAGCACAGTGACATAGTAGAAGATGATTTACATGGTTACCTTAAATGCAATGACATGGAGATTAGGTAGGTGTTTTTCATTTTCCAGGTGAAATTCACCTTCCACATTTAATATTTTAAAACTGAGGATTTTGCCATTTCCAGAGTAGTTCTTTGACCGAGTGAGTAATTTATTGCCTGGCTCTTCAAAAAGCTGGAATCACCAGGATTTTTCATTAGTGGAATTACCATCTGATTTTCTTTCTCTAAATATTTCTTCATAAAACCAACAGACAAATTCATTTAAGGCAACAGGTGAGCCTCAGTTTCACTGCAAGAAAAATGTTATCATTTTTTTAGCAGAGAATATGAAGTCCAGTTCTGTCCTGATATATTCAGACATTCAGACAGAAGTGAAATTTCTGGGAGTTAGACATACATAACCAAGGGCAGGGTTCCATATAGTTCAAGATAGAGTTTCCAAAAATAACTCGGGGATTTTCCATCTGGTTGCTATTATGAAGCATAAAACCCTCTGTCCCTCTAAGCTTAGGTCTGTTGGTTGTGATTGATTATCATTTAATGGTATCCTGAAAGGCTCAGTTACCTTAATGCTGGTTGAGGTATAAATGTCTGTATTAGGTAAGTGGGGGATAAAAGACAGTCTGTGTTTCGCTGGTTTAGTCCTGATGTACTCATTGTCATACATGCTAAGTCAAATATTAATATGGAGAAAAGTAAATAAAGTTGCTTAAAACCCCAGAAACTTTAAAACAGCAAAACATATACTTCCACATATGCGCATCTGAGAAAATATCTCAAAGTTGGCAAAAAACATACCCATTCAGTGTAAAAGTTGCAACCTGATCCTTTTAATTCCAAGTGATATTAAAAAACAACTTTCCTCCATTTTTCAGTGTTCATCAACAGTCTCCTCTTGCATCCCAAGCACTGCACTTATACTTTAAGCAGAGTCTGGCCCTGTTCCCAACCATGGAAGTGACACCTGGACTACAAGGTGTGTGGTCATAAAAGTGTCAGAAGACTGAAAGAAAGGGCCTCTTGGAGGAAGAGAAAGAAAGGTTTTGAAGTAGCTGTGGAAGTAATTTTAACGGGACACAGTAATCGGTAGGAGAATACCAAGAAATCTTCTTATACGGAGGCATTTTGCTCTCACGCTGCTTTCTCAAATTTCCTAAGTTGTATCTTTCATAAGAAGGGGTGGGGAGATGTATTTTTGTAAGAATTAGTTATTTAGGAAACTGTTTGAGTCCACTTAATGAAAATGTGAGAGGCAGTCCTAGTGGCATAGCTGTTTCAAATTACTCTGAGGGTGCAAATAATTTCTTTTTTTTTGCATAGATTCCCGTTTCCCTTTTTCACTGACTTTGATGTAAGAAGTTTTGATCAGCTCCGCAGTTCTTGTTACAGTTAAACTCCCCATGACAGTTTGTACCAAAAAAAATGGATATCATCACAAATCCAACATGGGAATCATAAAAAAAAAAAAAGCACTCCACAACTCAACCCCAAATTTCCACAGGGGCTTTGGCTGAACAAAGCACAGAAAATAGAGCTTTATTTATGAGAAATTCGTAATCTTCTGGGACCTGAGATTCCTTTCACTTGTTCTTTACTTGTGTTTACGCATTTCTTGACAATTAATATTGAGAAGTTTCTACGTAAAGTGTTAGCATAATTACTGTCTCTCTTCTTCTTGTGAAAATGACACTTTTTAATAATGTAGTATGTGAAACAGGCTTTTAATAATAACTGGAAAGGCCTTGGAAAAGAATTTTATGAAAATTTGGGCTGTCAAGAAGTGTTGTCAGTCTCTGATTGACTTGTGTCACATCTCTTTAGTTACACGCTCTTTGAAGGGCTCCTTAGGGATGTCTAAGTCATGTTAGATTTTGGTTTTAGTTTATCCTCACAGAAAATCACATACACTAAATATTTTTAGTATTAAAATCTATTCTAAAAATGTCATTCACATAAAAATAGCTTCACAATTTTGTATTGTAAACTTTATAGAGAAAATACTAGCTATGGTGTTACACGTGTTATTCTACCATGAATAATGGCCTTCATCTGCCAATAGAAGAAATTTTAGTTTTGAGGTAAACCAGCTCATGCAAAGCATTTATTCGCCGGTACATGTGCTAGAAGAATTTTGTGGAAAAACAAATTCATTCACAAAATTTGAAGGAAAAAAAAGTGCATTTAGCACCCAAGGAAACAATCCCACAAAAATAACTATTTCCAGGATCTTTCTGAACTTGCCCTCCAGAGATTTGTTTTTCTCTGAAATCATACACCGCTGTCCAGGACCTTAATTACGCTGTTTCATAATCTTGTGTGACTCCTATCATCTTTAATACAGCCTGTGCCCATGAAGACAATGGCGTTAATTTCATTTTGGAAACGGGGATCAAAACTGGTGATGCACTGAGTAGCGAGGACTACAGGAGAGAGTTTCCTGCAGTAACAACCACACCAATTGGTGCAATCAGCTCTGGCCCGACAAAGATGCTAAATTTGGTTAAAGCTGTTCCTGCGAAGATCCACTTCCACATAAATTCCCTGTCATTCTCTGAGAGCGCCTAATGCCTTTCCTCTGGAGGTCACAGTATCTTCCATCCCTTGCAAACCCTGTATGCCTTCATACATAAATTGTTGGTTATTGTAACCAAGCTGGGAGGCAGAATTATTTGGAAAAGAGATTTTAATGCACGTTTTTGGGATATTTTGGTCTATTTTCTGTAAATACGCCAGTGAAAACCTCCCAGTGAAGAGCAGTTTTTAAAATTATTTCTGTTTGTCTCAGATTAATCCCTTAAATTCAATGGTGCAGTAAGACATTGCTTAACATTGATAAAGTATTAGTATATGAACCTGCAGCTACTTTAAGGTGTACTTTAGGAACTGTGTTTATATATTTAGTAGCAGAAAGGTGGTCAGTTTAACCAGTTCTAAGACACAAAATAGAATATTCTTAGAGCAAAGGAAAACTGAACAGGACTAGTATCCACTATCATTATTTTAATGACAGACTAACATGAATTGACGTCAGCAGGTCGTGGCATCTCCTTCCAAATACTCTGGTCCCATTTATTTATTTTCAAAAATTTCTGGATCCACAGCAGACTAATTCCTGAGTCGAACATAACTGGCCGTGTTCCCCACCTGCTGTCTCTATGTTCACATGTGCTGTTCACTGCGTGGTTTTAGTTTCTTTGAGGTTCTAATTCAGGAAAATACAACTGGGTCATGAGCAAGTGCTGCAGTCCTCCAGTTCGGAGGAAAATAAACTCATTTTATTTGGTTGGGTTTTGGTTTGGGTTTTTTTGTTTGTTTGTGGTTTTTTTGTTTGTTTGTTTGTTTGTTTGTTTTTTAAAAAAAAGTATACGCGCTACGTTTGTAGCAAACTCCCAGATGTATGCATTTGTTTTTGAAGTCTAACAGCTATAAATATGTACCCACAGGACTCGGGGACTAAACTGGCTACACACCTGAGTCTTTCTCATGCTTTGTAAGTGTCAAAAATCCCTTTAATGTTCTTCTCCCTTCATTTAACTCCTGATTTGTTTGTGCCTTCGACCTGTTTTACATCTGTTTCTCCATCTGCCAGTGTTCTTACAACACCAAAAAGCCTGGTTGTCTAACTTTAAATGCCGTAGAGAGATCTGGCAAAATGGAAGCGGATCAAAACTTGGGTGCTAGCTGCTGCAGCTCAGCAAATGTGATTGTTTCTGATTTTACTAAAGGCCACATGCTGTGTATTAACTCACCAGCGCTGGCCTCGGGACTCGCCTGGACTTGCCTTGTCCAGAGTTCATTTTAGCTTGTTTCCAGCTGCGATAGCAATTGTCTGTCTGTCAGAAGAATATTACCTACCTTGTTTAAGCTTATCTCTGTGCATACCAAATGGGGTAAAGGTCTAGCAAACCTGCGCAGTCCCTACAGAAGAAGCAGAAGACCTTTTCCGATAACCGGGGCTGTGTGAGACTGTTGTGTGTCTTTAACAGTGAAGGGGTGAGGATCGTCAAGCTGTAGTTGGGAACCAGTGGGGAAAAAAGTTCAAGTTAGCAGACTGCCTTAAGAAAACATGAAATAATAGCCCTGGGCTGATCGAAGACTGAAGAGAAATAAAACCCCACCATGAATGCCATGCTCCTCCCAGCAAAGCCCTCAGGATGCTAACGAGTTGATGTAATACCTCCCTCTCCAAATTTCTTGGGCACTGTGGAGACCTTGGGACCCAGAGGGATGTCCCCAAGGGTGATCATAACAGTTGAGAAAAGGAGTAGGTACTAGAAAGCATCTATATTACTAAATAACCTTAAATATAATGGGATTTTTTCTATATTAATTTGGACTTCCCATAGTCCTTGATATGAGCATTTTGCTGGGGAGGTTCACAAAGTACCACACCAGCTACCAGCTTTCTGGATCCAGCTCCACAGAGCTGGCCAAAGATCAAGGGAATGCAGAGGGGAAAGTGTGGACCAGAGGGTTTCTACCCAAATGAACAGACCTGAGGTTTTATGAGATCACTGAAATAGTTCCAGGGAACTGCAAAGCCACTCAAATCTGGCAAAAAAAAAAACAAAAACAAAAACAAACAAACAAAAAAAACCCAAACCCCCCCCCCCAAAAAACAAAAAAACCCTCACAACCCTTAATTATTTTTTTCTTTCTTTTCTTAAAGGCTTTGACCAAACTAGCTTTACTAAAATTGTTGTGAGAAATTACAGAATTTATTAGGTCTGCAATACTTTCTAATAAAGTTGGTTTGCAGCAAGACTGCTTTCCCTGTGAAGAGCAGAAGGTAGGCAAGTCAGTCTCAGGTGCATCATGGTAGGAACAAAGTCAGGAAGAGTTTGCAGTCTTTGAAGTGGATAACCAGACTGTAGGGTGATTCAAGTCGCAAATAGAGGGCACACAAAACAACTAGTGTATCATGACAGTAAGAATGTTACCAAGAGCTGATGAAGGATATATGCTTTTATAATAACAAAGGAAATTGCTTAAAACTCAGGACCTGGGTAAAATAGATATCAAGTTTACCTAAGTTTTTAACATTTTAATTTCTCACTGATTTCAGGTTTACTTATTTAGTTTGAATTTAACTCCCTAAGGTAGGTGTTTATTTTGGGGAAAGCTGAATTGTCTAGGCAGTTGTATTTGGGGGGGACAGGAGGGAAGATGACTGATGCATCAGGATTATTTTCCTGAGGCCAGTACAAATACCAATAGTTGTAAATTGTAGAAAATTCATGTTATCTGTTCTCCAGTTGCAGTGGGATGGCAGGGAAATCATTAACAATGGTATTTGAGATTTAATGGGAAGTATGCGTCTCTGTAATGTTTCCTTTAGTTCTTGCCACTATGACTATCAAAGCACTATGGAACTGTTTTATTCTGAAGTAACTGTGCATAACGCTATTTGGTTTAATATTAAGCAATATCTACACTTTAGCTGGGGAAATGTAATCCTAGATCATGCACAGTCCCGGGGTCCGCATCAATGGAGTACGTCTGTTTCAGTGTGTGCTGCTCCTTCAGATGTTTTCTTTCCTTGCCAAGGATCCAGCCCGCACTGCTTTCATCCAGCACGCTCAGCCTGCTCAGCCAGCAGAGCGACGTTCGGGCACAGGGGAGATGTCCCGTGCCAGCTCCAGCTCCTGCCAGCTTCCCTGCAGCCCATCAGCCTAAAGGCATAACCACATCTCCCTGCTTTATTCCTGTCTGCACACAGATAACAGGCTCTGGATCACAGGGCTTTTAACAACTAAGGGTCAATAAATTTTATACAGTACATGCCATGACAGTAACAGGGATACTGCGTGTGTATATCTTTTCTAAGGGCTGCCTATACAAAGCCCTTTGGCGATTAACAACCACTGTAATGTCCCCTGTCAGGATTTTTACCGCTTTGACATCGAGCACTTTGGCCTTCTAACAACTGTGCACCAAAGGTTGAGAACAGAGTTAGCTCTTTGAAAGAGTGAATAATTTTCTATTTTGTTTTGTTCTGGAGAAGAATTAGTTGGAGTGTCTCTTTCTTCCCTTCTTAATGCTTTCCATTCCCTAAAGAAGATTGTGCAGCCATTTAAGCACTAGTTTATCAGTGCAGGGATTGAAAGGAGGAGCGGTATGTTTCAGGGAGAGCATCAGTGTCACTCCGCATGGATTCCTTGGAGGAAGATCCAACATAAGGAAAACAACATCAGTTGCTGGACACTTTTTTTTCCCCCCGTAGCAGCTGTATTTCTGTTTCTCTTCGTATATCTGTAATTCTTTATAAACCGGGCTAATTCAAGGAGCCCTGGCAAAACTTTTAAATGACTCAGAAATGAAAAAAAAAAATCAACGTTAGGAGAAAAATGAAAAATTTTCTGTATTTTCCTACAGCCAGAATAAAATAACCAGAAAACCCTGTGTGCAATTTATCCTCAAGAGAGGAAGGACAAAAAGCTTTGTCCTTTGAGAAGTATATTCATGACTCAACAATAAAAGTCATGCTGGGCTTCAATATTGTATGAAGACACCAGGAAATCTCATCTTGGTCTTCTGCTGCTCCAGTCAGTCCCTTTATACTGCTCAGTGAAGGATATTTGTGATTTGTACCTTCAGGTTATATTTTCTTCCAACATAAACATTGTTTTCCCTGAGAACTTTAAAATGCCTGTTTAAAACACTATATTCAGTTTAATCTATCCCAGCAATATAGCTGGAGAGATATATATCCCTGGAAATATATATATCCCTGAAATTTATAGTCAAGCATTCTGTGAATTTTAATGTAGTATTTTAGAAAGTAGGTTTCTGTAACTGAAAAAAAATCAAATTCGTTCTAAAATGGTTGAATAGGCCATGAATAAAAACACTTCTGTGGACAACTTGAAGCAGTTTGCAATCTACAGTTCAAAGAGTTAGTTACTCTCTTCCACTATTTCGTTCGAAGAACAATTGAACATTAGGTAGATTGGAATATGGAAGATAGTTCATGTGCTTGCAAAACTAAAATTGTAGGTCAATAATTTTCTAATCTCAAATTGGGAATGGTCAGCCAGTAACAGACAGATGTCAGAAAGGATGAGATGAGCAATATTTTGTTGTTTAAAGCAAATAAAACCTGGTTCCAAATGAGAGCTAGCAAGCTAACACAGGGCAGTTATTTGCCCAGAAATGCAGCTTGAAGGCAGAGATTGGTATGTACCACGAATTTCAGGATTCTCTGTTAAATAAGCATGCCACTCTGTGTAATCCAAGATACTGTTTTTCATTTACACATCCTGAAATATTAGTTCCTAGGTTGTGAAATGTCTCTCTTAGAATATATGATAAATTCACATGGCTTACTATTTATTTTCTCATAATTTCTCATATATTAAATGTGAAATTAAATTTATTTGTATGAATTATATATTAAATTTAATTTTAATTCTTTATTTGAGTAAAAACAAAGAACAAAATTGTTTGGGCTCATCTTAATGACTGAAGCTCATGTACTACCTGACAAAAATGTGAACAGTCCCTCTAGATTCCCTTTGTTGAGCTGGGTTCTCTCTGCAGTGAAGACCAAACATAAACACCTCATTTCATAAACTTGCAAAATGTAAATGCGTCCATGGTTTTGCAACAGTTTTGCAATTATGGCTTTTATGTGTTGCTAAGGATTTTTAATAATATGAGAAAAAGGAAAAGATCACACGGTCCTCTTTGATGATGTCAGGAGATGTTGGGAAACTGGTATCCATAGCATGTCTGGAATTTACAGGTGCTTGTCACAGGAATACTGGTAAATCAATATAATACTGCTACGCAACCATTTTTTTTGCTATGCTGCTGTAGCAAAATAACGCAATTTATTGCATTTAAGATTCTTCGAGAACTTACTGTTAAGCGTAGGTGGTTGCAAGGTGTCGCTAGTAAAGAATTTATGGCATTTCAGCTGCCCCTTGGCCAGTCTGCTAACTTAAGATTTTTTTGTTTTCTACAAGCTGAAACGCTAGTTCCCCAAATCCCTGTTTCTTCCAGATGCATTGTCAATATGTGTAAATAACGCAAAAGGCACTTGCAAAATTTGAATTCCATCACATCACCATTTTGCTTGTGGAATTACTTCATCTGAAATACATTTTCCTTTACAACTGGAAATGGAAATGGTCTTCAGATTTCTGAGGCAACAGGCGATGAGGCAACAGGCTTTTCTTCCTCCTGTCCCAATTTCATAGTTGGTGCCAGACAGTCATCTTCAAAAATAAAATTAAGAAATTATAGTATTTCATGCTGATTATTCGCTTTTAACAAAACAAGGCTGACATGCGTTGGCTGCTGTTAGCATCACATTAAGGCCATGACAGGGGAAGGGAATGACTTTGCGTGTCAGAGTTAGCGATGCATTCAAGTTAGATATACGCCGTAAGTTGTCAGAGCACTAGTAGAACAGTAATGGCAATTTTCCAGTATGAAATGCGGTTGTTTTCAAGCATTTAATCTGCTCAATCAGTTTTGCATATATGCACAGAGAAAACTCTGCTTTTGTTTTTTAATCTACCTGAAGTGATTTATCAAAATTGTATGTAAACAGCTAATACTGGGGGTGAGGGGTTTGTGGCATACACAAAGTTGCTAGTTTTTGAACATCTATGTGCAATAAATAATGAATGAAACATCCTACACTAAAATGTAATGCGGATAAGTCAGCCGAATACAAAAATTAAATGCGAACCAGCTGCTTTTAGGTTTTAAAGAGCTGCCAGGATGACAGCGCTATAGTACAAGGACACTGTCAGGACAGCTGTTCTACACGCTGGGTCCCAGCTGCAAATGTGATGTACCTTTCTGAAAGCGATTCAGAATTGCCATAAATCCTTGGCTAATAAGTTTCTCTAAGGCTTCAAAAGGACTCTGGCAATGATTAGATTTCTGATCTAACAAGATTTACTTACTGACAGTGTCTAGTATACAGCATATATGAGAAGTGAAATTTATAGTGAATGGTCAGTCTTAAAAACATTCCATTTGTCATTGCCTTGGTCACCAGACTATCACATTACTTCTGTATCATTTATTTTTAGTAGAAAGGGTAGTGTAATAATTGTGTCTGGTGATGGAAGATGGGCCTAGACAGTAACTTGTTTGAAACAGAACGTGGAGCAGGGACCAAAAAAAAAAGCCCCAAAATTGTTTATCTTTTAAGATAAAATTTTTATAACATTGAGCAAGATGTGAGCACTTCTGGTACTGCTTAAATATCTTATTGAATGGGACCCGTATTAGATTTAAAGTCTTCGAGTTGATAGATTAAAGCTAATACAAAAGAATACAAAGCTTCTCATATTCCTGATCCTTTTTTGATATTTTTTTTTTGTACAAACTGTACTCCTCTTGTTGTCATTTTAGCTTAAATATTTGTCTGTAGAATCTTTTCTTTTTTCTTCTAAGTTATTCTGTTTGGGGAGCTTTTGGGCATTAATCATTGCAAAAAGAACTAGCAACAGACAACAAACGGCAGTCCTTCATCAGCTGAAACAAAAGATCCTGAGTCTCTCAAAGGACAAACTTTAAACTTACATTCTTTCATCAGGAAAAACATAACCAAAATAGATTAATTTTAAAAGCGTACCAAAGGGAATTTGCAAAGTACACAGACCAATAGAAAATAAGGTTCTTTTATTCCCCAAGGGGTGCTGCTCCGTTTGCTGCATTGTTACCCTGGAGAGCTTATTGCTCATGTGAGTGAAAAAGGAAAAGAGCAGAAATAGTGGAAGAGGGGATGATAGGAGTTAAGGATGAACAACAGGATGGATTCCTGTTGAAGCGTGCTGGTCGTTATGAGGGGTATCCCGGCTTTGGGCATTTCCAGAGCACGTAGCTCAGGGTTTCTATGAGCTATCAACCTTGTAACAAGCTGCTGAAGCAATTTGTTATCTAGAGGCCAATATTTGCTGTGTACTTCCTTTGGATTTTATAGATTTCCTCTCTTCCATTATTCTAACTACTACCAGCCCTTCAGCAGCAGCTTTTAACTCATGGCAAAGAAAATGAGCTCCCATTCCTGACTTTTGCAATTGCTAAGTGCCTGTTTGGTCTACAATTTTGCATGTAGACTTAGTCCCCTAAATTCCACCCAAATGTCATGGTTCCTAAACTCTCCATAGGAGCTGTCCTTAATGTTTAGGTTTAATAGCACATCTTTCAGGAAAGAGTTTTCATTTAATTAGACTGTGGCATAGAACATAGTGTCCATTCCTGTAATGCCATCAAGTACATTAAGAACCCTATGTTTCTAACAAACAAGAACACCAACTATGTTTATTAGTAAACTTTATTACTATTTGTATAAAAGGGCAAAATACATCTGATACCTTTACAGGGAAGGGGAATTTATGAGAGCTAAAGCACAGAGATTTGGTAACATGACCTTTTAATAAGCCGCAGCCAGCATCCTCAAATTGAAAAGGAAACAGAAAAAGGAAAAGAAAAGATGGTACAGCCTTGTCACAACCTATTGCTAGAATGACAATTTCACTCTGTGAAATACTGTTAAAGGCGGAAAGAAAGACAACAAAGAGGAGTAGTTAAATATTTACCATCTGAACCTTGTAAAGGACTCGACCATACAACAGCTGTGATTGCCCTCAATGTCTTGCTTCAGGTAGAGCTGGGTTCCTTGGAACCAGACGGCAGTGTTTAAGGGTCAAGAGACTAGGGGAGGCACAGAACTGCATTTGTCTGGATTGTTGAAAAATTAATGGGAAAAAAAAGCAGTCAAATATACCATATGGACAAAAAAAGCATGGACTGAAAAAAACCCTCAACCGTACTTAACGCAGAGACAGACGAAAACACTTAGCAGAAAATCTTAACCATTAAATTTGTCATGAGTCTGATTACAAAGACACTTATCTAACACAAATGCGGAGGACACGAGATTAGACGGCCGTAACGATTAAGTAACCACCATCTCGTTGCAAACATTATTTTAATTAGGATTGTCAAATACTGGAAGAAATCATGTAAGTAGCGACTTCCTATGGATTTTTTTTTTTTTTTTACACTAGCAAATTTTGTGTACATGCGGAGCCCCATTCCACAAGATGCTAAGCATCTTATATTTGTATGAAGCCCAAAAGACTAGAAATAATCAGCATTCACAATTACATGCTTAGATCTACAAAAAGCTCGCTAGTTAGCTAGGTAGGTATACAGACTGACAAGTAATGCATGTGAAGATGGGCACCCATAGCCATCCTGGTACAAAGTTAATAACTGAAATTTCCACACCTTTCTTGCCAGATCCACCAAGGCATCCAATATTTGTGGATGCCCAGATATTCAAAAGTAATGTCATGAGCACCTCAAGATCTGTTTGCAGGCATGCCAAGAATGCAAAAGCTTTTAAAAACGTTTACCAATTATGTGTCCATACTTAACCCAGGGAGAAGTTCTCTGAGCATATCTGCCAAACTCATAGATCAGTTGTGTGAGCTGTTACAGTTAATGTTGATTTCCACTCAATTACCTTGCCTTCTGGGAAGAACTGGAAACTTTTTTTTTTTTTCTTCTTTTTTTAGGCTGTATCAACAACGTGATGAGGTCTGGACTATGGAAGATAATGCTCACAGTCCTTCCAGCTGTAACTGCTCTCCTTTGCATGGAGTAGGGACGTGTTCTTCAGATAGGAGCATCTCCGTGGCCAAGCAAGAGTGAGGGGATCAGATTGTTCAGGTGAATGTTCTGTAAAGAACAAAGTTACAGCTTTCAGGCCTTCAATCATTAATATAAACTGCCAACAAACACCAACACTTCTTTCTTTGCCATAATATCTGTGCAAAGTGACAGACTAAAGCACACAAGTCTGGGAAAAGATTTCAAGTTTAAAATCCTGGTCGGAGGGACGCCACTCTTACAGTACATAATTCAAAACAGGAACTTTCATGCCAGCTTTCTGATATATTTCCTGCAAATAAAATCCCAAACTGATTGCAAGATGTTATGCTGATGGCAAAAATATACATGCCATTTCAGGAACTGGCTGTAAAATTGACACATAAAGTAAAAAAAAATCTTGAAAGAATGGTTCCAACGTCCCTTGATAGTGACATTAAGCAAAACAGAGGGGCCAATTGTTATTAATTATGAACATATGAAATAAAATATGAAAGTAACTTTGTCTCTGTTTTCATGTAGTCCTATTATTTTAAAACCAGGTGATCAAGCTGGGGCTAATTACAAGCTGGTTTGCAGCCATACTGACTTCTTAGTCGTTAAGAAGTATACTTCCTTAAGACAAAGATTATTATTATTTGAAAATATTAATCATTTTGTGTGCATATATGAGGCCCAAATATTGTTGCAATTTTAAGAAGTTTTATTATACTGAGTCAATAACTTTTTTTGTTATTTCAAGGGCCAATGGAGTACTCTAATAAACACAAAAGTATTAAGTGTAGGACTATACATTATGGAAACTTTTTTTTAAAGCAGCACCATAGTCTTCATTAATGTTAGTGAAAAAGCAATTCCAGAAGTTATCAAAGCAGTTTGTACCACTGTGGTACAATACCATATGGCATTGCCTGGTTGGATGAAAAACAGGTGAATGCAGAGCTCTGATTTTCCTTTCCAGTTTCTGTCAGGAGCTTGGGGAATTTCTGGTGGTGACTTTTTTTGTGTCCCTCTGCAGTATCTCATGCTGTCCACCCATAAATAGGGAGTAACAGAAGAAACGTTATGATTGTTTATGGATATCACTTTTTTCATAATTCTGGGTGAACCCTGCTTAACGTGCTGGGTAGCCAAATGAAACTGGTTTTTCTTACCTTTTTACGTTGCTGCATTGTGTGATGCTGCAACACTAGATTTTAAAAAAAACAGAGGTGCTAGGTAAACATAGCATAAATAAGACCTTGTCTATATTAAACTGGACTCTGCACTTAGATTTTAGTTTTGCCAACACTGTTTCTCCCTGATCAAAGCAAAATCATGTCTGGAAGGTGCGTTTTTATGTTCAGGAAGCAGAAAAGTATACAAGAAAGTTTTAATGAAAAAAAAAAAGTAACAAATGTGTTGATTTTAGATTTTGCCAGCCACATCTGTATTCTGCTCATTAGGCAGACTCACAAAGATCTTTTTACAAGTGAAGTATTTGATTAGCTTCAAGTTTCATGTTACTTTATAGATCAGTATTTAGTATTCCAGATAGGAATATTATTACATATATACTGAAATGATGAGAGTTAGATGCATAAGGATGCAGTGGAGCCCACTAGCTATTGTCGTCAATTTGGGGATTTTGTGAGTGAGTGAGCGTGTGTGTGTGTGTGTTAAAGATTACCCAGACTGGCACAGACAGCAAAATTTTCAAGTGAGCTATTGCAGCTGTGAAATAAGGGGGAGGGGAAGAAGTAGCTATTTTCTGTGTCATAGACTGATTTTTAAAATATGCCAAAATCTACCCCTTAAGCATGTACCTCTAATTTCGTATTTTATAGGCATATATAAGGCAATGGGTTGTGGCACTTTAAATCCAGGTGTAACATTTTTCAAATGTTTTCTGCCCATCATCTTATTGTGCTGGGAATCTGCATTAATAGCTTCACCCAGTACCTTGTAATACTGTATTTGGATTAGAGATGTACCAACACTGAAATATTCAGGGGTTTACCAAGGTCATGCCGAAGAAGAGCATGGAATGCTTTTCTAAAGCAATTGCTTTTTTGGTTTGGAAGTGCTTCATTGACAGGGTCTTTTACACAAATAATTCTATTTATATGAGCTTTCTTCAGTCATAATGCGCTTTAAGCACCATATGTTGTCCTCAGAGAGAGTTTACAGATTTTCAAAAGTTAGACCTTTTCTTTGAGGTTCTCAATTATTACATCAATTGTTCAAACTGAATGGTAATTTTACTTTTAGATCTTATTTTTGCTTTCAAAAGAGGCAAGTCTTTCAGTGCTTTCCTTTTTTTTTTTTCCTTTTTTTTTCCCCCTTCACCTCAAATCAAGGATAAAATGGCTCAGCTTCTGTTATGACAGCATCTGTGCTAAATGTGTTTGACTCCCACTCTGCTTTCTTTTTCCCCAAGGAAGTGAGAAATGGGAGTAAGCAGAATTTTAAAATTATTCTTTGAGCAGATTTGTGTGTGAGGTAGAGAAGTAATGAGCAGGAATGATCTGAGGAATGATAACCAGGAAACAGAGAGGCTAAAACAGAACATGAGAATGTAAGGATAGCTGCTTTAGGTCAGACACAACCATTGCTCCCATATCGTGTGTCAAAAAAACAGCTAAAAGGGGAAGACTCACAAAGGGTAGAATAACAAGTAAAATTTATGTGAAACTCTCCCACAAATACTCTCCCACAATCCTGTCATTTGTTGCCCAGGAGTTTCAGGATCACATTTTAATTTGAGCTTGACCAAGTTCCCCTTGGATCCATGTAACCTCTCAGCACCCACCTCATCTTGTCATAAATGCCGTAACAAGTCGCTATTTATGTTTTTATGTCTATTATCAAGGAAAACACTTTCAGAATTCAATTCCCTCTGAAAGAGAAATTAGCCATATTATCGGAAAAGCCATGCAGTAAGGAAATATAACCTATGCGGGTCTCTTGTGCGGTGTTAGCAGTTCTGTGGACTAGTTGGTCTGTAGCTGTGTCTGCACATTATTTACCAGGTTCTGGCATGCTCACTGTGAATGTCCGAGCTCTGCTTGATGGGTCTTGATGTCTTGAGTCCCCCAGGAACCTTGCATACATAAACAGAAAGGGGACCATGATGTGTGGACGTACAGTCTGGATGTAGCTAACATGAGTTTGCAGGACGGGTAGGCATCCTTTTCTGTTTACAGCTTTTGGTGGGCTGAAACATTACTGCCTGCAGGGACTGCTGATGCCAGAAGTTACTGAAACTTGCCAGAAATGTGCATTATACCCATAAACAGATGATACAAAACCAGGAAAAACAAATAAACCACTGGCCCTGGAAATACATACCCATTCTCATGTTGTTTGTTGCTGAAGCGCTTCCAGATTCAGGTCATTGCACCTAAAATGAACCGAATTCACATAGCAGTGGAGGGAGGTCTTTCCTAACCTGGTTTGCTCTGACTTACAGGCTGGTTGGTAGGAGCGTTCCTGTGGCCAGTTCAGCTCAGTGGATCTGAAGCAGCAGCGACTGCTGGTAAGGGAATGGAGGGAATTCCAGTTTTGTCAAAAAACAGCTGTGCTCCCAGTCACTCCAACCATCTTGGGCCAAATTTCTATCTGCAAAATTGGGATAATAATTTCTTATTATGTTTTATGAGGCTTCTAAACACTACACAGCTCAGTATTGCGAAAGGACATAAATTATGCTTTTCTGTGTTGTTGCAACTTTATTATTACTGTTTTTTTATATTTGCACTCTATTTAAATGGAAGCCGTCTCAGGAATTTAAAGCATCAGTAAATGTGCGAGTCAAGTTAAATAACAAACAACTTTTTTTTTTTTTCCAAATTGCTTATAAAATACCACGAGAAACAAGCAATACTTATACCACCTCCCGTGATATTTATGAGTAGGAGTCAACTGATTTTGTGGAATTGGCAGTTCTAATCAGTGCTCTCCTGCTGTACGAGTGAATTATCACAAGGCTCAATACTTCATGTAAATTTATCTTTACAAAGCATTATCAGTGACAAAATTGTAAAAAGAACAGAAAATGACACAAACCCATTTCACTTTGTGCCAAAAATATAATGAGATCTGAAAATGGCAACAAAAATTAATCCATTTTGTGACAAATCTAAGATTTTAATCTTAGGGAAGGACCTCCTTAGAGCCATATAGAAATACTATTAAAATACTGTTGAAAGGAACAGATGGCATTTTTTTTCCAGAGGGTGATCTGCATGTGGATGAAGTGCAGTGTTATTAATGGTCATAAAATCATTTGCAAATATTTTAAACACAAGTATTAGCATATCTCAAACTTGGCAAATGTCCTCCTTTGCAGGAAATTGAATTCTGGAAATATGTTTTCCTTGATACTAGACATAATGATGTAATTAATGAATTGAATGCTTGCTCAGTTCAACTGAATGTGCAGGTAACATTGTCAAATTGATGAAAAGACAGGAAATGTAGAAAATTAATGGTAACATTTTAAGGGCATTGTGCATTTCTACATTGTCCTTTAACACGCCACACTTTGTGATGGACGTCTTGCATTGACACATTTTCGAGAGTTCAATTTATTGTGTAAATAATGGATGCTAAATTACATAAAGCTGATAATGAAAAGGCATAAAAGTATAGCACTATGACCCTAACTTTGATATTTTCCATCCCTTTTTTTTTGTCGCTATTCCTTTTATAGGAATTGGATACTGACTGTACTGATGGACACTATTTAAGGTTTCAGGAAATGCTCAGCAAGTACTGTTAAATATAATTGACATTAAGAAATAGGCTTATGGACAACATGTGTCTGTTTTTCTTGTACTGAGGGTAGCCGTATACTATTGTTGTTCCACTCCTGATGTTCAAGAGGAGCAGAGCGTCAGTCCCTGCGATGTCATTCACAGAGCTGTTAGGGGAGAAATATACACATAAATTAAGCTTGCCATTTTCAAGAGATATCCAAATCTAATTTTTTGATTTATTTTCTCGAAAGACTGACTCCACCTAGCTGTGGATTTTTTTTTTTTTTTTTTTTTTGTCTATGTCCTGGTCAAAACTGTCTAGATGAAGTTGCTGATATCTTTTTTCCTCTTTCCCTAACTTTGATACTAAATCTCTAAACTCCTGGAGGACTGGTGGAAATTAATTAAGTGGATAAAACTGGAACTTTACTCCTCCTTTTCCACCTAATTAACTGGATTTTTTCCTAACTCTTAGTGACTTCAACTAGCACAGTTTATCAGTTACAGCTCTTCCTCTCTGGTATCTTTTGCCTCTCACCACTTTACTTTTAATTCTAGCAAAAATCTCCTGGTTTTTTCTTCCTGTCTCTCACGGGAAATCCATCAGTGAGAACCCTGATAGATGACAACAGGAGGAGCAAAATCCCTGTAACTGTCTTGTGGCACAGTTTAGGCACTTACTGGGCTAGAAGCTTGGCTGACCGTGTTGTTAGGGTCGCAAGGCTGAAAATGGGCACCCCCAAAGCCTTCTGCATGAAGAGAGGACTGTAGCTCTGAAGAGCTGGCCAAACCCAGTATTGGGATACTGGGACTTCTGGTTTTGGGTATTCCAAAGCACTTTAACCATGATCTGCCTGGTAACACAGTGACCTTTTGCCAGCAACATAGAAAAACTGCTAAATAAACATGTACTGTAGAATATTTGAGAAGCTGTATTAACTTCGACAGGACTAGCACTGCTAAATGTTAAGTACTTGCTCTGGGGCGTTGAGTGAGGCTTTCGCTGTGTCTGGTTCCTGAAAGGGAAAATATATACAGACGTACATACAGATAGGTAGAAATAGATATGCACTAATGAAGATACGGTGTATTCAGTTCATCTCTTGTTCTGCTCTGAAGAGAACAAACCCAGTGTCACGAGACTGCCTACAAAAGTCAGCAGTGATTTCAAACCAGCTCCATGCTATTCATTGTCAACCTTATGGGCATTTTTGTATCTTTCACAGGTGCAGTTGGTACTAAAACTCCAGAAATGAGATCGTTCTGGTCATGGTTACAATGCTCCAGGGGCATCAGTAAGCATTTGTATGCACTGGGTCCTTTGGTGTGGTAAACACACAAAAAGCCAAGCTTAACTTTTCTGTCAAGAGACTTAATTCCCACTGAAAGAGCATCAGTTACAAGAATAAAACAGCGGTCTCACCCATGTATTTGCACCCATGATCCTTTCTCTTTCTATGTGTAACTGTGATCAAATGGCACATCACTTCTCTTTTCTGATCTGTCTTGTCCTTCGCTCCCCACTTGTAAGTCATCAAAATCTCCAGCACTACTGTCCTGAGGCTCTTGCACCCCTGGTATCCAATTCTAGCACTTTCTATGCTTTCTGTGTTAATGACAAGTTTAACATCACTGAAGCGATACTTATTCATTGTGCTATGTTAATTCGCAATTTTCTTGGAAAAAAAAAAATCTGAAAAATAAACCCTAGTTTTGCTTTTGTGTACTTCGTGTTCAAATACATTGTAAGCTAGACTTTTGTCCTTAACCTGAATCAGGAAAACTCCTCTGATATTTAGCGAAATTGTTCCTACCCATTTATGTGACATTTCTCAGAAAAAAGGACTACTAATTAGTAAAAGAATTTTTCTGACTTTAAATCATTAAGCACTGGAAAACTAATTCAAATGTATTCAGTGAATGCCCCAGTTTATAATACTTGAGGAAATGAAAGAGCATAGAGAAAAAAAATAATGAAATAAAGCAGCAAGAAGGAAGGTTGAGGTCAGAGTCTCAATGCTAAAGGTGGAAGCTTATATTTAAAATACAAGAAAAAAATGTCGAGAGGTTTGACCGAGTACAATTTTGAACAGTCACAAAAACCTCCAAATCTGAAGGTTCATATGCCCTTGTTTGCTATGTGGCCAGAAACGTTGCAGATGTTTGCATAGAATCACAGCTGAATAATTCTCCCGCCGTTTTAGTGCTCATCAGCTTCACAGGCTGGGTTTACGGTGCAGAAGTCTGAGAAATGGGCAAATACAGCATAGGGACCCTTGCAAACTTGCCTGAGGCGTATTGATGAAACATAGCAAATGAAGCATGTCCTGAAGAGGCAGGTATTAGCGTTCTATGTATTAACGTTACCTAACCCTGGCAGCTCTCGCTGGCTTCAGTTGCTCCCTATGGCTTATTAACAAGATTGTATGTCATGCCGTGATCTAAACGGTGATGGCATGGGATTAACTCACTGACTTCCACCTTTCTCAGTGAGCTGGTCATGATGCCACCATACAAGATTCCTGTCCAGAGAGCCAAAGGCAGCCTGAGATGATCAGCATGCCAGCAAATCCCTCTTGTGATGTTTAGGCTCTCTAGCAGGATCTTTTGACTGATTTCTCTGTCTGTCACCATCGAGGACGGATATTGCTGTGAGAACAGATTGATTAAGTGATGGAAAATTTCTGGAAGCTGCTTGTTTGACTCCTCTATACCAAAGATTAGCAAGAAAGCGTGCTTGTTTCTTACTCCTAATGCCCACAGCTGAACTTGGACTTGCTCCCATACTGTGTTAATGTGAAGCAAATTTGGATTAAACTATAGGCTTGGGCCTGTGCTCAAAACACAATTCATAGGTAATGCTGTGAATAACTCACTCAACATATCAACAAGAATATTGTGGAGTATGCTTACATAAATTAATGCTCTATACTTATTAAACTTACTCTGTTCATGTTGCACGATATATTTCAATTTTATTTTTAATGTTAATTTCATGGTTTGGTTTTTTTTTAGTTTTTAGGCTTTATTACAATTTTTTTTATGTTGGATACAGTAGTTATATGTGGATTGTTTGTTTTTTTTCTCCTAGATAACTTTTTAAGTCCTTTTGACATCAATCCTTGGCATGTAGGAATTTAGAAGCTGGTTTCCATGGATTTTGTGTAGTGGGATTTTAATTCATTTTCCGCAAATGCTCATGTCATTAAAATTAGATAAATGAAATATTTGTGAGAACAAAAAAAAAAAGCAGCAGTGGTCAGTCGTCATTATTTTATGTGATTTTAATTTTCTGTGAGTTGACCTCCATGAGACTACAGAAGTTAATCATCACCTGTGTACGTGGGGTAAAAATCTATGACCTTTCAGCGGATTCTGCATGAAGGCACCTGAAAATTCCGGGTAGCTTTATTTAACCAATGCAAACTGTAGAAATGTATTGAGTTAATTATAACCTTGAATCGGGGCCAGTTCTAAATATATCTGAGCAAAGTAGGTAGCTTAGGCTGGCAGGCTAGGGATGGGAAACGGCTGGATCTCTGCTGAGCTCTGGAAAGGCAGGTTTGCTGCTGCTGAAGGAAGCATCAGCGTATGAACTCCTTCAGAGGGCAGGTATAGAGGTTGGAAGTGTCTTCTTTAGAAGCAGATTTTGCTGCTCCCAGCTTCTCATGTCCTACCAGTACCAAGCCATAATTCAATTCATTCTGTAATGATGGCTTTCCATTGCAGGTCTGCTTCCTTACCTCTTCATCCCCCTTCCACAGCTGGAATACATTGATCATGGCTCCTTATTCTGAAGACGACAGACAAAAACTAATTTAGCTGGAGCTTCAGAAAAGCCTTCAGTTAGATGATGCTGAATAACAGAGTTAAGAAATCTCAGTGTTATTTGTGTTAGCACAAAAGCGTGAAGGCTGTTTACTAGCTGGTGAGAAGTTACTGACACAGCTAGTTCTGTCATACTCAAAGGCTGTTTGACATCAAAGAAATTTCAATTCCTTCTGCCTTGTCTCCATACTTGTAGCGACATTGTCTCCATGCTACCTCGTCTGTACCCGCTACACTCACAGCTTATGTTGTCAGGAAAGATTGGATGGCTGGCATGTCAGGAAGAAAGGCAGGGCATAAAAACTGTGAGATTAGCCCATTAGCTAAATGTTTCTGCTAAAGCGATTTGCAGTGAAATAGTTTACACCCTTGGCAGTTAGGTTTTTATCTGTGTTTCTGTTGCCACTGCCGTAGGATGCATGTATTGGCTGAGGAACCTCAGCTCCAGATGAGACAGATCTGCTTTAGGTGATACACAGAAGAGGAATTTGCATTTGATCAGAGCACATGATGTGTAATTTAGTGCTGAAACCACTCAGTCAACATCCATCATTGGAGGGATGAGGAAAGAAAAAGAAAGAATTAGATGGGTTTTTTTTGTTTTCTTCCTGGTTTTCAGGTACTACTCCTGTTCGCCTTTTGTTTGTCAACAGTTATCTGGCAATACACTTTTGTTTATGGTGTCTCGGGATCTCAAACAATTTTGGGCTAGTTGGTATGAGGAAGATATCTCATGGGTAAAGATGATCACATGGTTGCTTTTACTTCCACATGCTTCTTTCTGAACCATCCAATCTGGACACAGAAACAGGAAATCTGGATTTGATTTACCATGGCAATACTTCCAAACAAGCTATGTTTTCAGGTCCGCTTGTATATGAGTAGGTCAGTAGTAATCATGAGAAGAGAATAAAGCAGCACTGTTCTATTCTAATTATTTCGACTATTCCATCCACAAGTCCATCCACTCAGTTCTATTAATCGTTTTATGCTGTACATATAAGTCTTACTTCCCAGACAATATGTAGGCTGTCTCAACTCCCAAACCAAAAACCTGCTGTATTTATAAAATAATCTGTATTTTTCCTTTTAAAAGACATGAGTTTAAACAGCAAATTAATGTACAGTATGGGAAATAGCTGCACATTTTTCCTCTCCTCTTTCTGAGGAAATAGCTGCATTGTTTCACCACTGTTTTACCTAGCTTTCAATTTTCACTCCTATCCCATAACTTAGTAAAAACTGTTTCACCAAAGAAATAAAAGGAAAATAAAAACAAATGAAAAATAAAATTCCCCCAGTGCCAACTTCATTGCCGCTCCTTTATATGAGTTTGATCTAACTGCTTTCTATTGAGAATAAAACAAAACTCCAAGTGATGAGGTCAGTAATCTAATTTTGCCCGAAGCAATGAGATAAACACAATGCCAAAAGCAAGGTGAATATTCTGCAAAAATAATAGGGAGAAGATAGAAGTCAGTCATTCAGGGCTGGAGCCAGCTCAACCAGGGACTTACTTATTCAACCAGCTTTCAAATCCTTTGCAGGTTCTCTCCAGCTCTTGAAATATCAAAGATTATACTAAATACCAATATATATTTTTTTCCCGTCATTAATTTTTCAATCCAGTCTGGAATAGTCATTGTAATTAAATTTTCTGTGAAAAATCACAACTGTATCTCCAAAGACAATGTGGGTTGATTAAACATCAAGAATCAGAATGAAACATCTGCATGTAACAAATTCTCTTTTGACGCTAAACTTCAAAGGGCTTTGAATGAAAGATGTACCTATTTATACGTCCATGAATGTGTAAAATATGTCTGCATTTAGATCTATGAGAGGAGTTCACAGAAAGTTGATTTCTATTTTTAGCAATGCTCTTCATGTATTTCTTTTCCCTATACCTTTATCCAAATTAAGTAGACCCAAAGAGGGTGTAGTGAGCATATTTCATTAGCTTAAGGGAATATTAGATAAAGAAAATAACAAAAGAATATTCATAACGCCTTATTGTTCAGTGAGGAGTAGTTGGTATTTCCAGCAGAGAATATGCATTCCGAACTGCAATAGGTAGAAGCCTAGATCCCATTTTTTTAAAATCAAAAACACATCATGGAGTGATGCCAGTGGCAACAGACCTCCGTCAGCCTCACCTACCTGACCTGCCTCAGGATCCAGGGCCAGACTTTGCCATTCAGCTAATTTTTCTTCGGAGTCAACGAGGATGGAAACCACCAATCGCTCATACACCTCATCCATTGCCTCATAATGAATTTTGAGCATCCCAGATAACCCTCTTACACCAAACCCAGGTTTTTTAAAGGGGTCCTGAGCCTGTGAGGTTTGGATTGATACCACTGGGTAGCTACACACCTATAAAAACACTTTCAGAGGCACCTAAATGCTCTGCAAAAGCAGAACTGGGCTTCTCAGTCATTTGACTCATAATTCAACATGAGACTAGTCCACCAGTCAGGACTTTGTATTCCCTTGCTGTCAAAACCACATTTACAATTCCAAAAGATGCTCCCTTACCCATAGTCTATCATGGCTAGTAGAATTTCTGCTTTTATGCTAGAGTTTCTAGTAGCTTTTGAAATAAGTATTTCTAGTAACTGAAGATCCTACTGGTGTGCTATGAATGCCCGTCCTTTGGAAAGATGAAGCTCAGACAGCCCGTTATCAAGGTCATACCGTTATTTGTCACGTGATGGTCTGTTGATGCATTCTGCGATGGGAACGCGGAATTCACCCCTTCTCCAGATAACTCCCCCTGTGCAATTCTAAAAGGTAAAATAAATAAAGCTAGAGGTACTTTGAAATTAGCACACTGGTTTTCATATTGTTTCAGCATATAATTTCTTTGCAATTTCTGTAATAGCCAACATTGTTGTTTAATGAGGACAGCTTTGTAATGATCTAAAGCTACACGCTTATGTGGAGTGTTCTTTATAATTAATATCATTATTGTTATAGGCTATGATACAATTCACTAATTAGACTCTGATTCCTCCTACTTGTTGGAAGATACCAATGAAACACGATTTACCACCTGTATATATCTGTTTTTATTTGCTCTAGAAGGTACCTGAAACAACTTTACACAATTGAGAGGAAATTAAGTTCAGCTCAGATTTCTGGATTTATCAGACTGAATTTGATAATATCTGTGTCTCCCACCTGCACGCCCCAAAAATAAAGCAGCAGCAGCAGCATTGGAACCATCAATTTGTCCTCCGAAGGAAGGATCACCAACAGGAGCCCATGAGGTCGCCACCAATCTGTTTGCAGAGACGTTCAGTGCTGGGAACTAACCTGAGCCGACACAAGAGCAGCTGGTTTTCATCCACTCCCAACGCGTGGGTGGCATCCACAGCCCGTCTGGAGCACAGACAAAAAACACAGGCTTTCCATATTTCTAATCAGATAGTATGTGTAATTCTGGTGCATATACTTGTAAGATTAAAGAAAACAGTGGCAGTGCAGGTGTGCAGGTGCTTGGCCTAGGTACAGAATTAAAACCTTATTAGAAGAGGGTAAAGCAGAAAATTGAGTGTGCCCATTATTTTTAAGAAAATCTAAACACAATGCTTCGAACCAGAAAAAAGTTATTTGAGCAGCGCGTGTTGTAGTCTGTTCACCAATTTACCAGTCCTTTACAGAACAACTCTTTAATATTATCAGTTGAATGTTATTTTAATATATTTTTTCCATTTTTTTGCATAAATAAACTTTTCCGATACTTGTATTTCTGCACTTTATATCGTGAGTGATCACTGTGCGACGTGGTGGTGGTCTCACCTGTGGTACCTGCACTGCTGAAGCAGTAAATGAGTCACAGGAGGCAAAGGCAAGTCCCAAGAGCTGTCAAATGGGGATCGTTGCCACAGAAACTGCGCCTTGCACTCTGCGGGTTCAGTGAGTTTCATTTCATTTCTTAACACTCTGAAAAAGGTGGAATTCCTCTCCTGAAAAATGAAAAACCCCTAAGGGGTTGGAAAGTAACAAAGAAGGAAGCGACCTGGACGCCTGGCCCACCCTTTCATTAGATACAGGATTGTCTAATCCCGCGGGGTACTGAGGCTGACGGTGTGGGATGTTTCCATTTTCACTGCCCGAGGGAAACTATATTTTTTTTTTTCATCATTTTTCCCTGTTTGGTGAGTGTGTCATTAGGTAGCCTTTTCACAGGCTTAATTTGAAAGCTGAACTCTTTTTCTAGTCCCGGTGATGTCGGAAAACAATCCTGTTACCAAATAGCTGCATCCACAGGTCTCTCTAGAACCCACCTTGCAGCCGTCACGCCGTACAGTAACTTTGGAAACCTCATTGTTCTGTAATAGTTCATTTAGTAAAAGCTTAAAATGGCACGAAGGAAATGTCAGGCAAAAGAGCACTTACTGCTCTGAAAGAAGAGAGATGACCAACCAAAGCCGCGCTTCGGTACAATGGTACAACGGAAATTAAGAGGGCACTTGATTCTAGTAAGCAAGAAGCAGAACTGGAAGCTTACATCATGCTCTCGTTCACAAAAATGAGAATACCCAAGTTCATACAGACTTACACTGCTACTTAGAGAAACAGCCGTGTGATACAGAAGAGAAAAAAGGCTGAATTGAATAGGGTAGACGCAGAAGAAAACGATTAAATAAGGCGAGAATGATTTATTTTTCACCGTGTCTCATATTCTATATTCTTAAATGAAACTCATTTCATCACAGTACTCTGCAAGGCTCTGCAGAAGTTCTGTGCTGTAAAATCTCCTGTGCAATCATAAAACATTCCAAGTTGAACATATACTAGAGAAAATAACAAACAAAGATACTAAATGGTGCAAAGGCCGAAGCCCATTTTTCTTATGGCACCCCTGTACTTTCCACCTGTTGTTTCTTACGATGATGAATTTTACTGCAATCATTATGGACGTCCTTTCAAGGGAGATGATTATTTTTAATGAGGGAGGGAAAATCTTTGCTATTTAAAATGCTAAAAAAAGACAGGTAGTTTTAATAAATAGCAATAACTTTATAAAAAACGATGTCTTCTGTTGTCAGGCAAATTGTTCAGGTTTGCAAATTCTTTCATTACAGTTCACTTATTTTAATCTTCCTGCAATAACTAATGCTCATGGGACACACACAACCCTCATATTGATCTGAGTTGAAGTTTTGGTTCTTGAACCACGTTTTTAAGATGACATTGTGTTACGTTTTGTGATTTATTATTTTGCCAATAAAAATGCTGGGGAAGAGCAGGAAAGCAAGATCACATAATAACGGAGTGGCTTCTTTAGTCTTCTTGCTGGCAAAAACATAGATTAAAACATTTACAGTGTGTGTGTGTGTGTGTGTGTGTGTGTGTGTGTGTGTGTGTGTGTGTGTGTAAAACTCAAACAGCCTGTGATTAGGACTAATACCAGGCGAGAAGCGCTGATGGTTTTTGCCATTCCCTTGTTTCTGAACTGCCCCTGTGTGACCGTGGAGGTCAGCCTCTAAATTAGAGGACCGAAACGCTCTCCTCAGTTTACAGCTCCAAGGGTGCTTCACTGTTGCATCTTAACTCCAATCGGAGGCAAGATCGGTGCTTAAACGCGCTCTTTGTTATGCCTGGCATGGAAGGAACTGTGATGCCCGGGCCCGTCTGGACGGGTCCTCGGGCTGGATGGTTGGGAGCTGAGGGACCGTGGGGTGCATGACAGTGTACGTTTCCTTCCCAGTTTAGCCAGCTGGCTACAGGAGACAAGAAAAGAATCAATTCGTGTGTTTCTAAGTATAATAACTGCAAGCATCTTTTCCTCTCCCTTACTCCCAACTGTGGGCTCTAAAAAGGATTTGAGCTTCATCATGGGGGGAAAAAAATAACAATGCATTACATTCTTTGTACATTTTTTTAAAACAGGATTTTGACTACTTTTACATTTCTTTCAGTCTGCGTAACTTTTAGGCAGCCAATTAGATGACATTCTGCACAACTTGAAAAATAATTGGCTCCTTTTGATTAGAGAAAGTGTGTATGAAACCCAGGGCTCCTGTTGTAGTTAGCCTTCTGCTCACTGCTGTTGACATTGCTGGTTTATTAACTTTTAAAGTAAGGCTTCCCCAAAGTAGTAAGTTGAGAACTGGATTTGTTAGACCTCCATCCACTGCAGGACTCCATGTGCTTTTTAATGGATTTATACTAATTTGCCATGGAACACCCAAACCAGTAGTGGCAATAATTGTTACAAAGCATAAGTACCTGGTTTAGATGCTCCCGACTTTTCCTGAAGTGTGAGACATAAATCATAGAAGGCTATTAGGAAATGATAAATAAAAAGCATAAAGAAATTACAAGAAAATTATTAATCTCTTTTACGCCATCACTCTTTATACTAATATATACCATCGGTATGTATTATTCTATTTAGATTTGATTGAATGCTGCCTGGATAGATGTTTCATTCGTCATTTATTATGAAGTGATAATATATTCCAAACAAGGATCCATTTTTGCAGCAAGTTTTAAAACACCACAAAATAAGGAACAATTCTTCTTTCTACCTCCTGTCTTTGAGTTGTTCCACATGGATAGAAAAAAATTCTATCTGTGTGGCCTGAGATGATCAGGGAGAGGCAGAAGTTTGCCCTTCATAACCCCTCTGCCCTCTTGTCCCCTTCAAAGGCGAGATGAAGAATGCGGCACTTGACCTTTTTGATTTCTTTTGTCATTACTCCTGCAGAATCAAAACTTACTAATAAAGAGATTATTTACATTGACACCCAGGGATCCCTCTTCAATACGGTTTCACGTCTCTGAGGGAGAGGAGGAGACCATCCTAGCAGGAAGACTAGTCAGTCCAAGAGTTTCGTGCTCATTCGTTGCTTGAACTGTTCTTGCAGAGAAGACCAGTCCTTCACCTTTGCAAAGGAAAAGGGACCAAAAGAGATGGGATTCATCTGATCTCAGTTAGATACTGTTCTCCGAGCCATTTGTCTAGGCTGGGCCGATTCATGTACATAACAAAGAAAAGTGGGCGTAATCAAGGGATGAAGGGTTAAGTATCACTTACAGATACCTGCTAAAGGCAGATGGGATGAATTTTCTCCTGAAGTTTCCTGTATCTTTTCACTGCCACCACAGGGTCTTAACTTAAGGTCCTGACTTACACTGTATCCATAATTCTTATATGAATTTATAGTTAGAGGACATTAAGATTGCTTGAAGGAATGGGAGTTAAACTTGGAAAAGTGGAAGGAGAGAAATTTGAGGGAATTTAGTTTGCAAAACGAATTCTTTTCAGCAGAAATCAGGCCACGCCTATTCTGTTCCGGCTGTACGAAACATGCATTTAAAACCTGGCAATTACACTAAGCAGCATAATTTGTTCAGCCATTGATTTAATAATCATAAAAACAATTGACTATCGTGGTCAAAATAAATTTTTTTAAGAATGGTAGATTTGCTAGGCTGAGAAGAGCTGAGTAGCTCCTGTAATATAAGACACATGCTTGAAAGCCTACATTGTATAATGAAGGACAAACTTCGGCATCTGCAGTATCCAAAAAATCCTGGAGACAGCGCATTCACTTAATTAGTCTTTCTGCTTCATTACATAGTTCACTTAGAGTAAAAGGAGAAAAAAATAATGATAACCTGAGTTGTTTCGTGGCTCTGGCTTCTGTCAGTCATCCCTTCATCCTGCATCTCAGCAAGCGCTTTCAAGTGCGCGTTGCTATTGGTTATCTGGCATGTCTGTACAGGAGGATTAAAACACCATCTGATTAGAAACACGGAAAGCCTGTGTTTGTGTCCGCGCTCGAGACGGGCTGTGGATGCCACCCACGCGTTGGGAGTGGATGAAAACCAGCTGCTCCTGTGTCGGCTCAGGTTAGTTCCCAGCACTGAACCGCTCTGCGAACAGATTGGTGGCGACCTCATGGGCTCCTGTTGGTGATCCTTCCTTCGGAGGACAAATCGCAGACTGCACAGCGCTCATCGTCTAGCAAGAAGAAAAACACATTACCCAAATGCATTTGATTTTTAATAAGATAGGAACCTGAGCTGACCTTTTTCTGACTAAATTTCCTCTTATTTATTTATTTACGAGTCCTCCTCACTGTATCCGCAGAAAACTACTGGTTCCTTCAAGAGTACCAGCAGAACAGCACCTCATACATTCATTTTCAGTTCTAGCAAATCTAGAGTTTTTATTCTGAAGAGTAAACGTGCATTCCCTAGTGCTAGATGTTATGATCCTGTATCTGCCCTAACACATGTCATTGTTCTATATGCATTTTCATGCTTTGCACACCTGTTCATTTGACAAACTAACTTTTTAAAATGTTAGTTCTAAGACAAATATAATATTTTGTGTCTCCTGTGTGAATCTATTGATAAGTTTTTCTTATTTCTTATTACCATACTAATTAAATAATTCAAAGAAGTAGAAATAAATTAGGCCTCATTGTTTTCCTTTTAGCATTAATAATATTAAATTTGCATGTGAAAGTGTAAGTGGATCGAATTAGTATTCTTTCCTACATATCAAAAAGTGTTTCAGGGGAGCCTGAAACACCTTGGAAAAGGTGAGCAAGTACAATTGTTTTCCTCTCACACACACAAGGAAACTGAGGTGTATGCGGGGGGCATTGCTGTGCATTTTGGAGGGGGTGACATGCCCAAAGTGCTACTTTGAATAGGCAGGTAGGCTTAGGGTGTTCAGCCCGGAAAGGCAAAGGCTGGAGGAAGAAAGGAAGCAGATCAGGAAGATCTGCTGAACCATGTGTGGCAAGAAGTGGATCGAGATCAAAGGTACACTGTCATAGACTGGTTTGGGTTAGAAGGGACCTTAAGGACCATCTAGTTCCATGGGCAGGGAGACCTCCCACTAGACCAGGTTGCTGAAAGCGCCATCCAGCCTGGCCTTGAACACCTCCAGGGATGGGGCATCCAACCCTTCCGAAGAAAGAACCAAGACCCATAAAACAGAGCTGTGGGGGGAGCTGGAAAAGGGGAGGTAGGGGATGGTATGGATGAACACCTGGCATGGGCTCTTGTAGCAATTGGATGAGCACCTGGGACATAGTTTTCTTTCTAGGTGTCTGCTCATGAGCACTGTTGGAAAATAATACTAGGCTGGATGAACCCTTGGTCAGAGTCAACATCATTTTTGTGGTGTTTGTGGCTGATACTTAACCACATGGTAATATTTTACAGATAAGAAAGTAATTACATTGCAGGACAACGGAATTTCGAGCTCTAAGTAACTTATTACCAGCAACTGAAATTAAATTCTCTGTGTGTTGACAAATCACAAACAGTGTGTACTGAAATAAAATTATTCAAAAGCAACACAAATTAATATAACCAGGTTTTCAAGATCATGCATTTTAAATACTGAATTATTGTTAAAACTGATTGGTGAGGTTTAATAAAAATACTGGAGATAAGAACAGCTGCTTGGTAATTATTCAAAAACGCATACACTGTAAACGAATCATTCTTATTAGTTTATTAAACACGGAAGGTCTGTTCAAGCATTTAATTGGCTTTAAAGAAAACAGCTATGAGGAAATTCATTAGGTATTAGTTAATTACCAAACAAAGTAATTGGCACTTAATAACTATTTTGATTGATATCTTTGTTGGCCTAGTTCTAATCCACCATTTCATCAGAGTGGTTTATATACAGGATTACAGCTGGATTTTTAGAATACAGCTGTTTTCACTAAGAAAGTGCTGCGATCTGTCACCCGTGACCAGGAACGGCAGGGCCGTGAGGAGCTTTAACATAGGTAGAGAACCAATGCTGTGAGAAAGGCAATTCCAGTTTAGGAGCTGAGTGTGACACCTGAACGTGTGCCTCACAGGAGGGAAGGTCAGCATCAGGCAGGATGGCAGATCTCCCTGGATTTCCTCAGCCTAAAGGAAAGATTGAGCCTTCCCTAGGCAGCCTTGCCATACTGGTACCTTCCTGGGCACGCGCAGGATCATTCAGTATCTGTGGAAGTGAGGCCTAACAGGCTTTGTGAGGGATTTTGAGGCGTAAGCTCTAGGTCAGGTTGCAGCCACCCCCATTCTGCTGAGATCCTGCTTTATGTTCCCTTTTGGGGACCTGGGTCTGTATAACACGTGAACTTTCTCTTTTCCCAGAATGATTAGAAAAATTACAAAAAAATGTAACCCCATACCAAAGTTGTCTTGGGCAGTCGTATGTTTTGCAAAGTCACTTTAAAGTAGTTTTTAAAAGCAGCGGCCTTCCAAAGCAGTGTGCAAACACTTGGTCCAGAAGCATCAGATTGAGAAACAGAAAAAGAATAGTATAGAAAGCGTATGTAGTTGGTGCTAACATTATGGATGTTTTCATCTCATTAAAAGAGCTCTTCTGAATCTTGTCTGAATTTACTTCTGCCTGAAAAGAAACAAAATCTATTCTGTTGCACAGCTGACACTGAAAAAGATATAAGCTGCAGCGACATCTCTGAATACTGCTATAGCGGAAGGAAGAACTTACAGCACAGAACACATCTGAACTTTTTTAACTGACGCTGATGTCATTCCCACGCCTATATTCCCGATAAGGTGACGCAGAGCCGTTTCTCTTCCTGATTTTCACGTACCGTACAGCATTTCAAAATAGCGGCGAGGCACCCAAAAACTAAACCGTTGCCGAGAGTTTATTGGAGTTCTTGTGCGATTACAGCCATTGGGCTTGGTGCCAGCTACCACCACCTGAGGTGTCGCGTCATTGCCCCAAGACTGCAATGCCTGTCATGTTTTATTTGTTAAGGGGCTAGCAACGTTATCGCTATCAATCCTAATTAGCAAAGTGATAGAAAAGTGATACCCGTGTTAGTAGGTATGACTACGTGCAGGTATGTACATTTGCATCAGGTGTGGGGGGGTGTATATAATGTGTATGTGCCATTATTTCTGTATGTAGTGTATTTCTCTTATGTAGTACTCATAATGTATGCCATACATAAAGCTACGTATGGAATACATTGTAAAATAGGCAGCGGTACAATGAGATGTTTTCATATACATACATATACACACACCCCCCTTTTCTTAGTATCATAAATACATGCGTGTATATTTATGCCTGTGTATGAACTGCAGCCTGTTTGTACCTGTGTAGAAGCAGGAACTTCGTTAATGCCACGTTAGGATTCCCCAGCGAGGTATTCTGTGAATTAATGTGTTGAATGCTCGTGAAATATAATCTTCAGCAGGCAAATATTTTTTACCGAAATGCACACAATGGAATTTATTTTGAATGACCTGCTAGCGTAATGCCTAATTAATTTAGAAATAGAATCTAAAGTGCTACAAATACAATATCAATACAGTATTTAACATCTGATAAATGAAGAAGTAAAACATATATTTATATATTCATTCACTTTCAGTGGAATACTGTATTCCCAAGTATCAGATTAACACAAGAGGAATAACAGATAAACTGCAGACAAAATAAAGATGGAAGGTAGAATTATAAGGCATGAAAGAATAGTGGAACCTGGAGCAGGAGAAAGAAGAACTGCTGTGGAGTCAGTTCAGAAACCGCAACCGAGAGGCTTGAAAAATACTTAGCGCCACTTGTGTGAGGTAGGGATCAAACTTTCCTACCTCACAGGAGTTGAGATGAGAATACAGTCATTAATATTAATGAACATTTGCTTGAAAACTATGACGTTGCCCACACTTAGAGAATAAGGAGCATCCTGTTAAGCAGCTCATCTACACTATTGCACTCATCTTTCCATCACGCAAAACTCCTCCCTTCCCTGTCAGTTGAGAACTGAAAAACACCCGCTTTGATCGAAAAGCCAGTCGCTCCTAAGTGCCAGAGCAAGTCATATTGTAATAAAGAGATCTAAAGACTTACCAGAAAGTCCTGCATGTTCACAAACAGCCCTTGCCTTCAGCCGGGAGCTACTTTTGTGCACGTGTGTCCCACTTGCCATCCCGTCTGGGCCACCCTACCTCATTTCAGTGAGAAAACCAGTTTGTCCAGCCGGGCTACCTGCAGTAGTGAGTCACTGACGCTCTCGCAGGTAACCAACAAAATAAACCAGCTCCCCGCCATTCCTGCTGCACGACCCTGACGGCATTTATCAAAGCCTGTGCTACAGGGTGCGATTGTAGGTATCAGTTTCGTCACCTGGGACCCAGACTCTGGTGGCACTGCGTCATTTATTCCGCAGCGACCAGATTCTTGTGACCCAGCGAGAGCAATGGCTTCCCACCTGTCAATTAAAAGCACAGGGAGGGCAATTTTCAGCTCGGTGTGTTGTGCTCTTAAGATCTATAGTAATCGGTCTTGTCTTGGCAAAGAGACATTGCTCACGTTGCCCTTTGAAGCCTAATATTACTGACCGATGAATGAATGAGGGGACCTAAGTCTAGGCTATTAAATAATAATAATAATAATAAACTTCTATAGGAGATAAACCTCTGAGGTGAGCCTCGGATTCAAATTAGTGAAGTTACTACGGTTTAGACATAATTCTAATTCACGGACCCAAAGATACAGAGAAATCCTCATGTTCTACAGGCAGGTGGGTAGCCAGGATGCCTCATTTAGAGGTGGCTGATTTGCTTTTTTTTTAATTTATTGCCTCTGATCTCTGACATGACATGCATGAGGCAGCCAAACTTGAGCAATAAGATGTCTTAAGCCTACATCGGGAGCTTGTCCCGATCATGTACCACTTACTTCAAAAACCTCTCCCTGAAAGCCATGCTGGCCCCACAAGTGTCACTGTTGATATCCAGAGGCCGGATAGTCCAGGTGACAGGGACTATCCTCCATTCCTGTGAATAATCTGGCCCACTCGGAGGGGGGTGCAGCACCAAGCTTTGCAAACCAGAAGGTGGCGTGGAGCCTGCAATGCGGGGTGGTGTTAAGAAAAAGGGTGTGCAGCTGGTGAAACAGCCGCCTGCAAAATACCCCAGGCACATTTGGCTCGATGGATTTGGACTGGTGATATATCTTAAAGGCATCCTTCTTCTGATGGGTTTTGTCAGAGGTAGGTTGATGGTTGGACTAGATGATCTGAAAGGGCCCTTCCAACCTCGGCGATTCTATTAGAGCTCAGAGGGCTGTGATTAGGGGCACAGAATCTAGTTGGAGACCAGTGACGAGTGGTGTTCCCCAGGGGTCAGTACTGGGTCCAGTCCTCTTCAATATATTCATCAATGACCTGGATGAGGGGATAGAGTGCACCCTCAGCAAGTTTGCTGATGACACAAAGCTGGGGGGGGGGGGTGGCTGACACACCGGAGGGCTGTGCTGCCATACAGAGAGACCTGGACAGGTTGGAGATCTGGGCAGAGAGAAACCTTATGAAATTCAACAAGGGCAAGTGTAGGGTGCTGCACCTGGGGAGGAACAACCCCATGCACCAGTACAGGTTGGGGGCTGACCTGCTGGAGAGCAGCTCTGTGGAAAGAGATCTGGGAGTCCTGGTGGACAACAGGATGACCATGAGCCAGCAATGTGCCCTTGTGGCCAAGAAGGCCAATGGCATCCTGGGGTGCATCAAAAAGAGTGTGGCCAGCAGGTCAAGGGAGGTCATCCTCCCCCTCTACTCTGCATTGGTGAGGCCACACCTGGAGTACTGTGTCCAGTTCTGGGCTCCCCGGTTCCAGAAGGACAGGGAACTGCTGGAAAGGGTGCAGCAGAGGGCTACCAAGATGATTAGGGGACTGGAACACCTCTCTTATGAGGAAAGGCTGAGGGATTTGGCTCTCTTCAGTCTGGAAAAAAGACGGCTGAGGGGGGATCTTATCAACACTTATAAATACTTAAAGGGTGGGTGTCAGGAGGATGGGACCAGGCTCTTTTCAGTAGTGCCCGGGGACAGGACAAGAGGCAATGGGCACAAACTTGAGCACAAGAAGTTCCACCTAAACATGAGGAGGAACTTCTTTACCCTGAGGGTGGCAGAGCACTGGAACAGGCTGCCCAGAGAGGTGGTGGAGTCTCCATCTCTGGAGACATTCAAAACCTGCCTGGACGTGTTCCTGTGTAACCTGCTCTAGGTGACCCTGCTCTGGCAGGGGGGTTGGACTAGATGATCTCCAGAGGTCCCTTCCAATCCTATGGTTCTATGATTCTATGATTCTATGAGTCTTTTTCCCCGTCTTCCTTTCAGGAAGAAGACTATTTGAGCCACGATTTGAATAGGAAGCTGAGCCTTAATGATTGAAGAGCAATACCTATCTGAAGGTGTGTTGCTGTTTGTCATGAAAATGTATTTTATTTTTCCTAAGCAGAACTGCAGAAAACAAACTTTTCATCTGTTGCTTCAATGCTTTTTGCACTTTACCGAGCAGGTGATTTGTGCTGCCTCAGGAATGTCAAGCTGAAACACGACAGACAGCTGATCTCCTATTTATTTGAAAGTACCCTTTAAAGTCTGGGACTACATTAGAGAGTCTTGACACCAGCGACGCCGAATATTTCCATGCTGTTTACAGCCTGAACTGTAACAGGCAGGTTCGGTGTTAACAACTAATAGCATGGGGGAAAAGGGAAGAGCGTGAATCAAAGAGCAGCTGTTGGCTGATGAAAGAGCCGCAGGTAATAAAAAGACATAGACAGAAAAAGACATTGTGTTTCAGGAAGCACTATTACTCAAATTTACAAACATTATTCATACCAGCTAGTTATATTGTTCTCTCCTGGGAGCCGCTGAAATTGTTTGACAGTACACATTTGATTAAAAAATTGTGAACTGTGCCGGCTGTGAAGCGTGTAATAGACAGTCTCATGTTCGCACCCTTTACTTTGGGGGAAGAAAAAAAAACATACAACCCCAAAACCTCAAACATCCCCTCCCCTTCTTCCCCAGCCAAACTAAACCCCAAACCCTTTTCAGCTTCTAAGCAAGCAAAGGACTTTGTGGGACTATGAAACTGCTGTCACGCCGAGTCCGTGAAGAACGAGTGTATGATGCAGAACCAGATGAGATCCTCAGAGATTATTTTTTTTTTTTTTTAATATTGTCAGGGCACAGGTTAAGCCATCTTGATTTACACTAGCTAGGGATCTAGCAACACGTATATCCATAATTTTTTATATTTATGTTTATATTTACATTTACAGCCTTTATGTTTATATTTATGTTGCTTATGTTTATGTTTATGTTTATATTATTTATATTTTTATGTATACTTACTCCCCTCTCTGCCCCATGGAGTTTTCTGTGCCTCTGTAAGAGACGAGGGGCCACCCCAGGACCGTACACTGCTTTTCCCCTCAAACACCTACTGACTCTCCCCTGCCTAACCGCCACTCTTGGCAGCTGGTGTTTTATTTCTTAAGAGGCTTGAAAAGGCATTTTAAAAAAAAAAAATTATCACGTGCAAAACTATGCTTTATTTTGCTACTGCCGTCCTTCTAATGGTGGCGATTCGATACGGTACAGTACGGGGTTATTTTGGTCTTCTTTTGCGTAATAGCAAAAAGTGTGTGACCAAGAAGGGCCCACGCACTCTGTGGTGGGTTCAGCGTAGATTAAAGAGCAGTGGCCCCCAACCTGCTGTGATTTATGGGAGCCGTATTAACCTGTCTGGTTTGGAAATTTCACATGGCAGCTGCCTCCTCCAGTAGATGACAAAGTTGCTCTGGCACTTACTCCTTTCCTGGCAGAGATTTCCTTCTGCCCGTACCTTGGCACCTTCTTGGTGCCCCATGAAAGGAAGAAATTTCCGACATGGTGAGTACATCCTTTACCCCACCTGGGTAAACAAAGTCGGGCTATGTTTTGTTCTATTTTGGTTTGTTTTGCTTTGTTTTGGTTCGGTTTTGTGTTTGTTTGTTTGTTTTTTTTTTTTTTCTCAACATGACTAAACACCTTGCTTCTACCACAGAAGAGTCATAAAATTTCTACCCTGTAAACTTGAGAAAATTCCTACTGTGCTTGCAAATTACCTCCATTAATAAGACTACACCCCTTTTTTTAAGTCTGTTCTGCCGTATTTTAGATTTAGCCAGACGCGAAAGGCAAGAAATATCTACCGGGGCATGTGCTGTAAGGAAATAAAAAGAATAAAATGACAGAGGAAGACCAGAACGTTAAAGCTGAGGTTGAAGAGTGTTTTTATGTAATTTCCATTAAAAAAAAAAGAAAAAAAGGATAATTTTTGTGGCCATTTGAGGAACTGTATCAGATTTTTATGTATCAATTCTGATCATGGATAGCGGATCGTTTGAGATAAAACCCACCTACATATAAGAGGAAATCAACTGCATGAAGTAGTTGTTACATACTAGACAAATGGATGGGTATAATATAGTCAAGACAAATAAGCTGTAGCATGCTTTCACTGAAAAGGCGAAGTTGCAAGACACGTAAATACTTTCTCAAATACACTGAAGTTTATAAATTAATAATATAGCACATATATTCAGTATATTATTGGAGTGTTGTAACTGAAGTATACATCTGGCAAATAGCAAACCACATAATGAATAGAAAGGTAATGCGGTACCACGGTTGGAAGCCTTTTGTCATGCACGGTACCACTCACTTCTGAGTATATCACAAATATCAGAGCGTGCTGGGAAAGTGCTATTAAGACAGGATGGGAGAGTGAATCTGTTTTTGCATTTTTATATCCACTCTATAGTGCCAAAAAATACCAGCTCCTCTATATCACAGTGCATCTTACTCATGGCCCGTAAGTGTCAAAACACTCCTTCAAGCTATTTAAATCTATTTAAAACAAGTGTCCCCTCACTCCCCAATTTAAGACTAGCAATCAGACTATATAATCTTGCCATACTTAAGCTAATTTTTCAATTACAGATCTCCAAAGGCTTTTGCTGTCCTCAGCCACACTGAGTAATGCAGTGTTCTTTGAGTGGACCACCTCAGTCGATACGTACTCAGAGGGTATGAACTATTCCTCACAAGGGTACCACCAACTGGCCCCAGGTGAGCAGCACAACAAATATTCCACTTTTTAACATTTTTCCACATTTTTTCCAGTCCAATAAAACTTTCCATTGCTCTTTTCGAGAAAGGAGAAAACCCAGAAAGTGGATTTTTCTTAAGCATATCAGTTTTACGGGTGGTTTTTTTTTTTTCCCCTCTAAATCAGGTCTTAAATTTTTAAGGCTACACAGGCTGGAAACATCTTGAGGTAATACACAATGGATGTGTGAAGCAGAGAATATGAATAAAGAAATAGGAATGGTTATGAATATAAAAGTCTGAGATGCAAAGAATGGTTTTCATTCAGTGCGATCAACCAAGCACAAAGCCTGATTCCGTATGAATGGGCGTGAGTGAGGCAGCGTAAATGGAAGTCAATGTGACTATCAACAGAAGACTAAGAATGTGCGAGGCACAGTTTGACAGGGTATTTATAAGCATGTCAGATTACAGATTACGATGAGAAAGGAATTTTAACTTTTCTAATATAAAGAAGCCAACGCATCTGCCTTTCGCAGAATATAAAATTCCATTTTACGAACAAGCCCCAGGTCAGAAGTGTGCAGGAAAAAATAAAATGAAGAATATTTGTAGGTATGTGTCACTCTCCAACACACGCTTCTTTCAAACGCAACCTGATTTTTGTAAAACGTAACTTAATGTGAACAATATAGCCTATGAAACGACAAGTCAATGGCGTGGATAAAATTTTAATCTTTTTTTTTTTTAACAACGGTAAAAACAGAAGGGTAAACAGGCACATTAGGAGAAATGTAATTGCAGCTGGAGTTTTAGTCTGTTGAAGACTTTAATATCAGTTTCCAACACTCAGTACAAATTTCATGAATCTTGGTCTTACCTGGACAGAATGAGGCCTCCTCAGTGTCCCGGCCCCTAGGAAAGGGCTCCTATATTAAATTGGTAGCGATCAGAGATGTCTTTGACAAAGAAACCTGAAACTGTGAAGCTTGTTTACCCCAGGGGACTAAGGGGCTCCACACTTGTAAACAACACGCGTATCTTGACATTTTGGGTAGAATGTGTACCAGATAGAAGTGTGGTCTTCTGGCCTATAAGGAGAAAAGATTCTTTTTAAATAAAAACGGCCACAGGGTTTGGGAAGGTGCTTCTGGTATTATACGTGCATTCTTACTCATATAAATAGAGTGCTTCGTACTTCTGGAATTAATTAAACAGGTTGCTTTTTTCACTCCTGGGCTTTTGCAAATAACCGGTAGGTGAGATTACACAGACTTAGGGCCAGAAAAGGTATTATATTTTATCTTTTGCAAAGGTATTGTTATTACTTTATTACCAGTGACAGCAGGGAATCAAATTTCTCCGGTATGAGTAATGCTCCTAGCCAATTTAGGGTCTTACAATGCCAGACGCAGATTGTTATCCAACTGCACTACAGGGAGTGCACCTAAAGATGGAAAAACCTGTACGGAAGTTCACATAGTTATATGTCTAATTTTTTGCCCGCATACATATATATGTGTCTGTTTGCATAGCTGCTCCATGATAACTTATTTTAGCAGTTAAAAATTAGAGGGTACAATTGATATCCTGTACTTGGGTTTGCTTGGCTGTGGTAGGGGTTTTGTTTCCGTCCATATGCACCATACATTAACACCGAATTTCCCCTTCTGTCTTCTCTAAGTACACAAAACTTTGGACAAAAGTTTGTTTTAGCTCTGTTAGCCCCTCTATTTGAGGTAGATGTAGCATTTAAGGGAAACATGATGTATTTTAATCACATTTTGATTATTATGAATTACAGGAGCTTCTACCCATGTTTGGGAAGCATGAGTAAAATGAGGTTGCCTTTCTTTTCTCTAAAAGGGTTGTTAGTACATCCACCTTCCTATGTAACGTCTTTCTGAAGAACAGCCTATCTTATTCACAAAGACAGAAAACCTAGGAAAATAAATTAAGATTTAGATTTTTAACTTGTGATCAATTTGGGACAGTTGATGCCAGCTGAATTTCTGTTTGATATTCACATTACATTCAAGGTGCAAAGAAATAGAAGCCACAACATCCATAACACAAAGCTAATGTACGTGTCAACTTCAATATTATACCTGTACTACTGGAATTCTTGGTTCAATAAAATCTCTATGTTTAACCATGATATACGCCTTAATACAAGAGCTAACTTTTCGCAGAATATCTCAAGACTGGTGCATCATTTATCTAAATCACCCAGATGGGCTCTGTGCTATAGATTGAGATTAAGTCTTCTAAGGCAAGGAGGGGTTGCTCTAGACCCGTCATTCTTTGCTATGAATAATCTCCACTGCTTGTGTCCCAGATCCCCCACCTGAGGTAAAGACCTACTAGATGTGGAAGCTGAGTTTCCCCTGTGACTGTGGCCTTTATTCCTCCTTTGTGACCTTTAAAACGTAGAGATGTTTATGCTTCTAATACTAAAGAACATTGGTACTCAAGAAGGAAAAAAGCTCGTGGCATGGTATCTACCCTACCCATGGTAACCTGTGAAAATGCACAGCTAGAGGTATGTAAAATTGTATTCTTATCCCTTTCTAAAAATGCAGAAATGCTCTTTTCTCGAGTTTTTCTTTTGCAAAATGTATCTCTTTACCCAAAGAGCAGAGAGATCAGTGGGAATTTTTCACTCTGTGTACTTCAGCTATTTGGGATGGAAATGGATGGTGGTGGATCAGGAGTGTCTTCCTTTCCTTCCTTCCTTCCTTCCTTCCTTCCTTCCTTCCTTCCTTCCTTCCTTCCTTCCTTCCTTCCTTCCTTCCTTCCTTCCTTCCTTCCTTCCTTCCTTCCTTCCTTCCTTCCTTCCTTTTTCCTTCCTTTTTCCTTCCTTCCTTCCTTCCTTCCTTCCTTCCTTCCTTCCTTCCTTCCTTCCTTCCTTTTTCCTTCCTTCCTTCCTTCCTTCCTTCCTTCCTTCCTCCTTCCTTCCTTCCTTCCTTCCTTCCTTCCTTCCTTCCTTCCTTCCTTCCTTCCTTTTCCTTCGTTCCTTCCTGAGATAGCTTCTGAAGCAGAATTTTCCATTTGCTCTTGCATGTTAAGTTTGCAAGTGAGCTCAATGTTTTGCGTGTTGAAAATGGATCGACTGTTGAAAACAATTGCCGTTACCTAGTTCTGTGATTGTCAATGGTTATTCCCTCTTCCCACTAAGGCCAACAGAGGCCACCGTGATTTCTTTTCTCTTTTGAAGTTTATCCTCTGATGTACTGAAAACAAAACAGTGTTCTCAGTAGTTTTCTGCAGGATTTTGCCGCTCTGATTTTTCTCCATTACTTGCTGGGGAAGGTGGGGGCTCTTTGCCAGAGAGGCTCCTTCCTGTCCTGTTCCATCCCTCCGATTCCAGGGGCAAGTGCCTTTTCTGAAGCAGTCATTGCTGAGGTGTTTTGCTGATTCCCTCGCAAAACAAATGTGACGATTTTTAAAAATAGACTTTCTTACTTTGATGACTTACAATCATCAAACTGATGTGAATTCCCTTTTTTTTTCAGAATGACGGGGAAATGCTTGGTACACTTTGCTCTTACAATTATTTGACATTCTGTTTTATCAGCCTCTATGGGTGTACAGAGGTTTCTGACACAATACTAGGCACGAGAAATACATTCTTTACCAAAGTAAATAAGTTAAATAGTGCGTGTCAATCCCAATGTCATTATTTACTTTTGACAAATAATTTTCTTGCAAAAGTATTTGTCTTGCTGAGGTTCATTTAGAAAAATTGAGGAAGGCCGTCAACTGGAAATACAAGACACATTCTCTTACGCTCCAAATAGGCCCCTGTATGTTCAGACGTGATGATCTTATTGCTCAGATAATTGTAATTCATCACGGCAAAAAGTAAAACTCAGGTAGGTGCTATGACTTTAACAGCAATAGACCCCCAACCTGGACACATATGTTGGCTCAGAGATTTAGCTTTTACTGTCAAGGGTAAAAAGGTGAACCCAGAATATCTTCCAGAGTAGTGTTAGATAGACTGAGGATATTTGCAGGGGACAGTTACAGAAGGGGCAGGAATTAAGTAATTTGAAGCGCACGCCTCTTTCTGTCAAACACTGAGATTTTCCTTGTTTCCAGATCATAAATATTTATTGTTTAACTGCCTGGTAATAACTTTTGTACAATTAACAGGTCCTTAAAGTAAAATAACTTGGCATTTTTTGGGGGAAAAAAAAATAATGGTGCATAAAGTGCCAAAAGTACAGTCTCAGAAGTAGCCCGTTTGCTTTCTGGACTCATTTTTTGCAGTCAAATTTACACAGTGTATTTTTGGATCTTATGTGCTGGTTTCAAGCTGTAAAATAAGTTACAAGATGTGTGTGCATGGGCATGTGTCTGTGCATCTGTGTGTAAACCAGAAACTACCAATAATAACGTGCTTGCTTTTTCTTTTCTTAAATTATGTGGGCATACTGTAATTTATGTCCTTCCCTTTTGACATGGTAAGCCTTTCACAGCAATGTCACATGCAGTTTAATTCTTCTTCTCCTCTGTATTTTTGATTTAATTGCTATAATCAGTGCAAATACTTCCTCATTTACATGCATTTCCCTCTGTGCAAGCATATGCGTACAGATCTGCAGAAAATAGTTTCCCCAAATGCATTTCCAATCACCAGAGTGAAATATCTGATAGCAAGTGACACAACTGAAGTGGAGGGAAAAAAAAAAAAAAAAAAAAAAGCCAGAGTCTTACCTTGTCAAGGTAGACATAAAGCAGGATGGAAAGCACCGCACAGCAGCGTTTTGCACTTTTCCGGAACCAAATAAGTAAGGGACTTCCGGATACGTGAATGGTTTTTTCAAATTTGTTTTACTATTATTGGTTTCCTGACAGTGTTCAGCAAGGAAATAACTGAGCACATTAGCAGCTTTAATGTTCCTTCTCATTTCAGTTCACCTCTGAATTTATGTTAATTCTGTGGGTGGGGAATTGCCTCAATTTAGAAAGCATCTATCATATGTGAACCTCATTAGACTGCATGCTCGTATAAAACAACCCATGTTGAAATAGGCCTTTTTTCATCAATAATTCCATCACAGTGCCAGGTTTCTCAGTGATGATTTCAGTACAATGCCTACTTTTACAAAGATTTAATAACAAACACTTTATCTTCGCAATCTGAAGGCGCAGTTCCTATTGACATGAGGGCTCAGTTTGGCTCCAGAGTTCAGTTACATCAGAAAAAGGCTTTGCTCTGATGTTACCTAACGCCTAAAAATGCTTTTATTTTTGGATTCAAAAATGGTTGCTTAGTTTACGTAACCCTCCAGAGGCTGCCTCACATACCATGGCCTTGCACTGCGCTACCCTACCTTTTACCTACATAAAAAGCACCTGAGGTAGTCTTTGTATAAATAAATCTGTGCATTAATTAAGTGGTTACTTTCCTAATGGATTTCCAACTCGCCAAATCCTACTGTGAGCTAATATATGCACACAGGAAAATTGTCTCCGAAAGGGGAGCTGAAAATCTGTCCTGATGATCATCGCCGGGCTCTTTTACCCACGATCGACATTTCTGCATATCTATTTGCAATAAACCGGTGCTCTTCCTGACGTGTTTCGTGTCCCAGCACTACAAAAATTCTTTTCTGTTGTGGTTTTTTTTTTTTTTTTTTTTTCCAAATTGGCAATTAGGCATGCCAGCAGCAGAACTGAGACAACTCTGGCCAAATGTGACATAATTAGGCATGCCAGCAGCAGAACTGAGACAACTCTCTGGCCAAATGTGACATAAAAAGTCTTAAGCTATTGCTACTGGATGTCAGCATTCAACGTAGTGACTTTATTAATCTTTGTTACGTTTATCTGTCTTTTTGCAGGTAGCAGACTGTCTGCGAATTGCCCATACGTTCTCTATAAATGTTTTCATTTTCCTAATTATTCAAGTAGCGCCTGGGCTCGTGACTCTACCGTTCGGAAATGCCCCTCTATTATTTGAGAACTGTACTGCAGTTTGTGGCTTTTGTCGCATAAAATATATTTCAGCCAGTAAATGATTCAAATCCCGTGGAAAGTAATGAGTCTTTCAAATTCTGGACTTCGGATCGCATTTAAATATGTAGATCAGCTCTAGATTTTAGACCGGCAAATATGAAAAGAACAATGAGACTTATTGCTGCCTTACAGACTTAACTCTCATTTCATTCTTGCAGATGAAAAAAAGACTAGGAAAAGGGTAAAAAGAGAAGGAAAAGGCTTCCTATATACATACTTGTTTGTACATACTTGTTTGCGTATAAACACTTCTGTTGGTATGCTAATACATTCATGCTTACATAAATAGTTCTTACCTAAACATTTATCGTAACAAAAGGCAGCTTCTCCAAAGTACATGGAAAAGCAAAGGAAGCCTGGTAGAAACATGGCTGAATCGATTTGCTGGATTTAGCAATCATGTTTGTGAATACATTATTCCACTTATTGCCCAGTAGTACCCAAAAGTGAGGTAAACCTTTTCTAAGTATACCTGCCTTACAATGCATCTGTAGAGAAATCTTCTTCCAGATTGCCATATAACATCGAAATAGAAATGAGGAAAAAAATACATCAGAACTCTTTAAAAAAAAAAAAAAAAAAGAAAGAACAAAACAATTTTGGCAGACTCTTTTTATATTTATTTTGAATAGAAGGTCAAATATCAGCTACCGAATTACTCACAGAAATCTTATCCCTTAATTTGTCTTGAGATTACAGTCATGGTTTTCAGAACCATACAATTCCACATTATGTCTCAAACTACTATTATTGCGACTAAGGAAAATTGCACTATTTTCCTGGAAAGACGTTACTGACTCGGACCCGGCTCTTAACTGTGGAACTTAGCCCTGCTTTGAGGACTTGAAGAAACGGGATCATTTAGAGAGACCCATTCACACAGTTGGGACACACGCTGTTGGGATAAATTCAGAGGTTTCAGCTGTGTTTGCTTTTATTTTGGGCAACACAGGTTAGGAAAAACCACTTTGCATACCTGTTTTATGTATGTACAGTCCCTAACGCTCAATTATAAATACCTGGCACTCTCAGGGAAAAAAAAAAAAAAAAAAAAGCAAGAATCACTTCAACGAATTTGTCATATAAAATATAGTCAAATTATTAGTCTCAAGTCAAAATTTAACTGCAAAAACAGGAAAATGTCACCGAATTCAAACTGAGCATTTGAAAGGGTTTCCTGAACACAAACTGGTAAGCAAGAAGCAGAAAAAGTAATACATTTATTTTAGAAGCGTACCAAATACCTACTATAACATTACAGCAGGTATCACCAGGTGGCACTGTTACAAATATTTGATTTATCTCAGCACTTGACAACAACTGGGTGACAGGAGCTGTGCAGAAGTGAGAAGAAACTTACACAGTTGCGTATTAACCTTCCTCCCCCTTCTGGCATCCCGTTCTGATAGCGAACGTAGCCGTAGAGAGTTTGGGGTCAGGGCGATACGAGAGCACAATCGGTTTCACTTCTGTGTCTCAAGACATGCAAATATCCATACGTGCAATTTAAATGTACCGCCTGGTACTGCTAGAGAAGATAAAACTGATTGTAAATGGCACCCTGCTACCGTGCAGCCTCTATAGAGAACCCTTGGTAGATATCAGCGTTGCAGTATTACGTCGGTAGCATTATGGCGATGGCTGCCCCGCAGGATGAATTACAGACAGTGGGTGCAATTTAACGAGCTCCAGGGTGCTGTGCCTTGGACTGACGGGAAGCAATGATGAATTCAGTCTCTGCCCTCAGAGGCGACCCTTCGAGCCAGGCTTCCTGCACCCTTGCAACAGCCACGGCTTAATGTGGGCCACAACCACTTCCACCCCAGCCTGTGGGGACTGCGTTTCTTTAGTGACCTTCTAGTGTTGGCATATGGGGCATTTACATCCATTACAGTTGGTGAAGAAGATAATGGGTCTTAGTTATGTCTTAGACAAATCGAGACCTGAAAAAGAGGACGTAGGGGCAGAGCGAGTAAATCATCCTGGGAACACCAGCAGATGTGCCAAGGACCAGACTCTGGGAAATGCACTCATAAATACTTCAAAATTGAAAAAAGCTTATGGATTTGAAATTAACTGATTGCACTGTCATAAAAAAACCCAGCTTGACATTTTAGCGGTGATGAGCACCCTATCTATATCTAAAAAAAACCCTGTATCCATTGGTAAGGTACTAATTCTGGTGCTTTGGGGTTGTTTTTTTCCCCCTCCTCGTTATTTACTGTTTTTCTTTACTTTGTTTGGTTTATGGTTTTGAAGTGATGCTGTCAGAGAAGGCAGGTGCCTGTTTCTATGTGTACCTGCGTCGTCTTTCCAGCCTCAACTATTATATGTCCGTTTTTCCTTTAATGATGTGCTGCAGTACTGGAATATTGGGAGAAAACCAACAGCAAGAAATCCAGCACAATTTTACAGGGTTATTTCACAGAAACACGCTTACATTTATTTATGGTTATGACAATCCTGTTAACAGCCGACCAAGGAAACTTCAGCGCTGTGTAACATCACTAGATGTAGATTTGCTCTACCAAATCATTCCTGATCTAAAGCAGGTTAATTTCCAGGAGGTGCTTATGTCTGCTTTAAGCATTAGAGACATGGTTATCCTTTGAGGTGTAGCCTGTAGGTCAAGGAGGATTAGCTTTTTACGCCAATACGGTCTCTCTAGATGTACTTAGGTATAATCCCCAGCGAGGATACTGTGCGTCTCCTGAGTCTGATAGCGGCCAAAGGGCTGCCTAGCTGGGGCCTCCTTAGGAGCCATTCTTATCGCCCTAAAATAGACTTTTAATTAAGACTTTTTGTTATTTATACTGATGTCCATGTTCCAGAGAAAGGAAAGGTAACAGAGTGACCACAAGCAGGTCAGAGAGCAGCTCTGATTTGGTTTTTCTAGGACAGTAAATGCCTGAACGCAAGCAAAAACCACAGCAGATAACCTAGAAAGCCGGGCAGGGAACAAGTACAGAGGGGCAGGAGTGATAAGTCTCCTCCCCTTCCGCACACCCTCGTTGAACGGGTTGGTGAAGAACTGAAAGGAGAAGAAAAATCCCAAGGAGCGTATAAACAGGATAGGATTTGAAAATAGCCCTTTTTTTGCCGAACTCACTAGGTCAGGAGATTCTGGGATTTAGATTGTGTGATCAAAGCAACAAGCTGAAAATACTCCCAGTCCAGAGGGGCCCTTAACAATGCTTTAGAAATACGGTGATCCATGAAAAAGAAAAACACAAACAAACAAGCAAACAAACAACCCAAAATGCTGAATGATATCAGCTCTGGTCTCACCAGTACCAAGAGGAACAGCAGACGGAAAAGCAAGCCACAGAGCTGAGGCCAAAAGCGTGAAATTGGGAGTCAGACAATGCTGAGAATGACACGCTTAAGAGATAAAACTCTGCTCGGTGTCACTGATAAATCACTTAGGTAAAGGAGTCTCAGGAAGGCTGATTTGGGAGGGCAGAAAGAAATAATCTGCGGATCTGCCGTGCCACCCAAGCAGAGAACCGGCAGCAGCTCCCGTGCCCGCCACCCCATGAAACCGTGCGGGAGGACCAGCCACCTTCCAGCCAGAGCAGAAGACCCTCCACACCTCACACCCGGGTAGGGGACACTGCCACCAGCCTCAGCAAATCTGCTGTCACCAATGCAGCGTGTGTAACCACTATTCTTGCTTTTCAAAACAGCAAATTTACCCCGGGGAAAAAAAAACAAACCAAAAAAAAAAAAAACCAAAACAAACCAAAACAAACCCAAAAAACCAAGCAGGACCCCAAATCCCCGGCTGAACTTGAATGTGACTAATCTTTTCTTGTGGGTGTAGTATCGAAAAATAGGACAGCCCCTACAGCACACGCAGAAAGTACTCCAAGAAATGTGCTCGGGGGCTTCAAGTTAAGCACAGGAGCTGAGGTTCACCTTTTAAAACAGACCCCGTATCCCAGTCCTATATGAAATACCTGTAACGTGGTCCCGGGATGCGCTCCGAAGTCACCTTAATGGGGTAATGGCTGAAGAAAGGTCGCTCTTCTACCCTTTCCCATGGAAGTACCACGAAGGCCAGTATAAGTCAAACACAGTTAAAGACTTAATGCCAAGCAGCCATCCCCATGCACGAAGCATCGCTGAACGCTGATCACAAACAGCCACAAGTCTTCAAGGAGCTAGCAGAATCCCTTAAGAAGTACACATATATATCTGTGTTCATCGATCGTCCCTGTCACGCACAGCTGTAAAATTTATGGTTGCAGTGACAGAAAGCAGCAGAGGAAACAAGCAGCAGCTAAGGAAACATAGGAATACAGGCAAAACAAATATATTCAGCCTGTGGGCTAAGAGCGTGACGTCAGCCCAAAAGAGAAAGGGTGGAATTTGGATGTATCCACATGCTGGCAACCTCAGAAAGGCTAAGCTGTGATAGCAAACGGTCAAAGCCAAGTGGCCTGCTAAAAGTAATCCTGGTAGGAAGGATGGATCCTGACAAGTCAGATTAGATGACGAACGATATTAACTGTGCGCTTTTGGTTCACCCTGGGGCAGGAACAAGTTTCATTTCCTACCTTTTGGAATAAGGTCAGCTAGTGAAGCGCTGCAACAAAAGGACAAAGACCACTTGGAAACCTTACAGGCATCCAGGAAATAACCGATGACATAGTAATAACGGCATCGGTTCGGGTGAAACACTTATCTATCAGTGCTGAAGAAAGTTATGACAAGGGCTCATGCAGAAAATACTGAGTTCGTGGCAGATAAGATCCAGCTCACGATAAAACAAACCAATTACATTGCATAAAAAAAAATTTCATTAGGAAAACAAAGAAGCCAACAGCAAAGCTTCCACCATATCATGCATGAAATCTCCATAGGACAAAACACAAAACAAAACATTGCATAAGGTCCTTCCTTGGATATTTCATCCTGCAGAAGTATTTCTGGATGATTTCTCCTTGCAGGTGATACACCTCTGGTCGCTGCCTTGCGGTACGAGGCAGCAGGCGGCCACAGGCATAGGGAATGGTGAGACGCTGCAATAAATAATACCAACTCTCTCTGCCACCCTGTGGCAAATTCCAGCACCCCAGCAAGCAAGACATCGCTCACACGGGTGCATAGAAACACAGTCAAAGGGGTTTCTCCACTAAAAGACTTTCCTGCGTCGCGTTGAGGAAGCCGCCCTGCGGTGTAACACAGCAGCAGATGATCAGCACAAAGCCCAACTCGAGGTGGCAATTTGTTCGCACCCTGAAAGAAAAATATATGGTAATATAGGCATTGCACCAGCCGTCGGTAGGAGTGGACGGAAAGAAGACAAGAAACTAACTTCAGGTCGAAAGATCACAATTTAACCAAATTGCTTCTGTGACGCTTTCGATCCTTCCCCTGCACCGGGTGGTTTGCATTCGGCCATGTCGTTTTAAGGAAGGGTCTCTCGAGGTTCTTCCTCCTCTTAGGACTCCTCCATGAGTTTTTTACATGGCAATGTACCTTCTTGAGACTTATTTGAGAATTTAATACAGAGGCAGGTGAGCCCAGCGTTAAGGATTAATCAGCAAGCTGCCAGAATTTCTGCTCGTGCTGCAGGAAGGTTGTTTAGGCGAAGAAAGGACGACGCCTTATTGTGACGGGGTTTTTTTCTTCCCGGTTTCCAACACGCTTTAAACGGTTTAAACTTCACATCCTCACCCATTCCAGGTTCCTGAGGAAAAGCCTAGGAAGCGGTTAAGGAAGCGTAACAGAAACACCAGAAAGTTTTAGCCGCCCCCTGGTGCCTTCAGTTGTTCGCCAGGGGAAGCTGCCCGGAGAAATGAGAGAGACACTGTGCCGCGGCGGCTCCGAGACACCAGTCCCGGCTTCCGAGGCAGATGTCACAAACATTTAGACAGCTGTCAGAACCTGCTGGGGCTGTCATCAGGCCTGACCTTAAACCCAGTTTAGTTTTTAAATGTTAGGGGGGAGGGAGGGAAAAAAAGCGGTGAAAAAAATAGGAAAAAAAAAATAAATAAATAAAAGAAAAAAAAAATCCCCAACACGGTAAAGTTACACAGCTGCCTGAAATATTAAATGAAAGGACCGAACATCTGTTCACTTGCTTTTCAAACTTTAATGGTTTGGAGAGATATTCTGTTGTCTTAGATCTTTAAGAACATCTGAGACCCATGCAGCTCCAGCACCTGTGAAAAATCCCCTCTCAAAACATGCAGACACTTCAAAGCTTATTACTCCTGTTCTTTGCCAAACATATGTTGCCCAACACCACAACAAATTATTAATAATATTTAGGTGGTACTTGACTTTTGTGTAGAGAATTTTCCTGAGAGAGCACCCAAACACTGCTTAAGCATCTACAAGCCCGTAACGCACCAAGTCAGAAAGGACCACGCACAAAGAAATCCCTGGGGAATTGTTTACTAGGAAATAAGGGAAGTATTAGATTGAGCCATTTTTGGTTTGCATTTGTTTTTTGGGGGGGGTTTTTTAGGTTTTTTTTTGGTTTTTTTTTTTTGTTTGTTTGTTTTTTTTTTTAGTTACTCCTTCCTTTTAATTTCAAAATTTAAACTAATTATTGTTTGCCAGGATCAGGGATAGTGGTATAATGAACTTGTAAGCTTCCTGCCCCAGGATACTATTGACATAGTTAAGGGAATTACGAGTGAGTATGGGAGGGAAGTATTAGGCATTTATATGAATAAGAATAGCTTCTGCAGTTAAACTATATGTGGTTTATATTTATATCGGCCATCAAGCCCTGTGTTCCAGGACACAGGATGTAAAATAGAGAATAGACAGTATAAACATCATTGTAATTTTAGAACTAGATGTTCGCAGTGTGCTTTGGGGACCAAATATATAACACAAAGTTATACTTTGCATATTTTTGCAATACCAGACCTTCAAGAGGAGGCAGAAAGAGAAAATAAAAGAAAAGAAAAAAAAAAAAAAACACAAAAAAACCCCAAAAACTGGTCAGCAAGATTTCTGTTCATATTTCTCTTTTCATTTCTAATGGGTTTCCACTGGAGGCGTTTATTATCGCTCCTCGGGGATAACTTCCTTTGGTTACCACAACTGAGAGCCTCAACTCTCTGAAATTTCAGCATGCAATATGAGATTGCAAACTTTAATTCCACATCTGGAATATGAGCTTTCATTTAAAGAAGATCTAGGTGTCGGTGCTATTTCTTTCCACGTGTAACTTTAAAAAGAGAAAGCATAAGACCCTAGAGATACGTTGGCTATAAGCAAAGCTAAGCTAACTTTCTTGCCACTCATGCATTGTAATGTATTTTTAATGTTTTATAAGTTGATGATTCAAATGAAAAAATGTATACCAGTGAAAGTAAACAGGTAAAATTAATAATACTGATAATAATAACAGCATTAATAATGCAAATCCCATATAAGTCTCTTCAAATTCCGTGAAAGATAAAATGCAATTTCTAAAAACCCCTAAAACTATTAATAAATCTTCATTAAAAATTAAAACAATAGAATCAAAGCAAAAGAGTGGAGGAATAAAAAGCTATGGCACTGGATAAAAGTAATTAATCAGACCAAAGGGGAAGTATTTTCAAAATAAACACAAACAGTGAAGAAAGTTCAGGATTTGGGGGCAGGGGGCTCTTAAAGATGGATGAAATGATACGGACAAAAAGCAGAGTAGGAAAATGTTCCACGTTACTAGGAATTCGTTGTTTTCTCTTGAAGGAAAGAAATGAATTCTTGGCTATTTGTACAAAGGCAGTATCATCATTAGGCACTGCTTTATAAAATAAAAACTAAGTAGTGAGTAGAAGGCAAGTTCTGTCACCACGCATCATTTTTGAGCGGCGGTGCCACGCACGCTCTCATTCTGCTGCACATCCATTTAGCATTTACAGAATACTCATGCAGAAAGAAATTTTTTTTTAAAAAAAAACCCTCATTTCCTACATTAAACTAATGCAAAACCAAAAATCAGAAAGTAGGGCTTAATAATAAGAGTGTTAGATATAGAGGGTGAAATATAATCCAGCAAAGATAAGAAGAAAATTGATTTAGGAAGACATCCTGTTTGAAAGTAATCCATTGTTGTCTGAAAGCCGAGGCTTAGGTGCAGTAAATTTCAGATATTAGAAATATTTTGCCATCGTACATGTACACAGCTATAAGACTACAGATAGGGTGCCCTGATTACAGATATAAGCTGTGTAGCAGTCATTTATTGAGCTGTGCAGTTTTAGATGCCATTCCACGTTTAACAGCTGTGATGGAAGACCTCTGTGATATTCGTTCCAACACTGACACCCTCAAGTCATATTTCTTCCCTTGTCACAAAGTATTTATTTTTATCAGCAGCTTGTCATTCAAGTGTGTTAAAAAATAAAAAAATAAAAAAAAAATGGAGAAACGGGCAGTTGTGGAGCCTCTATGTCAACCGTGAAGATAATGTCTCCCAATTTAGTGCCACTATTTGGTTATTATACGTTCATAAATAGTCAAGTATCAGTTCGAAGACTCCAGGCATCAGAACTGAGAGAGGGGACCGAAAGCATAGGTGCTATTGAATTTTTTACTTAACTCTCCCAAAAAACAAGTCATCCTGTTAATAATCTGGCTCTCGTCCCAGCCAGACAAATAACGCATTTTGAAGTTGTCTTGCTCCCTGGCTGTGTCAGAATTGGCAGCTATATTCACAACCAGAAAGTTCCCGAGCGGTCAGACAGGTCGGTTCGGTTCCCTTGCCCTCCCGCGAAAGTCCTTCGCGGTGCCGGTGAACAGGAGAGAACAAAAGCAACTGGCATATCCGCAGTTGCACGTTAGCTTGGCACCACGTGGGTATGAACTCCGAAGGAAACGCGTTGAAAGAAGGCGGACGCTCTTAATGGCACAGGAGAACTCAAAGTCCCACGCCTAAAATAATAAAGCTAAAACTCTGATATTGTTTCTCCTCTGATTTGTATAAACGCGGAGGCAGGCAAACAGAAGCTGCTAGCTGTTCATACGACAGGAAAAAGATTATTTGTCATTGCATGTTATATTAAGAAAAATAAAACATAATAAATAAATATGTATAAATGAAGGGCAGTTACAGTCTGTCTCTTATCCAGGAAAAAAACATAATGATTCTCAGCACTGACTCAGCACCTACTTAATAAGTTATTCACAGGCTCTGATGTCATGCGACTTGCACTTCGTCACGTTTGGCAAATAAAATTTCTTAAGTATAAGATGACAACTTCATTTCTAATGGGAACAGGGGCAGGTGAGAATTCAGGACTGAAGAGCCCTGGGACAATCACGAAGCCAAAGTTATTTCTGATTTGCTGCTATTCATTCTGTAATGGAACCTACATTTCTACATTTCATATACACAGAAACTCAAATCCATCATACACCTAATGTAACCACCAGATTCAGCTCATCAGGTTCCTCCTGTGATTAGGCAGCAGTGAGGCATAACCCAGGCAGTGGTGGTGGGCACCACAGCTGCATAACATCTTTAGCAAAGCAAACGCACTGGAGCTTCTTCTGTCTGCGGCTACCATGACTTCTGTTCTCATGTTGCAGCAATTCAGGGGTAATGCTTGGTCAGATATTGATAGGACGAGACGCAATGGCTTCAAACTGGAAGAGGGCAGCTTTAGATTAGATATCAGGAAGAAATTTTTCACTATGAGGGTGGTGAGGCACTGGCACAGGTTGCCCAGAGAAGCTGTGGACGCCCCATCCCTGGAAGTGTTCAAGGCCAGGCTGGATGGGACTTTGAGCAGCCTGGTCTAGTGGAAGGTGTCCCTGCCATGGGGGGATTGGAACTAGATGGTCTTTAGGGTCGCTTCCAATCTGAACCATTCTAGGATTGTATGATACCCCCATGGTTCACCTCCACTTGGATATAGGTTTATATACCAGCCTCTGTTAGTTGTTCAAGCATACCTAAAAGGAAAGTTACCAATGTAAGTCAGACCTCCACCTTCAGTGTTACAGAGACCTGGAATGCAAACCTCAGGCATTTCATTGTGCTTTATGTACTTTCTTCATATACTTTAGCTGAAGTCAAAATTTTGTGTTAACAGCGTCATACATTTCCTCAGGGGGCTGACGCTAAAGGCTTATCTGAAAAGGAATACACCCTTTACAAGTAATAAATGTACCGTAAATATGTAAGATCAGCAAGTACATCCCGAAACGTGGTGTACTGATTTATTACGCGCTGTAACTCCTGATTCATTCTATGAAAAAAAAAATAATAATTTTATCTGACTAAGTATTCCCTCTGCATAACATGGCTTTGCTGTGCACATTGAGTATATGAACCCTTTTCCTACGTTGGAATTGACCATCTATTCGTTTTTAAGCTTTAATCTTTCTTCATAAAATGTATGACACTACATTCTGGATAGTCAGAGGGTGCTTGACTTGATAGATCACGCAACCATCTAAGCCAAAACCTGCTGGGTTTAAGCCTTCTAACGAACCGCTGCCCAGCTCTGCCAGCCGAAGTTGGAAAATGCTGTGTCGCTAAATTGAGAGACATTATCTGACAAGAACATTGTGCAGGAGCCTGTGGGTTTCTGCTTCTGCTGTGCCTGAGCCGTGCCCACCGGCTTGCCTGGCAGTCTGCCTTCTTACCCCTGAAAGCCCCCAGTCAAGGGCTGAGAAAGCAGACCCGTGGAGACGCCCATGGTGGTAGCTGGTGGCCTTCAAAGCAGAGACTGGGATGGGCTGGGTGCCACCCTCAGCCCCTTCCACTGCCCGGGGAGACCCAAACACGCACGTTTCTCCCACCCCCACAGCAGGAGCCATTTCGGGTGGAAGCATTTTCTTTCCTCTACTTTCCTCCCCCACCCCAAAAATTGTCTCACTCCATCAAGAGTTACAGAGGAGGGAACGGGCAATATGGTAAAAAACTTACCCCTCTCTTGGCAGTTCCAAGTTTGACACGCTAAATTCTGATAAAACTATGCTGAAATGCCCAGCTACTTCAAGGCATCGTGCAGGAGCTGTAGGTATCTAATTCAGAGGCACCTGATGCTATCGTGATGAAGGCCACAATGTGCCACAGGATTTGTTTAGGGGTATTTTTTTGGGGGGGGGTGGGGTGGGGTTGGCAGACTACCTGTTTTTAAAGTAGCAAGTTGGAAGAACCCCCCAATTAAGAAATGCGGTTCAGCCTCCCTTTATAATTCCCCCTGACTTTGCTGTCCCCTCTGGCATCCTCCAAATATGCCCTGCCTAGCGTTGTCTTTCCATAGAAGATCCTGAAGCATCCCACAACACTCCGGCATGCGGCAGGACACCAATATTTGTTCAGCACAGCCCCCTAACAGTACAGTACACCAGACATTTACAGCGCTGAAAGATTAAGCTAATGTGTTTAGTAAATCTGTTTCTAGAAAGGTTACAGAATGTGTTGGCTTTATCGTTCCAGGTGAAGCATGGCTTCTAAGCGTTTGACATTTTGGAGTGTTTTTTTCATAGATCTTAAAAGGCCTTTTTGTCATATAATTATCTAAAACCTTTTCCCTTAGGAGACCTGAAAATGAGCAGCTTCTCTGTTCATAGGCATCAATTTGCTCGCGTAGAATATTGATCCTCATGAGGCTTTTCTTGCTCTACATCCCACTAGAAGGGCTCATGTATGTTTTGCAATTTATATATATGCGTGTGAGAGAGAATACGATCTTTTCCCACCTTGCGAAGGGGATGAGGAGGACTGTAAATTACTTTATTTCAATTTACTCTGAAATGCAAACTTTTGTGAATGCGTTTGTATTTCCGCTCTTTCCCAATGCATCGTAAAGTTGTAAGGGTTTTCACAGCCACCGTTCGCATTTCACTTGTGTCTTTCTGGAAATGTCAGGGGCAAGTAATATCACGCGCTGCAGCCTGAGCGTGTATCTACACGTGCGATTTTATATTTGCGTTTGAATAACGCAGTATGCATCACTATTTTGAGACACAAGGTTTGATCTTTATTGTTGCCAGCAACAACATTAATACTAATGCGCAGTATTCTTAACACAGCGTATCATGGGGCATTTTGCAATTCAAATACAATTAAAAAGCAACATCAAATAAACGTTTGACTTTGATTTAAATTACGAGTAATCCAGCTCCCTAAATATGCACCAAATTAAGAATATCAGAAGACAAATTCCAAGGGCTGCCTTCGCTGTGCTCTCCGAGAGCAGGGCTTTCTGCAGCCTACAGGTGACTGAGGTTCCTCCTGGTCCATGAAACGAGGATGGAGTTCCGCTCACCAACCCCGAGGTTGCCGACACACCTCAGCACTTGTAGGGCCACCCCATTACCTTCACAGTACCCAGCAGCTTCCTTCCGTGGCTTCTTCTCCATCAAAATATAGTTTTCCGAGTCCATCGTCTCCACCTTGAAGACGATGGCTGTTGGTGGCGTGGTTGCCCTAGCAGCAAGGGCTTTATCTGATGGCAGAGGATGTCCAGGTGTGACTGAAGAAGGCTGAATAGCCTCTTCAAAAATCTGCCGGAAAAAGAAGGACCCCCAGCCTGAATGAAAAGCTGTTAGAGGGGAGAAAAAAGCTAACGTTTATTTACAAACCGAGCAAATTTATGCAGAAACTCCCTGCGAGGCAATCAGTGAAACACATAACAGCGTTGTTTTCTGAGTATCACTATAACTTGAAATCTCATGCTGGTTTGCCAAAGTTACAAATATTTTTCTTGCTTCCTTAATTCACCCATACATGCAGAAATCCACTTTCCTTAAGCTTATGATTTGACCCTGCTTTACCAGACGGTCTGTCTGAAGTCTCTGCACTTTGGACATCTATTTTATTTCTTAAAATGAACTCCGTTCTTTAAAAGTGAAATGAAGGCTTCAAGAGTATAATAGATCTCAGATGAAAAATTTAGAGCAGACTGTCCTGCTTCATCCTAGTTGATAAATGACACATTATGATACGCTGTAACCCCTCCCAGTAGTACTCCAAATATTATATATTGGTTTTGCATATCATCTTCTCTTGGGAAGTATGATTTTTCACTTGTGAGTTTAGTGACTGCCTCCAGCAGAAGTCATACAGTGTTAGAAGAATACCAGAAAAGGAGAAAAAAAAAAAATCTGAAGAAATGGTTGCATGCCGGAAGAAATGAATATAATAGACTTACCCACGAACGTGAAGTTGCCCAGCAGAGTCATGCAGAGCTTTTCACTGATACTGCTCCAGGCGTTGGCGTCGCACCAGCGCAGTTGGTGGGCAGGCAGGAGGGGTGATGCTCATCACTTCTCTGGAGGGGAGAAGGGGTTTTGGAAACCACGGTGGGCGCCTTGGTGGGGTGGGTCCTGCCTGAGCTTGGGCCTGCCATGGGGAAGCTGCCCAGCTCCGCCGCTCCGAGGAAACCCCGCTCACAGGTGCCAGGGGAGGTTTAGATTAGATACTAGGAAAAATTTGTACACCAAAAGGGTTGCCAAGCACTGGAACAGGCTGCCCAGGGAAATGGTGGCATCGCCATCCACTACTGTGACCAAACAGCATTTGAACGTATAAAGATGATCTTTCTGCCCTACCACTAGGTTAGTGAACCAAGAATCACTGTTTATCTCAAAATATTAAGCCATTTGTCATGGCAGAGGCCATGCAGAAGTTTTTCTTTCTCCTTTTTGACTAAACAGTGACCCCACAGTCGGTCAATTCTTTTTCTTTACAGGATCCAGCCCCATACAACGTTATGGATGTGTGGTAAGTTAAAGCTCTTGGGGGCAAAGAAGGGAAGATCTGCTTAGCAGTTCAGCTGAGAATACAACATTAAAAAACTATGGATATAACTTGGAGACGGAGAAGAAACCGAAGACTGTCTATGAAAAGCCCAGCTGGGGACAGGTTTTCTCTTAGAAGTCACCTTGAACTAGAAAGAAGTTAAGAAATGAATGTTTTTCTCATTTGGATAAACTTTATGTGTAAATCTAAATTGACCATATGTGAAAAGTATTTCATATTTAGGCTTGCTGGAAAAGAATAATGGTGTAGCCTCCCAAACGTGCTAGAACGTTCGTTCTGCTTTCACAACAGACCTATTCTGGGACAAGTTGCATTACTTGTCACTTTTCTTTCTCTACAACAACAGCAACAAAAAACTTTTGTCTCATGGGAATATTCTTGGACCCAAGATTTTTTCCTGGAAACTTTGGCAATAAACACAAAATATCGAAATCTTTCATATAGGGAATGATGAAAAATGACTGCCTGTTTAACACCTTATTTTTTCCCTGACATTGTTTAACATCTCTGCTGGAAGTTTTCTTATAGATCAAACACCTGTAGCTATATGGAACCTACTACAGATAAATCACGTTTATGCTGTGATAATTTTAATAAATTGTGATCTGTGTAGATTGTATTTGATGTTAGTATACCACGCAGTATGTATGCAAATACCAGAACATTCTCCACTCTATTTGAAAAATTTTGCAAACTTGCTATTTCTGAATGCTTTGGAACAACCTGGACTGAATTACTGACCTTCTAGATTAGATTATTTTATAAATTGTAAGCAGCAGAAAGTGTAACTTCCTATTTCTTTTGACAATAAATATTGAAAAAGAGTTTTCCAATTTTGATGACGTGTTCCCAAAAGACACATTTTTTTATGGCTTTAAATGTTAAGGAACTGTTTTCTTGCTTGTTTGTGTTTTCTGCATAATATTCCAAATATTCTACTCGGGCATCTCCTGGATTATATTTTTTCTGAATTTTTCATTGGTTTTCACTAACATTTCTTTTAATTCACAAAATAAATAGCTAAAAGGGCCAATGGTGTAATGATTCCTATAGAAATTACTATAAACCCCCTCCTCCATTAACAAAACAAAAGAGAGTTCCGCAGCTTTTTCTGACGACCAAGCTAACAACCTAATAGAGCATTTTCTTCCCACTCTCCCTATTACTTCAAACAGCTGAACAGCAGAATGTGTTTGTAAGTAAGGCCTTATCCCTATCAAAGCATTTGCTTCCTTTATACTGGTGTATTTTTTCCCATTATAATAAACATGGGCTGACATTTGCCAATGGTCAATAAGATTTTTTTTTTTTTTTCCCCTGAATCCTTTTTATTTGTCTTTTTAACACACTACATGCCTGGGCAAGGTAGCAAAAAAAAAAAGAGACAAGAATTTAGTATTACATCCCCAGGGGGCCGACACATTTTGAGCCTTACAGATGCAAATAACACCAATTGCTGGTCGAAGCAGTATTAAACCATATCCTGCCCAAACTGATTCTAGCAACAGTGAAATTAGTATGCTGGAAAGAAATGAAGGAGGGGAGAGGCAAATCTGGCATAATTTGGGCCATCAATTGGACAAAAGCTGATGTAGTGCTGTTTTAACTTCAAAAAATGTCTCTGGAGAGCCACAAAAGGCACCCAGATAACTTGATTAAGATGAAAACAGATAGGAAATGGTGCCTGTCAGTGCTATGGGCTTCAGCACTACTACCAATGTATAACTTGAACCGCTATTTACTGGCTTGGTCTTGTTGTACAGTCCCAAAAGGTCTTTAGAAGATACATTTATACAGTACAATCACCACATCTGTATTAAATCATGGGTGAGACTCTTATTTCAATTTCTTTTTCACCTGGCTGTTTGACCACAGACCATACAGGCATGATCTAGAAATCTCTCGGCTACTGCTTTTATCACAAGGGTCAGACCAGTCCCCAGCTAGCATAAATAATAGATACTTGAAAACCAGGCTAATTTTGCTCCTTAACACATTAGGCTATCCCTGATGCATTTCCTCTTCCGTTTTACAGACATTAAAATGTTACAAATAAAACGTACAAAAAATATTTCTTTGCATCATAAAGGAATTTTCTCCCCCTTCCGAATGCAATTTATTCATTGAAAGAGCTGAAAGCCTGTATTAAAAAATGCCCCTCTTCCCCCCCACCCCCACCCCCGCCACCAAACAAAAATAAAGCATTTGCTTCTAGCAGTGTTAAATGACGTTTGATGCTCCAGAGAGCCTTCAACATTCATTACAGAGTCAACCAGAGCTTCATTAAATATCAGTCTAGCATGTGTATATGTGGTACTGAGTGCCGGCCTCAGGAGCTCCCTTAGGCGATGTTCTATAGGTTTCTTTCATCTGTCATTTTGCTTTGACTTGGGGCGATTATCGCTTTTATCATTGACAATAGAAAACTCATTCCTGTGTGCATTTCATTTTCATTACTCCCTGCCCGGTGAGGATGACTGACACACACAGATTCTTTTTCATCTTTTAAAGTATTGTAATTAATCATTTTAAATTCTCGCCTTGGAGTGTTCTTTTATTAGCATCGGTGGATGAAATCAAATTAAAACTGTGCATTGGTACTGAGGAAACTTGCTGGGCTGTCCCGGCCTAGCAGCAAAAGACTAATTCTCATACATTTTACACTGGTTTAAATTAGCTGCCCTGCGTCTAGTCTATCCTGATATTCATTAGCAAGAGCAGGGTATGAATATGGGCTAGGGAGTGCCTAATGTTTTGAAACATCAAACACAAAAAGTGGAAAAAAACCAGCCTTCTTTCTCCATGGGAACATCACTGGAGGTTTTTGAATCTGAAAGTTGGTGCCGACAGTTATGAAACAATTTAGAAAAGGAGGAAGAAAGATCTTTAAACACACAGTGGTGGTTGGAGACTGAGGAGACCCGGGTTACCGCCACTGCCGTGGGCTTCATAAGTTATCTTGAGCAAATGACAAGTTCTCTTCTTGTTTTCCACCTGCAAAATTAAGATATGAGTGCTCCTTCCTCCCTCTTTGCTTCATTTGTGTAGATTGTGGGCTCTTCTGTAGAGAAACAGCCTCTTATAATTGCCAAGGACTGTCTCTACCACAGTCTCAGTTAAGCACTAATGTCAAACACATAATAACCGTGTGCCATTGCTGTAACAGTTACTGCCTGTGCGTTAAATTATCTGAGAGAGACAGCGCTGACAGAAGCGCCGAGCAGCCGTACTCCTGCAGGAGCGGTGCCGTTCCCCTCCTCTCCACGCATCAGGACAAATTACCATAGAAACAACCGCCGGCCCCCAACAAGTGACAGACCCTCCCTGGAATTGGGGGGCAGGAGCAACGCCGACATAGCAGCAACACTCTTTTCTGTCTCTTTCTGCAACTGGTGTTTGCCTCGGAAGTATAAACCCTAATTGGGGGGAAAAAAACCCCAAAAACCAAAAACAACAGAATACAGAAAAATAACATTAGACCTACGTTTCAGTAGTAATATTTGGCATTCTTTTAAAACGTATTGAAAATGCAGAAGGTGCTGTATTTTACTATATCTCTTTTAAACTGCCTCTTCCAGATCACGATGGTTTATTTTGATGCCTAATTTTTAACAAAATGTATAAAACAAATACCATGGACATTTTCCCATGAGAACCTGCAAGACAACCCTATTTTCGGACTAAACCAACTTTATGTTCTCCTCTCTGTAATTCCTGAGGTGATGCGGAGATGCTAAACTAATTATTATATGGAAGTTTATATTACATTTTTGTGAATCCTCACATTTCACATCTTTCCTGTATAATATTCATTTTGTCTGTCTCCTCTATATGAAGACTCTCCAAGAAGCCCTGAGAACACAAACTACCGTTCTCTTTGTTAGATGCCAGTCCGGGGAAGCCTCCCTTGAGGGAGCTTTCTGGCTTCTCTTGCGTGTGCAACAGGGATGAACGATGGCCAGACGTTCCAGAGGCTCCGTTTCTGTATCATCTCAGTGCTATTTCGGTGTAACAGTTTCAATCAGAAGTGAACGCTTTGCTGTGCATAAAACAAGTAAAAAAATTTCGCCAAGTTTTCCTTCACATTATATACAAGATATATATACGTTGCTGAATCAGATGTATCAGAATGTACAAGGTATTACGTATCATGGCAAGATATCACCTTGACCTCTATTTCTTTCACTTTAAAAAGCAAAACCGTCACCCCTAAGAAGATCCAGTGACAGCCATCCTGCCACCTTCTCACACTTCAAAAGGCAAACTGCTTTAATGTGTGCAACTAGATGTCTGAGGGTAAACTTGCACCTACGTGAAGGAAAATCTGGAACCTTTATTCTGATTTATTCTTGACTATGCTCAGAATAAAATTGCTCTGAAATATTATGTCACCCATTTTCCAGTATCTCATGTTACAGCTCCAGAGCCTGTATTATAAACTAATAGGAAAAACCCTGGACCATGTCTTAAAATGCAAAGATCACCATTTAAGGAATACTTCATATCAGTTATCCATCCTAAATAGAGATGCATTACATCCTAGACTGCCCTGAAAAAGAACGTTTAAAATACTTTCATTTCAGCTGCGTTGCAGAAATCTGAGTTCTTAAACTTAACGTCCTAGCCAAAAGGGCATTGGAAGGTGAAAGAAATCCTTCAATAAAAGTAAAAAGTTAAAAAAAGTCGTTTGCCATTTGAAATTATTTCCTTGAAAGAAATGGAGACTAAGGTTGTAAAACACTGTGCTTAACCAAGCACTGAAATCAAGAACCATACATTTTTAGTATGAAAAGAACCTGGCTTTTGCACCCAGGCTCACCTAGACTACCAAGGAACACTGAACGAATATGATAATGAAGGATTTTTAACATTATACAGTTTTCATAGAGGTTGATTGGATAAATTTTATTCAAGGAAATCTCACTTCTTAAGATTTGTGAAGCCAGATGGTGCCCCATGAAGCTGCCTTGGAGCAAAGTATTTCTCTTATAATTTGAGAAATGCCCAATTTTTGTAGGTACATATGGAATTATTTTTGCTTTAAGGATAGCATTTGGCAAACATGGTGCTCCGTGTCTATTTGGTCATCTCCACTGCCACAATTATTTCTATGAGTCATCAGAAGAACTAGAATCCAGTAAGGAAAGCGCCAAAGCAAAAAACATCTATTAATTAAGAAAAGAGTCTGATAATTAAATTCACCACAGAAATCAGATTTAATTTTAAATCCAAAGAAATGTAACCCATACAGTGTGTGGCCCATGTTATATTTCAGTGGCCATACGCCATGCTTTTGAATAAGCTGAAGAAATTTAAATATTTAATGCTCTTCAACAACAAAATGCGCGCTACCTCCTAACCACGTGAACTGGTGCTCAATGCGTCATTAGTTTGTTTATGGTACATGCAGACCAGTTGAGGTGTGTATTTAGCGAGATACCAACTCGCTGGAGACCTCGTGTCAGTGGCACTTCTGTGGAAATACATATATCTTAGAGAAGAGTCAAGGGGAACTTATGATGGCTTGGTAATATTGGCCTGGTGCCTTGAAAACACATCCTGTTGTGTTTAAATAGGTCAGCACTGACAGACTTACGGTTATTACAGTAATTAACATTGATTAAATCCATGTAGGACCAAGAAAATACGAAGCAACAACTGGTTTGGAACTATTTGTATATGACATAAGTAATCAAGAGACACAGAAATCTAAATGTCTTACGGATGGCTGGATTATGATTCAACCCTGACTAAATTTTATAGATCTGTTTGAATATTTAAACATTTTCATTACAGGTTTTGTTTGGTTTTGGTTTTGTTTTTTTTCCTAATTAAGCATGACTGATAGTGGTAACTGTCATTAACTGAGAATTAACTGTTCTGCAAGTAAATACAGTAAATGAATACGAGAAAAGGTTCGTAATATGAAGAACTACGTACAATCAACTTACTATGAAGCAAGAAAAATAACCCCAAATTTCTGCCCAAGAGTCCAACCAAATACAAGCTGACAAATAGGATAAATATTTGGAATGTATTCTGGAAGAAAATCTAGACAAACAGAAGATTAATGCCACTGGAACGATTTCAGGTAGAGAGTTCTACAGAGCAAACACTCAGGCAGCAGCTAACGTTCGACACTGCTGGAGCTGCTGTAACGCAGGAACTTTCAGCGCAGGAAGCACTTATCTTCCGGAATAAGAGCTAATAAAACAAAATTATTTCGTTCCCTTGCATGTTCCCTTGTCTCTTGTTACACCAACACGCAAAATACGTAATACTGTGAGTCTGCATCTCAAGATTTTCAGGAAATATTTTCTTGTTAACTGTCTTCCAGGACTTCTGAGCGTCTTAGACATATATCTCTTCTGCCCTTAACTTTCTCTGTTGTCACTGACCAGAGATAGGATCTACTTATCTTCCTATTTTGCCTTGTCTGCATTATTACGATACAGAAAAGATGCATAAAATTGCACACTTTCCCACTGAAGAGACTTACCAGCACAGGTCAGCAGGAAGTCCTGTCCAGCCGTGTCATTATGAAGGGAAAAAAGGACCTTCTGCTACCACAACTTGCTTTTCCTCAGGTCTGCCGTGAAGTGGAATTGAGATGGACGAAGATGCGGAGGAAATTTTAAGATGACCCAGGAAGAGGAACAGGCGCTGAGAGCGGCATCGTGATTAAACACACCCACTTCAGATGTGTGGAAGGTGGTTGGCTGGCGCGTGTGGTGCCACAAGTTATACTCAAAACATGACTTCTTTGATAGCTTTGGCTTAAAAAAAACCACCTCTATAAGTCAGTCACGGCTAACTGTCACGGACTGATTTGGAGGTGAGTTCATTTCATTTGCAGCCCAAAGAGCAGACACATATTGGATTTATTTTCCATTATTTACAATGGAAATGAGCTCATCACTATTCCATTTTACATTTCATATTAATCAATTCATTTTTCTAGCTTGCAATCAGTTTATTAGTTTCAATAAGTGCTTCATGAATTGTTAATGGTAACACAGAAAACAAAATCCAGAATCTGGCTAAAAATAACACCCTTTGAAGGTTTTGGCCTGCTGCCACTATTATGTGTGACTGGTGCGAGGTGGAACACACATCACTTTCAGCAAAATTATTTGTGAGGGTCAACTTGGCACCATGGATTGCAGCTTCAGGGTATGACTATGATAAATATCGTATGAGAAAACATCCATAACCTTTTGAAGAGTAACAATGCTATAATTTTCTAGATGTGTGTGGCAAAGCCTGTATTTTCTTAGATCCATCTACTAGAGGTGCTAAGGGGAGCTGTCAGTTGCTCTTATGATCTTAATCAAGGCCTTAAACTGAAAAGAATACCATCTCAACTATACGCGGACAAAAAGTGTCAGGAAAATATATTTAAAATAGCGTCAGAATAGAAAAATAGTTGTATAGACTCATGTAATCTATAACGTATTTCAGGAATGAAAAAGGTTAAAGCGATTTTCCAAAAGTATTAAATACTTGTATATGATAAGGTGATATTAATCTCTTCCAAGGTGCCATTTGCAAGCAAAACCAAATATTGTTTGGCAATCAAAACACCTATTTCAGAATGAGTTCTGGAGTTTTCCTCTATAGCGCTGACGAAAAGATAGTATCATTATATTTCTGTTAAATGTATTCCCAAATCCCAACACTCCTGAGGATTTTGTCAATTTAGATAAAAAGAAGTACATCTTAGAGAAAATGCTCTCTACGCTGAGAACTACTGGTAGTATAAATATGCAAGTAGGTTGTGGTACTGCCCGAGATAAAAAAGCTTGAAAGTATACCCAAACAAAAGTATATCTTCTAACCTCTTCTTCTCTGTATGAAAGATGATGTTTCCAAACCACCACATTGGCAACGGCCTCCAAAAACAAATACTCAAACACTACGACTTGAAGAGAAATTGATAAGAAAATTAGAAATTATTCAAATTATATTTTTTCTCTTTCTTTTGCTGTTCAACAAAAGCAAAAAGCACACTATATTAATAAAGTCCTCTGGGGTCTTTCAGACATTTTCTTCATCATTAATAAACCATTGACAAAGGATGAACTCAACCAAGATATTAGTTAGTTATACCAACTAACAGCCAGGCAAATAACAATATGCAGAAACATAATTAATGTGCATATAGCTAGACAAATGACCGTAAATTTGGCTTGGCAACCAATAAATCTCACCTACTACCTCTCTCTCAATCAGGCTGTTCGGGGTTTGTTTTAGGGGTTTTTTTTTAGAAAAAAAAAAAAACAAACAACCAAACCACAACTTTTTAATACTTTAATTTATAAGCAAGCTATAAAGCTATTTCTTGTGTGTTCCTTCATAAAGGTCTTCTTCCACCCTTTTTCATAGATTTCTCCTGCTACTGCCATTTATTTACATTTATTTCTTTCATACATTAGTTAAAAAGCTAGGAAAACCATAAATACCACGTGACTAAACTGACCAGACATGAAAAATATATGGCATCCCCTCAAAGGAAAAGGCAAAAATACGCTTATCACCAATAGTGTGTTCATAAAAACTCTTTGCCAAGCAACGCTTAGCATCTAATAATGTTTATAGTTTACAATGAAACAAAAAAAGTCAAATCTCTATTGATGACAGACAGCAGGGTAAGTTAGTACTTCTCTGTTGGTGAAAACTACTGCATGTCTATAACCTGTTTTTCTTTCCAACTACAAAAGCAGAGTGAAACCTGAGTTTTAGAATTTACTGTACTGGGGGGGGGAGAGTTTCATTCAAACTCGAAAGACCTTGTAGTTATCATGAAAGCTACCAATTTATAAGGCCCAAACCATCCTTATTTAGAAGACAAACGGAACCAATGAGCTGTGAAGTGTACTTTTTCCCAGGGAGAACATTATATTGTGAATTATCGTAATACACCATCCGCTGTCCTTCCAAAAACGCCCGCTGGCTGCAAAGGTGCACGGTTAGACCTCCCGTTTCCCGGTGAGCTCTCATCGCTGCGTGCACCTCGCAGTCCCACCTCCCTCTGCTGCAGGCTCACCGAGGTAGTGCCCCGAGGCGACGGAAGGAACAGAAGCCAACAGCTGAGGAAGAAATGATTTCTAGGCTCCTGAATTTAGATTACATTTTAGAGATGACAGGTGGAAATTGGAAACGGTAATTATGAAGGGCAAAAGCAAATAATTTGTATTAGCGAGGAAGGGCCCAGGTTCTTCTTCTCTCTGTCACTTGAAAAGAAGGGGGTAACACATCGTTGTACGGTAGCCAAAACAACCTCTACTTTTCCAATTAACAGGATTGCATTAGAGCTTCAGATTCTCCTCATGAGAAATACTGAGCTTACTTTCACAGATGCAAATCATATTCACTCTTTATCTGAACGAATTCAAGATTTGCGATTTTATAATTACAGAAACCGCATCTACCTTTATTATACTAACTTACCATCCGTGTTGCCCGTTATAAAGTACATTTCATGCAATGAGTGCATTTCACAGTGGGCAGGGACCACACTTCTAGCATTTAAAATGCTGCAAAAATGATCCTCGCATAAAAATACTATTTGTTTTTATGTGTTCCTTAAAAATAAGTTTAAAAAAAAAAAACCCTTTGCACAAAGAGTCTCTACACCACAGTGCTTTTTTTTCCCTTTTCCCCCTGGAGGCTTTAGCCTCCTCATTTTGATAGCAAAAAGTCTTGTAGCTAAAACACATTTTTTTTTTCAGAACCACCTTGTCAATTTTTCTCTTGATTGGTTCTGATGACACTCTGACTATGTAGCAGAGTAGGCTCAATTGGGTGACATCAGGGTAGTATATCGTGTCTGAAGAGCCTTAAGAACATATTTTACTGATTTTGTATTTGGTCAGAAAGGATTTTAAAGTAGGAAATTAGTTTTTAAAAAGTCAATGACCTTTCAAATAAAATAAAGTGACGTAATTGCAAGTTTGTGCAGTTAAACACTAATGTTACACTGAAAACTATGTTTTTAACATTAAAAAATAGTGTTGCCCCTCTTTCTTTGATCTCAAATTAATGCAAACTCAATAGTTAACTAGTAGTACAAGCATACAGAGATAGTGACAATCAGATCTAACTTAAGACATAAGAAAAGTTTGTCCTTATTTTGGGTAGGAGAATGAAAAAAGTGGCTGCCTTTCTACATGGGCTGTAGAAAAAGAGATGACAACCAGGTGGAGGAGCAGTATATTTTCCAAGGGATCCCTTTTTCCTCATTGGAGGGTCTTTAGCATTTACTGCTGCCATTGGGAGGATGCTCATGCCTGGAGGGAGGGCTGGGGCATCCTCCCCAGATTGGCAGCACCAGTCCAAGCCCCTGGCCTTTGTCAGTCTCCCATCCCTAGCAACAGTCAGAGCAATAATCCCAAATTTCATACTTCCCCTGCCTTGCCAGGAAGGTGCTGTCTCCAGAATAACCATAACTGCTAAACACAGGCCTTGAAGGCGCTGGCTCACCACTGCACCACTCTCTCTTTTTACGGCCAAATGGCCTCAGAGAAGCAATTCTTGCCCTTCATTTACGTAAGAATTTAACAAGGAGTTAAATTATTAAAGAGGCCATATGTATTCAGTTCTTCTCAGGGCGGCTCTTCCCTGTTGAGATGCCACCATGACTATTTTACATCAAAGTGAAAATTATTAAGCTTCATTTGATGATGACTAGATAGTCAAATAATATTTCTAGACCATTAGTAAAGAATATTTAAGAAGATGGAGAGAGAGCATTGAGACTTGGAATCAGATGTTGATAGGGCTTACCTTTGTATTAGTCTGGAAAGAAATAGTAACATGAACATCCACACTAAACGTGCATCCTCTCGGATATAAAATATTTCTTCTCTGAACAGCCTCCGCCTGTAGCGCAAATGAACGTTGCGTGCATAAATTGTAGCCATGGAGCACAAAAATGATATGGCACAAAAACTGTGTTTACAATGATTGTCAGACATATAGCTGCGGCCAAATGAAAGCCAGTTGGAAGCTTCTCATAAAATTTGGCAGTTAAAATACATACTTTAGGCCTTATGGCTGCATTCATTGCCATATGTTGAGAGCTGTCCCTCTCTATTTGTCCGCAGCTATTGTGTGTTTGCAACTGTCCGCCCCTATTTATTTGCAATCCCTTAATTAGGCATAATGGCTCCGCTACTAAAAGATATTAACATATTGCTGCAGATTGAAGGGAGAACAACAGATATAATTAGAGGTTGAGAGGAGACGGAACCGTGTCAAAAGATCAAGTTTGATTTAGCTGCACAATGACAAAGAGGGCGATAACCATCCGACAGCCCGTGTTCTGGAAAGGTGCGCGTTCTGTGCCAAGGTCCACTTCAGCCTATACTCTACATTTTCTCTCAGAAGTAACCTCTCAAAAGACACTGAAATAAGAGTTAGATAAGACTTACTGATTCAAACTGCAAAAGTTTGATCTAAACTCGCCCCAGTGTTCCTGACTGGGCTGTTGATCAGCAAGACCACATCCAAGGTCTGTAAAAAGCAGGATGGTGTATTGGATACAGAAATTGCTGAGCATCACTCTTGAGAGGCTAATGTTTTGGAAAGGGCCTGTCTCTGCCTTTTGGAGGTGCCATATTGAAGACCGTACGGCAAAGTGGGAGATATTAATTTCCCTACAATGAGTGGATCTGCTGCACACAAAACCCCACCACGGTGCCTTTGTTGCTCTGATGGAGAAATGCATCCCAGCAGACTGAATGCAGAGGCAAAAGTGAAGCGGCATCTCCCCCTCCACCGGTCTGACTAGTTCTGACCACACTTGGCGTGACCCTTTGATTCTAGCTTTTATTGCTTCCCTAAGCATGCTATTTTTCTCCTGATTCTTCCTCCTTCCTGTCCTCCTTTTCCCAACTTCTGTCTAATACACGTTGGGTTTAGCCAGCAAAGATAAATCCACCTTTTTTGCGGCACTGCCCTGAGACGGCAACCTGAAAGCAATGCTTTCAACAACACGAGGCTGCTAAAAGTTTGCGGAGGTTCAGAGCGGCTGATGAGACACCGCGCTGTGCCTGTAACTTCCCAGCAGCAAGGCTGCAAGGGAAGGAAATTCAAGAGACACAACCTGACAGACCGAAGTGGCATTTTCCTTTCTTTTTTTTTTTCGTTTGTTCTCCTACCGTGCGGGCTTGTTTTGTTTTAAAACAAGTGGAATCGAAGAGCAGCAGCAAAAAAACAACACTTCAAAACTACCTAAATTGACTCCATCTTTTCTTTTCTCAGAATAGCTGTTAATACATACTATAAAGTCTGTTTAAACTATGTTTTCACCCTGTAAAATACTTCAAAGCGTAAGAAAAAGGGATGATGGAAATTCACCAAATTGAAAAATCTTATTTAATTACGTGCAAGTTATAAGTTTGTTTTCTGACTCATTTTAAAGCAGTTTATTAATGGGTCGGAATGCTTCTCGCGGAGAAGAGGAAGCTGGCAATAGCCAGATACAAAGCTCTTTTCAACTAAACCATTGAGGTAACATCCAAAACACCTCCCTACAGACAGCTAGCTGGCCCCTCGTATCATAGGTCCACGAGTTTACTGCTCTTTCTAAATGTATTTATCCCCATGAAGCTCCACCAAGCAAGGGAAGATCTCGTAACAGCATTTAGCTGAAGGATTTAGGCACCCTAAGGGCAAAGACAAAGGATTTAAGTGCTGAAGCCTAGACACTGAGTTCCCAAATGTTCCCCCACTTATTTAAGTAGATGGGCACCTAGCTACTGGTAGGTACTCCCATCTTTCGGCTTCCATATAAGCCTTCCTTTTCAACCAGCACTGAAGAATTTAGCATTTCAGATTTTTAATTGGGATCCTCCAAGCAAGTCCCCAGTAGGTGCCGCAGGAAAGATGGGAGCTTAGATGTGTGAAAGTTGAGAAGCGCCACATACGCTGAGAGGGGGAGCTACCCCCCTTCAGCGACAGGGCAAAGAACGCGCCAGGTTCTGTTTTGTAGCACTTCACATTCACGAAACAGCCATCGGTCAAGGTTTCTTTTGACTGGATGCATGCTCCACCTCGAAACGTATATCTGACTCTTAAAACTAGTCTGATCTGTTTTGGTAGGTTTGATCCATGCTCCACCTACTCTTTTCTGCCTGCGAGAAAAGCAGCAAGCTTTTCCCCTAAAACTTATATTATACAGTTCTCTTCTTTTTCCCCCTTCCATCATGCTTTCCCCATGGCATAACAGGTTATTTCATGTAATGCCCTGTAAATACTAACTCTGCTGGGTAAGGCTTAAGGGAAAACATTCCAACGTTTGCAGCATAATGAATGAGAGATTGGCAGATCAGCTTGCCTTTTTTGAAGTTCCCTGACAAACATCTATCTGTCTGTCTTTTATTCTCAAATAAAAGCTTTTTCTAAACCTTTTCAAAGGCGTATCATCACAAGTCCTCCTGCTAGAAGGACTCATTTACCCGGCTCCGATCAGCAGGATTGTGAAGTGAGTGTTTCCCATACAGCTTCTGGCGAGGATTAGGAAGAAATCAAATCAAATCTGAGATTTGCTGTTAATTATGAATGTCTAAAAGGAAGTGTGGAAATTGAAGAGAAGGAGAGAGATAGTTCCACAGCTTTTAAATGGGACTATTATGACCGCAAGACCAGAGGCTCAGAGTCAGGTACGCTGCAAGGCAATTCACAGAAAATTTCCCTATGAGGTAATACATTTTATATCTTACATTTTCAGCTTCTTGAAGAGATGAGCAGAGGAAATAGCTCATTGATGCATCTCAGGAGAAAACCTCTAAAAGGAATGTTAAAATTCAGCACCAAACAGGCATATTGCTGTATAACCTAAAATATTCCACTTGGGTAGCTTATTTTATTGTCCTGTTAGACAAATAAAGTTTCTTCTCCCTGCACAGAAGGAATTTAAAGATTCCAAAGGCAACTATATGAGCAATGTGAACTGTGAAATATATTCTTCTTCTGTAGTGTTGAAATATAAATTGTTAAAGAACTCCATAAGGTTTGCATGGGACTGCTCGTTTGGCTATTGTACGGGGAACACGCGAATATATGTACTGAATATATACAACAGTGCAGAAAACAGCAAGGCTCAAGTGATAGGTTTAGCACATTTCCATTGGCACATGAAGCAAAGGGAAATTTTGGCTGCTAGCAAGGGCTGGACTAAATTCCTTAGTCTGTGAATACCCAAAAAGTTTTCTCAGTGTATGTTCCTGTCCTAGGCAGCAGCTCTGACGGAGCAGTGACCTGAGCTTTCAGGGTAGGTGACGTGTCAGAGACGGGTAGTAAATGGCGAGTGGTGCAAAGCAATGATAATCATCTGCCACCAGGATGTCTATAAACATCCCCCGCCAATGGCACGACTGAAAAGCAATGCCGCAAAAGTGCTATTTGGGATGAGGATTGTGGCTGGCTCCTTGGTATCTAGTAATAGATGTAGGACAGGGAGAACCCAGAAATATAAACCCATTTCTGAACTGGCATTTTAAACAGCCTTGTGCTTTCCTTCAGAGAAAGTAATGGCTTATTTGTCAAAAGCTAGAAAAGCACACACGATTGCACACAACTCTGGACTTACTTTTTCTGATTCCTTCCAGAAAAACATTTATCACAGTTAAGTTTTCATATGCGGATACCCTGCAGGACATTTATTGTTAAAGCAATTATGCAATTACACACATTTGTTCATTTACAAAATAAGCATATCTATCCCTTACTCTAGATGCATATGATCATGATAATTGTTCTGCCCTGAGCTCTTGATACTTCGCGAAGCAGGTTCTCAGAGTCTAATTTAAACATAACAAGTGTGTCACCTCCTGTATATTAAATTTACACTTGACGCTGACTTTTAAGTCAGCCTACTTGGCAGCTTTTTCTAATATAGTTGTACGTTTCTCACCTACGAGTTAGCTTTTCTTTCCAGAGTAGATCTTATGCAAAGGTCTGCAAGAAGACCTGGAGTTTCTGTCAAAACAGAAGCCAGGGAATTATTTGATTCTTGATGCCATCTGACATCGCAGGCCTCGATTTGAGGCTTGAAATATATTGATTTACGAATAAACAAAGAGAGTTATAGAACTGCAACAATGAACGTACACTAGGCTGCATCTTTTCTTGGAATGCTAAAGATAGCCCAGGGTAATGAACGCATCCAGAATGAATATATTCAGATTAGCAATGCAATGAAAACTGGCACGCGGATACCTCTGAAGTGTAAGAATCAAAGCTAGAATAAGAGGGAGCACGGGTGACAGCGACTGTTTCAAGGATTGCGTATGGAGATGGGAAATATAGCACATTCTTACAGAAAATGTAAGAAATACATGTGGTGTTGTGACAGATCAGCATTTAAAGTAAATGTATAGTAATTATATAAATTAAACCATGTTTTCACAGTGACTGCAATTTGTAAAATGCGTGTCAGACTTGAATGGTTTTTTACTACGGTTTGTTAGCAGGATGCTGAAAATGTTTTAAATTGAATTAAATTAAAACAAAGGTTTCTTAGTTAAATAACATCTCGCTGAAGGGGTTAGCAACCATGAGCAATTTTCAGTACGCCACAAGTAAAGAGAGATTTCTCTGCAGCGTGTGTTGAAAGAACTACTTCTATTCTGAATATGCGGGAAAATTAAGACATTAATGATTGAAATTTTTTTAAACCCATTAGGCTTAGTTACCACGCCATTCCACTGCCCTCTTTTTCTTATTCGGCGGCGGGGAGGGGGGACATAAAGCAGAGTTGAATTTTCCGACCTTTAAATTTACAACTTACTCTCCCAGTTTGTTTAACACTTTTTCTAACTATTACATGCAGAGGATTCAACAGCTGGAATAAAGAAACGTTCTGACTGTCGTTACATCTACTAACATTCACCCTTGTCATATTTTGCACAGTACATTAAGCAAAAACATAACAGGCAGTTATTACCGAGCCCGCTTTCTATTACAGTGCATCTTTGTTAGGCAGGGGCAGAGGAGCAGGAAAAACGAGCAGAGGTGGGAAAAAACCAACCAACCAACCAAACAAAACCCCCAAAACAAAACAGAGTAATTACATCGTACCGTGTTAGAAGTGGTGATGAGGTTTTCAGAACCACAATGTACTTGTTATGAAAGATGCATTAAATGTAACATTAAAGCAAAACAAAAGAGAAATGCTCTGAGAAACCAAATACGAAATGTTGCTATCAAACCAGCAATCTAATCATAGGAATAGAACAACAGAGGGCAGAGATTTCATATGCCAAGACGCACGGTAACTTTATATTACTGCAGTGGGGGCACAATGGAGTATAATAAGGCATAAGGTGATGTACTTACATCTCCCAAGTACATTTTATATACGTTCTTGTAGTCCTCTGTAATATGTTCACTTTCTTCTTTTATTTTTTTTTCTTTTCTTTTTTTTTTTTTTTCCTTCTTCTTAGCAAGCAACTGTGCCTCGCTGGCAGCAGTGGTCGTAAAGGCTCTGCTGAACCGCCGGGTCCTCCCTGGGGCATCCTCAGGGATGCGCTGGTGGGAAGGGAAATCCCCTGTGCCTGGCCAGAAGTACCAGCATGGCCAGCCGTGGGCCATTCAACTTCTGTCTCACAAAGGACTTTCTGGAAGGGGGTTATAACTGCCATTTCTCCAAAGCCTGTATTTCCCTGCGCCTTTTCCTTTCTTTTCCCCTTCTTCTTTCCCCTCTAGTCCCCCCATTTCCAGTCTATGAACAGTGTTTGGCAAATTTGGGATCTATTTGCAAATGGCTTGGGGATGATGGCACTTGCATTTTTGCAAACATGTTGGCTGAAAAACTAAAATTCACTCAGCCTCACGTCACCTACCGTTATCCAAATGGCTCTCATGATATTTAGCATGGTATTTAGCAAACTCTTCTAAGTTGATGCCGATCTGGGAAGTTAGGGAAGATACGGACTAGTATCAAGGACCATTATAGCAACGTGAGTTAGCAAGGAGATTTGAATCCAGTGAAATGGATTTGAAGAGACAGGAGAAAACAAACACATCCTTTCATACAAGAGCCATATGTGATATCGTTGAAGGGCTACTCCCGTATGAGCAGGTGACCGAGAAGTACTATCTCACTGCTCAACCAACCAGGTAAATATTTTCTTTATTCTTAGCGAAGTAACCCGACTCTTGGTTATGTATTCCAAATTAAGAGTTATTATTCATTTCCGGCAATTAAATCTTATTGCAGATCTTTCGAAAGCTACACCTTCACTGAAAAAAATGCGCACTTACTTGACATAAGGAAGTAGAAAAGTCAGTCTGAAGCTCGCTGTAAACACCGTGAATATATGACTTCTTTTGGGTTTAGATCAAGCCTTTGAAATAAGAATGATTTAAGAAAAACTACTAAAAGTTTTAAAATACACACGTACACATATATCCGCATATATGTTTTATATTTGTTGATATGCCCTATCCATATTCCATGGGAAAAAAAAGAATATTAAAAACTAGGAATCACGATTGCTTTCAAAGTACACAAAAGATAACAAATCAAATCAACGGCCCTTATCTCAGCAGACTATTGAAATGTCCAGGAATACAAAGAATTTCTTGTCATCTGTTTGCTTGAGAAATCTAATATGAATGTTATTCACACTCATACAAAGGTGAACAATTGTAACACATTCTTTAGCCATATCTTTCTTGCTGATAAGAGTGTGGCTGGAGAGCCAGAGAAACCCATTTCTTCCTAGATATGAAACAAAATGTCCGGAAAAGACTGTCCTCCTCCATTACAGAAAATGCTAGCAAATATCAGCAACATCATACTATCAGTCTACAGTTATTCCAGTTAGCAGAACTATGTAAGTAGTTATACAGGTAAATGCATAAACAAAATTAGTTTCTGATCTCTTCTGTTATAAAAAGGGCTTACTGCCAGGGGAAAAAAAAAAAAAAAAAAAAAAAGGCTTAATATTTAATCTGGGGAGAGCAAGATACAAAAATTATATGCATGGATGAAAACATTGGACCATATACACCTTAATCAACGTCACTGGAGAGATCGCTGAGCAAGAAAACAGAGCACACCTATTCTGCGCAATTGTTTTGCTCTTGTCTGGCACTGAAACTTACGTAGGAATTTCTTCTGTGATAGGGATTTAAAAAAAAATATTTATTTAGCTTTCTAGTGCAATGCCTATTAATTTCATGGAGATTAAGTGCTCTTTGGCTAAGCTTATGTTATTTATTTTTTCTTTTAAAAGTTTGTCTTTAGCCAAACCCCAAGCGAAGTTATACTATTACAATACTAGAACTTATTTTTGTCTTAAATCATTATTTTTCCCAAATTACAACAACAAATTAAAAATGTGTCCCAACTATGGCATACTTAAAACGTATTTTAGTAACCAGCTCATCGAAGTTCTGAATCCACATTTTATATTTTTCCGTAAGTAAAGAAAAGGAACTACTTTTAAGGTTCCTTGAATCCGATGCAGAGATAATAATATCATGCAGACCTGATGTTGATCATTGCAATGACATGATGGAGTCCAAAGAACATCTGTAAGTGACACCAAAACCACACAGATCTTCGGACACAGGCACCTGAAACTCTGCTCTCCCATTCGATGACATCCAGGGTGAAATTTCCAGTGTTAGCGGAGTATTATTTCCCCATTATTAACTGACTGTTTTAATAGTCACACTTCAGAATTTTCTTCCAATGGAGTCTAAAAGTAGACACAAAAGTGGATAGCAATGGGAAGATTGAAACATCAGGGTCTATATGACAGAGACACGCATGGTGGGTTTTTTTTCCCTAAATACAACTTTGCCATTGTAGGAAGATCTGCTGTCTAATCCTAAGGAACATGGGTAGACACCCCAGATTTCTGAGGAAAAAATGGTAATTAATAACGGGACAGGGCATTAGTTGTTTCTGGCAGATTTTTCAGTAGTTTCCATTCTCTTTCTCTTCCACAACCTTTGCCTCCGTTGACTTCTGAATGAGGCTTATCCAAGGGACAATCTGATTCCAGTTGTACCAGAGGAAATTGATAAATAGGGTTGAGAAGTGCCACTTTCTGGAAACAAATAACAATACTTCTTTGGGGTCTGTTACATAATAGTCTTCAGTACTATAAATTCATTATTTAGAAGTCAACGTATTTTTGTTCCCAAGGATAAGCCTTCAGATTTGCTTTAACTGTATTATCAAGGGAAGCTTGAATTACAAACATCAAGAAGTATGGTTTCAATACTTAAAAGATTAGAAAATTCAATTGGACTAGAAACACGGAGTGAATTTCTTATATTTTTTTTTTTTTTTCTTCTGCTTGGAAAAGCATTCTGAGTTAAAAATCTCCTTTTGCTGCCAATCCCCACAAGTGAATAAATTTACACGTTTAAGTAAGCGTACTATACAGGATTTTGCTAAAGAGGGGAAAATTGCAAGGAGAGATAAATGGTGGAATTGTGGATGGGTGAGAAGAGAAAAAAGTGTTATCCCTCCTGCCATCTTAGAGTTCCCCTCAAAAAAGATTTTTAAAATATACAGTTGTCTTTCTGTGATGATATTCAACCTTTAAGCAAGGAGTGGGTGATTATGTATGGGAGAGGCGTACAGAGGGAAGAGCACTGAAGAGAAGACGAGCAACGTGGGAAGAAGGAGCAGATAAGGAGAGGAAGCATGCAGAAAATTAAGCTAAAGAAGGCAGAGCAAAACATGAGTCACAGGCTTAAAAAAGACACCAAAAAAAAAAAAACGGGGGGGGGTTGTGTGTGTCTGTGTCAAATTCTTCTACAACTATTCGTCCATACTGTATAGGGGTAGTTCTCCAGCATTTGTACAAAGGGTAGAACTTCTCTTTTCCACGTTGTTGGAAGGATAGGAATTTTCATTTCTTTTTTTAAAAAAATACCAAAAGAAAGAAGTAGAATAGAAAGGAAAGAGGATTTTGTTAACTTCAACTGCTGCCATGAGAAACTTGCAGAGCCTAAGTCTCTATTTGGTTCAGTCATATGACTGAGATAACCTTTACAAAGGCAATTAAGAGACTTAAGTAAGACAATGCTTGAAGAAAATCATGGAGAGAATTCCAGATTCATCAGCAAAATTCCCCCAAGTCTTTGCACTCTGCTCCAGGTACCCAATCTCTGCAGCGCCTTTCTGAATCCTGGACTGGACCTCCCACGTTAGGCTAATTCCACGTGACGACAGCAAGTGGTCCCACACTGACGGAGGTTGACGTACAGTACGACTAACGCAGAAACAACGTCGAGTTTCTTGTCAGTAACAAAGTACGTGTTTTTATTTGAAGTCCGTGCCTGCTATCGTGCCAGAGAGCCAGCAGCCAGCCCTGAGCACATTTACTGCAGATTCTTTTTAAGTGTGTCACATCACTAAATCAAAGATGCTTAGTGTTTGCCAAATGGTAGCTCATTAAGCTGAAGGAATTACCAAGTAGCCTCAGAAAAGAAAATAAGCTCAGAGAGAAGTACATGAATAAGCCAGTATCTGCTGTCTTACTTAAATGGAGCGCAGTTCTTCCATTTGGTCCGTCTTGGACAACGTTTTCAGGTTTAGAGTGTTCAAGAAAGCCTGGGACGCTGTTTTCTTACCTACTGCTGATCCTCTGACAAGCAAGGGCTTGCAACACTGACAACAAGGTAAGGTTTTTTCCTAGAAGCAAAAAGTGAAGACGGGCTGACTAAACGTGCTACAGGAAACATGTATCCACATGCGAAAATTGAGTTTTCAATAATCAGCGTGCCTAGGGTAGCCTTTTAATGTACTGTGACCAAAAGATAAGCAATTTCAGGTGAGATGCCCGAAACTGACACATTTAATATATTCCCTTAGGGATCTCTGATTAACTTCCCTTCCTGATTTATCATTCAGTAAGAATGATACAGTTTATTTTTGAAAACCACAAAAGAGTGGTCCTAATACCGGCCCAGATTAGGAACCCCAGGAAGGCAGAGGACACGGGCAGCGGGAGGGAGCGAGGAATAAATGAGTCAGTAGAAGTGCACAACACGCGTCTGCTCTCTGCTATTCTTTCTTTTTCCTAAACAACCTTCTGGGGAGCAGGGGGGGAAAAACTGTTTATCTGCTAATGCTGTACCAAAAAAAATATACTATAACATCAGTTTATTTTATTGAGTGAACAAGTAGTCACCATTAAGCAGATTTACGGTTTTAAAAATCATTTTATTATGTGTCTCTGTGGCAATTTCTCTCTTCTAGATAAAGCTGCACTTCAGCTACACAAGGAGTCTGTAAGGGAACTGCTATATAGGAACCATTTGGCACACGCTCTGCTTTTAGATTTGCACAAGAGAAATCACATGAGATGGCACTACAGCTACAATTTAAGTCAGCTCTTGGCCTAACTCTGTGTTGTGAGAACAGCTGCAGTACACTATAGCGACGGGGAAACACCACCTGACATTTCAAACGTCAGGATATAAATCTGGAGTATCAAATGAGTGGGAATCAGCTTCTCTGGGCTGCGCTGAAGAGAGCAGAGTGCAATCGCTGGGCTGGTACAGCTTTGTGAAAGCTCAGGGTGGAGAGTGCTAGAAAAGAAGGGAGCACGGGAATTCGTTTTTGAGAGCCTGTTTACAGATCATGAGTGCAGTTAAAAAGTTAATTTGGCTTCAACGTGACTTATTTCCAGTGCAGCCAGAAGGAACCGTGTGTTCTTGGCTCCCATATAATTGGTTTTATAATCAGTGGATTTGGAATAAGATGGTAGTTGACCATATTTAATCACAACGCTTTTAAAAGAAAACACTCTTATTAGGCATGGTCTTGCCTTTAAAGTTTGTCTTCGAAAGTGCCTTAATGAAGATGAGATAAATTTTTTCCCCTTAGATGAACGTCAGTCTAAATAAACCTGCAAAGAAGATGACCCAAGGAGCAGGCTCTTTTCAACTTTACCAGGCATAACAAAACTAGGATTTGCAGGACAGTCTGCAGGACGGTGGCTCCATCTACAGATGGAGGCAAATGCAATCAGAGCTGCACTGCCGCTCAGGGTGTAGGTTGCAAAGCCAAGTGTCTTCAGTCAGGTTCCTCAACCCCTGTGAGATGCTGTCCCACCAGGGATCAGCCGGGGTGGGCTTCCCCGTGTGTGTGCCGAGGGATTTTAGGCTCAAGTATATGGCATGAGAGAGCGTGTCAGCCTGTTTTTACATATCGGATCTGTGCATGTCCATAGCCTCAGAAACAGAACAAGGCAAAGCTGGTCCTAGCTTTACCCAGAACTAAACTACTGAACTATAACCCAAAACTTAACAACAACAACAACAAAAAAAAAAAAAAAAAAAAAAAAAAAAAGTTCCTTCTATCCTGTTATGGAATGAATCACACATTTTTAACATATCCATGAACTGACTTTTCATTTCCCTCGTTTCACCCCCGAATGTATTTCCTTAACATCTGGGATTTTTCAAAAAAAAAACCAGCCAGTCACACTGGATGTGTGAACAGCCAAACTGTCATAGGAGCAGACAACAGGCGGAATAAATAATTGGGGGGAAATTAAATAACTGAAGACACTGACACGTGCTAGCCCAGAAATGCAGCATGCCCTCATCTCGGCGAGTAATCTACCGCGTGTCAATCTGTGGAGTTCAACTCTTGCTTGAGCACGTGAAAAGTCCTTTCTAAATGGCTCGGTCATCTACAGAAACTCTTTACGTCTGACTTCCCAGCTGTCTAAATCTTTGTATGTGCTTGTAGATTGCTGCCTGTCCAAAGAAGCCCTAATAAATGAGCCTCTCTTTTCTGAGAGCTTAGATACCCTTAGCTGAAAGTAAAATGCACGTTTCTCACAGGACGCATTTTCTCACAGGACGCATTTTTTACCTGAGCTTCTCTTCAATACATGCAGATTCTCCGAATCTTTCTCCTGTGGAAGGTGACATACCGCCGTGCTGTCTGAAGCTGGGCATGGAGTAGGCTTGGCCGAAGTCAAACTGGAAGAATTGGGAGCGCGATGTTTGGTTCTCGCGCTGACAAATTCGTCTTGGACTCAGTGGAAATGAACGCTACCTGAGATAACACTTCCGACACGTCTTAATTGTTTGTCGTTAAGTTCTGGCAGAAGTGTCTTCAACAAAGAAAAGACTTCAGAAGTGTTTTACAATCAATTTTGAAATGGTCTTCAGCTGCGGTTTCTAAGGGTGGAAATGTAAAAAAAGAAGGTCTTAATAATATTCCTGATTGTGAAGTCCTTCTGCAGAGTCACAATCAGTTCTGCCCTCCTGACAGCAAGCGCTCTGTGCCAGGGCCCTTATTTTGCTAAATTACTGTCCCGTTCCCATTCATTTAGAGCAGAGATCGAGTCGCTCATTAAAGTGTACCCAAACACCTGCCAACAGCAACTATTGAATCAATGACCCAGCGGGCTCGTTATTTCCAGATCTACTGCGAGGCGAACGTGGAAATAATACACTTATAGTAGTGATATTATATTTTATACATTGCTTCTACACAAGAGGGTAGGCATGCTTGCTCAAGGCGGCCAAAACCTGATTATATTTACCAATATATAGGTATTTATAAATACATGTTTACAATATATAGGTAGTCCATACTGCCTATACATTTGCGTTCTAGAAAATTAGTTTAGCAGCAGAAACGTTTGCTGAAATAAGTGAATATAACGTGGAAAGTTACTTACAGAGTGGTCACTTAAAATAGGTAGTTATGAATGTCAACGCTGGGAAACTGATTCCAACAGCAATGATAACCCAGTCACAAACAGAATACTTGTACATGCGGGCAAAAACCCTAGAACATAAACATTCTCAGTGAATGCCTTGCAAGTTTGCTACTAATCAATACATTTCTGCAAGACTTTAATTTTGAACTGCGAAAAATCACAAAGAGAGCACGAGCAGCTTTGAACACAAAAAAGACAATGCACACACGGAATACTGAAGCACTCCCCCTTTTTCTCAGAAATAATGGTTTTCTGGTATTCCTGTCCATCAATTTTCAGCCAATCTATTCTGGATACACAAATTAACACCGTTTTCATTCTGCCCTAATGAATTCCACAGTATTAATATCATACCCTAGATCGCCTGGGTAGCGCACAGTGATTTTGTACTTACCGGGAAGAGCAGCTGAGAGACTGTCTTCAGTTTATAATGGCAAGGCATTTGGGCAATTGGAGGAAACACTGCAGGACCCCGGAAAGTGGCCCAACGTTATTGGCTGGAGATAACTTTCTTTTCGGAGATTGATTCTTTTTCATTATATTTCTGGCTGAGTGCAGGTGTACAGAATAATAGCCCATGGCAGTGAACAGGAAGATGAAACTCAATAAAAACTGGGGATGAGAAAGAAAATTCATTTTTAGTCTGTTAGCTGTTTCTCCTGCGAACACAACGACATGCTTTTATCACGTAAGAGCAAAAAAAAAGTCAACGTGTAATGTTTGCTCGTTAACCCTCTCTCTACTTATGCAATACAGGAAATATAATGTTTTCCCATATATCTGTATGTCTTTGTGCGCGTGTGTGAAGTTTTCTGTCTAAAAAGCAACCCAAGAACACTATTTTGCACCACAGAGTACAGATAATTTTGGCAGAGCAGATTTTCCGTTGGCCTGGGTATGGATTTGAATTATATTTAAACACATTGACCTTCCTGGTCACAGATTTTATGATTTGTACCCATGTAGGAGGCAAGAGAAAAAAAAAAACAAACAACAACAAAAAAACAAAAACAAAACCCCCCCACACACACACAAAAAAAAAAAAAAACCACAAAAAACCCCACCTCTAGATTTAAAGGCTTCCTGGAATCTCCCCTTCCTTTCTCCAAGTTTTTATAATCAAAGTTTAAAAAAAAAAGAAGAAAAATCTCCCTACTATTCTGGTAGGGTACTTGAAATTCCCCCCTCTTATTATTGTGTCAATAGACAATAAATGCAGTCTTTTAAAAATCTGGGATTGCATTTGATTTCCTCTCATGAACGTAACTATGGGATAACCATTTCCATACGGAAGTTATTACAACAAGATTTTTTAAATTCCCTCTTATAATAGTGTGCTCATGTAGCTCTAGTGCACCGATATCATATATTGTGCCTCTTCACTTATTAGTAGTATAAATCACGTTTTTTGTATTGCAAACTGAATTATTATATTCCTTCCCGCACGCTCCTTTATTCTGCCAAGCAGTTCGATAAGCAAATATAGCAAAGGTTCATGATTCTTCCACAAGACAAGAAAAAATTTGCTTTAGTTACTAGCTGGGTTTTTGTTTGGTTTTTTTTTTTTCCCCCCACGCGTTTTACACATATTTAAGTAGAAAGTGGTCGTGTCGAAAATTTATTGTTTCTCACAGAAAGGAATAATGCTGTATCTAAACTGGGAATAAAACCTGTAATATTGCCAGAAGATTCTTTTCTGAGCGGGGACTTCTTTTCCTGTGTCTCACTAAGAATTTCAGCAGAAGAAATTAGCAAACAGAAAAGCAAGGTTTTTAGTTACAAATAGTAGCGCAAAATCATGAGAATTAGTAGAAATCTCTGTGTTTCTGTGATTTTACTTTTAACCTCAGTAACCTCAAATTTCTTTCTGAGGATATATGTAATGATCCAAACTATCCTCAGCAGTGCTAGAAATCCGCTACGTAACAGCGCTACGGGAGGGTGCAAAAACCAGGCAGCCCCTGAAACCAGCTACAGCACACAAGTAACACAGAGAGGGGACAGGAGTAACACGTATTGTGGAAAACACATTTTCATTTGGCTTGAGTTTCGTAAGCAAGAAACTGGGATAACAATATACAGCTGTTGTGTGCGCGTATGCACAAGTGATAGGACAAGGGGCAATGGTTTCAAACTGGAAGAGGGCAGATTTAGATTGGATATCAGGAAGAAATTCTTTACTGTAAGGGTACTGAGGCACTGGAACAGGTTGCCCAGGGAAGCTGTGGATGCCCCATCCCTGGAGGTGTTCAAGGCCAGGTTGGATGGGGCTCTGAGCAGCCTGGTCTAGTGGGAGGTGTCCCTGCCCATGGCAGGGGGGTTGGAACTAGGTGATCTTTAAGGTCCCTTCCAACCCGAACCATTCTGTGATTCTGTGATATACAGACACAGAGACGCACAAATGGACGCACTCTCGATTGTACAATGTCTTCTTTTTTTTTTTTTTTTTGACAATTCTTTAAATGCATTTTCTTTTTTTCTACCTATAGTCACATTTAGACGCTTTTGACTGTGCAACCAGGCTGAATAATGACATAGAACTACCTAAACATGCTGGGAGCGCTATGCTTCATTTTGAGCCTCAATTTGCACCTGAATCATATCATTATATTCCGCAGTATCACACAGTGTACAAAACTTTCCATGTTTAGTATTGTAAATGTCATTTAGAAATAAGAAGTAAGCAAGGAGAGCTCAGTAAAAGATAAGGAATGGAAAAAACAATAACGAAACTCATCTCAAAAAACGAACTACCTTCATATATTAACTGCATAACATACCATTATATTTAGAGTTGATGCAAGGGTATAGAAAAAAAAAAAGGACAAAAAATTATTCCCATGGCATATAGTGACAATGGAAGGTGAACTTATGCCCGTGAAAACCTACTATCATGGATCTGGATCACTCAGCCTCATCAAAGTCACAGGGCAGCTGAGGGGATTATGTGAGATGCAGAATTAGGCAGTGGAGGAACTGCGTGACAACAAACGGGTCTCACGATGCACCAGCAGGATTTCTGCCCTGTAGTGGATCTCCTCTCACGTTGCTTTGGGAGGCATTCAAACACCTGGCTCTACCATCCTACAAAGGTTCAGATCTCCACCAGGTCCTGTGTTGTAGCTGCCAGCAACCGTGCAGGCATCTCAGATAGCCTACAGTACCTACGGTGGTGCTAGACAGCTGTATAAAGACATGCAAACCCCTGTGATACCCATAGCGTCCTCCACAGAGCAATTCACACACCGAGATTATCCTAAATATTTACTGTGTACTTGGAAGACATTAAAAGGTTACTGAAGAAGATCTGCAGACGATGTAAGGCTTGACAGACTGGTAAGCCCTGAAACAGCAGGCAAAGACACAGATCAGACAGTCTTTGGGGACAGTCATTTAGTTTAACTAAAAAGATATCAGCAATACGGATGTACTAGATGTGTGACTATTTTGGAAAGCAGCGATAAAGAATTTGGGAGTCATAGGAAATAATAAGCAGAAGGCGCTGATTTTGCAGCCAACAATATCATACCTGGATCATAAACTTAGATACCTTTTACACATGGAGAAGTTATGTTACTCCTTTAGATATCATTCATGCGTGCTTCTGTTCTCCCACATTTACCAGATCTCCTTTCCAGGTGAGTCTGAACAACCTCCCCCCGCCCAAGACTTTACTTCTCACCAGTTACATCCTCCACAGCTATCTGTATCATGACAAATTTAAGCTGTAAGCAACAAAAAGTGCCAGGTACTTTAAGCTGTCACAAGTATTTCCATAATGATAAGACCACTTCTCATTTGCCAAGAAAAACCTGCTCTTTGCCCTCAGAATGTTTAGTAGAAACGGCACTGAAATAAGGTCAACCTAGGCTTGGGGACAACAGTGGGAAATAACAGTCTCTGACTAGATTAACTTTTAATGTCTGGCTTCTTTCTCTGGAATAGCCCAAATGAAATCCCACAATCCAAACACATCGGCATTTGCAGGTTTCAAGATCAACGTCAGGATATCACGAATGTTTCTTACCACGCAGAAGCTTCAGTTTGCATCTGAGCTGTTCCTAAAGCTCCATGCAGATTCCCTCCTCGTTTCTCGTAAATCACCTCCGTGGATATGAAACAGGCTGTAGGATTAGAAAGTCATTTCATCAGGGGCCTCGGGCTGGAACAGAAGGTCCACTTGTCTGTAAGGTGTAAGGAATAAGCACGCTAATGAACTGGATTTTGCCAATATTTTGTTTGTTAATAGAACCAAACACTGCTCACCTGTATTTCTATTGAAATACTTAACAAAACAGCATTGAATGTAAAACTTTGATGGCTAACAAATTTGCTGAATATAATTAACCACTTCCAGAATTTAGGCAATGCACAAAAATTACGTAGAGGAATCTCTGAGAAATTTTATGACTTACCATTATTATTAATATTAATAATTCAAGATTCTTCTCCAGACCTCGTCGAGTTTGCTCCATGCCCAGCCATCTCCTGAGACTGCGAATGGGAATGATTTTCTTCCCTGCGATGGGCACGATCAGCCGAGCGCCGCCTTTTTTGTGAGCGCGGTCTGAACCATGTTCTCATTGGCAATTAAGCAACACAACGATTGTCATTCTGAAAGAAATCCAGAGAAGCACATCTAAGCACCTTCCATTGATGACTGTATTTTTGGCGGCACGCAGACACAGCTGGCTGCATTGTTGTGACCCAGAGGTCTCCTCTGCCTGGCAGCACAACAAGCGTTCTCCCACCTTCACGCTGGTACTGTCTTGCCACGGTGAGCTGCCGTTGACAAGTTTTGCAGATACAAAAGTGATGATACTGGTAGAAAGTCACCGAACGTCTACTGAGTGCTCCTTCTGGTGCATGGTTTGGGCAGCTGGGCTGGGAAGACCAGAAGGCAACTGGTGCAGGGACAGCAACAGCCCTTGAGGAGGGGACACAGAGCGGCTCTGGATCCACGAAACCAAGAGGCTGACAAAATCACTACTGCGTTGCTATATATTTATGCAAAGAGTTTGTGAGAATCCTCATAGTACCGGAGCTACTGGCCACTCTCCTGCCTGGCTCCCCAGCTCTGCTGCACCAGGGGCTGCCAGAACGGCAAATTTCTAAGTTGTACAGGGCAGGCGTGATGCTGAACGACTCCCTATGGCCCAGCCTTTCCCACACGGTTACACTCCCTCGCTCCTGATGCCGAGGGGACGTGCCACAACTATGCAGGAAAGGTCTCCAGAGCAGCTCATAGCCTCAGTCTCTTACAGTTTGTGATCCAGGGAACTCATCAACAGGGAATAAAGTGGAAGCAAAATAGAACAATTCATAACCTAGTAAGATAATAATATAAATATAGAAAGTAAAAAGTGACAGTTGAAAGACAATTTTAATATCCTGTATAAGGTCTATGTGTGTGTGCACATGGATATACCCCACTACTGATCCAGAGGATTGGTTTCATCCAAATGAAAAAAAGAATTAGTGATACAGAAGCACAGATCAAAATTAAAAAACAAAACAAACAAACAAACAAAAAAAAATTAAAGGAAATTTAATAAGAGTAACCCACTTCTCTGAGGGACTCAAGAACAGATCACACTACTACTAAAATCTGACGACAAGAAATCTGCAGCCTGGATGGGCACTCACACCGAGAAGCTCTTACGATGAAGAAATTCTCTGTAGAGTAGGTGTGCTCCCACACCGAAGTAATTCTTGGTAAAAAATGGTAACAACAGTATCAGAAGACAAAATTCAAAAATATAAACATATCGCAGAAAGAGAACAACATATGTCTCTGCAGAGCCATTCCCTGAGGAACATTCCTCATGTGATTGTTTTCCTTGCTCTGAGCTTTAGAGAACACTGGAAAAATCTACCTTTTCCCTGAGAAACTGAAAGTCCATGTTACAAAACACAGACCATATTTTCTTCACTCCATGCCCAGACCTGGCAGGCGCATCCCACAGGGAGATGCCAGGATGGGCAGGAGGCTGTTTGCTCCTGCAGACTCCCGAGAGCAACCACGTCCCCTTGACTTCAGAAAGGCGCTTCTACGCAGGACGTTTCTGAAAGGCATTCCTTCCTGGAAGGCGATACAGCCATGCTGAAACCCTCCCTCCACCACAGTCACAGGGACAGCAGCTTGCTCGTTCCTCCCCTCCTTCAGGTCCCTTCTAGAGAGCGCCGGTATCAGCTCACAGCAGGGATACCAAAGAGTTGCTATAGGAAATCCCTGAACTGCAAAGTCAATTCTTGATATAAATTCATTGAACAGACTGAGATGGTACTTCCGTCTCTTATGTTTGGCATTTGTTGTGGTATATTTTCAATTCATTCGCCCAACTAGAATTTTGGCCGGAGAGCTATCTCAGCCATCTCTTGTCCACGTCTGACAACTCTCACGAGAACAGGTTAATCATTCAGAGGAAAAGTTGGGTCAGCCTTTTCTTTGAATAAGTACAAGTAATGTTTAACAAGTTTTTGACAGCTATGGGAAATGATTAGCTTTCCTAATAATTTTAAAGACTGAATATTATTTTTTAAAGTCTTCCTTAGAGAGAGGCAATCCAAGACTGTTTCCCTTGGTATTTTCTCCTATAAGTGGGGTTGTATTTTCAAAGTCATCAAACGGAGTTCCAAGGGAAAGGCTTTTTATGACCCCTTTGATAACTCCATGTTTCATGATAATAAGAACACAGTGTTTTATTCAAGGACAGGAGGAGTAAAAGCTCTCAAGAGGCTACAAAAAACGTGGAATACCTCACTGTCTTCCAACACGTTTGGCAATTCGGATGCTACAGTCACTGTCATGATTTCCATGTGTATAAACAAGTGGGTTTACGGGGAAATCAGGGAAGAGCTACATATCCCTTCTCTCTACTGTCCTTAGCTCTGCAACATAAGGTAACCAACACTGTGTGCAATATTTTGTACATAATGTACAAAAATTTTGTGTATTTTTACCACAGTAGTGGTACGTGTATAATGTGAGCACAACTACTAGACAGAAATGTTTCCTTTTACAAAAGAGTACCATACACGCTTTTTTAAAAATGTTTTTTTGAAATATTTTTGTACAGTCTTAATACCAGAAGAGCTATATTAGTTCTCTCTCTTGTAATTTCTTACTAAATTCATATGTTAGCTACACAGGTAAGTGAGAAAAGTTTGCATTCCTTTTTAAACAAAAGGAAGATGAGCAAATTTAATAATAATTAAAAAAGAACTCCGTAGCAATACACAGCATGTATCCTAGAAAGCCTGGAAATAATATGAAAAAGCTCTTGACGCTTGGTACACTTTGGAGTCGTGCAATAGTCACTAAGGCTCTACTCTACACACTTTCCCCATTGGACCTGGCAGGAATAATGTTACAGGACTGGTGGATCTAGATGGAATAAGGTCTTTGGTAGGTGCGTTACCTTTTCACAGGTCGATTTTTGTTCATTTAATACAGCAGTTACTCAAAGCTTTGTTCGTAATATAAAGTGAAATTGCTCCAAACAAAATAGGCAAAACCTACCACGATGTACATTCATTAAGTACTTCCGTGAAATACGCATGGCTTTTGCGGGAAATAGATACATCTAAAGGTAGAAGCTATAAACACAGAGAAGTAAATTAATTTTTTTAAATACATTTGAAAGATGTTTCCGTTTTCTTCCACACGCGATTTTTAAAATTTGCCATTGTCAAACTGCGGCCTCACAGGATTCCTTGCCTTTGAGGCAGTTCTCAAATCATGTCACTGGTTAGCATTACAACCTGTTGGAAACGCACAGTAGTAGCGTCTGGGTTTCCCTTTCACTAACCTCCTCTAAAAAGATGAGTTACTCTTCTAGTGAATAATTAGACACTAAAATTTTGAAGCTCCGAGGAGCTCTGCGTGCTATTTTCCTACTTCTTGAAAATGAAAGCTACAATCAGAGCACTTAAGCAACTTGAGTGCCAGAGTCTTCCTTGGACATAAAGTCTAAAACGTGCTGTGGCAAGAGCCTGCTAATCTGCTTGCAAGTTCACATTAGCTTCTTACTGTTACTTTCAATAAGCGAAAGGCACAGTGCAGGCTCCATAAAAATCAGATTTATGCAAGTTTAATAAGCCTCATTGCAAGTTATTTCTCAGATTTTCACGGTCTGGTTATCTTGGAAAGCATGTAGGGAAGAAAACAAAAACCCTCTCGAACCCCTCATTCTTGCAGCAGCACAGAAAACAAAGGCAAAACAGTAATTTCCTCTACTGTGCTGTAGAGAGAACTCAACATTTTGCTCGGTGCAATGCTGTGAAAGCTTACATGGTGGGAAACGCTTCTTTGTCATATAGAAGCTTGGCGTTGTATTAAGAGATAAGCTTTTAATTAAATTGGACTTCCTGAGAAGCTGCTAAAGACTATCTCACTGCTACCCTGCTGACGGGGCCATCAATTGCGGCACTGACAGCAAGCGGGCCTATAGCTCACAGCCATGAAGTATTTTCCATTTCCCCAGTATTCATTTCACAATCAAAACGTGAACTCGCTTATGTTATACTTAAACCTATCGTGCCATTCCCGAATGAGGCCATGCAACTCATGTCAAAGGCTGGGTATTTAAAAATTAAAAATTTTAAAAATTAAAAATCAGTTGGGTATTTAAAAAGTCAATAATTTCTTTTAGAAGAAAGAAAAAAAAATAAGCCCGAAACCCCTTTTGCTCTTCACATTTACATAACTTTTCGTTCTGTTCTGCTGGTTTGGTTAGAGTGAAAACCAACAGACAGTGATGCCTGTTCTCTAAAGAAATTTTAATCCAAAACAAAACTAGAAGCAGCAAACAGCAGTAACCAGCAAACAAAGGGAAACAAAGGAAGTGTGTAGGAAAGCAGTGCAGTTCAAGTCAGCAGGCCAGAGTTAGACAGTGCAGTTGTTCCCTATTATCAGCTTTTTGCCTCATTCGTCGCTTAGTTAGTGTTTGGGAAATAAGAATGTGCAAGTTATGACCAAGTGTCAAGGAGTCAGAGTAGCCCTGGCTAGTGACTGTTACGGTAAAAGGACTGTAAACATCATGTTTCGAAGGTAGAAAAGCTTGATGCTGCGTGGGAAGCTGCCCTACTGTAAATATTGAGAGGCCTTGAGATCGGAAATCAATGACTAGCGTAGTATAGATCTAAACCTGTGAGAAAACAGATACCAGATACCCAAGCAGAAAACAGCTCCGCTGAACCGTTCAGACTGGAGTTTGCAGTTCTCTTCTTTGTGTTTCTAGTTGTTCTTTTGTTCTCTTTGAGTATTTGTTGAGTAATTATCCTGCAGCAACTGAGCATCTCAAGTTTGTATGTGTTACTTAAAATATTTTGTCAATGTGCCTTCTTCATCAATATAAAACTATGGGAAATTACATTAAATGTAGTTAGGAACCATAATAATACTGCAGTATAGGCTGTTTTTCTTCTCAAAGCCTACACACCTCCTTTGTTTCCCTTTGTTTGCTGGTTACTGCTGTTTGCTGCTTCTAGTTTTATTTTGGATTAAAATTTCTTTAGAGAACAGGCATTGCTGTCTGTTTGTTTTCACTCTAACCAAACCAGCAGAACAGAATGAAAAGTTATGTAAATGTGAAGAGCAAAAGGGGTTTCGGGCTTATTTTTTTTCTTTCTTCTAAAAGAAACTATTGACTTTTTAAATACCCAACTCCGGTACTGGCAGGCTCAGAAACACGTTACTTTCAAGGTGTAAACAGGCCCTACTCCACGAAAGGAGCCTGTAGCTCCCCACCGTGCCGTACGAAAGTGGCTGCTTCCAACACAGATCCACAGTTACTGCCCTCATGGAAGCTACACAGAGATTTGTGCCTTATTCCCAGTATGCTTTTCTAGTGGAAAAAGCCTCAGGAGATGATGATGTAAATATTTTAGGTTTCCTTGGTGCATAGAAACCTTTGATGGTTAAGTGCCCCAGTAAGATCAAAGCATACACAGCTCATTATTTTATATTTCTGGATTCATTTCATATTGTTTGCTCCATCTACGCTACCTCTGTTCATGACTGGTGCACAGAAAATGTATTGCCTCTAGTTTTACTCATAATGTTCTCATGCCACTATGGCCTTATTCATTTCGCCCCTTAAATAATCTTCGTAAGACCTGGCTGTTGTTCCCCCTGTTAGAAAAATTGATATTGTCATACAAATTAGTGTATGACTCACCGGGAACGACAACAGTCTATTGACCGTATAGGTTGCCAGGCGTTCTTAGATAATAGGTGGTTTAGATCTCTTCTCGCTCCTTTGACTTTAGAGAACGTGGTTGTCATGACACAAGTTGACTTCATAGAAAATGATCTGAAAAAAAGCCAAGAGAAAAGAAGTAATGTTTCCAACGTTATACAGGAAGCATTCGCAGGGTAGTGCGGAGGTCTCCCAAGTCCAGGCCAATGACTTCATCTCTCGTTCGTTCCTCGTCACTAGAAGGTGGCTTAGAAAAGGAACACGGTAAAGAAAATACAAAAGTCTTCTGAAATGGAAATAATTGGATTCAGAGCTAATAAATATAACTTTACCTCCAACCTTTTGCAAAGATCCATGCCAAAGACATATTCTTCTTTTTGAAGACAATGTGATCACGGAATATACAGTCTTTGGTGTTTTTCTTACCTGAAATATTTACAAGTTTTAAGTGCTGCATACATGAAGACTGCAAATGATGCTTATGCGTGCTGCATCTTTGTTAGGATATTTTGTAGAAATCAGATGCTGTTTTCCGCACTTACAAAACTCCACTGAATTCAAAACCAAGCAGTCATTTTGGGGGAAGAACAAGACAAGAACAACATAAGCTATGGAAAATATAACGGTGATGTCGCTGCTCAGTCTCTAGGCAACTGCCACACGTGATATCTTTGCGGCTTTTTTAACAGCTTTGTCATATTCCAATGAGTGTATTATAATTGCTGCCATCAGTACCACAACTGCACTGAAAATAGAGCCAAATGCAATTTTTATGGGAGTTATTTCTCTGAAGATGGGAAGAGTTTCATGGATTTAGTCTTTTATTTCTTAAGATCATATTCGATCACTGGGATAGTTGTGAGAAAACTATTTTGAAAAATGAAGTCGAAAATAGTCTAAAGTGCTTGGACTTGGGCATGAAATCAAGAGACTGATACTAGAGAAGTATGCTTTTAAAAATATGGACCTTTGTTTAACGTTCCATATATCTTTAAAAGCAAATAATATTACTGTGAATTTCTGAGAAGTAACGAACAGTACTTCAGGCTTCCTAGCAGCTGTTTATCTGAGTTTCAAAAGAGATAAATATTCAGTTTTTAGCAACACAGGTGTTCAAGGATTCAGTAATTTGAGATTCAGAAAGAGGAAGTGGTTTTAAGCACCCGTTTTAGAATCTTGCTAGCCCAGGTAGGCATTCTGTGTACTACACAAAGGAACATAAATAGGCTCTGCTCATAAGTACAAACTCGACAGCAGTTTATTAGAACACGTGGCGTATTCAATAGTGCAGTTGTAATTTATCTACTGTTTCGCTGAAACACAAAATGGTAGAAAGCAAGCATCTTTTTATTGTACTGTCATTAAACAAACACCAGTTGTCTTATCAGCCAATAATTTAGTATTGTTACATTTCTGTTGGTTTTAAGCAAGTACGATTCAAGAAACATCTAATTTCTCTTATGTGAAAGAGAAATGATTTGTTCACTTGTGATAAGTGTTCATGATTAACTTAGAAGCCCATAATAAGTGCATTCATTTCAGGTTTTTTTTTCAAATGTTAGTCCATGAATATTCTCATACTGGAATCATGTCCGTTACAGATACTTCTCTGTGTCTCCCCTGACTAGAGTTTAACAAAAAATGACTGCCATGGGTTTCCTAAAATATAGGATATAAAAACTGATTAAGTGAATATGCAAACCTGAGTCAGTAAGTATATAGCATGTGGGCATTTCCATCCCCTTTTGCCAGTTCTAGAACTGCAAGAAAAACCTAAGGACAGTATTTGCTTTTTCATAAAGTAATTTGATTTCACCTTATTCATATGTCTGTAACACATCCCTATCATTTTTCATAGCCTGTATATCAAAGCCATTCTTCTATTCAAATACAAAGTGTTTTCCAAATGTATTTGAGGCTTTAACTTTTATTGTATTCTTCTTGATTTCCAAACATAATTTTATTTCACAGTACATTACTTTCTATTACACACTTTTGTACTTTATCATTAATACCCTTTCATTATTTCAATAAACGAAGCTAAATGTAGTGTTGGCTGTTTGGCTCCATGCTTCAGTAATCTCACCATGCATCAGACAGCTGTAGGACAATCAAATAAATGACTGCAACACACCATTGTTTTAGTTATATTTATTGATTCAAGGGTCTTTAAATCCTCGGTTTTTTCTTGAACAATAATGTATTTATGTCTATAAATTGATTAATGGATTGCCATCTTTATCATGCAATAACCAAATCTACAGCTGATTAAGTAATGTGCTTCTTGTACAAATTAGCTAAATTATACATGCTAAACACATCACATTCCCCATTTAACAGAAGAAGCCGCTTGCCAGGAAATCTTTTTATCATTAGCTCTTCTCAAGTGTGATACAGCTGTTAATGAAAGAGCAGGACACTTCAAAGAGGCAACCCTGCAAAACGCAGCTGAGCATCCTACACGGGCATTGTGTTGTGATATATGTGGTGCCCTTCAGATGTTGTGCAGCGTACAGTACATTACACCACACCGATTAGTGGAGAAGTTTATATTTCCTTTGTTTTTTACTGAACACATCATCTCTCAATGCAATTTGAAGTAATGAAAATTTGATTTACAGTGTATTAAAAATATATGCATGCTCAGAGCCAGCTTGCCATTAATTCCTTCACTTGGTCTAACTAATTTCAGCTCACAAGAGTAACTTCTCACCAATGTGAGTAGAAGATGTAAGAAAAATTGTCTTCTCACCACCAGGGCAGCTCATTTTAAGAGCTCCAGAAAACTTGCTGCTCTGCCTTCAAGAAAGCAGAGCATGCCATGGTGGAGCGCGGCACAGGAGAGGAGCACCTCTCCCATGAGGACAGGCTGAGACAGTTGGGGTTGTTCAGCCTGGAGAAGAGAAGGCTCCAGGGAGATCTTATAGCAGCTTTCCAGTATCTGAAGGTGGCCTACAGGAAAGCTGGAGAGGGACTTTTTACAAGGGTACATCTTGCCAAAAAAGCCAGGGATGGGACAATTACCAATATTTAAAGTCTAGGGAGAGATTTCAGGAGAGTATAAGATGTTTCTTTGAAAGATAACTGTTTCTAAATCTCGATTTTGTAACACTCAAAAGATGAGTCTGGATCTGAGACATGGTTGCCTCTGTAAGTCCTACTTATCACTGAAACAATAATTACTGAATTTCAGAGAAAGGGGCAACTCTTGTTTTCCAAAGTCAATTCAAGACAAAGCCTAATATATATGATTTCCAGGTTTAACACTCGAAGATCTCTTTGAAATCTTTCCCTATCTGCTCTCGGAGCCAAATCACGCTGATCTGGGTGCACAAAGCAACAGTCAAGCAATTTGTGAATGCAGTTACTCCAGCACCAGGCAATACTCAATGAATGACGGGAGAAGAGAAAGCACAAAACCAGTCTCTGTGCGTCTAAGGTCACTGCATCACCACTATCCCTTAGATATTTTATATCCCAACATGAAAAGGAAAGAATACCCACTAATGATACTTAATTGGCTGTTCAGTACACACATCAAGTGTCTTTTCTCATTTTCTAGCCAAATTTTCACGGAATTGTTTGAATGGTTGAATCTCATAGAAGCGGCTTCTTTTTCATTTCTTACTATTAAGCTTCTAGACTTTGATGTATTTTGTCTTTGAAACTGCTTTATTGGGGTTTGGTGGTGGCTTGTGTTTTTCTTGTTGTTGTTGGTTTTTTTTAAGTCCGAACACCTAATAGCCAAATCAATATTTTTCAGTGAAACTTCATGAAAAACAGAAGTATAATTGCAATGCGATTTTGTGCAAACAGCAAATGCAAAGAACTTACCAGTGATTCCAGCTGTTGATCTTAAGACACGTATATTCAACATTTGATTGTTGGTAACAAGGTCCTGGAAGATTCCTATTAGTTTCTTCCATCGTAATTCTTCTTAAGGGACTATGCGCTATTATTATACCTGGGAAAAGAAGAATGTAAGAGTAATCCTATAGAAAATCTTCTGTCTTTAACTATCCAACAGCAAGTAGTAGTAAAATACACAGCTGATGTATTTTCACCTATTGTCAACACCGAGGCATGTAGCTGTACTGGCAGTAAGTTTATCGCAGTGATTTGTAAACTTTTAAAATTCTTCTGTCTCCACACTTGATTCACATACAACTAATTCTTCACGGACAAACAGCTAGGTCTTGCAGCAGTATTCTTTCACATTTGTTTTAAAAGGTGATAATTCATATTTATTCAAATATTTACAGACCTTCTCTCTAAAAATATTTCAGGTAAGTGCCACATACATCCCTCACAACCACATTTCTGCCTACCTTTGTAGGGCACCCTACAGAGTTTCGGCAGTTGTGGTGGGTCAATGCTGGCCAGCAGCTAAGCCCCCATACCACCGCTGACTTCTCCTCAGCCCACCACCCAAGCCGGACAGGGGAGAGAATAGGAAGAGCAAAAACCAAGAAAACTCACAGGTCAAGACAAAACACAGTTTAGTAAGTGAAAGAAATGGAAAAAAAAGTGATGCAAAGGCAATCAGTTACCACCTCCCACAAGCAGACCAATGCCCGGCCAGTTCCTGAGCACCCCTCCCGGTTGTATTGCTGAGCATGATGTGACCTGGTATGGAATATCCCTTGGGCCAACTCAGGATAGCTCTCCCGACAGTGTCCCATCCCAATTTCTTGCCCAACCCGGCCTACACGCTGGAGGGGGGACAGAGTGGGACAAAAAGAAATCCTTGATGCTGTGCAAGCACTATTCAGCAGTCGCCAAAACACTGGTGTGTCACCAGCCAGTGTTTTACACAAATCCAAAACACAGCACCATACGGGCTGCTATGGAGAAAGTTAATTCCAGTCCACTCAGACCCAGCACAGCAATGCATCTGAAGAACATGGCCTACTGTATTTGCTTTCCTTAAAACTATTACACCTACTTCATATTCTATGTTAAATACCGCGACGTATTCTGAAAGGCTTTATTTTTTTTTTCCTCCCTACAGGCTCACTATACACTCAAAAATCTGAATTGTATTTATACATCAACACAGCATGAAAAAGGCTCTTAAAAAGTTACGAGCCAATGCTCAGTTGCTGACTATAAGTTTTATGCAGCACTCCAAAGAACAATTACTAGATTTCTCCCATCCAGGCCAGAGGAAAAAAAAAACAACAAAAAACAAAACAAAACAAAAACAAAAAAAAACCCAAAAAAACCAAAAACCACCAAACTTTCTAGAGCTCCTAAATATTTGTTTCCAATAGGAAGAACATTAGATCAAAACAAAGTTAGCAGGAACAGTATATTCTTGCATTATATAGTGTGACATACAGAATATTAAAATACTTTCTGCCTTTGAAGCAGCTGAAACTGGTATGCTTTGTTTTTAATCAGACATACTATAGCATTCTGCTTCTGGTAGTGTTAAATAATCTTTACCATAACCTACTCCTGACTGTAAACTGAATGCAAATATATTCCCTGCTAGGCACTAAAACAGCGTGGATTTTTCATAATACTTTCCCAAGGAGACACACAAGGTCCTTTACGCAAGGAAAGACAGAGAAAAACAGATAACGTTGAACTTCGAATTCCCGAAGCAGCAATAGGCACCCTGAGAGCGCGGCGGTTGCCTGAAGGGCCCCTCCATGCCTGCCCCATGGGACACGATGGGTCCTAGACCAGCAGGAGGGAGAGAACCTGCCGGCCGTTCCCGACTTGGCATGGGATGGGAACGGTCAGGCTGATCAGCAGACCCAGTCAAAGTCCTGTCAATACTCACAGCGTCTTTACTTTTGATACCAGAAATACCACCAACATTTTTCTTTTACCTTTCATTTGTAAGATTAAGTTTATAGTTTGGAAGACAGATAGTGTTTGCCACTTTCCCCCCCCCCCCCCAGAAATACTTTACATTCAGACTATACTTTACTTAAGTTTGAAAGGCAGATGCCAGATAAAGAGGAATGTCCTGTTTAGTTTTCCACATGACCATATAGAAACATTTAAATTAAATAGTTTGGAAACGTAGGCAGTACCTACCTATTTTACTTAGCCTGTTTAAAACCTACAGCATTCCCCCATCATGTCACGTCTCTAGTAAAAAGGAAGGAAAATGATGAGAGTAGGCTAATGGGATACCCCAGCCTGCTCTTCCTATTTCTTCTCATTCTTCCTTTGAATGGGGTGGCTTTGTTCTGACTGATTCTTTTGGAGGTTTTAGCATTTCTGCACCTGCTTTGAAACAAGAGTGAATTCAGCCCAACAATAAAACAGACACAGAAAAGAAAAGGTCGAACCACAAGGCACATAGATTTAATTTAGATTTTAATTTAGATAAGATACTGATTATCTTCTCAGACACGGGGCTTCATGATCCTCGACGTGGAGCAAAATGCAAGAACAATTATGGAGGTCCTAAACAAACAAATTCCACAGATTTCCAGAGAGGGCTTACAAACTCCTCAGCGTTGTTATTCTCTCTTTCATGGCAATGCTGTTAAAAACAACCTTGCTGACAAGGAAATGTGCTACGAATGAACAGAAGGATCTCTGCTTTGTCACACATAAGAGGTGCACCCCAGGCACCCCTGATGATAGAGGGGTAGAGTGCAGGAATCACACAGTTTCTCACTAGTAACGGCAACAAAAATATAAAATACTTGTCGTAACAAAAATATGAAATACTCACCATATGAAAAGACAAAATACTCATCGTATCTTGCACTTCCTCAATGGTTTACAATAATTTTTGTTTGGAGCATGCTGCCAGTTAAACTCTTGGGACAGTTCACAGATTCTAGTCATTAATTCTCATGGTTACCAAAGTCCCAATTTATAAACCCCTTTTGCACCACAAAGGGACATCGACAGTTAAGTTTCCCGAGCTCTGGAGCCTCTAGAAGGGAGAGCTCTCAGCAATTACCGTCACAGACAAAACAAACTCGACTTGGGGAAAATTAATGTAGTTTACTAATCAGAGAAAGATAATGAGAAATAAAGCCAAATCTTGAAACACCTTCCCTCCACCCCTCCCTTCTTCCCAGGCTCAACTTCACTCACCATTTTCTCTACCTCCTCTCCCCCGAGCAGTGCAGGGGGATGGGGAATGGGGTTGTGGTCAGTTCATCACTCGTTGTCTCTGCTGCTCTTTCCTCCCCATGGGGAGGACTCCTCACACTCTTCCCCTGCTCCTGCACAGGGTCCCTCCCATGGGAGACAGTCCTCCATGAATTTCTCCAACATGGCTCCTTCCCATGGGCTGCAGTTCTTCATGAACTGCTCCAGCGTGGGTTCTTTCCATGACGTGCAGTCCTTGAGGAACAGACTGCTCTAGCATGGGTCCCCTGTGGGGCCACAAGTCCTGTCAGCAACGCTGTTCCAGCGTGGGGTCCTCCATGGGCTGCAGGTGGGTATCTGCTCCACCATTAACCTCCATGTGCTGAAGGGGGACAGCCTACCTTACGGTCTTCACCGCAGGCTGCGGGAGAATCTCTGCTCCGGCACCTGAAGCACCTTCTCCCCGTCCTTCTTCACTGACCTTGGTGTCCGCAGAGTTGTTGCTCTCACATATTCTCACTCCTCTCTTGGGTTGCAGGTTGTTGCAAAAGGTTTTTTTCCCTCTCCTTAAATATGTTATCCCAGAGGTGCTACCACCATCGCTGATGGGCTCAGCCTTGGCCAGCGATGTAGCTGTGTGGCGTTGGCTCTGTCGGACATAGGGGAAGGTTCTAGCAGCTTCTCACAGAAGCCACCCCCTGTAGACCCCCGCTAGCAAAACCTTGCCACAAAAACCCAATACAGCAAGGTCAATCTTTTTAGAAATTGGTTACGGATATTTCAAGAATATTAATTGTTTGTGTGGGAATTATTCGTTTTTCCAGACTGGCTCACCACATGCAGGATTTCTTCATGTTTGTATATATGACCATAGAGAAGACATTTCTGTGTCAACAGCATTGTACCAATCATAGGAGAATAAATATTGTCACTGAATGACTGACACATAATGTATTTTTTAAGGCCGGGCTTGGTTTCTTCATTAATTGATTAGTATCATCATTTGAAAAGCTAAACCACATCATGAGAAATTAACAGTATTTTTAAACGGATTCTAATGATCTCTGCCTCATTAGGTAGCACCCTGCTTCTAAGCTATTCCATGAAGCCACCTGGAAAACAGGAGATGGCAAAAACCAGAGCACACTGAAAACTGCCTTTGAGTTCAGTGTAGACACAAACATTGGTGACAAAGTACAAAACGGAAGGAAAGGAATTGGAATTGGCGGTTTGGAATAACTTACCCAAATATGTTGCTGTACTGATACCGCTGGTGCAATCACAAGAGCAGGATGGCATTAGCGTGGTTAGAAGAAGAGGTAAAATCTTTTACTAAAGTGATTGGTAGGGGTGAAAAAAAAAAAAAAAATTAATTTTAGCACAAACATTTCTTAAATCTGAAGTAGAATTCATAAAACAAACGCGAGGTTGAGAACAAAACTAAGTTAATGATGTGAAACAAGTAAATCAAAGTATGCTGCTGCATCTTGACATCTCAGTCATTATTTTTGGCAAGTGTGATACAAATGCCGTAGCTGAGGCATTTTAAATTAACATCTGAACCCACTTACATTTATTAATCTCAACTGTTTCTACTATTAATTGTTTTTCGAATAAAATATCATTTTAAAATTTGTTTTATTGCATTCACTGTAGAAAATTAACAAAACTGTCATTTATAAGTGACAATAATTACTAAAGTTGTATAAGATTATAGAGGTACAAGCACGCAGCCATTTGGCTGCATGATAATACTCGTATAATTTTTTTAAAGCCAACATTGGAATATGCCGAACGCTTATGATTTTTTCCAAACATGAAAAAGACAGACATTGGGGGGAAAAAAAGAATATTTTGATGATTGAACTCTGTGAAATGCAAACAGATAGAGGGAGTCAGCTGAAATGACAGCTGCTTAGGCAGCGTCTGAGGCACTTTCTGTTTAGCTACTGATAGCTGACATTTCAAGGTAAGCAGTCAATAGCGAGGATTTCCTTCTGTTCTTTGGGGAAATACCCGAACTTTCACATCCACACAAACGTGAAGCCTTCTGTATGTTAATCAAAGCGTTCAGTTTCACTGGTGTGAGCTTGTATGGGAATGCAGTGGATCTCAAGCTCTCCCTTACCCTTTCCCAAATACACAGAAAGTACTGTAAACAATGCCAAAAATTGAGTGGTTTTAAACTTAAGCCTTGGCAAATGTTCTGAACCGTTGTCTTTAAGATAGATGAATAAAGAACTGATCAAGGCTTTTATTTTTATTTCTAGAAATAGGCATAGAAATAGTCACACAGTAAAATAAATAAGTAACAGCCTTGTATTTACTTGCTTGAATTTGGGCTTCATTTAATCGCTTATGTCATTTGAAAAACACAAATGTACACAGAAAAATGTATAGCAGTTATAATGAAGTTAAAAGGAGTTTTGTATTAGGAAAGAAGAAGGAGGAAATACACATATATGTCAAGATATATATACATACGTATAGAAGTACTACATGTATATATTGAAATACTACTGTAGCAGACAAAGTAGATAACAGTATGAGAAGAAAGTTCCTGCTCCCTTATATTTGTCCTTTATAATACCGTATATCTTACTGTTGGCTGATTTCTGGATTGACAGCTATAGATGAAGAATTGTAAGTATACTTGGCATGAGTTCTTAAGAAAGTCTTATCCTGAAAATATGAACCTAAGGTAAAATATTAGGTAGATCACAATGTAATTCTTTCCAATTAAAAGCGCTAAATCTCACTTAGACGGTTTATCTTCTGGAATAATCAAGTCATTTCATAAGTGACTGAAGCCATGAGAAAGAAATACTGATGTAAATGTTTACTGCAGTGTTGGTGGCACATTGTTCATTGCAAGGTCAATGCTGTGGGTTTTTTGAACTCTTTCAGTTCTTGTTGAGGTCAGAGGGAATCGAATCACAGAATGGTTCAGGTTGGAAGGGACCTTAAAGATCATCTAGTTCCAACCCTCCTGCCCTGGGCAGGGACACCTCCCACTAGACCAGGCTGCTCTAACCCCATCCAGCCTGGCCTGGAACACTTTGAAGTACCTCAGGGGACTAAGTATCAAGAGATGTAAAGTTGAGATCCTGCCTGTTTGTGCCTGGATCTGAACTTTTTCCAGTTTATAGGATCTCACTTTCATGCTTCACACAATGGCTACCACAGGAAAAGGCTGAACCATGACATTTGGATCAGATCAGAAACTGACCCAAAGGTGGGCAGCAGAGCAGAGTTGCTCTGTCAGTCTGAGGCCATCGCCTGCTCCAGGTAATTTGGGACTGTAAAAACAATTCCTGCTGATGGGAGTGAAAAAGGGTGAGATGAGAGATGTACGAAACAGCTGGCCCGCAGAAATCGTACTTGAGTAGTCTAAAAGTGAATCAATGGTGGGGGCCTGCAGTGCCAAACTGAAAATGTAGTTTCAGCTGCACATACAGCACCCTGTGCATGGCTTCCCGAGGTGGCATCTAAACCAGACCAACGCCAGAGAAACTGCACCACATAAAAAGAGAGTGGGACTGAGCAGTGCCACGAGTTTCGGCCCCAGCTACCGCTGCTGGTACAACACTGCAATGACATTTCCCCAAGAGCCAGGCTTGGAGGACCCTTTCCAGAGAGACCTTGGATCTCCATTCTACCATAGAAACAATGCCCCAGAAATGGAATTTAAAAAAAAAAAAAAAAAAAAGAAAAAAAAAAGAAAAAAAAAAATCAGATTACATTCCCGACTCTCAAACAGAGACCAGGATTCTTGCTGGGAATTACCCAAGCTGCCTGTACCATATTGAAAGGAAAGGAGAACCGAGATCGCCCAACTCAGCCAACAGAGCGATTCAGTGAATTGTCACGCACAGAAGAACTTCAGCATGAAAATCCAACTCCTGCAGTGATGCCTGTTTCCAAGTGTAACTCGGAGAGAAACAAACTGAAGCAAATACCCTCTTCTTCTGGAAATTTGGCTTAGGCACCCTACAGTCAATGTGCTGGAGTTACACATCTCATCTGCAGGCTCTGCAGATTCCTGCTCATCCCCAGGAAGCGTGGGCATGCAGACGAGGTTGTGAATGTCACTCATGATGAGTACCCTTCTCTGAGGCACTTTTTAGTCTTATGGGTTTTCCCCTTTTTTAGAAAATAATTTAATATTAGCATGGCGGGGGGTGGAGGGGGAGGGAACAAACAAAAAACAAACAGCCCGTGGTTTTTCCCCAGTTTTTGTCTTTGGGAAATACTGCTTGAACAAACCTCTGTTCTTCTTCCTAAGCTAAAGATTTAATGGCATATATGTTCAGAAAAGGTGACTGAAAGAACAAAAATGAAAGATCAGCAATCCTATTCACTGTTCACTTTACACCGCTCTCAGCTGAAGAAAGTTATTATCACCCTGGTAATATGTGAGATTAGTGTTAGGAAATATTTTAGGGTTGTAACCTCAATTCAGCTAGATCGAAGTTTTTTAAAGCAAAGAGTGTATTTTCAAAGAATTTGTGGGAAGCAAGTTCATTCTATAAAATGAAAATGAATCCCCACATTTCCATTAAGTTAGAGGTAATATACATCACAATTCTATCAGGTTTTAACTTTCTTTTGTAAGTAAATATCTTCTGCCTATGGGTTTATATAAAGCAATGTTTGCTCATAAAGGGTAGGTGTTTACCTTATCCTACTTATGAAGTGAAGTAGAAAAAAATTGCCCTGAAGATGTCTCTGAAGCTCCTCGTGATGTCTAGCCTGGGGTTTTGCAATCTGTTCTCCTGTTTAATATTTCAGTAAGTATCACTTTGTTTCACCTAAAGCAAGACAAATTCCAGTCTCCACTGCAATTGATGGTTGCCAGGGGGCGCGTACAAAACATCAGGTGTGACAGAGTGCTAAATCATGAGCCTATGGAATTAATGTCAACATCTAACTTCTTAGCAGATGGAAAATGCTGCAATAAGGCTCCGTACCCTGTCTCCTCTCTTAAAGGTTCAGTCTGTTAATGGGACGATATGCTGCTGAAGTACTTCCAGATCAAGTGTGTGCGGCTATAACCGTGTCATCTTCATCGTCAGTCTCCTCCATTTCACGCCCAATGTTTCCTGATGCATTTCTACAGCACACAAGCCCCTCCTGCCCATCTACACATCTCTGAGAGACAGAACACTGGAAAGTACTGTCATAAATATTACCCTAATTTAACACCACCAAAAGCTGTGACGAACTGTGAGAGCTTTATTGATTCCAGTGCTAATCTACACAAGCACAGGGTCTAGCATATTGACTTCTGTGATGACCAAGTCTTTCTAATTTCTCCCAGGAGCACTCTGATTTCTAGGACCTGCTCTGTTGGAACTGATCTTCTTAATTCTGATCAATGCCCTGTGATATTTTTAGTTCCCGACTCACTTCTTCAATATCTCCTACCATACGCATGTGAATGATAAGCCCAATTTCTAGGAACAGTTGTATATGTCTCTTGAATACATATTCTCTAAAACCAGTTCCGACAAGTGAAAACTGATCAATGTGTGTTCATGAGAGCTACACGCCATAATTGGGACAAACTCTCAAATACAAGACAAAATTCTTACATTTTTAATTTAAGTGGGATAAACTTTTCTGAGTCTCTCCAACATTTGAAGCAGATCAGCTATGACATTTTCCTTCATTTTACTATGACGAAGTATATTGTCAACCAGAGACTTCCAATCAGATTTGTATCAAACTTTGTCCAAATCTTGAAAAAAGGGCTTGGACCCAGAATTCTCCTCCAGAGAAATTTCCAATTGACCTCTCGCTCTCTAACAATTTTATAATTACCATTTATATAGAAATACAGTTAAGAGGACACACACGCTCAGCTTATTTCTGGAGGCTTCATTAATATTCACAAGACTTTTATTTCTTAGTCTGCTAATAGCCTGGGATCTTTAAATCTGGCTCTTTCTACACTAAGCTGTTCAAAGTCAGTCAAAGATCTCATTCTCACATGGAACTAATTCCCAGCAAGGCAGGAAGTTCTTCCACTGGCCGCCCTCAAAACCTTGTTATGAGGAAAAGGGAACACACCGTAAACATGGAGCCACGAACTTGCTTTTTTCCCGATTCACATTGTAGCAGCCTAATCAAAATACAAGAAACAGTAATTATTAGCCCAGTTACAATACTATCAACACCTCACATCCTAATTGGCAAAGAAGACCATAAATCATTATATGGGAAAACCTGCTAATAGCTACTTTTGCCTGGTGTCACGCTTACCCTCCAGACGCCCTCCTGGCCCCAAGGTTGATGCCATCAGCCTTCCTCTGGGAGGATGAGGGTGGGAGGGTTGCAGCAAACTGCCACCATCCTGAGGGCTTCTCCAGACGGGCACGGTGTTGTGGTGGGTTCCCACCTCCTCACTCACAGGTTTGCGTGGGCTTATCCCTGCGTTTCCTCCTTCCAGTGCCCAGGGGAGGTCTGCAACCTGCGCCGGCATCTTTCCAGCCCCTGGGCACCCACCAGGCCGCTGCTGCCAGCGGGGCAGGCTCCCGCGCACACAGCACTGCTGGAGCCAGCGCCCGCAGAACAGGACATGGTCGGGTCCCATGTCAAGACCCTGCCTTTGTTTTAATGCAAAGCCTGTGGCTTTTTGGTAGCAAAGGCAGCGAATCTTATTTGCCAGGCAACACTGTTCGCTACAAAATTGTCCTTTATTCACGTTATTGGTCCGTATTTCTGTTTGTTTAATTTGGTTTCCCTGATACTCTACTTTCTTGTGCCATGTCTGCTCCGTATTCCTTTCACCGTTACCAGCCACATTACTGCCCTGAATCCCACCACCTACCTACATCTTCACGGACTACTGAAAACACTGAAACCAAATAACCACGGACTTTTGGAGATCCTGCAGTAACTGGGCAACGACAGCTTTCTTTTACGTGCCAAAGCAGGAGACGAGGAGCGGGAAGGCATGCTCATCCAGAGGGACAGCGTGGCTGAGCTGCTGGGGCCCTGCACGGACAGGACAAGGGACAGACGAGCAATTTATTCCTCTGCCAGGCTTAGTTCTCTTCATTTCCACCATACTGCAAGTGTATACGTTTACCCTGGGATGAATAAATTACCTGACTCACAGTATATTACAATTGAAAGGGGAGTATCTAATTGCTGGAAAGCAGATGGCCTTACCCTTTTGAGGATGCCTGACAAGAACAAAAAAAACATTACTGGCCTGCAGCCATATTCCCATAGGCTGCAATCTTGTCACATCCCATCAGCCAGGGAAATTTGGATATGACGACCGGTCAGTAGCGGAATTTTTCAAGGCCAAAAAAAAAAAAAAAAAAAAATAGCAACACCCACTTTTTATTTTTTGTGCCAGTTTAGGCCACATCTGCATATCATGCAAGAAAAATTCACACCCCGCCAGTCTCTCTTGCTTATGGTACCTGTTTATCCACAACTGTGTTGATTACCGCTATTGCCTCAACCTTCCCTCTTTCCTCTTCGTTGCAAATATTTTAATTCTGTTATTTTTATTGATAAATAATTCATTGGCAATATAAGAAACCAACAGGGCCTGTTAATGAGAAACTGGACTGAAGACAGAGTGTCAAAATATGCAAAATGTTCTAGTAGGTTTCTCAGGGTTATATTGATATATTAACTTCTTTGAAAACCAACATCTCCAAACAAACAGCTTTAGAATATGCTAGTCTTTTTATAGTTATGTTAAATCTCGGCAATGACATTGTATAGTATACCAAATGGCCAAATATTACAGAGGTGAATGATGGCAAATCAAATAATTGAATTTGTAATGGGGAACATAAATGGCTTAAAGTTATAACCACAAAAAAATTGTTGAAACAGAAACAGCTGACATAATCTTTTTACAAGAAACTCACTTAAGAGAACAAGATGCTATCAGCATAGGAACACCTTGGATAGGAGGGAGTCAGCACAATAGCTCTGCACAAAACAAGAGAGATCTTTTGAAACACTTGGTAATTTATATAACATCTGACATAAAGGGGATTTTCTGACTGTTAAATATGTACAGAAAGAACTGCCCGGTTTTAGTTAACATGTATGGACCTAATTCAAATAAAGCCTCTTTCACAGTACGGGTTACTATTTAACAGCGTGACAAATGTTCCTGTGGCATACGCAGCTTACGGCCGACCTTCCTGGTCAGCCTGCATACAAGTCTGCACGTGATACGAGAGTGCCCAAAACAATGGGGAAAACTATATATTCTTTGGACGAGTTTCTGGCAGAGTTCTGATCTCCAGGAGAAGAGACACCGATACGACACTGCACACTGATACGCAGCCAACGTTTTCTTTGTTGGGCATGAAGTCTTAGAAACTGATTAATTCCTATGTTGAAGAGCTTCATGCCCCACTCGGCGAGCTCTTGCAGCCTGTGACTCAGAGCTTTGCCCCCTCCTTTCTTTGCCCTCCCCTGCATGCCTCCATGAAGTCCCCTACCTTTGGTGAAAGTGTCCCTTTCCTCCACATGGCACAGGAGATGCCGGCACAGCCGAAGGCTCCATTACCCAGTACGCCTTGAACCCTCCTCTCTGTTGCACAGGTGATTCAGGGATGCTACCAGTTTGGTACATTAGTGCAGCATTAGTGGTCTACAGGCTTCTCCCAGGGCTTAAAGTGTCATTAAAGGCATGGAAGAAGGGGAAGAGACGGGAATCCTTGCCAGTGCTCTTCAAGCAAAGGAGTTGTTAATGCTCCTGACTCCTTGAAATTAATCTGACAGGAAGAACTGGAAATAGCCCAGACAGATCTATCCTTGTGCAGTCTCGGGAAACACAGGAGCACACCGTAGCCTTCGCTGCCAAACACAGCTTATTCAAACAGGACCACTTGTGTGAAGCAACGCTCCTTCAAAGTTATAATCCTGCTGAAGTGAAATATTCCCCTCCTGGGAAAAAATATTCTACATTAATAGCGGCAGCAAAACGAAGCACCACATCATTCCAGAAGGTCCGTTATCTCCAGCATAATCTCTGGGCCCTATTAGCCCTGATTAAGTCTCTAGAGAGGTGTTCAGAGATTCCCCCAGGTCACGGACAGAGACAACCCAACCTCGGCACCAAGGCCTCCCCATGACTGCCATGAGCTCCCTCCCCTGCACCTGGCACATCCCCTGCCCTCTGTCAGGTAGTCTTGGGGCCGATGCACGGCAGAAAGCTGCCCCAACACAGTAATAACGAGAAGCGACTCATCTTGCGCTGATTTAGTATTCTGAAACGGGACATCCCTGCGCAGCCGGAGGTGCAGATTCTGAGGAGGCACCAGAAAAGCGCAAGACAAGGAGCGGAAAAGAAAACAAAACCAATAAAAGGAGGACTGAAAAAAAGTTTGCTGGCCCAGAATTGCTTTCCCATAGAACACTGTATTTTTCCCTCCGTATTATTTTCCTGAAGCATAATCACATAATACACAAGGAAATTATGTAGAAAATCTGCAAGGTGAATAATGTGTTATACTACGGTGAGCATAACACCATGAAATTTTTGGGAAGCAAAGCTCAATAAATATGCATAAATTTCCATTTAACATCTTTAAAATGCCCTTGGTCATCAGACCAATAGAATTAATGTTTTTGTATTCTCCTCCTTGCTACACTTAATAGATTTTTTTTTTCCCCTCTTCCTATTTAAAACATGTTAGTACACACAGAGAATAAAAAGAATTCTACGTTTCTAGAATAAGCTGTCCTTTTCTTATTCTCTGAAGTCAACTCACCCAAATAACTTTGCACAAATCCTGCTAAGAGGAAGTTCTCTAATCCTGGCATTAGCTGATAGTTTTTGCTAAGCAACATTTGATTGTAGTATGGTGTCCTGATAGCGTGTCAGGAGCGATGACATTAATGGGCCATGATGCCCTTCAAATTCATTTTATAAATATTTTTAATAGCACCGAGGCATTTCTGCTGAGCCTTGGCTAATAAAATACTTCATTATTTCAGGATGTTACTGGTATTTTATTAGCTGGCCAAGTAAGCAACTTCAGTTTTAAAAAGTGTTCATCAGGAGCACTCTCAGCTAGTATTATCTTTTTCATGTCCATCCAACATAGTGACTGTTCTTTAAAGGGTAAAGGACCTGCCAGAGCTTTTTTAAGCACTGTATCTTGAATTCCAGCAAGTGCTACACCCACATTTTAAGCATCCTTCGGGGGCTGAGTCAGCAGCTCAGGCAGTACAAAATCCATCTTCCTTGCTTTCATGAATGTATTTTCTTGGGCCTCTTTTCCCCCACCTTGCACATTGGGAGTGGTGCCAGATGCCCCTCTGAATAGTCAAATTAGGTGATCTATGCTCCTCTACAAGTGGTGAACCCTTGCCAGACAAAAATACCAACACCAAGACAGCAGTCATGTCTTTGAGGAAAAAATTCTGAAATTCAGAGGAAGAATCAAGCTTTAAGAGCTGTTTTTTCTTAGTTTTAAGCCAGGTGCCTGTCATAGGTTTTAGATGAATTAAAAAGACTCCAGATACTCGAAATGAAGATGGCAACTTGATGCGGATGCACAGTGTTATTTCTCCCCTTTGAGTCAAGTATTTGACATCCACCAAAGTTCACACTGAACAACCGTTTACACCATTTACATACAAGCACGCAGTCAGTGCAAACTCTAGAGGAGGAAACTCAGGGCATAGACTTCTCTCCTCTATAAATTCTGTGCAGGGAAGATCTATCACAGCCTTGCCCACAAGGAGATATCACTACACTCAGACACATCTAGCAATGTGAACACAAACACGCAGGTTATCAGCCTGGCATACCATCGCCTGGTTTCAGGTCTGTGCCCTAACTCATCACGGATGCTGACAGAGGCTCTTAATAAGCTGTTTATACCGAGCACAAACAAATTATTTAGGAGGAAAATTATAGTCTGTAAATTCCAGCTAGGGTTCAGACAAATAACTAACATTCCAGAAAATCCAAGTTTTACTTTGAGTAATGATTAGTTATGTTTGCTAATATCGTGGCTGCAAATCATCATAGCATTTCACACTCGTATAATAGCTACTGCAGATTAAAAAGTTCATTTTTGAGTTCTAAGAATTGCAAGATGGCAGATATTATAAAAATGTATTTATAAATACTTATTTAAATAAAAACAATGAATCCACTTCAGTGGAATTTCTAGACATTATTCGTTTCCTATGAGTAATCAGGTTAGCAAAATTTGTTTGTTTTGTGATAAACTCGTCAGAAAGAAATCACATCATGTGAATACCCATATAAAAAAATACTAGCTATAAAAGGAATCAATCTTTAAAGTCCTTTATGAATTTAAGAGTCATCCTACTTGGCAAAGGTAATTGTACCATAGCATTTTCGCAGGGTGAAAATGTAACAAGTAGTTCCTGTGAAGTTAATAAATGAAACATATTCTAGAGCTTTAATTGAAGGGGTTTTTAATTACAAAGGGTTATTCTTTTTTTTTTCTTCTCTTTTTTTTTTCTTTTTTTAAAAATTCTTCTTGTGCAGGAATGATTATCTGAACACAATCATAGTTTTACCCAAAGCTTCTTTACACTTGCTGCCTATTCAGAGAGGGATCTCATCAATGTGTACCAATACCTGAAGGGAGGGTGTACCAAAGACAGAGCCAGGCTCTTTCCAGTGGTGCCCAGTGACATGACCAGAGGCAATGGACACTAACTGAAACACAGGAGGTGCCTTCCAAACATAAGGAAACTTTTTTTTTTTTTTTTTTTTTTTGCTGTGAGGGCAACTGAGCACTGGCACAGGTTGCCCAGGGAGGTTGTAGAGTCTCCATCCTTGGAGATACTCAGGGCTTTAAGAAACCTGCTCTTGGTGGCTGTACTTGAGCGGGGCGGGGGGGGGACGACAAATGACCTCCAGATGTCCTTTCCAACCTCAACTGTTCTGTCATTCGTTGTTAATTATTTTAAAGCAACTGTGTTGCTTAAGAACGCACAGGGTGTAAGAGGAAAAGCAAGTTTCTTCTGCTCTGGGCCTAAATGTGCGCTATGAGGTCAACTTTCAAAGGGCTACTCATTCTATCTGAGAGTTAGCATCACTACACATACCCGTATGTCAACTCATGCTAACATTCCGGCCTTTGCTTAGCACATATGGAGTGGGGAGCTAAATCTGTGCCAGGCTGGCACAGATTTATCACAGTTGGCACAGATCTGCTTTTGGTTAAGTCCTTTTTTGAATTGGGCACTGAAAAGGTCATTTTGCCGGTGGGAATCACGATTGTGCTCTGGTATGCTCTTGAATCGACAAAACTTTCCGCATTTCTGTATCACTTCTCCAAGATGAGATTCATACTTCAATGGTATAATAAATCTACATCTGATAGCCTTACAATTACAGGAGAGAGAAATGTTCTTCTAACACTGAAATATTATTATTATTATCATCTTCACAGCTTTCTAGGCATATGTAAACTCTATTCACTAGCAAAATTCAGTACCTTCTAGCATGAGATGAACTGCTGCTCCATACACACAATTCTTTTAGAAAAAGGAACTAAAGAATAACGTACACAATCACAACTACCTAGGTAAGTCTAAACATAAGACTGTAAGCCTCTACAGTTAACTAGACTTGTCTAGGACAAGATACACTTCCAAGGCTTCAATCCAGCAAATTGAGTCTATCAACAGATTCTGGCATAAGTCCATTGTAATAACGGATGCTCAGTAGAAGAGATTTCAGCATCAGAGGTTCAAGCAGCAGAACATGAATATATTGCTGCCCCAAAGGTTATAATGAACAATATCTATGGAACAAAGTAGTAATTTAAATTTGAATTTAGAAGCATATTATAAAGGCTGATTTCTCAGTCTTTAAAAATGAAAGCATAATAAGACACGTTTCTGCCAGCAAAACCTTAGTGACAAAGAAGAAAGATACCTCCATTATAAGTTTCAGTAGTGAGCCATGAAAATGAAAGGTTCAGTGAAATATTCCTAGGTCAAGGTTGTACGTTACTTTCTGAGGACAAAGCACGATGCTGAAATCCTGTGCGTCAGTTGATCATTCAGAGAAAAGGATTTAATAGATGAACTCTGATCCAGCGCCACACCTTTCAAAAGACGACTATATCGACCTTGTTTCACCGCAGTTTCATTTTATCACCAATATTAGCCATGCCATTTAATAAGCCAAGTAATAAAGTAAGGGCTTACAATGATACAGCATTTTTAAGCTTACACTGATACCAGAGACCCAACACATTTGTTTTAATGAATTAAAGCATTCGAAGAAAATTATTTTAACTCATTTGTTGAAATATGACTTACAGCCAAGACGCTGACAGTCATCTATAAGGGGAAATAATCCATATGTAGAATATTCTAAACTAGCAGCCTTTGGTTTTACCTATGCTTACGCTCATTGAGCACTTTGGGTGCCCATGACCTCAGAAAGTCTTGTCACATTTTTGTGCTTAATTTCCGTCACTGCCATCTTTGGAAAAACATTACTGCCATCTTTGGAAAAATAAGACTAAAACCCAGCTTTGAATATTATAAAATATGGGACAAATAAACAAGAAATACTACATTGTTACATACATAACTCACTGCTTATTTTCAGTGCTTTATATTCCTAGTCCCTGCATAAACTAAACAAAGAGGCCAAAATTTCTAAAATGAGTTTACTAACTTAAAATATAAAGAATTAAACAAGGTGGTTTTACAGATAAAATGCTTAAAAAATGGAAAAGCTCTGAAGTCCTTGTAAGTCTGCTACACTGATTTAACAAAGAAGAATTTGAATCAAAGAATAAGGTGCAGAAGAAAATTCTTTACAATAAATTAGGGTATCAAATTAGAATAAATTATTAGCTTTATAATAAAACTTCATAAATATTGAATAAGAAAAAAACATATCCACTCATTCACAGGTACCCTACAATTGTGATGAAGAGCAGCTTACCCTGATGGACTAAAATAACCTCCTTCCTCTCCCAGAAAGCTCAGTAACGAGAATCACCTCTACCTTTGCCAGGACCAAGCCTTGTGTACGTCAAGAAACCCTCGCTGTGCAGAGTTTTCAAGTCATGGAGGTGGGCTGGGGCTCAGCAGACAGCATGGCAGTGTAAAGAGAGGGAGAGTCACCAGGGCCACCGGCAGGGCAGTAAGCAGGTCCCTGGGGCAGCTGAGGAGGCATTCCCTGGGGTCCAAGCCCAAAGAGCAAGGGGAGCCCAGCTATGAGCTCCTTAAAAGAGCGGGGATAGCTGGTGCTTATTCTTGGTGATCAGCTCCGGCAAGCCTGACTGAATCACTTCCAGCCCAGCTTTGTTAAGAGGATGTCAACAGGAATGACTGCAAGGAAACAACTTTTTGGATTTGACATGAAGTCTTATTCTAGTTTTCCTCTTTCGTCTTTTTTTTTTTTAATTTTTATTTTAAGTTGATGCAAACAAACACTTAATGAAATTTAGTTTCAAAAAAGCACTTAAACCCCATTGAAATCAGTGGTATAGGACAGCTGACTCCTATTCTGCCTTGGCATTTTGTTTGAATTCCAGGTGCAAAAATGCCCTCAAAAATCTGGTCCTAAATGAATAAATATAAAGTTCTGTCATTTCAACCATATGCCATTCTACTTCCTTTAAAGCTACTCTGGAGCAAACTTTCTCGCTTCTCCTTGAGGAACTCAAACCTTCTGCATTCCCCAAACACATAGAACGCAAAAGTCCTTCTGAGCCCCACGCAGCTTAAACCCATGCTGAAACTCTCCATACAACCCTAGCCTGGGAACATAAACAAGCAAGAGCAAGGAAGGATGGTTCTCTGGTTGAGCTGTTAGGGAAGAAAAATAAATGAGAGGAACTCTCAAGGTGTGCATTTGTCTCCTTACAGTGGAACAGCTCGCCCCGGGAGAAGACAATTATTCTGGAGACAGAAATAACTAATTTTCATCTTATTTTTAAGCAAGTTATTTTATGCTCTGTCAGAACAGGCACATAGTGGAGATGGGACCAAGACTGGCTACCGAGCTATCTGCCGCCTCTCTCTCCTACTTCATGTGGCAAACTCACAGGAATCTGCCACACGTCTCTAGATATCTCCATCAGATTGCTCTGCATATTATATCTCTTTGCTTTCCTTGTCCCTAAACTAGTTATACTCTTTTATAATTGAGTATCATTCCTTTTATAAGTTTACTAGTTTTACTGAACCAGTCATAATATTTCACACCACGAAGGAAACCTGCTTGATTCAGACTCTCTTACCATGTCGTGCTTAAGGTTATTTGGAGCGAAGATCTTGTTTCATATTCACTTTACTTTCAAATTAAGCAGAACCATAGGTAGAGAGTTAGAAGTAAATTACCTTCCAATTCAATCAAATATGAATTGAAAAAAATAAAATTCCCAAACTTCTTAACAAAATTATGTAACCCCTTAACTACTAGAATATGGCCTTAGATACAAGAATATGATTTGGGTTGTCATTTGATGTGCACTAAAAGAGAATATGCCTAAATATGTGTTCTGGAGTCTCGAGTATTTGTTATTAGATTACTTTGCGATCAGTTCAGTATTTTTGATGCAAATGAGTTTGCACCAACATTTACCCTTTTCAGCTTCAAACACAACAGCAGGACTCATGAGAACAGAAACAAAAACTTCGCAAATGTTAAAGGAATAAAGCATCTGGCAGAGACTTTTAACATGCTCGAGAAGAACATATCCCACTGGACATCCCCATTTTGTAGTTTGGAAAAAAAACCACTATCATTCTTAATTCTTCTTCTAAGACATTTCATCTATTGTAGACACACTTATCATTTTAATAGAGAAGAATTTAATAGAGACCCGTTCCAATATACAGTTAAATATCATGTAATTTAATAAGAGGTGAAGCCATGCCAACCCAGATTACATTGTCTGTATCCATTTATGGACAACTTCCCTCAAGCAGAGACTTTCCTCCTTCACATGAGAGCAGAAATCAAATTCCTTTCATCTGCTACTTCCTATTATTCTCCTCAAAACCCTAACTTGTGGTCTCTGTGATCCACACCAATGGGCGGTACAGATGCTAGAGTAGGTGGGAGGGATTCAATAGCGCACCCATTTCAGACTCCACAGAACATTCCTTAGAAAGAAAACATTGCATCGATTTACCTGTCGGTGCAATTGGCCCTTCTCCTCTTGGACCCCGTTTCTGGACAAGAATATTTTCAGCTCAAAAAGACATTTGGAAAAAAAAAAAAAGAAAGAAAATTGAAATATTTTAAAGCCAGATAAAAAATTTAAAAGATGTGAAATTGTGCGCAAAATGGATTTCTAATTAATTTGCAGACAGAAGAACTGCAGACGCTCAAAAGATTAATTTTAACTGCTAGAATAGCCAGGGTGAAATCCAGATATTCAGCTTTAGACTCTTTAAGCAACCATACACTGTAACTCCAGTCCTGATGAAGTCATGGCAAGCGACTACCTAGAATGAGGAATGACTGAGGAATCTAGGGATGTGTATTAGTGCAGAAGGAAAAAGAAAGAGTAGGGACATGTGATGGGAATGAAGGCAAGAATCAAGTATCTACTTATGATGGAGAGAGTCAAGACAGCGACCACAAGAGCACAGCAAACTATAAAAGTGAATTATGCTGACATCTGCAAGAACTCTCCGATGCTTTATAGACATAAATTGAAGTTTCCTGAAATACTAATGGGAAAGTACTAGAAGTGAAAGGAGAGGCAAGCTGGATTCTTTTTTTAATTAAATTATCACTATTAATCATCTGTGGTGGGGTTGATTATTTTCTATCTTTTCCATAAATACTATAAAGCTCCTCAACAGACCAAAAAAAGTTCAGCCAAATCCAAAGGAGAAGAAAACTCCAGCTTACCTCCGTCAATGGTAGGTCTGCTTTTGCCCAGATCTGGCACATCGTGAAGTCTGACAGCAACTTTCATTAGACTGTGATGGCCAAGAGACTCTTGAATGCATTGGCCAGAAACCCAAAGTGATTGTTATATTTAGTATGGGTGAAATAGAAAATTAATTATAAATACTTTAGTTCTTGTTAACCCACCCATAAAGTGAGACAATGTTTCCCTTCCCTTTCCTCTTTCCTTTCCCCTTTCCTTTCCTCTTTCCTTTTCCCCTTTCCTTTCCCCTTTCCTCTTTCATTTTCCCTTCCTTTCCTTTCCCCTTTCCTTTCCCCTTTCCTTTCCTTTCCTGTCTTTCAGGAGGCCAGAACCTGAGATGTTTAGTCCTTTTGGGCCAGAGATGAATATTGCATAAGATATGACACCTCAGACTGTTTTATAGAAGAGGCCACCTCTATGCATGTCAACTTACTCACCAGAAACTGGCTGCACTGGAGAGGAAACAGGACAGTGAGGGCTTTGCCTGGAGCACGTACCCAAGGTGACAGCGATGTGTGGTGCATCCCCCATTGCTGGCCAGGTTTGGGTCCACTTGCAGCGCTGCCTCCCTGATGCCCATCCACGGGATACTGCTGTGCAATAATACTGAATCCAAGAGACACCTCGGTACTCCCTGGATGAGAGATTTATTTGAGAATTATACTTTTGAAGCGAGTAGCGCTACACTTTCATCAGCAGGCAAGCTTCTGAGTTTTCCTGAAATGCAAAGGACAAAATACAGGGTAAATGTACTGGGGTTTAGAAAAAAAAACGGTGTGAAATACAGATGAATTGTTAGCCAGCTACGTGTCCTTTATATTTTACTTTTGTAAGATGAAGAAATACTGTTCATCCAGCCACCACAAAAACTTGAAACTTGGTTTTCGTTCTGAGATCTTGGAGAACTACCCTTATCAATATGACCATGACAAAACTGGTCAAAGACTGCTTGGTTTTGCCCACAGTGTTACAGACCATAAAAGAAAGGACCAGAGTCTTACAAACTACTTCATGCACATCAGCAGAGCTGCAAACACTGCTCCTGGTGGCACACGTACAGGAACGTCGTAAGAGGCACGATTAAGTGGCAGCACAGCACACACAGTGGAGAAAAAGGAGCTAGTTACAAGAAGGGCAGGACACGCTTTTTCTCGGCAAGCTCTGATTTTAATTAATTCACATGAACAAGAAATATTAATTACTAATAGGTCAGTTGCCGTATCATAGTCTTTATATATCTTCCACGGAAATTTTGTCCCAGGTGATTCTTCAAACATGATTTAAGGACTGAGTAACACTATGGAAATCTATTTGGAGGAATTTTCTTTTAAGTTGCTTTAGAATTGCTAAATCTATGCAATTGCATATGCCAGAAGACACCAAAGCTTCAATTCATAACTCAGGGCAGAACAGGTATTTGAAGGCCCTCCAGGAACTAGAGCCATGGAGTAAGGGCTCAGTAATCAGCACCCAATCAGGGGGTTCAGACTTCATTGCCTTTTAATTACTGACAGAACAGGTTTGTGAACAGATATTCCTGCGAAGCAGAAGAAATGGCAGGAACCCATGGAATGACCCTGTTCTATACTTCAAATAGTGTGAACAAGTCATTTATTTCAGGGACTGTGTCAAAGTGCTACTATTCCTTTTCTTTTTACGTATAAACTATAGATACATATATTTCTCAGGGGAAAAACAAAAAAAAGAAAAATAGAAAACAAATATATTTTGCATGCATAATTCATAATAAGGTCCTAATTCTGCAAACATTTATGCACGCAAGTACTGCACACCATTGGACTTGGACTAGAGTTGGCTAAAATATTTGAATGTATTTTAAATCCAATTTGGGATGAAGAAAGTACTGGGAAACATAACTGTTTGAAAGCTTCTATTTCAAAGAGAAAACCAGGATTTTTCATGATATTTTAACCAAAACTGTTATCAAGACATCTATCAAAGAAGTTACTGACTGTTCCCTTTCCTGATAGTAATTACATGTGTGATTAAGCACACTTAAATTACAGTTAATTTTGTATCTTACCATATTTCAAAAGGAATTTAGAACTACCACTAAGATTTTGTCCTTCAGAAGTTCTAGAGGGAGTAATTCGTGCAACCAAAATGCTTATCATTTACAAGTTTTTCAATATAAGAACCAAAAATTTAAACCAATGGGAAAAAAGACTACTATGGTAAAATAGAAAGGTACAAAACTGAAAAGCCGCATTTCCTCCTTGTAAAGGAAACCATTTGTTACTGAGAGCACCACTGATGATAATTTGATGCTTAATTCCAACACGATTATCTTGCACGTTGTGAGAAAAATTGGTCAACGTGGGTTGAAGAAGCAGCTTTTGATCACACTAAATGTGCTGCAAAGTCAAAATATTGAATTAATCTGCCAAATTATCACCAGTTCAGCTAGAACATTTGTGGAAAACAGTAAAACGCAACTAAAGCTTTTGCACAATTGTGTTTAAGAGCTCTGAAGTTGGAAAGAGTAAAGAGCTCAGTTCGCTTCTTCAGGACGATGACATTTTAATGCTCAGCTGAAATTGCCCTAATGAACAAAGGAGGAGGTTGGTTTCACACCAAGTCTCTGGTGATAACTCGGGTGAAACTACTGGTGCTGACTCTTCTGACTGGAGAAAATCAGGATCATTCCCAGAGGCCAAATCTGCCTAGAACTAGCACAGAGGGTTGGCATTTGGCACCTGCGCTTATTGTGAAGTGTCAGAACCGTACAGCACATGCTGGTAGCGGCCATCTGCTACAAACATCGATATCCCAGTGAAGGTCGGTGTGGGGGATGGCCCTGGTTTTCAGCCCTGTTGATTTGAGTGACAGAACTAGACTCGCCTTCCGTGCCTCTCCGGAGCGTGAGTGGGTTTTAATGCAGTGAAATTGGATGCAATTCCTGTTCGCTTCCTCTTCTCCTCTGTGTGTGGAGACATCTTGGCATGTGCTGGTCTGTTTGTATTAAACAAGGAAAACAGTGTTTCAAGTATTCACTGAGAAGAGAAATTCTCTGTACTGTTAAACTCGCATTTAGTGCTTTGCTTGGTATCGGTCGTATCAATGTGGAATGGAAAGTTCCTAATATATGTTTTTTCCAAACGTGCAGGGGAATTTTGAACCTTTGTAATTATTAGTCTTGTTTTCCCATCCAGGCCCCTCACATATCTTTATGCTTAATAGCATTGAATGCTGTGATGAAGAAGAACCATCTTAAAATTTGATTTCTGCTTTATAACTTCTGTCATTCTACCCTTCTGGTAAGAATATTGATTGCTTTAATCTTTTTCTAAAAAAAACCAAAAGGGATCAGGGAAAATACGTTTATTTAAAAATATTATTTGTGCTTCATCCTACATTTTATGGCTTTATATTTAAATATAACAGAAATATAAAGAAATGAAGTAGAGTGAAGTAACAAGTAGCAATCTCTAATTCTAGATTTAGTACAAAATCTCTGAATGACTTTGGACATAATTTTACTGTTTTCCCAGTGAAAGAGGATCAATATTGGTTACCTGGTGCTGGACTTCCAACATTCAATATCCTCTCGTGCAAAAGAGGATCCACCAAATGTATAGAGCCAAGAATTCATTGCTTGTCTAATTTGTATTTAAAGCAGCTATTAGTCCTAATTGGAAAGAAAAGCCTCATTAATAATCTAAATGAAATCATTATATGAGAAAATCTGCTCATAACGCACAAAACATCTTTTGCCTGGTGTCACACTCACCCCCAGGTGCCCTCCTGGCCCCAAGGTCGGCAGCATCAGCCTTTCTCCAGGGTGTGTGTTGGGAGCGTTGCAACAAACTGCCACCATCCCAAGGGCATCTCCAGACGGGTACATCTGCTGTGGCGAGTTCCTGCCTCCTCATTCTTGGATTTGCTTGGGCTTATCTGCCCAGAAGTATGTGGATTGCATACTTCTGTGTGGATGTGTGGATTACAGCGTTAAAACAAAACAAAACAAAAAAAAAAAAAAAAGAAAAATTCCCTTTGGGTGAAGTGGAAGACACACTGAGCACTGGAGCAGAGAAAATTAGAGATATTTCTATCAAATTATATAAATAAATAAACTACACATCGCTGAGAAACCTAGAGGGCTTTGGGACCCTGCGATAGAACTACCCCAATGAGACATGGATTTGGCCTCATGCCTATATTAAAGTTAAAAGCAAGCTTTCAGACTCTGACTATGTATTTATTCCTCCAGCTGTTTCATTCTCCTGATTCTCTTAATAACGTTGAACAGCTATGGCTGGATTCGAATTTAGCAATAACCAGGTATAGACTTCATATTCACAGGAGCAGAAAAAGAATTTGGGGGGCTCAGAAGTCACATCCTCTCCAGAACAGCAGACCAAAGCATGCCTTACCTTGAATAACAAAAATCATGTCACCTTTAATTGAGGACTTTTCCCGTGAGTTTCCTCCTTACAAAAATGAAAGAAAATGTATCTTACACTTTGCAAGACTTACAAAGTAATGATAACCCCACGGCATATTATCAAATAGTCATCAGAAGTGTTCCCACAGTGTTAGCACTGGATTAAAATGGATTCCTAACAGATTCTTCAATTTAACAGGTCAGATTAATTTAGTAGAGTAAGTGTTTAATGGCTCTTTTGCATTATCAAAAATATTCATTAACGTTAATTTTCATAGCAAGTGAATTTCAAAAGTTCCATTTCTGAGAAATGAAATTTTAAATTCCCTTGTCTATTTGCTACTAATGTTCTTGGGGGCATCGATCCAGGAGGGAAACTGAAAAAAAGACACCATTGAGTTCCATTATCTATCTAACTGAGCAATGCAGAACGCAGACTGAATTTTAAGTGCTACATACTTGTTAATCTAGAAAATAAAATAACCTACTAAGCTAAAGTCACTCTGGAAGTGATTCTAGAGACTGCTGTTCAACTTTTGGATATTTACATATTCATCAGAAATGATTTCTTTCCCCTAAAGCACGAATGCAACTTTTAGCCTATTTACAACCCCAGAACATTATTTTTTGTCAATTTTAGCAGAGATACTATTTTAATTCTATTATGAGTTAAGAGTTTACTATTTCTAAGAAAGCAAGAGGAAAAGCACTTCATCTGATCAAAAGTTAATCTAGCTGCTATCTTGTCATTGACAGTTGTTACTCATGGCTGCCTGGGGAACAATATGAGGACAAGACAAGGGCAGTACAGCCACCAAATATTCTCCTATCCCCTGAAAAGCTGCAGTTCAGGGGACTTCCATGAGACACTTGAAAGCCCTTCTATTGTTTTTAATGACCCTCAACTGGGTTTTTCCCTTCATGAAATTGGCAGGTTGGTTTCAAACCTACCTTGGCTCTTAACGCTCGCAGCATTCTGAGCAAAAACTTCTACAGCTTAATTGCTCATTACGTGAAGAATTAGGTCCTTGTACTGAACGTGTTCTCTGCTAGTTTCTTTTGATGAATCCTAGTGGTATCTCCTAAAGCTATGCAAAATGTTCACATAAATTAAGACTTAACGAGCCATACTTCTCTCTAATATTTTAGAGAAGGTGGATTACTGCTGCTTTCTCAACTAGGAAAAGACAGAAAAGTATCTTCCTTATCTAACAGAGGGACAACTTGTAAACACGAAACCTAAAATATAAAATTAAACATATACAATATGCTTTATATGAAATATAAAATCAAACTTAAAATATATAATTAAATATTAAAAAGGAAGACCGACATGTCTCTAGATTTTCAAGTTCTCAAATTCTTATACCAGAAGTACTAAATATTATGTGTATACACACAGAATGTAAATAAAAGCCATCACCATTTGTTTATAACTATGGCAACGTCTTTACAGAAATTCCATTTCATAACATTATACAGGGCCCTGCTAGTTTGCCCTATGTGCCTCTGAGTCTACAGGGAGATTCAGGAACTTTTGGTTTCATAAAAGCTATGTGCTAAATCACACCTTTAAAAATAATGTTATATCGGAAAGATAACATGTCACAAAAATTAGGAGGAAAATGGTGACAAAATCCCCACAGGATCTTGTGATGCATTTTTATTTTGCTCTAAAGAAGATAAACGCTTTTTTAATGAAATATTCAGGATAAAATGTCAAAATAAATGCCAGTGGAAAGCAGATTTCTATGGGTAGTTACAGAAAGGCACGTTCAAGTTGTCCTAATGCTTTACTCTCCAAATATGATCATAGCTTTCATAGCAGTCGCTGTTTGAACAGTGATTTTGATATTCATTGGCTAAGCACATGTCATTTCTATCTTGTTTTGAGCATATTCCTCACCCACCACATCGTATAAATTTGCTCAGTGTTTCTGCTGGAAATCGTCTTCAGCCATTTCTCCATCTAGAACAATCAGACGGAAGTTTTCCGATTCCAAGATTTCTCTCCTGCATTTGCTCCGAGCACTTTTTTTCACAGTAACTCTCTGTCCTAAACATCGGCTGCATCTAACTCAGCTCCTTCTGTAAAAGGCAGAAATCAAAATCAGACACATCACAAAGGTAATTGCAGGAGTTTGGCCAAAATTTTGTCTGGTGAGGAAAAGATTTTATTTTTTTTTTTTCTCCAGTAGTATCCAATTGTGTGTGTTCTTTTTTTTCCCCTCTTCTAATTATAGTGTAACTATTTAAAAGTACATTCAGTGCAATTTTGACCTTAAATGTAAACATTTCAAATTTGTGGGACAATGCTTACGTTTGTCCTTCTTAACTTTAGCCTCATCTGCGTGGTCTCCTATTAAAAACCACATGCCTGAATTAATTTGCCTTCATCTAATCTTTGTCTAAATAATTTCCTTCTCTCCTAAACAAAAGTTTTGGTTTTAATTTCTGTTTTGAAAATACATGTTGCAAAAGCTCTAAGGGACTCTAAAGAAACAGTAAATACGCAGTTGAAAATTCAAACCGAATTGAAAATGGGAATCTTGATGTTGAAAGAGGGACGTTAGACCAGCGATAGCAGAACTCTGGTAAAAAATTCTTGATAAGGCCTTCTCGGTGAATTAGAAGAAGCTGTGCCTGACAAGAGGCTTCATGTGAAAACGCTAGATTTTGGTAACAAATGTATCTCTGATTCACTAAAAAACAAAATGGAGAAAGGAACCTGAAATACTTTGCTGCTTCACCAAGCAAAACTAACCCCCTCCCCTCACCCAAATACTGAGATAAACTAAAACCTTTCCCAAATCCAGTTCGTTTAAAAAAAAAAAAACCGACAAAAAAACCAAACAAACAAAAAAAAACCCCAACAAACATAAAAACAAGCAAACAGAAAACCCCCAAAAAACCCTTACAGATGTAATTTGGAGAATGCAGCTGTTTTCTGATTTTTCTCTCAAAACCACCGCTGGCCGGTTTCTCATTCCAGGCTCGTTTTTGTGGTGCTGCTGCTTCGCCTCATCGTCACAACACAGCGCCAGCCATCACCTTGTCGCAAAGGACACGGAGTCTGACAGCTTCAGTCAGGTTCACATCAAAACCAGACAAAAATACAGAATTACCAGAAATACATTTGCTAGTTCCAGCTCCATCGGCTTGGCTATTTTTCAGTTTCGTTTGTATAGATTCTATTAGAAGTTGGTGTCACAGAAAAAAAAAGCTTGAAATCTTTCACAAAGAAGTAAAAAACAGACTACCTGAAAGCAAAGGTTTCCTATACAATAATATGTAGATGGATGTAGGTGGAAAACAGTGTTTTCTTCCTCTTTTTCTTCTTTCTAGATTTGCTAATCTATTTCAAGCACCGTTTTAATAAAGTCCTCTCTCATTTTTTTCCCTCCATTTTTATTTTCACTTTCAGCAACTTGAAAATTACTTAACACTGGTAAACAATTAACGTTCACTTTTCTTTTAATCTCCTCAAACAGTATTCCTTCAAACATACACATTGCCTTGATCCTTTACTTCATTTTTTAAAAAAATGCATGTTTTGTTGTATCTTACTTTCTTCCCACTGTAATTTCAAGTTTTGGTGAAACAGATTGCAGACCATCGGATTGAGCTAAACAGATGTTTAAATTGGACACATATGCCTAAAGTGTTTAAGGTATGTCTCATTAAAGTTACACATACGCCTAAGAGATTTCATGGCTCATGGTTTAACGACAGTTTCTCTCATTCTCAGTAATAAGTCAGCAATAACACTTAATGACAAGGTCAACAGGCACTGCTAATATCCACCCCCCCACACTTTATTTTTCCATCATTTCCCCTCTTTTGGAATGACCTGCTGTACATTGTCTCCTTCTTCTTTCCAAGAGTGCAGCTATAATTACATACGCATACAAACGATTACATACAAATCCATGCTACCCTTCTGCCTCATTAGTTAGAAATCTGAGGGGGAAATGCCACCGCTAATATGGCTTAAAACTCACTTGGTCTGATTTTTGTCAAGTTTTAATCCTATTACTTCAACTGATTATTAATTAGCATTGTATGTAGCAATAACTCTTGCATAAATGAATAAAATTCAGCTGCGTGTGACCCTCTGAAACACATCAACTCTCCTAAAATATGTTCTCTGTTATTATGTATGTTATTAACTTTGATTTTTCTTGCTAAACCGCTCCTCGTAATTTATTTTATACTACCACCATGCTGCCAATCATCATGAAATGAGAGGCTTTCCATATAAAGGAGTTGTGGCAATGTTTCCTTTGAATATTGTTTATTATTTACATAATAATTGTCCCTCCAGGCTGTTACTCTAATCAATATCCAAGACTGTACATGAACATATGCAGAAAGCTTTGTCCCAAACAGCCTACATTATGAACAGTTAAACGTAGGGAAGAGTTACCATTAATAGTCGTCTTTAAGCAGATTGAGCTGCAGTTGCAAGAGAGCAAAGTGAATTAACCAAGGACTGAGATTTCAGTCTTCTTCAGGACTTCAGCATCAGTCAAACCTTTAACAATAAACCTATTCTTTTTCCAGTGGCATCCAAAGAAATGGTTCACCCACTTCAGATTTATTGTCATTCAAACCACTGTTGGCCTCTGGAGCGACTCATGACCCAGGTGGAGCAGTGAACTGAAGGAAGACAATACCTCCTTGGGAACTGGAAGGAGAAAAGTGCAGAGTACTCATCACGTTTTTCTTTGTACAGTGTTTTCTCATGCAAATTCAACAGGGTTTTACAAATGCTAACACGTTCAAGTAGCCAGTCTTGACTTTGCAGGCATTGCGTTCGCCTTCCCTTTCACTCTGCGAAAATGAGACACAAGTGCCATCAAGTTCTGACCTAGTTGAAGATGTCCCTGCTTACTGCAGGGGGGTTGGACTAGATGACCTTTAAAGGTCCCTTCCAACCCAACACATTCTATGATTCTAAGTTTCTTTATGAATGCAAGCTGGCCTCCCTTTTCAAAACTGGTAATCAAGACCTATATTTTGTGTCAACAGATCACACGAAAAAATAATGGTAAAAATGGTGAAGAAATAATAAGAAAAACACTTTCTTACATGCATATATGGACATATCTTACACACATACATGTACACATACCTGTATCATTTTTTTCTGTGTCTTTGTTGCATTGATTCTGTGCTAGGAACAAGCAAATGTCGTTGCAAGACTATGACGCAAACTTTCATATTTTGGTTAGAGACTGTGATTAACATATTCCAGTTCAGCTTTCCTGAGGCCTAATATACATTAACAACATCGTTCTCTGCATTTCACTGTTCTGGCTGTGACTTAAATATAGAGGGTGACTAACAAATAGTTCTCTGTGTGCGTATGTCAATCAGATGGAAACCCATATGCTTTAGCGATTGGAAAATGTATTTCTATTAACATTTACTATATTAACTATCAACATGTAGGGTGACTCAGATTAGGAGCTAAAGAATTAGAAGAATATTGTTTTAAAATACAATGTAAAGCACTACACAGAATAAATAACTGGATTTTTTTTATAATAAAAATCATCCAAATTACTTGAAATTTACATTTCCAATGCTGTCTCTGGCGCATAGTACCGGAAAGTTAGTACAGATTTGTAGTGCAAATGTAAAATACTTTTTTGCTTGAATTTTAACTACGTTTTTTTTTATGCTACGCGTCACGGAGAGTGGGAAAAGACAGGCTCACGAACAGGCTGAGAAAGGCAAATCTTTTACAGCGTAACACTTCACGAAAACGTCACCGCAATTTTGTTTGCTGAGCGGGAAATGACTACAGAAAGAAAAATTCAAACGAGAGCAATTTTGTTTCCTTAGTGGCCTAGGAGAAACAAATAAACAGACAAAAAAAAAAAAAACAAAACCCTGTGCTTCCTATGGGAGGGACGTGGGACAGCCCTACAGGTCTGCTTTTCCACGCATACCTGCTGCAGAGCCCACTGACGCGGGAATCCATCCGGTGCCGTGTCCGACATCCCACATCCAACTGGCAAATTAATTCTCCGTGTATATGGTTAGCTCTGACTGCTGGTAGAAAGCGAAACTGCTCATAAGCCCTCCCTTCACAGGGTGGCAGATGTAGGCATGGCCACATCCGAAAATTGATGATCGTCTAAACTTCCTTACTGAGCTAATTTATTCCAGTAAAACAAGGATGTCGCGGGGAAATGACTGCCTGTTATTTGTTCTCGTTCTGTTTATATAAAAGCTTCAAAGTTAGTTAAAGCATTACTAAATTGTGTTATTACTACGGATTTTTAATATGAATTGGATAATAGCATAAATCTAAAATTATACAACCAACCATCTTTACATGCAAGTCATTAGAAGGGGCTTTAAGTGTATCACATTTTCATTTAGGGCCAAAATTTATTATACTTATGTGATCTGTTCAACAAATGTCTCTCTGGGTTTAGGCTGGAAAAAAGGAATAGTTGGATGCTTTACTTCAATCTCAGAACCTAACTCACAGCATCCATACAAGACAGCTGTCACTGACTGTTATTAATTAGGTATCCTGGTTTTTGGAATGGTTCCAGTCTGGAAGTCATTCTCCTAAGGAGCATTAATGAGATCCCAATTATCCTGCTGTGGGGCAAGTGTGGGTAATGGAGTCACCCACAGGCTCCAGCTTCAGGAGGTCTGCAGAATTTAACAGGCTGTTTGACCTCGACAAAAGCTTTTTACCCCGTGAGGGGCAGATGGGAAGGTTCTGGTGGTTCAGGTAAAAGCTTCCGTCCTGTCAGCTGTACACACAATTCAAAGGATAACAAAAACTAAAAATAAAATACAGAGTTGAATACCTATGCAAATGAGTAGGTACCATACGCATTTTGAGATTTGTTTTCACATAGATAATCCTCCAACCTTACCTAAATCATAGCCAATTTAATGATGGCCACGTTCTCGGTGTGTTCTGTTTCTCGAATGGGTCATTTCTTTCTTCATTTTTATCTTAAACTAGATGCAAAAACCTTTATCTTCCCCAAATCTATGACTCAATGCACTTAAGCTGTGAAACAAGTGATAATTAGTAACGATCCTCGGAGCCAGTTCATTGTTCTGAACCTGTCTCTACAGTTTCGCATGGTTATTCAAGCGCGGAACTTTCTCACATTTACAATACCCCTTTTCCAGCGGACGCTGCAACGCCATATTTGGTTAGGGCAGATTATTTCCAATAAATGATCACGTTTTCAGGGACTTCAAGATGGAAGCCTGAAAAGAGAGAAGACCAAAAAAGAAACAGTATTTACCTGCTTTACTACAAAATCAGACAAGTATTTTTACTAAGATTTTTTTTTTTCTTCACTTTGACTAAAACAAAAGCTGCTCAGAACTTCAGAACTTCCACAGTTCACTCTGTCGGCTTCTCCTGCCCCCCCCCCTCCCCAAGTCTTACTTTAGTCTTCTAAACTTAAGCAACTCTCAGCCTGGGATAACTTTGAAAAAGATCACAGTCAAACTGAGAAATGCTAATTTATCCCGTTGAAAATTACTTTGGTAAAAGCACGATGGAGACTCTTGGGACATTTATTTATTTATTTTTAAGTAATCAATGACTTGGATTTTGTTCTGAAGCTGTACTTCCCCAACTTCAAAACACAGTCACTGAAATGTTTTCTCCTGCATATTTCCCACTATTATTACAATGCTCATAGTCAATGTAACAATCTGTTTCGTGGAAGTCATTCTGCTCCAAAATCATCTCATATGATACAGGAATGCTCAAAATATCAGATATGGGTGAGTAAAATCTTGTTAAACATCTGCCTTGAGATTTTAAGTAGCCTGGTAAAAAAGCAAATACTTACAGAAACATTTTTGATTCTCTTAGATCTTTTATGAGGAAAAATGAAATCACTGTAAAAGAGTTCATATGGTAAATTTAACATATTAGTCAGAAGGTAGGAATTGCAAAATTAATTAATAACATTCCAAACAACGTACAATAATAATCTCATTTATTACTCTTATGCATGGGGTCGGTAATGGCACTGGGGACAACAGAGATCTCAAAATCCCAGGGCCAATTTATCTGAGCTCTTAATCTTTCCTTATCTGCTGCGCAGCCTTTACAGCGCTGTCTCTCCAGCTGCCATAACCAACGGTTTGAAAAGCATCAGAGAGATTCTCGGGCAAACCGGCCTGGGAAGATAATCTGTTGACAGGTTCCAGACTCAGATATGGATTTTTTTGTATCATTGGCAAGTCAAGAGAGAAACCACTTCTTAGCGGTGGCATGTAAGTACACGGCGCTTTTAAAAAAAAAAAAAAAAAAAAAGGAAAACACTGTGCTCCAGAGAGTTTATTTCATATGGCAGATTTTAATTTCGCCCACAGCTTTTTCTGAAATATATGACAGTCTGATTCATTAAAAAATAAATTATTTAAATTTGTCTGATATCAAAGTAATAAGCCATTATTACCAAAAAAAAAAAAAAAAAACAAAAAACAAACCAAACAGTCTAATGAACCAAAAAATCATTGTATGGCATTTAAATACAGCATGTAGATATTTAAATACCAGCTAAGTGACAAAAAGCTGACTGTTGAGGGAACAGACCTGGGCTTGTCCAACAGCTGTGACATATGCTAGAGCATCCAGAGAATATGCTGGCAATACTGATCCCAGTGTGCTGGGATTCTGTACTGGTATATTGTGATAAATCTAGAACATAGCAAGAGGTTTCATTAGCCTGAGAAGAGGAAGATATGTTGACAGAGCGGGCAGTTTTGGCTAACGCTTCAATTATCATTGTTTTGATAGAAAGCTATAGCGGTGATGCCCTTAAGAAAGGCATCCAATACTCAAAGCCCTTTTATACCTCTTAAAATCCACATCTTGCTGTACTCTGATGATGAGGATAACGAACAGTCTCAAACCATGTCAAAACAATCGCACTTCTAGTCTTCCCATAGAGAGGGGGGATCGATTTTAATTTTCTAAATGATGGAATCAAACTTGTAAAAGAATGTTGAGCAAGAGCAATTTCTTTCTATCTGTACAGTCTTCAGAAGTATGTTTTTACAAAAAAAGAAAAGTTAAAAGAAGTTTTCCTTATATATGCGTTATAAACTACAAAATGTGAGTCAGAAATATGTGCAATTCTAGCACTGGTCACCTTCTTTTCACCTTTCCTGCCCTGGAAGCTGTGTCTAAAACACCTTAAAGCTTCCCTCAGCAGAAGCAGGAGAGATCAAAGGAAACTGTTAGGTGGTAGCAAAGGCGTTCTTGGCAGCAGGGCTCGGCAGTATTAGGCAAAAAAGTGACAGGCTATGGGAAAAGAGGGAGAGCAGGAGAAGAAGATGGATGCAGAATTTTGTGACGCGTTTTAAGTTATATATTAAGTAGAGTCATTGGCCAGTTATATTTCTGTTTGGTTTTTTTTTTTTTTCCAAATACCACAGAGATACATGAGATTTCTAAAAAATTGCTTACTATCAAACTAGATGACATATTTTTGCTTACCAACAAAACCATCACAACATTTCATTGAATTTATTTAGGCTCAGGCTGCGTACTCATGCCCAAGCCATACTCATACCTATCAAAATGTAGGTACCTTTTACATGACTCATGCGAGACCTTCAAAACCAGGGTAGCGGAGTGATTCTTCTCCAGTGAACCAAAAGAAAGATTATCCAATTTCTGGAACGGAAGTGTCCGACACAAGAAGGCATATTCCCATGGAGTCCTGATAGATAGGCAGTTGACCTAGGAGGAGAGAGCTCAACAGAATTATTCATTCATTAAAATACTGACTCAGTTTAAATTGTAATTTTGAATTTACAAATGCAGTGGCTAACTCTTAGCAGATTAGTGTAATTTATGGCCATTCAGCCTTACCAATACCATTGTAGTATTTTTGTTTGTTACTAATACTATTAAAACTGACAAAAGTAATAGGGCTCCACTGTATTTTTAAGTTCACAATATAAGAATGACCTTGAAAATGTAGAGAAGTGAGATGATTTACTCGAGATCTTATGTAGTTCCTCTAAAATTAGGTCTTTGATGCTCAACCAAGAAACTTCCCGGCCTGCCGATGGTACCTCAGAGAGGGGCAGGGCTGAAGCCTGAACCTCTCTTTCTCATTCCCTCATCAGTAAAACAGGGACGCTAATTCTCTCAGGCTCTGAAACATCCTCAGAATGAAAATGTCTCAAGACTATTAAGTGTCCTGAATTTAATATTTACACTACCAAATAGCAGTTCGCCTTTTGCATTAAGCAACAATAAAGAAATCCACAAGCAGTTCAGTGTTTGTGCAGTGTACATCCCTTATTTAAAACAAAACGTGAAGGCGAGGACTAGTTTTTGATATCTGTTTAGAAAAATTTTACGATATCATCTATGCGTTCCTAAAAGCTTAATAATCGCTTTGTGTATATGTATACTTTTGACTCACTCTATAACAAAACCAGTTGTCTCGGTGGGATTTTCTTCTGAATACTTACAGAAAGGTCTACAGAAATTGTGAACTAGTGAACCGGAATTTATTTAGGTTATGATTGAACACAGCATTTGCTTATGCATCTGTACGCATCTTGCTCTGTTTATACTACTGAAAAGGTCTAAGACTCTGTAGATTCATCCCTTGGTATTCATATGGCAAAGTGCAGCTTCTATTTGCACCTGAATAAATGTGAGACAGTGAGCTGATTATTTCTGACAGTCGGTAAAGTGAGAAGCAAACATACTGACAGAAATCCATGTGCAGCACTAAGAAATGAAGAGGAGCAAAAGGTAACCTGCCTGACTCGGTTATAAAGAGATAGCCAGTCAAGGTACCTTTACCAAATAATAAACAAAGGATACCAAATTGAAATGTTCCTATCAAATAGCCACACGATCAAATATGTCAAGTAAATCAAATGCTAGGACCAAATAAAAATTACCTTAGGAACCAGTACTTTAAAAATACATGGGCAACTACTTCCTGAAGTGACAGTGAAAGATAACGCTTACTTAAGACAGGGTATCTGCTAGTACAAGAAGAATGGCATTTTATTCTAATTATGCTTTTATAAAGAGATAAAAATAAAATATCCTTCTGCTTCTGCATGCATATTCCTCTGTTCACAGTAGCTTGTTTAAAAGGACTCCGACTCCATAAATGCGAAGTTTACTCTCTCAGCAAAGTCGCGTGCTTTGTGTTTATGAGAAATGCTTCTCCTCAGTGCAGTATCACCAGCTATGGCAATTTTGAAACACTGAAAAAAATTAGCTGAAAAGCAGAATCTCTGCTTGGACTTTGAAAAAACAATGAAAAAAAAAAAAAAGTGAAACTCATGCTGTGTTTGTTTCCATCTCTTATAGCTTATAATGCATTTTAACCACAGGAATCTTCGCATCATGTATTAATTATGGTCTACAGATAAAATCATTATCATTATGTAATGAAAAATGTGAGTAAATTACTTTTAATATCATGTGCAGTAGGAATTCAGCAAAAGCCATCCAATTTTTATATCGGCATTTCTCGTTATCAGATTTGCTCCTACCTGCTGTGGACATTATTTGGCATTTCTTTTTCCTACATGACAAACAAACAGAGATTTACAGAAAGGTCTCTCAAAATAGTCACGCATCGTTCTTGTGTATATTAAAGAATACCATTTCGGCTCTCCACATACGATCTCCTACTGCCTCCACTGTCCTTTCTCTTGTAAGAGCCTTGGAATTTCTACTTGTGCTCAATTGCTCTACTTGAGCGGATAAAACGGCTTGGCAAGCAGGGCTCAGTTAAGCATTTCTAGAGCTTTTGCTAAATAAAACTCCCTTTCTTCAGGGAGTCTGTAAAAAGACCATTGAGTGCAATTCCTCCAGCCAATATATTCTAAGTGCATATTGATACACCCACGTGCGATTTTTGAAAAACCCTTGCTTAGAAATTTGCCTTGATTTTACAGCTTCAAGAATCGCTGAAGATTCCCTGATTGGAAAGGGCTCAATACATTTAGCATGATACTGAAAACTCAACTTTGAAGTTGCTGAACGTCTCCCAGCACGTGCAGGAATAAAGTGGATTCCAGAACAAATACCCATCAAATGTCACGATTAAGTGACATCTTTGTGAAATATACTGTAGCCCATCACCACCACAAAAGAGACTATGTGGAGCTGGCAGCAGAAGAGCGATCTGCAGGGAGGCCACCTCTAACGGCACGCACACATTCCGAGGAGAAGCGAGGAGGCACTGCTGTTGGTCTGTACATGCCAGGAGCATAGACCGGCCCATAATCAATTTTAGCAATTGATCCCTGAGCAAAATGAGACTTCTTACAAAACCATGTGGTGACAGACAAGATAAGAAGGAAAGAATATGGGAAGAACCTGCCGTGCTGGGACTAGAGGATTCAGAGCATCCCTGTGCTCCTCTGAACTAGAAAAAAAAGGAGTTGTTTGCTGCGGCAGACGATCAGCATTGCCGTGCTTCAAACGATTCGTGACGTACTACCTTACATACTGCCTGGGGATGTAAACAGATCACGAAACATGAGCTTGGATTATATGCTTCTATAAGAAGTTGATCTACTGAACTACATACTTTGCCTTCTTTACCCTGGCTAAAAGAAGATCCTTTTGTTCCATATTCTGACATGTTCATTTACGCACGTGCATGGCTACACTATACAATGTACACAGGCATGTATTCGTGAGAGAAACAAACGCTCCCCAACAATCGCAAGAGTGAAAGCAAAGCTCGGTATGACCTAAAAAGTAAAATTTTGAATAAAGAAAATAATCACAGACAAAGAATGTTTACCAATTTTTACTTCTGTCTCCTGTACACCTGTCTAGTTACGTCTCCTACAATTGCTTCATTGCAGAAGATTAAAGAAGGTATTAGCTAATAAAGCAATTCATTTCCTAAAAATAGATTAAGCATTACTGCATTAATACAAACATGGGGCCAGACTCTCAGCCAAAGCTGAGTTCCTGTGCCATCAGTCATGGGTGATGCGAAAGACTCCTACTTGTCAGGAAAATTGCTAAGTTGTTTTTCGGCCCTGTTGGATTCCAGGGGGGGATTTGCCATTAACTTCTTTTGGGCTAGAATGCCCTCTAAAAGATTTTAAAGATCTTCTGTCACGCAGAAAGCCCACAGTGACATGACACAGCATTATCCAGTGTATCTCGCATCTCCACCGCCTCTGTATTCAGGCACTCCAGGACAGAAGGCACTTGGAAAAGTGCCATGGTAAAAAAAATGTACGGAAGAAGGTCTGACTCAAAACATGGAAAACAAAGCAACCATGCAAAGAATTCCTCTTTGTCGCAACTTTTCAGAATAAAATGAAAGATGAAACACTTGCCTGGCTCTACTGCAGATAGTTTGATAAAATGTTGTTTTAAGAGACCCTAATCACATGACTACAGTCATTATAACACAAATTGATTCAGAAGAGATTTAATTAATTTAATGCATCTGGCTGTAATTATTATTCTGCATTTATTATGTAGGATTTTTATTAGCTTAATGGTTTTATACATTTATCAGATAGTCACTGAAGAAAATTTCAGTTACTCATAAAGAATCTGAATAAATCAGCAATGACTTTTTTTTTTTTTCTTTTAAACAGTTTTATTATAATGATTTGCTATTTTGGCTCTTACCAGTCATGACAAATTTCTGCTGCTTCATTGAGAAAAAGCTTTATCCAATATCCGCTGAAGTCAATAAACAGATTCCATTGATTGCACTGCACTGTAAATTGTGTTTAGAATATCTTTATAACACGACGACTTCTCTAGTGTTCAGATGTAATTCACAAGGACTGCTTCCATTTTATTTCTTTTTTAAATAAGTCATTTTAACGCTTAGTTTTAGAGTAACCAGTCGTGCCTTTGACAAACCTTTTTATTTCATTTTCTCAGTGCTCTAAAGCACGCCTGTATCTCTTCCCTAGTCCTGTGTACATATAGCGAAACACTGCCAATTCCATCATTGGTGGCCTTTCACATTTTAAAATTTGGTTGGGCTTCCAATCAAAATAAAAATACATAAAATTACTCCATACAGGGAATTTATACATTTTAAAACTTTGAAAAAAAAAAAGAAAAAAATCAGAAATTTATAGCAAAATGTTAATTTAAAATTGATGTTATTTATTGCAGTAGTAGCAGTCACACTATAAAAAGCTGAAATATATTTTGATATATGCAATTGAACTTAGGGTGAGCTTAGTCAAACTGCATGGAATGGAGAGAGCCGCCCAGTAAAAGTACGTCCTTCTTCCCATCGGACTTACTGCTGTGCCCCAGACCCTACGTGTCCAAAGACTACGGCTTGCATGGGTTTGGTAAAAAGTCATTTCCACTACCTGCAGGATTGACTGACGCTCTCCCGGGTGTCCTTGCGACATGCCTACGGAAACTAAGCAAGAGCTAGGGAGTACGCAAGCTTTTGAGGCCATGAGAGGAGGCATTGACGAGCGCCCTCTGTCTCTTTGGTTGTTTTGCATTCGCTGCCTACAGAAAAGCAACCTGTCTTTCTGTGGATTAACCTTGCCAGTTCATCACCTGCTTGCTTCTACTGCTGTAGCACAGAAAGCTAAACAGGAGGTTTCAGAGTTGTCAGAGTTCCGTTGCATTTCGTATCCAGTGCACACTCTGTTTTGACTCAAAGTTCGCTTAAACTTACTGTCCAAAAATGGCTCAAAATGGGCTATTGTAAAATGGTAAGTGTTCTGGGGTATTTTCTTCCTCCTAAGCATGGTTTGGGGTTTAAATTTACTTAGAGAATTAAACAGTTCTAAAAGAACGATTTCTATTCAGAGACAATTTAAAGCATTAGCAACTTTTAGACACCAGTGTTAAAGGATACTTCTGATGATATAAAAATGGATTTATTTACATGCAGATGAACTCCACAGCTATCTCATCCCTTGCAGGTTACAATTGTTATAGCCAAGATTAATTAATTAGAAATATTAAAGTTAGGATTAACTCTTGGACTTGATTCAGAAATCATTGGCAAGCTTGTGGCTCTGGCAAAGAAGTAATTTTGATTTTTAAAAGTTAGCATTATAACAACAATAAGACCTTTCAAAAATCCAAATGGCTTGGAAGATGGAAGGAATATTACAAAACTTACACTAAAGTAAGTTCTTCTAGATTGTTCCAGTTGGGAGTTTAATTTTTGTTCATCTATTTACATTTTCTTTATGTAAGGGTAAATTGTTTTCATGGAGACGTTATTTTCATTGTGTAGCGCTCCATCCTACTAACAGGAATCTTTTTAAACTCTTTGTTTTGTGGTTACATGTTGAGGGTGAAAAATAACTCTGATCTGATGTAAACAAGGCATAGAACTACTGGAGATTGCTTCTAAAACGCTGTAATGAAGGAAGTCAGACACAAATTATTAAATCTGGACAAAGATTTCATTTAGATAGGTTTTCCCAGAAAATGTTTCAGGGAGATTCTCATAAACAAGACAACAGTCACCGTGCATATTCTCCTATCTCCAGCGTTAACTTCCTCAAGCACACAACGTGACACACGTCAAGACACTTTTTCCAGAAGACCGCAAACACTGATGGGATCAAGTACTATCTTGGAATGAAACTGCGTGATAAAATCATAGCATTGTAATTATGACCAAGGAAGAGAAAGAAAATTGGAATTTTCAGAAAGAAACAAGGGAAGAAGGGAAAAATTTGCTTATTGCAGTTATAAACTGACTGGCAGCCCAGTTTACTAAGAGAAATAAATGTAAGAATGGACACAGCAATCTAGTCAAGTTGCTATCAATGTGTAATACGAAACACCACAATAAAAATTAAAGATATGCTTTTAATCTCTAAGATATAGTTTAGGATTTAATGTATCCAGGAAAACTGAAAGCGGTTTTCTGAACCAGAGCAAGAAATTGCTGAAATTATTAAAGTATTTTTTATTATTAACTGGATGAAAACAGGAACGCAACAGAAATGACTGAGTATCCTTAAAAGCAACAGGAGGAAATAAAATTTAAAAAAAAAAAAAAAAAAAAAGAAGAAGAAGAAGAAAAAAGATGAGGACTTTTTATTCTTTAAGTTTCATTCTCAGGAAGCCTTACAGACAAAGAAGAAATACTTTAAAGAAAATTCTGCATTCTAAAAAGACTTGTGACAGATGGTGATTTTCGGAAGGTGAGTAGTGTTATTTTAAACCCTTGCCTTTTGTATTAGGTTGAAATTAGATAAGTATTAATTAAGACTTCTTAATTTTGCCTTGGCCAATCACAGAACAGTTTTTATGAAAAGTCAAAGCTTTCACTCAAAAGGAAAGTCAGTATTCTTTATCATTCAAATCAGTGTAATTTTAGAAAATATAAACTTGTTAAGGATTTGCTCTCTCTTCCATTCTTAGTTTCTGCACAGTAGGATAGCCAACAGATGGAAAGCGCCAAAAGATGAGTCATAAAACATGTACTTTATAAATGAAATTATCTAATTTACATTTTCATGGACATACACATGGCGAAACTTAAGATACGTTATTATGTACCTATACCAATTATTTCACATCTATTTTCTCATTTCCAAAACAAAGATCCCTGACAAAAATTGTGTTGAAGTCCTGTAGGATCACAACAGCTGTATATAAATATCCCATTAAAACCCTTCTATCAAAACAGCCATCCTCACAGATGCATTAGAAGATTATCCTCCCCCCTTGGGTTTGAACAAGTTTCAATTCTGCAACTTAACACATCGCAGCAACCTTTGCCTTTTACATGTTAGCAAAAACCACAAAACAGTGAAAGAAAATGATTCATACCTTTTTTATGCTGGTCAGTTAGCTCTTAGAACAAAAGGAAAATTCAAGCTGTCGATAAAATGAAAGAAAACTATAAATTTAGGCCAAAAATATGGCTTTATACCCAACCTGAGTTACCTGAAATAACAACAATACTGCAGCACAGTTTGGCTAGTATCAGGAGTAGAAGGAGCCAGGTTCAGCCCCTATATCCTCTTTAGTTGCGTTACCTTGAGTTGGACTACACTTTTGAATAGGTTAGTATCATGAAATAAAAATCTGAGCTTGGTAGTTATTACAATTGGAATGTGCGGTACATACTTCCGCTGAATTACCCATTTCAGCTGCGACCTAGAGTTGAAAAATATTTTTTGATTCACGTAAAATTAATTCTATACATATTAATAAATCTGAAAATCTGTTTTTCTGTAACAGCAAACAAAACGTTAACCACTCCACCAGCCTTCAAAAAAATCGCAACTTCATTTGTTTTAAGCTGAAAAACACTGACCTCTCTGCTCATAATAACTGAGCAGTTATTCAACCCCTTGACCAAACACTGATGGTCTGGATTGTTAATGCAATTTTTTTTTTTTTTTTTTTTTCCCCATGAAGAGTCTTGCATCTCCTTTTCTAGTAGCAGTGACTTCAAAAGCTGCTGTTGTGCCTCCCCTTGCACGTTGCCCTGCCCATGTGCCTTTTCTGCTCTCCTTCACCCGTGCACCCAGGTAGGACCAGACGTAGCCTGGCGTAAATAGAGTTACCTTACTTGGAGTCAGACAAAGTGTTGTTATTGACTTCTGAAGGATCAGGGCCCTTAATCCTTCAAACGTTTCCGTTTGCCTGGTGTTGCTGTAACTGCATCGGGCAAAAGGTCTCCGGCTGTTTCTTCACTCTGGATTTTCATTCCTAGCATGCCCCTAAATATTTCCTCCATTTTAACTTTAGCCCACGTACACTAACATAGCACTAATTTCTTTCTACAGTTTTATTATTGCCCAATATTTCAGTTAAAAAGATTTGGCTTGTATCCTCTGGCAAGGAGAATTGCTGATTTTATGAAATATTATCCATCAACTTAGATAAATTTGTTCATTTTGCAAAGTTCTTTTTGCAAAAGAGTTAAAACAGAGGCATTTATGGTCTGTCCTAAATCATTTTTCAGCGCTTTAATACATGGCTTACTATTTTTGAGCAGTCTTATGGAAATTATTATTAACTGTGTTTTTGTTTGCTTTTTATATTCATTGATGCTCAGACCCCAAAGTTGGTAAAAATCCCAGGAAACCAGTCAGTCATTCATTTTTGTAAATACATATGCATGAATTATAATTGTACACTAACTCATAAAGCCAGGAATGGCCAACAATAAAAAATTATACTCACTGTCAAAAGAAAAGGAAGAATTCAATTATGCCGAAGAGAAAGAGGCCTCGTTTGCGCACCCTTCCCCTCTGGGGATTTTTAGGCATGGCATTTAAACGTGACTGTATCTACCAGCATTTGTGTCTCAACACACACACACTATTTTAAGATGCTGGACTGAAAAGGTGCTTAAAACTGCCTAAGCTATTCACTTATAGTATTTCCCAGGGGAAAAAAAATAAAAATAAAAAATAAAAACTCTGCTGGATACCCCTCGCTACTTTTTTCCTAAGGGGCAGGGGGCAGAAATTGAGAGAGCAAGAACGCTCCAGCCTCTTTGCCAGTGCCCATGAGAAGACAAGAACAAGTTTGAATTCTCCTTGGTTTGTTCTGCTGTATCTAATACGGAAAATAATTTACTGCCAACTTTAGAAAAACATAACATGAGTAGACCTTGTATTCTACACATAACAAAACATGACTAGACCTCATATTTCTACATAATTAATGCACCTTATTTTTGGACTTTATTTTTACAGGTGATCAATTAACATTGTCAGTGACACCCAAAATATTTGGAATTTTTTGAACCTAGAAATATTATTAAAGCAACACCTCATGTAAAATGATGACAAGCTCTCCATCCTCAAGCGGAGTCCTTGAGAGCAAAACGTTAGTCCTGCATACATCCAGATTTAAGATTAAGTACTTAATCCTCTATAATGGAATGAAAAAATGGGTATAATGTCTTTACACAAATACAATATGAACTTCCATGTATAATAATGACCAAAGACCGCTTTTTCATGTGCAGCCCACGTTATATCTAGACTTGTACTGACTAATCAGTTTTGGTCTGATAGGCACTTACTGTTATCCTTCAAATTCAACAATAAGGTTAAGAGGGCTAGTAGGATTGAGAAATGACTGCTGTCATCTATCTTAGGTGCAGAATCAATTATCAAATGAAAAAGAATTACCATGCGAATCACCACTTCAAAGGAAGAACTTCACTCTCAGGTTTTCTTGCACTCATCTTCTAGTCATCAGCCATCCTATAAACAGTATGTTCCGCACTCACAAGTGTAACATCAGACAGATCTCAACAGATCTTGCCAACGTGCATCCTTAGGAAAATTTTAAATTCTGAGTAAATCATCACATAGCAGTTATGTCTAGGGAGGCAGCAGCAAAAAGGCCAAACAGAGGTTGGTCTATTTTTTTCTTCTGCTAACGTTTCCACACTCCTGATGGCTCATGGATAACTATTCAAGGGACTCTTAAGGACGCTGGCTTTTGAGTTGATCTAAAGTGTTCCTTTACAACAATATTCTGAAACTACAACAGATTATTTCTTTGTAAATCAAATCACAAAACTTATCTAGTTGGCTTTTTTGTGGCTTTCTTAAGAAAATCCAAAATGCTACATGTAAAAAAGGGGGGGGAAAGTTTTTCTGATACAGATTGGAAAGCAGAAAATACTGTCACAAAATAGCACATTTAAAACATGATTAACACATCCCCTATGAGGCCACAAAACTGAAGCACAAACCACCATGTGGAAGTAACAACTATACACTGCCTCTAACCGAACTCACCTCCAGATTGTCAAAAACACTCTTAAAACTCATGGATATCAGCTTCTCAGCATCCTTTCTGCCAATCTGTCTTCCATTAGTGTTTCATGGTGTCCTAAAACCTTCATTAAACTGCTAGATCTCCATATTACTTGTTGTGGATGTTAGGTGCACAAATAGAAATAAATTAAGACACATGTGGGCATAATTGTTCTGTTGCATCCAGACAAGAGGCTTAAGCATAAGTTAACTTATCTATAATTTCATAACCTACAGATAAATAAGACCAGCATGTAATACAGATATTTTCAGTCTCACATGGGTAAATGTGGCATAAAAATGAAATGAAGAGTAAATGTATTTACTTTTTGTGTTGTCTTACTACATAATTTATTAGGCTGATGCTGCTCATTATGTTTCATATTCCATCATTTTTCCCTGTGAAGTCTCTTACAATATCAAATAAAGAAAATTTATATTTAAATTAATAATTTCAGAGTGAAACATTAATATTCAAATCAAATATGGTGCTATTGTGGGGCTTCGGGGGAAAAAAAAAAAACCTTTTATGCTGAGCACAATGAAGGAGTGATAGGCATTTCTGTTATCTCATTCATTAGTCATTCTGGACAGTTCAGACAAGCTGCTACCTACAATAATAGAGAGCATTTTACTTTTTAAAGATTAATTTAAACTATACTTTATACTGAACTGCAGCAAACTATTTATTTATATATTTATTGATTCTGACAAAATAGGTATTTGCATTTTTTTCTAAAGGAATAAGTAATATTCGTGCAGCTGTAGCCAGGAGTCCGACACAAGGTGTGATAAGCAACACATTCTGGCTCCATGGGAGGACGACCAACTAGGTCAAAATGCGCACTTGTCTAATAAATTTGTAATACATTTCAGAAATTTCTAAAGCAGACAGGAAAGAGGAGAAGTCTTATGACCGGCTTTGCAAATCTTACTTCTTTTTTCATATTCAGCTCCTATCTCCGTTCTCTGCATGACTCCCCTCCTGAATTTAAACCCACCACCTGTTTGTTCATTCAGAGACATCTTTCGATTTCCTTCATTGGTAGCATCAGTGCACAGAGTCAAGCACAGGTACTATATCAATCCTGCACATCATTTTGCAAGCTCTGAGCAGCCACATCCAAACTTCCACGCTTGCACAGTGGAGAACAACATCACAAAAAAAATCTAAGGTTTAACAATTATCAACTTGCTGATCCCCTTTGATTTTTCAATGAAATCTATACTTTTCCTTCACAAAATAACATCAAAAAACAAAGCGTCAGCAAATATTTATCCACTATGGTTTTTCTATATTCAGCATTTTTCCATGTTGCCCTGTTTAAACCAGATATAAATATGAAATATTTATTCAATGAATGCATATGTTAATCCAAACCAATGATTGAAAGAGGGAAAAAAAAACCCTCATGACTGGAGAAGTTTAAGTATGAAAACAATATTTGTTTCTGATATGCATAAAAATTAGTTTAAGAGTAAAAAAAAAAAAAAGGAAAACTGTCAAGATTCTAAATATTTGTGTTCATCTCAATTGTTCTAGCATCATTAAAGCCTTAGCACTATTAATAACTTCCTATTTGTAAGCCAGCGCCCAACTCACTTGGTCAGAAGCAAGTGAAACATCAGATTTAGATTGGTGGCAACATCAGCACCAGAAGGGAATGAACTGGTTTGTAAAACACTGGCTGTATCTGACTCCTTCCCTTCCACGTCTCTTCTACCTGAGTCTCCATCCTTTCCAGCTAGATCCCGTCCGAGCCGGACCTCGTGCCAAAGCTGTCCATTTCACCTCCCCAAACTCACGCTGCCTCCTGACTTGCTGGAGAATTCACAGGAGCTTTATTTCAAGAGGCGGATTTTGAAGAAACAAACAAGACGTATGGAAACGGTTCCCCTCGCCACTGTGCATTAACCAGCAATCTGAGCCATCAGATATTCTGTTTGTGAGAAGGCGGCAACATGAATGTTTAATAATTACCTCCTTTGGCTCAGAGCAGAGTCGTTCCCATGTGACTTTAAAAGCTTGAGCTGTGAACTCTGTTCTTTGAGATGAAGTCCCTTTTTATCACTGTGACAAATACACTTGGTATTATAATTAAAACCTCGGAGAAAATGTTCCTACAACTTTTGGGCATGCACTAATTTCCTTTAGCCTTTACTTTGACTTGACTCTGCCGATGCAGGTGTGTGCGTGCGTGTACGCACAATTGTACACAATAATGAGAAGTACCAGGGGATGGCACCGAAAATCAGAGCCTTCTTACACGTTTGGATTCATGCTCAGATAAACAAGGCGACGACAAGCCCCACCCCTCTGCTGGTCGTTGTCACACTGCACATTTTTCTTGGTGCCAACTTGGGTGGCTCGGCAGCATGAGAGGACCTCCATGAGTAACAGGAGCCGTGGGGAAGGGATGGAGACCTCTTCTGCAAGCAAGAGTGCCTGAGGCAATGCCCCCCTGCTTCTTGGCAAGACACTTATCTACATAGATGACCATTTCCTAGGGGTAAGAGTTCACGTGTTTTATCTGTGACCACTGTCACTGATGATTAGCGCAGAACTGAACCAGGCAACGGAGTCCTATTTGTGCTACTAGACCACAAATTTGCCGCAGGGAGCTCATTGGGGTCCTTGGTTCAGTTCAGCCCTTCCTGACCGCCGGTACTTTCCTCTGATGCTGCTGAGATTTACCCTCATCCAAGGCTTGCAGGCATGTGATTTTTCTTAGAATAAAAATTGCATAACCGCTTGAGTATTAAATCACAACCGCCGTATATTGAAGGACATCGGTGTAATTTGTTGGACAGAAAGACCTTTTTAAGGTTCTCAAGCAGCCTTGGGTAGTTTGTTGAATTGGTAGGAAATATCTAGTGTATCTATGACGCACTTGATCTTTCTTCTAAAAATGAAGAGGAGAGGTTAGATTCTGCCGAGAGCCCCTTGAGGCAGATTTTAGTATGTAGAGTGGGTATGACTTTTACAGTCATCTTTAGATCATGAGGTCACAGTTTGTCAGATGAAATACTCAAAGGGATGGCATTTCTAGAGATTTAGGATGTTTTATCCGGTTTGTGTATATTTCCAGTGGAACCCGAAACCTCCTATTTTAACCTTCTCCATTTTCTGCATTGCTTTTTTTTTTAGTTTGCAGCTTTCCCATGTTCAGTGTTTCTTCTCAGATCCAAAGTTTGACTGGGAAGGCATAAGCATACTGCTAATAATAAATATTTCTGGCATTTATGTTTTATGAGTAGCATCTGTAATTATATTACTCTCACTGTAAATAACTTAAGCACTGATGCTTTTATGATGGAAATGAATTCAGAAGACTGAATATTTATGAATTAGTATCTTTCCTCTAAGAGAATATGACAGCATTGAAAACATGCAATTACCAGAAATACCTATAGTGATTAAAATGGTAATTAATGACAGCCACTCTTATTAGCATAAAATAAAGCAAATTGCAGATAAACCTGTATTTAAAAAAAAAATATATATATATAGGCAGGATCTCTTGCCTTCTACGGTTTGAAGAGAGAAAGTGCTTACAGACTGCTAGTCTGTTTGGTAACGACAGGTGGTGCAAAACACCTAGAACAGCAGCAAATCTTTCCTGTCTTTCACATAGGGGAATACAGCTATTTCCAGAGGGCAGCGGGAAAAACGTTAAGACAGCACTGACGTTTACAATCTAAATTAATTTCAAGGAGAAAGCAAGTCATTTTGCCTTCTTCACAGACACATTTGTGAGGTTTATGTCCTAATTCTGCTGACACTGGCATCTGGAGGCAGAATCAATGCCTTATTGTGCACTGAATCAGGAATTTAATTTATAATAAAAATTACGCGTTTTCATTCCAACTCAGAGTTTTGAGTTACTTACAGCTTCCAGAAAACAGAGACACATAAATCACACACCTAGACCTCTATGACAGGCGTCCTGTCTTTGCTCAAAATATTCAGTAATGTGACCAACAAAGCTCAAAATATTCTGTAATGTGAACAACAAAGCCTTTCCTAAAAGGATGGCGACTTACGCAAGAACTCAGAACGCCAAAGTAACTGTTATTAAAGATTCCTGAAGAAACCATTAGAAAACTCTTATGCTTTTTAATTTAGATGTTCAAAAAATGTATTCGTCGGGGTACTTTGAAAAAACTGTCAGAACCAATTTTCCCGAAGTTTTAAACGTAATGGCTTCCAGGATGGCAATAAAAGTTTCAGAAAGCTGTGAGACTCAAGAAAAATAGTTGTAGTCAAAATATCAATTCAAACGCCACTACACATTTCCTTACAATAAAGGAAGTTTCCTTTTTGGCGTGGAGTAAACACGGCTGCCCTGTTCGGTCACTGAGCCCAGTTTCTACTGTCCATCTACTGCCACAGCCAGAGATAATTGCAAGGCACGGAAAATGGGAGATGAGCTTTGAAATTCATTCATCTCATTAAGCTCTTGAAAACATGAAGGGGTTCGGTGCCTTTTAAGTTGTGCAAGTTGTTGTGTCACAATTCAAACGAGTAAATAAATACCCTCTGAACACCATCTTTTATTTTTGGGTGTAAGTAATCAAAGAGTTAGTTTGACAAAGATGCTTGGACGATGTGAGGCTGAGTTTTGTGAAACTAATAAAAGAGGAATCCGTCCTCCCAAAGCAGAATCCAGAGTCTTGAATGAAATACCTGGTCTCCCTCTGCAGCCCTGAGCAAGATATAGAAACCTCAGAGTAGCATTCAGAAAAAGCAATATTTTGAGCAGAGTAATTACTAGAAAATAAAAATTACGTCAAAGATGAGTCCTACAACACTATATTACCTACAAACCAGCCCTAGATTCAAGTTGGAAACTCCGGATTTTAATTTCCTCCCCTTTTCTACTTAAGTGAGCACCCAAACCATCAGGTAGCTCCTTCACAGGCTGAAACGAACTGGCAACATCATCCTCTGGGGCTCCAGGTTTGTATCTGTGGGGCATACCAAGGATGAAACTAACCTGGGAAAAAAGCAACGTTCTTCTTTATACAAGCCTTTATAAACAGTAAATCTAAAACATTCATAGAGACCGGGAACATTAATCTTTTTTTTTTTTCCCCCTAATAATTTTCCATTCCAGCTTTAGGTAAACTTCAATAATCTCATGACCCTTAAGATGCACTGCATAATGTAGTCAAGCGCGTCTACGTGACTCCCAGGAACTCCAAGCACCTGCATAACTCCCAAACGGTCTCAGCCCGTCGGGTATGCCAGATGCCAGACGATGCACTAAGTGCACGGGCAAAAATAAACTTAAAGATCTATCCAAAACACACAAACAGAAAATCAGCAACTTCTCACGTTCTTCTACGTCTATACAAAAACATTACGTACTGCTATAGTGACTCAAGATCCTCATTCTACACAGCTTTGCGGTCTTCATCCAGCAATTTATTCTCTGCCCAGAAAACACAAAATCAAATAGGCTCACTGACAAAATGGTAGGAATATCATTTAAGAAGGCAAATCAGGGAACTGACCTAAATTACATTTTGCAGCAGGTTCAAAAAGCTTGGCTTAAGATTTCAATTCAGATAAAAGTACTTAAAATAATTTTCAGAGAAAATTAATTTTGATAAGGGAAATTACTGTCTAAAAATTTGTTCTAGTTGCATTGCTTCATTTTCAAACTAGCATTAAATCACAGGTGGATAATAAATTTCCTACAAGTAAGTTGAAAAGTTACGAAATATTTTCAGATAACTGTAACGGAAAGCATTTGGGGGATTACGCTACAAGGAATTCATTAAGTATCTGAAATTTTCTGATAGTCAATCTCTCAAATACCTTGGTAATTCACTTAAGTCTGGACTTTTGTTTATATAAAAATGTAATCTGCTTCTACTTGGAAGACATTTTTCTTTATAAACTGTGATAAAATGAATGTTATATTTCATTTTTGCCAGCTTTTCGATATGATTGATGCAGACCTTTAATGCGTTAATTTTACAACATGAATTCATATTCAAATAGATAGTCTTGTTAAGAAAGATGAACAGCACCAAGTATGCAACAGCGAAGATCTGAACTACCCCTTTTCCCCCCCTTCTCATCAAGGAAGTGTCCATGGAAATTATTAGTACTTTTAGTTTCTGAATATCTCAACTAAGGAAGTAACTACAAGGTAGCTGGAACCAGAACTAGAACCAGAACTGGAAAAAAACAGTTTGAGAAAAATCCAATGAGTCGTTTAAAAACTGTGAAGCATTTATGACAAATTTCCCTTCCCTTTAAAGAAATTAATATTGACTTCTCCTGTGCATTCACAATATTGTAAAACCCAGTAAACATGCTTTACCTACTCTGCTGAAGAGGTTCTACTGTATTATACAGGTCTCAATCTAATATTGGTATTTCTTACGTGAGACAAGGCCACTTAACCAGGTACTTAAACTTTCATAAGCATAAGACGGACTAAAATTATGCTGACCCAGTCCCTCCCATCACTCCCAACCCCAGTCTGTGTCCTTTGGAGAACTCCTGCATCCTACTGGACCAGCATGGACCGTAGCTGATTTAGGTGTAGGAAAACACTGGTGCAGGGAGGTGCAGAGCTACAGCATGTTGAAACAGCAGTTTGGAGGAGCTTGCCAACACTTGCCAACAAATAACCGTGGTACAATTAGCGCGTGTGGACTATTATCCACATCCTGCCTTCTTGTCTTATCAACAGATATGACAGCTACGCGGCACGTCCCCAGACAACCACTGCGAAGAACCCCAGCACGGCAAAACACCGTTTCTGCTGAGCCCAGCAGACACCCACGCAGCAAGATGCGCATTTGCAACACTTGAGCTGCATTCCTGGTGGGCCTGTGACAGGCAACGGAAGAACCATATTCTCAGTGGGGACGTGTCCAACTGAAGTCAGTTGAGCTGGGCTTTTAATTCACCAGCTGAGGGTCTGAACCAACGTGTTTGACAGGCAGCGAAAACCTGGCAAGTAGACTGGATGAAATGCATTTGTCCCTAACGAGTACGGTCTTGACACATCCCACTTTTGGAGCTGTTGCTATCCTTCTTGTGCATCTGGTAAAACATCACAGTGTTTCTGCATCCAGCCTCAGCTAAAGTTAGGCGAAAGGCTTGATGGCTATTGAACACAGACAAGCTAGCTGCCACAGTTTTGTGTAAACAGTATGCAAAGAAACACTTTTTTCCAGGAATCTCAAATAAATGCTCTGCCAGGGTCATTAGAGAATGAGCCTGTGTCAAGAACTGGCTCTATTCAGAGTCCAAGACAGATAAATCAAGAGTTACATCACACTCCCTTCCTTGCCTGCAACACTTTTGTGCCAAACATTGCATTATCCCACCCAAGAGCTCGACAGGGCATCTTGCCAAGAGCAGAAAACAGTTCCCATACAAGGATACAGCAGCAGGACCTCAGAAGTCCGTAGCTAAGCATATCACTTAAGAGAAAGTACTTAAGAGTGTGATGGGACCAATATAACTGAACCAAGTACAGTAGGACTAATAGGGTGGTTACAAATCAGGACTTAATACGACATAACTGAAAATCCGCTTCTGAATTTTTTTTCAGCTTGAACCTACTGCTCAAGTTATTTAAAGTTTAAAACTAATGTCCAACAGGATAAATGAATCTGAATTTCTCTTTCAGCTGAAACCTTCAGCTTTAAAGCAACTGCTTTTTGTTCAAATTTCATTCCTGTTCTGCTGAATCTTCTCCTTCCTCCCCCTCCCCACCCCACATTCCCACATAAAGTTACCCATTTGGAAACATTTCAGTGCAACTTCTTGCTTGCCACTTGCATTCCTTGAAAATTTGCTCTTGGCAAGAAGGGTGAAATGACCACCCAACCAAAATACAGCATATTACAAAGGTCAAAGTACCATAGCAAAATAGCATAAATCACAAAATATAATGGGCATTAAAACTCTGACACCTCTTTGTCATGACCAAAATTGTAACTAGAGTGGGAAATTATATGGAATTAGCTTCTTACTGATACGCTCCGAAGACTGTAATTTCATGGTGCCTGGATGTCATTTTCAGAACCTTCTGCCTCTTTGCAGTCTTGTAGGCATGCATTCAGCTATCATCTAGGGCACTTGAAATAGAAGTAAGAGAAAAGGAGAGATACATAAATGTTTTACTTGGAGCAAGAAGTCATGCCAGTTTTCAAAATTACAGTAATCTTTTAGTATTGTTTCTGCTGAAGTCAGAAATCTTGAGGAGATGCCTGATCTCTTCCTGTGGGATGTGCGGTACTAAGTCTCATTGGAGACTCAATAATGAGAGAACATTATGCTTCAGGAAAAAAGTAGACCTCAAAGTTATGAGTTGATTTGCCTCGCGTTGCTTCCCTTCTGTTTAGCCCAACAGAGCAAATGGGACAGAACAGAGTCAATCCAACACATCTAATCCAAAGGCATGACACGAAGGACAATATCTACTCCTAAATCCTTTAACTGACAATACGAGAGCTGAGGTATCAAACGACCAGCCGTAAATCTCGCTTTGTGTTAAGGTGATGTCACTTTTGAGGATTATTCGATTTAATTAAAGCTCACAAGGAGGATTACTCTGCTGGCACCTTGTTGATTTAGGTGATCTCTGTTTATACAGTTTATGAGTTCCAGTTTGTTTCCTTTTCTTCCTATACGCTGTTTTATGACTGTCTTTCACTTTGTTACCCTCATGCTCCTTGTGCTAAAGAGGCAAGGGACTGACATAAAGATGACTATCCCTGAATAAATGGATCGTTAAAGGCTCTCAGCACTGCTCTACACCTTCACTCGGCGAGAACAAAAGGATGGAGGTGAGTCTGAGATGAAATCCGTTTTCTCTAACCTCTCCGAAAGCAGCCGGGGCTTGAAGAAGTCGAATTTCTCCAGAAGCATAACAAAAGAGATCGGGTGTTAGCATAGGGTCTTAAAAATCACAGAGCCTGAAAGGCTTACAAACACAAAGAAAGCTGGAGCAGGAGAGAGGAACAGAAAGGATAAGAGGCAGAATACATTAGCTGAGGCGTACCACCCTGCTCGCACAACGGTGCTGCTGCCGCACGGGAGCCCCGTCACACACACACCGCCGGCAGCAGAGGCGGAGGAGGTCACGTACCTCTTCTCTGGTAGGCATAATCTCCGTTATTGTTACGACGATAAGGCTACTGCAATGGAAGAGGGAAAGCACTCTGTCAGCGCAAAAAGCAGAAGGCAAAGTAAGAGAACCGGAGAGGGAAGAAGCAAACCGCATGACAGGTGTTTGGTTGGAGCGGCGGGGAGAAGAGTTTCGTTGGCTGTGCTTCAGTGGATGTGAGATACAGCGCTATCGCTTGGCTGTCAGGCAAAAACTTTGGATATTCAGTTACATTAGAAAGTACAGAGAGAGAACAGATACAATTTCAGTGTAGGGTGAGTGCTGAAGGAGACGGGCAAGAAAATTCCTGCATTGCATAACAGTTTTTGTTATGAAATTTGACTTTATTTCAGTGAATACTAAATATTTAAATCCTGAATGGCAGCCTTCACTTCAGCTCATATAGATTATTCCACCTAGAGAGAAAATAACTTTCAGTCAAGCAAAATACAAAGCCAACACTGACTGATTTTGAGCACAGGCAGACACATTACTTCCTTTGTGCATGTTAAATGCTCGGTTACCTCAAGGTTTTCTTAATGCTTTTCTACGTCAAGATTTCCTTAGCTTTGGTAATTCTTGAGCACCTAATCTATAAGATTAACCCTCCCTGTGGGGAAATTATACCTGGCAGTTTCAAAGGAACTAGATGGCCGTGTCTAGTTCAGCGGCCAGACGTACCGGGCTGCAAAGTAAAGTGATGCAGACCTGGGATTTGTGCAGGTAACGCAGAGGTGTATCGCCAGCCTGGCTCTGCCTCAGCCCCAAACTCAACTTCTTGAAAAGTCACAGCCTACCCAGGCGTGTGAATCTGGTTACAGCCTGTATCCAGCCAAAAAAACCCCAAACACCCCGTGGACCCAGCATTACTGAGCAAAGATTTCCTTTGTTTTTCAAACTCAGAAGAAACGTGGTCATCTAACTGAATAGTTATTGAAAACTCTTTACCTAAGTAATTAATTTGAAGCTGTTTGCTTCACACACTGCCAGTAAAAGTAATCTGTTACAGGAAAAATGCCAAAACAGAGGGGTATTTTCCCAATTTTTTTTTTCTAGTGTCCATCTGGGACTATTCTCCAGCAATACAGCTTATAGGAGGTCACGTTCAACTACATGATTTCCCCCAATTATTAGGCTTGAACAGACTACAAGTCACTCGTTTCATTTCTGATTATAATTGCTTTGTTCTGAAGGAGATTTTAGGAGTAAGCCCAGTGCCGAATGCAATACTGTTCAATAGAATCTATAGGTTATTTACTAAAACCACATTAAAGTAGTAAACCACAATCATAAAAAAGATGAAGCAAAGCTTGTCTTCGCAATCCGGCGTCCCGAAGGTATGATTATCTCCTGATAACCATATCTCCCTCTTCTGCCTTATTGCTAATTAAATTAATTAATTAAGGAAGTCTTTCCCCAAGTGGACTTGATTTAATATGCTGTATGTAATTAGCAGCTCTTGGAAATGGAGATGAGATGATTTCTACTTTTTTTTTTTTTTTTTTTTTTTTTTTTTTTTTTTTTTTTTTGTGATGCAGGGAGCGCTCGCAAACTTTGCAGAGAGAGCGAGCGCTTGGGCTTGGTGGTTCTCACGGCAGGAGCGGCTCATCCACGGCCGGCAGCTGCAGGAACCCCACAACGTACACCCTCAAGGCTTTCGTCTCCAGCGACGCCTCCTCACCAGTCATAGAAAGCGGGTATTATCTTCTGGAGAAAGGCAGAACTTGATTGCAGAAAGAAATAAATGCCACGGCAGGAAGGAGCTATTTAAAAAATGCTCAAATTTACTACTTTTATGTGATTGACTGAGCTTATCTATTTCAAAATGAAAAAAAAAAAAAAATACAGACTTCACTGGGTAAAGAAATTATATATTCACAATTTGTAAAATAAAAAAGCCTTGTTGCTCAAACACTGAGAAGAACATTTTGTTAGAAAAAGTATCCAGTGCTTACTGCTCACAAAAAAACTACTTTGAACTGATATTTATCATTTAAGCTACAGTTCATATTGCGCTATTTAGTTAGGTCATGCTGTATTGCTTCTGTTATTTGACCGGATGACTTACGTATTTTAAAAACACAAATTAAAGGTGGGCTAATTCTTTGTGTAAGTCACCTGAAAATCATCATTAAGTCTACACCTTGCCCATGGGATATTTAATTTTAATACAATGAGATCAAGATTCACCGGGAAAATAATGATTTTCAAATGGAGAAATATTTTAAATCTGTTTTTAAAATAAAACGTTATGAACGATTAACCTTCTGTATTGTTATCTACTAACAAATGATACAGATAAGTGTTGAATACACAAGAAAACCAGAGATTACATTAAAAATTCTTAACTACTTTAAAAACCCACATAAAGGTGTTGTATTAGAAATTATTCCATGGGGAGGCCTTTTTTTTTTTCCCAACCACATGGGTTAAGAAGTCAAATGCTGAAATGTGATATAACGAACAGACAGCTGCTAGAACTATGGGAAGAAAAAGGGAAGCAGGATACATACACTACAACATTAGTGTCTAATAGTATTTCTTCACAGAAGGAAGAAAAAGGGAAAAAAAAAAAAAAAGAAGAAGAAAAAAAAAAAGAGTCAATATGATTAAGGACAAGATTTTTAGTGATCCAGGCACATTTGTGTGAGCTGACCTGAACAGTCTTCCGAATTTAGATGAATAACAAAGAAATTCCTACTAAAAGTAAACGCAATTGCTATAGGGATGATACTGCAGAAACGGGGATCTGGACAGGGATTAAACACGGGAGAATTGCTCACAGAGTTATGTGACCTGACAAAATTTGTGAAAATAACCTTTAGTATAAATGACAAGGAAAGAAATTGAAGAACCGTGTTTCATTATTTCTAACGATATACTAGGTGACAGATTCATCTCCTGATATCACAGACAAATACAAATGTTATCCAATAATAATTAGACTAGCTTTGCATTTCTTACTGTATCATTAGGATCAATCATTCTTTTTGTAAAGTGGTTTATTTTCCAGACACGTATATGCACACCGGGTGTAGGCGGGCTAGGAGGCGGCGATGCCCAAGCAACTGCTCTGCGTGCCACCAGCGCTTCATCAGCTACCTGGGACCTCTTCCTCTGCCTGCTAACGGCTTCCTCGCATCTCTTCCAGGGTGCCCAACACCCTAATACCCGCTGGCAGCCGCCAGCGTTAAAACTTAAGTGTCGGAGGACCGCTGCTTCTTTTTATTCAAACACGTTTCATTTTGCCTCCAAAAGACCAGGATGGGGAATTCTTGGTGCTAAAACGCAGACAGATTATCCACGCCTAAGAGAGGAACTTTAAGAGCCCAGTGTTTTAACGGGACTACCAAGATGAAAAGGGTTTTTTTTGATGCCATTTTGAAACGGCGATTTCATGCTGTTGATAGGCTACTGCCTGGCCAAAGATACAAAATCCTCCACTCCACAGCATAAATGCAGTGACAATCGGAGCTGGAAAAAAGGCACTGAGGTTGCCGAACAATATAACAATTAGAAAATAATAATAATAATCCTCTCCTGTGTGTGGACGAAGCTTGTCCCTTTGAATTTTTTCATGGTGAGGAAAAAAAAAAAAAAAAAGCCTAGGGGAAAGACGTACCTTTCTCCTTTCTCCCTTCCAAAGTCATCGGTGATGGGCCGACGACTCCGGCTCCAGCGCCCGCTGCCTTTCGTTTGATGCGCGCCCCTGCAGCGTGGTCTCTAGACAACAGACCCTCCGAACAGGCTGCACACAACCATCCAGAGGCCCTTCTCAATGTCCCATTTGGCAGCACGTCCCACTGAAATCCTTAGTGACGTTACTTACTGTTATTATAAAAGGTTTAGTGTTGTCAGGTCCGTACTCCCATCTATTTTTTTATACGTCAGAAAGATCCTGAGCTGCTCTGAAGCTACCCTGTAGCTGAAAAGAAATGAGGAAAACGATCAGTATTCGTTGTTGTAGTATTTGCGCTTCTCTGTAAAAATTCAACTTTTTGATTAAATATTTGGGGGCAGGGAAGAAACGTTCCCCATTTCAAGCAACAATAAATATTCCTGCACAAGAACCCGGGGGGGGGAGGGGGGGGGGGGGGAAGAGAAGACACACATACATTAGAGTATTTGAAATAGCATTGTGCTGTGCTTTAGAGAACTTTCTGGAAAAAATGTCCTTGAGGGATTTTCCTCCTCAAGTACAGATTAATGTGATGCAGGGCTGCAAAAATAAAACCAACTTCTAAACAATACGGAACAGGGTATAAACAAGAAGTCAGGCAGAGTTGAGGGTGGGATGGTGGGCTGACTGACCAGCAGCTGTGGCTTGCAGACACTATCACCTAATTACAGAGAACATAGAATTCCTCTTTAAGAGGAATAATCTCTAAGATTATTTTTAGCAACTCAGTATTATGTTTCAGCAACTCAGGGAATATAACGCTTTACTTTTTTTCCTGAAAAGGTCCAGAGGTAGCTGACACGAATCGCTATACATCTGCTGTGACTGAAGAGTCGTCACTGCGGACTGTCATTTAGGGAGGTCATTGCACAACCACATCAATAATTAGATGTATCCTGGGACAGAATGGAAAGACTATTCCCACAAAATTTTCTACCGTTTCTTCTGATGATACAGATGCTATTGCCTTAGTGACCCTTTTGTCATACTTGGGACTCGGAGAGAAATCTCATTTCTCTATTTCCGGGTGGTTTTCTTCAACCTGTCTGTGGCTGGAGTGAGCCGAGCGGGTCCTCGCTGCCCAGCCTGCCCAGCCTTTCCCCCCCAGACCCTCTCCTGTCACCCCCAGCAGGCAAGGGGGGCTCTGGCCATAGCCCCAGGGGATGTCCTACACCCCCAGGGGATGTCCTACACCCCCAGGCCACAGCACCCACTGCATCTGCCCCCAGGGGGTACTGCAGACTGAGGCAACCGACCCTATGGGGAACTTAAAAATAAATAAACCAAACAAAAAAAGCCCCAAAAAACCCCACCAGCACACAAAAAGCTAATCTCTGTCCAGACTGAAGATCAGGATTTCAAAGCCAGCCAAGAAAGGCAGTTGGTAAATAGCTCAGACGTTTCCCCAGCTCGAAAACACTTACCAGGGATTGTAGTTATTTATTTTTAAAATGCGTTAAATACAAGAGAGGGGAGCTGGAGGATTCAGCGTTTCAGCACCAGGATTCGGCTAATCTCACTTTGGGATCAGCAGTTTGAGTCTGACCAGGGTCAATCCGATCAGTCTCTGCTGGCTGACCAGAAATCCACCCACAGGTTTGTGGTCTCAGCGCAGTAATTTGACAGATGTTAGCAACACTGCAATAATTCGGCAATACCGACGAAGACAAGCAAGACCTAAACTGGTAAGGATCAAAAATCAAAATGCTGTCAAACAAGCCTCAGGAATTCCCTCAGAGGCTGCTGAGGTCTTCCTGCAGTACCCAGAGAAGAGGGAGAGCTGGTATTTTCTCACGCTTTCAGTACCTGTCCTCAACTTCTTGCATTAAAACTCCCATCAACCGCTGCCATTTTAGCACTTCCTATAGCCATGAAATTCGGAAGAAACATCTGAAACATCCGCACACCGGTGATCAAAAGAATGTATCGAATAATTAAAATACCAGGGTTTTCTTCTATGATGAGTGGCCTCAGAGAACTCTAATAGCGGTAGTAAGACCCAGCGTACCTGCTCTGTGCTTTCTTAGATCCTATCACTATTTTTATTTATAAATTATAGGTGTATACCTATATATGTGTGCGTATGCGTATGCATGCGCACTTAGGGGAAAAAAACAACCTGTTCTTCAATTTGCATGAAGTTCAGAGGTCAGGTACCGCCACTCGTAACTCTGCGTGCCGTATGCCGAGCACTGAGTAGAACTGGGTCCTCTGGGAACCCAATATGTTGACCTGTAATTAGCATCGCTGATTTAAGAAACATTCAAGGGGAGTCAGAAGCAGTGAATTAACGTGACAAGAAGTAATACCACACGTAACTTTCCCACAGCCCTATATTTTTCCTCCGACTCCCAATTTCCAACAGCTACTGAGCTGCTGATCCCGCGCCAGGCTCTGCGAAGGCAAATCACCCAAGTGGAACCGCGCCGAAATCACAGAAACCACCTTTTGGAAATGTGTGTGACTGGGTTCCCCGCTGAGCCGAGGCCACAGGGAGGTCCAGATTAGATCTATTATAGAATCATGAATTAATTAATTAGGTGGGTTTAAAGTTAGTTTAATTAGCAATTTTCCCCTCTGGTATGGCACTTCATTGACGGTATCTGTATATCTAAGGATTAAGGGTGCTTGTACAAGAACTGTAAGTGATACAGTGAAAATTAGTAGATAAATGATATGTTTACCTCTCTCTAGTATTACCAAAGAAAGGATAAGGATTAAACGGTGTGGTTCCCTATTATCTTCTCCCTGTGGTCACGTTTTTAAACTAAACAGGTAAAAATGATTTAGTTAATTATATTCATGTTTGCATACAGAGTTTCCTCTCCAAAAGCCTTTTGATTATAGTTCGGCTGTAATAAAAGCTATCACTTTTGAGAGGACAAGTGTTACACTGCTCAAGGACACTAAATGATGTTTGAAGAAACTCTTTTTTTTGGGGGTGGGGGGGGTGGGAAGGAAGGAGGGAGTATTTTTTTCCATGTGCCAGGCATAAAGGGTATCCAAGCCTTGAGCCTGTAGTGAAGTGAATCACCAAGGCAGGTGTGAAAAAAAGCAGACTCTTGCAGAGAGCAGAAAGGCGAGTTGAAGGGAGGAACCAAGGAGAAAACTGAACGCTGTAGAGTCTTTGGAAATTGCTTATGCATAGCTCTACGTATGCATATATTTTACCTTCCTTCATAACTCTTTCTTTGAGTTACTAAGCACATGAACTGCAAACACAGCTGAAGAAACTACTAGAATTAAATTTTTTTCTTTTCTTCAGTTTAAGAAGTTTCACTATGGTCACGGAGATTTTTATAAAAATCCAACTTATCTCTATGACACATTGATTATTCCTCATGAATAAAATAATGATTCTGGCTCTCCAGCTTTTTCAGAACAGTAGTCTTTAGAGGAACTAATAACTTCATACAGTTGATGTCTTTTTGAGCTGTCTCAAAAAATTCAGAAACAAAACAACCAAAACACTATCCTATCTATCAGGTATTTCTCAGGAATCTCTCCCAGCATTATCCTTGCATGCCTAGAGGTCAGGAATTCATGTCTCAAAGCATATGATGGACAAAATAATAAAAACATGAAATAAAGCATAAGTTAAATAAAACAAAATAAAACATAAGCTTTACCTTATTAATATTTTACTATACATCTTCCTGGTCTCTAAGTCACAAGCCAAAGCTAAGTAACTCTGGGTAAAGCTGTAGCAAGGCTCTATATTCTGTTTTAAGGGGCAACAACCCCTCTGCAAACTGAAATCCTGGTTCCCTCCCAGAACCAGAGAACACAGCTAAAGTTAAAATTAAGAAGGCTCTAAGATTTTAAGCAGTGATTTTACTTTATACTGTCAGCCCAGTAAAATACGAAGAACAAAAATAAAGACATCTTAGGACATTAAGGCAGTGCTATACTATTTGAATTATAATCCTGAAAAAATGTACAATATCATTCTCATCTGGTAATTATGAAATTCTGTTGAGTAGATAAAAGGAATTCTCACTTAGCGTATATACATTTATGCATATATAATAATATCCTTTATATTCAAATAAATTAAATATTTCAAGTGTGGGACTACAGCATTTCCAAAATGATCACCAACGTGAAGACGAGCGATCTTGTCTCGCTTTCAAGTGGGCAAGTGATTTAAAAGATGTAAAAAGTCACCACACAGCTGGAAATTTGCAAGTTTTGGGAGATGGTAGAAAATGGTAAATCTTTCTTGTAACAGCAAGCTTTCTGTCTATGTCATGGAGCATTATTGATTGCTGCCCGGCACATTGCAAGACAAAACACTCGGTAATAACTCACCAGGCCCGTTTGCCCAATAAAGTCAATGGCAAGAGTCGTGCTGATTTCCGATAGTGCTGGGCTGAGTCCACCAAGCATTTGATGTCACAACTCCTGCTTTTAAGAAACAGCCAAATTATCAGCCGGCGTAAATCAACTTGACTTCACTGAAGTCAAGAAGCTGTGTTGATTTAAAAGGAGTCGGTGACACTTACATTATGTCCTTCAAGGGGTGCTGTGGGGAATGACAGTCAGTAATAACTTTCAGTCTTTTGCTCAGCACTCCAGATGACAGGAGAGACACCACAAATTCTTCTTTTCATCCAGCCATTACCATGGGCGTAAGCAAAATTTCATCAAGCCTGCTCTCTGAACTTCTCCCCATTCACCACGGTTATGTTCCCTGCGTTTCATAATGTCAAATTTTGGAGCCGCGTCACTAGAGGAGTCCAAGGAAGAGAAAGCAGGAGCCTCTCCTCCCATTTAGGAGCACCGCCTGGACTGGGGGACAAGGTCCCTTGGTCCCACTCACACTTTCTGTAGGAGCACACACCAGCAAACACACCACTCCAGACTCGTTCCCTGCCAGTATGTCAGATGGGAAATGTTTTTCCAGGGGGAAATAAGGTTTATTTACCAGTTCTGTACACTTTGGAATTTGGGAATCGACTGGACTCCAAGCTTTGTGAGCTAATGTCTGATCCAAGTGTTTACTGAAAGCAAAAATATATCTGTCCAAGCCAGGCCACATCAAATGGATTAACAAAACATTATCTCCAAATTGCTGCGATAATTTTCATAGCAGTTTCACCTATAACCAACGGGCACATTAAATTAACAGTTATCCAGCAAAGCAAATGTAATTTCTGTACTCAGCTTCTTGTACCATGGAAAATAAAATTTTGCAACACATACAAAGCATCAAGTCATACCATAATGTTCCAAATCAAGAGTATTTTCTAAAAGTATATACAACAATAAAATCCTTATGTAAAAGTAGCACATGAAATAATAATAATAATTAATTAAAAAGCCTCATTTGTTTAATTCTAACTGGTAATTCTGCCCCCTGTTTCCCATGTACAACTTTTACCAGTCTTTGTCTCCAGCCTCCCGTTACTCATGTATTTCCATGAACTTTATTTGACCAGGTATAGAGAAAAAGAGTTTGTAAGACTATTGGCTTTGTCTTTCCAGAAATAATGCTTACAAATTCACTCTTCCTTGGAAGCCTATATTCCCTGCGTTCTTTAATTAATCAGTTGGATGGAAAATTTTGCATGATTCTTGAACAGTGTTCAAGTTTTTTGTAGTAAACATGTTCGTGCTTCACACTTACAGCATTTGAAATCAGCTCAGTGCATGCTATTTAGGTCTTCAGGAAATATCATTTGGACTTAGAGAAATATTTTCTCATTGATCCACTCTTCATTCAAGAATGATAATGACATAGACATAAAACTTCGAATTAATTTGTTTAATAATGCTTATATCATGAGTATCAGTGTGTAGGACAAGGCTTCTGCAATTCTGCATGGAGCTATTATTTAAAGATAAAAGCCATTTAAAATAATTTAAATGTAGTGGCAGAGCGGAAAAATAGGCTAAGACTGAATATTAATTTTATATTCCCGGCTTCCTATTCTCAGCTGGACACGCTTTGCTATCACTTCTTTACCTTACCAAATACCTGCCTTTATTGAGTCTCATTCGTATCCTGTTCTAAGAAAGAAGGAATGGAAACAGTCCTCCTTTCCTTTCCCGCCTCTCCTCCTCAGCTGCTGGATAAAATCATCGTCCTAAATTCAGAGATAAGAAAATAAGAAGTCCCTTTATTAGTTACGTGACTTGATCCGCTGCATAATTTTCCCTTAAATCAATATGATAACAAAACAAATGTAAGGGACTACTTATAAAAAAAATCCATTATATTTTGCGGAAACAATGGTGAGCACTATTTGCTAGAACTGGTTATCTGACACTATTTTTACGACGTGTATTTACACGCATATGTGTATGTGGGTATATATATAGAGAGAAATCAAGTATGTGCCTACTGATACCAACTGTACCCTCTATTTGCTCTCTTTTTGGTGCTTTTCCTTTTTTCCCCTCAGTCTAATACGTCTGACACCTCTGCCATTTCAGATGTTAAACAGATAAGCTACAGATTTAACAGCTTTCCCATCATACATAAAACACACATGAGAGAGAATATGCTCAAAACCAAGTAACATTTATTTTCCTTGCCTCCTTTTTTTAATCTCAGAATTAATATGGCACCTTTATCACTGGCATACGATTGCTTAAAACGTAGTCTGGGCAGATAACAGCCGAGAGCTGTTGGATTCCCCTCACAGCCACAGTAAATGAGTTTGAGACCTTGATCCAGGAGCACAGTTCAGACAGAGGGGCGTTTGCACCACAGCGGAAGTTTTCCCGATGGCTTCATCGAACAGTCGAAATAAATTCCCTCCCTACCCCAGCAGCGGTTCCCCAGATGGCTGTTGAGGTACGGTTTGTGAATTGGGTAGTAAATACACGCACAACAGATTTCTAAAAAGCGATAACAAATAATTCTGCCTGTTCCTTGCACCGTACCTATTCTGAAGGTAAATAAAGGCCTGGAATGTCAGGAGCTGTCAATCCATCTCCTGTAACGTTCTTCTCAGAGCTACACTGCGCCGAGCCAGAGGCTTGAAAAGCAGGCTTCGCAGAATACACGTGTTTTCGCCAAAGACGCAACTGTTTTCACCAAACGTCGTTAGACACGGAACTTTCACCAGACAACGAACCGCACGCTGTCTACCCTTCATGACGTGCTTTTGCCGCAGACGACGGTGCCCGTCAGCACGGAGCGGAGCTGAGTTTGCTGCAGACGTTTAACAGGCGGATCGAGAGAGCCCAGAGCCGCAGGGGCTGCCCTCGCCAGCAGCGACGCTCAGCGCTCGGGGCTCTGCTCAGCTCTCGCGAGGCTTCTCCAAACGTTGAGAGGAACCTGCGACCGAAAACCACCCCAGGGGGAAGCAACAGGTCCGAATGTAAACGTTACAATCTAAAACCTCATTTTGACCTTAAGTGGCCTTCTAACAACACGGCCCCAAATCGCGCGTGCCACCTCTGATACACGTTGTATTTCGCGTGTTGCAGAAAAACCCTGCGAATCTGCTGGGTAATAGGAGGCTCGGTGGGAAAACGGTTATTTATGAAACCACTGAAATGAGCGTCTGTCTGTTCTGGTGGTACGAAGTGCTCACCCACGTATCTCCTTCTCAAATACCGCAGACAGAAATGTCAAAGCCCATGATGTAAAACTGCAGTTTTGTATCGTACACAGCTGGGTAACAAAGTTAAAACGAAATGAGTGGATTCTCACTTTGGATACATACTTATTTTACTGTCTTTTCTCTCATTGTCTTTTATCTGTGTCGTATCAGGTTTTCCCTGAAACGAAGATGTCATTTATATGACTCTGAAAAATCATCAGCAAAAGCACAGGTGGGATATATACAAACAAAACTACGCACAGGTATATTTTTCTTTTTTTTTTTCTTTATCTTTCTACACAACTACTTCTTGAAACTTTACATCTAACTATGAAAAAGATCATGTTTTCCCAATCTGTTATATCCGCTTTTATTTGCTACAATTAAAGTTATTACATATCCATGTGTCATTTCACTCTGGGAAACGCTACTGAAAGCAGCAAACTGTTCCACGTTCAAGATTATCGGAGCAGACGGTGTGTGTTGCAGATTGGCACTGAAGTAAAAATAGTAGCACCACCTATTGGCAAAATGCATAAACTGACCCACCAAATTTCATACGCTCACGCTGCTATGGGATTTTAAGGTTGCAAGATATTCCTTTCTGTTTATTGTAGTTATTCAAAATGAACATATTTGTTAATATGGCCTTTTTATTTCTTTCACAGTACATTTAAAATAGAATGGAAAAGGATCAGGTTGTAAACTGGGAAAGGAACCCAAGTGTAACCCAGAAATTCTTAATGCCAGAGTCAAATTTGTTTTGAATATACCTAAAAAGTCTGAAACTTCTCTAAATTGTGGATTTTGCATATTGACTAATTCCCTAATCCAGGGACCTAAAATTCCCCTGACATAATCTTGACAAGTTCCTTTGATTGAATTGGACCAATTATTTTTTTTCTTCCTTCTTTTTTTTTGGGGGGGGGGGCAAAAATCAGTGTGGAGATGAAGTATTCTATCATTGGGGTGAAAAGACAAGATTTACAAATATTTGTGCGTATCAACAGATATATATATATATATATATATATATATATAAAATGTCTCCTATGAACTGCCCCCGGCTCGTAGTCACCATGATTCTGCTTAATAAGAATAAAGACAAATTGCTGCAGGCAAGAGATTGAATGGGAAATAAAAAAATCTTTAGTTTAGATTAATACGAAAGGTTAGGAGTTGGATGTGCAACTTTAATTTTTATCTAGATGGCATTTAAACAAAATCTTAAAGTTAATCTGTAAATTCTTTCACCATGTCTCTGTTTCGTCTTATTTAATCCGGTTGCGTTGCTCAGAACAATCCTAACAATTTTAACGTTATAGGACAACTTATTTCTGAATATTTATTTTTTATTATTTCTGTAGGACTGACTAGTACGGAATCTCTGTTCTATTTCTTTTTTGCAAAGTGGTATTATTTTGCTTTTAAACATCAATAGTATTTATCAAGAAAACTGGTTTCATCCATGTATTACTACTGACACTGCTATTTTCTGAAGCCTTCTCTTTCCCTGCTGCTCCTGTTCATTGCTCCCATCACTTCTTCTGCGGAAAACAACGCTAATCATGGTGGGTTAGATTCCCACCGCCAAAAAAAAAGCCTCTCTCTGCATGCTGAATCAGAACGTTGACCTTCAGTTCTGCATTCCTGGTCGTTTCACTGTTTTCTCCTACAGTGCTCAAATTTTTTGAAAAACTGCTCTTTTTTTTTTCTTTTTCCCTAAGAACACAGCTTTCCTGCATTCAAGAGTGTATTCATTCTCATTTGGTTTCAAAGGAACCTGGTGCTTTTGAAGTGTGCGAGCAAGCCCTTGTACCTGCGACCCATCACCAAGAGGATGCGTTTGGTACATAAAATCATGCCAAACCCTGTAGTACCCATCAGAGCTCTGGGGTGAAGACCTCTGGCTGGAAAGGGGGTACTTACTCTCCATGTTTGCAATCTCCTGCATCTCAGGATTCATGCTTTCATGGCCTCATTTCGATGCAAAGTGGTTGCATCTGCCATAAACACACGTATCTCCGGTCCTTGCTGATATTACTAGAAATAATGCCACCAAGAGCACTACCTCGCTGGTCTTCTCGTCTGGTCTGAACATTATTAAGCACATTATTAAGGTTGCATTTACTGCCTTCTTATGTGTAAAGTTTAAGGCTTTTTAGCAGCACACACTTCTTCATAGCATTTTCTATACGAAAGACCGCTTTTATTCAGTGGAAGGAACAATTCAATTTATTTTTTAATCTACAAGAACACGTTTGGCCAAAGTAATTTACGTGGACCTCCTTGGCTTCATTACACTGTTTCAGTAACGCACACGGAGCCAGCCACAACTGCAGCTGCAGGCTTGTAAATACTTGCCTAGCAAAACAGTCCTACCACAGCTAATGAATCTTGGTGAAGCTGACACCTCTTTTCCTAGGCAGAGCTGCGAATCTGCTGCTTTTGTTAAGAGAAAATGAAAACCAGCCAAACAGACTGACAACGCACAACGCCGCAGCATTTCCTAGGGGCCCCTGAAGATATGTCACGTGCTGTATATCACCCTGGATTGAGTCAGAGGATCGTGTGGTGTTCTGTCATGTTATGTACGTGTTTGATGGTGTTTCACCACAGCTACCTCCACGCAACATGAAAAGAGTATGTTGGAAATCTGATAAGGATTTAGAGATTTCCAGGGGGCGGACATAACCCCGATGTCCCGTGGCAGAGGGCTGCAGTTAGGTGGCTGCCACCATGTCGTGGGACAGAGGACGATGGCCTCACCGACGGGACTCCTCTCACCAGCACATCCAAACCTCTCAGGAGCTTCCTTGCACTGGGTGGAAGATATTATGGCTGGATAAACAGAATAGAAAGAGATAAACGTCTTGCTCAAGTTCACAGAAAGGACTTGGTGCAAGAGCCAAGAGCAGAGTCAAGCAGTCTTGACTCCTCACCATTTGTTTTAATCACTAACCGCAGTATTTCACGTACATGTGATTACCATGCCTGCATCCATAGCTCCTGAGCGCTTGGTGTCTCTGAAATACGTTACAGGCTCAATTCCTCCCTCAATTACGTCAGTTTTAAATGTGTCACAACTGTTGTCACTGGAATTACTCTTAACCTGCCCCTTTGTAACTAAGAAGAAAAACTAAGATTTACATCCCTTCCAGGGAGCTATATATTTTTGGTGCTACAAGTTTATTTAACTTCTGACTAATAAACAAAAGCAGATTGTGGATCCAAAAGAATTATGGCAGGGAACAAATGATTTGTCAGCAGACAGAAAATTTATCATGACAAAACATCTCATATAGATTATTCTTGTGGGAGTTTCAGGTAGCCGCACATTTTTTAAATCGTTACTAAGTCGTTCAAAATAAGTAAACCTAACATAAAAAGTCATCACATTGCATTTTTAGGGGAAACGGGGGAACTATTTGTAGGGTATACCCTTGGTATGCACTTCAAACCATGCACTGATATAGCAGATTACGTGCATTTCTTGAACTCAAGTAGCGTATGACTTATTAGTGCACCTACTGTAGTGGATGATACACTCCAAAACGTGAAAGCACCTAGGCGCTAACAGATTGCATCCCCTACACTCACATTATCAAGCGATTATTGAAAGCAAAGGAAATCTTTCACCAAAAGAATTGGAGGTGGCCCTTCCGAAATACAGAGGAGGAAGCCCTTGACCTGTGAATCTTAGGAGCTATACAGATTTCATATTTAAATGATAGCTGGAGAGATAAATTGCTGTAATCACCCTACCTTTATCATTTCGTTGTTTCATGTGGCAGCTTAAGGAACTGGCTGGATAATTTTTTTCCAATAATGGTTGCAGTGACTTTTACTCAACATTTTTTCAGTGTTTTGTCGGCTTCAAGGCTATGTAATTCTCTTCATTCTGCATAATGTTATTCATATACCTGTTTTCCCATTAAACAGTAGTAGTACCTACTTCCAAAACTGTTTACAAGTAAATACAAACTACCCTTAACAAAGCATTTACTGTGTACAGAAAGAACAAAAGGATGACTAATTTATACTATCTATATATATATATATGAATATTTTTTTTTCTATGTGAAAGCCATGTCTATGACTGAGAGAGAAATAAAACAGAAAATAACTTGTAGCAGATAAATCTAACACATTTCTCCTTAGGACAAATAATGTTTGGAGCAAAGACAGCATTTGAAAACACCAGGAAGCTTGCTCTGTCTGAGGAAGACACTGATAACCTTGATAGGTAGGGGAGCCGCTTTTTGCTCGTTTGTATTCTTCAAGCCAAGCAGAGCACGGAACCAAAGCACAGAAATGGGCAAAAGGTGTAATTTAAGCCATTAAGTAATAAGAATTTTTTAAACCGCTTTAGACTAAAGAACTTTCCACCTTAGACACAGCAAGCAGAGGATTCATACAGCCAGAGAATTCAGAACCAGAGAACTCATTCCCACATTCTGTGCAGACCCACACGGCTGGAAGCTTCCACGGAAGGAGGGACATCTGGCTCCAGCACCAAAATACTGAATGGCGTTGACACACGTGGCACGGGCCATACTCCGCATGGCAGATAGGCAGAGCACTCCGCCGCTCCTCCGCGCTTTGGACCTGCCGTGACTGCTGGCCTCAGGCACAGATAGCTTAGAATCATAGAATTGTCCGGGTCAGAAGGGACCTTTCAGATCATCGAGTCCAACCATCAACCTAACACTGACAAAACCACCACTCAAATATGTCCCTAAGCACTATGTCTACCTGTCTTTTAAATATCTCCAGGGATGGTGATTCCACCACTTCCCTGGGCAGCCTGTTCCAACAATTGATAACCCTTTCAGTGAAGAATTTTTTCCTAATATCCGCCCTAAACCTCACCTAGCACAACTTGAGGCTGTTTCCTCTTGCCCTATCACCTGTTACTTGGGAGAAGAGACCAACTCCCACCTCTTTACAACCTCCTTTCAGGTAACTGTAGAGAGCGATAAGGTCACTTGTGTGGCCTTTCCACCTCCGGGTCCCTCTCCAGGAGTTCCTGAGATGATGATTATGTCCAAGCTACTTTTTCAAACAGCCATTCATGGAATTCTCCTCCATAAACTTATCTCAAGGAAACCACTTACCTCCGCAGCACCCAGCAGCAAGGCATCCCGCAATTTAAGCCCTGTGTTCTCCAAAGATCTCTAATTCCCCAGACAACATCAATAGCTGAACGCCTAAGAGAGACAGGCCGTCGGCTTTGTTCTGCCGTCACGAACGCCGACAGCTCACCCCGATGGTGACACCAGCCTTTTCCACAAACGACAAACAATCTTCGCAGAATTGCAGGGGCCCGGGTTAACTCTAAAATGAGACAGCCGGAGATCCAGACCTCCTACGGAGATGAATCTGCTGCCCAATGTGTCAGGGATGCTTTGGAAACCGCTTATGAATTGCAAACACTTACTTATTATAAATGTTGTGCCACTTTTGTCTGCATCTTATTGATGCGCGTGATGAAGAAAATGAATATCATCCCAACGTTTTAGTAGAAGACTGCTAAATTCCCTCTGATCGGCTATAACGGTTCTGCTCACTAGGCCATGGAGTATCAAGTTAGGTTTTTTTCTTCCTCTCAGATTATTAAACATGAAAAATAAAGATTTTAAAAATAAATTCCTGTAAGAAAATAGATTGGGTGGCTGAGAGACCAGGATGCAGAGGTGAAAGATGAGGCAAAACACAGGTTAGGAAGGGTTCTTTTTCTTCCTTACAGCAAACTGCATTTAATTAAAATTAAAATAATCAAAGCCTTGTATCAAAATAACTTGACTTTTAGTCAAAGGAAGATTTTAGGAATGCCATTTTTTCTAATACAATTCTGTCCCAGTGTGCTGAAAGTCCTCTCTGCTGAAAGCGGGTTGGATTTTTGAGCTCTATTCCTTTGTGGCCAGAGTGGTGTTTTAGGTTTTTTCTGGACTTTCTCTCTCCCTTCGTTTTCATCTCCCCCCTTCTGTCTCTTACATTTCATTTTAGAGGATGCCCTGTGTTCTACTCTCCTTTCTCAGGAATTTCGCACAAATTGATACAACTGGCAGCCATTACACATCTATTCCCTTAATTGACAATCATACAGAGCTCACAGGAAAGTGATAATATCCCGTTTTCTCTTGTCTGGTTAAGGCCTTTGCTTCCAAACTTGAAAAGCAGCTCCACAAGGCAGGTAAGGTCAAGAAGAAAACTGATATAATTATCCCATAATTCTTCAAATACCAAGTACTATCAGGATCTCTCTATATATAAAATATTAAACTGACCAAAAGACTTTAACAGTATGGGATCTTGTACGGTGTATGACTTCAAGAGACTATGGTTGGCATTAATTTATTTAGGACAAAGGAGAAAAAAAAAAAAAATCACAAAATATATCCAATGCTTTCTTATATAAGCTTCCATACTGTGTGGAAATCCAGCACATAGGCACTACTAGTTCTCTTGGCTGGCTTTTAGATCCCGTTGCATTTATTTTAACTAGCCGGACAAACTTTCAGTCTGAAACTTTCTAGTAATTGAGGGTTTTTCAAGGTGAAGGGTGGAGAGAAACAGGTTAAATTAAAGCAATGCAGGGAGCTCATCCTGAAAAGGAGACTGGGGTGATCACAGTGAAATCAGCACAGTAGGGATAACTCTAAGTAGGTTGATTTCATTTAGATATGTCACAAATTTAAGGTTTTAAAGGAAATTTGGATGATACATTCAGAGTGAAGGAATTTCAGAGCGAGGAATGCCTTCTGCCGTTTCAAATACGGGCACATCGTAAAATTTGCTGTTTAAAATCTCTGCTTTCAGCTACAACAAGCTGAAATACGACAGATAAGTTCTCTGAAGTATCTGTCTACGGTGAGAACCTACACAGGCCCCTCTATGCAAAGAGGGGAGGGCGTCTGCCACTGCTGAGAGCACTTCAGTCCCAATGCACAGCAGGCAGATTTTCCTCCCAAGTTCTCCTCTGAGGGACACCACGCACCGCTGTCCACTGATAAAGAGACTTTCAGCTCCCTGAATTCTTCCCAAGACGGAGGAGGGGAAGGAAAAGGGCTCCAGGAAAAAGGGCTATGAACAAGTAAGGGGAAAAGGTGTGGGAAGGTAGGTTAGGGCAGAAGGAAGAAAGGAAATACGTTCAAGACGGTAGAGAAGGGCAGGAGGTGCGTTCGCATTTGCAGGGCTCAAGCATCCCTGCGAGGCTCATGGATACAAGGATTGTTCATTACAGCCCTGAAACTAGTGACCCACACCTTCCAAGCAAAGAGCTGCTAACCCAAGGAAACCTTTCTGGCAAAACGTACTGAAGGCTAGAGATCTTCAGGAGAGAAATCAGGGAAGGTTTGGAATAGCACAGTCACTGCCTTTAAAAAAAAATTTAAATTAAAAAAAAAAAATGTAAGCATTCCCTTCCTTAAAAATTAGGTTTCCTTTAAGACAGCCAGTTGCTCTCATGTTTTAGCTGAAATGCACATTTAGGGAATTTTTTTTCTAGCTGTGTTCCTTCAGCACCAACCCAAGAAACCATCCACATCAATGAACCCGCTAATACAAAAGAAGCAGCCCCACGGGGGCTGACATTTATGACTCTTCAATACTTCATCTTGCATTCTCAGACATATTTCTCACTAAGCGTCAAGTCCCTGCTACTCAATAGAATACAACTTAATCTGCAAAAGAAATTATAATACGATATATCAAGGCAACGCTGAAACTCGAGATGGAGATACAGAATAGACAACCCGAAACAAAACAGGATTCACCAGGCAGCATGGAGTTCACAATTTGTTCACAGCCATCTCTTCAATCTGCCACTTCATGTAACACAACTCCCACCATACTCTATTTTGAGAGCTGAGGTGGGATTAAATGAACACACAGATCATGAATCAGATTTTTGCATATGGGTGGATTTCACCTGCAGCACCTCATATTTTGTTGTATATTTTCACATAAATAGATGGTGACCGTGCTTCTCAATTATTTTGCCTCCTTTCTCTAGGTTAAAAGTTTAATGTAAATCTTAACATAAAAGAAATACAAATAATACAGCTACTTTAGCGAAAATTAAGATCAACCAGAAACAAAATATGCCACCTCTATTGGAAGTTAGCAAGAATCCGTCGAAATTAAGTTTGATTTCAAAGAGCATGCATGTTTTAAACTACAATCTCTCTTTTCTATGGCTTAGACAATAACGATGATAGCAATTTGTGTGGATGGTATTTGTTTGGCTATGTAAAATGAAACCGCACTAATTAGATATATTTGAAGTCAGTAGGAGTGCGCTGTGAGAGAAAAATACCCATTCCTCTCCACTGCTTCAGCTGCACATGAAACCAGTTTGGAGACTTAAAACGTATGAGAATAAAAAACCCCAAACGCTTGCAGTGTGCTACTTATCACACACTGTGACAGTGATAAATTCCCTCAGTGATTCTCAGGTGCCCTGTTGTTATCTTTAACTGCCTTCTAGCTTGTCAATCTTCTGCTTCCAGATGGTATCGGTCATTCACACAGGCAAAACCTTGCTTAGAGGGACTTACACTTTGTGCTGGTAATAGGTGTTTTATCTTCCAGTGGATTATTTGCCCACTGTTCTTGCGGAATTTCACAAAAGAAGCATCTCTGATTATCTGACAATTTATCTTTTGTACGGATCTTGTTGGAGATTGAGTTACTAGAAGGAGGTGGTTCTTTCAAAATGGAATCTCTCCCTGAGGCTTTTAGTGCAGGATAAGACTTCAGCTTCTGCATCGCGGAAAGTAGGGGACAGAAATACACCTACACCTCCGAAGCGTTTGATGAGGAACACCAATAATTCTCTACACCGCATATCCTTTTGAAGTATCCAATACTACAGGTGGCCCATACAAAAAAGACAAGTATATACTCAAAAGTCTCTACTGAAGCTCAATTATATTGTGTATTTCTATGCCATTATCATTTATTGTGTAGAACCACTTGAGGCGGGATTTTTTTTTTCTCTTTTACTGAAAATTAAAACCGTACTAATTTATCCTTGACTAGCTGCTACGTCGTGCACCCGTTATTGAGAACCCATTACCATGTTACCACTAATTCCTCTTTGTGCTGCTGACGTGTGATTATCTCCCTGTCTTGAAGCCACATCAGAGCTGTGTACAGGTAAGGGCATATTAACACATCAGAAATGGTAAGCATTCCATCAGGTTCGTTTTATTTGATGGATTTCACAATATCCTGACATTTTACCTGCAAATGCTTTTGAAAACAGTATAATAGAAAGGAAATCGACTTTTTTAATCTAGAACATCAGATGTCAGATAGATTTTGCATAAATACTGTGCTGCGTCATAACATAACATAGTCCTCCTTAGTAGAGTTCAGTTTTGCGTAGAGAGGTTAAAGTATTTAATCAGTAGGAGACCTAATAGCTGAGTCATTGAAAAGCAAATTATACATGCTTCACAGGCCGTTGTGAGCCACGGAGAAACACTGTCCATACTCACTCTATACTGAATGAAGAGGCTTTTTTTTATTTTATTTTTTAAAGTAGCTAAATAAAACATTTGCAAGAATTCCTAGGCAAACGTAGGGAATAAAAAAAATATATTTTCCATGAGGAGATTAGAACTGTGGTATTCCTTAACTCCTAGGATGCATGCTATGACCTTTGTTTTCTTTGGATTGATTTGTTAATTTTTTTAACGGCTCGAAGCATATAAAGCAGGGACAAAGAGATCAATGGCATAAAAATGGAACAGGTTTGCAGCTGCTCATCTGAAGCCAGAGGGAGAAGAGCAGAAAGCTTTGTTTTAAGAAAAAAAGAACAAAGGACAAAAACGTTGACGCTGCCGAGGGTACAGTGCCAAAGAACGCTGAAATCCAGGTGACAGTTTTAACCTCAACCCATTTACAAGTCCTCTTTGTATAAGTGATTGATTTTAATTTTTTTAATGCGTGTTGCATAAGCTCTGTATCCCGAGGCCCTAATATGTTACTTTTCAATAAGGTAGTAGTCAACACCCAGGCAACTCTTTGAAGAAATTATATAGGATTTCAGAGCTTGGTAGACAGAAAGAACAAACAGCATTTCCAAAACAACCCCACCACATCTCTTTTTTTTCTGCTAGCCAGAATCCGTTCTCTTAATAGAACTAAATGAATTGCAGGAACGTGATAGCTCTCACTAAACCAAGTGTCACGCGCTTCTCTGCTACTCAACACTTTTCCGTGTAGAATTAAAAGGAGAAAATAATACAAAATGGAGATACAGTAAGGTCTACTAACTACAATAACTTCTACAGGAGACAAATCAAGTTGTCTAACATACGTATGATTTAAGGTGGTCTTTTCAGGTCAAATCAGTAAAAAAGTCACAGTTGCTCTTGATCTCTGTCAACCCAAGACTGACGTGAAATGCTGACTGAGGCATAAGGGGCAGTAACCTAGCCACAATGTCTTTGAAACATTCTGATTTTCAGTCTCATACGTAACAAGAAAATCTGTTTTCCTGTTTTCTCCTTTGTCTGAAGAGGTACACCTAGCCCTCCAAACAGATTTGTTCTAGGTAATAAGGTCCCGTTATCTGAACGCGCATTTTTCACTTCCTGCCAGGGGAAAATATTTATATATTATTTTTGTAAGAAAAAGGTATCTAAAAATGGAGAGAATGAAGGAAGATATAGATACAAGTAACCAGTAACACTGGTAGCAATATTGGAAATTGGTGCTAGAAGGTCAATTTCACTTCCCATCTGTTTTGTTTTATTCCAATTAAAACAGTATTGTAACAATTAGGTTTTAAGATAAGGTTGTACCCCTTCCAACAGGGGAAATGTGTTCTATTCACAATAAATAATGATGCATTACTTACAAACACTCAATTCGAAGATGTCAAAACATTTTGGAGATATCAATGAGTTTGTTAATTGAAACTTGCATCTTCCTATGAGGTATACTAATATATTTGTTTAAAAAAAATTAGACATTTGAGGTACGTATAGTAGTGTACCTCAGTGGTCTCTCAGCGTCATCATTGCTCAAGAAAAAGAAATAATAATTCAGAGTCATGCTTTACATGCCTTCAAATCCAGTGGTCCCCTAGCCAAAACACCAGCAAAAAAATAACTTTCATCATCTGTAGTGTGACTGCAAGGCTTTCACTTCAAAGAAAAGAAGCGAAACTACCTGTTAGCTTATTTTTCTTCTCTTTCTTGCCTCTTTGTTAGTGGAAATGTGAGTGTATGTTTTTATTTTATGGACTGTTTAATTTTAAGTTTTTTGAATTTTAAGCCTGATGTCTTACACGGGCTGAGAAATGGTGACCCTGGTGATCCCGCTCCCTGACTCCTCTTCGCTGATAACGATTTCATTATGCATATTGAGCCCAATAGCTTGACCTTTGAAAGTCTGAGTCTTTTTACCTAGACAGAGTTATTACTAAGTTTCTTAAAACACTGCCAAGCGTAGAACACAAACTTTCCCGTCCCTTCTCTTCTTGACTGAGGAACTGATCACTAAAGATTTTTTTATTGAATAACCCTCCCACAGAGAGTCACTTAGAGACATTTTTCTCCAGCTGATACCATCAGATACATAGCAGAGGCAAGAAAAAAAGGAAAAAGAAACAAAACCTCTCAAAAAATGCAAAAGGGGTAGACAAAAGCTACTAGAAAACCTGAACATAAACTCAGAAGAAAAATCCTCAAACGTCACACAAGATCCCACTAACTTGCGTAGCGAGCAGCGATCGCTAGCTACTGCTCTAAGAGGTTTGAACGACTTGAGATACATCCGAATAGCAGGTGAATAAAAGCAACAATGATAAAGAATTGTAAGACAGGATTCAGATTAACTTTTGAGTTACTTCTGTAAATACAACAACAAAAATAGCATGTTTTACGCCAAAAAAAAAATAAAAATCAACCTTTCTTCCATTAGCAAGGTTTCAACTAGAATGAGACCAAAATTAGATCGTAAATGTTGATCATTTTGAGCATAGCTATTATACTGTCTTTTGACAACCTTTTATTTTTTTTTTTTTAATTTTTGATATTTTTAAAATCCCCAGACTCTCCAGTATAAGATACCTGCCATTTATTTTTTCAGAATATGAATAAAACCCCAGTGGAAACATATTATAATGTCTTCCTGAATCCTAAAATTTCTTTGCCTGGCAGTCTTAAATTTGGCCTAGGCAGTGATGTCAGGTTTTCTTACAAGCAGCAGAATATATGGAAAATCAGAATGGGTATGAGTGATTACAGAAACAGTCATCAGTGTTCTGAAGGTGACAAAGAAAAAGGAGGGGGGGGTGGGGAAGACTTTTCTCTTTGAATATCAGCACTTGCACCCCGTATATGTATTTGCATGATTTGGCTTTATCAAAGACACTTCTGGAGCCAAGCAGACAAAACTTGTTAGGTTTTGGATTACAGCAAACCACGTGTGCATTTACACTAATATTAGGCTTTTTAAAACTATTTTTTACAGCAAGAAATACTCATACAAAAATACCTCTCTGCCATAGCTTAAAATACGTTAATTTGTCGCTCTCTGTCATTATTCTAAAGTTTTGCGGTGTGGGTTTTTTTTTTTTCCTGCCTTGTTCTTTGTCATTCTATTTATTTCACTAAAACCCTTAGGAGAGGTTGCAGAAGTAATTTGTAGCTACATAACAGCTGGTTTAGATTTCGTCAGGATTTCTGTTACATTTCAGAATGCTTTCGGATTATGTTGTCTTGTGCTTAATGTGTGTAATCCATGTCTGTATTAAAAGGATACTTGACCGCATCTGGTGTAAATAGCGGTGCCATCCAGTTGCATGAAGACAACCAGTAAATCAGCTTACAATTAGTGTGCTCCATTTTATCCGAGAGACGAGCACTAATCCATAGCGCTAAGGATCACGATAGCAATGCCTTTAATTAAATATAACATCATGGTTATACCAAACGTAGTCCTTGAATTCTAACACGGGTAGTTAAATTGAAAGATGCATAATCCCAGCGGTCTTTGAATTGGTATCGTGGTAACCAGTAATAGATTGGAAAAAGCTTTCTTTAAAAAAAAAAATAAATAAAATATCTGAACTGGTACATTTTAGAGGTCAGTACCTACAATGCAGCTTCCTTAATCCCTTCCAGATGGTTACCAATACATTAACAGCTACTACCAGGAAGAAAAAAAAAAAAAACCAGAAATAGAAATTCTTACAATTTTTGTCACTAGCAGGGCTTTCGTCAGAAAAGCAGCTACGAAACGACGCTTACAATGCAGTCCTATTTCTAAGGGTCTCCTGCCTCTTCCCGGCACAAAGAATAAGAGGGAGGGGGCGGACAAAGGTGACGTTAGTTACCTTGGCGTTTCCAGTACTCCCCAGAAATTTAGTCATCGGCAGATTGTCCCTGATGCTATTCTGAGGGCGGGAGGCGCACAGCGCGCAACAGCTGAGATGAAATGCGCTCAGCCAAACCACATCCCTCCCCTCCCTGATGCGCTGCCCCCCTCCCCCCAGCGGTGATACAATTGCAAACTGGTGGGTGCGAAAAGGCCAACACACTACGGCCCTTCATCCCTTAGGGGTACATATTTGGAATTTAAGATGAGAGCCGTGCATGAATACTCCTACCTTCTCTTCCCTATCTCTGGTTTACTAACGTTGTTTATTGACCATAGCCGTTCCAAAGCAACGCGAACAAAATAGTCGCTTTTCTATCTCACAAAGAATTTATTCTTTGAGTTTTCTTCAGAAACCCTCTGTAAATCACGGCCGCAGCAGTACCCAGAGCACTCCTTCAGGAGCTCCAGGAATGCTCCACAGGAACTGTGCTGTGGATGAGGGAAAGTACATCAAGGTGTTTTGAATGAATTACGTCAGGCTCAGCAATGTGGTATCTTCTCACTAAACACGTTAGATAGCTTCTCACCTTCTGCTCTGGAAAACTGCCTTGCACCATCATGTCAAATTATTTTGACTATTACTTCAAAATATTATCAAGCGAAGGATCGCGAAGGAACTGCACAGACGTTGCTGTAAGCAGCATCCCACTGAAAGCACGCGCTACCTCCGGAGGGAATTCAAGAGTGTTGCAAATGCAATCAGGTTCTTAATTTTGATTTATATTTTCCACAGGACGGAAGAGAGTGCTCTATTGTCTCGAGTACTTGTGAGAAATCTCCACCTGGAGAGGCCGGCGGCCGCCTGGCCCCAGGTTTTTCGGGGAGCGCTGGGTGCTGGCCGACCCTCTTCGCCCAGCACGTCTGCACGTGGCTGCTCACATCTCCCCTCCATCGTCAAGTTGTAAAACCCGGAGTAGTCATATTACAAACCTCATTTATCAAGAAAAGGTGATTATTACTGTTTTTATTATCCCCTTCCAATCCGTAATACAAAATAATTTTCTTCTCGGCTTCTTTCCTAGATAAGACTCATTATATTTAAATGACTACCCTGTAACTTGCCAAACTTTAACGATTGTGAAGATGAATACTGTATTTTCGCTCATGGCAAATGAGCTCCTGGTGTCATTTGCAACCAGTTATTAAAAAGTTTAGCTTCCTTCCAAGAGTTTATTGCCATGATTTTAAAATTGGTTTTCCACCTAATGGTAAAATCAGAGCAGTAAACAATACTCGACGGTTACTTTACATAATGCCAAAAAAGCTACCATTAGGTGTCATTTATTATTATATTATTTGTGCTTTGTTTCAGATGCTTTTATTTGTAAATATGTTATTTACTACTTTTAATATGAATCCCTGACATTTCAGTGGAACATGCTGACAGACTACTCACGTCTCTGGAAAATTAAACGCAACACAAATCAAGTAAGTTTTACAGAAATATCATTTTATAAATGTAAGCAATTTCTATAAATGTCAAAATACCTCATTTCATCATTCTGGGAACCAAATGTTTTCCATTTTGATTTTCTTTTAAAATTTATATTTTCAAGTTTTAAAAGTATTACGTGTGTTTCCCAGTAAAAGATGTTAAACTTTAAGAATTAAGAAGTTTCCGCCAATAATAACCTATTATTTGTCTTACGCAGACTACATATTGTTAGTTTTTGCTTCCTTCAGAAAGAAGCCAAACTCCAAGAGTCTGCCATGCCTTCACAGTCACAACTATTGTATTTGCTTTAAAATTAGCCACCGTAATATGGGAGGTATCTATGGGGAAACAGGCTAGGAAGGAGTGGTTGAATGCTACAAACAGTCGGATAATCTTTAGCACGTGGCAGATTCTCATGCTGGCTTTACGCCTAATGCTCCTGAGCATCTTACGGCTAAAATACAAAGCAGTCCATGGTGTTGTTAGGCCTTAATACTTTTAAAGACACATTGAGTGTTAATGGGGTCCTCTGGATTTAAAGCTTTGTTGTTTATTATACCCAGACTGCCTGGGTTTTCTCTAATGACATACTCCAGCAAGTCACCTAATTCCTGACCTGGATTATCTCCGTCCACCTCCCTGCCTGGAGCAACCTCGGTTCAGCAGTGCAGCCCAATTCATTTCGCCCCCAAAACCACCCTCCAGCCCCCCGAAACGTGCTCGCACACCGTGTTCCACCAGCATCGCTGCAACACAGGACCGCGCATGAAAACGCGAAACCCAACAGTTCGTCCAAATTCCCAAGCCCGGTTTCGTGCCCCAGGGCTGGACCTGCGAGAGACCCGGCTTCCCATCCACACCAGGGCAAGCCAGGGCGAGCCAGAAGCAGGAGCTGCAGCCTGCTAAAGATCCCAGAACCAGAGAAATAAAGGACCTTGAAGCACAGTGCAGCGTGTAAGAAGCTGCAGAGGCAGCCAAAGAGCCCGAGGTGAAAATCGAGGACAAATGTAAATTCCATTAACAATGTTCGCTTGTCATCAACACAAAATTCAACAACAAATTCTTGAAAGCTAACAGCAAGCGGGGCTCGGGGTCAGGAATGAAGCCCCCTCCGCTGCCGAGCCTACTTTATAAATGGCTCTGGTGGCGGGCTCTCCGGCACAGGTCCTGTGAGGAACAGGGAGAACTTGTTTTAACAAACAAAAACCCAAGAAAGGAGCTTTTCCAGAGTAACCTTAACTCTGAAACCCCAAGTATATGCAAAACCATTTCTCTTACCCGTTCCTGCCTCTGGAGTGATGCTGTTTTCATTTGGATAGGCTAAAACTGAAGTTGAGGCAGCATCAAACAGTTAATGCCACTGTTCTTGATTCTCTCCTAAGATGGATGTTTTCCTGTTCCCAAGGGAGTTATTCCTGGGCTAAGGTTCAGAGACTTCCGTCATTTAAATCGGTGACAAGTTCCCACCACCTCTTGTGGCATGGGACTGGGACACTGTAGCACAAGTGAGAGGTTAATCACAGCTGCACACTCAAGCATTCACAGGCATCGCAAAATGAAGTCCATAATTGTGAATTTCTAATTATTTTTAATAGACTTGTCTCAGCTACGCTATGAAAAATAGCCTGACGTTAGTCTTGCCCAGTACTACCTCCCAAACCTCTGTCAGGTTTTACTCCCAGCTGCTCTATTTTGTTATTAAGATTTTGAAATGGGGATTTTGAAGAAACTTAAGGGTTTCTGCTAGCTGTTCAAATCTCATTGAAATTCAAAGATAAGTGCCTAACTCCATTAGAGCACTTGAAAATCATGACCTAAACTCTCACAGGCACAGACTAGTTTTTACCCTGCACTTTTTCAATTTGAGGAACAACGTTTGGCATCCGAAAGTGCCATGGTTTTGGTTTGGTTTGGGTTTTGCTTTTTTTTTTTTGTAATGCAAACAGTAATAACTTCTTAGATACCTAGAGCTGACTAATCTCCCAGGTATCGAAGGGAGTTAATCTCCGAGCTGTGCAGGGAGAACGAGAGGGAAGATCCTGGGGTTACAGCAGCAGCCCCAAGAGAACTCAGTTTAATTTCCTGCTGTGCAGACGACTTTCTGTAGACTCAGATCTTTAAAGGTTCCTCAGTACGTAACTCTCATTGAAACAGTAGGATTAAGAAGCCTAAATACCTTTGAAGAATTGGACTATAATCTCTCAGATTCCCATATTTCCCAGAAAGGAATTTAGACAGAATTGGGGAAACTAACTCCAGGAGCCCAATTCTCAAAACCTGCAGAAAACATTCAAATTGGTATCTATGGGTGCCTATACACTTTCACTTAAGATTTTTTTCTTGAGCAGCAAATGTTTGCTTCCATCTGTGTTGAGAATTGTCTCTGTGTAGTTAATGAAGGAAAACACTTGTGCTTATTTTCTAAAATGAGAAATATCCCTGCCATCTCGAAGTTGCTTAACAGGCAAGAGAGAATTACATCAGAAACGGCAGTCATGGGCTACTTACATTCAAAAATATATCCGAAGGAGGAAGCTGTAGAAACGCCCTAGTTTTTAAATGGTAGCTCAGTTGCCGAACCCCTACGCCAGCATGCCTGAGATACATTCAATGGCTTCTTCAGCCTTAAAGAGTTCAAATCTACATCTCGGGAGAATACTACAGCTCCCCTGCTCTATGTGAAAGACAGGGTGAAGAGTGTTTCTCTAGTTTCTAAATTCTAATTTTTTTAAAAAAAATCACATATTCTGCGACAGAGACAGAGCGGGATTGTGTATTGCATTGATTAGAGCATTGGGTGCAAGAGACGCTTTTGCTTCTAATCTTGGCTCCAAAGACAATTTATATATTTTACATCCAATATTTATTTAATTAAATGTTCAAGTAGTCTCTTCAAGCTTTTGTTTCTTGCAAAGGAGCAGGCTCCTAGCTTTATTTTCTGACCGATGAATTTGTAAACTAAATGTAGATGCTGATTAACGGAGCTTCCTCTCCCAGATACCTCCCATTCTTCCCCCTTCTGGGGGTACGGCTTCTAATGAGATTTGTTTGTCCAGAAGATTAATATGCAGCTCTCTACAATTAACACTCTCTCACAAAATTCTCCAGATACTCCTTCTGGAATCTAACTCCTGATATGTTAACAAGACATGACATATGCCCACACGTTACGTATGACACCGTGTATAGTGATATGTTTCCTAATGGAAACAGCTCTTACTGTACCGATACTCCTAAAATCCTGCCCAGGTTAAAAGTGACTAGCATGTGTTAAGCAAAACTAAAGACCGTTTTTTTGGTTTGATTTGAACTCCTGACTTTTTTTATAAAACCTATACCAAACATCTGTGCTATCGCAAGTTATTCTCACTTAAAACATTTAAGTACAAAAAATGGGTATGTGGATTTGCTTAAATCCTCCAGCCAACTAAGAATTTCTCTGAAGAATTAATTACGACAAATAGAGATGGAAGATGTTCTTTACTCATTACTTATTTAATTCATTCAAGAGTTTACATTGCAGTCGTTCCCACTTCCCTCTTTAGCCTGAATCAGTTCACATTTTTACTTAGTATTTCTATTTTAAGCACAGAAACGTCCCATTTCAAGTGAACGAACCTCTTTGTTCTGTAAGCTTTGATAAATGAGCACATTAGATACACCCAACAGCCTAATGAAATTCCACACCTTGGTTTGGATGCTATCAAATGTGCTGCAGATTGTTTATTTCCCAGAGTGTGATTACTTGGGAGAAAAATCTCATCTTTGATAATGGTGCTAAACAATGCGCGGCTTCATTGATATTTAATAGATAACATACTTAAAACAACACTGTTGGAGTATATCTTTTGTACCCAACAGCTGTTCAGTTTAAAAAGACAGAAGTACAATACTGTATTGTATACTTGAATTACACATTTAGTTTAAGGGATAAGAATCCCAGTAGCAGATGGCATTCCAGGCTGTCTAACGTAGCAGGGGAAAGGAAAAAAAAAATAAAGCAGGCCAATAGTCTGCCTTGATGTTATAAATCAACAGACTGGTTACTGCCGAACACATGAAGATTAATACATCAAAATCTGTGGGTTATTTCTGACAAATGAAAGTAGAAAACAGCTCACGGTGCGGACGATGTCATGACAAAACTGTGCTTGAGACGCTGAAATAAGTAAACAGAGAAGCCCTTGCTAATTGAAGCTTCTCTAGTATTTCTCGTTAAGTGCAATTAGTGATCTTGAACTGAATTTTGGGGGGAGAAACCTGGGGATAGATTCTCCTCTCCCGGGAAAGCCCAGGTGTTGCAGCGTGACAAGGTATGGGAGTCACGATTCCCAGGCACATCACCCCACAGCTGAACTGAACTTCACAGCTCGACACGACACAAAGGGGATCAGGGAACCATGAAAGTTGATCTATCCAGTGTAATCATATTTTATTCCAGCAGAGAGCCCCTCCCAGCCTGGTTTCAACCATACGACAGCCTCAGATTAGCTGAGGGATTTAAATCCCTCGTGGACAAATAAAGGCATATGGTATGAGAAATCTTCCTTAGAGCTGGAGGGATTAAATCAAGTTTCCTCAGCTGAAAGAAGTGTACTCAAGAATTGAGGACCGGCAGTTATGCGTCTGTTTACTGCGAAGGAGTTACTGTACTGCAAATTAGGACAGTGACTTCTAAACTGCCGCACGTAAGCCACTACGAACGCGAAGGTACCTCCAGCATGCTAACCACCGACACGACCGAGAGTTTGCCCACGCAAAACGAGAATTCACGCAGAAGGGTACGAACGCGCAAGGCACGAATCAAACCGATTTACTTAGTGGACACAGCCTGTCTGGAAGCTGAGCGAGTTACTCCATCCACAGCCCTCCCTCAGCGGGAAGCTCACGCATCATCTCGGGGGTTCCCCGTACGTTATTTTTTAACCTGTGCCCGAGTCTGCGGCCATCACACGTGGGGATTTTGATGAACGGGTCTCAATAAACCCTGCTTTGGCAACCAGGACGTAGCTGTCAAGAATACAGCTCTCCGTGATTGAGAATTAGCCTTTCGGCACCAATTGTATAACAAGACTGAAGAGTTCACAGCTAATTTGGACACGGCAACAGCAACCATTTTCATCCACATATCGGAACGTGTAATAAACTCTTAGAGAGAATAGGTGACCAAAAAAAGGACAGCAGAAACCCACATAGGAATTGTTGGAAGAAACGAACACTCGCTGATTGCCTGCATCGCACTCTTGTGCCTCGCAGAGCAGTCCGTTACTTTAAAGAGCATCTATTGAAGTATCTATTAGCTTTTAGGACCACCCCCAGTCACTTTTTTTGGAGATGTTGTTTGTTTCTATAGACTGTTCAATACTGAACATTTCCTTTGTTAGCTTGACTACGGTTTCACTGGCAGCATAAAATGATCCTCTTTTCCCGATTTGTTTGTTTTCGGTTGCATTTACTGACTTGTCCTAAACAGGTTCTGCACTGCCATTGCCGTCTCCATTACAGTAATTGCAACATAATTACGTCTAGAATTTGCAAGTTTTAATTATAATATCATGGTGTAAAGTGATTATAAAATCATGGTATAAAATTATTATAAAATACAAAACAATGTTTATAAACTTTTCAAATAAATAACAAAACAAAAAATAAAGTATACGTATATGTATCGGTACAGGTATAGAGAGATGTGAAGCCTAGCTCTTCTTACTGAAAGCCACTGTGATCAGTGGACGATTTTTAATTACTCAGTATTTAGAAATAATAGTATTTCTATCCATCCTATGAAATATTTATTGTCCTGGGTTTCTTTATACCTTTAAACAGCCTTTTTTGGGGAAAAAAAGTGAGATAGTAAAGCAAAACAAAGAAACAAAGGGTTTGATTTAACCATCATGATGGGGTTTTCTTCTCAGTTTAAAAAATAAAAATCGGAGGAATAGGGAACACAAAGTAGAGTGTACTGTATAACACACCTACTATGTGACACGCACCCATATCTCTGGGACTGCCCTCCGGAAAACAGCTGCTTTGAATTCATTTGTCAAGGGAATAACAACCCAGTGAGGATTTCCTTTTGGTTTCCAAACGACAGAAACAATCAGAAGTTAAATGATATTTTAACATTTTCAATTGTTTCATCATTGTATCTTCGTTTAAGGAGAGCACATTTACCCTACTTTCATCTTTTCTAGAATTTGGAGTCTGTGACTAGAAAAGCTGGGATAAGGAAAATAATTTTTATGTTGAAAAGCGGGAAGTTTTCACAGATGATGAGCATTGTGAGTTCCTACAGCTAGTAGGTCTCACCCAGCAAAACACTTCTGTGTGATTTTTGAGTGCGTGATTAAGCTCCCCCCCCTCCCCCTTCAGCAACAGGACCGTTAATATATAGCGTTAACGCTGTTATTTCAGGAGGCTCTGTCAGCTAATGCCCAACCTAAAATCAAACCTTTGTTACTAAAGACCACCCAAATTTATGGCATACAGTTGCGTTCGGTAGACACGCGTTACACACCAGTCGGAGTGATGCTGGAGCTGTGCGCCACGCGCTGACCAAACCCATCACACCACATAGGACGTGGCAGAGGTGGGTCCAGGGCAGAGACCTGCACCCCTTCCGGGGACCACATCCATTCCGACAGCAGGCGTCGCCTCCTGCAAGAGTACCAGCTCCTCGCACTGCCACGCGTTTCACGGTATAGGACATCCAACGTCCGCTTTGCCAGACGTGGTGGAACCCATACTACCAGAAGTGGTCGGTCCACACCATCTATCACAGCTATCAATATCGTATCTACAAATATTTCTGCATAGATTTTTTCAAGAAAATAATAAAAACAATATACAGAAGTGGCCTGGCAGAATAAAATAGACAGCATTGCCTTTTTGATTTTATATATATGTGTGTGTATATATATGTTTATGTTCGGCTGATTGAACTTTAAGCATACATGGTTTTTATAATTTGATTTATAAACATTCCCATACTGCTAAAGGCTCAAGTATTTTACACAACTGAAAATATATTTTCATGAGTCTGTACTATATTTGCTGCCTAGAACAGTTTTCCTCTTGTTTGGAGAAAAGCAGTTTTGATCAAGCAAATAATAGATAAATAACCCTCACGAATGCAGTAGAAGGGTGTATTTTTAAAACAGTAATTAATTTATTTAGAACCCTGGAGACTTCTGCATTGTACGTAGGTCTTCCTACACGTTTCTGAAATAATTTTAGTCAATTTGCTGTTCAAGGTTAAGCCGTGCAATGCTCACTTACAAAATTACTTACACTGTAGACTGTGGCCCTGACAGCATCTGTGATAACTCAGTGACGTATAAAAAAACCTATCTCCCAGGGGAGACTTAGACATACATTTATCCTCAGTATTATTAATGTATATTATTTGTACCATTCACGGATATTCAGTAGAGATCCATTAACTACCTACATTAATTTTCAATATTCTCAAACTGTACTGTTCGGTCCTGTGTTATCAATGTCAGCATAACTTTCCATAATTTTTCAAGAAGATATCTCCTGTGAAATGTAGACTTAATCCTTTTCGGTTATCTTTATCATGATCTATGTAGCTGAACGGCTACCCATCCACTCTAGCTGAACGGCTCTATCATTCAGAAAAGAACAAAACCAGAATGAAATAAGTTGGGCAGGTAAAAAAAAAAAACAAAACCATATATGCTGTTCTACAGTTTGTAATATCATAATTCTTAAAGGCCAGCTGAGCACCGGTCTGCTGCAGTTTTAGAACCTCACAGATTTTGATATTTTTAAGATCTTTTGCAGGTATTTTTTGATCTCTGGAAGATTAACAGAAAAGGTTACCTTCACGCTTACTAATACATTGTGTATTCACAATTGTAGTAAAATATAGTTAGGAGCACCTTAATATTTTTGTTTCTTCGTTTCATGAGCACGAGCCAGAATATGTAAGAATTCCTGGCGACTACAGCATTCCTGTGACCACTATAGCACTACATGTGGTGCACAAATGTGGCTGATGCCTCCAACGCATGAGAGCTGGGGCAGGTCCATTGGGGAGGTATCACATCTCTCTCCACAGCTGGGGGGAAATAAAAACTATGCCGTTAGAGGAGCTGATTGAATTAGGGATCCTCTGCTTTAGCACAGAAACAGCTGCCGGCGAAACAGGTAAGAGTGTTCTTCATGGATACAGAGAAATTACTCTGCAATTAGACATGAGCACACACAGAAGCTATTTAGCTATTTTAAGAGGAAACAAGGTTGAAAGCATCTATCTGGAGCTTAATGGTAATAAGTGCACAGGAATCTTGTGTAAATGCCAAAATCAAGTGTCCCCAAGCCCACAAAATTCAGACACAGTGGTACATTAAAAATTACAGTAAGAAACACACAACTAATGCTTCTGAACTTCAGTTTTTGATAAATAATATCAAAAAAACACCAGAGTTTCAGGTATAAAAACACCAGAGTTTCAGAGTCCAGTGCAACTGAAATTTGTTTTGCTGGGCTATGTAAATTTCCTGCTCTGTTTTTCTATATTATTTGCAAGACATCATATTAAAGATCAGCCATATGAAGTAATCTTTTATCTTAAGTAATTGCTCTAGAGTATCAAAATACATTAACTGTACACCTTAAAAAAAAAAAAACAGTTCTTTGATTAACAGTTGGAGAATATTGGATAAGAACACACATTGACAAAGCCCTTTTATATGTTAATGATGTCGTCGTCATAATATCCAGTATTCGCCTTTCAAAGTAAGGCATATATTTTAAAGGACTTAAAAACTAACAGTCACGGTTTGCCTAGGAAATTTGTTTCACAGTGAGAAACTTAAGAAAGACTAATCTCTTTCATTTATTAAAAAAGTGATTCTAAATATATATGAGAAAATAGATCTTTAATAACGGGGCTTTGACGCAGACACTGGTGCAAAGTGTCACTGCAGTGTCTAGCTACTGACAGTAGATACATTCAGACAAGAAATCAGGTGCAAATATTTAATAATAATGATATTGGAGCAACTTATCTACTGAAGCAGTCAATTCTCAGCTACATGAAGTTTTAAAAAAAAAAAGAATAAATATCTTATTAAACAATATGCTTCAGCTCAACCAGATATTGTGGACTTGATTTGAAATCAACTAATAAAATTATATGTTATCAGTTACGCCGTGAGCCATGAAAATTATCATATTGGATTCTTTTGGTCTTAAAAGTTTAAGGAAAAATTGTTGGATACAATACTGCTGAAACTTTTTAAAAATAAAATAAAAATAATAAAAAAAAAGAACTCACTTTCATTAGTCCCTGGCCATTTCTATTATGCCAGCTTTCAGTGCAAAAGTTTTACATTTCCTCATGTTTGCTTCAGGAGGAGTCACCCTTTACAATAGTCATTGAGCACACAGACAGCTTTCTGTTGATTTCAGGGAATCACGGGCTGAAATCTGCTAAACTGTTCGTCCTGAGTGCTGTCTAACTATGTAAATCATCCCAGTTGATCAATGGGATGAATTTCAAGGTAAGATACCAATCAACAGGAGCTGGAGTGGAAGAACAAAACCCTCTATGATAGCTTCTCTCAGATTTCCCTTCAATGACTTTATTCCTCCTAAACACACAGGCATTTACTAAAAATGAAAAAGAACATGCTCTGAAATTTAAATTTTTCTACGGTATCAAAATGCCTACATCCTGAAGTTTGAGAGGCACGTTAAAGTTTATATTTGCAATGTTGTTTGTAACCGCTTTGTTACTAAAGAGACAATTTATTTGTATAATTAATCAGCTGAAATACCCCCAAGGGTTTTTTTTTTTTTCCAGAAAGATACCTTTTGTTGTTTAGAAGTAATGAAAACATTTCATCAAGGCTTTCTGCTGTGATTGATAGTCTTTGCTGAATTTTGTTGAAGGCTTTTTGTCTGAGTGGTGCCTTGAGCTCTTTATTCACTTTCACAGGATCTGGAACATTGCTTTAATTCTCTATTAGTAACAGGTGTTTCCTCTATAGGAAACCATCAGCTCCACATTTTTAAACAATGCAAATCTGATTTTGATTTCAGGCTTGAAAGTTTTTGTTTTTCTTTTTTTTTTTTTTTTTTTTTTTTTTTCTTTAAGATAGAGCAAACCTTTAATAATTCACAAATAGACTCCAGATCCTCAGACAGATGACTAATAGAACACTGAAAGCTTCATTCCCTCTACAGGCTTCTAAGGGTATTCCTAAACCAATGAGCTTTCTCAAAGTAATCTGCATATTTTTGATCTTTTAGCTCTTCTCTGGAAATGCAGGTAGAAAGAGGTGGAATTTTTTTTCTTCCGCACACTCATTCCAATGGCAGTGCTTAAACTGAAGGGGAACACAGACAAACGGCAACTCTGGTTTCAATAATCAAGCTGAAAACATGGGAAGTAATTAAATAAAATCAGAATTTTTCTTACTACTTGGCTACTCTTTGAAGCTACTCACTTACGGGCTAATCTTAAACTAGAGGATACAGAATAAAAATATAATAATAATTAAAAAAGATAAAAAAGAGAAGGAATTGCTATGACTATGCGATGTTAAATCCAGCATTGACTAGCTAGCAGTGATTTTAGTACCCCTCTGAAGGGGTAGCTTTACCCTGCTTTGATAACTCGAAGAACATGTGGCTAGCAATCAGATCTATGGAGAGGGCAATTTAGCAAAACAAGCCACCTTTTGCGGCCAAAAAAACATCAAATTATTATTATTATTAGGTATTAGTACAATTCAGTAGGGAAAAAGTAAGTGAAACACATACGGGAGGAAAACATTTATAATATATATATTATATGTATATATAAAAATACATGGCTGTGCATATACACATAGACATATAGGCTACTGAAAACTAACAGAAAAAAGAACAGACTTCATCATGTGAGAGTATGATTAGTCACAGCTATTGTGCATGTTACTATTGATTGGACTATGTAGTACACAGTTAATAACGAAATCTGAGTCAGCTGTTGATATTGCTAAGCATTTTGGATTAGCTTTGATTTTCTACAACTTGCCAGTACATCAAAGATCGATTTGGCCAGTGCAGCTTCCTCATTGACTCTCTGCAGGTGATGACTATGCACTACACAAATGCAGCTATTTAACTAACCGTGGAATGGAAATTCCCTACAGTAGTCATGGGGTCATGTGCAGATACTGTCATCAATTAGGGCCTACAGGTGGCTAAAAGGTAAAAATACCATTTCAGATTGAAAATGCTTGCTAGATGAAGCACAAATGGCAATTTTTTGAACTGTGTGTAGTTCTGGAATGTACAAATGTTATTCATTATAGAACTGACTGACTTCTTAAGACAAATGCTTTCCTTACTCCATCAGAAGTAAGAAAATTTAAGAAAAATAAATAGAGGTACAGGCCTTTAATCATTCTTTAATATCTATTGCTTTGTAAAGCAATGAAAAGAAGGACTGAAAGGTAAGAACAGAATTCTAAAGACTCAATTAATACAAATGACACTTTTAAATCTAAACGGGTTTAAACAAACTAATTATTCCCAGAAGAGCAGATACTCTCTGGCTGCAATGTTGATGTTAGATAAAAGCCTAATGCCTTTCTTTCTACCTGTTCATCTGCCCATTTAAGACTGCTTGTTAAAATCACGTACTGCTTTCTGGATAATCCGTGCACTGAATTATCAAGTGTAATAGTACGAATAGGTAACCTATATGAAAAATGATAGTTCTCATAGACAAAGTTTTGCAGAGTGATAATTGGTCCTGTCAGCAGTGGCATCATTAGCTGATTATTTTTTCCTTCACGTTTCATCAAAGATGCAAAATATGGTCAAATAATTATTCAGTTGCTATGTAAGTGATGTTTATCTGAGATCCTACTCATACAATTAGAAAGAATGTAAATAGGTTGTCACTAAAACAGCACTAGCAGGCAGCTGTGGGGAAAACAAATTATGCACATAACCAATTTATCAGGACTTTGTATACAAACAAATGACATATAAGCCCTTTATTGATCAAATTCTTAGAAATAATTGTATTTAGCTTTATACAAACTACTAACCTACTTTTTTGGTTAAAAAAAAAAAAAAAAAAAAATGTAAAAACCTGAATCATCCTGAAAATTCCAAACAATTTTGTTCCCGCCATTTTTGGCAAACTTGGCAAAATTATATTTTGTGTATTTTTCTACATAAGTAAATGCTTATCATAAATTTTGCTCTGAAAGTTGTGTTCGCTTTCATCTCTCTTTCTGAAAAAGTTCTCTCTACTTTCTTCCTGTTAGAAAGAATATACATTGGGACAAGGAGAGGGTTTGCTGAAGTGAAGAAAATGCCAGTGATATTAAAGCAGGCATTTAAATCTACTTTTCCCTGTTTTATGTTTTCAGAGAGACTCGCTCCTATCACTTTTAATAACGCATTCTTCTGCCAGATCTAAGAGTAGAGCAGCTTTTAGAGTGGCCCTTGGACCTGAAACGGAACATGGTATTTCGCTGAAACTTCTCCCCAAAACCCGGTGTACTGGAAAAAGAACCAGGACTAGCTCCAGGGAGGTGGGTGTCCGAGTTTTCCAAGTTGCAGGCAGAAACCTTGTGCTGATACCTGCTTCGCTCTCTAGCCACGGCTGGGGTTCTGCCTTTGGTCATAGGCAGACACACGTCATCCTTTAGCAGGTCTAAGTCAGCACCTCAGTGTTTCTCCCATAGTGGCTGCAATGTGCTTCCCCATCCTGCCCAAAAAACACGCCAACCCCACAGGCAAGGCCAGGACATACTTGGGCAGGGATGGCCTCTGCAGCCTTCCAAAAGAGGAGGAAGGTCCCATATCAGAACGGGGCCCACCTCCTTGCGTGACCCAGGGGGCTGCAGCCTGTGTCTCATTTTCCAGGAAGGTATCTTGCACACCACACCAGATATTAGTCATCCTCAAGAAAAATAATTCATGCCTGATCACAAGTAATGAAGTGCAAGCTTCGTGCCCACATTGACAATTTTTTTCCTTTGTCATTCTGCACAGGAAGCGGTCTAGAATCTAGCTGGCCCTTTCATAGTTGAGTATCATGATCATATAATACAGAGATTCTATCTTTCTGTGAGCCAGATAATCCTGAGACTTTATTTTAACCACTGAACAAGTAGAGAAAAGGGGATCTTCTCCTCCCTTTCCCAAAACAGAAGCTGTATTTAGCTCCTTTTCAAATTTTGTGTGATAACCAATTCTGGAAAAGGCTAATGACTAAATCAAGCCTTTCCGCAAGGATGATCTACTTTAAAAAAAAAAAAAAAAAAAAAAAAATCTTATCAGGCTTAACCATCAGCTGAGTGTCAAGATACTTATCCACGTTAAGGAGGAGGCACTTTGTCATCCACACAAACAGAAATGAAGGGAATTTGAGGCCGGGGGGAAATACCTTAAGATGTTTACAGAGTTATGACATCCACAAAGTTACTAGAGGCTGAATCAACATCTTCACGGTCACCGTTTTGGACATAAATGTTTACATTCTGACCTTGACTTTGCACCAAGTCTCATCATTGTTGCAAATGAGGCTATCAAGCTCGTTGTACTGCATGTTGCGTATGAGGACTTTAAGCAGTCAAAGAGTAGCTGATCCAACCAACCCAACATCAGCTGATTTTAACCTCCCTGTTTGCAGGGGGTTTGTGGGTATATTTTCTAAAGAGCAAACACAGCAGGACTTCATAGATGGAAGGGGAGGCTTAAGGGCTGTTAGGTATCACCAAGAACATTTGATAGTATTATTGAAACTGTTCCAAAATCCATGGGACCTTCATCTTGAACCACGATTGAGGAGACTTTCAGGCCACAGGAAGTGGCCATATGAAAGATCAACTATTCAGTCAAACAAAGAAAACTTTATATAGAGTATAAAGAACACTGTGGAAGACAAATGTAAATACACTTTGACCTTTTAATTTATTTTCTCCGTTATTCGAATTGTTTTTTTTGTAGTTGCCTCTGTAACAGAAGATGCAAAGAAAATCTTACTTAAATTATTCTTGTTGTCAAGGAATAAAAATAACTGAGTAGCTTAAGAATGATTACCTACATGCCTGATCAAGCTATTCAGACACCATTCACGTCTCGATTGCAAAGTAATGTTATTACCTCCTTTTCCCTTGTTCTGCAGCTCCTTATTTCAGCCAAGTCTTGTTGCTGTTTAGAAGGATAGGTTTAAGGTAAGCCTACACTGGAAGCCAGAGTGCACTTGTGGCAGCGTAGGTAGAGCTAAGTCTTGCTTTAACATAGGTCAGGGTGTTGCAGTCTGTCCCAACATTTAGGTACCTGGAGACAAGACAGGTTTGTTCATGATGCGGTGGCAAAGTTCAGCACCTCAACTGGCTGGCCAGGTAGGGGACAGACAGTCCTCTGTCCGTATGAAGTCCACGTGAAAAGCCACTAGCTCACATTTACTAAAATAAATTTCATTAACTATTTAAACTGTTTACACTATCAATGATTTTGGGTTGATTAGATTAAGGAGTGCTCTGCCTTTGGCAGGGCTGTTTACAGAGGGTCTGTTCAGCCTGACTGCTTCTGTTTGCAGTACAAACTCGCCCTGATAAAAAAAGGCTTCTGGTCTCGACAAAACTTAAACCTTGAGTAAAAAAAAATTTTCATTTCCATGAGGGAATAATCTCCAAATACATCCCCATTTTCTATATATAAAACTGATCTGTTTAAACTGTAATGCTATGTCAACACACGCACATCCCCTCAGTATGCAGCACTGATATCATTTTAATAAAAGTAATTGTTCCCCACTGCAACCTTATGGAAGTCAATGGAGCTACATAAGGGACAGACTTGGCCTCTTATGTCTTATCAAGCCAATGAGCTAGGCAAATTCTGATACGGCTAAAGGAACTTCATGCCCAATTAAGAGCTCCGTAAGACTTAGAAGAGTGATTCATAATACAGCAGATCTCTTACAGCTGGTAACACCATCAGCCCTTACACGTCAGAGCTGCCAGTGGGCAGATAGCATAAAGACGTTTGTTTGCATCGTATTCCCATTTCCCATTCATATTAAAGCCACTGTACAACATGACCTTTGGACAATACTTAAATAGAGCTTCCTCTTACTTCTCTCTTTCACCTGTTTTCTTTTCCTTCTGAACCTAAAGCATTTGCAGGTAGTTAAATACGTCAGCGGGAAAGTTGAATTGTATTACTCTTTCCGTGCATTTTTTTTCTTTCTATTACCGGGAAGGTGACAACAACCTAAAATATTTCTCAGACTACTTTAAAGAGAGTGAAGACTTCCCGAAGAACATCTAGCAGCAATTATGCAAATCTGCACATATTTTATATAGCATTCGTTCAATACAGAGTCACAGGATACCCTTTAAAAAGATAAACCATAACAAGCAAAAGAAGGGAAAGAGTTTTGAAGATGCACGGTCATGAAAATGAGAGAATGCTTCAATGTGAGTTTCTACAGAAGTATAAAAGCTCCAGTGGAAGAGGATTCATAAAAAGCCAAGGAAAAAGAAGCCCAAGATCAAACTGACATCAGAAACACAGTTATGAAGTAATGCCACAGACATCTTTGAAAACAAGGAGGGCAGCATTAAATTGGATTAAGGAAAAGGGTAACAAGTTTTAGATTACTAAAACGACCAGACATGAGGTAGGTGACTGGCCACCTGATACATCTGGCAGAAGCATTACAAACCACTAAAGCTCAGAGAGGGGACATGGGAATGATGTTAGTCAAGATGAAAAATGATTTGTTCTTTAATATGTATTTTTTTAAATAATCAGGCTCTGGCCATGATAAGTGGAGGACACATGATGACTGTGCCATGATTCATACCTCAGAATCTTAGTATGAGGTCTAACTCTTGGGTAGACATTAAGCATTTATAGTTCAGCAGATTTAGCAAAATCCTAATCTATTACCGCAGTATCTAGACTTCTTCCATGCTTGCTAATACACATTTTCTAAAACTGAGTGCTACATTTCATTCATAATAATGTTATATTTCAGGTATTTTATCCAAGAATGCTATGCAATATGAAACATACATAATCTTAATACATCCTGTAAATCATCATAATTTTGCTTTACACTTTCTACATTTCAAAAGCTAAAGTTCTATTGCACTACACTGCAATACTGACCTGAATAATGTGAATAAGTGTTATTTCACCTTTGTTTTCACTTGCACTCTGAACAAGACTTTCGTCTTCTAGATGAGTTTAAAAATGATGACTAGTACTTCTTAAGAAACCGTATTTTTTTCTAAGTTTAGGTGCTGCTGAACATTTCTTTTTAGTTTGACATGCTACACTTCAAATGGTGCTCAATACAAAGTTCTGAATTAGTCCTTGATAAATCATAGAAATTTGAAAATAAACGAACAACCCACCCTAGGAGAACAACCCTATGGAATGTCAACTGGGGGGAGGGGGAAGAGAGAGAGAGAGTAAAAAAGGGAAAGAAAAAAGAAAAAGAAAGAAAAGAAAACCCCATTCACACACACTTTTCTCCAGTCTAGTAAAATGACCAACGACCATGAACTGGAATCCACCTCTTTGCTTTAAGGCACCTAAGAATTAGTTAGTACTGCTAGTCATCTTCTATCTGCATCACCACAGGACAATTCATCTCACCAAAGACAGTTTCCTATCATTTAAGACACATGGAACAAACCACTCTCTGAAAATACCAAATTTATCATTCTTTGTGAAGCGCAGTTTTCCACATAATGACCAAGAAAAAAAAAAAAAAAAAGAGAAAATACTAGTCAGCCAGCAAAGAAATGTAAATACTCCTGAAATGAAACACACGCCCCCCCAAAAGACAGCCCACTGATAGAATTTGTGCATCTGTTGGCGACTGTAGTGGGAAATGCAGGTGCGGTACTCCAGGAGACAGCTGCTAGGCTTGGCACGCTGCAGCGCCTCCACCACAGCTTGGCAAAGGTGGGATTTATAACACCACCCCAAAAGGTGTTGTTATCTTACACGGAATGGTAAGTTCCCTTGGAAAAACTAATGAATAAAACAAGCAACAGATAATAATCACGAAGCAATGTTCAAGCTCAAACTTCGAAAACTGGAGATACCTGTGATCTATGGAAAAATGTGGGTTATTAATTAAATAAGGTAACTTTTGGTCCACAATTAGCGACTGCAACCCTGGCCATATAACAGAGCTCAAAACCCTTCCGTGTGCTAAGACTGTCGTTAACCACCAACTCTGGCTAAGCAGAGCACAAGGGCACTGGCTACTACCACGGTAAATAGGCACGTACAGGTAGGCTCTATTGCTTCTAATAACCTTGCTATATGTGGATTTTGGGGGCGGTAGGGTTTGTTTGGGGGGGGTGGGGAGGGTGGGGTGTCTTTGTTTTAATTTTTTTAAAGAAAGCAAGCAGCTATGTAACTCTTGTTATTGCTATGTAAGCCATTCTCCCGAATTGATTAGAGCCTTCCTGTGCAACGCTTTTTGGTCCATCTGCTCACTTAAATACCACCGGCTGCATTTTTAGAAAGTGTTAAAAAAAAAAAAAAAAAAAAAGAAAATTATGTCCGCTTTTGTAATACAGCCCTATCAACACATCACAGGATTTACTCTGGTGGTGTTGGATGGAGAGAGCAGGCTATTCACTGTAAAGGGTTTAAAAACAGTAGCTTGAAGAATTCAAGTGGTCTAAAGACACCTATTTGAGTGTACAGGGAGCCAAATTAAAGCAGCATTGCAGAAATTTGCTAAGATGTTTACTGAGGGGTCTAAAATACAACAGAAAAGGAGTAACATTTGGGTCTAGAGCACAAAACAGCTACTCAAGCCTGCTGCGTGCGGCAATGGGGAATCAGAAGAGCAACTCAGAAGGGCCATCTCTCGTTCAGCTCTCGCTTTTCTTGCACTAACTTCTTCTGACAGTGCTTTTAAACGGTTGTATGTCTTAAATTTCCACAAACTTAGGAAGGACTGCTAAAGCAGCGACGATCTGAAGAAATTGAGAAAATGGAACACAGTGAGCTACTGTCTACGATACGAAACTACCGTTATAATATGAAAAACATATAGCATCAGTTTGAGGAATATCAGATCTTTACAGTTGCTCACGTATGCGAATTCTCAAATGAAAGTGAAATTGAGTCCTCACAAAAACTGAATTAAAAATTAATAAGTTGAAAATGACTAGAATCGGCCCAAGTTGGAAGAGTGGCAATGATGTTTTACACAAGAATAACTCTGACAAATAATTTTGTTATTATACAAGTACTTTGTTTACTCCCAGTTTTGCAGATGTGCCAACAATAACAAAGCGAAAGACAAGGTCAGGCAGAATATCTGAACATTCTGGATATTAAAGGAAGTTATATATTAATGGAAATATTTTAAATACTTTGACCACAGATCCTGTATTATGTTTGTCTCGCTACATTATTTAACAGTCCTACCCCCACACACGCATACATGCTTACACAAAAACATACACACACAAAGCTATACACCAGAGGGACGCCGACTAAAAACTGAAATACTCAAGACTGGTTTTGGACCTGGTTTATTTGCAGGTCTGCCTCTGCTAGCTGGTTGAAAGTGTTTTTCTCATATTTGTTTTGCTTTTACAAGTACATCAGTAGGAAGAGCTTTAAAAAGTGCTTTTGAAGTACCAGAAAGTAAGATGTTGACGGTATTGCCTCCCAGAACAGCACGATTTGTTGCTACATCTCACCATCAGTTTGGTAGGGGAATAAGATGATGGTCTCTCCTCCTTTCAGAAATATGTTTCATATGAATTAGCGTTCCCCTTCACTTTTTTAAAGGCAGAAAACCAATAATAATAATAATAATAAATAAATAATAAATAATAACAATAACAATAATAATAATAATGTAACAAAAACACAGAGGAAAATGCAGCTGTCGGTACTCGTAACAACAACAAAAAGAAAAAAAAAGAAAGCCACCGATATTTCTTGATGTCATATATATCATAAGACCCGACCAGGCGAGAGGAAAGGTGTAACACCATATCCACCGAGCATCACCCCACTGCTCCTTTACACCTTTGCCAAATAACCCTTCTCTGACCACACCGGACATTCTGGGGCTTGAGCCCGGATGAATGAGCATCATTTAGTTTAACTCGAAATTTTCGCGTGTGCTCAGGTTCTTCCCTATATCATGCAGCGGGCCTCACAGACACTAGTTTTTAAGTACAGAGGCACGCCGGACTTCAACTGAAGAGAGATTTGAACTTCAGTTTGGGGTGCCAGCCGAAGAGATGGGAGGTGTTTTCTTTACACCTTTTGCACTGAGCGAGTAATTCAAACCGCACTTCAACATTACTCGCCATCGAACACGGCTTGAAGTATTACTTGCTCATAAAGTGCTCTGCTGTGGCAGAGAAAGCTACTTTTTCACAACTCCTCGAATTACTAACTACTGGAAATGCCAGGAAAAATGATTAATAGTTTCTTCCTGGAAGAACAGGAAAACAAAATGTTTCCCAAAAAAGCAGAGCCTCTGATACATGAGAAATATGGTACAAACCTTGTTAATAAGTAAAACCAAGGAAAGAAGGATTTCTCAGTTTCAGTTCCTTTCTCTCACGGACACTTTATCATCACACACATACACGCCTAAGTCTGATTTTAAGACGATTTGGTTTAGTGTTATTATAAGCAACATCACTCACCCAAATCAAGACAGACATTCTTTCCCCCTCTTAAGTTCAACTTCAGCCGCAATATTTGCACCTGCTGGTTTCACAAGAAATTATTCTGAGTTCCTTTTGTATGCAAAACTAATTAGCTCGATGTATTATTTCTGTAGCAAGAAAGATATTTTGAGTGTTTACTAAATCTTCACACTAAATTCACTGTAAACTTGCTACATATGTATGATCTCACAAAAGGTATTTATTTCTAGAAGCAGAGACCTGCTAGAACTGTTTCAGCGTGTATATCAGAAAAAAAAAAAAAACAGCAAAACAACCAAAACCCAAAAGTCTATGATCATTATTCCTCTTATTGTACACTTGACAATCAATCTAATCTGCTCAGATTCCATGTTAGAAAGGAGCGAGATTTTTTCCGTGTTTTCCATAAGCCACACAAGCAGCGCTTCCAGAGTACTGTTTTGCACTGTACTACCATCCTATTTGCTGTACTGTAATTCACAAAACAAAAGAGGAAAGCTTTGAGTTGCAGACAATACGAATGACTCTTTTTCAGCAAGTGTATTACAAAGCAAATTACAAAGAAAGAAAAAAAGTAATTTTTTAAGTGGAAATAATGACACGTACGGCTTTTTTCTTTTCCTGTTTGGAGCTCTAAAATAGCTTACAGTGGAGCAACAGGTCTTTTTACGTGGACAGATCAGTTGACTGATAAACAATTTGGGGCAAAACCTATTTTTCAAAGCAGATTACAAATATGAGGAATAACTAGCCAGTAGAGATCCTGCAGCCGGGAGAGGAAATCATAAGTCTAGAAAGCTGCAAAAAACCACTATTTCATTTTTCCTTACAATAGGACTGTATGATTTATAAGTTTCCAGAAGCAAGATTTATAATCTCTTGGAAGTCAAGGCTATAAATAACAACAATGAATGGAGCCTGGGAAGGAGTAGCAGGCGTGAAGGAGAGCACAGAGGTGGGCCTGGACACAGGGACTCTGGATGGATGGCTATCTGGGGCTTTGTTGAAAGAGTTCAAGGGAACACGAAGACTCAAAAAGAAAGGCAGATTGAAGTTGTGAAGAGCCTGGCAAAGGAACAAAACGAAAGGCTCACAGCAGACGGCGGATGCCGTCGCAAGAAGGTAACTGATGTTTTTCAGCAGCCTCCATAGCATAACTCCACGCAGGTAGACCTCCACGGGGAATGTCTCATCTCCCTGGAGGGCAAGGTTTCTGAGGGAAAGAGAGACCCTTCTCACAGGAGGGAAGGCGCACCAGCTTCAGTTCGCCACAACAGAAATTAGAGAGTGGTGGGCGACAGCAAACCATGGTGCAAGTGATGGCGTTCACAGAATTACAGAATGGTAGGGGTTGGAAGGGACCCCTCTGGAGATCATCTAGTCCAACCCCCCTGCCAGAGCAGGGTCACCCAGAGCAGGTTGCACAGGAACGCATCCAGGCAGGTTTTGAATGCCTCCAGAGAAGGAGATTCCACCACCTCTCTGGGCAGCCTGTGCCAGGGCTCTGCCACCCTCAAAGTAAAGAAGTTCCTCCTCATGTGAGATGGAACTTCCTATATTCAAGTTCAAGCAAGACAGACTTCCCCTGAGAAAGCGGTGATCCTGGCACCTATTCTGCCTAAGTCTTCTCCTTCAGTCAAAAAACAGCTCCCTTGTAAGTACCCCCCACTTCTGAGGAAATAGTGCTCATCTACCTCTCCATGAGGAAGATCTCCCATCTGAGGAATCTTAGCTCTTTCCAAACAAAGCAAACCGAAAAACCCCAAACCCCCGAACATCTGTTTCTTAGGCAGGACACCTAATGGGAGAGCAGATCAGAGCTCCGGGGTAGGCACTCGCCTGTGCCTGTACAGGAGAACCCAGCCCTGGCTGCTTTGCCATTATTTTGGTAGGAGAACGCGATGCAACTTCATTTCAAAGTGCAACCAGTTGTTTCAGACTGCTTGAAAATAGGGCTTGCAGCCTAAGTAGTTCCTGTTTTAAAAATAAGATCTCAGGACAAATTGCATAACCTGAAACTTACCGCTAATTAAATGAGTTGGCTTCTACTGTAATTGCTGTAACTACTTTTGTCATAACAGAAGGCTCATTATGTAGTTTCCAATACATATGTGTTTACTGAGTTAACAACTTAATATAGTTTTATAATAGGTTTTATTTTCACTGATTCCGTACAAAAGCCCTGCTCTACAGCAACAGTGACATGAAGTAAGAGTTATAATCCTCTCCACAATATGGTGACTTACATAAGCAAAAGAAGCCTTAAGCTGCTTATATGGTACCAGTTATAAAGATCACAACAAAAGCCTTCATCTGTAAAACTATCTGTGCCATTCAGATAAATGACACAGCTGCACGTTTTGCACACTAGCTTATCTTACGGGCAGAGTTTAAGGGCAAGGGAATATTTCAGATAGGATGCCCATCTTCAAATATCAGTATTTCGTTGACTCCTCCAAAGTGTCAACTAACCACGTCTGGGAAACTACCTATCCTCCTCAGCAAACAATCTGCTCGCTCAAAAACGTGGTGTTCAGCAAACAGGACGTAAAGCTGAGAAGTGTGGTTGTTCCAGTTCTCCTCTTACTCAATTCATCCCCTTCAATGCCATTTGCCACTTCAGGAATTTAAGATATCCACTAATACCAGTCTCTGAGCCCAGTGTTTCTCAATGGTCAGTTATCCAAATGCTTAAAGTCAATAAGAAACACGTAGAGTAAGGATTTAGCTGGAAGTAACTTAGGTCAATTAACGTTTGGTTCGTTTCTTTTGAATATCTTAAAATCATCCCAGATGTGAATCATCACTGCAGATCAAAATGACATCATTTAAGTGTCATATAAATGTATAGATTCCAGCTGGAAAGGAAAAGCTCATAAAATAAAACTGGAGCAGTCAACTTCTAGTTCCTGATAGACAGTGAATATTACCATGTTTTCCTTTGTCCTTAAGGGATACTTCTGTCTATACGGCTACTAAACTTATCATTTTAGGGGTTTATACCCACAAGATGATTTGCAGAGCTTGCTTTGAGCGGGTGTTCGCTTTACAGAGTGATGTGTCACAACACAGAGAAGTGCTGCTTCTCTCACAACATTTTTGCCATGGAAACCCTTCCTACCACCACCTGCCCTTCCTCCATACCTACATCTGAACGTCGGTATTACAGATCTCTTCTGCAATTTTATCTTGGAATTTCAAGGCTCAGCTATTCCGATTACTAACACACGGTACCACTACATACCAGTAGTGTTTCCAGAGGTGATGTTCACAAGATGCTGCTGGTCTGACGTGTAACCAGCGTTTAGCTGCCTATTCCGCCTTCCCACCAAGCGCCTGTTTCCCAGCTATTGCAGCAAACAGTATTTGTGAATGGAGCTCTTTTCCATATGCTGCATGGGCCACGCTTCTGGCCGCTGGGCATTTCGCGACGAAATCACAGATGAGGTTATTCGGCTTCCCGCATCTCTCCCAATCCGCACAGCTGATGTGTCGCGTTCAGCCATTCCTAACCTTTAAAGCACAGATTGACCTCAGTTTTCAGTTTCACATGGCAGAGGAATGCTAAGGGGAAGCATAAGAAACTAGGAATTTATTCTATAAAAATATGAGTCCTTAAGTATTTTTAGGTATCTGCTGTAGCAATGGAAAACAGCGTTGCATGGGAGAAACGAAACCTTTCTTCTCTCCTACTTCAGCAGCTCCCCATTGACACAGGATTTCATTTTCTGCCCTGTTTACCTAAAACGTGTAGTGCTTTTGGAGATGACATACAAATTAAATGCATTCCACTATTAGGCCAAAAGAGAGAAATGTAGTATCACATGCAAACGAGAAACTGGACTCACATCTGAAGCTTCAGTCCTCCAGAGACAATAAAATTATGAGCCCCTTAGCTAATGCAACAAAAGCTTATCTCAACTTGTAATTATCCCTGATCCGGAATTATTCCTAGCATGCCTATTCAAACCATGCCTGTTCACAATGTAACATTGCACAGGCTTGGCACTGACTTTTTTCCTACACTGTTTTCTTCTCCTATGGCAAATTACTAACTTCAAGTGCACAGTCTCATCATGTTTCAGACTAGTTATACTATAAAAAAATTAATCTCAGGCCTGGATATTCATAAGGGATACTTAAACGATAAACTGAACTTAAACAACCATCTGAACTTAAATGTAAAAAGATGCGTCTACCTCCTGTAGGAGCCATGAGGCTTAAACTGTGTGCTATATTTGTATTAAGGAAAAGCATTGTCAAATATAATAAAAATAAGCTGGACTACCGAGTACCTTACAAATATATAATTAATTGGAGTTTTAAAAGGGATGAGGAGGCCTGTTTAGCGAAATGAAGAGGTTATAAATTATTTGAAAGTTGGGAGGTAAAAGCGAGATGAGCCAACAGAGATTTGTAAAGAACAAATGATGTTAAAATTGGCCCATTTCCTTCAGCAACAGGGTATCCAGCTATGTGGTTAGGGAGAAGCACCAGGCATCATGTATCTTGTCTTTAAAACATGACATTATTCCACATTACAATCTTTTAAGCTAGGGAAACATGGTCTAGATTAAATTGCTATAAACTGGGTGCAACAGCGGTTGGATAGTACCTCCC